>OV049859.1:2989000-4288000 GCA_920104075.1 Melanargia galathea | reverse complement strand
CCCGATTTTTTCGGATGGAATTCGACATTATAAACGAAACGGTACAGATAAACACAATGCCGTGGGAATTATTAAATATGCAATAGCACTATCTTTTTGTTGCTTGTATTCGTATAGAAATGATCTAACTAATAATCATTTTCTATCACGAAATTATAACGAATATGATTTTTTTTTTCAGGTTAAATTAGTACAACGCATGCGCACGGAGTCAAAACGGCACGCGCAAGCAGAAGCGGCACGGGCTAAGGAAGTGAGTACTAAGAATAAAGTAAACAAAAAATAACCGAATATTAACTTTATATAGGTACTAATTAAAATTATGTTTTCCAAAGGTGGCCCAGCTGCGTAAGGAATCTCGTAAGAACGCCAATCTAATCAGAAGTCTTGAAGCCGAAACCAGATTGAAAGAACAGGTACGATGTTACTATTAAACAAGTATAAATAAAAATTTTAAAAAACCCCCGACATTCGCCATTTTATGTCGGCGGCCATCTTTGATTTGCATAGTGCTATTCTACTAGTCAAGCCCTTTCATTTGATACCCATATTGAAGGATTTGTGAAAAAATATGTAATCCGCCATTTTGTAGGGGCGGCCATCTTGGTTCGATTTTCGTCAAACATAGCTAACAACACTCGACGAATTCACCTTTCAAACAAAAAAAACCGAATTCAAATCGGTCCACCCGTTTGAGCGCCACAGGGGAACAGACAGACACACACACACACAGACACGTCAAACTTATAACACCCCATCGTTTTTGCGTCGGGGGTTAAAAAGATTTGAAGTAAATAAATTCCAAGTAGGAGATTGTTTTTGAAGTAACGTTGAATGTTTGGTACAGGTACTGAAGCGTAAGCAGGAAGAAGTGTCACTATTGAGGCGAGGGCATCGCGACAAACTGAGCAGTCGCGCGGCGGGCCGATTACATGGTATGGTATTTACTGTTCTATCTTTTAATTTTGTTCTATCATTTTAACTTAAATAAATTCAAATACTGTGTATATGCTTTTAAAAAATTCCACCTGAAATACTGGGACAACGAAATTTTATCGTCGATTAGTAAATATTTTATAAGCAAAAATTGCGTGAGCGTGCGTGCGTTCGTGTGAGTTTGCCGGCGTGTGAGGGTTGTTGCGTGCGTGTTAGCGTACGTTTGTGCATGCGAGCCTACATTCATACATATGAGCGTTTCTGCGCGTATGTGTATAAGTGTGCATGAGTGTGAGCATACGTTCGTATAAGCGTGCGTCCGTGTGGGCGTGCGTTTGTGCGCGCATTTGAGCGTACGTTCGTGCGTACGAGCGTGCATGCGTGTGGTATTGCGTACGTATTTGCGTATGAGCGTGCGGGCGTGTGTGTTAGCACGTACATCTAACTTGATTTTTATTTTGTCTATATTAGATCGTCGCGGCAGATCTCGTATATCCGGGCGAGAGCTGTGGTCCCGCCTCGAGTGCTGGCTGTCGCGCGCTTGCGCCGCGCGCTGCACGCTGGGCGAGCTGGAGGCCGCGCTGGAGCACCAGCTGCGGCAGCGGGACCGCGCCACCGCCTCCAGCGACCCCGACTCCAAGGCGCTGCTCAGCTACCTGCGGGACGCCATCGCCGACACGCAGTCACAGATCATGCAGATCGAGGTCAGTCTTAACATCCCTTAAGTTCCCTATTTTGGTGCGATAAGGATTTTTTGGCACGTGGCCAAAATCTAATGCCTCCATCTTGCAGGTAACAGGTACCATACCTAAGACTCCTGCTAAGTTGCGCTACAACTACGCCCCCCCTGCTAATGTCATTCGTGTGCCAAAAGATCCTTGTCGCACTGTATATCTAAATATATAAAAGGAAAAACTGACTGACGGACGGATCGAGCTGAAAGGCATACAGGTAACTATTATGACATCCGCCACATATGGCATCCGCCAAGAAAGGGTTTTTCAAAATTCAGCCCCTAAAAGGGGGTTAAATAGGGGATGAAAGTTTGTATGAATTTTATATGAATCCACGCGGACGAAGTCGCGGGCATCATTATAAATCGTTTTATCCTGGCTAAAGATCGTGACATGTTAATTTTATAAAATATTCGAACTTATACATATACCGCACACATACACGACCTTCCAGACGCAGTAGTGAGAGCTCATGGGAGGTCCCGGTCTATACCCAACTTTAGAATTTCTTCAGAAGTGTCTGATCTGGTTCGATGGGCGTCTTTAACCCTATCGACAAAGCCGTTTGCGAAGGAATGTAGCGCTCCGGTATAATGCCGCGTAGAAACAGATCTGACGGAGTACGGGTTTAATAAAACACTGCCATACTTCTTTCAGATTAATCCGCTGCCATAAATATATATATTTTTTCTTTTTTTTCAATAGTGTATTTTTGTGTATAGGAAGAGAACGAGGAGAACGAACTGCCCCGGCTGCTGGAGCTGGTGGAGAGCGAGAGCGCGCGGTACTGCATGGAGCGGCTGGCGGGCGCGGCGCTGCGGCACGCGCACGACGCCGCGCGACACACGAAGGCGCTGGGCGACACGCGCGCGCACCTCGCCGAGGTAACTATCTTAAAAAAAATTAAATTAAAGTTTTTTTGACGTGATAACGTCTTATAAATCGATGAACGCCAGCCGCACGCAAGCGTGTCTCATTGTCACGTACCGCCTGAGCCAAGCGTGCAAGCGAGAGCGCGGAACAAGCGATAGAGAGGCAATGTTTCCTCATGACGTTTAAATTTGCAGCTGGAAGAGAAGTCGGAAAGGACAGCGAGCGCGCTGCGGGCGGCGGAGGACCAGAACCTGAACCCGTGGGGCGTGCCGCCCGCGCTCGCCGCGCTGCTCGCCAACGTGTCCTCGGGCACCTCCACCAGATCTGTGTCGCCCGTTGACGTGTACGTATACGAATGTCGTACCAATTTATTATGTTTATTAATTACTAGATGATGCCCACGGCTTCGCCCGTGTGGATTTAGGTTTTTAAAATCCCGTGGGAACTTTTGATTTTCCAGAACAAAAAGTAGCATATCTGTAGTAAACCGTTACCAAAACGGAAAAATTCCGTGGGATCCCCACGATTTCAGAATGCAATTCCTTACAGCATCAGGGTTGAGGAGTTGAATATGTACCTACTTGAGTTCATTCAACGATAAAGTCTTTAATTGGTACCCCCAATATCAATTTAAATAACCGACAGTTCCTAAATCCCATTAGTTTTGGGGATCAGTTCCCCTACAGCATCAGGATTGAGGAGTTGGAATCCAAGTTTTTTTGTAGGACAGTGTTGCAATGTTTATCTATCGATTAAAAAAAAAATTACGCAAATCGGTTCAGAAATCTCGGAGATATCGGTGTACATAGGTAGAAAAACACAACTCCTCCTTTTTTGAAAGTCGGTTTAAAAAGCAGCCTATGTTACTCCCTGGTTAATTCTCTACTTGTATGTGAAAGTCCCGTCAAAATCGGTTCAGCCGTTCCGAAGATTAGCCCGTTCAAACATTCAGACAGACAGACAAAAATTTTAAAAACATGTGATTCTGTTATGGTACCGTTCAAATAACCATATGAGCTTAATATGAGGTAGTTATTTCGATATTACAGACAGACACTTCAATTTTATTTATTAGTATAGATTAATTAATTTTTTAAACTTTAATTTTTTATTAATTTATTTTCCAATTTAAATACGTTTCGGTATTTGCGGAACTAACGGGATTTGCATCTGTGCGGGCCGCGCCATGATTTCCGTTCATTTAGATTGTACTACTGCTGTAACCATTTTTTAATCACACTAATATTATAAAGGCGAAAGTTTGTATGTATGTATGTGTCTATGTTTATGACTCTTTAACGCCGCAACTACTGAACCGATTTGACTGAAATTTGGAAGGGAAATAGATTATACCCTGAAATGACACACAGTTCCCGCGGGATTTTGAAAAAAACCAATTTCGGTGTTTGCTACAGCGATCTACAGCTATAGGTAGATTACTATAGCGAACTTCCTTGAAAGTAGGTATAAAGGTTGGAAGGGAGCGGGAACGGGAACCGAAAAGCCACGATTCCCTCGGGATTTTTGAAAAACCGAAATTCACGTGGGCAAACCGCGTGCAAAAGCTAGTAAATAAAATAAAAAATACTAAAAAAAATTAACGTCTAAATCCTTTTGAATAGTAATCTGTTGGACGTACGGCCGCCTGTGATCGGAAAACGAGAGTCCAATACTGCTCCCACGTCGCCTCCGGACGACATCAGGAATTCACCTTTCCACCGGAACACGTAAGTGGTTTTTTTACCCCGGAACGAAGACACGCGTTTAACCTAATTGCTTAGAAGATAAGTATCACTTCTAAGGAGTTCCTTAGATATGTTTCATAGCTGTGGAGTCACAAGTTTGCGCTACCATCGTGTATGTATGAACGGTCAGGGGTGATTTAAATTTTTGAAGTGAATACTTTAGGCGCGCTGAGCTCTTTATTTTGTGGGTATTGAATGTAACTGAGATGTAACGCTCGTTCGCGCAAAGTAGGCTCGAGTCGACTGAGGGAAGGAGAGATATAGTCAACGCGTCACTGCTGTGCTATACTCGCTCTACTTTATGATCAAAACAAAAAGTTGTATTTCGTATTATTAATAACCACACCTTGATGAAGTGTTCCTCTGTCTGTCTTTTGTTCTGTTCAATTTAGTTCTGGTATTAATGGTTGGTCTGTAATTAATGGTCTGGTATTAAGCTGGGTCTCCACCAAAGAAAAATTTGCCAACTATTGTACAACACGTAGTGTTGGCAATTTTTATTTGGTGGAGACCCAGTTTTAAGCACACACTATTTTTTAATTAACACCTTCGTGAGCAGCGGTCGCCGCGGGTCGGTGCGTCTGCGCGACCTGGGCGTGTACGGGCGCGAGGAGAACGGCGAGGCCGACCCCATGACGCAGTCGCTGGTTGAACCCACCAGCCCCAAGCCCGCGCCGCTCAGTCGAGTGCCCAGCGCTCCAGGCAGTCTCCGGTAAGATAACTACAAAGGCCTTTACAAAGCCAACCCTGGGGGGGTTACCAAAAAGTATAATAATTAGAGAATCCAAAGTTAAATTTGAAGTACAGTTAATCCGGCACCCTGTTAATGTTCAATAATTTGTTTGTCAAACTACAAGTCAAACAATCAATCCAAAGATGAAACAAATATTGCCAAAATGATGTTATCATGCCACAATACAATGAGTAATAATTACATTGTATATGAGTAATAATAATAATAATATAATCATACATTTGACCGTTGATGTGCGACAACAATATTTTTTTCGTTAAACACGTAGGTAGTTTGACAAACTGTCTTGACCAATGTATCTTGACATCAATTCGCCAACGTTTATCGCACCAACAGAGGTCTCCAGCCGGTGGGCGGCATGGTGTCGCCGGTGGCGCCGCGCCGCATGCCCGAGAGCCCGCGCGTGGTCCGGCGTCAGCACAGCCTCGCCAAACCGGCCTCATTGTACGTATTAAACTAACACTTGTGGGGTTGGTGATGTTTTGAAGTGACTGTAATGCACTTGCTCCATTTTTATGGTAAAATTATTATTCCAGGGAAAGCAGAATTTTAACAAATTATTTGTGAAATACTAGCTTTTTTTGCCCGCGACTACACCCGTGTTTAGTTTGATTTAAAAAATCCCGCGAGAACCCTTTGTTTTCCCGGGATAAAAATTATCCCATGTAGGTTATGACTAGTCTAGGTCTATATTTGTATCCATAAAAAAATGCAAAAAATAAATCTATCTGTTGCTGCGTGATTGATAGACAAACCAGCATACTAAAAAACACATTTTCGCATTTAATATCAGAAAGTAACTTTTCTTCCATAGTAGCTTTTCTATTGTTTTGGATTTTTGTACCTTCCAGTTTATTTTTTCTGTAAAGTTGCTTAAGTAGTTAGCAATCCTACCCGCCTCTGCATGATACAAATTCGCTTGGGTTGATGTGCTATGGAATACTTTAATTTGGTTTGCGATTTGAGGAAACTTGTGTAAAAGGGTTTTTTTATGACAGGAAAGTTACCAAATCGTAACCAAAATGTAACCAAACCAAATCACAATGTTACCAAAATGTTACCGCAAACTGTGTTCCATTATCACTTAAGAGACTGCATGGTAATCCGCGTTGTAAAGGAAAACTTGCAAACGCGACGAATAGCGTATATCGTGCGGAGGGCGTGGTGGCGGCGCGTGACCCGATTGTATTGCTTGCAGCCTCCTCACCGACCTGAACATAGTCGAGGACTGACGACGTCGCTCCGCACCTGCACACCGTAGATAGCCAATACACCCCGACCACCCGATCACTTGCTGCGTACGATCCTTTGTGGATGGTTAGATGTATATACAGCGCCTATTCTGTTTTAGCTTTCGACTTTACCACTAAATCCATCCCATGATTCCTTAAGACTGTTTACTTGATATGACTTAAGTTCATCGCTATAGATGTTTTTGCCTATAATTGCAATCGAAGCAAATGACATCAAACGATTTTAATTTTGGCTTCAATTTGGAACCACATATAAAAATTGCTGCTGTATAAACATTAAAGAAGACCGGGTTATCTCCTGTTCAAAGCTTTTGACTGCTTGCCGTACAAATTATGCATCAATATTTAGTCAATATGATTCAACATTGGATCGTTTGTTTTGTGTAAATGACTATGTATGTCTTGCTTTGTAAATCAAAGGTTTCTATATATTACCTCTACGTCTATAGTTAATTGTACTTCATTAACGAATATATTTTTTTACTTTAATATGTCACTAATATCCAAAGGATAATTTTAAGTACGATAAAAATAGTATTAACACAATCCATGTTTTATATAATCTACCTTTTGGTTGCACTCTTTTAATAGATATTCTAACGTTGCCATATTTTGAAAAATTTGAATTTAAGCTGTAGATGTTTTATTTCAAGTCTCGAAAATATGAAAACTCGATATCTTTCTCGATTGTCGTATCAACTTAAATAAAACATCATAACTTTCATTTTGATAATGCAATCGCTGAATATGCACCTAGTATAATACTTGATGTCACAAAAATCTGTAATCGTGAGCTTTAATAATAAGCCTAGGTAGCTAGCATGTTAGATATGTTGTAGACAAATGCATAATTATGTAGATAATAAAATGTTGGGAGTAACTTTGTTTTTGTTTGCATCCTTGCATGCCGCACGCTGAGTTTGCATGTTTCCTACATATAAAATGAAAATCCTTTTTTTTTGTGTGTTATTAAAAATTGAGTGTAAATGTTTTTATGACTTAGGATCGGGGAAAAGTTTTCTACCTCGAAAAAAAGTCTGACTAGGAACGTATTTGCTCAAAGCACTTGAAACTTGAATTTTAAAAGTTGTGGCTGTCTAAGCTGGATTTCATTAAAATGTTTGGACTTCACAATATTTTTCAATTTTATTTCGAAAGCCAATTTGTTTGCGAATGCGTTGCTCAGTCACTTTTGGCAATAAAATAAATCCAAACTACATTATTTTGATGGAGTGTAGATAGCGTTACAATCCAGTTGTAAGTAAGTTGTAAGTAAGTAAGTTTTATGATTTTAAAACATCATGATTTCATGCATCATAAGAGCAGCTTAGAAACGTTTGCTTTTAGCACCGACGTGGCGTAGCTTTAGAATCATTTGCACGCCGTTCTCATTAGATAGTTATTTAGCTATGATTTTCAGCCTGTCCTGTATATACTATTAAGTCAAGAAAGAATCAATAAAAATATTTTGTCTCACATCTATCTTGCATATTTATCAACAGTATAATCTGTGAGGGGAAAAAAATCGCGTTTATTTATAAAATAAGACATTCTTATAACATACCATTATATTTTATATGTCCCAAGAAAGTTCCTAGTTAGGTACAACGCATATCACAATTCTTTCGCATTTCAAAATAACTCAACATATTCTTTAGTATTTCAGAATAATCTTCAAAATAACTCAACATAAATACGTCACACTAAATCCTCATACGAATAACTAACTCCTTGACGAAATCTGTAAGGAGAAAAAATCGCGTTTATTTATAAAATAAGACACCCTGTTAACATACCATTATTTATAGGATATGTTCCAAGAATATCCGAAGTTAGGTGTAACGCAGTTAATATTTCATTCTTTAGCATTTCAAAATAACTCAACATATTGTTTATTATTTCAGAATAATCTTCAAAATAATTCAACATACAGGGTATAAGGGGACTGCTATCGAAAACTTAGCGTTTTAGTTATCAACACACAATAAAATACCAATAACCATTTATCTTATACTTGTAGTATAAGTGGTTTAGTATTTAGTATTTTTCAAATCAGCTATGTAGTGAGAAAAGCGAAAAGTGTAAGAGTGTAAAATGCGTCTTTACTTCTACTTTACTTTACTACTTTTCGTACTTTAGGTAGGTATTTACCCAACGTTCGTTGACCTCTAACAACGGCTGATTGCGAACTTTCAAAAATACAGGAAAAATATATTTTTTCTCTGTGGTGTCTCGCAGTAATCATCACTACAAATGTTTTCGTTTCCGAGAGCGGTCCCCTTACACGCTTTGTACGTCACACTAAACCCTCATACGATCATCTAACCCCGTGACGAATCACACCTCTGATGTACCGTTTGTAGGGAGGCCGGCGGCGAGGCCACGCCGCCCGCGTCGCCCGGCGCGGCGAGGCGCGCCAGGGACGACGACGTGTTCCTGCGGCTGACGGGCGCCGCGCCCGAGAACGCGCCTCGCGGCACCGTCAAGGAACTTGCACTCAAGGTACGGTATCACACTTCTGATACTGTTTGTAGGGAGGCCGGCGGCGAGGCCACGCCGCCCGCGTCGCCCGGCGCGGCGAGGCGCGCCAGGGACGACGACGTGTTCCTGCGGCTGACGGGCGCCGCGCCCGAGAACGCGCCTCGCGGCACCGTCAAGGAACTTGCACTCAAGGTACGGTATCACACTTCTGATACTGTTTGTAGGGAGGCCGGCGGCGAGGCCACGCCGCCCGCGTCGCCCGGCGCGGCGAGGCGCGCCAGGGACGACGACGTGTTCCTGCGGCTGACGGGCGCCGCGCCCGAGAACGCGCCTCGCGGCACCGTCAAGGAACTTGCACTCAAGGTACGGTATCACACTTCTGATACTGTTTGTAGGGAGGCCGGCGGCGAGGCCACGCCGCCCGCGTCGCCCGGCGCGGCGAGGCGCGCCAGGGACGACGACGTGTTCCTGCGGCTGACGGGCGCCGCGCCCGAGAACGCGCCTCGCGGCACCGTCAAGGAACTTGCACTCAAGGTACGGTATCACACTTCTGATACTGTTTGTAGGGAGGCCGGCGGCGAGGCCACGCCGCCCGCGTCGCCCGGCGCGGCGAGGCGCGCCAGGGACGACGACGTGTTCCTGCGGCTGACGGGCGCCGCGCCCGAGAACGCGCCTCGCGGCACCGTCAAGGAACTTGCACTCAAGGTACGGTATCACACTTCTGATACTGTTTGTAGGGAGGCCGGCGGCGAGGCCACGCCGCCCGCGTCGCCCGGCGCGGCGAGGCGCGCCAGGGACGACGACGTGTTCCTGCGGCTGACGGGCGCCGCGCCCGAGAACGCGCCTCGCGGCACCGTCAAGGAACTTGCACTCAAGGTACGGTATCACACTTCTGATACTGTTTGTAGGGAGGCCGGCGGCGAGGCCACGCCGCCCGCGTCGCCCGGCGCGGCGAGGCGCGCCAGGGACGACGACGTGTTCCTGCGGCTGACGGGCGCCGCGCCCGAGAACGCGCCTCGCGGCACCGTCAAGGAACTTGCACTCAAGGTACGGTATCACACTTCTGATACTGTTTGTAGGGAGGCCGGCGGCGAGGCCACGCCGCCCGCGTCGCCCGGCGCGGCGAGGCGCGCCAGGGACGACGACGTGTTCCTGCGGCTGACGGGCGCCGCGCCCGAGAACGCGCCTCGCGGCACCGTCAAGGAACTTGCACTCAAGGTACGGTATCACACTTCTGATACTGTTTGTAGGGAGGCCGGCGGCGAGGCCACGCCGCCCGCGTCGCCCGGCGCGGCGAGGCGCGCCAGGGACGACGACGTGTTCCTGCGGCTGACGGGCGCCGCGCCCGAGAACGCGCCTCGCGGCACCGTCAAGGAACTTGCACTCAAGGTACGGTATCACACTTCTGATACTGTTTGTAGGGAGGCCGGCGGCGAGGCCACGCCGCCCGCGTCGCCCGGCGCGGCGAGGCGCGCCAGGGACGACGACGTGTTCCTGCGGCTGACGGGCGCCGCGCCCGAGAACGCGCCTCGCGGCACCGTCAAGGAACTTGCACTCAAGGTACGGTATCACACTTCTGATACTGTTTGTAGGGAGGCCGGCGGCGAGGCCACGCCGCCCGCGTCGCCCGGCGCGGCGAGGCGCGCCAGGGACGACGACGTGTTCCTGCGGCTGACGGGCGCCGCGCCCGAGAACGCGCCTCGCGGCACCGTCAAGGAACTTGCACTCAAGGTACGGTATCACACTTCTGATACTGTTTGTAGGGACATCCCGGCGACCTTGGGAAGATAGCAGCTTGCCGTGACTTCCACACCTAACTGTAAAAGCTAAGGGGAACTGTAAGGTGCATCAGTAAAGGTGTTTCCCCCAGGATGATGGACTGCGCAAGGCAGGCACGGGCGCATGGTAGCCAAATTATGCGCTGAGGGTGGCCACCCACGGGCTGTAATGGATATAAATTCAACATAACACGATCTTTCCCAGGAGGTCGAGTTCCTTAGATTTCCTCTTTGTCAACAAAAATAGAGGTAAGGGGAGGATACAGGTGGTGAGGACCTCATCAAGAAAGTAAAGTAAGTACCTTAAGTAATACTGAAGGTACTTACGATAACTATTATACGTGTTAATTTTTTTTCCTACAGTCCACCATGTTTCCGGAACTTTAATGTGATCAGCATATAAAACCATCTGGTTTTATATGCTGATCATATGCAAGTTCCGGAAACATGGTGACAAAAGCAACTCTCCAAAAATGTCGTAATTGTTTGCACATTGCTAAAAAGTTTAACAAAAATAATACGTGCCCTTTTGTTACACCCCGATTCGTGCCACCGAGAGGCATCACTCGTTGTACATTTCATTGTAAATCGCATTTAATTCGTTTACAATGATGAATTTACAAACAATCCAAAAACTAAGATGAAACAATATCATAAATACAATGTATTATGTACCAGGTATAACTAAAGTGTGACAGCATTCTCCATAGAGTTATTCTTTGATGTGTTATTTTCCAGCGCACAAACGTAGTCGGGAGCAATGTAGGCGGAGGCAGTTCGTGGCTGCAATGCACTCACGTGGCCGAGGGGCACGTGGGCGCCGCGCTCGCGCTCGCCTCCACGTCGCAGATGCTCTACAGCGGAGGAGTCGGTATGTCATCTCTGATTCTATCTATGAATACTCTTTTTACCCGACTACGGCAAAGCCAAAAGGAAGGGTTGTGATTTTAGCAGTCTATGTATGTATGTATGTAATTATGTTTGTATGTATCCAATTTTTGTATGAGATTCTGTGTGCACCACCGTAGCGCCTAAACTACTGGGCCGATTTTCATGAATACTTCATTCATCAGTCAATTAATTGTTTGTTATGGTTCGGGTGACATAGGCTCCATTTTATATACGAAAAAATCGAGAAGCGACATCCGAGCGGCAACTGCTGTGAGGTCTTCTTCGTGGCCGCCAGGCCACGGAGGTACGGGCGTCGAGGCCAGGCCTCCTTACCCGGGTGGGGCGCGGGGAGGTTTGCCTCCCCGGTGTTGCTCTTTGAGCCGGTGTCGGCTCAGGCCTGCCAATTTCTTGGTAGGCCTATTGGTGTCGTGTTCGTGGGTTGTGCTCCGCGCTGCGGGCGATCGCATCGCCGCCGCGCGCGGAGCTGTCGAGTCAGAGGGGTGGCTCTGCGCTGCGGGCGGTGGGTTCACCGCCGCGCGCTGAGCTGTCGTGTCCAGGGGGGTGGCTCCGCGCTGCGGGCGGCGAAGGCGCCGCCGCGCGCGGAGCGGGTGTCGAGTCCGGTGGTGTCGCGTCGTCGTATTCGTCGCCGCTGAGGTCGCCTGCGTGCCGCGCTGGTGGTGGTGATCGCAGGAGCTCACGAGGTAGTGGACGCCCGGTCGGTGGTCGGCTGGTTAGCGGTGCGATGCCGCGGAGGTGTGCGTACGGTCCGTTGTCAGCGCGCGCGAACATGCGCCGCGCGAGCGAACGGACGTACCCCTCCACGGTGGGCGTCTTGAGGTCGCGATGGATGACGTCGTTCCTCACGTACCTCGGAGCTCCAACGATCATGCGCAGGCACTTGTTCTGCTGGACCTGTAGGCGGCTCTTCTGGTATGCCGAGCAGAGTGCATACCAGGCCGGAGCCGCGTACGTCAGCCTTGAGCGGACATAGGCCCCGTAGATACGGAGCTTGGTCTTCGGTGAGAGGCTCGAGGTGAAGACTTGGTACAGCATCGACGTGACCGCCTTAGCCTGCCCCACGGCATGGTTAACCATGGGGACCATGGCCAGGCTAACGTCGATGCGGCACCCCAAGTAGCTCACCGAAGTTTGCCACTCGATGTCCTGCCCTCGAAGACGGAGCTGACGTATTGGCTTCCGGACGCCGAACAGGATCGCGGCCGTCTTCCCCACGTTGACGGCCATCTTCCACTTGTCCAGCCATTCCGGAAGCAGGTCCAGCAGGCGTTGCATGGTGTGCGTGGCGGCGACTTGGTGATACGACGACGCGAGATACGCGCTGTCGTCGGCGTAGAGCGACAACAGCACGTCTTCCTCCCCCTCGCCGAGATGGCCGGCGAGGGTAGGGATGTCGTCCGTGTACACCGCGTATAAACACGGCGATAGGCAGCTGCCCTGTGGTACTCCTGCACGTATGGGGCGCGGCTGGGAGTCCGCGCCTTCCACGGAGATGTGGAAGGATCTGCCTTCCAGGAAAGAGGCCACCAGCCGCACGATCGCGGGTGGCAGGTCGGTGGCGAGGAGCTTCGCCAGGAGGCCGGCGTGCCACACACGGTCGAAGGCCTTCTCGATGTCGAGAAAGACCCCGACCGTGCAGTAGCCGCGGTTCTTCTCACTGGCGATGAAGTTCAGTCCTCTTGCCAGCTGGAGCGTCGTGGAATGGTTGCTGCGAAAGCCGAACTGCTCGTCCCGCAGGCGGATGTGCGGGGTGAGCCTTCGCAGCAACAGACGCTCGAACAGCTTGGCGATGTGCGGCAGCAGGGTGATCGGGCGGTAACTTCCTGGCAGGCGACGATCCTTTCCTGGTTTGGGGATGGTGATGACCTTCCCCCTCTTCCAGGACTCCGGGAAGTAGGACGTGCGGAGTACTCCGTTGAATAGCCTCGTCAGGGCGACGAGGCATCTTCGAGGCAGCTGCTGGAGCGCGGCGATCGGGATTCCGTCGGAACCTGGCGCCTTCCGTTTGGGGAGACGGAAGACGGCCTTCCTCAGCTCGGACGGGGAGATGAACTCGCCTCCCCGGAGCGGAGGGATCTGGGCCGACAGAAATTCCTGCACCTGCAGGTCGATCGCCGCGTGGTGTCTGGACGCGGTGTCGTCGGTGGCCGGTGGGTTCGGGGTAAACTGTTGCTCCATATACTCCGCCATGATCTCTGCTCTGTCAATGGCGGAGTATCTTCGCCTACCCTGGCTGTCTAGTAGAGGGTAGACGGGTGTGTCGGATCCGGTGAGTGTCTTGCACAGGTGGTACAGCGATGTTTCGGACTCGGCCGCCGCGTCGATGGTCTTCTCCCAGTCGTCATCTTCGCGGGCGCCGAGTGCTTGCCTCACTTCCTGTGCAAGACGGTTGAGGTCACGCTTGACTCTCGGACAGCGGGTGCGCGCCCAGAGTTTGCGCAGGGCGCGCTTCTTCCTCAGCTTGTCCCGGAGCGAGCTTGACAGCAGGTCTCGTCTCCCAGCGTGAGGTGCGGTGGTGGTGGACTCGGTCTTGGCGCGTTGGATGGCCGCCGTGATGGTTTCGGCGGCCCGGTCCACGTCAGCTGGGGTCGAGATGGGCCCTGCGAGCTCGAGCTCCGACAGCGCGGCGGCGAACATCTCCCAGTTGGTTTTGGTTCTGGGAGGACGCGGTATGGTGAAGTCGCGCTGGAGATTAAGCGTGACCAGAATGGGCAGGTGCTCGGTGTCGAGGTCGTAAAGGGCCTCGACACTGATGGGGTGGTCGATCCGGTGGTGCAGGACGATGTCCAGGACGTCTGGCTGGTGGGCACGGTCTGATGGTACATGGGTCGGCGCTCCTGGACCCAGCACGCCGTAACCGTGCCGCTCGCTGTCCTCGTGCAGCATCCTTCCGGCCGTGGAGACAACGCGCGAGCCCCAGGCTTGGTGCTTCGCGTTAAGGTCTCCGACGACTAGTGTGGGGACTTGCGGCTCGAGGAGCGTGTGGACATCGTCACTGCAGAAGGTCTCGTTCGGTGGTCTGTAGGCAGCATAGAGGCAGAGCTCGGAGTCTCCGGTGCGAACACGCACTCCCTGCGTGCGCAGGGATCGGTAGGGTGCGTGCTCGAGCTCCTCGTGTACTAGGTCCCTCCGCACTAGGGTTTACGGAACCGGTCCTGTTTTTGAGAACCGGGAATTTCGGTACTTTTACCCAAAGGAACCGGGAATTCCCGGTTCTTTCGGGATTTTCGGTTCTTTGTAGTTTTTTTTTATAAAACAAGTTTTTCACTTTAAAAGTAAACCACAATGAAATATTTATGTAATTTTTATTGTCATTTAAACTTTCATCCCCTATTTAACCCACTTGGGAAAAGAATTTCCAAAAATCCTGAAATTCAAATTTTTTATTTTTTATCGAAAGTTTAAATACCAATTTTCATGGATATCACTTGAAAAATGGTCGACTTTCATGCAAACTTTCATCCCCTATTTAACTCCCTTAGGGGTGGAATTTCCAATAATCTTTTCTTAGTGTGCGCCTGCGTTGAAAAAGCTTACGAATTCAATGTACCATTCATTATGTGTTTCGTCAACTACAGTTAGCCCTTTGACTGTGTGAACTGGAAGCTCCTATGGACAGTTGTCCAGGAAATAGGAGTCCCAAAACATCTGGTCAGAGTGCTTCAAAGCCTATACTCAGATAGTCAGGGGGTAGTAAGAATTGACAAGACGACATCAACACCTTTCTCGTTTGGCAAAGGAGCTCGTCAAAGATGCATCGTATCCCCTATTCTGTTTAACATCTACGGAGAGAGCATTATACGCCAGACCTGCGAAGACTGGGATGGTGGAATTACCATCAATGACATTAAAATTCAAAACCTTCGCTACGTCGATGACACCATCCTTTTCGCAGCTAATGAAGCTGAAATGTTCCAACTCCTGAACAAAATGCAGCAAAATAGGCCATAAATCGGTCTAAAACTAAGATCATGGTGGTGGATCGTGCTTCTAAGCTAGAACTCAATGGGACACTTATTTACTTGGGTTCTAGCATCAGCAATAACGGTTCTTGTGAAGCTGAAGTTCGCAGGAGAATCGGAATGGCCAAGGCTGCAATGTCTGAGCTCGATAGAATATGGAATGATCGTAACATCAGTAATAAGACAAAAATTACACTCGTCAACAATTTAGTCTTCTCCATTTTCCTATAGGTACGGGGCGGAAACATGGATTTAAAAGCTGGAGACCGCCAGCGCATAGACGCCTTTGAGATGTGGTGCTGGAGGAAAATGCTCAGAATCCCTTGGACTGCATTCAGGACTAACCAATCGATCCGCGAAGAACTCAAAATTGACAAAAAGCCGAGGCTCTCCAACATACATACATATGCCTGAGGAGGATCTTTGATATTTGATACCATATCGCCCGTAAACCCGGCGATAACCTACAAAAACTTATAGTTACCGGGAAAATTAACGCAAGAGATCGAGAGGTAGGAGTCCAATTCACTGCACTGACCAGATCCGCACCACTCTCAACATGAATGTTGTCGAAGCGGTTCACAACGCTGAAAGCCGGAACAGATGGCGCAACATCGTCAGCAACTTGAAATTTTCACATTGTTTCCTTTTATGATGTAGGCGCACACTAAGAAAGGATTATTGGAAATTCCACCCGTAAGGGGGTTAAATAGGGGATGAAAGTTTGTATGAAAGTCTGTCATTTTTCAAGTTATATCCATGAAAATTGACATTTGAGCTTTCGATAAAAAATCTATACTTAATAAATAAAATTGAAGTGTCTGTCTGTAATTTCGAAATAACTACCACATATTAAGCTCATATGGTTATTTGAACGATACCATAACCGAATCACACGTTTTTAAAATTTTTGTCTGTCTGTCTGTTTGAACGGGCTAATCTTCGGAACGGCTGAACCGATTTTGACGGGACTTTCACAGACAAGTAGAGGATTAACCAAGGAGTAACATAGGCTACTTTTTAACCGACTTTCAAAAAAGGAGTTGTGTTGAATGTTAAAAAACGCCCTGATAGGTATTTTCGCTGCGCGCGACGGCCGACGCTCGCGCTGCACGGAACTCCCGCGCGGCGGGCGGGTGCGGTGAAGAGGCTGCATGCTCCAATCTCCATTTCGAAATCTGTGATTTCGAACGAGGGAGCTAATGCGTGCGGATGTGTCCTGCGTTTTCGTAATTTTTATTTTGAAATGAATCGGAGATTTTGGGATTTGTGAAAAACTGAAATTCACCCGGGCGAAGCCGCGGGCAAAAGCTAGTAAAAAATATAAACAGCATTTTTGAAAATTCTAGGTGGATTAAATATTGCATTCCGAAAACTGAGTAAGTGAGCGATCGCACACAACAGCGAGAGAGGTAGACTTGTAAATTACCGCGCGCCATTTATTTAAGCGCTGAATTAACGTTAGTTTTGAACTTTTGAACAGTAGGAAGTATAAAAAAGTAAAGTTAGTATTGTAAAGATTATGTATGTAAGTAGTAGCGTGAATCATGTAATTAAAATCAAATTCCCGAAAGTACCGAAAGAACCGGGAATCAAATTTTTATTTCCCGGTTCTTTTCACTGACAAAAGAACCGGGAATTCCCGGTACTTTCGAGACCGGGATTTCCCGGTTCTGAACCCTACTCCGCACCAGGGCCGCCGTTCCTCTGTAGGCGACACCCCGGGGAGAGACCTCGTCGCGCCGGTACACGAAGAAATTAGGGACTCGGAGCTCCACGTGATCGGCGAGCTTCGTCTCGCCCAGGAGGATAACGTGGACATCCTGCGACTGGGCGAGTGCTGTGAGCTCGCGGACGTGACCTCTAATGCCGCCTGGGTTCCAGTACAGTGTTCTCAGTTGGAGTGGAGTCGACGCGACAGGACGGCCATTCCTGCCGCGATCGCTGGCATCACGCCCTGGCCCTGCAGGTACGCCGTTAGTCCGGTCGTTAGCGCCTCCACTACAACCCGGACTATGGCCATGATGTCCGGGTTGGTCAGCGCTTCCCCCTGGGCCTGTTGTGTGGTAGGCGGGGGGCGGCGAGTCGGTGCTGGGGCGGACCGTTGAGCGGGGCGCGGGGCGGCGGTGGGCTGTTGCGCAGGGACCTGCGCGGCGCCTGGAGCTCCTCGCTGCGCACGTCGCTGCGCGCGAGTTTGCTCCGGCGCCGCGGCAGGCGGCTGTTCGGTGGTGCGGTCGGAGGTAGGCGCGGTTGCGGCTGGAGCCTGGGTAGGCGCCTGCGCGCTTGTTGCGGTTGGTGCCTGTGTGGGCACCTGCTCTTGTGGTTGTGCGGTCGCTTGCCTCGTCTGCCTCGGCTGAGGCGTGGAGGCGGCCGCAGGTGGGGCGCGCATTGCGCGCGGTCTGCGGGCTTTGCGCCTGCCGCGCAGAGCCTGTCCGCGCTCGGTCGGCGGGTTGGCGTCCGCCGCGAGCGTCGATACGCCCTGTTGGGTGGCGCGTGTCGCGGCGGTAGTCTGCCCGGCGTCGGCGGCCGGTGGTGCGGTGGGAGCAGCGGGGGCGGGGGCTGCCGCGGCCCTCTGCTGCTGTTGTTGCGGTCGGCGACCGCCAGGTGCGCGCGGCGGCGGCGGCGGGAGGTTGATACCTCTCCGCCTCGCCTCGCGTTTGTAGTGCGTGCACCGGCGGTCATTTGCGGCGTGTCCCTGGCCGCAATTCGCGCAGGTGGGCGTGTCGTCGCGGGGGCGCGGGCAGTCCCGCACGACGTGTTCGCCCGCGCAGCGAACACAGCGGGGCGGCCTGTGGCAGTTGGCCGAGGAGTGGCCGTAAGCCTGGCATCGGTGGCACTGGGGAGGCTTGCTGCCTCCGCGCCAGGCCTCCACGATGACGTCGGGCATGAAGAGGAGTTCGGTGACTTTGTGGAGCTCCCGCTTCTCCTCTTCGGTCATGTGGGCCAGCTGCACAAAGTAAGTGCAGCCGTGCTTGCCGCGGGCTGGCGGGATGGCGCGGGCGCTCTCGGCCGGGAAACCGAGGTTCCGGAGCGCGGCCACGACTTCCTCGGCGGGGGTCTCTAGTGGGAGACCCCGGACTGCAACCTTCGTCGGTCGCTCCGTTGCCGGGCTGTAGCAATACCAGGATACGGTGGTATCCTGGGCGGCTGCGGCGGTAAGGTACCGCTGTACAGCCCGGAACTCGTCGGCAGATTTGGGGAGGAACCGCACTCCTCTCCCCAGTGGCCTCGCATTGGGTGCGTGGCCGAGCGTCCGCCGCAGGGCCTCGAAGTGCCTCGTCCAGTTGGGCAGGCACTCCACGACCAGCGGCGGGTAGGCGGAACGCGGCTCGGGTTGAGGCTGGCCGGCGGTTGTAGACGCGGCGGGCGGCGGCGAGCGGCGCGGCGCCGTCGACGCGACGGGCGACGGCGAGCGGCGCGGCGCGGGCGGGGCGGCGGCGGTGGCGGCGTACGACGTACTCGCACGCGGCGACAACGGTCGAGATTCGTCCATTGGGACGTCTCCCGTGGGGGAAGCGAGCGCCGCGTAGCTCGTCGAGTTCTTCGGCCAACTCGCGGAGTCTTGTTGACCGGAATGGGAGCCCGACGAGTACATCATGGACGGCTCGGTCCGGCGGGATTGGTGGGTCTCCGCAGAGTAGGTGCGGTGAGCGGGTAGAGGAGGCGACTCCTGTCTGGGGGAGCGTACGGCGGGCGACGTGCGCGCGCCGGCGGCCGGCGGCGACGATCGCGTAGCGGCGGCCGGCGGCGACAAGCGCGCTGCGGCGGTCGGCGGTGGTGAGCGAGCCTCCACTGGAGAGAGGCTTGCAGAGCGTGGAGGTGCGGGGAGGGCTTGTAGCGGCCGGAAGTGGCTTACCGGGCTAGGAGACCGCGGTGACGCTGTGTAGTGAGCGACGGCGAGCGCAGAGTGGCTCAGCTTAGGCCGCTTGTCTTCCTGGCCGTCGGAAGAGCCTGAAGTCGACGGGCTCGGACGAGAGCGCTTCGCCGGATCGCAGCTTTGCGTAGACGCAGCTACGCCAGCTGTGATCGGCGTCGGCGCGTCATCGTCACTGTCCTCTGCTGATCCTGGAGAGGACGTGAGCGGCTTGGCAGGCGGTGGGCGGCGGACGGCGGGTGCGGCAGGGACGAAGGGCGTGATCGAGTTATCGAACACATCCCGGCGCACGATCGCGCGCGGGACCCCCGATCGTCCCTTGCCGGGTTTTGTTGGACGTTGTCCTAAAGGTTTTTCCCTTTCGGACATGGTGTGGTCTCACTGGCCTCGACCCTGCAGGGCGGCGAGTGCTCTCGCGTGCGGCCAAGCCAGGTGGGACCCACTAGGGGAGACCCGGCTTAGGCGCGCCCGCGGACCGAGCTACTCAGCCAGCCCTGTGCGATGTGGTGGGGTACGGTCGGTGAGGTCGATGCTGGCGGACACTTTAAAAAATAAAGTGTGCCAGAATCTGAACCAGCCTAGCGTTCAGTCGGGTCGCGGAGCACTCCGACGCGAATCTTCCCGGCCGCTTCCTCGAGCCGCAACGGTGCGGCGAGTACAACTGGCACCGGGGAACTCGGGGGGTAGGTAGCAAAAACCGAACACTAGACGGACTATCAATTTTTTGACGAACTAGCGCTAGCTTTTCTAAATCAAAAAATTGATGCGATTGCCGAGCGGCAAAACTAAAATATTATTTAGTTTCGGATAAACATAATAGATGGCGCCACTAGCTGCTTGCTCCGCGCTTTCTGCGCACTAAATTATTATTTTATACTAGCTGACCCCCGCGACTTCGTTCGCGTGTTTTTCTTTGCTATAAACCTCACGGAGCCCGAGACCTTTCCAACGAATGCAAGACCGTGGAAATCGGTTCGTGCTTTCTGGAGTTATAGCGTCAGGAAGGAAAACCCGACTTATTTTTATAGTTTTATATTAAACTAGTGGACCCGGCAGACGTCGTCCTGCCCGCTATTAACGCCACCTACCGGGTCCAATTTTTCTACTTATAAACCTTCCTCTTGAATCACTCTATCTATTAAAAAAAACCGCATCAAAATCCGTTGCGTAGTTTTAAAGATTTAAGCATATGTACATAGGGACATAGGGATGTAGGGACAGAGAAAGCGACTTTGTTTTATACTATGTAGTGATTAAATTAGTAAGCGTAGTCGGGTTTTAGTTTACGAACTTTATCTCTTGTTATACTCTTTATCTTTATCTATGAGTACTCTGGATTGGTTATTGACTAAAGCAATTTGTTTATCGCCATTTCGGCGCTGATTGCTAAGAGAAGTGAGAGTGAAGGTATCCGGAACTAATGTGAATCGTAATAAATTAAAACGTCTAATATTTATATCAGCGTAACTTTCGGATCGCGCTCTAAATTAGCACAAGAAAGAATCAGCTCATTTTGTATTGCTAGCGTACTTGTGTTAATAGAGTTTAGAGATTCTACCGCTTTCGGATTTGTGCGTGTGTGAGTGTTCATGTAGGCGTTTCTTCACGACATGACAATGTCGCAACATGGCATGAATTTTGTATCGAAATAGTGTCGTCTCTACTGCTTAGGGTGGATAAAAATTATAGAGCTGTGCTGTGCTCAGCTAAGCTAAGTTTCCGGTGTTATGGTTTTTCAACAAACAACATTGATGCGACTGGGTCAGTGTCGCGACAGCGCGACGTGCATGCGCTCAAGTGCGAGCGAGAT
The DNA here is from genome assembly GCA_920104075.1 of Melanargia galathea. NCBI lineage: Eukaryota > Metazoa > Arthropoda > Insecta > Lepidoptera > Nymphalidae > Melanargia > Melanargia galathea. The sequence goes on along the minus strand of OV049859.1, from coordinate 4,266,891 downwards.
AGACGGAACACTGAGCGGGTTGGGCGATGCGATGGCGAGCGAGCCAGCGCGTATCGCGTGATCCTTGTTATGGTTTAAGTTGAAACCATAACAAGGATCACGCGATGAGCACGCAGCCGTACGGCTGTGCTGTAAACCGCCGTACAGCAGGCCTCGTTTGTTGCTTCATTACGATGTTAGAAGAGCGATAGAACATAGCACAGCACAGCTCAATGTTATTGTTTCAACCTTAATCTAATTACTCTATGACTGATAATACTAAGTACTGCACGATCAGACCGCACGGTGCGCGGCTGGGACCTGTCGGGCGGGCGCGAGGCGTGGCGCGCGTGGTGCGGCGGCGCCGTGGCCGCGCTGGCGGCGGACGCGCGCGTCGTGCTCGCCGCCGCGGGCGCCACCGTCAAGCTGTTCGACACGAGGACCAGCGGACACACTGCTATACTGTGGTGACTAGACACACTATAACTAAACATAACCCTATTCCACGAAACAAGTTTCCAAAGAAAATAAAATGTCTGATATTGTGAACTTAGAAGTGCGAATATGTAAAAGACGCCCTTTTTTATCAACTTTATGAAACAATCATTAAACATGTATAAAATATAATGCACAGTAGTGGCCTGCCAGCATATAAACCTGTCTTTTAAAGCGGAGCGTCTTCACTTTACCTCTAGCCGCGCACATCGACCAGTGAGATGCGAGTATTTTGTTCCATAGGAGTTTGACTCGTGGAATGGACTATAGACACTTGACACTAGTTGGACCGTTTCGATTGAGCATCTAATCAGCGTGTGTTATTGGCGGCAGGTCGTCGGGCGCGGTGGGCGCGAACGCGGCGATGCGCGGCGGCGACGCGGTGACCGCGGTGTCGCTGGCGTCCACCACGCGCCTCTACACCGCCGCCGCCGACAAACTGCGCCTCTGGGACTTGAGGATGTGAGTGAGATACTAACTTCTGCTCTGGTCTAGTGCAATGATACCCGAATCAATCTAAATTGATTCCCAAGACGACGGGGTCGATGACGATCTACAAGGGGTCAAGTGAGCGAAAAAAACAAGTATGGGTCTGTGAGATGTAAACGGGAAATTCATTTAAGCAGGTTGCGACTTTACTTTGTGGAATAAGCCACACACAAAGATGTTTTGTTGCTTTTCTTGAACCGCTTTCGTAGATTCTTTATCCGAGATGTCCATTTGCGACCCATGCCCCTTCTGTCCTGTATCTTGCCTTGGATGAGTCATTCTATGGTCATAGGTATTTAGGACCCCCTGTAACCTGTATCTTGGATGATTCATTATATTGGGACCCACAGACAACATGTTAATAGCAATAATGAATGTTGTGTTCAGGCTGGAGTGCGTGTACAAGGCGTGGTCGGGGCACGCGGCGGCGGTGATGTGCCTCGCGCGCGAGCCGCTCGCCTCGGGCGACCGCCTCGCGACCGGCTCGCGCGACCACTGCGTGCGCGTGCTCGACGTGCAACACAACAACGGTACGTGAACAGTTGACGCCAAACTAATATTCATCTCAGAATATAACCGCAAGGCGCGTCGCAATAGCATATTTTAGGTATCAGTGGGCGCACAGAAAGGGACGGAGCTAGCACGAACCTGCGCGAATTCGCTCTCGCACGAAGCTCAGGGACGAATATATGTTTGGCGTTCATTCTAACTAACGACGACATTTCGAGTACCGAGGCAGGCCTGTCTCGCTTTCCTGTGTAATCACCGACCTGCAAGTATACGAATTCCTTTATTTTACCGCGTCAGATGAAATAAAATAAAAGATTACGCTATAGAAAGAGAGGTGAAGTAAGCTGCTTTGGAGGTGAATATAAAGTTTAGGCGTTCATCGCTGTGCGAGCCAAACTGCACTTCATTACGTCGAATCTAGAGTTCAAATGTCTGTGTGGGGTAAGCCAGTAAGGAAGCCAGCCAGTATACAATACTATTCATTAGTATTCTGTGACCGACGCTAATAATTCTTAAAATTAAAAGGCTTTTTTTATCATACAGCAATACGAAAAATCGACATTAAATAAGTATGTTCGTCACTGTCTCAACCAATAGACGTCTACACCTGGACATGTATCTTGCAAGGATCATCACAGAACATTATCTTGTGCCGCCTTGCATTCAGAATGAGATCATCCGTCTATCTAGTGTGGAATCTTCTAAAGCTGCGTTTGCAGTCGTGTGCTTACGTCCAACAACTGCTAGCGCATCGGGGGTCATCCAAAGCTGTGTTTGCCGTTGTGTGCTTGCATCTAACAACTGCCAGCGCATCGGGGGTCATCCAAAGCTGTGTTTGCCGTTGTGTGCTTGCATCTAACAACTGCTAGCGCATCGGGGGTCATCCAAAGCTGTGTTTGCCGTTGTGTGCTTGCATCTAACAACTGCTAGCGCATCGGGGGTCATCCAAAGCTGTGTTTGCCGTTGTGTGCTTGCATCTAACAACTGCCAGCGCATCGGGGGTCATCCAAAGCTGTGTTTGCCGTTATGTGCTTGCATTCTAACGACTCGGGCGACTTTCAAAGCTAGGTTTGCCGGTGCGAGGTCGGCATTCGAGATACTTGGGACCTCGGGAATGGTGTTCAGACATGAGTAACTAATTGTTGTTTTTGGCGGTGTCAGGGGCGTGGGAGGCGTGCAACCGCCGGCTGCTGGAGCCGCCGCACTACGACGGCGTGCAGGCGATCCTGCTGCGCGGCAGCTGCCTGTACAGCGCGTCGCGCGACTCCAGCCTCAAGTGCTGGTCGCTCACAGACAACACACTCACGCATGTACGTAGTCTTAAAGTTTTCGAAAAGTTGCGGACATGAACCAAAATAGTTTTAATGAAAGACAATAATTATAACCTTTTAATATAGATTTATCTACACCCATGCTTTAAATCCTCTATTAAAGATTCTGGAACAGTTAGCTTATTGCCAACTTTAGAACACACAATGTTGTAACAACCATTACATCATCCAAACGAGTGTTGTAATGAAATTCAGTACAATATTACATCATCCGTTTTTATCCCCGACGCAAATACGACGGGGTGTTAAGTTTGACTTGTCTGTCTGTGTGTGTGAGTCTGTGTGTGTGTCTGTTCCCCCGTAGCGCTCAAACAAGTGAACCGGTTTGAATGCGGAGGTGGGAATGGGGGTGTGGGCGTGGGCGTGGGTTCGGCGTGAGTTGGGTGTGGATGTGGTTTTGTGTGTGTGTGTGTGTGTGTGTGTGTGTGTCTGTTCCCCCGTAGCGCTCAAACGGGTGAACCGGTTTGAATGCGGGGGTGAGGATGGGGGTGTGGGTGTGGGTGTGTGTGTCTGTTCTCCCGTAGCGCTCAAACCGGTTTGAATGCGGGGGTGGGGATGGGGGTGTGGGTGTGTGAGTGTGTGTGTGTCTGTCTGTCTGTTCCACCGTAGTGCTCAAACGGGTGAACCGATTTGAATGCATTTTTTTTGTTTGAAAGGTGAATTAGTCGGTGTGTTCTTAGCTATGTTTCATAAAAATTGGACCGCCACAAAATGGCGGATTACATATTTTTTCACAAGACCCTCAATATGGGTATCAAATGAAAGGGCTTGACTAGTAGATTAACACAATGCAAATTCAAGATGGCTTCAACACAAAATGGCGAATATCGGGGGCTTAGCAGTAAGCTAACTGTTTCAGAATCTTATAGAGGATTCATATTATGGGTGTAGATAAAGTCTTGTATGCAACTGTTGATAATTAGGTATTAAAACACTCATGTGATACTATTATCACATTCGGCTTCGCCTCATGTGATAAACCCCCATTCGTGTTTTAATACCTCTTATTACACAACAGTTGCATAAATAACTAATACAACGTTAGTTTTACTTTGCGCAAAAACCGAAACACGTGTTAAATATTATAACATTTGGAATAGTTATACTAAATTTCGAAAACATATAATGTAAACTTACGAAGTTATAAACTTCTTATGTTGTGTCATTGTCCTCCAAAAAAATGGTCACCCCAATGAATGACCGCACGCTGTATGCCGATCGTCAGCTGATGCTCGTTTCAACCACTGTGCCTAAACTTGCAGGATTTTAAAATATTTTTGCACAAAATTATAACACAGTATAATAATAGTTGGATTCGATTCTGTTACTGCACTTTCAGGTTTTGCTTCAAGTAAAACTAACGTTGTATAAATTTTTGATTCGAAATTGATGCCAGAGCGTGAGTAGTATTGCTTATCTTGTCAGCTCTATATGAGTATGTACATGTGTTTCCAGAGCGTGATGAACGCCCACAAAGGATGGGTGACGGGACTGTGCGCAGTGGGCACGGGCCTGGCGAGCTGCGGCCGCGACCAGGCGCTGCGGCTGTGGAGCGGCAGTCTGCGCGCCGCCGCGCCGCCCGCGCCGCTGCCCGACGTCCCGCACGCACTCGCAGCCTGTCCCGCCACCCATACACTTTACACGGCTGGCAGGTGAGCTCTAACACACGTCACAACTCACACACTGCACGGGACTGACTGACTGAGATGCGGACGAGACTGAACGATCAGCCGGCAGGTCACTCTGAACGTACACACATCCGCGGTATTTGGTGGAGTGTAATACTCCAGTGTGATACCCTAATAGGCACAGAACTGAATTACCGAGATGCGAGCAGACTGAACTGTCGGCCAGCAAGTGCGCTCTGAACAGTACCCGCAGTATTTGGTGGAGTGCGATACCCTAATAGGCATAGGACTGATTGAAGATGCGAACGTGACTAAATGGTGGAATTGCGTACCATACGCCATCGTGCCAGCTTCGACACGGTCTAATATAATGGTTATGCGGCAAAGTGTGGTACTGGAGAGAGCTCTGCAATTTGTGTTTACCTTTTGAAGAAACACCTACCTGCTCACTCCTCAGATTACCCCCCCCCCCCCCCCCTTGTTAAACTATCCCGCCATTGCATTCTACCCTATTCCCTGTAAACTGCTAAACTGCTCTCCTCTAAAAAACGTCAAAACCTGAATTGGATTACACTTTGAATAGATCAATATGGAACTGACGATTTGTTTGAACTATCAATAACTCCAAAAAAATTTAAATCCTTCTGGCTGAGATGTATAGAGAGAACTTTGACGGTTGAGACACGTTGAGTCACTCGTCGCGTTTTAACTCGATAGTAAAGTCGGAACAAAGTAAAATAACGCTCTATAGATCTCAACCTTAATCTTACAGTGTTACAATGTTTACTCTCAAATACAAACAGATAGTAGAGATGCTGATTCGATTGTACACAAACTCAAAACTATATTAGGTTGGCAGATCTAGGTATATTGCTATCCATTTCATGTTCCCTGTGAAAACGGATAGAGTTTAAATCTGTCAATTTTGTTAGTTTATAGGTTGTGTACAATCAAATTGTTTACTCATTTTCTAACTATCATCATGCTAAGTTGAAAATAAATGTAAAGCCTGACCAGAAAATAAAAAAACGTGCTGTAGGCGCTACTTTAGTTTTTTATATTTCAATACTAAGTATAGTTGTGCCCGTGTTACAATTTTGTTATGTTTAGTGACGTTTAATGTTATGTAACGACGATTTAAAGTTAATGGTGCCAGTAATGAAAGAAATATGTTCTTTAATAATACATAAGATTTCCCGCAATAAAGAGGTTTTTTATTTGTGTGGTCAGGCTATAAATTGTTTGGACGTTTGTTAACATGTGAGTGTGTTGCAGCGGCGGCGAAGTGCGCGCGTGGCGGCCGCTCTCCGAGCCCTGAGCGACACAGGTGCACACACACATACATACATATTACATAATACTCTCACACTCACACACATCACATTACCGAGTATACACAAGCACATAAAAACCACCTTCGAATGGTCTGAAAGTCTTGAAAATTTTACCAACCTTTATCAAAATTCTCAAAAACCAGAGAAAAACCTGCATGAAACCAAGTGGTTACTTTATTCCAAAATTTTTGTATACAATTTTTTACCTATATTTGAAGGACTGACGTTCGTCGGTACTGAAAAAAAATATAAAATATAAAATTAGAACAAATTCAGACACTGAACACTACAACATTTATTGCGTACTTATTTATTTCTTCTTATTTTGAACAAACACATATATTTAATACGCACACCCAGGCGACACAGGGCCGCTGCAATACCACTGCCGACGATCTCTGGTATCGGTATAACTGCTCAACAAAATTTTTCGTTTTTTCTTCATTACAAAGTAAGTAAGTTTTATGATTTGATAGAATACCGAATACGCCATTCTTACACTTGAAATGATCAAAAAAAAATTACACATTTATTTAAAAAAATATATTTGTCTGGTGGAAGGCTTCACTGAAGCCGCTTCAGCCTTGTTAACACCTTACTGGCAAAGCGTGCCGCAAAGCGACTTAGCGATCCAGTACGATACCGCATAGAAACCGGGGTATTTACCGGGTTTACTAAAAACTGCGATACCTCTTCCAGCTGGGTTATTCTGTAACTTAGTTAGCAACTGAAAATAGTTGCCAACGAATTAGTTTGATATACATCGCTGCTTTACTGTGGGAAATACAAAGTGTTCACATAATTTTACACAGTAAAGCAGCAATGTATATTGAACTAATTCGTTGGCAACTATTTTCAGTTGCTAACTAAGTTACAGAATAACCCCCCTGGTTAGTCCACTTCCATCTTAGACTGCATCGTCATTATCGCCGACAATCACCGATGGTATCGGGTGAAATCGCAGTCAAGGGCTAACGTTTAAGAATTGCTTTTTATACATTTTACAAATAACTTAATATTATGTAGATTTTTGATAGAATAAAAATTAAAAAAAAATGAGTTACAGTGAAAAAAGCTCAATTTTTTTATTTTTCTGGTCAGGTTTTACACTAAGAATGTAAATTATAAATTGATGTTAAAATCTTGAGAAGTTTCATTCAATGTTAAGTATGGCGTGTTCTTCGTAAGGATCACTCCCGTCAGCGGTGTTGTAGAATGCCCTCGCCTCGCTTGCGCGCACGCGCCGTCGCCGCTTCACCCGTTAACGGCACATGTCGCTTTGCTGAGTCCACAGTCCGCACCTGTACCGAGCACTCGTTCTCCATTAACTTAAAGTTAGAGACTGTTCAAGAAGAGAATCGGCGTGGGATTTGAGGGCGCTGCTGTGCTTAATTACCTTTTTTGTTTAGTACAATATTATAGCGCGTTAGTTCACTGTTTGGCCTCGCCGATTTTCTTTTTGAACACTATCAACATATACAAGGCTAACCAAAATGCAACACTCGTTGTCCATTTTGCTATCTACCAACAACGTGATACAATTAACCGACCATGGTAACAAAGTTAACCAAAAGGAAAGGCCACAGACTCATCGTTATAAACAACTGCTGTTGTTGGGGTTGTCCTGTATGCGACTTTCGGATCACTTACCTGGAGACCTAGACTTGACGCGACTGATTTGTTTCGCATTCGTAGCTTTTCAAACAATTTTTTACTATGGGACCATAAATTGTATGGCCAAATTTACCAAAACATCATGCTTACTATATTGTAGCTATGGCATAAAAATTTTGCTAGCAAAGAGCCATATCTTTTCATAGTAACATTGGGAAATAATTTAGAAATCTGATAAACCTTTTTTTTTTTTGGAAAATATTTTGTGTGGGCAGCGAGTCTCGAGTACAGGTTCACAGACAAATTACTCAGATCTGTTTTCTTCCGATTCTTCCTTGAGTTTTTCCGTGTGACTAACCACTTTTTACTTTACACGATTTTCTACCAGCTTTCTATGTCGACGAATCACATCACATCATTAATTTATGTGTTACTTACTTTTTGTAATCTTATCTTCATTATAGCTTACGTTGTAGTTACTTATACTAGTTAATATAGGTACTTTTCTATTTCTAGTTTATATATACTGTTCTATTTCTATATTATTTAAACTGTCCGTGTTTACTCGTATTATGATAACTCTTTCACTTACTAACATTTTCGTAATTAGATATTGGCCAATGTAAAATAAATAATTCTACAGAAGCATTTATAAAGAATAGTAAGTACCTAGCCCTTAAAAAGTTAGTTAGATTAGTTTGCGAAACGTTAAATCATTATAACGTGTAGTTTTAGTAAAAAAATAATAGAATATTAAATACATATTATTAGCAGCATATTATGTTGTACCGATACGACGTTGAATTTCAGTCATTTTCAAGATAAAACGATATAATGTGGCCAATTCTGTTGTACACAATCTCTAAACCTAAACTAAAATGACAGGTCTAAATTTATTCCTATCTCTTTCACAGTGCTCACTGCAGAAAAGGATAGCAATAGATTTAGGCCTGTCAGTTTAGGTTTAGAGATTGTGTACAACAGAATTAGCCACAATATTTAGCTAATTTTACTAATTGTAGCTTTAAGTTGTCGTAATCCAATCCTTCTTGTAACTTGTAACAAAACTTGTAATCCATTGACATTCAAAAGTATTCATTGTTTTATAATGTTATTCTATGTTTGTCTATGCTTTGATTTATATTGTATTTTTGTAATATATGATTATATTCTCGGAGTCAATATTGAAATATAGAGCGCTGCTTGTAATAGTCAGGGACTAGATACAACAAGCGCCATCAAATCTGAAAGTCGAATACGATTCAGCTTGAAGGACGTATCTTTTGACGAATTTTTTCCAAAGACAAAATATATCGCCTAACTATGCCGAACTCGAAAAATTTTGCATCCTCTCTCTCGCCTCCGCTCTTAAATATACTTACACTAGTATCTGCCCGCGGCTTCGCCCGCGTGAATTTCGGTTTTGCACAAATCCCGAGGGAAGCGTGGATTTCCGGTTCTCGTTCCTGCTCCCTTTTGCAACCTTTATACCTACTTTCAAGGAAGTTTGCTATAGTAATCTACCTATAGCTGTAGCTATAGATTTCGGTTTTTTCAAAATCCCGTGGGAACTCTTTGATTTTTCGGGATAAAATGTAGCCTATGTTTTAAGTCAGGGCATAATCTATCTGCATTCAAAATTTCAGCCAAATCGGTTCAGTAGTTGCGGCGTGATTGAGTAACAAACATCCAAATATCCACACATTCACATTTATAATATTACTAGATTCTGCCCGCGGCTTCGCCCGCGTGAATTTTGGTTTTTCACAAATCCCGAGGGAATCGTGGATTTCCGACTCCCGTTCCCGCTCCCTTTTCCAAGCTTTATACCCACTTTCAAAGAAGTTTGCTATAGTAATCTACCTATAGCTGTAGATATATATTTCGGTTTTATCAAAATCCCGTGGGAACTGTGCATTTTTCCAGGATAAAAAGTGCATACGCATACAGATGCATGCAACGATTGTAATTGAAATGTATAGTCCCGCGGGAACACTCTGAACTTCAGGGAATCCAAGAAAAAGACGTTACTCACTCCAAACTATTATATATTCAACAACAGGACTCGACTGACAACGGACAAAAGTGCATGACAGATAAAATATGGGCCTACCCTCATTTACATCATACATTACACCCTCACACTTAAACTAATAGGTACATAAACCCACAGAACAATACAAATTAATAATTAAATACTATAAAGAATATTATCATTAAATCAATAATTTTCTTAGCAATAATTAATACATTCAGATCTATAATAACATATTAATTTAATTAAATATTCGCTTATCACCTTAAACTAACCTAACCTCCTTGATCTAAGCCATATCTAACTACAGGCTTAATTGTACGCCCCCAACGATTGACGCGCGTAGGCGTCGAAACGACCTCTGTCTCCGGTTCTGCGCCCGACCCGTGTTCATGGGTGCGCCCGTCCTCACGCTCTAGGGCTTCGCTTGTCGTCGAAGAAAACGAATTATTTTTCTCTTCCGCTACCCCCACACTCGGATTAGACCACACCGGTTTTGAAATCTTCTTTTTCAATCTCAATTGATCAATGTGTTTTTTTACCATAGTACCATCCGATTTTGTAACTAAATAACGCCGAGACCCCAACGGTTCCTGTACCTGCCCCTGAAGCCACCGATCTGCACTAGCATGTTCGCGAGCCCAAACTTGATCTCCCGCAACGAACGACCTCTCGCCCCCGCCTGCGTTAGCCACCTGTCGCTGCTGAGCCCGCCTAACGTTATCCTCGAGCCCGCGATAACCTCGTAACAAATCCAGACGAGAGCGCAGGACGCGACGTTGCAACAATAGTGCGGGTGTCTCGCCCGTCGTGCTATGAGGTGTATTGCGATATGCCATAAGATAGGCTTGAAGCGCGGCGTCGACGTCCACCTTTAACCGCTTGGCTTTTTTAATAGCTTTCTTGCACAATTTTACGGCATTTTCCGCCGCCCCGTTGGATGCAGGATGATACGGTGGCGAAAACGACTGTTTAATGCCATTTTCCTCTAAAAATTGTTTGAATTCGTTACATGAAAAAGCCCTAAAGTTATCGGAAACCAGCTCTTTAGGCAACCCGAAACGTGCAAAGGTTTCCCGAAGGACCTTAATGACCGCCGCCGACGTCATTCGTTCCATGCGGAAGGCTTCTATCCATTTAGTTGACGAGTCGACCAAAACTAAAAATGTTTCCCCCTCCAACGGCCCCAAGAAGTCAATATGCACTCGAGACCACGGTTCTGGCGAATACGGCCAGGGCTGAGGCGACGCAGCCGGTGGGGCGTCGGCCTCCGCTGCACACGCGCTGCACTCACGACTCGTGTCTTCAATGTCCGAATCTAAACCTGGCCACCAGACATAACTCCGCGCAATACTTTTCATTTTTACTACTCCCATGTGTCCGACATGAAGCTCCTTTAAAATTTTTTCTCTTAAGATCTCTGGTACCACTACCCTATAACCCCATAAGACACAGCCCTGTTCTAAGTATAACTCATTCTTTTTTAAAAAGTACGGTCGTAGTTCAGCGTCATTACACTGTGAAGGCCAACCTGAGTTAAGGTACATAACCACCTTAACTAAAACCTTATCCTTACGTGTGGCATCTCTAACGGCCTCGCACGTTACCGGCAAGAAATCTTGAATAAAGTTTAAGTAAGTTACCTCCGGACGCACTTCCGCTTGCTCCTCCGCAGGCAACCGTGATAATGCGTCAGCCCCGTTACTAGCACTAGCTACGTATTCTATGTCGTAAATATAACCCGAAAGAAGAACTGCCCATCTTTGTAACCTACCCGCCGCCATGACAGGGATGCCATTTTTACTGCCCAGTATTGTGACGAGCGGCTTATGATCCGTACGCAAAGTAAACTTCCTACCATATAAATACTGATGGAATTTTTTTACTCCGTAAATTATCGCCAACGCTTCCTTCTCAATCTGCGAATAATTTTTTTCCGCGTCATTCAACACTCGCGACGCATACGCAATAGGCCGCTCGATGCCGGCCGGCGAGCGGTGCGCGATGACCGCGCCGACCCCCACGCTACTGGCATCTGTCGTCAACACGAGCGGCAGCTCCGGAGAGTAATGCGCCAAGATCTCACTAGAACCCAACAAGGACTTAACTTTAACGAAAGATTCCTGGCACTGCTCTGACCATTCAAACTTCGAATTTTTCTTTAACAGGGCATATAAGGGTGCTAATGTGGCCGTTATGTTATTCACAAACTTCGCGTAATACATAATCATCCCTATGAAAGCCCGTACTTCGGTAGTATTTTTAGGGACCGGAATATTTTGTATTGCTTTTATTTTTTTAGGGCACGTTCCTACTCCCTCCTTATTAATAACATAGCCAAGATAGGTGACCGACTTTTGAAAAAATGCACACTTTTCTTTTTTAACTTTTAAACCGAACTTCTGTAATCTCTGAAAAACTGCATGCAATACCTCTAAATGTTCTCTGTCCGTCCTAGCCGTAATAATAACATCGTCTAAATACACGCCTACGGTAGGTAGGTCCCCAAAAATCTGTTCTAACTTACGTTGAAATATCCCGGGGCTCGAAGCAAGGCCATAAATAAGCCTATTAAATTGAAACAATCCCTTATGCGTATTAATGGTAGTGTATTTCCTAGACTCGTCCAACGGAAACTGAGCGTAGGCCTGGCTAAGATCGATCTTTGAAAACTTTTCCCCTCCATTCAACTTAATAAGTAAATCGTCTATACGCGGAACCGGGTATCTATCGATCTCCAAATATTTATTCAACGTGATCTTATAATCTCCGCAAATACGGATGGTACCGTCCGACTTCACGACGGGTACGATCGGTGTGGCCCAATCCGAGGTCTCGACCGGAGTAATGATTCCTTCACTCACCATTTTGCTCAGAGCGCGCTCGACCGGCTCCCGCATCGCAAATGGAAGGGGACGCGCACGCATGAACACGGCCGGGGCGCCCTCGCGCAACCGCAGGCCTACCGTGCCGCCTGTGTATCGCCCGAGACCGTCCGCAAACACATCAGCATATCTGCAACTGAATTCGTCTATGCTAAAAATTTCACTGCTATTTATAAGCTTATTACACTGTGGCCACATAATTCCCAGTTCCTCTAACCATTCCCTACCGATTAGACAAGTAGCGGCATTATGTATTACATATAAATTCAATTTACGAACAACATTAGCGTATCGTATAACCGGCATTATCTTGCCCATGACCTTGACCTTCTCCCCCGTATAGTAGCGAAGATGCAAGTTACAGTTTTCCAATTTACAATGTTCACTAAACAACTTATCAAAGCTATCGTAACCTATGCAAGAAATAGTGCTGCCGGTATCTATTTCCATAGACAAATGTTTTCCATTTACTTCTAGCGTCATTATATAAGGCTTATACTTGTTAAGATACCGTAAATTATAACATAAGGTTGTTACCTCGCTACTACTCTCATCTGAGTCGTCGCCGACCTCCGCACTTAAGTAATTGTTATCCCGCAATGACGACAACGACAGCCGGGGACAGACCCTTTTTATGTGTCCCCCCTGGTTGCAAATTTTGCAGACATAGGCCTTAAATCTGCAGGTCACCGGGTCATGCAATCCTCCACAAACCCTGCAAGGTCTAACGTGCACTCCCGTCGACGCGCGGTCGGCAACTGCTGTGGCTCCTCGAGCGCTGAATCCCACGGCGCGTGGACTTCGCCCCCTCGACCTGTTGCGCCAGCGCTCGCCGCCTCGGGTGCCCCTCGGAAGGACTGCATACACATTTGCTCCACGCTGCTCTCCCTTATGATCTCCGCCTCCTAACAATGCCTGATAATTAGCGCTTGCCGCCGGTTCACTATTACGATTTAACATGCCTTCGTTCACCGCCGCCGCGTTTTTCTCTGCCGCTTCTAACGCGTGCGCCAATGCCAAGGCTTTTTTAAAATCCAACTCATCCTCTGCAAAGAGACGTTGCCTAGTCGTTTCGCAAGATAGTCCACAAACGAGCTGATCTCTCAAATTCTCGTCTAACATTGCTTTAAACTCGCACTTCATAGCCAACTTTTTTAGTTCTGCTACATACTCCGCTATTGTTTCATTTTCCTTTTGTTTCCGCTGTCTAAATTTGTACCTTTCTGCCAAAATACTCGGTTTCGGCTGTAAATGGTCCGACATGACCTTCACCACCTCCTTGAAAGTCATTCCCGATGGTTTATTTGGAGCACACAACGTCACTAACAATTCGTACGGGGCACTACCCATGACTGTAATTAATGTAGGCACCTTCTTCAGTTCTTGTGTCTCATTAATTAAGAAATACTGTTCCAAACGTTCGGCATATAGCTTCCAATTTCCCGTTTCCAGGTCAAACGCTTCAATTTTTAGACCCGCCATTGTTCTGTTTTACGCACTGTAATTTGTGTTCACTCTCACGTCTCACAAATTATAGATACACTCTGTACTTCGCGTGAGTCATGGAATCCTCGTCGCCACTGAAATGTATAGTCCCGCGGGAACACTCTGAACTTCAGGGAATCCAAGAAAAAGACGTTACTCACTCCAAACTATTATATATTCAACAACAGGACTCGACTGACAACGGACAAAAGTGCATGACAGATAAAATATGGGCCTACCCTCATTTACATCATACATTACAGTAATAATGTGCTATGTGAGCGTGATTTACCTAAGAACAGTCAACGCCATCTATCGCGTTTTTGGAAGTCTATATCTATTTTAGTCCCACAGGAATACTTTTCCGGGATAAAAGGTAGTCTATGTTTTAAGTCAGGGCATAAGCTATCTCCATTCAAAATTTCAGCAAAATCAGTTCAGTAGTTGCGGCGTGATTGAGTAACAAACATCTAAACATCCAAACATCCAAACATCCACACTTTCACATTTATAATATTAGTAGGATAGTAGGATTAGTAGGATTGGTATTGTGATTATGTGTGATAGCTTCTGCCCGCAGCTTCGCTCGCGTGAATTTCGGTTTTGAACAAATCCCGAGGGAATCGTTGATTCCCGGTTCCCATTCCCGCTCCCTTTTCCAACCTTTATACTTTCTATCAAGGAAGTTCGCTATAATAATCTACATATAGCTGTAGATATAGACTTCGGGTTTTTCAAAATCCCATGGGAACTGTGCATTTTTTCCAGGATAAAAAGTAGCCTATGTGTTGCCAATGCATGCAACACAGCAAACTATTGCAATAATGTGTTATGTGAACGTGATTTACCTAAGAACAGTCAGCGCCCTCTATGACGTTTTTGGAAGATTATATCTATTTTAATCCCACAGGAATACTTTTCCGGGATAAAAAGTAGCCTATGTTTTAAGTCAGAGCATAAGCTATCTCCATTCAAAATTTCAGCCAAATCGGTTCAGTAGTTGCGGCGTGATTGAGTAACAAACATCCAAACATACAAACATCTAAACATCCAAACATCCAAACATCTAAACATCCAAACATCCACACTTTCACATTTATAATATTAGTAGGATAGTAGGATTAGTAGGATTGGTATTGTGATTATGTGTGATAGCTTCTGCCCGCAGCTTCGCTCGCGTGAATTTCGGTTTTGAACAAATCCCGAGGGAATCGTTGATTCCCGGTTCCCGTTCCCGCTCCCTTTTCCAACCTTTATACTTTCTATCAAGGAAGTTCGCTATAATAATCTACATATAGCTGTAGATATAGACTTCGGGTTTTTCAAAATCCCATGGGAACTGTGCATTTTTTCCAGGATAAAAAGTAGCCTATGTGTTGCCAATGCATGCAACACAGCAAACTATTGCAATAATGTGTTATGTGAACGTGATTTACCTAAGAACAGTCAGCGCCCTCTATGACGTTTTTGGAAGATTATATCTATTTTAATCCCACAGGAATACTTTTCCGGGATAAAAAGTAGCCTATGTTTTAAGTCAGGGCATAAGCTATCTCCATTCAAAATTTCAGCCAAATCGGTTCAGTAGTTGCGGCGTGATTGAGTAACAAACATCCAAACATACAAACATCTAAACATCCAAACATCCACACTTTCACATTTATAATATTAGTAGGATAGTAGGATAACTGCACCTCTTGTATGCTTAAACTTTCCTTTTTCTTTGAGAAATCTTATATATAAAACGTAGAGGTCCACAAGTATGCGCTCTATATTTCATTATTGAAGCTTCCAATTGATATATTTATATAACACCACATAATAACACGGCTGACTTTGACTGACTCGTTGGCGCGGTTGGCAGTGACCCTGCCTTCCGCTCCGGGGTCGCGGGTTCGATGCCCGCCCCGAGTCTGGGTGTATTTATAATATGTATGTATGTATACCTTTATTAAAATATATATGTATTTATATGTAAATATGTCTATCAGTCGGCTGTTACCTATAACACAGGCATTAAGTTGCCTACTTTAGGAACAGACGACCGTGTGTGTATGTGTGAGTATTTATATTTTATTTATTTTACACGGTATGTGTGCAGCACGGGCCGCGTGCGGTGCTGGCGCCTCCGCCCCGCCAGCACGGCGAGGTGACAGTCGCCCGCGGCGCCGCCCTCCCCGCGCCGCGCCTGGCGGTGACCCGCGCACACACCACACAACTTAAAGACACTACATCCTTTACCCGAGGATCTGACGCTTGCAGGATCGGTGGACACTCCTCGACCTTCGGGTTGGAACTACGAACGCCCGCGTAGCGACAGCGTCTGAAGTTTCACTGGAGGACCACAACTGGACGCTCGTAAAGGAGGTTTCCGAATATTATAGTTTACGGCTGCCTATAAAGGGTGTATTCAGACATGTTGTCCAAAACGCGTCCCACGGATTCAGTTCATGATTCTAGGTTCCCCAGTGGTGAAATTTTTCGTCGAATTTTCCATGAAATTTCCGATATTTTTTACCTCTTTTTTAACTGAATACTGTATAAAATCATTATTACTATCTGTCTCAACGCAATTATAAATGAAAAAGTAATTATTTCATTATTTTCACTTAAAACGGTAATGCTATCAAATTTAAGATTTTCGTCGAACAGTTGATTGCTAGTGAACTAGTGTGAATACAGGTCGTTAACCTACATTCGTACTGGCCTTGAATTTATAATGAGGCTCGCGGCGCAGTCAAAAAAAGTGCCGGGCGCGCGACGTCAAGGCCACGCTTTAACTCATAAAAGTCTCATATTGTGAATTTTGCGCGGAGCGTTGCGTGCGTTGTGATCGCGTTGTATGCAATACATTGCGCGCTCAAAAATGGCAATATTTGAAACCAATCATTTCTGACATAAATGAATTCAGTATTTTCACATAACACATTAAATGTAACCTTACCTCAAAGTTTTCATTAAGATGTCATTTACACCCTGTATAATTGTTGGAAAAATGTTACCGGAACCCTTGGACTATTTGTTACAGTCCTCGATATTTCTCAAATTGATATGTTGCCTTCTTGGTCAAACTACGAACGCCCGCGTAGCGACAGCGTCTGATGGAAGTTTCACTAGAGGACCACAACTGGACACTCGTAAAGGACGTTGCCTTATATTGTAGTTTACGACTGTGTATATAATTGTTGGAAAAATGTTACCGGAACCCTTGAACTACTTGTTACAGTCCTCGATATTTCTCAAATTGATATGTTGCCTTCTTGGTCAAACTACGAACGCCCGCGTAGCGACAGCGTCTGATGGAAGTTTCACTAGAGAACCACAACTGGACACTCGTAAAGGACGTTGCCTAATATTGTAGTTTACGACTGCGTATATAATTGTTGGAAAAATGTTACCGGAATCCTTGGACTACTTGTTAGGAACCGTTCAGATAGACCGGCGCGGAGAGCATCGGAGAGCATTTCTTTTTTCACACAGACCGGCCGTTTAAGTTTGCTCTGCTCTCCGCGCCGGTCTGTGTGAACGGACACGCGAATGCGCTCGGAGCCGAGCGTACGCTCTTGGGCCGGACGGCAGAGCAATTCGGCCTACGGTCGGCTGTGCGAGCATGAAAGAGCACGCGAACGGAGCCGGTCGGATGCTCGAGCGCGGAAGAGCACGAGCATCCGACCGGCTCGACGAGCAGCCGAGCGGCTGCTCTTAATATTTCACACAGAGCGTATTGCGAGCATCCTCGAGCATCCTCTTATCATAAAAGAGATAAAATGTAAAAATAAAGCTTATTTCAATGTCTTAAGATTCTATTTTAAATGCGATTAAAATTTGCTCTGCTCTCCGCGCCGGTCTATCTGAAAGGTCCCTAACAGTCCTCGATACTTCTCAAATTTGTTCTGTTGCCTTCATGGTCAAACTACGAACGCCCGCGTAGCGACAGCGTCTGATGGAAGTTTCACTGGAGGACCACAACCGAACGCTCGTAAAGAACGTTGCCTAATATTGTAGTTTGCGACTGCATATAAATAAGTGTTGGAAAAATGTTACCGGAACCCCTGTACTAAGTTTTACAGCCCTCGACCACTTACTAAGTACTTGTTTTAATAGAAAACAGTGCTTAAGATGATAAAAACCAATTTGAACCACTTTGAAAGTCAGGCCATCACGGATAGATAGATGAACATAATTGAGAGATGATACAACTAATGAACGCTCGCGTGACAACGATGTTAAAAGCACTAGAAAATATTAAAAATCTAACACTCAATAGTCTCTCTTTCAAATAACGACTCTTTTCCATACGTAAACGCTACGACCGTCAAAGAAAAATTTAAAAACAAGTATGTATATTATCTGAATTCCTTTATTGATATGAACTCGACAATAGATTTGATCGACAATAGATTTGCGGAGTATATTATAATATTATATAAGTATTTACTATGTATAGTTCCTTATGCTAAGCGTTTGTTTGGGTATCAAATAAGTATACGTTCCACGAGAAAAAAAAACTAGAAATCATTGACTCCTTAAATAATTCAAAAGCAAAGCTTATTTCAATGAGTATGAATATTAGTAATAGCAGTGATATTTTATAAAAGACATCTACTAATTGTCCAAATTACTTTTGTCTAAAAACATCGTAACTTCATCTATTTTCCTACAATATCGTCTTAACAACTGTAGAAGATAACAATTATTATTTTAAGACGTTATAACAACTTTGGTAACGAAGCATTTTAGAGATCGTTCACGTTACCAAAGTTATGAGCAAGTGACAAAGAAAAATAATAGAAAACTGTTCTACTAAATGAAATGCCACGGCATTACTTTATCCATTCGACGAGTTGTCCCTATAATTTTTTAAATATCATTTTTTTTATTGCAAACATTGACAAACATAATTAGGTACCTAAGTATTTAGATTTTTTTTAATACGATGGAATAATAGTTAAGACTGTATACCAATAGTTTTAGCAATTTAGAAACAATGAATGGCCTTCATATAGTTAGTAAGTTGTTACACTGAAAAAAATTGCTATATTTTGGCTTTAGCTGTAAGCTGTATGTTATTAGAACTGGTCAAAACATATTTTTGGTCATTATTGACGCCGCGGGGTTTTGGCTTGAGCGAACATTTTTGAGCATTTCACATGTTATAGAAGCCAATGCCTTATTGCCAAACCCGACGCACACTATTTAAAGAATTATAATATACAAATGAACTTTTCATTCAATATCGGCGAAACAATTCTCATAGATTTTTAAACTTTTAAGACAGTATTTTAACGGGCAATTTATTTTTATTATTACTAGTTATAGCAAGACGAGCTCAAATTATTTTTCTTTTTACTAAATAAAAAATAATGTTAATAATGTACTAAAGGAATTAATCATTTATAATGTTATACATGTCATAAACATTAATCAATTAATTAATATAGTCTGTGATTAATCGATCAATTATATTTTTGTACATTCCTGTGCTACGGGTACGATTGTAACAATTCATGTAATTATAGTTTTATTTTATTATTCGCTCGATCTGAGCAAAAAAAGTATTATTGAGAAAGCAGGCAGGTTTTGCGCAGAAAGTATTGAAAATCTGCAACAAGTTCATAATAAGTTCATCATTAGCAATAATACCGTAAGGGACCGTTCAAATAGACCGGCGCGGAGAGCGTCGGAGAGCATTTTTTTTTTCACACAGACCGGCCGGCCGTTCAAATTTGCTCTGCTCTCCGCGCCGGTCTGTGTGAACGGACACGTGAATGCGTTCGGAGCCGAGCGTACGCTCTTGGGCCGGACGGCAGAACAATTCGGCCACAATTCGGCCTACGGTCGGCTGCGCGAGTATGAAAGAGCACGCGAACGGAGCCGGTCGGATGCTCGAGCGCGTAAGAGCACGAGCATGGAGCAGCCGACCGGCTGCTCTTAATATTTCACACCGAGCGTATTGGGAGCATCCTCGAGCATCCTCTTATCATAAAAGAGATAATAAAGCTTATTTCAATGTCTTAAGATTCTATTTTAAATGCGATTAAAATTTGCTCTGCTCTCCGCGCCGGTCTATCTGAAAGGTCCATAAGACTTTCCGTAAGAAGAGATTTTCAATTTGTAGTCATATCCCTTCCGTTTTATTTATACCTAGCGTCAAATTTATTATGAACCAGCAATGATTTCATATCATTAATAATAATGAATTTATTCCTCTCCGTCACAGTATTAAATGTACCTTTGTATTTAAAGTTTTTTTTTGTACAAAACAATGGTGTTGATTCGGTTGTACACTAATCTCATGCTTACATTGTTCTTACGGCGCTACAACAATATCGGGTCTTTGCGATTTCTCCATACAATATGTAGATGTGAGGAAAGAATACCAAAGAAAAAAAATAGGAAAGAATAAGAAGAAAAAAAATACCACATTATGACGAGAAATGCAACAACTTCTAGATCAGTTTTGTTAAAGGATTTTGTACTACCGAACCGCACCAATTTGTTTAATTTTTGTGTACCTATTTGTGAGGCTATGAGAAAGCTTATTAACAATTTATAGAAATGTTTATGTAACGTTACACAATGTAGAGAATAAGAAGTGCTGAGATGATTTTATTTTTCGCGCAATTAGAGACGCTTTGAGCTTTCTCTGAGTGCACGAGTTTGTTTTTGCAAGTCATAAGACAAGCGTAATTTTACCATTTGTGTGTGTGTGTGTGTTTGTAATTTTGTGTGCGTTTCCTTTTATTAAAATGTTGATTTTATTTTTTATTACGTAATTTTCCTTTTTATAAAGATTTCTGAAAATCTATAATTTTCTACTGGCTATATTTTATATCAATTAATTCAATGAATTTATTTAAAACGATAGAATCTCGGAGGTTTTAATTTGAAAAGCTTTTCCTTTATATGAAACTAGTCATAATGTTAATGACATATTTTATCGAAAATTGAAATTAAAAATAATGTAATAATATTGTGTTTCGATATAATTTTATTGAGCAACAAATTCAGCGGCCACAGGTTTTTATTTTTATTTTGAAGCTAGATTTTAATTAAAAAATAAATTTTAAAACTCGGAATTATTAATTTACATTTTGTGTAATATTTCCTGAAATAAATGAATATCGAATAAAATTTTGTTTTTATGATAAACTCTTTTATTTCCATCTACCTATAAATGCTCTCGTATTATTGCTCCATGGAATTAATAAGTACTTCGTACAACTGGAAAGCTTACTTCAATTATTTTGACATATTAAAATGAACCTTATTTGCATGTCCTTAAAGAATTTTTTTAATTAACCAATTATCTCCTTAAAAAAGTGAGCCTGGATGAGAAGTCTTTTACTTTGGTGTGTCCCTTTCGCACACTTGCCATGTGAAATATATAATAATATATAGGTAAGAAGAAAGGTTACACTAGTTAGAAAGAGACGGACTAAGATTTATGACCTCTCTGGGTGCGTGATTCGATACACAGTAAGCCTTCCAGTTGTACGAAGTACTTATTAATTCCATGTATTGCTCACGGAGTGATGAAATTATTTGTTTTATTTTAAAAGTTATTTCTTGAACCTATTTTATATCTTAAATCCAGGCAACCATGGATTTAGCACCATTTTTGATCGGGCAACCTAATACGGTTGGATTGGGAATAAAATAATCTTTCATTTGATATTTAATTCGATTTAATTACAGATGAGGGAAGTTGATCGAAATTAGAATTTAAGGTTAGAAATTAGAATAAGAATCACACGTTTTCGTGTGATTCGGTTGTGGTAATTTGTCTGTCTGTCTGTCTGAACGGGGTAATCTTCGGAACGGCTGAACCGATTTTGACGAGATCACGGGACTTTCACATACAAGTAGTGAATTAACCAGGGAGTAACATAGGCTACTTTTTTAACCGACTTTCTAAAAAGGAGGAGTTGTGTTTTTCTACCTATGTACACCGATATCTCCGAGATTTCTGAACCGATTTGCGTAATTTCTTTTTTAATCGATAGAGAAACATTGCGACACTGTCCTACAAAAAATTTGGATTCCAACTCCTCAATCCTGATGCTGTAGGGGACCTGATCCCCAGAACTAATGGGATTTAGGAACTGTCGGTTATTTAAATTGATATTGGGGGTACTAATTAAAGACTATATCGTTGAATGAACTCAAGTACGTACATGTCCAACTCCTCAACCCTGATGCTGTATTTTTCCGTTTTGGTGACGGGTTACTACAGGGCTACTTAAAAGCGGGATTTTTGAAAACCTAAATCCACACGGGCGAAGCCGTGGGCATCATCTAGTTTCTAATAAGTACCGGATCTCCTACTACTATAGTGTAATCTACAAATATCGAAGGCTTACAGAAAGGGCTTAGTAAGCGAGAGTAATACTAATACGATCAAGGGGTATACATATACCTCTTCCAAGTTAGCCCGCTTCCATCTTAGACTGCATCATCACTTACCATCAGGTGAGATTGCAATCAAGGGCTAACTTGTAGTTGAATAAATAAAAAAAAAAAACGCCGCTGGATGGCATCTTTCAAGTGAAGCTAGTTTTAATCAGTAATAATTTATATCAAGAAAAGAAAAAAACCGATAAAAATAGGTCATTACATTTTAATATACATCATACTTATTAACTACAGACACTATTATTATCAGTATTTGTATTTGGCGTGCTTCGCGTGTTTCCTGTGGTGCGGCGGCGTGGCGGGGGACCTTCTCCGCCTGTCTCTTTCTCTATCCCTTTCCCGCTCGCGCTCACGTTCCCTGTCCCTTTCCCTCTCGCGCTCCCTGTCTCTCTCCCGCTCGCGTTCCCTGTCTCTCTCCCTCTCCCGCTCACGCTCCCTTTCTCTCTCCCGCGATCTTGACCGTGATCTTGATTTGCGGTCCCTGTATAATAAATAACATATTTTATCAACAATACAGGGCCATGTTGTTTATGAAGAATATAATATCATAGAAAGAAAGAAAGAAAGAAAACATATTTATTCATCGATATGTTATTCATCATAGAGATAATAATAATACATAGAGTAAGCATACCTACCTTAAAAACGTGCCAAAAATACACTCACACACGCACAATCCGAAGACATAAAATGGCGCGTGTTCATTGTGATGTCTCAAGTTGTGCGTGTGTGAGTGTTCATGTATACATTTTAGGGAGGCCATCTTAAGTCACGAGTCTGCCGCAAACTGTTTCATTATTATGTCAAAAATGTAATGTTGTCTCTTTCACACTTATGAAAATTTTGATAAGCTTGAGCTATTTTCCGATCCACTAATTTCTATAGGACATTATGCCAACTCTATTTATTATTATTGTCTCTATGTATAATATACAATATACATTTTTCGATAACTAAATGCAATTACGGTTACGAAATGAGATTATGTCATAGCGAATAAAACCGTATTCTGCGCGAAGTTGAAGTTGGTCATAATTGAAAATAGGGAGTATATTAATAAATTCCAATCGTTCCCGTACAAATCTACCGTGCTACAATGGTGCTAATTCGGTTGAATATAAACTCTAAATTGACAGGTACAAAGATAGCGCTATCTCTCTTCTACAATGTTCCCCGTAGAACAAGATAACAATACCTTTACAGTCAGTTTAGTGTGGCAACACACGCATACGCTATGTACCTACTCGTGTTAAAACCGTGCAAACATTACGTACGGGTGGCGGGAGCGTTTCGGCGGCGGCGACAGCGTGGGCTCGCGCGACTTCTTGGACTTCTTGGACGAGGCGGAGAACGCGTCCTCCTCCAGCGCGGGCGGCGACGACGCCTCCTCCGCCTCGCGCGCCTCGCGGAGAGCCTGCGGGAACAGACGCGTACATTATCACTTGTTGGCACAATGTCGATAAGCCTTCATTCGACCCACTCGCACTGGGTACCTTCTTGATGAGTTTCCGTCGGTAGTGGTGTATCTGCTGGTGCGCGGCGAGGCCGGGGCGCAGCGCGCGCGCGCCCGCCTCCAGCTCGTCCGCGTACTTCAGCACGCGCACCTCGATGTCGCGCAGCGTCTCGCGCCGCAGCGCCGCCTCCGCCACGCGGCTGCGCGGCGACTCCACCGTGCTGCGGGGATATCAAACTTCACCGTCCCATATCGCGATACAATATACGATGTTTGACTATTTCCAGACGTGAAAACTTCTTTAGTCGCGCGGATAATTTCGGTTTGTGAGTATTTAATGGAACTGAGCCGTCACGCTCGACTCTGTAACGCTCTTTCGGGTAGAGTCGGCTCGATTCGACTGAGGGAACGAGAGAGAGATAATAGTCAACGCGTCACTGGCCACTGCTATACTCGCTCTACTTTATCTGCGTAAAAAGAGGCTTATAACTATAAGCTTCTTTTTACGCAGATGAAAACCGAATTTTTTTCTCGATTAGACTGGCTAGTTTATAATAATTGTGATGTGTTACCCTTCCGGAGGCGGCGGCGTGGGCTCCCGCAGCGTGTCGGGGACGGGCGCGGCGGGCTCCACGCTCTCCCAGCGCGAGGGCACGAAGCCCGCCACGCCGCGCTCGCCCACCGATCCCGAGCCCGAGCCTGATCCGTCCGCCGAGCCCTCCAGCGGCACGCCGTCTATGTCCTCGTCCACTGGAAGTACATACAATTTAATATTACCGTTTCATGACGGAACATCAATTTAACTGAGAGACGTATAACGATTGTGTCGGTCGAGAGATAGCGAGTCGGTGAGTGGACGGATGGTTCAATTTGGCCGATTAGCCGTAAAGTTAAGTGGATAAAAGCGACATCGTAAAAGTGAGTCGCGGTATCTCACTGGGCACGCCGTCGATGTCGCCGGTGTCGTGCAGCGCGAGGTGCGCGGGGCGCTGCTCGGCGAGCCGGCGCAGCGCCGCGCCGTCCAGCGGGCCCGACCCGCCCGACCCGCCGGACGCGCCCGACGCGCCCGACGCCGTCGACCCCGCCGGCGACGCGCCGCCCGACCCCTCGCCGTCCGCACCCGCTTCGTCCGCGCCCGACGCAGGCGGCTCGCCTTCCTGTGCAATAAACACCATAAAATAAAATGTGAACTAGTCTTTATTAAGAAGATCTTAAAGTTTAAAATAATATTAGTTACCTTCTCCTGTCCGAGGAACACGTCGTTGATGTGCAGCAGGAAGTCGGTGGGGTAGACGGCCCAGTCGGCCCACGCCTGCAGGATGCGCGTGACGCGCGCGCAGAACCCCTCCTGCTGCATGCGCGACGTCATGCGCGACCACGCCACGTGCGAGTTGCGCATTATCTCCACCAGGCGGGACTGGAATCTGAAATGGAAATATATCGTTGCAACGATCCGAACATCGGATGAGCCGACATACGCCGCCTCGCCTCGCCTCACTCACGCTGCGCCGCGACGGGGTACTCACGCGCCGCGGTAC
Source organism: Melanargia galathea (assembly GCA_920104075.1). Lineage (NCBI taxonomy): Eukaryota > Metazoa > Arthropoda > Insecta > Lepidoptera > Nymphalidae > Melanargia > Melanargia galathea. The sequence continues at coordinate 4,241,700 of OV049859.1, read as the reverse complement.
GCGCTCGCGTTGGTGAGCTTGGCGCCCGCGTTGTGCAGGATGTCGGACAGCAGGTAGAGGCGCGCGACGCGGCGCGGCGGCGCGGTGGCGGGCTGCGCCAGCGCCTCGGCGAGGCACGCGGCCACCTCGCCCGCCGCCTCGGCGTGCTCGAGGCACCACGCCATCGCCTCGCCTCGCCTCGCCTCGCCCACGCTGCGCCGCGACGGGGTACTCACGCGCCGCGGTACGCGCTCGCGTTGGTGAGCTTGGCGCCCGCGTTGTGCAGGATGTCGGACAGCAGGTAGAGGCGCGCGACGCGGCGCGGCGGCGCGGTGGCGGGCTGCGCCAGCGCCTCGGCGAGGCACGCGGCCACCTCGCCCGCCGCCTCGGCGTGCTCGAGGCACCACGCCATCGCCTCGCCTCGCCTCGCCTCGCCCACGCTGCGCCGCGACGGGGTACTCACGCGCCGCGGTACGCGCTCGCGTTGGTGAGCTTGGCGCCCGCGTTGTGCAGGATGTCGGACAGCAGGTAGAGGCGAGCGACGCGGCGCGGCGGCGCGGTGGCGGGCTGCGCCAGCGCCTCGGCGAGGCACGCGGCCACCTCGCCCGCCGCCTCGGCGTGCTCGAGGCACCACGCCATCGCCTCGCCTCGCCTCGCCTCGCCTCGCCTCGCCTCGCCCACGCTGCGCCGCGACGGGGTACTCACGCGCCGCGGTACGCGCTCGCGTTGGTGAGCTTGGCGCCCGCGTTGTGCAGGATGTCGGACAGCAGGTAGAGGCGCGCGACGCGGCGCGGCGGCGCGGTGGCGGGCTGCGCCAGCGCCTCGGCGAGGCACGCGGCCACCTCGCCCGCCGCCTCGGCGTGCTCGAGGCACCACGCCATCGCCTCGCCTCGCCTCGCCTCGCCCACGCTGCGCCGCGACGGGGTACTCACGCGCCGCGGTACGCGCTCGCGTTGGTGAGCTTGGCGCCCGCGTTGTGCAGGATGTCGGACAGCAGGTAGAGGCGCGCGACGCGGCGCGGCGGCGCGGTGGCGGGCTGCGCCAGCGCCTCGGCGAGGCACGCGGCCACCTCGCCCGCCGCCTCGGCGTGCTCGAGGCACCACGCCATCGCCTCGCCTCGCCTCGCCTCGCCCACGCTGCGCCGCGACGGGGTACTCACGCGCCGCGGTACGCGCTCGCGTTGGTGAGCTTGGCGCCCGCGTTGTGCAGGATGTCGGACAGCAGGTAGAGGCGCGCGACGCGGCGCAGCGGCGCGGTGGCGGGCTGCGCCAGCGCCTCGGCGAGGCACGCGGCCACCTCGCCCGCCGCCTCGGCGTGCTCGAGGCACCACGCCATCGCCTCGCCTCGCCTCGCCTCGCCCACGCTGCGCCGCGACGGGGTACTCACGCGCCGCGGTACGCGCTCGCGTTGGTGAGCTTGGCGCCCGCGTTGTGCAGGATGTCGGACAGCAGGTAGAGGCGCGCGACGCGGCGCGGCGGCGCGGTGGCGGGCTGCGCCAGCGCCTCGGCGAGGCACGCGGCCACCTCGCCCGCCGCCTCGGCGTGCTCGAGGCACCACGCCATCGCCTCGCCTCGCCTCGCCTCGCCCACGCTGCGCCGCGACGGGGTACTCACGCGCCGCGGTACGCGCTCGCGTTGGTGAGCTTGGCGCCCGCGTTGTGCAGGATGTCGGACAGCAGGTAGAGGCGCGCGACGCGGCGCGGCGGCGCGGTGGCGGGCTGCGCCAGCGCCTCGGCGAGGCACGCGGCCACCTCGCCCGCCGCCTCGGCGTGCTCGAGGCACCACGCCATCGCCTCGCCTCGCCTCGCCTCGCCTCGCCTCGCCCACGCTGCGCCGCGACGGGGTACTCACGCGCCGCGGTACGCGCTCGCGTTGGTGAGCTTGGCGCCCGCGTTGTGCAGGATGTCGGACAGCAGGTAGAGGCGCGCGACGCGGCGCGGCGGCGCGGTGGCGGGCTGCGCCAGCGCCTCGGCGAGGCACGCGGCCACCTCGCCCGCCGCCTCGGCGTGCTCGAGGCACCACGCCATCGCCTCGCCTCGCCTCGCCTCGCCCACGCTGCGCCGCGACGGGGTACTCACGCGCCGCGGTACGCGCTCGCGTTGGTGAGCTTGGCGCCCGCGTTGTGCAGGATGTCGGACAGCAGGTAGAGGCGCGCGACGCGGCGCGGCGGCGCGGTGGCGGGCTGCGCCAGCGCCTCGGCGAGGCACGCGGCCACCTCGCCCGCCGCCTCGGCGTGCTCGAGGCACCACGCCATCGCCTCGCCTCGCCTCGCCTCGCCTCGCCTCGCCTCGCCCACGCTGCGCCGCGACGGGGTACTCACGCGCCGCGGTACGCGCTCGCGTTGGTGAGCTTGGCGCCCGCGTTGTGCAGGATGTCGGACAGCAGGTAGAGGCGCGCGACGCGGCGCGGCGGCGCGGTGGCGGGCTGCGCCAGCGCCTCGGCGAGGCACGCGGCCACCTCGCCCGCCGCCTCGGCGTGCTCGAGGCACCACGCCATCGCCTCGCCTCGCCTCGCCTCGCCCACGCTGCGCCGCGACGGGGTACTCACGCGCCGCGGTACGCGCTCGCGTTGGTGAGCTTGGCGCCCGCGTTGTGCAGGATGTCGGACAGCAGGTAGAGGCGCGCGACGCGGCGCGGCGGCGCGGTGGCGGGCTGCGCCAGCGCCTCGGCGAGGCACGCGGCCACCTCGCCCGCCGCCTCGGCGTGCTCGAGGCACCACGCCATCGCCTCGCCTCGCCTCGCCTCGCCTCGCCTCGCCCACGCTGCGCCGCGACGGGGTACTCACGCGCCGCGGTACGCGCTCGCGTTGGTGAGCTTGGCGCCCGCGTTGTGCAGGATGTCGGACAGCAGGTAGAGGCGCGCGACGCGGCGCGGCGGCGCGGTGGCGGGCTGCGCCAGCGCCTCGGCGAGGCACGCGGCCACCTCGCCCGCCGCCTCGGCGTGCTCGAGGCACCACGCCATCGCCTCGCCTCGCCTCGCCTCGCCCACGCTGCGCCGCGACGGGGTACTCACGCGCCGCGGTACGCGCTCGCGTTGGTGAGCTTGGCGCCCGCGTTGTGCAGGATGTCGGACAGCAGGTAGAGGCGCGCGACGCGGCGCGGCGGCGCGGTGGCGGGCTGCGCCAGCGCCTCGGCGAGGCACGCGGCCACCTCGCCCGCCGCCTCGGCGTGCTCGAGGCACCACGCCATCGCCTCGCCTCGCCTCGCCTCGCCTCGCCTCGCCTCGCCCACGCTGCGCCGCGACGGGGTACTCACGCGCCGCGGTACGCGCTCGCGTTGGTGAGCTTGGCGCCCGCGTTGTGCAGGATGTCGGACAGCAGGTAGAGGCGCGCGACGCGGCGCGGCGGCGCGGTGGCGGGCTGCGCCAGCGCCTCGGCGAGGCACGCGGCCACCTCGCCCGCCGCCTCGGCGTGCTCGAGGCACCACGCCATCGCCTCGCCTCGCCTCGCCTCGCCCACGCTGCGCCGCGACGGGGTACTCACGCGCCGCGGTACGCGCTCGCGTTGGTGAGCTTGGCGCCCGCGTTGTGCAGGATGTCGGACAGCAGGTAGAGGCGCGCGACGCGGCGCGGCGGCGCGGTGGCGGGCTGCGCCAGCGCCTCGGCGAGGCACGCGGCCACCTCGCCCGCCGCCTCGGCGTGCTCGAGGCACCACGCCATCGCCTCGCCTCGCCTCGCCTCGCCTCGCCTCGCCCACGCTGCGCCGCGACGGGGTACTCACGCGCCGCGGTACGCGCTCGCGTTGGTGAGCTTGGCGCCCGCGTTGTGCAGGATGTCGGACAGCAGGTAGAGGCGCGCGACGCGGCGCGGCGGCGCGGTGGCGGGCTGCGCCAGCGCCTCGGCGAGGCACGCGGCCACCTCGCCCGCCGCCTCGGCGTGCTCGAGGCACCACGCCATCGCCTCGCCTCGCCTCGCCTCGCCTCGCCTCGCCTCACTCACGCTGCGCCGCGACGGGGTACTCACGCGCCGCGGTACGCGCTCGCGTTGGTGAGCTTGGCGCCCGCGTTGTGCAGGATGTCGGACAGCAGGTAGAGGCGCGCGACGCGGCGCGGCGGCGCGGTGGCGGGCTGCGCCAGCGCCTCGGCGAGGCACGCGGCCACCTCGCCCGCCGCCTCGGCGTGCTCGAGGCACCACGCCATCGCCTCGCCTCGCCTCGCCTCGCCCACGCTGCGCCGCGACGGGGTACTCACGCGCCGCGGTACGCGCTCGCGTTGGTGAGCTTGGCGCCCGCGTTGTGCAGGATGTCGGACAGCAGGTAGAGGCGCGCGACGCGGCGCGGCGGCGCGGTGGCGGGCTGCGCCAGCGCCTCGGCGAGGCACGCGGCCACCTCGCCCGCCGCCTCGGCGTGCTCGAGGCACCACGCCATCGCCTCGCCTCGCCTCGCCTCACTCACGCTGCGCCGCGACGGGGTACTCACGCGCCGCGGTACGCGCTCGCGTTGGTGAGCTTGGCGCCCGCGTTGTGCAGGATGTCGGACAGCAGGTAGAGGCGCGCGACGCGGCGCGGCGGCGCGGTGGCGGGCTGCGCCAGCGCCTCGGCGAGGCACGCGGCCACCTCGCCCGCCGCCTCGGCGTGCTCGAGGCACCACGCCATCGCCTCGCCTCGCCTCGCCTCGCCCACGCTGCGCCGCGACGGGGTACTCACGCGCCGCGGTACGCGCTCGCGTTGGTGAGCTTGGCGCCCGCGTTGTGCAGGATGTCGGACAGCAGGTAGAGGCGCGCGACGCGGCGCGGCGGCGCGGTGGCGGGCTGCGCCAGCGCCTCGGCGAGGCACGCGGCCACCTCGCCCGCCGCCTCGGCGTGCTCGAGGCACCACGCCATCGCCTCGCCTCGCCTCGCCTCGCCCACGCTGCGCCGCGACGGGGTACTCACGCGCCGCGGTACGCGCTCGCGTTGGTGAGCTTGGCGCCCGCGTTGTGCAGGATGTCGGACAGCAGGTAGAGGCGCGCGACGCGGCGCGGCGGCGCGGTGGCGGGCTGCGCCAGCGCCTCGGCGAGGCACGCGGCCACCTCGCCCGCCGCCTCGGCGTGCTCGAGGCACCACGCCATCGCCTCGCCTCGCCTCGCCTCGCCTCGCCTCGCCTCGCCCACGCTGCGCCGCGACGGGGTACTCACGCGCCGCGGTACGCGCTCGCGTTGGTGAGCTTGGCGCCCGCGTTGTGCAGGATGTCGGACAGCAGGTAGAGGCGCGCGACGCGGCGCGGCGGCGCGGTGGCGGGCTGCGCCAGCGCCTCGGCGAGGCACGCGGCCACCTCACCCGCCGCCTCGGCGTGCTCGAGGCACCACGCCATCGCCTCGCCTCGCCTCGCCTCGCCCACGCTGCGCCGCGACGGGGTACTCACGCGCCGCGGTACGCGCTCGCGTTGGTGAGCTTGGCGCCCGCGTTGTGCAGGATGTCGGACAGCAGGTAGAGGCGCGCGACGCGGCGCGGCGGCGCGGTGGCGGGCTGCGCCAGCGCCTCGGCGAGGCACGCGGCCACCTCGCCCGCCGCCTCGGCGTGCTCGAGGCACCACGCCATCGCCTCGCCTCGCCTCGCCTCGCCCACGCTGCGCCGCGACGGGGTACTCACGCGCCGCGGTACGCGCTCGCGTTGGTGAGCTTGGCGCCCGCGTTGTGCAGGATGTCGGAAAGCAGGTAGAGGCGCGCGACGCGGCGCGGCGGCGCGGTGGCGGGCTGCGCCAGCGCCTCGGCGAGGCACGCGGCCACCTCGCCCGCCGCCTCGGCGTGCTCGAGGCACCACGCCATCGCCTCGCCTCGCCTCGCCTCGCCCACGCTGCGCCGCGACGGGGTACTCACGCGCCGCGGTACGCGCTCGCGTTGGTGAGCTTGGCGCCCGCGTTGTGCAGGATGTCGGACAGCAGGTAGAGGCGCGCGACGCGGCGCGGCGGCGCGGTGGCGGGCTGCGCCAGCGCCTCGGCGAGGCACGCGGCCACCTCGCCCGCCGCCTCGGCGTGCTCGAGGCACCACGCCATCGCCTCGCCTCGCCTCGCCTCACTCACGCTGCGCCGCGACGGGGTACTCACGCGCCGCGGTACGCGCTCGCGTTGGTGAGCTTGGCGCCCGCGTTGTGCAGGATGTCGGACAGCAGGTAGAGGCGCGCGACGCGGCGCGGCGGCGCGGTGGCGGGCTGCGCCAGCGCCTCGGCGAGGCACGCGGCCACCTCGCCCGCCGCCTCGGCGTGCTCGAGGCACCACGCCATCGCCTCGCCCACGCTGCGTCGCGACGGCTGCAGGGAGCGGATGATTTCCTCGAGGCGGTCTCGCTGGCTGGATCAAACAAAACAAAACCAATTCACGCTGTCCTTGGAAAACTTCAAGATTAAAAGTTAGCGTGAATTACAGCCGCGCAATATTGTGTCCAAAGAATAGATTGGTGAAAACAACATACTTGACAGAGAGAGTGCCTCGGATGTTCTCCTTGGCGTCGTCTTCCTCCACCAGCTCGTCCGGCATGCCCGCCGTGTACAGGTTCATCACGGGCGGCCGCCACACCGACCCACCTGCACATCAATAATCGAAGGTAAATGTTAAAGGTTAAAATAAAACCGAATTACTTGATCATGTTACGCTAAATTATATAACTGGACTTAGATTTTTTGGCCTAAAAGTCTTCTATGAGCTCAAATAAAGATTAATATCAAACTTCACAAATACAATGAAATGGGACATATTGGGATTTGACATTGGTTTTTGTTGTGAAAAAAATACAACCAGTTACAAGTGTTTGGCATTCGTACTGGAGAATCTGAACTCACTCTAACCGTAGTAACATAGAAGTTCTACAGGAACTCTACTGGTCACCTTTGAACATCCTGAAGTCTTCGAGGGACCACTGCTTGGGCGAGTCGCCCTGCAGCATGGAGAACAGCTTCCACCGGTAATACACGTGCGCGGGCGACTGGTTCTCGAACAGGAAGCGGAAGAACGGGTTGTTCATCTCCTTGTTCATGATGATCGCCTCGAACATCGGGCCCTCGCGGATCACGAACTCCACCATGCGGTGGATCAGCATCAAGATGTTCCTAAAAACATGCCGACTGAGTCGTAAATCATTTTTATCGGACCTCTCGCTCGCACTTACAGGCCTTGTGGAACTGGAACCAACTCTACCATGTGGTGGATCAACATCACGTTGTTCCTACAGTTGGAACGTTACAAACGTGTGAACTGAGTCATAAATCATTTTTATCAGAGTTCTCGCTCGCAATTGCAGGCCTTATGAAATAATTGGAACCTGATGCTCCAGTGTTGTGTAACAGTAAAAAAGGATTCGTAAAAAGGCCGATTTACACCAAACGAGCGAATGCTCATTCTATCCCCTCTCCGTCAAATTCTATTAGTGTAAACAGAGACAGAACATTCCTTCGTTGTTCTATCGTTGCTCGCATAGATTCTATGGAATATTCTAAGAATGCTCGCTCGCTTGATCTAAACAGCGCTGGAGCGCGCGAACAGCAGCTTAGAGCGTTCTTACGTGTTCGGACGCGCTCGCTCCCCGGAGCGGTCTCTTCAAAGTGTTCTTGTGTTCTAGTTCGTGTTCTTATTCTTGCTCGTTGTTATTTTGGTGTAAACGCTGTCAACGAGCTTTCGTTTACACTAAAAGATCAAGAAAGAATGCTCTAGCTCTAGCTCTAGCTCTTTGTTCGTTTGGTGTAAACCCACCTAAAGAGGAGTCGATAGTCGACAACAGGTTATAGAGAGAGGGAGAGCCCTCACAAACAATCATCGTAATCTAATTACAAAAAAAAAATTGTAATGTTATACATATTACGAGAATATAAAAGGAAAAGGAGACTGACTGATCTATCAACGCACAGCTCAAACCACTGGATGGATCAGGCTGTTTATCATGCAGATAGCTATTATGACGTAGAAATCCGCAAAGAAAGGATTTTTGAAAATTCAATCCCTAAGGGGGTTAAATAGGGGTTGAAAATTTGTATGAGATATAGTAGATATATGAATCCAAGCGGACGATGTCGCGGGCATCAAGCTCGACATTGAAATCATTTATGACTCAGTTCGCACGTTTGTGATGGTCGCAACTTATAGTAAAGGATTCAATACTGATGGTTCCAATTCTGTTGTGCACAATCACTAAAACTAAACTGAATGAATGACAGCTAATAAATGTAACGCTATCGTATTCCGCAGGAATAACTCAAAAACAGGTTACTCATATTTTCGTCTGTCTGGTTGTCTGGGTTATCATTTAGAATAGTTGAACTCATTTTGACTCACTTGAGCAACCGACTTCAAGCATTTGAAATGTGGGTTTACCGAAAAATGCTTAGAATCAAATGGAATAGTTTCACATCTAATAAGAAGGTATTAGATCTAGTAGGGAAAGACCGAGAACTAATGTCGACCATTATGCGCAGGAAACTAGCCTTCTTTGGCCATCTACAAAGAGGAGACCAGTTTTCCTTCCCAAGACTCATTCTGGAAGGAAAAATTGCTGGAAAGAGATCTCCAGGGCGCCAGAGACGCAAGTGGTTGGACGACATAAAGGGGTGGACCGGACTAAGTTACTCAGATTTAAAGAAAGCGGCACTGAATAGACAGGCTTTTCAAATGTTGACCGCCAAACTTCAATATAAAGAAGATGGCACGCGATGATGATGATGATGATGATGAACTCATTTTAACGGGAATTTCATAGACTGGTTGAAATAGAAGAATGGCAGGTGAGTTATAACCCGCGCCACGTACATCAAACGCTGAGGAAAGTGGAGGGGGTAAGCTATTGTATTACGTGCGTGACAGTTCCCATACGCAGCTATCCCCTCCACGTTTCGTTCAGCGTTCGATGTACGTGGCGCGGGTTATAGGCTACTAACTTAATTTACTTTTAGCCTTTAGTGAATTTAAAACATTTCATACAGAAAAACGAATAAGCAACCTACATACCTCTCGGTCGGTATTATAACTCTGACTATGGATTGTGATAAAATCTGTAAAATAATAAATTGTGTTAGAAAATTATCTGAATCTGTATTAAATAATACTGAATAAGTACGAAATTGCACTGACTGATCATAATATTATAATAAGCTTGGAGTACCTGGTCATAAACCTGTTTGTCTTCTGAATCGCTCGGGAAATACTCTCCAGGCCTGAGTCTCGGTATCTACAAAAAAATTATGCTATAAACTTACATACATAAATCATTATTTTTAACCGACTTCAAAAAAAGGAGGTTCTGTATTCGACCCGTATGTATGTATGTATGTATGTATGTATGTATGTATGTATGTAAGTATGTTCGCGATTATCTCCGCAACTAATGAACCGATTTTGATGATTGTTTCAATATCGTTATCAACATACTTTCAAGAAGGTTTTAGTATATAACACATCGAGTTATCACTCTTACGTACGAAGTTATAAGCATAAATGTACACATATGTCACTAATATGTTCTCTGAGATTGCCAGACCTATTGCTGAAGTCAGATATAGCTATTCTGTCCAAAGACTTCACTCTGCTACGCCTACGTAACATTGATCTTTTGCAAAAAGTTTTGGGCCGAAGTCAGTACAGTTGCATATAGAGTGATTCCTTGGAGTTTCTGCATGGTTACGTGTATTTCTATTCTATACAAAGCTAAACCGCAAGGGTGTGAAACTAGTCGCGTATAGATTGTAAATTACGGTCTATCCAAATTATACAAGAGTTGTACGCATACAAACTAATCTTGTATAGATCAGAAGTTAGGTTAGGTTGGGTTAGAACATAATAAAACCACTCACCTATAGTATGACACATAAAATGTATATGTCACAGGATATTTAATAATAATTATTCAGGTCATAATCTATTTTACATAGTTCTCATTTATATTATTATTATTATTACCTAATATAAAGAAAACAAATCACTAAAAAGCATAAAATAATTTTTTTCAAAGAAAAATGAACCGACTTCAAACGAATCGAACTAAAAAGTTTAAAATAATTTTTTATTCATTTAGATTGACGATTAAACTACCTAACTCAAATGATATATAATTTTTTGAAGTCGGCGCCAAACCACATTCAATTCGTGTAAGTAAAATCAGAATATCCACTTTTGAATGCGAGCGTGGTGAACCTAGTCGCGGTGGGTGAGTCTGGGACCCGGGGGGCACATTTTCGACTTGAAGTGAACTTGAAGTCATTTGGCGCCGACTTCAAAAAATTATATATCATTTGAGTTGGTAGTTTAATCGTCAATCTAAATGAATAAAAAATTATTTTAAACTTTTTAGTTCGATTCGTTTGAAGTCGGTTCATTTTTCTTTGAAAAAAATTATTTCTTTTCAGCTCATAAATCACTACATAGTATAAAACAAAGTCGCTTTCTCTGTCCCTATATCCCTATGTCCCTATGTATGCTTAAATCTTTAAAACTATGCAACGGATTTTGATGCGGTTTTTTTAAATAGATAGAGTGATTCAAGAGGAAGGTTTATAAGTAGAAAAATTGGACCCGGTAGGTGGCGCTAATAGCGGGCAGGACGACGTCTGCCGGGTCCGCTAGTAAACAATATAATACATGTGTCATGTAAAACAATATGAAGTTCAAATTATCTTTAAAAGACTAAGGGCCTGTTTCACTATCTTCTGATAAGTGTTGGATAGCCTAAACGTAAGTTTTGTCACTTTCTTACTTTATGTCAAGTGACAAAGACAAATGTTGTGAGATAAGCTATCCGACATTTATCAGAAGGTGGTGAAACAGGCCTCAAGTATTTTTATAAGTTCTGCGATACATCATTATAGTAATATTATAGTTCCGGGTGATAGCCTAGGCCCTAGTGGTTAGAACGACCGATTTCTAATCGGAGGTCGTGGGTTCGATCCCGGGCACGCACCTCTAACTTTTCGGAGTTATGTGCGTTTTAAGTATTTAAATATTATTTGCTTTAACGGTGAAGGAAAACATCGTGAGGAAACCTGCATGCCTGAGAGTTCTCCATAACGTTCTCAAAGGTGTGTGAAGTCTTCCAATCCGTTTGGCCAGCGTGGTAGACTATGGCCAAAACCCTTCTCACTCTGAGAGGAGACCTGTGCTCTGTAGTGAGCCGGTAATGGGTTGATCATGATAGGTCCGGGTAACCTTGTGAGCGAGGTGTCGGGGCGGCTGCGCGTTGAAGGGCAGGCCGGAGGGCGGCGGCGGCTTGCAGGGCTGCTGCAGCGCCGGCGGAATGTAGATGGGCACGGGCGGAATCACCAGCGCTTTGCCCCACCCCAGCTTCATCTCGTAGCTCATCACCTCCTTACCTAAGTATAAATCATTTACACCCTAGCTCCATCTTGTAGCTCATTACCTCCTAAAAGCCGAATTTACATTACGAAACTACTTTCATGCATGCTGAGATTAATTTCATGCAACTAATTTCAACACACTTGAAAGTAATTAGTGAAAAGCTTTATTTAGCTATTGAGGGTGTTTTGGATCCCATAGACACACTGTCAATGAATATCAAAGGCACGACGAGCCTTTGATATTCATTGATGAATTTTATATTCTTTTCTGAAATCCAGCGGCTTGCCATTTTTAGTATGAAATAATTCTCCCGGCGACAAAATCACGCACACCCACACGGCACAAATGATTTCGCGACACAAGTTTCGCGTCTCGTTTACACGATGAAATTAGTTGCGTAACACTAGTTTCATCTCAAAATCGCGTAAAGCACGAAATTATTTAAATTTCATGAAATTAATACATGCATTATGAAATTAGACGTTTACACGTAAAATTGTTCATGAAATAAATGTCATGAAACTAATTTCGCAATGTACCTAAATTCGGCTTTAAGTTTATATTCTCAGTAGCGCAACGGTCATCGGGCGTGGATGGAGAACCGAAAGGACGACGGTTCAAACCTCACCTGTGCGCATCTTTCCCACTATAGGCTGGTTTTAGTGTCACGCTGATCGTCGGCGCTGAGAGTTCGGTGCGTAGTTGGTCGGCTCCGACCATAGATAAATGGATAAGAGGAGATATGGCAAGGGGGCGTGGTTCGTGAGAACTCTTCTGGTGTTAAATACACTTGACAACCGTTTCTGTCTTTAGTCGAATGTCGTCCTACGATCTCTTCACCACTCTCGATTTTTAACAAAATGCCGTGTTGTTTAGTGGTTGTTTGCAAAAAATCAAGCAAAAAAGTTAATCACACGAAAGATGGCATCTCATTTCCCACTTAAGTACAAATTATTGTTGTTATTTTCCATAAAAAACAAGAAAACATTATTTTGTAGCAAGTGGTAGGGACAAACTAACGGCAGCCGGTTTCCATACAATTTGATGTAAAGGCCAATTCTCCTCTTATTCATTATTCTATGGCGCCGACCGTCGTCCACGCACCAGTCTTAGAGAGTGTTGTGTCGCGCTGACGAGCGTCAATGCTGAGCGGTCGGCGTTACAGCGATTACATACTGGCCTGTCAGCGCCAACGTTCAGCGTCACACTGGAACCCGCCTCACTCACCATTCATACACCTCAGCGCCCGTTCCCCGTCCTTCCTCGACATGAACGCGACGAACCCGCAGTTGCGTCCGCGCGCCTTCTCCTCGTCGGAGCGCGGCCACATTATCTTGATGCTGGCCAGCGGACCGTACCGACCGAAGATCTCCATCAATTGCTGTTCTGTTATCTGGAAACGAATAATTCTAAGCTAGCTGTTGTCCGTTTGGATTCAAGCTTTTATACATCCTGCGGGAACTCTTTATTTTATCGGGGTTGAAAATGAAATGTATCCCATGTCTCTTTTCCTGGATGCGAGCTACTTCAATGCTCAATATTATACTCTATCATGATGATAACTCATGGCTTTGACGATTTGCGATATCTGTCGAGACATTAGGAGGCCTGTATCATGGCTTTGATCGTGATTTGCTCATGATTTGCGATATCTGTTGGGGTACGTCGTGTTCACCTTGGGGTTCAAGTTGCCCAGGTAGAGGTTGGTGGTGTTGGGGTCGCCGGTGTCGTAGGAGCCCACGTCGGGCAGCATGTCGAGCGCGGGCTCCGCGGCGCCCACCACGCCGCGGTCGCGCAGCACGTTCTTGTACTTGTGACGCTCTGAACGTTCTTCTTGAATCCTAGAAATAAACAATGATAAACCATATATTATTATTGCAGTTAAAATATGTTCATCCCTTGACAGAGTTGTTGTGGCTGTTGTGGTGATAAAGGTACATGATGTTCATTTTGCGTTCAATGTCACTAAATAAAATAAGACAAAGTCCCCTGCCGCATTTGGCTGTCTGTCTGTTTACAATAAACTCAAAAACTACCGAACAGATTTTCATAAGGTTTTCACCGACAGTGATTCATGACGAAGGTTTAGGTGTATAATTTGTTATTACTGCAACTACCACTAGACCAAATGCCTCGTTGATAGCATATTCAAATGCAGATCACAAGATCCCGGGTTTGATTCCCAGGTCTGGCAAATAATTGTAAGGTATTGGGTTTAGAGATGGTAAGAGATGAAAGAGATGGTATGTAAAAGCGCCCACTGTCTCAGCTCCTCCTTGAAGAGCTCCAGATTGCTCTTCTTCTTGTCACCGCTCTTCTTGTTGCGGAGGCGCGCGGGCTCGGCGCTGCGCTGCGCCAGGCTGCGCACCACCTCCGCCTCGGTCGGGCCGCGCTTGTCGTCCAGCCGCGACATCGGCTTGTACAGCTTGCCCCTCTCCGACGTGTCCTCCTCTGTTTATACAGTGCCACTATTTATGAATCTAATAATACCTGATTTATATGACAACATATAAATCAGGTATTATTATCTGATTTCGTCAAACTAAGCGAGCGATATTACAAGCTAACTATCTGACTGTATTGTTTAAAACTGCATTAAATGTTCCCTGAATATAGGCAGTGGCAGTACATTCCTTACGTTCATTTGACTGGCCCCTTGGCGCGGTTGACAGTGACCCTGCCTTCCGTTCGGGATTCCCGCCCCTAGTCAGGGTGTACATGTATATATGTATGTATATAAGTATATACTGTGGCTAATTCTGTTGTACACAATCTCTAAACTAAACTAAATTGACAGGTCTAAATTTATTCCTATCTCTTTCACAGTGCTCACTGCGGAAAAAGATAGCAACAGATTTAGACCTGTCATTTTAGTTTAGTTTAGAGAATTGTGTACAACAGAATTAGCCACATTATGTATTTATACATTTATTAAATTAAATATATATATATATGTATATCAGTCGGCTGTTACCTATAACACAGGCATTAAGTTGCCTACTTTAGAAACAGACGACCCTGTGTGTATGTGTGAGTATTTATTATTATTATTATTATTCGATTGTGAAATGCTGCCTGGATAGGCATTTTGGGTTTACACTAGCAGAGGCAGTGCAGTATCACCGTAATCAAACCAGAGCTTTTGTTGGAGTATTTTTAAGTAATTGGTCAAATTACCAAATAACTTTTTTTTAATATTTTATACTTACTTCGAGCCCCAGCATCATATGTGCCCGCTTTCACCCAAACTTTAGATGTGCTATTGGGCACGTCTTGGAATGTCTCCACAAACTCTTTAAATACCTAAAAATTGAATAAAACTATTGTTTATTATTGACATTCATTTTAATATTGTATTTATTTCACTTATAATGTATTAAGCTTCCCTCGACACTTGAAACAAATGAATCGCGAATGAAGGGCGGATCAAGATGTACTATAAAAACTGGTATCACTTTATTGCATGTTTACTTAAAAATATTTGCATATCTTTCTGTTCTCTCTTTGGATAGATTTCATAGGGATACAGTGATTTGCGCAGTTGAACTTAGTTTTCCTTTACCATCTTTATTATAAGAATTAAAAAATTTCTCTTAACAATTGGTAGAAACATTAGAATCTTTGTAAAACTTATAACCCTATGAGTTTGTACCAGAACTTAAAACTTACGTGTGCAGCCGCCTCTTCTTCTTCTTTCTTACGGAGCTCCTCTAGCTCCTTCTTTGATAAACCTCTGGTACTCATATTTCTTGCTCTTTTAAATCCTACTAATGCTAAAGAAATTGTTATTGGTGAGAACCTGTTTACATGTTTGTACACTGGGCCCTTTGATTATTTACTCACTGGGCCCTTATTTCTTAATTTAACTATTTCACAGTTATCTGTATTTCATTATCTTTAAATATTATACGTAAAGTAAGTTAGTTTGTTTCTTCAGACTTTACGCTATTTAGAAAATAAAAATAAAAACTTTATTGATTTAAAACATAACCTTAAAATCAAAGCTTAAAATACTAATAAAATCCACAGACAATCACAAATGAAAATAGACTGACGTTGACTTTTTAAATTATTTTTTCAATTTTCAAAGATCTATTTATTATAGATCGACCAGAATCTCATGAAAAATAGGGAAATTAAATTTTGTAGTAAGCAACACTAGGTTAACTCGGCTGCCCTAGTGATAAACAAAGTAATGACATTCAGAACACCTTACCTGGGATCGTTTCACGAAACGAAAAATCAAGCAACTGCATTTTAAATATAAAAACAAAGTAATCAACATCCAATTACTTTGTTTTTGTGTTGTGCTTGTTGTTTACTTGGTTTTGCATTTAAATTCCGGGTTAGTGTGTGCAGTTACTTTGTTTGGGCCATTCAAATTTCAGTAAATGGTTCAAGTTGTCGCCATCTCTGTTAGGGGTTAAGACTGTCAACTTAGTCTTCCAGATGGTGAAACAGAATGCCTTAGTTCTATATATATTAGTTATTATGAATCCCATATTGCAACATGTTACTCTCACCTTATATTCAGCCACTTGCATCGTCCACTGCACCTACTGTTGTAGTCCTCTGCCTTTAACTGTCTATCGTGCTAATGCTTCGCCATCTGTAATAGTTATTCCAGTATGATTCAACTGTTGGAATCATTAAGTGCCTAAAGTTTATACATATATAAAACACTATCAATGTGTTATGTTGTTTACTTTACTGTCGTTATCTTACATACAATCTGTACTTTATAAATAGCGATATAGCGATCTTTTACCTCTCGGTCTTGTTTGTCTGGTGTCTTGGACCCGAGTTCCAAGCCACACCAGACACCGAATCGTGGGCATGGCCAATTTTATGTCACCACGGCAAGCTACCCTACAGGCACTATGCCGCTCTCGCGGTACATGGTTACATGCACCGCCTGAGAAGCCCTAATCCTGCCGGCAGGTGTCCAAAGCATTTGGTAGGACAGGCCCAGCCTGTTGCGGCTGGGCGAGGTCACGATCTGTTCGCTCACGTGGCTAATGGCTATGCGTCAGGGCAAGCCGTATATACAATGAATATAAAATTATTTTGCTATAATCCGCTAACAGTGACAAATTTGTAGGCACAACACCACACAATCTTGTAGGCACAACACCACACAATCTTGTAGGCACAACACCACACAAATTCACCACAAAACAAACTCGACGATCGTTTCGCTCCGACACCGGAGCATCTTCAGGAGATGTCGACTTCACAACGGACGATTGCAAAGTCGTTGTGAAGTCGACATCTCCTGAAGATGCTCCGGTGTCGGAGCGAAACGATCGTCGAGTTTGTTTTGTGGTGAATTTGTGTGGTGTTGTGCCTACAAGATTGTGTGGTGTTGTGCCTACAAGATTGTGTGGTGTTGTGCCTACAAATTTGTCACTGTTAGCGGATTATAGCAAAATAATTTTATATTCATTGTATATCATGGAATTCCGCAAAGTAACGCCTGCTTCCATTCAACAAGCCGTATATCTCATTGTTACACTTTTGAGATGCTGTTAATAACGTTAAAAGTAAACCTGAGGCACTTAGCTTTCATCATTGGCGCGGATGGTACTGCTTTGTCGGCAACCGTCCCGTACATATCACTGACTCTAATATTAACTACGACACTACTTGAGATTGGTACGTATAAACATTTAAATAACTAGAACAAACTTTACCGCGCATTTGGCGGTCATATTTCGAACAAGTATAGACTTGACCATAATGTACTTCGCGTCAACCAGTGTAGATAGAAACCATAGACATACTCACTCTATAGTACCAGTGTTGCTATGTATAATATTTACATTCGCGGACGTGTCGCGACACAGGTTATTTGAAATATTAAACTGCGATAAAAAACTACTCGACATAAAACTTTTCTTAATGCAAAAGAGTCAATTTCACAAAAAATGTCAGTTACTTTGTTTATCGCTAGGGCAGCCGTAGTGTTGCTAACTTTGGAATTTCATTTCCGTATTTTTCATGAGATTCTGGTCGACCTTTAACAACAAAGACTAAAAATATTAATCACTTAATCATTAAAGCTAGCAACACCGAGAATCTTAATTGCCCAGTTAGATTCTATGGTGAGTTAACTCACCTCTATATCCGTAGAAAACTTATGGTTTGGTTGTCTATAGTCGCGAACACGTTTGAGAATAATTCCGCCGTACCGTCATTTTGCAACGAGGCGGCGGCGAGTGTGGTTCGAGATTGGATAGCTGGTGGCGTGGCGACTGGCGTCCACGCCCCTGAAAACTAAGGTTAGTGATAGAGTATAGAGATTAAGGATTATGAGAGACTAGATTACTTTAAATAGATAGTTTTAAGAGTCGACTTCTGGCCAGAAGGGGTCCAAGAAAGCAGACCCGATTTATGTTTCCACTCAGGTCACTCGATGATAGATTTGCGGAGCGCCCCCCCCTGGTGACGTGGTCTCAGCGGGTCGCATCCGAGGGTTCCCAGATTACAAACCCGATAAGAGATAGGCTGGAAGGTTGCTTGCTGTCGAGGCGGCAAACGACTTCCAGAGGAGGTTCCAAGATACGGACCGATACGTGTTTCTCTCGTTATGAAGAGCGACTGCAGTGACCTGTGAGAGAGACCCCCTACTCCTGGGCCGATCTCGTCCTGAGACGAGATCTGCCCGGGCATAATTTGTATTACAGGCAAGGTTGCGGCCCCCACTTGAGTGATAATCCTGGCGTCAACTAAGACCAACGCTGGGGTGCTGTGCGGATGAACAGACTGCGCTAGGTAAGTAGGGCTTGGGTAAGTGCATAAACCACATGCTCACAATAATTCTTCACGGTACCTCCGGGTCTCGTCACCCGGATCCAGGCAGAATGTTAAACGTGTAAAACTTGAGACAAAAAAGGAGGTAGCCGCGACACCGATTTGAATGCGATTTTGTTATAGTTAGATTTGTCTCGACGAGTACTTGCTAGACACGTCATAGTGATCAAGATTCCGACGTTTGGGAGCAGGAGGTTGGTGAGACGTCAGGTTTTCCCACAAGTCGTAGATTTTTTTAAATTTGAATTTAAGCCGCCATTTCATTATAGCCGGGTCAAAATAGACATTTCAATTCACAGTAATTCCGACAGAGCTGAATTTTGGTAGAGACACACTAGTATGTGTCAAAAGTCCCCATTGATTCCATGTCTGCTAAAAAAGTTATTCAAGGTCAAAGTCAAAATTTTCGTTTTTTTTTTGGATTTTTCTCGAAAACGGTAAGTTTTATGAAAATACAATATTGTAAAATACAACGGTAAGTTTTAGGCAAAAATTGTAGATCATGAAATTATCTACAAAAATATTCTTTATACTTTTTTTCCTAGGAATCACCATTCCTAAGATATCGCCATTGTAAAAGTTACGTTAATAGTTCACGCCTGCTTCGAGATACTTTATCAATTTAAACATATTAAATATAAAATTTAAGAAATGTAAAAAATTAGGGGCTTTCTGAATAGATAAATGAACAATAATCCGTCGGAAAAATAAAATTATCTTAATCTTAAAGTTAATTTGCTACTTGAAGATGAAAATTGCAAGTGTGATAATTGTTAAACTATAAATTTCAGATTTTTTTCCTTTCTCGAAGCTATTCTTGGAAGACTGTAGAATAGATTTCCGTTGGGAAAATAAAAAAAAGTAATTTTTCAATTTTTTATTAACAATTTTCTAAGGTGTAAAATTAGAAACTTAAACATCTAATTTTGCGACTACGAAAATTGTTAATAAAAAAATTGAAAAATTAGTTAAGTTTATTCAAGACTTTAATTTTCTCAGTAAAGGTAAATAAAAAATTATAATCAATAAAACAACAAGTATATAGATTACATATTTATTTAAAAAGTATACATCAAAAAAGACTTCGATGTAAAATTAAAAAAATGTGTGTAACTTTGCGCATTTTTTATGTTCACAACATTTTAACGCTTTGCTTACTCTCTATGGACACGACTATTCTGTGTACTTGTTTATTTTTGCACATTTTTAGCGTTCGATACAACTTTGGGCCCAATTTGTAAATTGGCATATTGGCAATATTACAAATATTTCAAAAAAATTTATAAACCAAATAAAGTACTGGATTGGCATTTGTTCATCTATATCATGGATATATACGCATTTTAAAAGTGCGGGTTTAGGTCACAAATAAAATAGTATATACGATACGATGCTTGTGATTTAAGCAGTTTAATAGTGCACGGCATTTGAAACTCTCACTGCATTGATGGACTTGAATAAACTACTTAAATATCACGTATCGTAATTTAATATACATTTTTAGACTGTTCGCACATTAGAAGACGCCGTACGCGATGAATGGAATGCCGTTTTATTAATGTTTCAATAATATTTATTCATTATTCAAAATGCGTCGTCAACCTCCTCCGTGTATTGTTTTTATTACACCAATTTCAACCGTAAGCTATAAGCCGTTATTATTCATAAGAGTCTGCGTCTCGGCTCTTCTCGTATGCATTGGAACTTAAGCTGCAGACACACAACATAGCTGTGTTGTTGCGTTGCCGGTTGCAGCACAATCTGGCGAGACGATCGACCAATCGGAGCGCGTACTAGTATATAGTAGTAATACATACCCGTAAATAGATACGAGTATATATTACTTGGATCACGTCACACCATAACAAAGTAATGCGTTTGTGCTTTTACTTCGGCACGTACGGTGCAGACAAATATGCGAGCAGCTTAACTAATTGATTTTGTTATTTTGAACTGATTACAAAGCGCGTGTTGTATGTTGGCTATTTTAGGTGCAAGTCGAATTGTTTGTTCTATCTTAATTTACATAACCACTAAAATAGTATACATTACATAGGTACATTCTAAGAACTAAAATAATTAAATAATAATAATTACATATACAGCAATAACTTAATATTATTTATAAATCGTAACATATTCTCCGTTGGATATTTATTTATAAAATGTTTTCATCATTTACTATAAGACAGATATCACAAAGGCAGATGAGATGATGTTATGAATGGATATAAAGCTGAGCGTAGATTACAGCCGCAGCATATATTATTCAAAATGCGAATGACGTCATACGCCAGACATACAGATGCCATCGTAGAAAGAGCATTTTTAGCTTACTAAAATGCGTTTCATGCGGCTGCAGTGTGCGATCAGCTTCAGGGAATGCATGGAAAGGAAAGAAATAGTTGAGTGACGTCTCATTCTCCCTCACTCCATGCACACTCTAGTACCCAATATATTCACACAGGCATATATTTTATTTATATTATATTTACAAAATGGTAAACTGTAAAAAAATATTTATATTATGTCTTATGGTTGTCTTATTTAAATTAAATACATATGTAGCTGCAATAAGACGAACCACGATAGTTTTTCTTTTAATTCAAAATCGCCCATTTTGAAAGTAGGTACTATGATTTAATTATTTTGTTCTCAAAATTTTACAATTTAAGCAAAAGATTGAAAACGATTACTATATTTTGCTACTGGCACTACTGACGTACAATAATAAACACCACAGTTCACAGGCGGTGGATTGGTGGATCAAAATGCGTATAAAGAAATAACATAGTAGATAATATTAAAATACTTGTTCCTTATGCTGATTTACATAACATTAATAGTAAAATATCTTGTGCATTACAAAGCTTAGACTACAAGTAAACATGCCACATAATTTACAACTATATACTGTACAAAGAAAAATGTACATTGTCACAGATTAAAAATGTACTATTAGTTTTCCTAAGGTAAGGTTTATAGAGAAGTGGCGAGTGGCTAAGACGTGGCACAGACTACTCATAGACTACTCTCTACTGGCATTTCAGTGGAGTCTACTTTCCAAAACGAAAATAATGTCACTAACAGACATACATGTTTGGACTTCTCATTTTTAGACACAAAATTTTCGAAAGACGCTTTCTTGGGCCTACGTGCAGTAATAGTATAGCGATGTAAGGTTATTAAAAATGAAAAGACGTATGTAGGCTGAACTGAAGGCAAGAGTCTATCGCCATTATGAGAAGCGTCATCACCACTCTTAATGGTGACCTCTTCACCACTCACCAAATCATCATAAACTGCGCCTAAGACAGTGGATGCCGGTTTTAAGCGACTTAATTGTAGCAAGAATATAATAATATCAGGTGACCAAACTGAAACATTGGCAAAAAATACCACTTTTTTCGCTCATTTCTTGAATTTCCCCAGCATTTGAGCATGCATTGCAAAAAATATGAAGTATTTACGTAAAGCAAACTTTTCTCATCAACAATTATAAAAGAAGTAGATAAATACTGGTTTAATAAAAATAATTTTAACTGTAGTTTTGAATAATTGACTGTAATTTTCTACACAAAGGGTCTAGCCGGATAAGTATAGCGAATTGGCCCCCAAATGACAACCTATATCGAAACTTATGTTTCAATATTGGCTTGGTGTACGAACGCGATTGACACCAGTTTTAGCGCCGTGCTCCGCTTTGACCTTGAGTTATTAAAAAAAATGAGCGCAACTATGACTATCATTCAAAGTGACATATCTCAGAAACTATTAAAGCTAAAAACTTAAAACCAACGTGAGGTTTTAGGTAACCTTTAAGAGCATATTTTATATTTTTTCTAGATTTTTCGAATAGTTAAAAGTATATTTTTTTTAATAAAAAAAAATATAATTATTATTATTCCTATGTTTCTTATGACGGACATTCACTAAAAAAATATATATTATAGTACTTAATATGTACTAATACTCGTAAAAAATTCGTTTGAAAACAAATGGTGTAACACTTCGAAAAAAAATTAAATTCGACCTGAAATAAATGTATCAAAGAATACGAGCTAAACAAAGACATACGAATATAAACATTAAACACTTTATAAATTATAATCATAAAAATCCACCACCACTACAGCCTTTTTAACGTCCCACTGCTGGGCAAAGGCCTCCTCTCTCATAAGATAGAGGGATTTTTAGAGCTTAGACCCGCCACGCTGCTCCAATACGGGTTGGCGGGCTTTAACGATTATTGTCACAACTGATAGTGATAACAACCGGGACCGACTGCATAACGTGCTCTCCGAGGCATGGGGGTGAAACCGCCTGCCTCCAACTCCAGGCTGGCACTGAGAATTTCTTGACAGAAAACCCAATACCAAACAATTATTTGCCCGACCCGGGAATCGAACCCGGGACCACGCGATCTGCGGTCGGCTATGCTAACCACTAGATCAACGAGGCAGTTCATCATCGAGATGATAAAAAACTGATTAGTTTAATTTAATTAGTATTAAAAATTGTGTGCTTTATCTTTGTTTTTATGATTTTTATTTATTTATTATTTATTTATTTATTTATTTAAATCAATTAGAACGGCGCGCAGGCCACTTACTCTAATTAATTAAGTAAAAACATAAGAATAACAAAAAATAAAAAAGAGCACTGAAAAATAAATAGGTTATACAATCACAATCACACTGACTTCTCACAAAACTCCAGACACGTTCGTACGATCACCTTCCATTCATCAGCAAACACATCTAACTCGGGTTTGAAACCGAGGACAGCATTGATCGCTGAGAGAGCGCGAGGGATAGGAGAGCGAGCACGCGCTACTGTACGCGCTCTGGGCACGGCAAACAGTTTGTGTCTCCTGACACGCCTGCCATCCGGTACCAATATCCGTGATAGTTGCTCGAGTAGCAAAGGACTATTAATCTTTCCGTGGAGGACTTTGAGCACCGTTGTGATCTGATCGAGCATCCTCCTCACTTCCAGTGAGTTATATTCTAGGCAGCCCAGGAGATACCTTGTGGGGTACACGAAAGGGTAGTATCCATAGGTACGCTTATATAGATGCCTGAGATAGGCCTTCTGAACTTTTTCTAAAATAAGTGCGTAGGTGCTTTCGTGGGGATTCCAAATGCACGCACTTGCTTCCAACCTACTGCGAATGAGAGTGTTATATAACAATTTGACTACATTGTTGTCACGGAAATCCTTTGCATTTCTTAACACAAAGCCGAGTCGCCTGAAAGACTCTTTTGCAACTGTTTTAATGTGAGCATGAAATGTGAGCCCCGGGTCGAATTCAACCCCCAAGTCTTTCATGACGCTAGTTCTAGCAATAGTTGTGCCATTAACTTTATAGTGAAAGATAATTGGGTGTTGCATCCGTCCAAAGCTCATCACATGACACTTGGAATAATTAAAGTCCATTTTGTTTGCTCTACTCCACTCACACAGCGCCTCAACGACCCGCTGCAGAGCCTAACAGTCATCCTGGGTTTTAATTTCACTGTATAGCTTCAGCTTCAGCTTCTTTATGATGATGAACTGCCTCGTTGGTCTAGTGGTTAGCATATTCGACCGCAGATCGCGTGGTTTGAGTCCCGGGTCGGGCAAATAATTGTTCGGTATTGGGTTTTTCTGTCAAGAAATTCTCAGTGCCAGCCTGGAGTTGGAAGCAGGCGGTTTCACCCCCATGCCTCGGAGAGCACGTTATGCAGTCGGTCCCGGTTGTTATTACTATCAGTTGTGACAATAATCGTTAAAGCCCGCCAACCCACATTGGAGCAGCGTGGCGGGTCTAAGCTATAAAAATCCCTCTATCTTATGAGAGAGGAGGCTTTTGCCCAGCAGTGGGACGTTAAAAAGGCTGTAGTGGTGGTTGATTTTTATGATTATAATTTATAAAGTGTTTAATGTTTATATTCGTATGTCTTTGTTTAGCTCGTATTCTTTGATACATTTATTTCAGGTCGAATTTTATTTTTTTTCGAAGTGTTACACCATTTGTTTTCAAACGAATTTTTTACGAGTATTAGTACATATTAAGTACTACAATATATAATTTTTTAGTGAATGTCCGTCATAAGAAACACAGGAATAATAATAATTATATTTTTTTTTATTAAAAAAATATACTTTTAACTATTCGAAAAATCTAGAAAAAATATAAAATATGCTCTTAAAGGTTACCTAAAATCTCGCGTTGGTTTTAAGTTTTTAGCTTTAATAGTTTCCGAGATATGTCACTTTGAATGATAGTCATAGTTGCGCTCATTTTTTTTAATATCTCAAGGTCAAAGCGGAGCATGGCGCTAAAACTGGTGTCAATCGCGTTCGTACACCAAGCCAATATTGAAACATAAGTTTCGATATAGGTTGTCATTTGGGGGCCAATTCGCTATACTTATCCGGCTAGACCCTTTACGAATCAAAGCTAATTATATCTATACATATATTATAAATTATTTATCTATAGGTACATATATTGCTCAATATACATATTGCTCAGCTTATAAATAACAAAATCCGTTGAATTGTGTTGAAAGCAATATAATGTCTTATCAACAATAAAATATTATAATCACACACAAAAACATTTTTTATAATGTGATGTGTGTGCAATTCAAAATTAATTTTAATTTTAAAATTTCAATCGAAACATGCAACGAGTTTATTTTTCATATATTTCAATATTATAAAGCCAGCAATATGATTTTTCCCAACATTATTAGTACATAAATACACCCACTACCCGACAAAGTAAATAACATTACGTTTTTTTTATTCTATAAATGCACATTAACAAACACATTGTACTATAAATTCACTAATAAAGAAAAGTATCGATGGACAATGATCACAAAATAACTTCAACCAATAAAACCTAAACTTGTACTCGATTATTTAATCAATAATAATAATAATTCTATCCAAAAATAAAATTTCCACATATAATATTATACATCAAGTATTATATTTTTTTTTTTTATTATAATATGTTTCGCGTTATCCATTAAGGTACTTTCCGTGTTGTAGCGTTAATTCTTGTTTCAAATTACATTCGTTGCAACGTGTACCAAGCACAATGTTACAGTTGAAACAGTGAATCGTGAGTTTAGTGTTTGTGAGTGGGGAGTACACACAGATATTGTATCGGATAATGGCGCACAGTTCCAACTATTTTACTATTTAGTATCAACAACAGGTAAGGAGTACCGGCGAAGTATGAGGCGCAACGCATTCGTCGATTAGTTCCAAACTGGGACGCCGAAAAAAAAAATGAAAAAAAAAAAAGAAACAAACAAGATAAAAAAAGAAAGTTAAAAAAGAACAGATAAAGAATGAAAAAAAAACACATTTACAAAATATTAAATCAAAATGTATATGAAATGCATCATAAACTCTGCAAATATTATGTAGTAGTTAAACAAAATAAAGAGCAAACAGAATGCAATTTAGGTAGCTGATCTAAGTACCGACCTAGAACAGTCTTCGACCCCCATGTCGAAGGAAAAAATGGAGGAACACAAAAAAAAAAAAACTGGGACGCCGCACCTCATACGACATCACTCTCTGGAATCTCACACAAATGTACAAACCCCACCTTGAGCCAGAAGTAACCCCCAAACCTTGCGAGCAAAATTGTCACAATCGAATTTAAACTCTATTCCCTAAACACAGTTCTCATATTTGATACATATAAAACTTAGTCTGACGGTCTGTGCGGATAAATCCTCAACATATACACTGTACAGGGATCATCGCTTCACTATATTCGTTCGTCATACAATAAACTTCATGTAACATTGTACTACAGCGGCTATCGATACATTTCATTCGGTTTCCGGCAAAACACAACGTGCATTTAAAATATTATTTCCATCTAACTACTCTGTACAAATTTAATGTCAATACAAATTGAATAGACACTCTAAATTCTACTTATTATACTCATTTTTGTGGGTATAGAAAGTTTTGTTCAACATCAAATTTACAACGAGCAGCCATCAAGTCTACGACCCTTAAACAACGACACCGCCGAATCCATAACATGACAATAGTTTATATAGATGACATTCAATAACATTAAGGGTCTTTTTACACAAGAGATTGATTTGACTAAAACAGAAACTAACAATGCACCGTAGCTTCGAGAAGCCCAAATGTACATATTATTTAGCGCTACCAACATTTATAAAGTCATCATAAAAAATGTTTTCACCCAATACACGTATAGGCAGTATCTTTCCGGAAACATTTCCTTGAGGTGCGACCGTGGTCTCGATCCAAAAATAAATCTCAGCATCGATCATGGAGTTTATTCACGGCCACGGTTAGCTATGGCAGTAATAGTACCGAGAATCTGCAAATCGGACTCATACCGTGTTCGAGACTCTCCGAATCGGACACATACCGTGTTTGAGACTCTCCTAATCGGACTCATTCCGTGTTTGAGACTCTGAATCGGACTCACACCGTGTTTGAGACTCTCCGAATCGGACTTATACCGTGTTTGAGACTCTCCTAATCGGACTCATTCCGTGTTTGAGACTCCGAATCGGACTCACACCGTGTTTGAGTCTCTCCGAATCGGACTTATACCGTGTTTGGACTCTCCGAATCGGACTCATACCGTGTTTGAGACTCTCCGTCTTCAAGTCGAGCGTTCGTACATCGGAACGTATACGGGAGTGTAGTAGAGCCGGGACGCTATACAGCGTGTGATGGAGCTATAGAGTGTAGCTCCTTCAAGCGTCCGCGTCGGCGCCCTTGAGCCGCAGCCGCGCGAAATCCTCGAATATTATATCGTCGTCTTGCTCCTGACCGTTCTCGTCTCTGGAAATAGAAACAAATATTAATAAAGAACCACAAGTACACTAAAATTATTCATCTGTTATTGATCTGACCCAATGATTTATTCCGTAAAGACGTTGGCACATCAATGAGCAACTACCAAACGCGCTTAGTTTTCCAGTACTTTAGGGCTGAAATCAGGATTTAGCTGGGTGGTTTAGGCCCTAAATTTCGTGACGTCACATTTCAAAATCTAATATATTTAAAGTAGGTAGGTACTAGTAAAACACGAAGAATGAAAAAAAAAATATTCGGAACTGCTGTTTTAATTCAATATCTAGATGTAAAATTGCAAAATATAAGATGTCACACTTGGCGGGTCTCACAACTGTGACTAGCTGTGACAAGGACGGGGGAGGGGGTAAAAAATCATGTAATTTGTGTGACAATTTATGCATGACCCCTAAGGGTAGAGTTGTCAAGAGCATAGAAGATAGTGAGTGTTAGTACTGACGGGTGCGGGTCGAGCTGGATGAGGTCGTGGTCGGCCGGGGCGGGCTCGGGCGCGGGCCGCGGCGCCTCCTCCTCCGGCTTGGGGTGCATCAGGATGAACGGCAGCTCGGCGCTCAGCTCGCTGCACACACAAACATACAAACTATACTCTCTCAGAGACGTAACGGGTATAAGGGGACCGCTATCGGAAACGAAGACAGGTATAACCCCCGGCACGTAAGTCGACCGGTGACCTTCAAGTGCGCGCAGCGTCTTACGAGTAAGCGGGACACAATACGATTGGAGAGCCAATCGGCGCTTACGAGGGATCCGCGAGAGCTAATCAGTGCTTAAGAACGATCCCCACGCCCTCCCCGCGACCCCCTCACACCCCGAGATACCTAATTTTCGACTTCTGCGCATTGAAGGTCACCGGTCGACTTATTTGTCTTGACTTGTAATAGTAGTGATAATTACCATGAAAAGTCAAAACACTGTGAAAAGTCAAAAATAAGCTTTTTTATAGTCACAGAATGCCTATACGTCATTCATAGGGTGACGTCATGGACGTGGTTGCGAGGGGTGACGTCATGGACGTGGTTGCGACAACAACTCTCTCGTGTATTTTGTTCAATTTAAATTATAATTACGCGTGTTAAGCCGCATAGTGGTTATTAAAGTGTTCAAAGTAGTGCAATAAAATACTGACAGTATTGTATTTCACGAATTCTGCCTTTAAGTGCACAAAAACTGGCAATTATTACCTAAGTGAATCAACGAAATATAAAGTTATTAAATCACTCATCGTTGCTTATAAAGTGTTAAAAGGAGTGCAATAAAATACTGTCAAAGTTGTATTTCACGGATTCTGCCTTTAAAGGCAAAAAATTTGGCAATTAACCTCAGTGAGACAACGTAATATAAAGTTATTATTCACTCATTGTTAAAATATATACCAAGATATTATGTACCTACCCACAGTCAGTCATTAATATATTTTAACACCACTTGACAGCGCAATCTATCGACCGCGCTAAGTACTGCATTGTATCGATATACTCGCGCCGAGAACTACTTTGAACTTGCTACTGCGCAGGCCAGCGTGAGCGCCATCTATTAGTTACTGTACAAATCCCAGTCTCAATCACAGGGCCGTATCCAGAACAAAACCAGGGGCGTACTCTCGTCGTGAACACCTCGGCTTTCAGACTCAGGGCCGTATCCAGACAGTACAACAGGCCCGTATTGTCGTCGTTTCAGGGCTTTATCTATAATAACAAGGAACTTTGGTCGGCAACAAAATGGCGAAATGCAGAGCCTGTGGGAAGTTTCTAGCATCCTCGCTAGCTGCGGTATGCGGACGCTGTAGCGCCTGCTACCACAAAGCATGTATAGCGCTGCCTGAAGATATTAATTCATCATTCATTCATCAATTAAATCCAGACTGGATCTGCCCTGAATGCAAAAGCAAATTGCCAAAGGGCAACAATACCGCAACTCCGGTTAAAGGAATACACGGTAGTTCTGATCCTCTTTCAGATCCAAGCTCTGGGGATGCCATGACTCGCTGCACCGTTTCTACTGCTGGTGAAATCGAAGTAATTTCAAGGACTGCTACTCAAAACGAACGCTTAGAAGTCCATAAACCCGTGGATACATCGCAAAATTCCACCCAGTTAAGCAATGTGGATCTGGGTCTTGAGTTGCGCTTGTTTCGGGACGAAATGCGTAAAGTCCGAGAAGAATTTAAGGAATTTCGCCAGGAGATTGCAGGTCTGCGCAGCATGATTTCTAACTGTAACAGTCGTGTTGACCAATTTGAAAATAGGTTGACTGCGTTGGAGGCTAGATCAGAGGATGTAAGTGCTGCCAAAGTGAGCTCTCTTGAGCAGACCATAAGTCAACTCAAACAGGAGTTAAATGACCGAGACCAGGATCTTCTTCAGACCGATATCGAAATCTCAAATCTACCAGAGAATAAAGGTGAGAATCCGGTACACACTGTGACAGTCTTGGCAGCGAAACTCGGCTTGACTCTTAAACAAGAGGACATAGTGTTCGCGGAAAGAGTCGGCAAAGCATCTGAGGTTAACGGCGATAACTCGCAAAAGAAAAACAGGCGGTTAGTGGTTCGCCTGTCCCGGCGCGACTTGCGCGACGAGCTGCTTCGGTCGGCTCGAGTCCGTCGAAATGTCACCTCTGCTGACCTTGGTATGGAATCACCTGCAAAGCGATTCTACGTCAACGAAAGGCTCACTTCAGCAAACAGAAAACTATTTTATCTGGTGAGAGAAAGTACACGGCAATTGCGATGGAAGTACACGTGGACTAAGTACGGCCGAATATATGCAAGACAGGAGGATGGTAAACGTGCTTACTTGATACGTACTGAAGAAGACCGTATGCGTGTTTTTGGTAACGATAACGTTAGTGAGACAAAAGTTTGAATGTTTCTACTGTCTGTTGAATTATACCGAATGTCACATGTTAATATTATGTTGTGCTTTGCCTATTTATATACATAGTAAATCTGTCTACTGTCTGTTGAATTATACCGAATGTCACATGTTAATATTATTGTTGTGCTTTGCCTATTTATATACATAGTAAATCTAACTGTTTTTTGATATTTTATCAGTTAACCAAGTGCGCAAGTGTACAAATTTTGAGCCTCCACCTATTAAACTTTAGTTATATAAAAATATTTTATATACTTTTGGAAAATATTATTGCAACAATTCGAACTGTGATTGCAAAGTATCTCATATATTATATTCAGTCTGTAAACCACATCGTTATTATTAATTTTTATAAAGATCGTTCACTGTATAATGTCTGGTGCTGTACATTAGACTATAATTTTAATTTCCTGCCGACCCATGTTATTTACTCGTATATTCTTATGCACTTCTTGTTTAGCGTCCTTTTATGTCTGTTATATGGTTCGATAGTGGATAGTCATCTGTGTTTTTGGAAATTTGTGAAAATTACTATAAAGAGTTACAGTTATTAAGGAAAAATTTCTTACTGTTGGACTTTTCAACGCAGGGTCGTTAGGGACGCGGCACGAAGAATTTATAGCAACGCTAGACAACTTTTCTTTGGATATTCTTGCCATCAATGAAACCTGGTTACGACCAA
The DNA here is from genome assembly GCA_920104075.1 of Melanargia galathea. Classification (NCBI taxonomy): domain Eukaryota; kingdom Metazoa; phylum Arthropoda; class Insecta; order Lepidoptera; family Nymphalidae; genus Melanargia; species Melanargia galathea. The sequence continues at coordinate 4,211,228 of OV049859.1, read as the reverse complement.
ATGAAGATGAACGCGCACCGAGTGTGCCCGGTTACACTTTAAAACATATACCACGGCCTACAAATGTTCGCGGAGGGAGGGGTGGTGGTGTAGGCTTTTACATTAAGAAAGGAATAAACGTGCGAATTTGCCAGCATCCCCAGCCAGAGTCAACCCCTATCGAACAAATGTGGCTTCGCATAACCATTAATAAAAACCGCTTGGTTATAGGTACAGCTTATCGTCCGCCCTGGCTGAATCCACGTGATTTTCTTGACGCGATAACTCAGTCAGTCACTTCGTTCTCGAATGCAGATTACATAATACTGCTGGGAGATTTTAATATTAATTTATTAAAGCAGGACGACAATAAAGTAAAAATGTTTGACGAATTCCTGCATTACTCAAACTTGAAACAATTAGTTAACCAACCGACACATTTCACTGATAATAGCGAAACGCTTATAGACGTTATATGTACTAATGCAAACATACGAAATCTATCTGTTAACCATATACCAGAACTAGGTCACCATGCGCTTGTAATGTCCACTTTGAATCTTAAGAAAGATAAAACTCCTCCTCATTATATCATGGCCAGGTCTTTGAAAAGCATTAATTTGTCAAATTTTGAAAAGGATTTAGATAATATAGACTGGACTTATTTATGTAACTGTACCGATGTAACCGAAACCGTTGGGAAACTTAATATATTACTTATTAAATTATTTGACACACATGCACCATTAAAAAAAATACTTATAAAAGAACAACATCCGTGGATAACTCCCACAATTAAATTAATGATTAAATTAAGAAACGAAAGTCATGCACGGGCAAAGCTAACTAAAAAAGAATCACACAAGATTTTTTATAAAGATATGAAACACGTAGTTATAAATGCTATCGAAGCGGAAAAGCAAGCTTATCACACAACTTATATTAATGCTTACATAAAAAATCCAAAAATACTTTGGAAAAACCTAAAACAGTCCGGATTGGTATCAGATAAAAAGAAAGTACGAGATATTCCGTTGACTCTTAGACGCCAAGATTTAATAAACAAACATTTCCTAGACGTACCCGGTAGTAATTATGTGTCTTTATCAGACCTTACTTACTACGAGTATCATAGGCATAGTGACAGCACATTTAGGCTGCAGCTGGTTAATGATTCTGTCATATCCAAAATTATTCGGAATCTCAGTTCTAATGCTCAAGGGGTTGATAATATTTCACTAGAAATGCTTATGTTAACTTTGCCGCAATGTCTACAAACTATTACTCAAATCGTAAATAATTCTATTTTAACATCTACATTTCCTGAATTATGGAAGATAGCTAAAGTGCGACCACTACCTAAGTGTAACAATCCAACGTCATTTAAGGATCTTAGACCAATTAGTGTTTTACCCTGTTTGTCTAAGATCATGGAAAAAGTAGTCTCTCATCAAATGACAGAATATGTTGAAAAAAATAAGATCCTACCCGCTTGCCAGTCAGGTTTCAGAAAATCTCATAGTACGACAACGGCTCTTACTAATGTTGTAGATGACATTTTGACGGCGCAAGACAAGGGAATGTGTACTATTCTTGTCCTTCTCGACTTCTCTAGAGCTTTCGATTCAATTAATGTTAATCTGCTCCTTTCCAAATTATCATTTTATGGATTTTACATTGACACTGTTAAATGGTTCGCTAGCTACCTTACCGGTAGATCGCAGTATGTAGAATTAATAAATAGTGATAATACTAAAAGTGTTTCCGCACTGTCTTCAGTTAACAGAGGGGTTCCTCAAGGTTCAATCTTGGGGCCCTTACTCTTTACTTTATATTCCTCTGATATCACAAGCTGCATTCAGCACTGTGAATATCATTTATATGCGGACGATGTGCAGTTATATCTACCATTTTACCCAAAAGATCGCGACGAGGCCGTTACTAAAATAAATTTGGATCTAGATCGTATAAATCAATGGGCGAGGAAAAACTGTTTAGTGGTAAACCCTACTAAATCCCAGTTTATGGTTTTAGGTTCTAAACATAATATTAGCAGTCTTAGCACATACAACTTTAATATAAATATAGACAATATCAATATTATAAGGGTAAACGAGGCTCGAAATTTGGGTGTTGTCATGGATGCTACACTGCGCTTCGAAACCCATGTACTAAATGCGGTCCGAAATTGTTTTTATAGACTTAAGTTATTGTATAGAATAAGACCATATATCGGCGTAGATCTTAGAATTAAACTGTGTGAGACGCTGGTGCTATCGAACCTTAATTATGCGGATGCTGTGTACGGTGCTAGGTTATTAAGTAGAACGAAGAAGCTTATACAGCGTGTGCAAAATGCTTGTGCCCGTTTTTGTTTTAGTATACCACCAAGGAGTCATGTTACACCATATATTAACAATGCAAATATATTGAAAATGGAATCACGACGCAAACTTCACCTTGCTACCATGCTCTTTGGAGTAATGAAATACGGAATTCCCGAATATCTTAGGAAAAAACTAAGGTGGATAGAAGATGGGTACTCAGATCGCACAAAACATTCCCGGATGTTTCGTGTTAAGCACACCCTAGCACCGCACAAAACAGCCTGCTTTAATGGAAGCTTTAAATTTGCTGCCACTAAGTGTTGGAACGATTTGCCACCGCCAATACGTGCTATTCAAACAATTGGTATATTTAAAGTTAAAGTCAAAATTCATTTACTCACGCTACAAAAAGAGAATTAAATTAATTAATGATGGTTGCAAATGCTTTCTAACACTTTGGTGCGGCGACAGGCAGCAGTTCACACTACTACTAATAGACTTAATTTTTTTCATTTAAGGAAGTTCTATTTGAGAGGGGGTAGTTGTATATATAAAAAATAAAAAAATAAATAAAAAAAGTAATTGTAGTCAGTCAGGCAGTAATTGTTCTTTTTCTGTTCTCACTAAATAATATATAATAGTTAACTTGTAATCATTGTTGCTATTGTTATTGTTGCTATCTTTATTTTTTAGTTTTAGTTTAATTTGTTTGATAAACTGTAGATATATTCTAGGATATATTTACATAAGTTAAAATTGTCGGAGGCACGTCGATGGCCACTTTAAGGTTCCCCCTGAAAACCAGCGCTGCAGCTCGCTGCGGCTTTGTGCTGAGTGGGGAACCTTATTTGTTTGACGAACTATTTATTTAGATAATAGTTTACTTACTTTTTGTAAGCGTATATAATTAATTGTGTACTTCGTCAACAAATAAAATCTTTTATCTATCTATCTATCTATCTATCTATACCAAGTCCTTACTAATGTTACAAAATGCGAAAGTGTGGTAGTGTGCTTGTTGGTTTGTCTTTCAATCACGCCACAACAAAGCTACGGATAGACGTAATTTTTGCGTTGGTAAAACTTGAGGACCTGGTGAGTGACATAAGATACTTTTTATAGAAAAACTCGAGTTCCCGGGTACGTTGAAAGGCTATTAAGTTGACTAACGAGTCAATGAAACATACGAATGAAAAAGAAATGAAAAATGGCAGTGTCTTACCCGCCCAGAGGTCCGAGACATAACTTCACTTTCACCTTGTACTGTACTATAATGCCTAAATTCTCGCGCTGCGATGGATCCGCGATGCTGAAAATAAAATAACCAATTAATCTTACAAAAATATAATAATATCATAATAATATCATAAAAAAATGCAAAGTTTGATCCCTTCCACAGTCATGGGGATGTATGGAATAGTCTAGTCCAAAAACCCCAGCGTCCCAACGTCTCTAAGCCTAAGTCCGAGCCTTAACCGACCGTCAACCGACTTGTATTTTATCTCATTCTCTCGCAGGCTAAATCATATTTGAATATGGTATGTTTGTCCCTCTCTGTCACATGTGCAGCGCCTGGGAATTCAAACGACCTCCTGTCACCTTATGGACTTCTGGTACGCAACAGAGAATTTTGGTGTCGCTTTTTCGTTTCATCGGTTTTCAAATGCACATAATACTATAGTCTGATTTTTAATTTGGCGGAATTCTGACAGTTTTCATTTAAAAATAGAATGAGTTATTTGTATGAAAAACAGGGTTACCACTTGAAGTTCGATTTTACCCCAAACAAAAGTACCTGAAGTATCTGTCAGGCATTTCTACATAATATCTACATGAGGCAATTGATTTTTATTTATGTAAGTTTTGAATTTATTATCTTTTTTGTGGGAACTGTTTTATCTCTGGTAACATATAAGAAACGTCAGAATTCCACGGAATTAAAAATCAGACTATAAAAAAGTTTCACATCGGAAATTCATTCACTCACAGCGTGCTAGAGGCGAGGTTGGTGTCCTCGTGCTTGAGCTGGCCGTCCAGCGCCAGCCCCCACTTGTCCTTGTTGTTGGCCAGCAGCGGCGTCAGCGTGAACACCTTGCTCAGCGTGAACCCGGGCCCCACCGGGCAGCCCTCCCTGAACACACAAGTGAGGTAAGTGCTTTGTTCCTGACACCAACAGTTTCCTTGTAGTTCGTAGAATTCCTGAGAGTTCAGGATGGAAAACGTAACCCCAGAGTTATGTTATCCTGCCAAAGTATAATGATTTAAATGAAGACATGTGCCCGTCCATACTAAATGACAAAACGCCAATGTTAAAGTTGAGTGGTTAAGGTTATAAAGACCACCAAAAATCAACGTAACGTGTTCAAGATTAAGAGTCTTTTGACTAAAATTTAATAAATCTTGACTTCTGCGGTCCAAAGTGGCTTCATTTCGGTGGTCTAATTTAATTTTAACAGTTATGTAACCTAAGTATGTTAATATGTAACTTAGATAAAATAAAGCCCGAGCCCAAGTATTCAAGTTAAAAAACGTGACATCAGCGTTGACGTGAATCTGTCATTTCATATCACAGTTTCATATAAACCGTTTACCTAAGATAAAGTATCTCTCTTCTTCTTCTTCCGGTTTACCCTTCTGATTTGAGAACTCTACAGTGACAGATTAACATAATATCCATACCTATTGAAATTTAACTGGGGAATCAGAAACCTATTGCGAGCGTAAAATCACAGCAAAAAATACTATATCCCCATTTTGTATTTGGAAAAATGAAACGGTTCTAGTGTGATTCTACACTGACTATAATCTCGGAGATGTTGATATTGTACCAGAATATCAATTTAAACCTACAGTATCTGTCAATATATACACATTATACGTAGCAGTAACCTAGTGAGGTCCACCACCGGTTTTGTGTTATGTGCAAAAAACCCAATGATCACCATTACTATCATTATATGAATGATAAACGTGGCTTAAGTTTACATGCAGTTCCCTCCAAAATCATTTATTTACATAATAGTCACCAAATAAGCTCCGTAAATTATCTTCCCAAAAGTCATAAACGTTCTAGAAATTTTATATTGACAAAGAAGTTCTTGTTAAACTAACACCATAACTTATTTATCCCCAATTCGGGCCAAGCAGGCCGCGACCCAAACGCATTTTAGTTCCCCATTATTTTCATTTTGCACAGGCAATTTTTATCTTTAAATTTTGTTATTAAGCCAAAATTTTTCAAAAGGGGCCAAGCTATAAATCAAAATGGATCAAGCAGAATTAGTAGTGGGATAAAATTTGGAATATATGTATGCAATGCGCTGCATGCGTAACCTGGATCACTCCCAAACACTTACACGGACTTTTTTATATTCTTACTGAACAATCCGATAAGGGGGAATCTAAACGTTTTCCACTTGACCACGTCCCTGAATCAGAAACACATTGCTTTGGGGTAACATTTTAGGAAAAATCATTCATGTAAAGAAATTACAATAATTTTAATAGGCGTGTGAAGTGAGGCAAATGTAACGTGTCCCAATTTATATTTTTTAAACAATGCCTGTTTTGTAAAAGACTAAAACGTTAGTGTAATATTACGCATATTTTGCTAAATATTAAGTTATATTAAGTATAAATTGAAAATTTAAAAAACCCCCGACATTCGCAATTTTGTGGCGGCGGCCATCTTGAATTTGCAGTAGTGCTATTCTACTAGTCAAGCCCTTTCATTTGATACCCATATTAAGGGAGTTCTGGCAAAATATGTAATCCGCCATTTTCTAGCGGCGGCCATCTTGGATCGATTTTCATCAAATATAGCTAACAACACTCTCGACTAATTCACCTTTCAAACAAAAAAAACCGCATTCAAATCGGTCCACCCGTTTGAGCGCCACAGGGGAACAGACAGACAGACACACACACACACACACACACACACACACACACACACACACACACACACACACACACACACACACACACACACACACAGACACGTCAAACTTATAACACCCCGTCGTTTTTGCGTCGGGGGTTAAAAATGTTCTAGTTCTAAGAGTAGCTGTAATATGGACCATAAAATAAATGAGTAATGTAATACTATTTCACTCCTACACGGGAAAAGTGAAAATACAAAGGCAACATTCAATTGAGACCTATAATTTACCGAAACTCCAATCCAGTATAACTTATACAAATAATGTTTAACTTGTCTTGGCGTCAAGACAAGTTTAAGCAAAATTGTTTAATCATTTTACTTATGAAAGGGTAAGCATAATTCATTCTTTACGTGCTCAACCAATTCCTGGCTCACCAGCAAAATTTTGAGTTACAAAGATGTAGGTGTAAGAAATAGTACTCACTCGCTCTCGGCCTCGGCGACGGTGCACTTGTATTGGGCGGTGGAAAAGAGACAGATATCTGCGAACTGGCGCACTGACACTTTGATGCGTTTCACCGAGCGGTTGGAGTTGTTCGCTATGTGCACGTTCACCGCTATGTTCTCGCCGTGGTGGTATAATTCCTGCGAGAAACTGAATATTAGACGCCAACGTACCAAATACCAAGTACCAGGGTACCAAAACTTATAAGAATGTCTATTGGAAAGATCCACTGACCCTAATAATTTTCAAGACCCTTTACAAATTCTGATACCCTAATAATTTTCGAAGTTTAATCAAAGCGAAACAGCGCTTTGTAAGATTTACGTATATTTAACAAGGCAGAAGGTATTTCTTAGCTGGATATTTTATCTTTAAATATCGTCGCAGTGGGAAAATCTAGTGAGAACTTTCACAATAGTGCAAACAATCACATGATGAGTCGAAGTCAATTCAATGCGTAAATAATACGACTGAGCTGTTTTTTGTTGGGTAGATGGTTTTGTGTGTTCTTTAGAAACTTTCTTAAATGCTAATAAAAATTTTACACGCGGTTCATAGTCATTTTGTTATACATTTGACGTGTGTACTGTGTACATCATGTTTTAACATGTGTGATTTTTTACTAATTTTAGCAAAGAATTTAGTATTTATTGTGTGGTAGGATAATATAATTGTTCCTTCATTTCCTATTCCAGGATATGGATGGGGGGCGTAAAAGAATGAGGCAGTGAATATTCACCTTGTCCAATGAGGCTTCCAGATACAATTTGTTAGGGCTCATCATAAACTCCTTGGACACCTCGACAGACGGCTGCTCGCCTTGCTTGCTCGGCGCGTACATTATCTTTCTGATCGCTAATCTCACCGAATTTCTGAAAAGGAATTATTTTTAAGGATTTGTGCCGAATATTATATAGCTCATGAGAAAATAGTTTAATCTATACTAATATTATAAAGCTGAAGAGTTTGTTTGTAACACGCTAATCTCAGGAACTACTGGACCGATTTCAAAAATTCTTTCACCGTTTGATATGTACGTGATCCTTGAGTGCTATAGGTTATATAATATGTACCACGGGCGAAGCCGGGGCGGATCGCTAGTGTAAGATAACTGCAATGTCGCAATACATCGTATTCAAAATTATAGGTCAGTGAATTCTCAACGGTAGTTTTGAAAATGATAATATGGCAAAGTGCGCAATACTCGTTTATAACGATGATCAAGATAGTAAAATGTCACTTGGCAGAGCTATGAAAAGGTTACTGCAATTGTTATTTATTCAGCATGAACACGTATAAAAGTTAACAGTAGTTCAGCAGTGTGATGAATTGGCACAGTCATATAAAAGTTTTTCGCCAGTTTTCCAGATTTCAGTCAGCTCGCACGAAACGCTTTCGGTCAACGTTTCTTACCGCTAGGGTATGGCGTCCGTGCGCCATAGCCTAGCGTCCGTGCCGTGTCCGTGCGTCCCTTCCGGCGTCCGTGTTTCCCGCCTTGTAAGACTTAAATACCTTCAAGGCAAGAGTGAATGGGCATTTTCTAGGCAACTTAGACCTCAACATTGCTTTCCATAGGGCATGATTATCGTCAAGCCTATCATGATAAAACAAGTATAAATTAAAAATTTAAAAACCCGCCGACATTCGCCATTTTGTGGCGGCGGCCATCTTGGATTGGCTATTCTACTAGTCAAGCCCTTTCATTTGATACCCATATTAAGGGAGTTGTGAAAGAATATGTAATCCGCTATTTTGTAGCGGCGGCCATCTTGGATCGTTTTTCATCAAACATAGCTAACAACACTCTTGATTAATTTACCTTTCAAACAAAAAAACCGCATTCAAATCGGTTCACCCGTTTGAGCGCTACAGAGGAACAGACAGACAGACACACACACACACACACAGACACGTCAAACTTATCACGCCGTCGTTTTTGCGTCGGGGGTTAATAATTACCTCTTATGCGGCTTATCGTCCTGCGAGTCGGCGACGAAGGCCTTCAGCTCGTAATCGACTCCGCAAGGCTTGCCCGTGTCGCCGGGCGCCGGCTGCAGCGTGACGGAGGCCGGGCAGTGCGGCGGCAGCTCGAAGTAGAAGGGGTGAGCGGCCGGGCCCAGCTTGCGGACGAGTCGCTCTTGCAACCGTGTGAGCGGCCGCTTCGGAGTGCCCGTCGCTGGGTAGATCTGGAACAATTCAAATTGAAATCGTAAACTTTAGTTACGAACCCGTATAGCGAATGTGTATCCTAATGGTGGTTCAAAGCAGTGGGACCAACAGTCCGTAGCGAAATCATCCGTAACCAATTTTGTTAAGGCCATCAAGACACAAAGAATGCTGGGTAGGTGTTATTAAATCTGGGACTCTGAATACCCTGGGAAATGTGAAATCAGCAAAGATTTGTCTACCTCCTTAAGTTTATAATGATAGGCAAAATTAAAGGAAAAAGGCGCGTTGGTCGAAAGAACAAAGTTGCCCTAGCAACATGAGAATTTGGATAGTTTAGCACAGCGTAAGTATACCGTCTATTCGGAGGCGCCTAGCCTCCGTTGGACGACTGGTAGTATCTCTATAGGCTGTGGTCTTAGATACAAGAATGAGAGTCAGAAGAAGGTCACAATATTGACATTCAAGCTTAAACAAAGGACGCAATAACTTAAGTCACAGAGCAAGCAACTAATCAGAAAAATCAGATTCTCCAATACCTAATGGATTTCTAAATGGAATATGATTTAATGTTACAAGAGAACAAATTCACAGTTACCTGTTCCGCAGCCAGGTAGAGGTCCTTGCGGAAGGTGAGCCCCAGCACGTCCAGATCTTCGCGTCCATACCTGAACGCCGCGAGGACATGTCCGAAAACCTTTCTGTCCTTTACGTATTCTGGATCAATCAGTACAACCCCATCTGTAACACAATATCCCATCCGATTTTCATTTGTGTTTGCTAGCTTCAATATAATATTTGGAGTTGTGACATTTCATTATTACATAATGTATTTGCTCGGGTGAAGATGTCCAATGTATAACCATTCTATAGCCATTTCTATTTATCCATTTTTTTTGGACATTTAGTTTTGGACACAGGTTCCTTCTAGGGATTTTAGGATTCTACGATCCTTCTAGGGATTTTCTAATTCTACGATCACGGTTATTTATTGTTGTGTTTATTGTATGGAAGATAATTCTAATCTGGTACTCACCAATCGGGTCTACGTGTGTGATATGGTCTACGAAGTCTCTTTTTCCTAAATACACTGTGATCTGCAAATGAAACAAAATTATTTATTGAGTATATTATTTCATTCCATCCCATAGCCAATTTCATTCAGGTAAGTGGATACGTTAATTGGCTTCTTAACGATATTGTTTTTTGATAAAGTAATATAAAAATAGCGAATTGTTATTGATTTTTTTTTTTGGCTTTATTTTCATTTATCCTATTTCAAAGAGAATTTTCAATTTACCTATTATTGTTCTCCTTGTCACGTTAATTGGCTTGGAATTTCGCAATATTTTTTGACGAAGTGTCTATAGGCTTACTAGGTAAATTAATACAACAAATATCTAGAAGTATCACTACATAGTATAAAACAAAGTCGCTTTCTCTGTCCCTATATCCCTATGTCCCTATGTATGCTTAAATCTTTAAAACTACGCAACGGATTTTGATGCGGTTTTTTAAATATATATACAGTGATTCAAGAGGAAGGTTTATAAGTAGAAAAATTGGACCCGGTAGGTGGCGCTAATAGCGGGCAGGACGACGTCTGCCGGGTCCGCTAGTTTTTTATAAATGGTTAGAAGAGGGATGAGGAGAGGTTGTACCTACTGTATATAATAATGTCCTGCGAAATTGTTTAATCAGCTGAGATTGGCCGAAATTCCGTCAGAACATTTATTACATTTTATAACAACACTTGGGTAAGGCACTTAAACTAATCGGTCGTTCCTTAAAACCCACCTTTCCATTGGGCGAGCTCTTCTTGAAGACGCGCGTGGCCTGCCGCTGCTTGTTGCTGCCTCCGTCGTCCATTGTGGCAGGGCGCCCACCGCAACACTGCAACAACATACATTCTCATCTATACGAGCTTTTACTTTGCCATCCAGTACTAAGGCTGAGGAGGTCAGTAGAAGAACCAGAGTAACAGATAGCTAGCAGTCGTATGAGTGAGCGGGATGCGGTACGATTGGGGAGCCAATCGGCGCTTGCGAACGATCCCCTCACCTCCCCAGGATACCTTACTTTCGACTTCTGTGCCTTGAAGGTCAGCGCTAGAATTATTTGCCGCGACTTATACCAATATATTTGTTAGGGTTTTGAGAGATTCTGAAATGTCGAACTCGCATCGGAAAACTCAGCGTTGGCAGACCCGTAATTGAAGCCGCCCGATACAAGCGGTGCAAGATCGTGGCGTGTGGAAGTCCCTACAAAAGACTTATGTTCGTGGACGTCTATAGGTTGACAACGTCGACTTTTTAGGTACCAACTATATCGTAGAGAAATTGACTTGCCTAAGCGTGCCAGTTATGGTGGAGTCTTATTTATTTATTATTCTATCAATTTTAACCGGCGCAATTGACTGCCCTAGTTTACTTTCAGCCTTTTCAGTTGTCGTTCCACCGCCTCAGTTGCCATCTCTTCGAACGCGTCGCACACGCCTACTCCACGTTCCTAAATACAATACAAACTACACCCGAAATTCCATTATTCCGCGCCTAGCTAGAACCTATAATATTCATTACTCTAATCTTGATTTATTCTATTTATCTAAACCACAATTTAAAAAAGAGATAGTAAACTTGCATCGCAAAAATAGATAATAATTATATGTTTTAAGATAGATAGAAATAATATATATATTTACATTACATGTTTTTAGACAATTTTAGACTAGATTTACATTCACATCACCCATTTTCATCACATCATCTTACGCATACATAATCATAGAAACAAACATACACACAGTGTCACACATACACACACGCACACACACACACACACATACACACTACACTTATTCTAATTAACTTAATTATTTAATCAAATATTCTCAGATAAAGTTTATCTCATCTGAATAGAATGATCTGAATGAATCATAGAAGTGTAAGATTCTAGGCCAAATTATGGTCAAGTAGGTATGCCCAAATAATGACTACGCATTTAAAAACGCTTGCGGTATTAAAAAAATATAGGCACTAAACTAAGAACAAATAATGAATAATGTACCTACTGCACTTTTTTTTTGTTTTGTTTTCATTTTGAATCATGATTTAAACGTGTGAAAATATGTGGTAGATTTTCGATGCATCTTCACTTCGGGTGAAATCGGAATTCTCACGCAATCTTAAAACATTTAAAGAATAAATAACAAAATCTACAATCGTAATGTAAGCCAGCATTTTATTTGGATATTTAAAACGGAAGACTTTAAAAGACTTCGTTATCAGAGAGGATTTACCCGATTCGATAACGGAAATTGTAGACGACTACGAAAACAAATCTCTCTTAAAAACAATCGTTCTTCTTTATAAATATCGAAGAACGATTTGTTTTTATAAATTTATAGGACGGTATGCTGAAACAGGTAGTAAAGGAAACCTAGGTGTTATATCTGTATAGTTCGATAAGAGAGAATAAGATATTGTATCAGGAATGTTATGATTTATTGATAAGTAGGTATAGCTATTTAACGCCTGATATAATGTATGTGGGTTTGAAACACGAATACCATTGACAATATCATTCTGCAACTCACATATATATATGTATATTCACTTAAGGTTGCATTCTTACCTAGAAAAAATAAGTAATACTTACTCAAATTCTACTCCTTATTTTATAGTCATTTTCATATTTTAATTTTTTTTTTAATACATAAATAAAATCAAATTGGTGGTGTTTTATATAAAACAAATGATGATACAATAAAAGTTATACATAACTTGGAGCGTAACAAATCTTAATAACTATATCTACTGTGCGTACCCTGTCAGAATTATATTGACCTAACTCTCGAAAATTTTCTTCTCTAGCAAAAGTTCCAATATCGTAGGAAATATTTAGAAAATGATTCTTTGGTTTAGTTTTGGTTGCGACTTGCCACTATAGTAAAACTCAAACCCTGAAAAAAACTCAAAAAATACTTCCAATACCCCAGTGCTAATAACCACCTACGCTGCTATTTGTAACTAATTATCGAGAATCGATAATGTGTAGGTGTTTTATCAGTTTTGCACAAATTTTGGTTCTATTTCGGTCCAGATTAAATTTCAAGTTATTCATAGTATACGTAGGTACCTTAGATACGCAAATATGCTGGTATATTCCCAAGGAAAATATGTAGGAATATAGGGAATATTGGTTACCACAGCATAAGATCTGTGTTAAATCTTTACAAGGAAATACCTACCTACGTATTGTGGTTGCCCATAGCGTACTAAATTCATTTTTAACAAGAACAATGCTCACTCAAACCATTAAATATTATAATATAGAATTCGAAGTGAATGATTCGATTTTAACTAAGCTACTAACTAACTAACTAACCATTAACAACACAACCTCTTATCATAAGGTAAACTTCCCGGTATGCTATTATATTATGCTAGTTATAAATTCAAGGACGTTAAGCATCTAATTACCAGTTATTAAAAAACGCGGGTAATGGCTAGTACCTACCTACTTAAAAGTAGTAAAATTACCTACCTACCAAGGTAGTAAGTTGTTTAGGCTGAAAACGTAAAAGCCGTGTTTAGCAAAACGCGTAGTAGCAAAACTCCCGCTTCAAAGATCGCTGACGATTAAGGCTACAGATAACTAGATATGTAGCTAACCTAACCTAAGCTTTTTTTCAATCTACAAAGTTGTCATCAACTTGTAACTAAGGAATTCAAATGCACAAGACAGTCGCCATGGACGTTAGAATCCTTCCTATCTAGTTCATATCAATACGCACTAGGGGATAAGTGTTCAAATGCTAATATTCAGGCATGTCTTTTGTTTTCTAAAAATCTTTTGTAATGCTTATTTTTACTGGACACCAAAAATGAATTTTGAATAAAAAGTACAATACTTTGAATAAGAATATCTTCCATGGCAATTAACACCAGTGGTCCATCGTGGTGACAACCGACAGATGACCATTGCAAGACATAATAAATGTAGGAGTCTTGCAAGGATCGCCATAGACCTCTATCTTGGACCGCTTATATGTAGCTGCTACTAGCAACTCGCTTGAGATCTTACGTCCATATTGGAGGTATTCCAAGGGTGTGTTTACTGACCTTGGGACATCAACGTCTATAGGTCTATACTATAGATAGATATCTATAGACTCCATAGATTCTTTCGGTGGCTCCGCAAAACTTAAAGTAAATAAGAAGCGTACCTTGTTCGGCAGTATAATTTTTGGCTTCAGCGTCATCGCAAATTGTTGCACTCCCCTCACAATAACAGAAAACAGCACTAAATGTTGCATTCACTTCCAAACGGTAAACACCTTCTCTTCAATGTTAACAAAACTTGAGTAATTAACACCACGCTAATACAAATTGGGAACATTAGATTTAATCGCAATATTAACAGCGTACTTAACAGGTAATTGATACGTCTTAAATACTGTTGTTTTAATGGCTCGAATTAAATTATTGAATTAATTAGATGTACCATAACCGTTCTCAATGGTTGTCAGTTCTCTACTGGTCGGTTTGTTACAGAGTACAGTAATAAATACCATTGAATATGTATCTATTCATACGCACAAACAATTACGTACATACATACAATTAATTAATTTTTAATGACAGGAAAATGTTTGTCCGGCCATTGCACTTAGGCTTGTAGCACACAAAACGCGCGACGCTGTTGCTAGAAGTTGTCGTACAAGGAATGTGTGAATGGAAATTGCAATGGGCGCACATAGCGCGAAGAACCGATAGACGTTGGAGTCCCCAGGTGCTAGAATGGCGGCTTTGTACCGGGAAACCCAGCATTGGCACACCCGCCCACAAGGTGGAAGGACGATCTCATGCAGATTCGATGTCAGCGGCTGGATACAAGCAGCACAAGATCGTGTTCTGTGGCGATATTTACAAGAGTCCTATGTCCAGCAGTTGAGACGAGTCGGAGCCCATTTGAGGTCATTCATATTATTGTTGCTACGCTAGGATAAATAATAAATACCTCTTATTTATTATTTACTGAATACAAAAAAAAAATCATTTTCCTGCATTTTCAGCGATTTCAATCAAAATCTTTTCACGAAAGAGAGATAACTGTGCGCCATAATGCAGAACTCCATCTGCCGATACGAGCCTAAGAGGCGTAATGAAGTTGGGGTGCCTATTCAATTATCCGGATTTTCGATCATCCGAGTGAACTACGACAGTCATTAATCCCGGATACTCTGCCGATCGACCCTGTTTACGCAACTCGATTCATTGCTATCATTGCAATAAAACCTAAATTCAATTAACTAGCCATTGAGTTGACTTTGTAGTTTTCAAGTCATGGCTCACAAAATTTTGGATAAATTCTCAATATTTTCCCTTAGGACACTGTCTCACTAGGACACCATTGGCGGCACAACCAATCGCGCTACCAACAAAATGTAAGTACCTACAGCTCTATGGAGGTTACCTCAACCGGTGTCCGCTTGGTTGCGCAACTAATTTAGTGGCCGCTGGTGGCGCAAGCGTGGTGTGTTAGTGAGTTATTGGCTTTAATAATGACCGAAGAATTATCTGACCGTAAGGCGCTACGTAGACAGCAACTTTAGCTGAAGCAGCTGTCAACTTTTTACCAGTTTCTGTCACGGTTGCTAATTACTTAGGGCGTTTGTGCACTTATTCGTTTTCGTGTTTCGTGAAAACACGATTCGACATAGCCTTCCTTATAACTGTATGGGCGCTTGTGCACTTACTCGTTTTCGATTCGTTTTCGTGTTTTTAAATTCGTGAATTTTTCACATCGAATCGTTTTAAATAAGGACGCGTGCGGAAAGGTGTGTGCGATATTCATAATAACTAACCTTAGTGTTACTGCCAGTATTTCTTCACAGAGTACATTGAATATAATTTTTTCTGCAGTTATGCATTCTCTAAAACGTTTGTATGGCCGAGTAATCTGTTCTTTTACTTATATGGCACAATATGATATCGAAAGTAGCAACATTCATTCGAGTGTAATTATTAAAAAAAGATTTTTCATGATATCTCAATAAGTGATGATCGATAAAGGCTCCTAGAATAGAAAAGAATAGAAAAGTTTTTTTATTCAAATAAACTTTTACAAGTTCTTTTGAATCGTCAATTGAATACTTCTGTTTATAGGATGTATCCAGAATTTTTTCATTCTCCGGCGCCTACGAATGTATAAGAAAAGGGCAAAAAGCTGACGACGATTAAATGCAGCACACATTATGAAGACGGTTTTATCTACGAAATGCTTAAAACGTATAGTGAAATCACGATTAAGTGCACAAATGTCATTCGTGAATTTCGTATCCGTTTTTATAATGTACATTAAAAAAACGAACATGAATCGAAAACGAATCGAAAACGAGTAAGTGCACAAACGCCCTTACAGCAACTACACTAAGTAGCGTTGCTATGTCTGCGCAGTTGCTTAAAATTATATGAAAACATTATAAACAGCTAGTCGCGAGTTGCCAGTCGCCGCAACTCGGATAGCAAAGTTGATTTGTCTGCGCAGCGCCTTAAGTTTCATAGAGTTGCGGTTCGCAGTGTTGGTCTCTACATGTAAAGCAAGTGGAACCGCGGTGAAAAATTAGTACCTACCTAACACTACGACACTTCTATACACTAGTACGCAACACTCCTACGTGCTGGACTGCATGACGTTTTAAATTCCTAGTAGGTTCAATTACAACAAGGAAATTATAGTATAACGTTGAAATTAGGTATTATACATACCAGGACTACAACATGTAATTAATTATCATATTGGGAGAATCGGGGCCGTGTCCCGTGTGACGTCTTCGGCACGAGGTATTTGTACCCATTTTTGGATGTTTGGAGGAAAGGTCGCGTTACGTCAGTTGGGTTTACCGATATCAGAAGTAGGTAGTAACTAGTAGGTACACTGTTGCTGATCGGACATTACATATGAGCGGCACGTATTTGCCAGTCCTTAAATGCGAATGACGTCAGCACATGTCGTTCTGTACCTATTAATAGTTTTTATTTGAAGACCTCCCTGTGTCTGATGTCTGATGAGCACTGTGGTCTTATGTGTGGGTGGTCCAGGGATCTATTCCCGGCAGGGGCGATTTGGGAATTGATAATTTTTTTTAAATTCTTTGGTCTGGTCTGGTGGGAGGCTTCAGCCGGGTGTAGTGTAGTAGTAGCACCCTACCAGCAAGGACGTGCCATGCCGCTAAGTGGTTTATCGTTCCGATACGACGCTGCGTATAAAGTTATAAACTGATCAGGGGATATAAAGGCGCCCAACGAGAGGCAAGACAGTCTTGCCAAGACTATAAATGGCTAGACGGGTGGACTGAATTTGGACTGCAAGGCGCAAGCCGACTTTAAAATTGCAGTTTAAATGCAGTTCTATTGGTAGATGACATACCTAGGACCTAGGTACATAACGCTGCCGGTCGAGCGTTTGATGTCTGTTCGTTTACTTACGGTCAACGTTCGTTTACTTACCACGTTCGTTTACTTACCACGCTGGCCAAGTGCGGATTGGCAGACTATTTGGTTTCTGTCTGTTTCGATTCTGTTTTATTCTTAGAATAGAAAAAAAAATTACAAAGTGTAAGAAATAATAAAAATAGAAGCAGAATAATAAAAGCACCTGGCGCCTGTGTGAGACTATGTTACCGAACGGTCTTTTACATAACGCTGCGCAGTCTGTTGTAGGTACTAGAATGGACGCCGATTGCAGTCGGGTAACAGTTGCGATATGTATGTCAACAAACAATCCAATCCATGTTTATAGGATCGAAAGCTACTAATACAAGAATATGACTGGGATAAAAATGTCCGGAGCGCCGGCACGTGTGTTTTTCCAATCCGTTTTCCGCCTGACAATCATCCAAAGTTACCGCACGTGTGTCATCGCCTCGAACCACAAGCCTGGTGCTATTTGCACATTGCTGAGATCCAGGGTAAGGCATTCCTAGCAAGTAACAGCGCGCGCTAAAGCCTAAGGTGTCGACGACGAATCGCATTTACCGAGACACGCCTTCGAGTTCCACCCGTCCCAACATATCTTTTCCCCGTTACGATCGATATACGGTATGGTATACGAAACAGAAAGTTTACTGGACGAACAATTTGTGATAGTATGCGAGCATTCTTGAACACGTCATATAAACAGTAGGTATAAACATCAGCACGTACATCGAACGCTGAAGGAAAGTGGAGGGGGTGAGCTATTGTATTACGTGCGCGACAGTTCCCATGCGCAGCTATCCCCTCCACGTTTCGTACAGCGTTCGATGTACGTGCCGCGGGTTATACTCACGATATTTCTTGTGCGGCTCCAGGGTGCGACGCCTCACGCTAGCACGCCCAGCCGCGCCGCCCTGCAACAATACACACATACATTATATACAATTACCATTTGAATAAGTTCGTTTGGACTCAATAAATAATCATTTTAAAAATGCGAAAATAAAATTAAAAAATCAAAATTAAGACCTAGAAATTCTAAAATATTTGGAAGACAATATTTCTTGAGTAGGTGCCCTAGAGGTGCACTAAAGTCTTTTGAAATTCGAATCGATCCCAAAAGGAGTGAAGCTAGAAAACCTACTAAAAATAATGTAACAACACCCACAATCCACATACTAACTAGGTTAACACCAAGCATAAAATTCCTACCCAAACATCAAACACCTATGACGAAATAAGTATCAACAATTGCTGAGTCGGAAAAACTTGAGCCTACCCCACTTTGACCTGTTTTACCATTATAATGTATGAAGGTACCATATTATATTATGTATGTAGTTGTAGGCCTTGTAAGACAATTTGTAGGCCGCTTAATCACATTGTATTTATTCCACTTTGATATTATATTGGGTAAACAATAACTTAGACTCTCTGTCCTCTCCTCTCTCTCTGTATGTGTGTCGTTGCACGTTCCACCTTCCGTTTAATCACTCATTGTGGCCGATTCTGTTGTACACATTCTCTAAATCTAAACTAAAATGACAGGTCTAAATATATTCCTGTCTCTTTCACAAACCCCTCTGCTGAAGGGGATAGCACTATTTTTAAACCTGTCAATTTAGTTTAGTTTAGAGATTGTGTACAACAGAATTGGCCACAATAGCATTTTATTATTAACTAGCTGATCCCCGCGACTTCGTCCGCGTGGATATACGTTTTTATATAGGATCGGACTGGATCCCATAATCATTTTTTGTACCTAAACTAAATGTAGCCTAAGTTACTCCTTATAATATTACCTATCTGCCATTGAAAGTTCCGTCAAAATCGATCCAGCCGTTTCGGAAATTAGCTGGAACAAATAGACAGGCCGACAAACATAAATTTAAACGCACGCCAGTTTAAAATAAGCCGTACGTACAAAGATCCGGGTCCCAAGTTATTTGAACCCAATAAACGTCTGTCATTTCTGAACTATAAAACCTATGACCTTGAAATATTTACGAGACAATACTTAAAGTACTACCTTTCTAATAAAAAAAGAATGAGTGAAATCGAACTACGCGTTAATGAATTACAGCTAAATACACGTTTTAACTTTCTTCCCCTCTCCCAAGGGAACCGTCCTAAATTTCGGGATAAAAAGTATCCTGTGTCCTACCTCGGAGTATAAACTCAAATCGTACCAAGTTTCATTCGAATCCATTCAGTAGTTTCGGCGTGATGCGCGGCCAAGATACAGACAGACAGACAGACAGACAGACAGACAGACAGACAGACAGACAGACAAAAACGAAAAAAATTGCAGTTTTGGCTTTAGTATCGATTATAGAGTGCCCTCCAATAAAAATTTTCAAAATATCTTCAATGTACAGAATTGGATCTGTTACAGTTTTATTATATTATAGATAGATAATTAAATTTTTTTGGTTTTAATCATATAAAAATCTCAGTGGCCAAGTAATTTAGTTGTACACTACGGTAGCATACCCCTGAGTCCTGACACTTCATACAAGCAAACCTAGTACCAGCTGACAAGGACGACGTAAACGTAAATCGTGCCGGACTAGGACAAAACTGTACGTAATACTATTAGGCGTACTTCTACATTGCGGGCGATGGTGGTCGACGATTGGCAGAGGGGAGGGGGCGGGGTGAGTTTATTCTTTGTGCAGTAATAGTTCGTATTCTTTGACGGAAGTGTCCTAGAACTAACTGCCGAACTCCTAATTTTTATTGGGTAACTTCGGGACCAAACACAAAGAATTCAGAAGCATTGAATCTCGGTGATAGGAATAGGGATTAGGGATGGCATGCCATGGACATTATACACAGTTACTTGTTGGACATTTTCAGTAGTGTACAAGTAACGCCGGGTCCTTATAAGTATTAAATACATCTGTAATCTGTCCATAAGATACTTACATAGAAACGATGTTAATTGTTTAAATAAATCCACATATTTTTTTACAATCAGGATTATTATAGTTCAGTTAATTACATACCCAGTGAAAAATGGAATAGCCATGCTGATCCTTCCGTATCTGACTCAAGCAAAAGTTAAAAGCGACAATTAGGTATAGGTAGACCAGAATCTCATGGAAAATAGGAAAATTAAATTTTGTAGTAAGCAACACTAGGTTAACTCGGCTGCCCTAGTGATAAACAAAGTAATTACATTCGGAACACCTTACCTGGGATCGTTTCACGAAACGAAAAATCAAGCAACTGCATTTTAAATACAAAAACAAAGTAATCAACATCCAATTACTTTGTTTTTGTGTTCTGCTTGTTGTTAACTTGGTTTTTGCATTTATATTCCGGGTTAGTGTGTGCAGTTACATTGTTTGAGCAATTCAAATTTCAGTAAACGGTTCAAGTTATTTGAAATATTAAACTGTGGTAAAAAACTACTGGACATAAAACTTTTGTTAATGCAAAAAAGTCAATTTCACAAAAAATGTCAGTTACTTTGTTTATCGCTAGGGCAGCCGTAGTGTTGCTAACTTTGAAATTTCATTTCCGTATTTTTCATGAGATTCTGGTCGACCTATATGAACGATTAGTTACTATCAGATGTAGTTAACTGGGATCGAAGACGGCTTAAAGTACCTACTCTCCGTGGCAAGGAGGAAAATTTTTTTCCTTCGCGAATTAAGACTTCAGTCCCAATTCAGTCCTCTATTGTCATAGTTCCTAAGCCATAGTTCCTAAGAATAACTCATCATAACCATAACAAACGAAAGTACGTGGGCGCGGTTACGCACGCGGCACGCTTTTTCCTTCCTCGCATAATATTTCATCAGCATCTGGTATTCGTAAATGCCGCGCCGCCGGGAACCTACCTGAATTCCTTGTTAATTTATCGCTGAATTCTGCCCTCACTAACTTTATATCAAGCCTCAATATTTTAAAGGTTTAAAAGGCGCAAAGTCTGAAAGACATCAAAATTATATCAAGTATCAAATACGAGTAGATCAACAGTTTAGAAGACGGACTGAAATTCTAAAGGTTCCGGGTTCAAATCTAGACTGCTGCTGGTCTATTGCCATCTACATAATATGTTTATGTAACTACGCAGGTACACGCTGTACATATAGAAGTAGGGTTTACATATCTATATATATAAAAAAATCAATACCACTTTTCGTTGTAATTTTATAACTCAAGAACGGGCTCACCTAGCCAAACCAAATGTTTAAGCTTTGTTCGGACTATTTAGTAGATGGTTTATGTGAAGTTTGCACAAAATCAGTCGAGCGGTTCTTCATTTATCACATATTTTGTAACAAATATATATTGGTCTGTGGGTGTGGCATACGCGGTAGGTGGCGCTGATGTCGGTATGTCACCGGGCAGGACGACGTCTGCCAGGTCCACTAGTTTTACATAAGTTAGAGCGGGGCCGCACAGCGAAAATTATTCGCGCGAATTTTATTCGCGCGGTTTATATTCCGCATTTTGATATATTTTTCTCGCGAATTTTAAATCGCATGTGCGTGCAGCTTCATACATTCCCATATGTCACAGAATTTTGCGAAAAAATTCGCGCGAATAATTTTCGCAGTGCGGCCTAGGCCTTAGAGCGAGGCCGCACTGCGAAATTTATTCGCGCGGTTTATATTCCGCATTTTAATATATTTTTCTCGCGAATTTTAAATCGCATGTGCGTGCAGCTTCATACATTTCCATATGTCACAGAATTTTGCGAAAAAAATCGCGCGAATAAATTTCGCAGTGCGGCCCCGCTCTTAATGTTTTCTCTGTTTATTTGACCCTCAAAAATCTTAGATGCCTATTTGTTTTTGATTCGTAATAATTAATTTGATTAAGTATTAAGTAAGTATACGAGTAGATACATCTGCATTTACAAAATTACTATGGCTCTACACAATTTAATTAGAATCTGTTCCAAACGAAACTGTTGGTAGGTACCTAATTAGTAATTACATACATAATTTTATACAGATAACAAAAAGTATTTAATCACTACACATTTTACGATATTATTTATAAACGTTAAATATTCGAGTACCTACCTAAGTAAATAACCTTTATCTACTCTCATATCATAAAATTCCGAATATGAAATCAAAATGTGTCATATATTGGACTACTTTATTCACATACATCTATAATATTTAAAAAAAAAATTAAAAAAGTTCATTATAACACTACTTTGTTAGGAAATTATTGCAAAACAATGTTAAAAAATAATTTTTTCTACATTATAGTACAGGCACTGGGTTCTGGTATTTTTGAGCCATGCCGGGTGTTTATTATTATTATTATTATTTAATACTTTATTGTACACCAAAAAAACATAAATTAAACAAAAGAAACATTTTAAAAGAAATAGGTACAATAGTTAGTTTACAATAGTTAGTTAGTTTAATTTTGTTACTTACAATGATTATCCCGCTATCAAAGTTACCCTATTACTACTACTGCGAAAGTGTGGCGGTAGCAAGATGCGGCCAGAGGACAGAGTGTAGTGCTACCATAATTGACCATAGACGCACTGCACGCACCGCACATTCGAAATTGACAATTGAATTTTGGCGCCTATTATTTAAATTTTTAATTTATTATTTATTTACTATTCAGTTTTTGTAACTCAAAATTTTGCAAGTGATTTTTGTTGCGCGGAAAAATGTCTAGCAGTGATACTGAAGAGAATTTAACTCCACCAGACATTCTGGAAATAGCATCGGGAATGACAAATAATCTTTTGCCAGCAAAATCAAAGAAAATTTACGATAAATGTTACCAAGATTTTATGAGTTGGAAAATTTTGAAAAAAACCACTTCATTTTCAGAAAATGTAATGCTAGCATATTTCCAAGAATTATCAAATAAATTTAAGTCTTTGTCCTTATGGGCTAAATACTCAATGCTCAAAAGTATATTGAGTATCTACAACCAAATCGATATTATTAAATACACAAGACTGATTGCTGTTTTAAAAAGAAAATCGCAGGGCTTTAAGGGAAGGGAAAAAATGCAAAAACGTTCTCCCCTGAAGAATTGAGTAGGTACATTTATAAATTGCAATATCCAAAACATGAATACTTATTATAATAAATAATTTTGTTAATTTCTTAGTCTTTTCTTTTATACGTAAGATACCTATTGATGAGCTTAGATAAAGTAGTGTATGAAACTCTACATAATTAGTTATTAAAACACTCGTGTAATACTATTAAAAAACTCGCCTGCGGCTCGTTTTTTAAACTAACACTCGTGTTTTAATAACCTCTATTATGCAACCGTTTCATAAACTACTAAAAAAACCGGTCAAGTGCGTGGCGGGCCACGCGCAGTGTAGGGTTCCGTAGTCACAATCCTCGAAAAACAGATATAACTCCTTAACCTGTGAACCCTACTTAGCCGTGATAGTTTTCCTTTAAAATTGATTATATACCCTACTGCTGTGAATTTTTTCAAGTTCCTATATACTGCCATTTGGCTGATAGAGGGGGGGGACACTTGACTCTAATAAAAATTTGCACTTTAAAACATCATATTTTACAAACGGATCTAGAAATCGAAAAATGATGTTCCCACACCCACAGTATTTTTAAAAGACCTATTCAACGATACCCCACACTATGGGGTAGACGAGAAAAAAAATATTCATCCCCACTTTACATGTAGGGGAGCTACCCTAAAAAAAAATATTTATCAAAATTTTATTTCACCACTTTGTCGGCGTGATTAATATTTATACTCATGCCAAATTACGGATTTCTAGCACTAATAGTCTCTGAGATTAACCGAGGACGGACGGACAGACGGACAGACGGACAGACGGACAGACGGACAGACGGACAGACGGACGGACATGGCGAAACTATAAGGGTTCCTTGTTTACTACGGAACCCTAAAAAGTATTGCGATAACCCAAATTATGCAAATAAACAGAGATCCGAGTCACGCCGTACGGCGTACGGCGTACGGCGTACGCGCGCGAGATAAAATGAAACCGGGGCATTTATCAACGATGTGTTAACAAACAGTGTCGTTATAATTTATTATCTCGTGTGCAGACGCTTTATAACATCCAGCAATACGTCTACAAGAAGACAAATGTTCTCTAAATCACACTAATATTATAAAGGTGAAAGTTTGTGTGTTTGTGTGTTTGTTGCTCTTTAACGCTGCAACTACTGAACCGATTTGGCTGAAATTTTTAACGGATATAGCGAGCGGACGGAGATAACAAACAGCTTTTTATCCTGAAGTCAGTGTGATTGCGATTATTTTTTAAGTGCTCTTTTTTATTTTGTTATTCTTTTGTTTTACCTAATTAATTAGTGTAAGTGGCCTGCGCGCCGTTCTAATTAATTTAAATAAATAAATAAATCCTGGAAAAACCCACAGTTCCCACGTAAAAATGAAATCTATGTGCAGCTGTAACCTCCATTTCTCAAGACGACGATGCAGCTCACTCAATGAGAGATCCGGTTATTCCATTCATTTAGCTTAAAATCCACCCTAAAGTATGTCTCATTATTCACCCTAAGCCTGGATGGAGTGGATAAACAGAATTTATTTCTGTGGACTGAATTCTCGGACATGCGTTTATATTTTTATATCATACTTGCTCAGTAACTAGGGATTACTATGGTGGAAAGTCTCCTTGTAAGTTGGTGTTTGCAATTCAAGGCAACATTACGTCGCACTATGCTTGAATTGTAATGTTCACATTACAGTTCAAGCTATGCAAAACTCCTTGGTAAACAATCTCTTTTCTTATAAAATGGTAAGAAAACTTTTTACTGAAAAAAAAAACACTGAACATGGCGGCATTTAATTTTCATACATTTCAAACTATGCAAAACTCCTTGGAACTCAGAGCCGGAAAAAAAAATGGAAAACTATTTACGAAAAAAAAAAATGGAAATGGCGGCATTTCATTTGATCTGAAAGTTTGTGAAGTTTGTTCGTAAAGGGATTTAAGTTATTTACAACAATGTCAAGCACTTCATCAGATGATGAAAAAGGAGGAGAGCCTGATCTTTGTTTGCTTGAAGCAGAACAAATGATGCAAAACCTTTTGCCGGATAAGTCCAAAGAGCGCTACGTGAAAACTTATGAAGAATTCAACAAATGGCGTGCAAAGAAAGGAATTACATCTTTGGCAGAATGTGTTTTGCTTTCTTATTTCAATATGCTGTCAAAAAGCTACAAACCACCGTCATTGTGGTGTTTTTACTCTATGCTAATTTCTATTTTTTCTCTAAATTTGATAATTATTCTAATTAAAATTTCATTTTGCATTACCAATGTTTTATTTACCTCGCAAGAATGATATAAAGTAGAATGCTTACCTCGGTTGCAAGTAGCTATTATACCCTCGAACTATATTCACCCTCGCTCGCTGCGCTCGCTCGTGTGACTAAATATCTCGGGTGCACGCGATCCATTAGCGCCCTATGCGAGCTGCGCTCGCACTGGCGCCAAATTGGATCTTGTTCTGTAATAGCTTACTTACGTCCCTTGTGTAACAATCTACTATTTTAGATCTTAGGGTGGCTGAACGGTACGGAAACCCGAACAAATCCATATATTTTTAAGACCCAGTGGTCCGATATTTTGACAGAGGCAGAGCAACGTTGCATTGACACATTTGCGTTGCTTTTTCTTCACAATCCGACCTGAAAACTCAGCACGGTAGATTTAAGAGTTTAATATCAATATTTCTGTCACGTATACCTGTCTGACAAAATATATAACAGTCATTTATTATTCTCTTTGACTCTTTGAGATGATCTCTCACGAGTACAATACCTTATAGCACACACACAAGTATAAGTTATCCTTCTTGAGCATAGTTATATTCATAGCATTGACTCAAATAATAGAAGCGACAGGGACCAGGATAAAGCTGATCATGCGCGACATATGGCTTCGTCTCAGCGAATGCTGTATGCCTCGCATTAAATACAAGAGCATAAAGCGCTGACTTTTAACTGGAACTCATATCTATATTGTGAACTTGGTTTATATGTACTGATATAGTTGAGACACGAAAGCGCCGTTTTTGCTCGCAGTCCAAAGCTAGATTTGATACATTTAGGCACCTAATCATTGGCCAGAATCGCAACCGAGCGGCTGCCGGGCGACGGGATGAGATAATAACCATTCCCCGCCCCGGCCCTCGCAACAACACATAACAAGGCTAACCATTAGAAGGAAAAGTTCGTACCGCACGAATGATAGGGTTCGCCGACCAATAATAATTATGCTTCAGTTAGAGTACGGATGTAGATATCAAACTTCTTTAGTCAACTAACGATACCGTGCAGCAATCAAAAATAAAGAAGTCTCTTCCTCAGGGCTCCATATGGCGATCGGTTCTGACCGATGCAATGACAATATGATGCGTCAATCGTGTATGATAGAGCAGAACGGAGTCAGTCATAGCAGTGCCTGTGATAATACTGATACCAACACCTGTCGTACAATGGAGGCGTGTGCCGTTTGGTCTATCATATCATGATGATATGATAGACCAAATAGGACGAGATAGAAAATAAACTAAGTAAAAAATTTGCCTTTTTGTTAGTGTCAAATCTCAATTCATAATTTTAAGCAATATGATAAGTATAGGAAGTGTTGGATTATTTATATAATGCCACCAGCTGATGCCTGCAACTTCGTCGACCGCGTGGATTTAGATTTTTTAAAAATCTATAGACATACAGACACACGGAGTTACTTTCGCATTAATATTAGTATGGATCCTACTGTCGGCTAGATTAATAGTATTCAGAGATCTTAATTTATACTACTTTCACGTAATTTTCTATTCAAGCGATTACAACAATGCCAAATATGCAACGTTTTACACAAGGCTTATCGATTAGTTGCGCAATCCTGCAATTACAAAGTGAAGGCCGTTTGGATTACCCTTAGCAGGCGAAATAGCTTTGGCCATAAACAAGGGTTGCCAGTTGCCACTGATTCTTAAAATAATAATCGGTGAAAATTAGTTGAACTTTTGTTTTTGTGTAAGATTTGAGGATTTTCGTGAACTTCTTTTTGATCGATGTTTACTTTCAATTACTATTTTGTCACTTATTAATAAATGACTAATAATGGTACGACAGAAAATCACTTCTGCTGATTGAAATCTTCATATGCCAGCAGTTTAATGCTAGGTTACAGACGCCAATTCAACTTTGTGACACAGTCAAATAAATTACAAGTATATTCATTACGATTTCTTTATTGCCCATTTACGTTAATTGTCCAAATCCGTAATTATATATGTTACACTTGAATAAGTCAAGATAATACATATAAATTAATTCTTAAATGACTCTTTCAGTGTGAGATAATTTTATGCTTTTTGTTACAAAAGATGAAAGTGAAATAAAGTACGATACAATATTACAACGTGATGATACATCGTAAAGTATGATTGGCAACCCTACAAGCAGAAATACAATTTCACATAACATCACATCTGTTTACTTTTCCATTTATATCTGATTTCTTATTGAGCATCCGACGGTGACCCCCACCTTTGAGTTTTCTTGAATCCCCGTCTAATATCCGCCCCAAAAAGTTATTCCAGTGACAAAACATTTCAATGAATGGTCTTTCTCTGATTAAATCTTGCTCCTTTTTTGCAATGGCCTACTTAAGAAATAACATTTCTACGCTTTTTGGAGCTCTTTTCGATTTATTTGTATTCTGCCTTTTGGTGAGTAGGAGATAATCCTGGAGACGGATATAGGCTACATAAAATAAAGAATCCCCTCGGGATTTTGAAAAAACCGAAAATCACCCGGACGGGCATAAGCTAGTAGTATATACATATATAGAACGCGGCAAGAAACGGATCATTTGTCAACTTGACTTTTATACGTTGAACGCCAAAATATAAAATATATCAAATACGTAAAAAAATCAAGAATTTGTCGCTTTTCTATGCAGTTTGGTTTCTTTCGACGGATTACACAAAATCTTGACACACACACAACAAGAACGTTTTGTCAATTTATCAGGACGTATCATTTTGTAAAAAGTTGATATACGCCAGTCAAATTTGACATTAAAATCGCAAACGAACGGCTAGTTCTGATTTTTTAATATGTTGTTAGGACCACTACCAGTAGTCTAAATTCAATTTTGCAGCTTCGAAAGACCTGTGCTAATTTTGTAGCACTCGAAAAACCGCGAAATTTTTGCACTTTTTTTGGGTTTTTCAATATAAGTCCTAAACTATGCGTTTCTAAAAAAATATTTTTCTATACTTTTTTAAAGTAGACTAAAATTGCTACAATTTAAGACCAAAATTAGCTCTTTAAATTCAATATTTATTGAGATACAGCTCTCCAAAAATTGACAATTAATTCCAAAAAAGTGAAATTTTAAGATTCGGTCAATTTTAAACCCCGATATCGGGGAAAATACTCATTTTACGAGTAAAGTTAATTGAAAAGATGTTGTAGTAAATATAATTAGCTTTAATTTAAACACTAAACAACGTCTGTAGCCCATATAGTTTACTTACAAATCCTAAAAGTTTAAAAAATGCGAAAATTGCAGTTTTCTCTTTAGTTTGTTTTGAATGTAATTTGAAAGAAAAAACCATGTACATCTACAAGAAATATGTATTAAAACTATTACTAAGTATTTAAATTAAGTATTTATAATGTTATTTATTCAAGAAAAAAATTATTTATATTATTATTGATATTTATTGATTTGTATGAAACATATTAATCTGTATTAAAATGACATTATGAGTTCCGAGCAATATAAGTCGTAAACTACGCATTTTTGTTCAATATTTTCTATACATTTTTAAAGTAGACTAAAGTTGCTACAGTTTGACATCAGAACCAGTTCTGTAGCTTCAATAATTGCCGAGATACAGCTCTCCTAAAATTGAACTTTTTTCAAAAAAAGTGAAAATTTAAGAGTTGGTCAATTTTCGACCGCGATCTTGGGGATAATACTCATTTTATGTGTAGAATTATAGGTAAAAATGTTATAGTAAATCTAATTAACTTTAATTTAAGGGTAATACGACATCTCTAGGACATATAGTTTACTCACAAATCTTAAAAGTCCAAAAAATGGGAAAACAATTTTCGTAAATTTGCTCTGCTTAGTTTGGTTTGTGAGTACCTTGAAAGGAAAAACCATTAACATCCACAAGAAATGTACATTTAATCTATTATTATAGTATTCATAATGTTATTTATGAAAAAAAATATTTATTTATCTTATTTTATTGATATTTATGAAGCATATTAACCTGCATTACAAAGATATTATTTTTGGTTATAATTGTTCATTAAGGTTTGTGAGTAAACTATATGGCCTAGAGACGTCGTTCTACCCTTAAATCAAAGCTAATTAGATTTACTATAACATTTTGACTATAATTTTACCCATATAATGAGTATTATCCTCAAGATGGCGGTCGAAAATTGACCAAATCTTAAATTTTCACTTTTTTTGGAAAAAGTTCTATTTTAGGAGAGCTGTATCTCGGCAAGTATTGAAGTTACAGAACTGGTTTTGGTGTCGAATTGTAGCAATTTTAGTTTACTTTAAAAATGTATAGAAAATATTTTAAAAAAATGCGTAGTTTACGACTTATATTGCTCGGAACTCATAATGTCCTTTTAATACAGGTTAATATGTTTCATAAAAATCAATAAATATCAATAATAGTATAAATAATTTTTTTCTTGAATAAATAACATTATAAATCTATATCTATACTAATAAATAAAATTGAAGTGTCTGTCTGTAATATCGAAATAACTACCTCATATTAAGCTCATATGGTTATTTGAACGATACCATAACCGAATCACACGTTTTTAAAATTTTTGTCTGTCTGTCTGTCTGTCTGTCTGTCTGTCTGTCTGTCTGTCTGTCTGTCTGTCTGTTTGAACGGGCTAATCTTTGGAACGGCTGAACCGATTTTGACGGGACTTTCACATACAAGTAGAGAATTAACCAGGGAGTAACATAGGCTACTTTTTTAACCGACTTTCAAAAAAGGAGGAGTTGTGTATTTCTACCTATGTATACCGATATCTCCGAGATTTCTGAACCGATTTGAGTAATTTTTTTTTAATCGATAGAGAAACATTGCGACACTGTCCTACAAAAAATTTGGATTCCAACTCCTCAATCCTGATGCTGTAGGGGATCTGATCCCCAAAACTAATGGGATTTAGGCACTGTCGGTTATTTAAATTGATATTGGGGATACCAATTAAAGACTTTATGGTTGAATGACCTCGAGTAGGTACATGTCCAACTCCTCAACCCTGATGCTGTAAGGAATTGCATTCCGAAATCGTAAGGATCCCACGGAATTTTTCCGTTTTGTGGACGGGTTACTATTTACTACAGTGTGCTTAGTCTAAATCGGAGCACTCGAAAACGAACTCGAAAACTATTGATCGATTTCAGAGTAAAATAGACCTAAAATGGCTTGTATTTATTAGGTTTGAGTTCGCCAATACATTCAGCATTGTTCGAATGCTGAATGTATTGGCGAACTCAAACCTTAATACAAGCTATTTTAGGTCTATTTTACTCTGAAATCGATCAATAGTTTTCGAGTTCGTTTTCGAGTGCTCCGATTTAGACTAAGCACACTGATAGGCTACTTTTTGTTCTGGAAAATCAAAGTTCCCACGAGATTTTTACAAACCTAAATACACACGGGCGAAGCCGTGGGCATCATCTAGTACTAAATATAAATACTTAGTAATAGTTTTAATACATATTTCTTGTGGGTGTACATGGTTTTTTCTTTCAAACTACATTCAAAACAAACTGAAGAGAAAACTGCAATTTTCCCATTTTTTAAACTTTTAGGATTTATAAGTAAACTATATGGGCTACAGACGTCGTTTAGTGTTTAAATTAAAGCTAATTATATTTACTACAACATCTTTTCAATTAACTTTATCCGTAAAATGAGTATTTTCCCCGATAGCGGGGTTTAAAATTGAGCAAATCTTAAAATTTCACTTTTTCGGAATTAATTGTCAATTTTTGGAGAGCTGTATCTCAGCAAATATTGAATTTAAAGGGCTAGTTTTGGTCTTAAATTGTAGCAATTTTAATCTTCTTTAAAAACGTATAGAAAATATTTTTTTTAAACCCATAGTTTAGGACTTATATTGAAAAAACCAAAAGTAGTGCGAAAATTTCGCGGTTTTTCGAGTGCTGCAAAGTTAGCACAGGTCTTTCGAGGCTGCAAAATTGGATTTACACTACTGGTAGTGGTCCTAACAACATATTAAAAAATCGGAACTAGCCGTTCGTTTGCGATTTTAGCCACTTTTGGAGTCAAATTTGACTGCACTAATATTAATATTGCTTCCACAATCCACATACTTGTATCATTATCATATACAAATAATTATTTATGTACATAATATATGAACAAGTATATAATCGTGAGTCACATAGCTCTAACGTGCATGTACATACTTCACGTAGATTTACATCTCTCAATGGAAATATTTCTAGTAGCGCAATAGGTACGGAACTATTTCTCATATGGTTCGATAAGAAGCTTCATAGAATTGTGTACAACGTATATGCCATTATCCTGTTCGTACTAAATCATTACTCGCCTATTTTCTAGTGTTAGTATACGGAAATTTTCAACAGTACGAACTATTTAATACATCATAACAATACCTATCTGGAAGTGACGCAATAACTAGAATCAAAGCTAAACTAACTTAATTCCCAAGTCAAAGTTCTTTATTCAAAATTGGTAGGCACACACTGTACAATTTTTCAATGTCAATCAATTTCACAAGTATGTAAAAGTGAGTTAATGGTCTATAACTTCAGAAAGTTAAAACTTAAAACTAAATCTACTAGGGTTCCAAACGCACCCTGGTCTGAGAAGAACCCGCTTCAAATTATTCTTCGCCCACTTCAATTTACTTATTCCGTACAACTAAATAAAAACTATACAAATGAAAACCGCTAAGTGTAGCTAGCAATCCCACTTCTGAATATTGCGACTTAAGTTATCAAAGGGGATACAAAATGGGGCACATTAATTAATAAGGCAAACAATATAAAGACGAAGAGTACTCAAAGTACAATTTAGAAGGTATTGTTTCGGTTTTCTTTGAGGACTCCTTAATTGAAAGCTGAGACTAATGAAGCAATAAATGTTTATTAATGGATATCTTCTCGATAAATTTTATCTGTAACGCCAGCCAAATTACCTAATAGCGGCTTACAATTTGAGTAACAAGCTCACCGGCGTCGCCGGGTTAATTTTGCATGAAATAATCGCAAGCCACGATGGCTCGAAGGGTGGGCTGCAGGTAAGCCGCAAGAACGGCTTCGAAGCTCGATTTCACTTGTTGCACTATTTTCGTACACACGCATGCTTACTTTTGAGTTGCAGGAAAAGAGACTTACAATTTGCGAGGCCTCTATAGCTCAAAGGGCCAATGGTTGGATTTCACTTGTTGCACGTTTGTCGTATTCATCACATTGCTTAATTTACGATGAAAACAGCCCTTTTCAAATGAGAATAAATTTTTGATAGCTGCACGTTTGTCGTATTCATCACATTGCTTAATTTACGATGAAAACAGCCCTTTTCAAATGAGAATAAATTTTTGATAGCAAAATCAGTTTATAAAAAGCAGTCATTTTTTAAAATCTTTTTGATATTTATAAATCACTTTATATTCACCACTATAATTATATTCACCTTGCTATATTTTATTATACAGGACGTGCGGTATATGTATATTAATGATTTGCAAACAATAATAAAAATAACACTTTCGTATGGAAATATTATAACTTTAGCACTATTATTACAATTAATCTTTATAATTACCATCATTATCACGAACGTACATTACATTAACAGCATATTATAATACTAGCTGACCCCCGCGACTTCGTCTGCGTGGTTATATAGGTTTTTATATAGGATCGGATTGGATCCCATAATCCTTTTTTGTACCTAAACTAAATGTAGCCTAAGTTATTCCATATAACATCACCTATCTGCCATTGAAAGTTCCATCAAAATCGATCCAGCCGTTTCGGAAATTAGCTGGAACAAATAGACAGATCGACAAACATAACTCTAAATGCACACCAGTTTAAAATAAGCCGTACGTTCAAAGATCCGGGTTCCAAGTTATTTGAACCCAATAAATGTCTGTCATTTCTGAACTAAAAAACCTATGACCTTGAAATATTTACGGGATAATACTTAAAGTACTACCTTTCTAACAAAAAAAGAATGAGTTAAATCGAAGTACCCGTTATTGAATTAGAGCTAAATACACGTTTTAACTTTCTTCCCCTCTCCCAAGGGAACCGTGCTGAATTTCGGGATAAAAAGTATCCTATGTCCTACCTCGGAGTATAAACTCAAATCGTACCAAGTTTCATTCGAATCCGTTCAGTAGTTTCGGCGTGATGCGCGGCCAAGATACAGACAGACAGACAGACAGACAGACAGACAGACAGAAAGACAGACAGACAAAAATGAAAAAAATTGCAGTTTTGGCTTCAGTATCGATTATAGAGTGCCCTCCAATAAAAATTTTCAAAATATCTTCAATGTACAGAATTGGATCTGTTACAGTTTTATTATATTATAGATTACAGATAACAAAATTACTCTACATACAAATATGTACGTAAGCAGACAGCATTGCGTAATTCAATATCAGAATTAATGGGATAGGTTCCTATATGATATATTCGATTGTCCTACTCTTATATAGGCTTCAATATGTTTTTGTCGTATATAATACTTTAATTAAGATTTTCTTACTCATCAACTACAATTTAGTTAATAATTATATTGATAGAATACTCTTTATTTTTACTACACCACAAAAAAAAAACATTTAAAATAACAGGTGCATAAACAAACAGAATTATTCGAATAAAAGGAACAAAATCCGATGGAAAATAATATACATTTAACATTACCTACACAACCACTATATAGACAACCTTGGGTACAATTCCCCGGACTTACTTAGCTAGATCATAATAAGCACTCAAATAAAACTAACTTTTGGTCCTAAGAGAACTGTCAGTCCCAGACCAGAAAGGAAAGAACTTTATTAAACTTAGTGACAGCCAAATCCCTTGAGGTTAAACTTCTTGTTTGCTACTTCCTAAGGGCTTTTAATTAAATCGAAACACATATATACCTATTAGATATCTGAAGACCGGTTTATTTACTCATCAAATTGGAATTTAGCTTTTACTTACTCTCCGGATTCAGAAACGAGTCTATGTATAAACTCTCAGTTGTAACTAATTTTCTGGTAAAGCTTTAAGTAAAGCTTTAAGCTCGTGGTTCATCAAACTATCGTAATTAACTTATCGTCACAAAATAATTCTAAACTAACACGTCTCTGGCGCAGTCGACGTATCTGTTTGCTTAGTCTAAAGCGGAGCACTCGAAAACGAACTCGAAAACTATTGATCGATTTCAGAGTAAAATAGACCTAAAATGGCTTGTATTAAGGTTTGAGTTCGCCAATACATTCCAATGCTGAATGTATTGGCGAACTCAAACCTTAATACAAGCCATTTTAGGTCTATTTTACTCTGAAATCGTTCAATAGTTTTCGAGTTCGTTTTCGAGTGCTCCGCTTTAGACTAAGCACTCTGTTTGAGACTGCACCAGAGACGTGTTTGTCTACTGACAATTTTAAACCCCCGATGCAAAAACGACGGGCTGTTATAAGTTGTAGACGTGTCTGTGTGGCGGTCACAAAATGGCGGATTACTTTTTTTTACAACTCCCTCAATATGGGTATCAAATGAAAGGGTTTGACCAGTAGAATAGTACTATGCAAATCCAAGATGGCTGCCACCACAAAATGGCGAATGTCGGGGGTTTTTAAATTTTTAATTTATAGTACCTACTTGTAAGATTATTATGCTTTTACAGAAAAATCTTGTGTTTATAATTGCCATTACTGTATTTAACAGCATTTACTATTGTAATAAATGAAAAAATATATCGAAATCAAATAATTGGGATTTCACTACTCCACTGTATAGCAAGAACACTCGATTAAAATCCTAAAAATCTTCGATATGCCGCGGTGTGTTGCCGACTTTATACTTAACAGAATATTTCCGAGTATCGTATTGTGATTTTGTGGTACATTTAGCAGTAAAGGCTGTTTAAAACTTATTTGCCGGGGCTCCCGGTGCGCTCAATCCATCACGCAAAACACCCTGCAGTGAAGGGAGTATTTCACCGGTGTTTCCACTTAGATTATTGTGAGAGAGCTTCGCAGCATTTATAATGTTAATACTGAACTCAGAGAAAAAATTTAATGCGAAAGATTCTCATGAATTTGCTTCTTTGCAAGCTTTTCGACTTTTACCCCCTTTTGAGATTATTTTAGATCAATCTAAATCTTTTTGTTTGCTTAGTAATAACTTTTAACACATATTTTATCAAAAGCAGTAGTAACATTACGATAATGACATTGGTTGAAAACCACATAATCGACAAGTAAAATTAAAATGGCCTATTCATACTCAATTTTCTATTTTCGAAAGTATTTACTCCCCGGAATGATCCATTATTAAAATTAGCTTAATTTTACATAAAAGTATAACAGAAAGACTAATCTAAATATTTTGCCCTTCTGCTATCTGGTAGGTACACATTATCCGAGTACGAATAGTAATGTTCTCCATAAAAATATTCATGCCTCGAGGTAAAAGATCCAGAATATCGCAATAAGAAAATGAGAAAAGAAAAGCTTCCAATATTTTCTGGCAATTTGCAATTCCAATCAAGTTTGTACAGCGTGTGTCGCGTTACGCAGAGCCCAAAGGTCTGATTTTGAATCTGAAAGGCACCTTTCAGAATCAAACTCAGAGGAAACGATAAAGTGCAGACTCATGTTATTGAGGCGGTCGCGGTATTGCTTTTCTTGGTATACTTAATTGACGTAAAATTATTTTCATGTTATTTTTTCGTCGTCGGGCTCCGAGACATAGTCGCTTACTATGAACCTCGTTATGAAAGCTCAGATTCAGCCCGCGTGCCATGGAGAAATCTAGGCTCGGAGTTTCTGTACGTGGTCAAATCATGAAGAGAACCGTAAAAAAATAGACTGAATGACTTAAGTACTTCAAAGAGTTGCCAAGCTGGCAATGGCATGGCGATGGGCGGGGCACTTTGAAGTACTAATAAATGTTGAGGTCTTATGGTGCTGGAATTGTCAAGCGCAATGTTAGCAGACGACATCAAAAGGGTCACAGGGAGCGCCTGTGGATGGCCCTACAAGAGATCTATGTCCAGCAGTGGACGTCTCTGTGCTGTCGACGACGGCAATGGTCTCGTACCTTCAATTAATAGACTTTCAAAGAGGCGACTTCAGAGAAGGTTATAATAAGTTGTTCTTACTGGATCAAAGTCACAAAATACATTATTGTGAAAAGATCCGAGCCGAGGCTTTTGCTCTGTAGTAGGATTTAAACCGAGAGCAAATTGCTTACATGAGATATAAATATGATATTTTACGAATAACTGATATTTAAAATCTTCCTGGAACTATTTGCTGAAATTCAATTTCTTCTAAAAAAATAAAAAAATAGAGAAAGTATTAAAACGAGAGGTATCCGGTATCTAGAGCTACAGACAAAAATGTTATCTGTGAGATGCATCGTAAAGTGCAGGCGGGGAAGCGATCTCGACACAAGAGGCGAGCAATACGCGCGGTGGATAATGTGCCGCAGAATAACAGAGCATTTCGGAATAGTGCAGTGTTTATTTTATTTTCAGCATATTCTTGATATTTTAGGGACTAGGTACTGCAACTGGTATAAGAATTTCTTGATTCAGACTGTCAGAAGTCGGAATAACCAAAAGACTAGAGAGTTCGTAGAGATAAGACTTTCTAACAGAGCTAGAGGATGAGACGGAAAAGGAAGATAATATTATGGCCTCACGGTTTAGGTGGATAGTAGGTACCTCGATACCATTAAGATTGAGGGGTCCTAATGTGGCTAATACACATGTCATATTCTATTGTCATGGGAACGAAATTAATGTGCAAGTCAAAACAACAGTAGAAGTAAGTGAAAAATCCATCCGGCAAGAGTACCTACCAAATACGCGTATTATATACCGCCTAAAGTGAAACTAAATAATAATAAAACAACTCCTACGCTTCTTTCATCCATATACGAATGGCTGACTCTTGCAATCATCATTTTATAAAAAAAACCAGCTTCGGTTACAATATCAATACATATCAATGATTAAGAAGGAGAAAAAAATCAAAAATGGATCCCCATCCATCTTTTAATTATTTTTAAATTAAAACTGGAAAGTAAATAGTGCTAAAAGTAAATAATGTTAACTGATAACAACATCCATGTGAAAGACATTGACCTGTGCTTCATTACTATTTGATGGAAATTCATTAAATGGATTTGACAAAATAATGTGGCACATAAAAGTACCTTCACCATCTACAGCTTGCTGGTATGTTAAGAGTGCATTAGAGGCATATCGGAGAGGTTTTTGAAAAGAGTGCACCCTAAGTATAGTGGATGTGGCTTTATAAAAACACATGCACATTTGCGTCGAACACGATTGTTATACAAAGCCTAGTGTTGCATGATAGTTGCACGCGAACAGAGTGCTTGCGGAAAAGTGATCTCGTAGAAAGGGGTGGC
This sequence comes from Melanargia galathea, assembly GCA_920104075.1. Lineage (NCBI taxonomy): Eukaryota > Metazoa > Arthropoda > Insecta > Lepidoptera > Nymphalidae > Melanargia > Melanargia galathea. The sequence goes on along the minus strand of OV049859.1, from coordinate 4,173,167 downwards.
AACTACTAACGAGCGCATTGTCAGCCGTTGTGCTATCATGTACCGAGTCAGATCAAAGTATTTGACTATCGAGGCACATAATTGTTCGTTTAACAATACAATCCCTTGCTATACATGACCTGATAGAGATATGAGTATATTATGTAAGTACATGTAACTACCACGATATACGGCTGATATTTGGGAAAATATTTCCTGGAGAATTGTATATAATCAAGAACTTAACGTACTTTTAAACATAAACGAATCTTGTCAAAACTATAAAAAACTGCGATGGGGAGAACTTGAGCAACGCATGGATGGAATAAGAACTCAGAAAAAGTTGCTGGACTTCAAACCGAATTATCGTAGCGGTCGAGGAAGACCTAGAAGCCAGTGAATTGATGGAGTAGGTGTGAACATAAGGATTTTGGTGGTTCGAAGGTGCTTCTGACAACCGTCGCTGGCAAAGTTGGTTTTATCGAGCGAAGGCTCATCCAGGGCTTTTATGATGATGTCAAGGACTTTGACGAATTTTGCCTAGAAATGGAAAGGATGTAGAATACTTTTTATCCAATACAAAGAACTCCATCGGTATTTTTAATAAACTACGAGTATCATAATATATTAACTTTACAACATTTCGACGTTTCATGGTAGGCAAAGAAGCTACGGAAATGAAGACAGGCCGTTGCAGTTCCTCTTATATCAGCCATCCGCCAATATGTCGCCGTCGGCATTGTGCCATTCGCGCCAGACAACTCATTTCAACATCGCCGTATTGTTATGCAGATTCTATAGTTTGTTGTAGCTGTTTATGAGTTACGAGTCAATTCTCACAAGTTTTTAGTAAAAATATCTGTACACATCTAGTCCAGAATTTGGATTTAGAAAACTATCATGCCTTAATAAGAAGACGTTACTATCCATCATATCATAACTAACTAGACAAGCCTGCAGATGCCGGATAGATGACACCACGATGGCACGGACTATGTTAGTAATCCTGTTGTTTATATTTATCCGGTTTTGCAATTTTTGATTTATTTAAACGAAAAATAGATTGTTCGCGAAAATAGAATAAAATAGAGCTGTATGACTTGCAGCAGCTTTTCTAGATCAAAATTTTCCAATATAGATTGCATTGGCATCAGGTCATAGCGTAGTTAAATTCATATTTTATCTAAGATAAAAGGTATAAAAAAATTTAAAGGAGTAGGTAACCTTTGATCGAAGTTTGGAAGAAACAGCGTTGTAATAATAAAGCGAATAAAACAAGTCTGCAGTTTGTAACACTATACCATAAAGGTTCAAAGCTGTGCTCATTTTCCAAGTATACAAGAAAATATTACACAAACGAAGCTCAGGCTCCTAGGCTTAATAAAGGTTGCAAATTAGAAAATTATACCGAGCGTGGCGTAGACTATAATTTCTCTTCAGACATTAAACAATTTTTGCCCTCCACACTCCGAGATAAAAGGGTTGGGTGGCACGAGGATAAATAGGATTAATAATGGCGAAGCGGAAAAAAATTGATGAACAATTAAATTTATATTTAAATGTTTGCGTTTGTTTAGGGGAAATTCGAGGCAAATTTGACGGAAATGGACGTGGGCCGTAGCTTGATATATTTTTAAACGGTGGGTTTGAGAGGTCTGATCAGTAAAACAAATTTCAAATTTCGTGGGCTTACGAAATGAGCAACAGGAAAACAAAGTCGAACATAAGGGCGAGTATAGCGAGCGCAAAATGTTTTTGAACTTGTTATAATTTATTTGAAAGGAAGACGGAAACAAGTAAAAATACATTAAAAAAAACGAGTCTTGAGCCATTGACTTTATATCGTAAATAAGTGACGCGTCCAATCCGGTTATATTTTTTAAACAATTTTACTGTCCATTTTCAAACTGTAAGTAAGTCGATTCAAGTATAAATATAATATTTTAGCATTTTTCTCCAAAGCCAATGGGCTAGGCATCTCATATCATCGTCAATAGACACCAGACAGGCAAGATTAGATTTTTTTTTTTCAAAAGGCATGATTGAGCTGAAAAATCTTACTATATATTTGTATATTTTAGTCTATTTATATCACTCCTGGAAATGACTTCTAGGAGGTATGCAGCGAAGTGATACTATAGGGATCCATTAATCAGTGTTACGCCGCGCGTGAATTAACTGCCGCGTCGCCGGGTCAGAGGGCACCACGAGACACATCGCTGTGGAGCCCTGTTAAAAATATCCACACGAGGAAATGTCTCTCACGTTAACGTAATACGCTCCACAAAAAAATACTGATTTAGTTTCGATTCGATTTTTTTTTTTTTCCTAATATTATCCTAATACCTTCCTTGATTATACTAGGTGTTTATTCCATTTGTTCCTATACTAATCCATGAGTGTAGAACGAAATTGATGCTAGATATTATTAACCACTAACTAGACCTAAGCCAAGCTAAAACCAATAAGCTAAGAATTCAAATACCTTGGCCACCTGGTAACTGAAAACCTGGAAGATGACGCAGACATGGAGAGGGAACGCAGGGCATTGTCAGTCCGAGCGAATATGCTGGCCCGTAGGTTTGCCCGGTGTACAGACGCTGTGAAAGTCACATTATTCAAAGCGTACTGTACATCCTTATACACGGCGAGCCTATGGTTCAGAATTTCAGATATACGCAAAAGGCTTACAATGCTCTGCGGGTCCAATATAATAATGCATTCAGGGTGCTGTTGCGGCTGTCACAGTTCTGTAGTGCATCGGCGATGTTCGCTGAGGCGCGAACAGATGGCTTTGATGCCATCTGGCGAAAGAAAACCGCCTCGCTGCTGAGCAGGGTCCATGGAAGCAGCAACGGCATCCTGCGCATGATTGCCGGCAAAATGGATAGTCCTCTGATTAATATACTTAGAGGACTAAATCCATGTTAGATAAAAGATACTAACATAGTTCTAAGGTCTCATTGTTACTAACCTAGTTAAATACTAACATAGTGGTAAGTTTTTATTGTTACTAACCCAAATGGACCTTATTTGTTGTCTGAATAAATATTATTATTATTATTATTATTATTTTAAGAAAAACAAGACCTGGTGGTATTTTTTATTGTTGATGACAGGTGTGCCCTCCATCGAATCTGAGGGTAACATGATGCATTATTGATGGAAAAGCGCGGACGTGAGAGGTGTGCGGTTTTAGTATTTTTTTTCTAAAACCGATTTTCTGTACGACTTTTAATTTCCTGTATCTAATTTGTTAAAAGGCTCTTGGTAAACAACAACTTGGTTACAACTACACAAACAATGTGAAAAAGCCAACGCAGAAGCAATAACGTTTTACGATTTTCCACAAGAAAAGTTACTTACATTTACAATAAAAGTAGTTATAAAAAATATTAATTACCGAGGATATCCAGGGCGTTGGGCGAGGCGCTCTTAGATACACATTTTATGTCGCCTATTAAAGCTGTGTATGGCAATGGATTAGTCCATAACACGGTTTGATGGTACTACAGTAGGGCTTCGCCGTACTTAGCTTGTCTTTCGAAGAAATTGGCCGTTACGGCTTACGAATTTCGTCAAACTCAACGTCAACTTATTTGCGATACTGAAGGTAAAATATATCACGACAACTCAGCAGATTTTCAACTGCCGTTGCGAATATTTTACCAATACGGTGACGCTGTCATGTCGGTGTGACTGGCTCTTGATCAAAAAAGCATTGCCTATGAGTGTGATACACGATAGCTAAACTGCGTTCTATGGGGGCAGTTAAAGTGCGGTCAAGGTTCATGGAAGATTAAGTACGCCACGCTATTTATTGCTCGTATTAAGCGTTCAATGTACTTTCATCGCTGGATTGCGCTTCTCGCCTTTCTTCCTGTATCATAAACCATGACTGTAATAAAAGCCCAACTCTCCTCGAATAGGGATATCAATACAACCTGGATTGGTTCTAGATTTTTTCCAGTCTCGATATTGCGGGTGCCTTTATCTTTTGACTTCCATTTGCGTCAACCAACCAAGAAGAAAAATGGCCAACCAAGATTATTTGAATCTAAAATAAGTGACTTAAAAAAAAGTAGAAACTAAACTACCTATCATATTTTGCTTCAAGCATGTGGATTGTCGATAGCTAAAAACGCAGAAGAAGAACAAGTGATTTATAAAGACATGGCAACCCTACCCGTAGTTCATGTCTGATGTCATCATATAACATTGTTATGACGTCTATAAAATCGTGTCAAAATATGAAAGGACGTCGTAAAGTCCCTGTGGAGATATGAAAATATGTGACTAGACGGTCAGAGAGCATTAAAAAAACTACGGCATAGCGGCCATTGGAGCAGTTCATACCAAATTTTATTTGCAAAACTTCTTTAACGCTGCTTTAATGATGCGAAGACGCGCAAGACGGCAAACAGTGGCAGCTTTAGCAGAAGGCCATTTTTAAGTTCACTGTGCGAATTACGGCTACTCATCATTAAAGTTGAAATTTGATTTTAACGTAGTTATGACGTATAATATAGATAACAAGCGCAGTCTCCCCAGGATTCACGCCACCCAACGCTGCTTTAATTGCCCAACGCCCAACCCAACATCGTCGAGTCCGAATCCACCCAGTCGAGTAGTTAATTTTGTAGTCTATTCCGAAACTTGGAACTGCAGGGGGTTCTTTTATAATATTATCTTTCTCACCCGGCACAACTTACTCTTTTACGTTTCCCCTTTTTTTCACCATTCTTTTTTACCCATTCTGTGCGTTATCCTTATCTATCACTAGTAGAATGATTTGAAGACCTTCGATTCTGGAACAAGGACGTGGCGTCGCGTCGCATTGGCTAGTGTACAGACAATATTGTAGTGCGACCTCCAACAAAGTTATGATGGTCCTAAATAGCCCGCTGGAGTACTTTTGCTTGTAGTCCGAGTGATATTTCAGTTGGCAGTAAACATGAGAGTATTAGGTAAATACGCACGATCTTGGACATTCTCAAGGACGAGTGTCTAATAAAGCTCGATTTCTTCTTACTAGTGTTTTCAAGTGCTTTCATTTTGCTTTTGCTATTACTGGCAATTTTTATCGACGAATTCAAAGCTAGAATTAAATAAGTAATGAAAATAGGTGAGAGAGAGTTCCTATTCATATTATTACGAATATAAAGCACACTCGCGCGAAGTCGAGAGTACAATTTCGTACGTAAGAGTATAATTTCGTACAACATGACCTATAACATGAAATGCAAAATGTTTTCCAGAATTTGTCCAGTGTCCGTGAGAGCAGAAAATAAAAATTAAAAAATCTATTCACATTTCACGCCTTGAATCAAAATTCTAGTATCTATATTTATACTAACTAGCTACGGCATCGCGTAGCTTCCATTTAATTAATTTGATGCACTCTTATATCAGTCAGTGGTTGAACAATAAAATCACCAATCCAATTCCAAGTCTTGATTTTTCACGAATATGCCACTAATTTTTTGTACACAATACATAAATGCTACAAGTATAACTTAAAAATTTAAAAAAGCTAAGATCACTCCCGACTAATTCACCTTTGAAACAATAAAAACCGCATTCAAATCGGTTCACCCGTTTGAGCGCGGTGAAACAGACAGACACACACACACACACACACACAGACACGTCAAACTTATAACACCCCGTCGTTTTGCGTCAGGGGTTAAAGATAACTTGAAACGAGTAAAAACGACCAAGTGCGATTTAGGCCTCGCTCTATTGGAGTTCATTAACTAAATCCTATTGGATTAACACATTTCTGTTTGTCTGCGTCATCAGCATCATAATTATATCTACTATTAAATGTCGTTTAAAGACCATCTATCTTAAAACAAGTTCCAGGGGCTTATATTAATGTCATTGTAGCGTTGTCAGCGTTGCTTAGTTTTTTAATACACTTAAAACCACTCCACACAAATTATATTGCGGTTTTCCGCATATAAAATTTAAAGCGAACAACGCCGCAAGAGAATATAAATCATCGGTCAGGTGACGGTGTAACGCAACTCTCTAGGTTCTACACCATTATTGAATAGTTTTTTTTTTTACTGAAAACGTATTTGTTTCTGCAACATTCTAAACACCTTCCTGTCTTATGCCAAGTGTTTACTAGGAATTAAAATTGCAGAAGTCAGCTGAAGAGTCACTTATTTTTTCTCAGAACTCTCTCCGTTATAAAGGCGATGGAATACGCAAAGAGAGCTAACGTTTCTGCAAACCTCTAAGCCTTCCAATGAACTGCTTAATTTGGGGTTGTTCACAAATCGAACTTCCCGCTTTTGAATCCGGTCAAATGGAAGGAAGGAATATTTGGATGCTCCGGCATTGGTATTGGTCACTTGCACTGTGTACAAACACAGTGAAACAGCCTCGGACCAGGTAGGTGGCGCTTTAATTTGCTGAAAACATAAACTATGTGCATTTGGGAACTGTCCATTATGAATCCGTGTTGTAGGTACCAAGCATAGACTGTATTATTGGTCTCCGGGTCTCAACCCATTAGTCCTAATGCTGCAGGATACTGCCCACCTACACTATGGGGATTTGGGAACTGTCTATTATGAACTCATATTGTAAGTACAAAGCATAGACTGTGTCATTGAACTTTTAGTCCCAACCCCTTAGTGCTGATGCTGCAGGGTACTTCCCACCGAAACTATGGGGATTTCGGAACTGTGTATTATGAATTCATTTTTTAAATACAGAGCATAGACTGTATCATTAAAATTCAGGTCCCAGCTTTTCAATCCTGATGCTGCAGGGTGATACCTATCGAAACTATAGGGATATGGGCATATTGTGGGTACCAAGCATAGAGTGGAAGAACAGCAATTAATTTTTATGCATATAGGTAAATAAATTGTAGGTGAAATGAAATTCACCGGGCCCGCCAGTATAACAATAATATTGCTTCATTTCATAACTTCGCTTAATTTACCATTTTACAACAGAGCTAGGAGCCTAAGTAAATAGAAGTTAATACAAATAAATACTGTGTATGGTTAATCATAGTAATATACCTCGTAGAAGTCGCTCAATGTCAAGCCAGCGGTTTTTAAAACGCCCACTTAATCTAGCTCTAGGGAATACCATGTTAAGACAGCTACAAAATGGGGGTTTCAAAGTTACATACACGAGACAATGGTGCTCATTTCGCTGTACACCAACTACTAAACCAAACTGACATTTCTAAAAGTCACATGATTGTCGCAATGGCTCTTGCTATAAAGCTTGACATTACTTAGAGATCGGTCGGAAGAAATATTAGAAACTAGTGGATCCGGCGGGCTTCGTCCTGCCCGGTGACATACCGACATCAGCGCCACCTACCGATACCCGGTAGGTTACCTGTACCTACCCGGTAATTGTATTTTCAAACCATCCAGGAATCCATTGAAATATACCTACACACAAAATTTCATCCAAATCGGTCCAGCCGTTTAGGATGAGTTAGATGACAAACACACGTACCTACGGAAGAATTATATAGGTACAGGCGAGATAGTTTACCGTATCCACGCGACGGGTTGTTTGACAGTTACGAAACCCGTGAACATTTTGTATGGGAAAATGTTTTTTCTTTTGTTTTATTTTTTCGTCAATTTTCCAATGTTTTTAATAGTTATTATGCTATTCGGGACGGAGACAAATACAACAAATCAATAACCATGAAAATCGCTCCAGCCGTTCTCGAGTTATAAGTGTTCGAACTAACACGACTTTGTTTTATATATATAGACTAGTACGGCGCGTGGGTGCTCGGCCCGCAAGCGGACCGCGAGGATTCGAGTAGTTTTTGTTTGAGCACGTCCCACCTATCTTCAATACCCTCGCCGTGCTCTTCATCCGTCTCCAAAGTCTTCGATCATCAGCTCTTTCCGTATTTTTCCTCCGCATGAATTTTTGTTTTCTACACGAAACCATCAAAAATTTTTTTTGTGTAGAAAAATAAATTCCGCCATCTTGTTTTTTAGTTCTTGATCATATTTTTCAAAGAAACCACTCTTCCATCTTTTATACTTGGTGAGATAGACACCGACGAAATTTGTATAGCCGCCATCTTGAATCCGCCATTTTGGTTTTTTTTTTCACCTCAGTGCCAATTGGATGAGGTTCTGAGTATTTTTTGTTTGAGCAGCCCCCATCTATCTACAAAACTCTGCCCGGGCTCATCAATCATCTTCCAAACCCTCAATCATCATGTCTTCCCATATTTTTCTTTGAGATTTCTCCAAAGAACCGCATCAATCGCCTTGCATACCTAGTTCACAACTTTATACTCTCTCTCAATATTCGCCATACATTTTCTATGGAAAAATAAAGTCCGCCATTTTGAATTTTTTTTGTATTCATCGAGTAGACCTTTGGATCCTGATCATGTTTTGCTAAGAAACAACTCTTTCATCATTTATACCATTCGAGATGGACACCGACGAAATTTGTATGGCGGCCATCTTTTTTTCGCCATTTTGAATTTTTTTTCGGCTCACTGCCAATTGGATGACGTTTCGAGTGACATTTGTTCGAGCACCCCCCACCTATCTTCAATACCTTAAGCGTGCTCTTCAACCGTCTCCGAAATCCTCAATCATCAGCTCTCTCCATATTTTTCCTCTTAATGAATTTTTGTCCTCTATACGAAACCATTTGTGAAAAAAAAATTTTTCATACAAAATTTTACAGGAGAGGCGATGAATGAGTCAGTGAATCAGAACGAACAGCTATATATATATATATATAGCTATATGAATATTGTCTCGGTCATAATTTAAGATCTATCCATGTAAGATTAAAGAAGGTTCATTATAATATTTTCACTACGGATCTCTAAAAAGGTTTCCTTCGAGTGTAATAGAAATTTTATAGCATCAATTTGCGTGGTCGTATTTACAGCGCGGTTGGGTCGCGACACTAATGTAATAATGGACAAGTTCCTGAGGGAACTGGGACATCTCCTGTGAGTGTCACATTTGTATTTGATAAAGGTATCTATTAGGACAACGTTCGTAACGGGTTCGTATTTGTTATTCGTTTTACGCTACTTATAATCGGAGTAGCTGGTTGCACATTTAGCAGGCATCGAGTGGCATCTCTCTGGCGCCTTTGGGCATTCTTCTAGTTAACGAAATGAATACTGTAAGGTTAGTAAACTACCTCGTTTGTGCTAGCTGGTTCAGCTGCAGATCATGATGGTATGAATTCCAAAAACGAGGTCGACCAGGAAGATATCAGGCGCAGGATCACGAATTTAGGTACTCTCCGATGCACGAGGTCTAACACCGCAGACTTCCCAACTCCGTACTTCTAATGAATGTTTCTTGACAGACCCAATTAACTTTTTTTGGCCCGACGTGGGACTCGAGCCCATGACCCTATGATCCGTAGCCGATCAAAGCTAGCCACTGATCAACCAGGCAGTACACATGTGCACAGATACAACATATACTTACATTACCTACGTAGCTAAGAGATGAGCTTCCGATGGCACTAACACATACACAATCAACCCGTGTCTACTACATACATAATATGCGAGTATCAATCGATGCGCAATAATATCACTGATTTGTATGAAAGTTTAATTTAATATACCCTTGGGCCGCCACAGAATTCAGAAAATATGTTTTCCAACATCTTGGCCCAATCTTTTTCAATTATCTCAGCAAAAAAATACAACTTGAACAAAACAATATTACGTCTTGAAATAATACAGTAATCATGTTCTGAATTAATTTCTAACATTTCTGAGATAATTTGTGACAGCCTAAAGGCAAACGATAAAGATAATTGGTACATCGTCGATGAAATACAATAATGTCGAAATACATAATATCTGAGATACCTACACGTTTTCTTTCAGCAACACGAAAGTAGGTCATCCCGCAATAGTGAAGCACAAGAATAAATTGAATAATTTCATTAAATTAATTTATACGGAACGTGAACATGGTACAGAACAGCTCAGAGGGAAAAGCAATAGAGGTTTTTGCTCATTTTATAAAGCCCATTAAATATACATAAAAACAGAACGCCTGAAAATTGGAAATGTTTACCTCAATATAGCAAACATTTTAATCACAAAGCCACACATGCTGACAAATTAAAGCTGCATTTTGGCAATTCGTTCATAGCAGATGTGATATTACAATTTGGCATTTTGAAACGAACTAACGCTATGATAACCAATATTATCGGTCGATACTCCTGACGCCAGTATTTTTATATCAGAACAGAGCAGAGACATTTGGTTGTCATAGATATACGATAGCACAAATTGGCAAATGTGCTGTAGGTATTTAATACAGCACATTTTCCAACTTATTAAAAGCCAACTTATTTAAAACAATAATCTTATTATTATTTTAAAATTGAAGATAAATGAAGAAAAGCTGCCGTTTTATTTCGTAACTAAGATATTTCATCCACCTCAATCTCGATGCAAAGTTTACATTCTACAAACTACCCTTTCATAATAACAAATAACAACATGCATCTTGATAGCAAACCTGAGAACATGTATTTGCTCAGTTCAGGATTCTCTCCGGAAAGTGCAATAAATGAAAACTTGTATGCAAGGTTATGTAGCAATGTAATACATGACCTTTATTATAAGTACCGAGAAGCTTAATGCTGACATTGTATAAAACAAGCTACGATAGTGCCCACTTACTCCTCCAGTCTGTACACATAATGAGAAATGTCAGTCAGGTCAAAAGCCACCAGTCCGTGAGGGATAGAGTCGAGTGAAACAGTCATTAGTGTCGCCTCGGAGGAGGACAGAAGACTGAGGAGTTTCAAACCGAGCGTGACGTTATATTGTTTCCAGGCTGCTGGCTTCAAAAGGCTACCTGTCGGAAATTAATCTATTAGAATCTAGTACCTAGTAGTGTCGTGACAGTCGTTTTGATTGGAAGAAGTCAACACAGTTGAAATCCACGCCTTTTATGGCGATATAAAAGTCACGTTTTAATATCGCTTGGAAATTGAAAAAAATGAAAAAATGATTTATTCATAGAAAAAAGATTTTTTACAAAATATTAATCAGTTGTTGGGACATCCTTTTAGGTAAATTTATACCTGTGCCAGGATGTCCCGCTCTTCCGTAGACAATCTTTATGAAAATCTTATAATTATATAGAAATGAAGTAACTACAATATATTTAAGATATAAATTAAATACAATATTAAATTAAATATCCTAAAAGTGTGTATGTGTGTGTGTGTGTGTGTGTGTGTATGTGTAAGTGTGTTCGTGTGTGTGTGTGTGTGTGTGTGTGTGTGTGTGTGTGTGTGTGTGTGTGTGTGTGTGTGTGTGTGTGTGTGTGTGTGTGTGTGTGTGTGTGTGTGTGTGTGTGTGTGCATGCATGCGCGCGCAGGTAGTTCTTTCAGGTGATAACTTCGAGTAAAGCCTCAGTGTCTTCATAATTTAGGTTAGTGAGCCATTCAGTTAGAGACTTTTTAAGATCGTGAGTATTTAATGAATATATTTTTAACAAATTATTTACTTTCTTGTAAATGTAAGCCGATTGATTAGTATACTGTTTACTAGCAAATGTAGTTTTTATAATATTTGTTTCTATTCTAATCTTTACTCTTCTTTTTGTCATTGTGTCAGTATCTATAGTAACTGTTTTATGCCGATTTAGTATTAGTTTTAAAATATATAGCTTTCTCACTGTCATTAAATTATTTATGGAGTATAGCTCATTTGTTGGGAACCGATAAGGTTTGCAGTACATAACTTTTAATAGGGCACGTTGACTACGCTCTAATTCAAGAAATTTAATTTTTGATGCTCCTCCCCATACTGGAATGCAATACGACAGTATAGATTCAGCAAGGGCTGTATACACTTGAATTAGAACTTTGTTAGTTGCAACATGTCTTAATGTTTTAAAAATCCAAATAAGTTTTCTAATTCTGCTAGATAGTAGTTCCAGATGGGAGTGCCAGGATAATCTTTGGTCAATAATTATACCTAGATATTTAATTGAGTCAATTTTATCAATGGTAGGACACGTGCAAATTACGCTCTGGACGTTACAATGATGAATTCGTAGATTTGATGTTAAAGGTTGACTTTTATTATTTATTGCAAAACATATGTAGTTTGTCTTATTAGTGTTAAGTGTCAGAAAATTTGATTTAAGCCAACTAGATATTTTCCTTAAGCCTGTTTCGGCAGTACTATGCACTTCTTTCCAAGTTTTCCCATGAAAGACTATAGCAGTGTCATCTGCATAAGAATAAATATTTCCAGAATCTATTTTAAAATCACATAGGTCATTTATATATATTAAAAACAAGGTAGGTCCTAGGACACTACCTTGTGGAACACCGAAGGTCATTTCAAGGTCAGTACTGGTATAGTCTTCTATTTTTACACGCTGAGTTCGATTACTTAGATAGTCCTTCAACAGATTAAGCTGATTTCCTCTAATGCCAATGTTTTCGAGCTTTTTTAGAAGGATAGGGATCGAAACTGTATCAAACGCCTTTTTGAGGTCCAAAAAGACGGTCAAACATTTATTTTTACTATCAAGATGGTTTACAATATGCGAAGTTAACGCCAAAATAGCCACAATATAATAATAAATTAAAAGTCCACAACTTTGTAAAATTAATCGCAGTCCGGAATCAGTTTGTTGAACCAAGCTCAAATAAACGGGTAAGTACATTTTTATTATTTTCAAAAAACTGACTTCAAATGCCACAACAAAATATATAAAACTAAAAAAATAATGTAGTTAAGTAATTTTTAGTCGGCACCAAACAAACAAATAAACAAACAAGTCGCCTCACATCTCGCTGCAACCATTTTACACTTCACATCATGAATTTTCTTGTTTGTATGTTTGGTGCCGACTCAAAATTAGTTAGGTACTTACATAAGTTTAGGAGCTTAGTCTTTAAGACTAAAAAGGTAAAAGGGCCAAAAATCGGTGTACATAAATAGAAAAAACACGAAAAAAATATGCGCCAAATTGAGAATCTTTTACTTGGAAGTCGATTAAAAGCGAAATCATTTGGTTTTTCATTTTTTGCTTTATCTTCGAAAGTTCTCAACTCCGAATGAACAATCGGTCTACCTTTGGGCAGCCGTACTTTTATTTCGCTTTGATCTCAGAAGTTTCAAAAGCCATGGAAAAGTTACCAAACGCTATACTGTAAAAAAGTTTGATAACTCCGAGTTTTGCTTTATAAAGAAGCCCAAATGACTTCGAGTTTTTACGAAAATAATTCCAATTAACCATCCTGCTCGCAATTTACATTATACATGTTATTCTAGTTCAGTCATTCTTATAGGAAATTGTATAAATAATAGAATTTTACGGTGTCATCACTTTTAACAAAGCAATAGCAAATAAATATTGTAATAGTAGTTTATGAAACGGTTGCATAATAGAGGTTATTAAAACACGAGTGTTAGTTTAAAAAACGAGCCGCAGGCGAGTTTTTTAATAGTATTACACGAGTGTTTTAATAACTAATTATGTAGAGTTTCATACACTACTTTATCTAAACTCATATCTTAAAATCCAAACCATAAAATCTTGGTAATATTTGTCGTGAGTTTTCTTTGATTTTGCTGGCAAAAGATTGTTGGTCGGTGGTCAGGTGGAGTTAAATTCTCTTCAGTATCACTGCTAGACATTTTTCCGCACAATAAAAACCATGTCTTGTAAAGTTTTGAGTAACAAATAAAAAATTTAAATATTATAACTAGCGTATGGCGCCAAAATTCAGTTGTTACCATAGAGATTCTTCTTCTTTTTCGGTTTGTCCCTTTCGGGACAGGCCAAGATCGTTGACCATACAGCCTGGGTTACCATAGAGAAATTAATAGTAGTAGAGGAGTCCTAATGTCCTATAGAAATTAGTGGATCGGAAAATAGCTCAAGCTTATCAAAAATTTAATTTTTAATAGTTATTAATTTTTAGTAGTTACTTAATTTTAAGTAAACTTAATTTTTAGTAGTTACTCTTCTGCAATTTAACACAATTCACAATGTTTAACGCGTTTGTACAGTTACACACATCTACTGTAAGGAGGTCGCACGAATTTCCCGCCATGGCTCAAAAATACCAGAACCCAGTTCGCCTGTACTATAATGTAGAAAAAATTATTTTATAACATTACTTTGCAATAATTTCCTAACAAAGTAGTGTTATAATGAATTTTTTTAATTTTTTTTTAAATATTATAGATGTATGTGAATAAAGTAGTCCAATATATGACACATTTTGATTTCATATTCGGGATTTTAAGATATGAGAGTAGATAAAAAATATTAAAATTAAAGATGCTCTTTCTCTTCTCAGTGACATCTGAAAGCATTACAGTTCTACGTTGTATAAAGATCGTTAAATTGATTGCACTCGCGGAGTCGCGGAACAGTCTTATGACGCCTCGGTTGAAAGCTTTAGTTTACATAAACAATACTTCAAACTTCACTTCAAAGCATCTCTCGTAGAAAAAGACGTTCCGCAAGCCCAGGCAGAGCGTGTTCCAGGACGACGCGACGCTTTTAAAAAATAACAATGGGAAATGAGACTTTAAAGATGCACTGCATTTGTTTAAACACTACGCCGTAGCCATACTATGCCTATTCAAAAGACCGACATCATATTGTAACATCAAACTTGAACAAAAAAACAAAACATACGATTCGGCTAAGAAATTAAGTAGGTTTTATATATTACATATTTGGATTTAAACTACGTATAGACTTGATATAGACTTGACTTGTTATAGACTTGATAAAAAAAGCTGTGATAGCCTAGTTTTTAGGACGTAGAGGTTAGGACGACCGACTTCTAATCGGAGGTCGTGGGTTCGATCCCGGGCACGTTCCTCTAACTTTTCGGAGTTACGTGCGTTTTAAGTATTTAAATATCACTTGCATTAACGGTGAAGGAAAACATCGTGAGGAAACCTGCATGCCTGAGAGTTCTCCATAACGTTCTCAAAGGTGTGTGAAGTCTGCCAATCTGCTTGGCCAGCGTGGTAGACTATGGCCAAAACCCTTCTCACTCTGAGAGGAGACCCGTGCTCTGTAGTGAGCCGGTAATGGGTTGATCATGATGATGATAGACTTGATTGCTTTTTCTTTTAATTCCTTTTTCGTTTCCTTTTAATTGCTTTTCCTTCTGGCCAGGGAGTACAGTGAGTCAGCCAACAAGAGACAAGGTTATCAACATCATCCTCATCAAAAAGCAACACGCACTGTTGCCTTTTGCCTTCAGGCGTTTTTTGATGGATTTTGAACGAAAAGACATGGCGAAGTTTCCCAAATGCTGCCCTGCCGAGTTGGATTCGGCGGTTGAATTATTTCTCAAAATTGGACTTATCTAGCTGCAAGGGGCAGGGGCAAGCTATATATAGGGGCATCGCCTTCCAAATTATTATACATTCCTTTAATTGGATGTTCCCATTTTACCACGGCGCGGCGCAAACTTACATAATAAGCTTTAGGATTGTAAATTCATCATAACCATACGTAGTGTATGTTATGTTTAAAAGTTTTCGCACATAAATGATGTGTGTTTACCCAGGCTCGTTCCCACAGTGTGTGCAAACATAGAGCCGATAACGTACGTGATGGGTATACATTGCAATATGCTATATTGTAAATACCTTGGTCTTTATACATAGTAATACATAGTATCCATCCATATTTTATTTTCTATACGTCTCGTCTGCGATCAGTCCCAGGACTATGAGCAAATTTGTTGAAGGCCATATTGTTTTGTAGAGGCCAGTCCTCATTAGGAATCGGCACTCGTCTGATATTTCCTATGTAGCAAGGTCAAGTATCCGTTTTCTTTTCAGACGCCTTGGACAATCTTCCACCAAGAGTCTGTTTGCTAGGATATTTGGATGAATAACGAGCCGTCTCTTATAATGTAGCGCTAGCTTCCGAACTTTCTCTTTTATTGTAGGTACTTGGAGGTTTTGATGGAGTTCCTCATTTGTAATAAACCACGGTGTGTTTGCAATTGAGCGCAGGATTATGTTTTGCAACCTTTGTAGAATATTGAGGCTAGTATCACATGCACTGTTCATCACCCCACAGTTGTGCGCCATAGGCCCAAGTTGGCTTCAAAATGGATGTATATATAAGCAGCTTGTTATCAATAGACAATTTGGAGTTTCTACCCAACAACCAATGGAATGATTTGTATCGGATGTTAAGCTCGTCTCTTTTAGTTTTAATGTGTTTTTTCCAAGTCATCCTTCGCTCAAGATGAAGCCCTAGGTATTTTACATTGTCAGTGTGCGGCAATACGGTATTATCCAGTTTGCCATCCATATAATATGCCTGTTTTATGTTTATGGAATCCATCATGCGCGCGTTTTATATTAATTGAACTTAATCTCGAGGTACTTACTGTTCCTTAAACGTAAGTTAGTCTACAGAGTAAACACAGTAGTTCAACAAAGTTTGCGTTTAACTTATATTTCAAACACGGTTAGATAAATTTGTTCCTATACCTACAGTCCTACATATACAATTAAAAAAAACACCAAGTGAAAATTTTGCTTTTAGTACCTATGTCTGTCCACTAAAGCGTAGCAGAGAAGTGTTTAGCAGACCAATTAGATTAATGATGAATGATGCTATAATTTTATTACGTCACCTCTCACTCATTGGTCGGCCAAATAAATCTCTGCTCCATTTCGGTGGATAGGCACCCTAAAATGTTTTATAATATTAATATTTAATAATGTTTTATGAGACAGAAATAAGCACATCTTTGTTGAAAAGTGCCACATTATTATATCCTTTTTACAATATCTTACATAGTACCTACCTACAGAATTTTGTGACGTCTGAGCATTTACGTAGATACAAGAACTATCTTATTTGACGTCACACTATACCCAAGAGAGGTTAGGTAAGAGTCAATTTTGTAAAAACAAACGTTGTTATTGGATAGATATAAATTGTAATAATAATATTTGCTAGCCACAAAAGATATCCAAAATAAATACATAACAGAAAAAATTGTAATACTAATATAGCAATGTGGAGTCTGATATTTCTAGATTGGAACAGCGCTCCAGAAATTAGCAATAATATTCGAAAGATTTTATTAATACCGTTATGGCATATTTAAGGGGGGGAAAAAAGTTAGCATAAAAACAAACGCAAACAAAATGAAGAAACATTATTATAGGCTTCTTTTTAACAAACGCGTCTTCTATTTTCAGTAAGTATGTAAACATTTTCTACTTATATTATTATAATTTACGTATAAAGAATGCGAAATTGTGTTTGTTTGTTGATTTGTCCTTCAAACACGCCGGATACATTTATCCAGGGAAAATAAGGATTTTTGAAACTAACTCCACGCGGACGTAGTCGCGGACAAAAGCTACTTGAAGAATAATTACATCGTTAGTTTACCAAAAAAATAAAACAGTTCTTCGTACATTAATACATTAATACATTATTTCATACAGGCACTCAGAGCACTGACACTTAGGTACACGTATTCTCCATTTAGGGTCGCGTGAGACATTGTTCTTAATTAGGACATAAGGACCAGGCTTTAGCTAATTACTCCCCATTAAGGTATACGCGCTTTTGAAATTTATGTGCTAAAACAGCCTGCCACCATACCTATGGAAACTTGTCCAATTATTATTATTGCTCTTAGTGAACATTGAATGATTTTCATATTTTTTGCGATTTCATAGTACCTACGAGTTTTAACAACGTGGATAGATTTCGAGTATCGAAAAAAAAAACGTCAGAGTAAAAAAGTACCTTATTTTAAAGCCTACAAGTGACAGTTTAGAAGGATTTAGTTTTCAAAAACTTTTAAGCCATATTGTGGCCAATTCTGTTGTACACATTCTCTAAATCTAAACTAAAATGACAGGTCTAAATCGATTGCTATCTCTTTCACAATGCTCCCTGCAGAAAAGGATAGCACTATTTTTAAACCTGTCAATTTTAGTTTAAGTTTAGAGATTGTGTACAACAGAATCGGCCACATTATCTACCTAAATGCTATGAATCATATCTAATAATCTAGATTTAGGTGATGCAGGTTTAATTAGGGGATTCTTTAGATTCCACTGGTGGATTACCTTATGCTGTATACGAGAAGGGCTTACACCAATCTCCATCTAACATGCTATAATGCCTTGGCACACACTGAGAGACCCATATAATATTCTGTAACTGCTTAAAACAATGCTCAAGTAGCAAACATGTGATGAATATAATTGTAGACAACATGCCAACTAATATTTGCATGGCGCGTCACGTAAAGGACGGTAAACGGTAGGTATACGTCTCACAAAATGAAACTGAGATCTATTTCGTCAGAGTTATGTCTTCGTCTGAGAATACTGTGACAATAAAAAAAAACTTATATTTTTTCCGAGTAAAGATATGATCCAAATAACGTATACGAGTACCTAATCATCTCGTTAAAAGTTTATGTACATTGTACGTCTATCTAATAAGTGCTAAATATCTAACTACTTGAACAATAGGTTCTTATTTGAGTTAGAAAACTCTTTAAAATTTAATCCTAGCATGTTTATCAGCCTCATAGTTGATAAATAAAGTATTGTGTGTACGAGAATGTCTCGGCGCAGTCGATAAAAGTTCCGGTAACGTGTTGATCTTATAAAATGTTGTCACTTTCAGTTTCAAGGACCTCATAACAATCCAGCGAAAAAAAAAAATCTTTATCACAAAAAAATAAGAGAGTTTATTGTTACGCATTGAAAAATAAGAAGGGAGAAAATAGCTAGACATTAATATAATGTTCGAGGAATCTTCTACATTTTAGAATTAATTTAGAATTCATAACATTTCTTTAAAAGATCCTTTAATATTTCAGCAATATTAAGGAATCACCTAATATCCCAGAGGATTATATTATACGTTGTAGCAAAAAGTTCAAACAGTGAGTTTAACGAAAGAGATAAGTACCTACCTACGCATAAAGGCTGGTTTTCATTGGTCCAGTATTTGGTTCCAGCACAACATTCCAGTGAGACTGGATCGATACTTGACCAATGTAAACAGTTTTCATTCCAGTCTAGAATCCAGTAATTAGCACTGGATTCGAATAGAGCAGCCGCTATCTTTTCATTCCAGTAACCGCGTCCCGCACCCCGCCTCCTTCATTCCAGTGCCACTGGATCCGTTTAAACGCATCGATCCAGTCGATGTCGTGTTATTACAAGGTAACCACATTCCCGAAAAATGGCAAATAATAAAAAGTGTACAGCTGACGAAACTTTAGAGTTCGTCCAGCTTAAAAGGCGAATTAAAAAAAGGCGATAAAAGTGACTTAGACTCCTAAAAGAATTGCCTGTAGCCAAATAAGTAAGCGTTACTTCAAGCTTTAACTTAGCTGGCAATACGTCTCTCATAAACGTATTTTTACGCTGAATGGAGCTTTTGATCAATGACAATAATTCGTCAAAGTTTTCTGGTGTCATCCTTAAAGCTGATTTGTACTCCTTCGGATCTTCTGACCTTAGTTGGTTCATGAGTAAAGCAGATCCTCCAGAAAAATCTCTGTTATCTATCCATCGACTGGCCCGTTGGCGCGGTTGGCAGTGACCCTGCCTTCCGCTCCGGGGTCGCGGGTTCGATTCCCGCCCCGAGTCTGGGTGTATTTATAATATGTATGTATGTATACCTTTATTAAAATATGTATGTATTTATATGTAAATATGTCTATCAGTCGGCTGTTACCTATAACACAGGCATTAAGTTGCCTACTTTAGGAACAGACGACCGTGTGTGTATGTGTGAGTATTTATTTATTTATTTATTATTTTCTAATCCATATTCGCTTTTTCTTTAATAATTCTTCCTCTAACATATTAGTTAGCTCTTCAGAACATACAAAGTTTTTTAGACAATGCCTTAAGTTGCCTTCGCTTATCAAGCCGTGAGATACTCATAACTTCAAACGTGTAGTCACCTCAACAATATACAAATAACTACTGGACTAATCAAAACGGCGTGGATCCAGTGGCATGGCCGATCCAGTACATTATATTACTGGGCTGGAACCAAATACTGGACCAATGAAAACCAGCCTTAATCCTTTCTACACATCTACGTAAATGTGAAATAGTGCAATGCCAATGTAAAAAGAACGAGTTCTCATGTATTTTTTCTGGTGGTGGATGTGATTCACGTGTATGTTACTGTCATGCCACTGATACTTTCCCTCGTTTTGCTTATTATTACATCGTAGAATGCGAAAGTAATAGAAGTATGTAAATACTTGTTCCTTTCGTTTCTGCAAAGTATTCAGAGGCACAGAAGAGGCCGTAGAAGTACAACTTGTCTGAAGAATTTACGCCAATGGTACGCTAAAAGTATCCGATCCATATTCCATGGAGCATCATGCAAAGTAAAAATAGCCCTAATTTTTGCCAATCTCCGGTAGGAGACGGCGCTACACGAAGATTCTGAGGAAACATGCGGGAGCACTACAAGCGCTGAAGAGACCACAATTTATATGTTCATATGAAATTAATGCGAGTGATCCCATATTTTGGAATTGAGTAATAAAAGTAGAAATAGTTTAAGACATAAAGCAAGGTTTTCAAAAAACTGTATGGAATTGGATTGTACAATTATTTATCCGCCCAAAAATATTTTCAGTCCTGCGCGTTGCAGTACCCCATTAAATACGACAGGTGTGAAATTACAGCAAAATTATTTCTCGGTGAAAACACTTGAGCCTATAAACAGGCCGCGCGAAGTGTGCGTGGGCGTTTGTAAGAGGTGCTTGGATTACAGGGCTGACATACGCTAATTCTTCATACTTATGTCACGGAGCACTTTGGTCCTGCGTGGTCGTCCCTTGAACTTTTACACATTTATTTCACCTGCGGGATAGCACCTACATAAATTCAGTGCCAAAAGAGACCGACTCTGAAAATATACTTTGTGGTTCTACTATAATTTTGCTCTTCGCTTTAGCATTGCTTAGGGTCTAATGTAATGCTATGAGATAGTCTGCATGCGGTTCTATAACATCACGACCAAGAAGCCAGTAGTCAGTATCGAATCAGTTATGTCAAATGAACTGAAAACTGCACCTGCTTAAAACTGAAAACTTGCAGCAGGCTTGCCTCTCAAATGCAAATCCGAACGAATCTACAACATCACATCTATCTTAAAATGTCATCTCTTTAAATAGTAGATTTAAATAGTAGGTATAGATGTCTATACTACATTTAAAGAGATGACATTTTAAGATAGTTGTGATCACAGGTTGTGATGTTGTCGTAATCATTTTTATCATTTCAGTAACCTTAATAAACCAGAAATCGAATGCCATATTTTCAAAAGATTTATATAATTTATGAGTGCGCGAATTCTATTTATAGCCGTTAGCCGTTCGCATATGTGGTTCAGATGTCTGGTCATAAAATCTGCTATAATTTCAGTATCTAGAGCAAAGACTACTTCGGTACGACTATAATATTATTATGTTTTACTTTTAGAATAACAAAAAAATTATATTTCAATCCTCGTCAAATCCAAACAATCAAATTCAACCAGCGGCTGAAACGTTTCACAACCTAGGGATTCGTTTACGCTAAGGTGAATGACTAAAAAACTATTATGAGTTATGACTAAGTAGTTTCCATGGTTTCATATTCAAATTAGATAACTTTTGCAATATTTAACGAGAAATGTTTCTCTCAATTTTGTGATTCGTTGAGTTGAGGGGAATTTCAAACAATATTTGAAAAAATATTCAAGAACAATGTTATTTGAGAATATACCTGTACCTTGTATAAACAGGTCAAAGTCAAAGTAAAAAAACTTTATTCAAAATTCATACACTGTATATTTGAAAGTGAAGTAATGGTGATGATTACTTATGAAAACTTAAAACAAAAACTACGAGGATTCCAAACGCGCCGGTCAAATAAGATCCCACAAGATACTTACTCAGTCGGGTTTTTTTATTATCACCATCTCACAATATAGTTTAGCCTTATATAGGTTTATTTCAATCTTCTATCTGGTTTTTCTAGGTAGGTATAACTCCAAGTAGCAACGATTTATACTCAAGATGAAAATTGCAAATTAAACGTCTTTCAACCAATAAAAGGATTAGTGATGATTTAATATAATGAGACGATGAAGGGTAGATATCAAAATGTTCATGGAGGTATAGAAATCTTAAGATCCTTAACATAATAAATCTATTATGATATGTATTCATCTTCCAGAATATTCCATGCCGAACATCGCCAAATATTTTCTTACATCGGCGAGTTAGCAAAATATTTTCTTTTAATAAATTCAATGGCACCCAATTAAACCCTAGATACTTATTCTAACTCTCCACAGCTGTGTTTGTTTACTCAGTTACACTCGTAAATACCAAAGCAAAAATTACAAGTCATATAATTCTGCAATAAATTAACACGTACAATGGCCTAATCTACTTTGATTAATTATCACTTGATGTCTTGAACCAGTGTCCAGGCAGTTATAATTTTATTTCTCCTCCGAATTTATTAATTTACTAGTGGATCCGGCAGACTTCGTCCTGCCCGGTGACATACCGCCAATAGCGCCACCTACCGAGACCCGGTAGGTTACCTGTACCTCCCCAGTAATTGTGTTTACAAACCATCCAGGAACCCATTGAAATATACACACAAAATTTCATTCAAATCGGTCCAGCCATTTAGGAAGAGTTAGGTAACAAGCACACACACAGAAGAATTATATAGGTACGGGGTGAGAGAGTTTACCGTATCGACGTGACGGGATGTTTGACAGTTACGAAACCCGTGAACATTTTGTATGGGAAAATGTTTTTCTTTTATTTTATTTTTTCGTCTTTTTCAATGTTTTTAGTTATTCTGCTATTCAGGACGCGGACAAGTACAACAAATCAATAACCATGAAAATCCCTCCAGCCGTTCTCGAGTTATAAGTGTTCGAACTAACACGACTTTGTTTTATATATATAGAAGAAGAAGAAGAAGAAGAAGATATGTTTTTGAATAAATGAATACTCAATGTCTAATGTCTCTGTCATTGGGCTTGGGCAATAAATCAAAATGGCTGTATCAATATGATTCAAGGTTTCCCTACCAATTCACATTACCCAAAATTTAATGTTTAAGCAAAATAAGTAGGCACTTTTTCCACATAATGCTGAATCACTTTTTTCTCTTAAAGCTGAGCAGAATTTGGTACCTAATATTTTCAATTTGTCATTAACTAATTCCGGTCTAGATATCTTAAAATCAAGATTGCAGAGAACAGTAGGGTATCCGGCTTATAACGTTAATACTTATCTCGTAAACTTCATATTATTTCGTACAGCGAGTTTGCCAAATTTTAGCCGAAATGTACTAACTACTTCTAACAAACCTTTATTGATATGGATTTTGGAGTGTCACAAATCTGTATAAAGCCAATCAGGCAAAGCAACAGAACGTTATATTTACCAAAAAACTACACTGGAAATTCTTTTCTTTTAACGTCGATTTATAGTCATTAGTTGAAATTCTACACAGATGCCTTTGTTTACGCGGCCGTAAATTCCGATACGTAAATTAGAGCGCCCGCCTGTAATGAGATTTTGTAACTACGCGACTCGTTTAATGTCCCACTCAGCTTTGATTATTTACTCGAGCCACTGTTTAGACAGTTTGGTCTACATTACATCGTATTTAAGATGTGAAATTATTCAAATTAACGTTCATTTACCCATGTTTAAAGCCTATGTATAAGATGAGTAGATGGGTGTTGAAAGATTTACCTACGTCTATTGTTAAGAGCGTACGCCATTTTCCTCGTCATCTCCAAGGGTTACGGATTTGAACTCTAGTCATATACATATGTTTTATAAATATGTCTTGTATAAGATGTCGCCATGCGAAACATTCAAATAGAGTTTTCTCTACGGAGTTCAATAATTATGGAACTTGTATAAAGTTCAAAAAATCAACGATCGGACCAATTGGGTCCCCGAGCATAGGTATTTATCGCATAACAGCCCAGTCCGGAGAAAAATCTTAATCGGTAGAAAAAAACGTTATATACCAGTTCACCTTACAGGCTGATCTTTTTATGTTTCCATATTTTTTCTATATTATAAATGAAAGTACCTAGTAGTATTTAGAGTTCTGCGATCCAATAAAACATTACCGCTTCCAGGGACAGCTTCTACGTTGTACTATTATTGTCTTGCCCCATTTGAAACTTTATCGCCTGTGTTTTTGGATAGATATTTATTGAAATCATTATTATCAATGATGGCCGAAGATCGAAAAGCGAGTGATGGCTAATGTCGCGATGCATCGAATAGTGGACCGATTTTCATGGTTTTTGATTTGTTATATTTGGGACCGTCCCGAATAGCAGAATAACTATCAAAAACATTGAAAATTTGATGAAAACATAAAATAAAAGAAAAAACATTTTCCCATACAAAATGTTCAGTAGTTTCTAACATTTGACAACTGTCAAACATTTAATGTTCGGATGAACATTAAATGTTTGACGTCGATACTATAAACTCTCATATCAAACGTATATCTTCTGTACATGTGTTTACTGGACCGATTTGGATGAAACTTTTGTGTATATTTCAATGGGTTATAATAAATAAATAAATAATTTATGGAAAATAAACCAGACTCGAATGCAAGTAAACAAAAGTCTTTCGACACGGTATCAATCGACAACCACAACGAGTTTTCTCAAGCCTTTCAAGATATTACAATAAGCCTTACAAGATGTTACAATTTACACACAATGCAATAAGAACTCAATTGTGCATTGAATTCAGAAGTCAGAACCGGCGCAATGACCGACCTTACATTTTTAAAGAGTCTCAAAAAGGAGGCAATATTACAATACGATGAATGTAATGCATATATTTCAAAGCGATTTCCGCATATACTTTAACTGTATTGATCGCTTTTTATTGATAAAACGAAAAGAGGATATGTTACGAATAGTTAGCACTTATCGATTGTAAACGCTTGATTCTGCATAGTTTACCAAAATCAGACAATTACGAGCTTACGAGCTTAGCTTAATTAGGATCTGTATCTTAGCTCAAAGGCGCGGAAAAAATCTACATCTAATATACATACATACATAGACTGCTAAAATCATAACCCTTTTGGCTTTGCCGTATTCGGGTAAAAAAAGTGTTAATTTTACAGAAACAGATTTCCATTAACTTGATTGCAAAAGCTTTTAAATATTTAAATTTGCTAACTTATGAAAAAGGCTTTTACGGTAATTAATGACGTTGAACGTTGAATTAGATGTTTCTCACACCACACACTTTTTGTTTTGTTGGATAATAATTGGTATGGACATACTCGTAAGCTTGGAATCAAACTTTTTAGGTAATTTTAGACGAGAACGAAAATGACCTGGGGGGTTATTCTGTAACTTAGTTAGCAACTGAAAATAGTTGCCAACGAATTAGTTCAATATATATTGCTGCTTTACTGTGTAAAATTATGAAAACACTTTATATTTCCCACAGTAAAGCAGCAATGTATATCAAACTAATTCGTTGGCAACTATTTTAACTTGCTAACTAAGTTACAGAATAACCCAGCTGACCTGCAAGTAGACCATTCATTTGAATGTGTCCAGATTTATGGGAGGTTTACTAAGGAAACGGATACTTTGTGTGGGTTTTCGACAACTCATCTCTATAGCGTCTTTTAGACGATAGGTTTTGGCGTCAGTTTTTCCAGTCACTGTTGCTATTGACGGATAACTTGTCAGTTTTGTCTAGTGAGAACTGATGTTTGAATGGCAAGTATCTGGATAATTCTCTGCATATTTTATTTAAAAATCATGGAATACTATCAGGATTGGCTGGGAATAAGAGAGATGAAAATTTAAAATACACAGTTCAACAGTGTAACAGAAACCTAGAATTCGAGCAGAAAATACAGTTGAGAAGTACAGACGACAGCGCGCTTGAAACCGGCAACTTAACAGGCAGTAGAAAAAAAGTAAAAATAAAGAAATAAAATTAGTACGGAATATTCTCAGTCAAAAAAAATCATGGTTTAACTAGTTTGTCAAATATACGTATAAAGCAGATCATGGTTTACTACCAAGATCGTCTAAGGACGAAGCAGATAATAACAGTTAGTAAGCTATGCAAAGAGTAATTGCCCATTGTCATAGCATGAAAGAAACTACTGAAGCGATCCTTTTTCCATCTAAACATGAAGCGATACACGTCAGAACCACGCCCTTATTCAAGGAAACACATGCTAAGTAAGACAATACAGTTGCATCAGCTGATACAACTTGAAATGTGAACTGCAAGTCATCCAATTTGCCTCACTTGCTGTGAACATAAACGATCACTGTGAATACTACAGAGAGTGTGAAGGGAGACGTGTGTGTGATGGATGACTTAAGCCTAACCCACTGGGAGTTTAACAATGCTAGCTCTTCTATAGCACTAATGTAACAGGCTAATTTTAATCTTAAGGCGACGGATTTGAGTTGAATTTTCACGAGATAAAGATTTTCTTGAACAATAACGAGGAGGATCAAGGATAGATATATGCAACAACGCAACAGGTTACGTCTTTAAAGAAAAAGTGTGTGAACAAGTTTTAATTAATACATTAAATTAATTTAATTAATAAAGACAGGACAGAGCAGGACACTTATCCAACGCAAATGTCAACACGCCCCTTTTAGCATCAGAAAGATAAGAAGACAGGACTCCTCTTACTCCTTTTGCTAAAGACATTGGTTTTGACGTTCTGACATTTTTTGTTCCAAAATCCTGTCAGGTCCTCGAGTTTGTTCGTTTGCCGATTTAAAAATCGAGTCTTGTTGTTGAATTTTACTATGGAGCTTTTCTCACATAAAGCGAATAAAATATATAATTCATTCATAAATGTTTGAAGATTAGTAAAATCTTTCGAGGAATAATAGGAATATTCTACAAGATTTTAATCATAATTGTTAATTAACCTTCTCTCAAGTCGTTTGAAATACATATTATTGTTTATACCATAACATGGAATTTACCTTTAGAGCCAAATCATAACCACCAAATAATAAATGGAAAATTAAGCAGCTTACGTCAATGTAACTTAAATTAGTTAACTAATGAATATTTAATCGTTATTAAATCTGTACAACATTAATTTGTATCTGTAGTTAGTGACGACTGATTTTGGTGCGACATAAACACAACACGTAATAATAATAAAATTAATATATGAATAAGCATTGCGTAAGTTATGTAACGATTATTAGTGACTAGGGCAATTGTTATTATACAGTGAGTTGTCATATTATCATTAATTTTATTGTTTCGCTTTTAGTTATCGTTGCGAATTGCGATAGAGTTGTACGAAGTTTTTCCTTTATTTTTATTTTATTATTTATGCAAACAGGTAAAGATTTGATAAAAGGTCCGAAGTTTATTGAAAGTATTGGTAGAATCAAAAACCGAAACGGTATTATTCACCACATTAAACTAAGTGGTGTTCATTTGGACTCACAATTTATAAGGCGGCTAGGCGGCGCGGTCTTTTTCAGGTACGTGGTTTATGGCGCTGCATTCACCTGCAAAGAAAAAAGAATAACATTAAGTTAAGGCAACGAATTAATTTCTCTAATTCGCTGGCTTGAACGTAGAGGACGTGAGATAAACGCGCTGTGAAAAACTTTGAGTCGCCCAATAGGATAGCATCTAGTTCGGGGTCCTCCGGTTACGCTAGAATTAGATGGACGAAGCCTACACAAGCATAAAACAAAATAGAGATATTGAATTGAACTGCATTGAAAATCCTCGGAATAGACACTTCGCGCAGGACAGGCATAAGGCCAAGTTTTTCTTTGGGTCACTGATAGTAAGTAAAAATATGTAGGTAAAATTCATATCTGGGGCAAAGTAATAGACAATAGTAAGTTGTGACATATTATAATGAACAATGAACAATAAGTTTAATCTAGAGTAGATCTCTACTCTAATTACAGCCGTTCCGAGTGAAACAACTGTAATTGAAACTTTTAGCTTTTCAATTACCATAACTTATAAAGAGGATTAAGATCCACGTTTCAACCCGAGAGGTAGAATCCATTACACTTCGACTATACACCTGCTCTTAACGCTAAGCATACATACCCAGTAGCTAGAAGAC
The DNA here is from genome assembly GCA_920104075.1 of Melanargia galathea. Classification (NCBI taxonomy): domain Eukaryota; kingdom Metazoa; phylum Arthropoda; class Insecta; order Lepidoptera; family Nymphalidae; genus Melanargia; species Melanargia galathea. The sequence goes on along the minus strand of OV049859.1, from coordinate 4,144,984 downwards.
ATACAAATACAGCCTAATTTAAATGTTATAATTTTTTTTAGAAATACTTTTATATTCGACGGTTCTCATTTAATAAATAATCTTATAAATAAATAATCATCACATCTCATTTATTCGAGAATCGAGAGTAACTGAAGAAAGGTCAAAGGAAAGAACATCAGAAAACATAAATATTTTAAGATTTATCAATATTACAACAACTACAATCATTTATATCGTACCTTCGAGTTCGAAGGTTAAGTGGGTAGAGTTTTACTTGGAATACCTATTTTTTTTGGAATTCCATCTAAAGTTATAATGATAATAATATAAAATATTTGCTGTATGGAATAGATCAAGTTAGTTCAGAATTTCTGTAGAGACGCAGAGATTTTTCATATTACACATAAAAATATTTCGATTCACAGAATAGCGTAGGTAGGTTATATTAGATTCTCTCGTGCAAAGGTCAAAGATTTTTATCCAATAAATAATTTTGTTGTATGGAATCACAATATTTTAGCTTTCGAAATTAATGTTATATGGTCAATAATATTTAAAGCGTATAATATATTATTATGTAGGTATATCTATCTGACGATACAAGTGAGCAACTTAAAACAGACTGTTTTGGTGGTTGTATAGTTACACAATTGCTTCTTCTTCTTATGAAACGTATTGTGATGGAAAGCGACTTTCCTAGTTCCTATACTCTAAGTTCAAAAATTTTTAGTTAATTTTCCGCCTGCCATGTAAACGGCAGCAATGGAAGGCCGACATGATAACTGTGCGAGTTGCCTTTGTCGGTTTCTATTCCTAGAAACTGTTATTACTTGCGAATCATGTTTACGGTTCAAGTTGAGCGAGGTCTACGGAGTTACGAGAACAAATTCGTCATAAATACACCGACAGATTTTTGGAATTGTTTGCGACAGTACGCAAAATTGTGTGCGTAAGGACTAAGGACGGTCTTACCTCCTTGAGTCTAATAACGTTATAAATGTTATTATAGTTCATTAATTTTTCTCTCATATCAAATCTCGAGTCTCATCACCATATCTGTATTTTAGTCTAGCGTGTCTAGCAGTTTACATATCTTGAGGAATAATCCAAAGGACTGTATTGATTTACACACCTATACATTATACAAGTGCGCCTCATTATTCCAAGGTTACAGGTTAACAGTATAGATTTTTACGCAGAAGATATATTATTATATGAGATGTCAAAGAAACAAGAAACTGATTAAACTTCAGTTAGAAAGAAGAGTAAATCAGTTAGAAATGTTTCTAGAAACAAACAATTTAATACTCCAGTCTCCAATAACAATAAAAGAGCTAGATGCACTAACAAACGAGGAAAACAGGTTTTATGTGCCAATACTAAAATTGTGCGTAAGACAAATAAAATAAGTTAAAAGTTAAAATAAGTTATAAATCATATGCTACCGAGTTTAAAAATGAAATTTCCATGAGATAGACGATAGATTCTAATGCAACATAAAGAAAAATAATCCTGACTACTGTACAACCTGAATTAGACACAAAGATAAACATTAGATAATTCCTTTATTTTCGAGCTAGCACAAATTAACTGGCGCCACAGCTTTAAACTTTTCAAATATTAGTTCTACTCGCTCATCTACAACATCCAAACAAGCACTAAGATGAGATATGCTTGATCCTATGTTAATAAGAATAAGGGTCATAATTGAAGTGACTACGTTTGTAAAAGCCATGCCGGTTTTACATGTTGACATAACAATCGCGACTGAGAGAGCACACAGTTTGGAGCAGGCCACAACAGCTACTAACAATATGTTTGATGTTAGCTCGCATGTAGGAAACAATCGTTCTAATTTTATAGCAGCACGATTAACATCTGGTAATGTTTATAATGACTATTCTGGTAATGGTGTTGATAAGCGAAATGAGACTATGTTTTTAATAAATTACGAATGTGATGTATAACAAGCGCCCACAATTCAGATTTCCAGATTCAGATTTAGAGCGATCTAGAATCTAGATTTAAGTTTTGTATTCATTGTTGCAGTTGGTAGAAAAATTAAAATAAGATTCGGCAAATTTTAGTACCTACCCAAAATATGTGATATATATTTCAAAATGTTATTTTACAGGTCTCTATCAAAACAAATAAAAATATTGTTTGTTGAGTAAAATAATCTTTCAAGTTAAAGTGGTACGCGCCTGTTAATGACCATAAATACTTAAATGTTCAATTTAGCCAAGTTCAATCCGTGACCTTAGTATGATTGATAGTCATCATCTATCTCGCCAAGGAATGAACGCATGCCAAATTATAGCCGCGTAAGAGATTAAAATCACAATAATCAACACATGAAAGGATATGATATTAAGGGGAATTTTAAGTGTCAATCTATCACTAGTTATTGCAATGTAAATATATACATCTCATTGAAGTGCAAGCCGTCGAGTCGTGTCAAGGTGTTAGCACACAAAGCAGGTGTTTTGTTTCAGCTGGCAGGAGTCACGATGTCGTATTAGCTATACGACATCGTGACTCCTGCCAGTGTACCTTGTACTTTATCATCATTTGCAGCAAATAATTTTGTGACACCAATATCGTTTGCTTTATAGTTGAAATACTTTAATACGTTTAATATGCACCAACAATTATTGTTTTTGCCCGACTACGGCAAAGCCAAAAGGAAGGGTTATGATTTTAGCAGTCTATGTATGTATGTTCGTGGCCGATTTTTGTATGAGATTCTGTGTGTACCACTGTAGCGCCTAAACTACTGGACTGATTTTGATGAATGAGGTGTCTATTAATTCGTTGTTATGGTCCAGGTGACATAGGCTACATTTTATTTACGGAAAAAATCGAGAAGTCACCTTTGCGCAGCTTTCTAGATTTTAAAATTTGTTTCGGATAGGCATAACAGATGGCGCCACTAGCTACTTGCCCCGCGCTTTTGCCCACTAAATTATTATTAAATTATTAAGCGTAGTCGGGTTTTAGTTTACGAACTTTACTTGTTGGATATTTTACAGATCAATGAAACCTGTTATTAGAAGAGATTTACTCTTATTAGTTTCTAAAAATCGCATCAAGACGTATGATCACTCTGAAAAAGGCTTTGAAGCAAAACATCCTCGAAATTAGTCTGTCAACTCGACGATATGTTGGTAGTAGTAAGTGGCGCTTACAGAACTAACCTTTTCTACCTTTACGAAATACCATTCTAACTCCGAAGTCCCAGTACACTAAGTATTAATTTCTGTGCCACAATTTAAACAGTTTATCTCATCCTTTGTCTGTATTTCCGAGCTATTCGAATGCGTAGTTTTGTTCCATGGCAGTTAAAGAGTTTTCTCCGCTCGAACTGAGGAGATACGCAACATTATCTAGCACAATTAGGTACACTCAATTCCCTCGAGCGCATTAAGTGGTACACACTTTTCTTGGACTGCAGATAGAATGCTGAATGTCCTTATTTATTTTTTACCTTAGAAATAAAGTAACAAATATAAGAAGGTAATAGGAAATAACGTTCACAAAGGAAAGAAGACCAACTTCACAGTAATAACAGTTCTCGCACGGGAAGTTGAAAAAAATGGGCGGTTATTATACAGGTTTGCATATCCGGAGGCCAGCATGCGTCGAGTCTACATAATATTATGTATGTATAACAGATAACTTGGTTTAACTTAGGTAGTACACATCATCAAGGCTTAATTTTTACGAAATTGTGCAAAAATTTTTTGAAAGCATTAACTTGTGTTTATTATATTATACAACGTTAGTTTTACTTTACGCAAAACCTGAAAGTAGTTTGTTCAAAATCAGTAACAAAATTGAATCCAACCATTTTTGTATAGTGTTATATTTTTGTCCAAAAATATTTTGAAATCCTACAAGCTTAGACACAACGGTTTACCGCGCATCAGCTGATGGACGGCACACAGCGGCGGTCATTCAACTCGCGTCGATCGCAAGTTGCTGCGGCGACGGCTTGCGGTGACCATTTTTTTCGAGGACAACGACGCAACATAACAAGCTTATAACTTCGTTACTTTTCATTATATTTTTTTGAAATACACGTGTTTCGGTTTTTGCGCAAAGTAAAACTAACGTTGTATACTATACACTGGATCGGAATGCAATTTAATCGATAAAATAGAAGCCCGCAAAAACTGCCAGGTTGACCAAATTTTTCACCAATATGCTCTTATATTTCTTTTATAAATTTCTTCTTTCACAACTCATAATTCACCGTATAAAAACCGAGTGAACGTATGTAACGAAATATCGAAAATTGTTTTTTAACCCCCGACGCAAAAACGACGGGGTGTTATAAGTTTGACGTGTCTGTGAGTGTGTGTGTCTGTTCCCCTGTAGCGCTCAGACGGGTGGACCGATTTGAATGAGTGTTGTTAGCTATGTTTGATGAAAATCGATCCATATTTTTCACAACTCCCATAATATGGGTATCAAATGAAAGGGCTTGACTAGTAGAATAGCACTATGTAAATCCAAGATGACTGCCGCCACAAAATGGCGAATGTCGGGGGTTTTTTTAATTTTTAATTTATACCTACTTGTCTATAAATATGGCCATGTTAGGCCAAAATTACGTTACTGTATACCTTCATATTCCTCGGTATATTCCTCGGTCAAAAATATGTAATAAGAGACTGCTTAAAGAGGGATTAATAGAAAGGGGTTAAATTTCGCGGTTTTTGAACTCGTGTATTATTTTAATGTGATATTTAATTTTGCAGCCAATGTGTCTGGTCAGTACCACGTTGGCTGAGCAATGATTCTCAAACTTGAGTGACACATCCGCCATCAATGAGGTAGATACATACGCTCATTAACGGTGTGAAGTAAACAGCACTGACTAAGCCATAGATTAAGTTCTAATTACCTACTACGTGAATGCGGTAACACCTCCCGGTGACTAAATAATATAATAACAGGTGAAATGACGTGAATGACCATGATGACGTCAGTTTTTCACATAATATCTTTTATCAGTGACAGTTTGATGCATGGCTCTAGCTTACAATCATGTCTGATGATTATGATTCAGTTGAAGAAAACGATCCTTTAGGCCTTCTAAACATAAATTGCTATCCAGTGGCCTACAAACATTAAAAATTAAAAAAAAAAACACGGATGGCTTTGTTGAACCATGAAACATCATACCTGCAGGGCGATTCAGAACACTTCGATTCGGTTTCGGTTTCGACAACTACCCTGTCGATACGGTTATTCTGAATTGAAAATACATCTTATCGTACGATAACTTACCTAATCGATCGATAGTTACGTTATCGAAGTGTTCTGAATTACTTACCGTACGATAAGATGTATTTTTAATTCAGAATAACCGTATCGACAGGGTAGTTGTCGAAACCGAAACCGAATCGAAGTGTTCTGAATCGCCCTGCTGATCCCGAACGCAGGCAAAAATGACGACCAAGACGTTTTGAGCATTACCACCGAATATGAACTTGCACCGCCATTTCAATGTGCTAATAATTCTACTAATATAAAGACCAATAGGCCCCAATCCAAGATTTGCAGGCCGGTCGTAAGGCAAGTTAATTACCGGAAAAGTAGTTCTTCCCCGCGTCAAGGATTTCTTTCTCTGAGCGAAGTCGCTAAAAAATAAATATAGAGTTACCGTTGCGTTGTGTATTTTCTTGTTATTTCAAAGTACTGGAAAGATATACAATCAGTAAACAGAATTCAAGAGACCGTAAACGCGTAGACCGAACAAGATTGTTTCGAAAGAATCCCTGAGGTTTTGTTTATTATTTTTAGCATCAAATAAGCATTTACTAGAAAAATAACTTCAAAATAGACGACTTGTTTTATAATATTAGTGTCAGAAATTATTAAGGACTAGCGGACCCGGCAGACGTCGTCCTGCCCGCTATTAGCACAGCTATTAGTGCCACCTACCGGGTCCAATTTTTCTACTTACAAACCTTCCTCTTGAATCACTCTATCTATTAAAAAAAAAACTAATTATCAATTTAAGAGTTTCTTATACAATAAAGAATATATTATTCGAAACTCTCTCGGGTACCTACATCATGTCTCGTGAGGTAATGTGATACGACTCGTGTTATAGGCCTTCTGTCTCCCGTCTGCGTAATTAGATTTCCTTTGGAACTGGGAGAAGCTTTTACGTAGAAAACCAATAAGGCATCCCGCCAGCCCGTGCTTCCAATATATCGGCTTGTCTCGACTAAAGGTTACATTAGATGAATTACAGATACTTAATTGCAATTTTAATTTAAAGTTACTTTCTTACGAATTATTTTAATACTATTCAGTTAGTAATAATCTAATCTAAATTATTTCAATAATTTAGTTACTACAACTAAGTAAAATCCAGCGGTAGAAGTTATTTAAATGGAATGGTTTGAAAATGACTTATTAATTAATATCACAGGCTTATGTCGGACTACTTTCGTTTGCTCCCAAGCGTTCAATTTAACAAATTAATTAATATTATTCGAAGTCAGAAGGAACAGATTTCCAACTTTTATTAACAACTGGTAAGGCGAGGTCGACAAAAAGTTAATTAAAATATACATTGTTACAACAAATGTCACTTCTTTGAAGCTGTGAGGGCGTGTCTCACATAAGATGCTACAAGCATCTTTGAAATACCACAACACGAGCTGAGCACACGCTAAACTGTTATTTCGCTCAATGAGCGAATTCAGACTTTGAGCCAAACAAGCACATCAGATAATGCATTAATTATACATGCAAATTGCGGAGCCAGCTCGTTTCTGTGGTGTCCCCACTAAACTTTGATATGTTTATGGATAATCTAAAAAGTCAGCAACGAAAGTCGTGACGGTTTCTCGGGTCCAATATTATGGCCCATAATATTGGACCCGAGATAATTTATGGGCGGTGGTAATTAATAAAATAAGTAAAGCTTTCCAGTGAAGACAAAACAGTACGCAGATATGTAAGATTGTCATCGTCTCAATCGATAGACGTCCATTGCCGGTCATACAAAGTCTCTTGCAAGGATCGCAGCATAATAGGATCCTGTGCCGCTTGCCATCCGCTTGATATCCAGCGGTTGCCAGCGACTCGCAACCGTCCATCCCTCTAGATGAGAGTCTTCAAACGCTGCAGTTTGCCGATGCGGGGTCGCCCTACACCTTTGTTCGTCGAGAACGAGGAATCCCAACGTCTAATGGTTCTTCGAGCTTCGAACATCTTAGGATGCAATCTATACTTCTATACAAATATAATAAAGCGGAAGAGTTTGTTTATTTGAACGCGCTAATCTCAGGAACTACTGGACCAATTTCAAAAATTCTTTCACCGTTGGATATCTACGTGATCCTTGAGTGCTATAGGCTAATATTATGTACCACGGGCGAAGCCGGGGCGGACCGCTAGTAAGAAAATAAAGCGCCCCGGAGGCTTCACAGATTTGACTCGACTTTAAACAATTAAAAGTAAGATAAAGATGAAAAGTTTTACAAGGATATCGAGACAAAATAATCTCGACCACCCACCTACCTTTCCTTTTATGTAGATACATAAAGTGCAATCTGTAAACTTACAAGGTCGATGTCGAGCGCTCGTTGACGTAAACGTGTGCAGGTGACTGAAATCACTTGCACGCGTCTTGCCCTACAAATTACAACGCGTGACGTGCGCACTACCCAATATGGTATCCTTTGATCCTCGAACGAGACAAGAAAAAACAGAATCCATACGAACAGTTTTTGTGCCACATTTAAACACAACGGACGTTTATTAATAAGATAACATAGGATGTGCGTCACGCCTCTCAAATTTTAATTTATTTTCAAATTCAAGGACACCTGTAAATAAATTATTGTATACAAGACGTAAAAGGGTTTGGCTCACCAAAAATCGGGAATCGTGTTAACGACGCACCTAGCACATCGCATTCTTTACCTATTATTTTTTTGAAAATGTTAAAAAGTGCCGTTTCTTTTGTTTCTTTTTAGGAAGTTGATGAAATAGGAAACATAGGAGCTTTATAAGAACCAGTTACTTCGAAATCACAAACAGAAACTTTAATTTTATTTATTTGTAGATTGTATGTAATTTAAATTCTGAGACAAGTACCTACTCGTACATAAGCAATTATTTAGTCCACGATTTACATTTGAATCACCATTACTTTCTTCATGCGGAGATCTTAAAAATCCCGATCAATCGGCATTTGAATGGTTGCGTAATCCAATGTCGGTTACGAATTGAGTCAGCGTTGACGACAAGTGGTGTCTGTCAGTGTCGTGTTCAGCATAATATTACGCTGATTACGAGTAAATTACGACTAGGAAATAATTAATGCTCATTTCCACCTCAATCCCTTTTAGGGAACACCTAAACTCATTTCGGTAACACTTAACAATAATCTGGTTTTCGTCAATGTTTAAGGGATACCTACTTAGGGAATCGTTTAGGTACCACAAGTGACAAGTATAAATTAAAAATTTAAAAAACCCCCGACATTCGCCATTTTGTGGCGGCGGCCATCTTGTATTTGCAATAGCGCTATTCTACTAGTCAAGCCCTTTCATTTGATACCCATGTTAAGGGAGTTGTGAAAAAATATGTAATTTTTGTAGCGGCGGCCATCTTGGACCGATTTCCATCAAACATAGCTAACAACAGTCTCGACTAATTCACCTTTCAAACAAAAAAAACCGCATTCAAATCGGTCGGTCCACCCGTTTGAGCGCCACAGGGTAACAGACAGACAGACGGACAGACACACACAGACACAGACACACACAGACACACACACACACACACAGACACACACGCGCACGCGCACGCACGCACGCACGCACGCACGCACGCACGCGCACGCGCACACGCACACACACACACACGTCAAACTTATAACACCCCGTCGTTTTTGCGTCGGGGGTTAAAAACGGGCATGTGCCTTAATAAGCTTAAAGAGACGGTCCCATAACATAAAAAATTCAAAGTTATGCTAACCGTCCCTCCATACCACTCGAACGCAAAGATTCAGCATTGAGTTAAATTCAGTGATAGTTTTTGTTTGTACTCTTATGTTGAAGTCGGGGAACAAATCCTAAATCCGCACAGTTTAGGTATAGTCATAACTCATACGTACTGTTCACCTAAAATATTTATTTTACTAAGAAACAAAACTTAACTAAGAAGGGTTATATATAATAATTAATCACATGTGCACATGTGTACATTTTCATCATTATAATCTATCAAATGATTTCCAATAGCGATGTATAAAATGATCGTCTTAATAATTTTAAATCCGAAATCAACGTTCGCTTGATTATTACCGAACGCCATATTAGATTTGAATACACAATAAATTCAATGGCACCTTTTAAATCGGAGGCCGTTCAATCGGCCATTGCTCCGGCCAATTAAACGGTTATGTAACCCAATGTCATGATCGAATTTAGTCAACCTGCTTACGTAATATTGACGCCGCTCCGGCTCGACGGTTGTCGTGTTAAATTCATGTACTATCCGGCTCGAACATAGGGATAGAATGGAAGAATCGACAGGATTCACAGAGGAAAGTATGAAGGATGAGAGATGTATGAAGGATAAGGAAAGAATGCCCCATCGGATAATGGTCACGCTAAAATACCATCGAAAAATGGAATTAAACTTCTGTCATTTTAGGGTTCTGTTTCACTCTGCTGTTTGTGATTCTGTTCGTCCGTAGGTCATGGAATTCTAGGCGGAATAAATTAAAGACCTGAAATTCGGCCTACATGAAAAAGAAGCCGAAAATTTTTTTTCCCTTATCCTGGCATGTGGGGTGTCATTGCTTCGGACTCATTTTGCGTATAGTACAAATATATTTTTTATTCATTTTCAACGACTATTGGGTCATAATATGATAGTGATGATCCGAGACCGAAGGATGAAGTAACTTGCTTTCCGAACACGGGGCTGACAAACTTCCAACTGGAATTGGAAACTCCGGGCAGATCCCTGAACTTTCTAGAGCCTGGATAAATATAACCAAGCGATCGCTATTATCATATTGATGTTCGAAATTAACCGTCTGTGATACTATTCAGATTAATGTTGATTCAAATGTCTTGTATTGCTTTTAACTTCAAAAACAATACGGATATTATAAACTAGCTTCTGAAAGTTTGATCTTCAACAAGACGCTGCTTCTGAAGTTCAGCCATTTGTATATAATAAAAAGTTTGTTAGCACAAAGTCACGGTCGAATTTCGCGTTTTCGTCTCTTTGACGTCACAGCGGATTCCGTCGTAACGTGTATATTCAAATGTAATTTCCATTTGAGTGTTCGTTACGTTTTCTGGATTTAGTGTTAGATTGCCTTTAGTAGAGAATAGAGATTCAGTCTAGTTCTTCATTCTTCATTCAGGTTCATTAGTCCGGTCAAATTAGACCAAAAAATAGGGGTGAGGTTACAATAATTCAAACCTGGCTGAAAATTGGTACGATTGTTCAAAACACTATTATAAATGAAATGTGAAAAATCCTCCTCGATCCGACACCCGGGAAAAAATTTACTCCTGGTCACGCACAGTTTATTCACACTTGGCTGAAAATTGATAGGATTGTTCGAAACACTATTATAAATGAAATGTGAAAAGTCCTCATCGATCCGACACCTGGAAAAAAAATTACTCGGGATCAAAGATTTCACGGAGAGTTTTCAGCAATTTTGTCTCAGCTAATTTTATGATAAAACTTACAATTTTACTGAAAATCGTGAAAAACCCGTTTTTGTGACCTTTAACCCCGAGTAATTTTTTTTCCAGGTGTCGGATCGATGAGGACTTTTCTTATCTGGATCTGATTTTACTTATGTTCTTCGAGTGTTCTTTACTATTTTTCTAGTGTTCTTCTTTTTTAATATTTTTCAATATTCTTCTTCTATATTTTTGGAATCATGTCTTTTACTAGACCTAGACAGATCCAGGCTTTTAGCCAGAGTTTTGCTTATTATTCTGCAAACAGCACAACTATTTAAGTGTTAATTCTTATATTTCGTTTAATTCTTATATTCGTTTGCCATATCTTTATTTCTCTGCCCTGTTTAAAGCTCGGTATTTTCTGAATAAGAGCTTTAACGTTTTTAAATTCAACAAATTCGTACTGTGTCTTCGTTATAAAATAAATGAAAATTGAAATGTTCTAAAAATAAACGGCACGTTCTGTGAAGACACATTATACCGTTTAATATCAGTTTCCACTGTCGTGTTTAACCAATTCAACGGCGCTGGTCAGCCACGAGGCCAGCTCGCCGGCCTTCGCCATTAATACATTATTCAACTAGAATTATAACGCGCCCGACGATGGTACGAGACTACGAGTATATTGCCGGAACAATTCTCATAGGACATACTAGATGATGCCCACGGCTTCGCCCGTGTGGATTTAAGTTTTTAAAAATTTTGATTTTCCAGAACAAAAAGTAGCTTAGATCTGTAGAAACCCGTCCCCAAAACAGAAATTTCCCGTGGTATCCCCACGATTTCGGAATACAATTCCTTATAGCATCAGGGTTGAGGAGTTGGATATGTACTTACTCGAGTTCATTCATCGATAAAGTCTTTAATTGGTACCCCCAATATCAATTTAAATAACCGAAAGTTTCTAAAACCCATTAGTTTTGGGGATTAGGTCCCCTACAGCATCAGGATTGAGGAGTTGGAATCCAAATTTTTTATAGAACAGGGTCGCAATGTTTCTCTATCGATTAAAAAAAAATCGGTTCAGAAATCTCGGAGATATCGGTGTACATAGGTAGAAAAACACAACTCCTCCTTTTTTGAAAGTCGGTTAAAAAAGTAGCCTATGTTACTCCCGGGTTAATTCTCTACTTGTATGTGAAGGTCCCGTCAAAATCGGTTCAGCCGTTCCGAAGATTAGCCCGTTCAAACAGACAGACAGACAGACAGACAGACAGACAGACAGACAGACAGACAGACAGACAAAAATTTTAAAAACGTGTGATTCGGTTATGGTAGCGTTCAAATAATCATATGAGCTTAATATGAGGTAGTTATTTCGATATTACAGACAGACACTTCAATTTTATTTATTAGTATAGATTTTTGCTGTCGCCTTAAGAGCGTTGACGCACGGACCCGCTTCGCAAGTTTAGGCATTTACCTGGGATTCTTTGTTTACGTGAATGAACGGGCGCGGGCGGAACGCTCCAAGTGCAGTGTAGTGTAACAAACCGTTTTGATCTTTTTACCATTTTCAAACGGGCTATTATTTTTTTCAATATTCTTAGGCACCTATACCTAAGTTTTTAATTCGTAGATTTTTAATTTTATAAAGCAGGCATAATTAATGTATAATGCTTGAAAAAGACCTTATAGAGTAGACCATTACATAAAAATTATAATTGGAGAATATAGTACAGCTTCTGATATTGATTTTATTTTATACCTACTCGTGTAAGGGTAAGATAGTGAAGAAAAATTTAAGTAAACATAAATTTAAACTGGTGTGCGTTTAAATTTATGTTTGTCGGTTTGTCTATTTGTTCCAGCTAATCTCCGAAACGGCTGGATCGATTTTAATGGAACTTTCAATGTTATAAGGAGTAGGTAATTTAGGCTACATTTAGTTTAGGTACATAAAAAATTATGGGAACCGATCCGATCCTATATAAAAACCTATATCTACGCAGACGAAGTCGCGGGGATTAGCTAGTTATCAAATAAAGTTGCTCAAACGATGACCACGTGCAAATGATAGCTAGTATCTAATCTCTTGTAGGTGTTGTGCTAGTGTAATCCATTTACCACAATAACAATAGAAAATTATTGCACGGGTAATAATAGAGTTATCAGCCATTTTATAAAACAATGCAAAAAATAACTTTGTGCTATTGCGATAAATTGTGCCCAACAACCTAGATATTGTGCCCAACATAGGTATATGCACACCTATGGTGTGCATACCTAGAAAACATGCTGTTTCTAAAGTTTTTTTTACATCAAAAAGTCTAAAATAACCAATGTCCATGCCTGCGATACTAAATTTCGCCCAAATCGGTAAAAAGAATGGGCCGTGAAAAGCTATCAGACGGAGAGACACACTTTCACATTTATAATATTAAGTAGTATGGATTATTTAAATAAAAAAATTATACTCTACTAGCTTTTGCCCGCGGCTTCGCCCGCGTGAATTTTGGTTTTTCACAAATCCCGAGGGAATCATGGATTTCCTGTTCCCGTTCTCGCTCCCTTTTCCAACATTTATACCTACTTTCAAGAAAGTTTGCCTATATCAGCCCGCCATGTTGATTTTGATGTAATTTCCCGATTTTAAATTTTAATAGTTACCGGACGATAGTTTTTGTATACGATAGCTATTTTCTAGTTCATTTTTCACATAATATTATGTACTAAGTATATGTTGGCCGCGATTTCGTCAGCGTGGATTTAGGGTTTTAAAAATCCTGTGGGAACTATGTCAATTTTCGAGACGCAAGCTACCTCTGTACCTACCAAATTTTGTATAAATCGGTTAAACGGACGGACCTTTAAGAATTCCGTGAGAACTCTTTAATTTTCCGAGATAAAAAGTATCCTATATCCGTCCCCAGGATGTAAGCTAACTCTGTACCTAATTACATAAAAATCGGCAGACAGACAGACACACTGTCGCATTTATAATATTATATAGTATGGATTACTGATTTACAACTATAATCCTCAACTATAACTATAATATAATATATTACAATTATGAAAAATACGTAAAAAGTTTTAATCTATCTGTAAGAAAAAATAGCGAGCATTAAAAATATCTAGTATTGAATAGTGACAGTCGCACTACAATTTTACGTATATTCCATGTAATCCAATAAGAATTGCCGAGACAAAAAGCGTTACGTCCGTTCGCGGAGAGGCCTCGGCTCATACTAGTTTTCTAGTTCAATTTCCTACTGCCTCTTTCTGCGTTTTGGTGTAAGTTTCAAAGTTATTTTTGGACACAAATAATAGTTAATTTTAGATTTTTTGTAACTTATATTATTGCTAATATGTTTTACTTTTATATGTACTTAATTTTACTTATAAATGGCGAAAATTAATCTACTAAAATGACGGTTTTATATGTCTATAATTTACTGAAATTAAAATTCTTTTGCTTGGATTTTTATGATGTAAAAAACGCCAAATTAAAAAATGTTTTCTTCCACGTCTTTAGTTCAGGGCATTTCCTTTCATAAATATATATTTGTGTGTGAATTGAACAAGTAAATTTTGACGTAGTGAACGTCAAAGATTCCACGATTCCCAAAATTCAAAAATAGGCTTTTGGTATTTTGACAATAAGACAAAAACTATCAATAAATTGCAAAATGTTGTCTTCCAATTCCCTAGAACACAAAATTTTCTACAATGCAGTATAAATAAGTTTTTAAGTAAATGCATAGATGAACAACATATGAAGGGTCAAAATAGCTTAAAAATGAGCTAAAACGGCGCAGAACGCATCAACGCTCTTAACAAGTTTCGTGGTCAGTCTGAACTTTTGATTGAAGTACAGCGATTTAAATAAATTACAAACGTCTTTGAAACTCTGAATAATGCCATGAAAAAAAACACCAACATGAATCAATAAACTGAATAATGTTTTTCATCATTTGAAATACGATAAGGTTAGATTTTTCCGATTTTTGTACATAGATAGTATTCGCCCTTGTCATGTTATTAATGCGTATTTTCTTTCACTGGCACACGCGGTACGCGGTTACGATGACTGGTCAAGTGGTCACCGTCGCGGTTGCAACACTGGCCACAGAGCCTGTTACGCTAAAGCGGACCTGATGGCTAAGTTTACAAAGTTTGGTCGCATAGACTACTCAAGGCCTGTCGTGAAGCCAGTTGGTCGTTTACAGCCAAGTGCACGATGCTTAATGAACTATGATACTTTAAATAACTGAACGCCGCCTGACCGCGTAGTGCGTGTAGTCCCTTAATTTCACAATCAAAACGTTTAATTAATTTGTTTGTGATATTTCAACTTTGATTGATAAATTGAGTTTCAATTACCCGTCAATTTAAGATGCTATTATGTCTTATACAATACAGCGATGACCGCAGTAATCGCAAGAGACCAATTAAAGAAATAATAGCCAAAAAACCTACACAACGTCAATAATAATTGTTCGGACCCTTTGCTGGCATGGCTTTGTTGGTTGGCATTAGAGTTGACTTTAAATAACAGGTTCAGAATATTCCAATCCAATAAGTTTATTCCAGCGCTAGATTGGAATGGACGGCAATCTACGTTATTCAAGTTAGTTATTGACGTTATAACTGCACTGTTCCCTGAGGTTTAGAAGAGTAGCTGGTTGCTGGAAATGAAACGCTATTTGTACATCATTCCAGAAGTAATCACATGATTGTATCGGATTAGAAATCTATCGGAATAATGTTAACCCGTTTCTAGATGCACGAATATGTAAGCATGGTGAGAAAGACATACAGATATATATATGTATATGAGTATCCTTATTGAATCAAGTCATATGTACATCATCATCCATCCATCAACGCTGGTCAACTGCGGATTGATAGACTTCACACACCTTTGAGAACATTATGGATAATTCTCACGCATGCAGCTTTCCTCGCGATGTTTTGCTTCACTGTTTAAACAAGTGATATTTAATTGCTTAAAGCGCACATAACTCCGAAAAGTTAGAGGCGTCGAACTCAGTCCTCCCGAAAGGGAGACCGAAGTCATACATGGAACACTTCAAAACGGAGCAAAGGAATAATTCAAAATACTCGTTACCGCAGTTTCCAGCTGCCGTGTGACGATCTAATTCATAATTCATACGCGGCGGCAGTTAGTTAGGACTGAAACACGTCGTGTTCATTAACATGAGCACGCATATCCTGTGCTCAAATAAAGAATTGTCCATTCCGACGGTGCTGTGTACTAACTAGGCAATAAGGCAAACTGGTGAATAGCTTATATTTTGTTATTTAAACCCACAACGGGATGAAGGTTATAGAGGTTACATATACATAGGTTTATATGAAACTATCATAATATGAAAAACGGTACAACGTCGAGAATGTCTGAATGGCCATTGATAAAAGTATCGGATGAGCGCGTATCAAATGCTTGATAACAAGCACTTATCTGCCACGTAGTGTAATGCTGTATCCGGATATCGGGTATAATTATGTATCTATGTATATATCACAATAGGTACAATATAATAAAGCAGTGTTATGTCGAGCAATTTATATCCGAATTGTTGTTATGTAGGCTATTCATCAATAAACCACTCGTTATATTTTTACCCCCGATGCAAAACGAGGGATGTCACAAGTTAACCCACTTTGTGTGTGTGTGTTGTCGTAAGGCTCCAACGGAGGGGTTGATTTAATTGCGTTTTGGATTCGAAAGCGAGTTTAATTAGGATTGTTCTTAATCTTGGCTATGCTTCTTGTTGTTCTTACGTCCGCCTCACTACCGCTTTCAAAATACTCAATCACCCTATACTCTATACAAGTATTTTCAAGACAATGTCAATAGAAATTGAAAAAGAAACTTGAACAATAACGCCAAGTCTACAAAGCAACAGAGTTTCTATTATCATCAGAAACAATAACTGTTAGACTGACAAATTGGAACAATAAATAAAGCCTTTGACAATAATATAATATTATTTCTTAAGTTCTGAAAGCACAATAAGTTGAGAAATTATGTAGTTACCTTTTTGGACATGAAGCTTGAGAATGAGTCAGTTCTTTTAAGATGTTTGTGGTAATTAGATCCACACAATTTTTTTTATCTAGTAACTGGTGAGTTTAATCAAGGCCGGAACTTGCCGGACGCACTGCCGTGCGTCTAGATCTGGTAGAACATATGTATTTATGTATTTTCTTTAGCGAAGTAATATTAATATATATATAGCTGCTCGTGCTGATTCACTGACTGATTGATCACCTCTCCTGTAAAATTTTGTATGAAAAATTTTTTTTTCAACAATGGTTTCGTATAGAAAACAAAAATTCATTAGGAACAAAAATATGGAGAGAGCTGATGATTGAGGATTTCGGAGATAGGTGAGGGGCACGCTTAAGGTAATGAAGATAGGTGGGGGGTGCTCGAGCAAATGTCACTCAAAACGTCATCCAATTGGCAGTGAGCTGAAAAAAAATTCAAAATGGCGAAAAAAAGATGGCCGCCATACAAATTTCGTCGGTCTCCATCTCGGAGGGTATAAAAGATGGAAGAATAGTTTCTTAGCAAAAGATGATCAAGATCCGAAGGTCTACTCGATGAATAGAAAAAAAATTCAAAATGGCGGAATTTATTTTTCCATAGAAAATGTATGGCGAATATTGAAGAGACTACAAGTTGTAAACTATGCAAGGCTTTGATGCGGTTCTTTGGAGAACTCTCAAAGAAAAATATGGGAAGACATGATGATTGAGGGTTTGGAAGATGGATGAGGAGCCCGGGCAGGGTATTGTAGATAGATGGGAGGTGCTCAAACAAAAATTACTCAGAATCTCATCCAATTGGCACTGAGTTGAAAAAAAAAAAACAAAATTGCGGATTCAAGATGGCGGCTATACAAATTTTGTCGGTGTCTATCTCACCAAGTATAAAAGATGGAAGAGTGGTTTCTAAGAAAAATATGATCAAGAACTAAAAATCTACTAGATGAACAGAAAAAAAAAACAAGATGGCGAAATTTATGTTTTCACACAAAAATTTTTTTAGTGAAATTTCTTTTTTTAGTAAAAATTCATGCGGAGGAAAAATACTTATGGAGAAAGCTGATGATTGAGGATTTTGGAGACGGGTAAAGAGCACGGCTAGGGTGTTGACGATAGGTAGGAGGTGCTCAAACAAAAGTTACTCGAAACCTCATCCAATTGGCAGTGAGCTGAAAAATAAGTCCTAATCGAGGGTTTGGAAGAGGGATGAAGATAGGTGGAGGCTGCTCAAACAATAAAACACCCGAAAACAAAACCTCGCGGTCCGCTTTAGCGGGCCGCGCACCCACGCGCCATACTAGTTAATATATATATAGCTGCTCGTGCTGATTGGGTCACTGACTGACTCATTGATCACCTCTCCTGTAAAATTTTGTATGAAAATATTTTTTTTTACTAATGGTTTCGTATAGAAGACAAAAATTCATTCGGAGGAAAAATATGGAGAGAGCTGATGATTGAGGATTTCAGAGACGAGCGAATGGCACGCTTAAGGTATTGAAGATAGGTGGGGGGTGCTCGAGCAAATGTCACTCTAAACGTCATCCAATTGGCAGTGAGTTGAAAAAAAATTCAAAATGGCGAAAAAAAGATGGCCGCCATACAAATTTCGTCGGTTTCCATCTCGGAGGATATAAAAGATAGAAGAGTGGTTTCTTGACAAAAAATGATCAGGATCGGAAGGTCTACTTGATGAATGGAAAAAATATTCAAAATGGCGGAATTTATTTTTCCATAGAAAATGTATAGCGAATATTGAAGAGACTACAAGTTGTAAACTATGCAAGGCTTTGATGCGGTTCTTTGGAGAACTCTCAAAGAAAAATATGGGAAGACATGATGATTGAGGGTTTGGAAGATGGATGAGGAGCCCGGGCAGGGTATTGTAGATAGATGGGAGGTGCTCAAACAAAAATTACTCAGAATCTCATCCAATTGGCACTGAGTTGAAAAAAAAAAACAAAATTGCGGATTCAAGATGGCGGCTATACAAATTTTGTCGGTGTCTATCTCACCAAGTATAAAAGATGGAAGAGTGGTTTCTAAGAAAAATATGATCAAGAACTAAAAATCTACTAGATGAACAGAAAAAAAAAACAAGATGGCGAAATTTATGTTTTCACACAAAAATTTTTTTAGTGAAATTTCTTTTTTTAGTAAAAATTCATGCGGAGGAAAAATACTTATGGAGAAAGCTGATGATTGAGGATTTTGGAGACGGGTAAAGAGCACGGCTAGGGTGTTGACGATAGGTAGGAGGTGCTCAAACAAAAGTTACTCGAAACCTCATCCAATTGGCAGTGAGCTGAAAAATAAGTCCTAATCGAGGGTTTGGAAGAGGGATGAAGATAGGTGGAGGCTGCTCAAACAATAAAACACCCGAAAACAAAACCTCGCGGTCCGCTTTAGCGGGCCGCGCACCCACGCGCCATACTAGTTGACTTATACGTACATACGAATTACGAAGCAATGATAAAATTCGTATGAAAAAAATGTTGATAGAGATATAATTTCCGATACTAACAAGGTTCTTTTTATATTTTATTTCTTTTCGAATATTGAACATGTGCCTTAAAATAAATCTTAGAAAAACCTTTTCACTATATCATCAAGTTTTAGCTTACATCACAGTACCTTCACATAACATGGGCGCTCGTTAGTTTAGAGGGCCAAATAACATGGTACTTAGAGAAACTTCAGTTACAGAATGTTAACAAAAAATAATACATAGATATTGGTAGAATATGGTTGTACACAATCTCAAAAAATTTAAATAAAATCGACGTATCTATCTGATCTACATATCGCACCCCTAGATCAAAACCGTTTCAACTCAAAATACTTACTTTTTGAGATAATCCCATTTTTGGATTCCTGATTCGATTACCTATAAGAGGATAAAACTTTCGTAATTTTACGTCCACTAGTGTTTCTTAGATGGCGTAAGAAGTCACTATTGCTGAATAAACCCATTCGCCCCACTCTGCGTCATTTCCAGTTGTGCTTCGTCGTCCGATCGGAGATGTGCTATCTAAAGTGTATTTTTTTGAGTTGCAACGATTTTGGTTAATCCAATTGTTAAAAAAGCAATATTATTTAGAGTTGATACAGTTTTGTAGGGTAATTGAAGAGACATAATTCATATTGCAACAGTTTTGATGATCAAGTTTTGTACAGATTTATCTATTATTTTGTATGACTACAGTTTTTGTGAAAATAATCCTAAATTTTGAGTTAAATCGGTTTTGATGGTGTATTTATTTAGCTACGTTAATTTCGTTACTTTTCGAAATATATTGTTGTTTGAAATAGCATATAAACACAGTGAATTAAAAATATCACTCAAGGTAATTCTAGACAATTTGCCTTTATAGTTTAGGTTAAAATTATGTTTTTTGATTTAAGACACTTTTGATGGTTTAACTATGTAATCATTATTACTACAGAAATAAGTGGTCATTTGATTGTGGAAATGGTAAGTAAAAACAATACTGAGAATTTATTTACTATCAAAGATATTCATAATATTATAAAAAATAACATAATATATCGTAGCTATGTTAACATTTCAAAAACAGGAATTTCAGTATTTGCTTACAGAAATGTAGATAGCAGATTCCAAGCACTTCAAGTGAAAATACTTTTAAAGCTAACCAGCTGAAAATACTTTTAAAGCAAATGAAGAAAACATCTGTGAAGACATTGATTTACCTGTTCCAAGTACTAGATGTACAGGAACAGGTAAATCACACACTGGACTTAAAAAGTTATTATACCTATTAAAACAGCGTTGTCTAAAAAATAAGAGGGAAGCATGGGAACCAGCCTACTATTAGCCCGGAAATCATAGAGAGCGGTAAATTTTATAAATACTATTTCAAGGGGAATGGAATTCAACCCATTACCGAAGGGCAAAACCTTCTCGCAAATATATCAAATGCGACAAGTCTCTAGCTAGTCTAGTAGATTTGTATAGAGATTATAAGGGAATTTGCGAATTAAATAACTTGCCTTTAGCTTCGATGTCAACGTTTAATCCTATCTAATATTTAATTTTATATACATACCTAAAAAGATATATGCAATCGATGCGAAGACGCATATAAGAATGCAGATAAATATGAAAAGTTGAAACTTCTTTCATGAAAACGAAGAGCATTTATAAAAAAAACAATTAGGAAGAATAGAAAAGGAAAATGATAAAAATAGGACTGATGTTAAAGTAGTGTATGATTTGCAAGCAGTAATGTAAGTTCCAAAAGGACAAATATCCTTAATGAATGATCTACTCTATTATAAGTATGTGATTTGTTTTTTCTACCAAATTTGTTTTGTTCATTCAATTTCCTAGTCCGTTTAGTAGGTACTTTTTTACCTTAGAACACTTTTTATTTGAATGATCTTTGATAATAAATTACCTAACACAAAATATGACACTTTGATGAATACGATTATGTAATTAAAAACTGTCCTTACTCAAAAAAAAATCATCAAAACTGAGTTAACTCGAAATCATCAATAATTCTTTATTCAATTGATAACACAAAACTGTAGTAAGTTAAAAAATACAAATTAAAGCAGCTCTAGAGGCACGATTTGAAAGTTAATGATATCATGGCATTTCCAAACACAGCATCTTTCTAAATAATTTGGTGGCATTTTATTTTCTGGTATAGATAATTAAAAATCAGTTTTTCTTCATTTGTGAAAAAAGTGCTTTTTTGAGTTGAAACAGTTTTGATCTAGGGGTGCGATATATAAGTACATGATACTATTTCCTTTTCCGCAGGGAACATTGTGATAAGGATAACACTATTGTAATCTTGTCAATTTAGGAAGAAAGAAGAAAGAAAACTTATTTATTCTCCAATAAATGGTGTCACAAACAAAAAATATACAAATGTAGGGTGACACTATTCTTTTGTGACACCACCCAGAATGGGTGTAGACTGTAGATACAGCTCAACTTTAATGCCCTGCATTAATTTAGTTTAAGAGATTGTACAACCGAAATTGAAAAAAAAAAAACACTGTTGTCCAATTGAATGTGATCTTTTTATATGTAGACTCTCCTTTTATGAAGAAATTGCTTTAGAACATGGTGCAAATTGAAGAGGAAGTACAAACATTGCGGGATGGGTGTCTACTGAATAATGGATCGCACGTAGCGTCACGTTGCTTTCTCGGATTTACATGCGCATTGCATTACCTTACAATGTTGCTATCGACGTCATCGTCAGCCTGAATCTGATCGCAGATTACAAGCGTCGTCGCCGTATCCGTAGCCCGTTGTCCTAGGTGAACGACAAACGCGATGCGAAATGACGCGACGCGATAAAAGTTGATAGAAAATGACAAACTTACGCAATATGGTGCGAGCGTCTCTTTGCGGTCCATCATTACAATTTACAACATCTTCAAAAATGCCACTGTTTAGTCCACTGTTCACAGATTAAATAGCGCGAGCGTTTTGATCAGCAGCATTTTCTTCATGCATCAAAATTGATGTCAACTATTGATGTGGGCGGGCGTGCGTGCGGTACCTCCACCTAGTATCATACCTCTAGCTAACAGCAGATTTTGGAAAAGAGGTAAACTAATGAATCCTAACATTATAATGGAAGCTTTAAACTGTTTGCAGCAAAGCTATAATTTTTTTTTTGTAATTTAAGGTCACAATTTAAAAAATATGAGCGGGAGAAATGAAATTAAAAATTTAGTCTAAATTAAAAATTTAGTCTGACTTATATCAATCATTGATCTTCTAGCCAATGCAATTCCCTCCAAACATTTAATTTTAGATGTAAAAAAAATACCAATGGTACAAAATTTACTGAAGCTTACAATTTGTGAAATCGACTCCTTAAAACCCAGGCATCATTACCAATTCACAAGAAGGGAGGCGACAATTGAACCGCGTTCTTCGTGGAATATTTACTTTTTATCCCAGACACAGCTATCCGCGTCGATGGCTTATTTCAATTGCTGTACAAAGGATTCCTTTAGCCCCGGTCGGCGAACTACATTCCTCCGGGCAAAAATGTAAACACTGTCATTGTAGTAAATTGCGACCCTTCCTCGCGTTCGAGTACAAGCAGGATTCGTAATAAATATTCTTTGAGCGCTATCATTTGAATAGAGATGCTCGAAATATATTTACTCGATTGGAACGGCTTTTGGTTCCATTTACCCAAAATGACATACCTATATTTATGACTTACAGGAAAAAAACAATTATAGGTACATAAATTCAGTATTAGAATTAGTGATTTTAGGAAAGAAACTATGCGTAGGTACGTGGACGGGAACTTTGGATGAATTGAAGAGAGTATGTAATCTATCTATACATATAATAAAATCGTAGAATTGCCGTATCTGTACATTAAAGATTTTTGCAAAATAATAACTGGGGGGTGTTAGGGATAAGTAATGGAACATAAAAAAGCTATTTTTGAATTTTTTGTCTGTTTGTCGGTTTGTCTGTTTGTCGGTTTGTCTGTTTGTCTGTTTGTCTGTTTGTCTGTTTGTCTGTACGTTTGTGCGCGCATCACGCAAAAACTACTGAATGGATTGAAATGAAACTCGGCATACTTTAAGTTCATACTACGGAGTAACATATAGGATACTTTTTATCCCGAAATTCAGCACGGTTCCCTTGGGAGAGGGGATGAAAGTCAAAATGTGTACTTAGCTGTCATTCGTTAACGGGTGGTCCGATTTCATTCATTCTTTTTTTGTTAGAAAGGAAATACTTCAAAGATTACTGGCTAATCTCTGAAAGGCTGGACCGATTTTGATGGGACTTTCACTGGTGGATGTTTACATTTTGATCTACCTAAACATCCGCCAGTGAACTTTTAACAGTTTTTAGCAAGATATGAGCTCAAACGAGCTTAGGAAAAACAAAATGATTCTCACGGGAGTTTTAAAAACCAATATCCACGCGAACGAAGTCGCGGGTTTCCACTTGTCATAATATAATGGAGTACGAGTAGATACATAGCTGAATATGTTCTGATAATATGAAAATTATTTCCCTCTTATGAGAGGTATAATTTTCGTATTAGCAGCCGAGTGGAAATTTCATGTAGGCAATGGGCTATCTATAATATGTTTATTAATTATTATTTTTATCCTTGATAGATTATAGATACATAATAAAGGTGAACAAATTACAGAAAACTCGGAGAAAAGCGGAAGTGACGCGCTTTACCCGGCGCTTTAGACATTATTGGTTTTTCATATAAATGTTCAGACTTACATATCAAATCAGTCGCAATTCGAATTACTATCAATAGATTGAGACTAATCATAATAGGAAAATAGTTATCAGTAAGCAAAAAATCCCGAAGCCAGAAGCAAAGCAAATAAACGAAAGAACGGCACTTGAAGGTGTGGTCATTTTCATACGTCACACATTAATGGCGTCGTTTTATGGCTATACCATATTGTAAGATGGTGATAATAAAAAAAATAAACCCGGCTGAGTTTGTTGTTGGCTCTTCTCAGGCCAGGGCGCGTTTGCAACCCTCGTAGTTTTAGTTTTAAGTTTCCGTGAGTAATTATCACCATTACCTACCTGTTCTTAAATTGACGTTCAAAAAGTGTACAGTGTACCAATTTTGAATAAAGTTTATTTAAGTTTGAGTCGTTTGCATATTTTCCATCAGCGTCGCGCAATAAATCGTGAGAGCAATTGAAGCGTCGCGCAACAGAGATGAAATAACGCAGGCGTGAAACAGATGCGGATCTCCAATAATTTGCTTAGCGACCGAGCGGGATTATATTGCGCAATGAACGAAGGGCGGAATAGCGCCAAGTTGTAAAATTTATGTTCGGAAATCGAGATCGAACATGCGTCGCGGCGTTAATACGATACACGCATGATATATGTAGGTACATGCTTATAGCTCTTTGGGAGAAACTCAATTGAAAAATAAACTTTACTAACTTAAAAATTCAATTGAGAAAGTCAATTGAAAAATAAACATAATTAGAAAGAATGCGGTACAGACATTGGTTAAATACCAGGAGCATTTTTAAACGAAGAAGAGTTTATTATCAGGGTAACCGTATCGATGGAAACCAGCCATCAAACGGGTCTTAGTTGGTCTAAGTTAAGTCTAAACTCTAAAGCGTTCCGCTGATGAGAAGACGAGACCGTCTCATTTTGCACAAACTATTTTGCAAGTAATATGAAATTCGATGAGTGAAGTTTTACCATTAAGGTTAATGAGATATTAATTGTCAACAAAGTTCTAGATCTCTTTAGAAAGTATACAGGGTGTTAGGAGACCGCTCTCGGAAACGAAGACAGGTGATAGTACTGATGATTACTGATAAGATATCACTAAAAAAAACGTGAAAAAAAAATTTTTTTTTACAAAAAAAAAAATTGCACTTTTTATACAATATCTGTTTTGGAGGGTTAAACAGCCCTGTAATTGCAAAAAACTTATTTGCTGTATTTTGTAAAAGTTTGTTACGTAATTCTTGCGTGATTAAAATAAAATCAGCTGACGCTGGAGGTCAACGAACTTGATGTGACCTATTTACGTATCGTTAGATACCTACGAAACCGCGGTCGCGCCGACGCCGATACCTACCTTATAAGATAATGTTTAGATAGTATAACAATAGCGCTAAGTTTTCGGTAGCGGTCTCCTTATACCCTGTATACCTATCTATTATCTACATAAAGTAAATATTAGAATATTAAAACCTACTTTAACGATCTAAAAGTCTTGGTATATTAGTCTTATTAATATTTAGTTAATGAAAGGATTAGATATAAACTTTGATGAGTAAATTAATAATGCAGATGAAGCTTTCAGAAATTAAGGGTCGGGGCATACTAGCACAGAGTCGAAGCGCATCGAAGCGTCAAGCAAAAAATGTTCATGGGCATATTGGCACCTATCTCTACAAAATAACGCAGAACGAGTTCGTACGAATACGCGCGCATTCGCTCGTCTTTTTTTCCGATAGTTTACGCTTTCATTTGTAGAAATAGGTGATAGGTATATGTGAATTTTTTTCGCTTTGCTTCGATGCGCTTCGACTGCACCTATAAATAATCCTACAGAAACCGTTAAGTACCCACGTGGATATCTAATAAAAAATAGTTTGTTTAGTTGTTCGGTTCAGTTCGAAATAATATGATTCGATTGCTTTGTAAGTATACTGCGCAATAAATGAAGCAAAGTTTTGCACTCGAGAATCGAGCACGATATTGTGATGGCGGTTCGATGCGCACGTGTATCAATGCCTGGGGAAATAAAACAGAGGCCTTATACCGACTCTGTACATAGTGGCAACGATGATCGAAATTCGTGTATCGACACACAATGACTTAAGAGCAAAATGAACCCAAAGACTCTTATTTTAAAGTCGTAATTCAATAGTTCGAATAGTTATTTTACAACATTTCTGCTTGGGGCGCTGGCTGTTTTCGAATACTGAATGTATTGGCGAACTCAAACCTCAATATAAGCCATTTTCTGGAAGCCATCACTCTACCATCAAAATTTGAACTTAGGCAATAATAAAGTTCTGTTACCTTGTAATATAACTTCGATACTCGAAGGCTCTCATAGATATATGTACATATATGTAGATGCCCGAGGGACGTAATAGGATAACATTAAATCGTCAGCCACATATCTAGTTAGTTTCCGTAAACCGTAAGTATATTTACTCAGTAAGTGGATCACGCTTACAGAAACTCGATATCGAAGATCACGGAAACATAGGTAGGTAAGCACCGGGTAAGTACCACCCCCCGTACCTACATAGCCATGACATAACACTAGAGATATCTAAGCTCTAGAATATACAACGCATAATTGGCAGAACAATAGTGATTCAGGTGACTTTTTTTGTTTCAGGTGACATTTATTTACTCTCACGGCCACAATCTTAGCAGGAAACACCAAATTCCGCCAACTTGACAGGAATATTCTTCCTCGTTCCAACTGTAGTAGAAAATTTGAGTCCCTTTTTGCAAGTAGGATACCATTATATCGGATTTTAAATATAAATAGTTGGCGATATTTTGTGATATTCTATCATCATCAATTGTGAATCTGTTGTTAACATCAATCGATAACTACTTAATGTCAAGTTTGTGTTCTCAGCGGTTGAGTTCTGGAGTTAGCTTGGATAACCGGAGTGATCCAAAGAAAAAGAAACCGTTACGTACAGTATACCAAACCGTCCGAGTAGAATAAATAGACCAGGGAAAGGATTAGGTTCTTAATCGTATCTGGCACATAGTCAGGGAGTGAATATCGTAAAGGAATCTACTCTGACTACAGTTAACAAAGCGAATCTTAAAATGGGACAAAAGCAAAACGAGTCAAAATGTTGTAGTTGAAACTTCTGATATTTCCAAATAAGAAAAAAAAAAAATAAGCGGGCCGGGAATATCCTATTCCTGATTTAATATGTCGGATGTTCCGACTCAATATATAACATCAGAAAACGGGAGGTTTGGCACGTAGTGCGCTATTAGGTCGAAAGCCGCAAAGGGAAATATCCCGATGCAATATAAATATACAGAAAATGTCGCTAAATATGGAAGATAATATGTTTTTTGTTATTACACAATAGAATACAAGTTTCCAACGACGTAGTAGGCTAAGGTTGAGGACAAATCGAGTGGAATTCGATGAGCCGACAAATGGGCGCGGAAAGCTTCGGCATTTTTGGCTCGCAGATATTATAACGTTCCCCTAGCATTTCAATATAAGTGACATTTCTGCGGAATTCCACAAACGGATGGACGCTGTTCTGAAACAATAACTAAACTAAATACATTTTTACCAAAACTAACCCGAAGACATACTAATTTTGGGAGTTGTGAAGCGACAAGTGTTGGTAGACCCCTACTTGACATCAGACGCGTCACAGGGATCCGCTGGATATAAGTAACACAAGACCGCGGCGTGTAGAAGCACAGAGTACCTACAGAGGGGAAGCTTCTAGTAAGCGGCCCGCTGTAGGTACACTCACACATATGCGCATGTTTGTCACCAACTGTACCGGTTAGTGGAACGAGCGCGCGTCCGTGAACCGTTGGTGAGTGTGTTTGTGTGAGTATACCTACAGCGGGCCGCTTGTGGAAGCTTCCCCTCTGTAGATTTACTACTCGTGTGGTAGAAGTCCCTGCAAGAAGACCCATTTTAGAGTAACTACTACGTTTGATTATTTTCTAGTTCAACAATAAACAATACATACATACCTACACATAACATCGAACCTCGGACATCGAACTGAAATGCGGCGCCCAAAAGTTTTCCTACTGCGAGACTCATGTATAGGTAAAGTTATTCCGCCGAACGTTTTAACTTTGACACAACGTCAGGAAACAAGTGGGTCGGCACGTAGCGGGCCGATATTAGGTCGACACTCGACAGCCGCAGAGGAAATATCCTTTTGACGAGTTCATAATGCTGAATTATGTTTGGATCAAGCCAATTGACGCACGAATGTGCGGACGAGAACATAAATGTGCCAGTTCGGATTTGGTTCAGATTTCGGGCCTCTAAAGGCCTTGGGGTCATTTAGCGGGCGATGGATAGAAGTGTGCTAGGAGTATCCCTGCGGGTTCGAATTAGAATTGTAAAGATCCGCAGGAGAACCAGAGTTGCCGATATAGCTCATCGAGACGTGAAAATGATATGACAATGGACGTGGCACATAGATTAAAGACTCGATAAACGTCGGCGGCTAGTTGCTCCAACCGATCCCGCACTGGCAAACGCAACTTTGGAAGATCCTCAAAGGTGGGCATACGGTCTCAAGAGAGTCACTAGAAGCCATTGGATAAAAGATCGTATTCTGTGGTGATCCTTACAAGAAACCGATGTCCAGCAGTGGACGTCTATCAGTTGAGACAACGATGATGGATTTGGTTTATGCATCTCTACACTAATCGCGATCGTGACGCTACGAAAAACAATGTGTTCTATTATTAAGCAACATAATAAGCGACGTTGAAAACGTTGACAACGTATCAGAACAAAATATCATCGTCGCAGCTTCTGAACACGACTTCCATCCATCTTGTGGTTGAATAGTAAAAATGTAAAGTAGGAATGAGATCGTGTAGCTGAACAACTTTTCCGAAATACAATCAGCTGTAAACCGAATAGCAGACAGCCTTGGATCAATAGATATACAGACATCGAATAGAATAAGCAATCGTATGGAATGACAAAAGATATGCTAGGGTCACCAGAATCAATACACGTACCCACTCTATACCGCTTTCTAATACCTAACGAAAACACCTAACAAAACTCCCGCGAGTAATGTAGACCGTATAGAACGTAGTTTTCTACACGTTTCATTTCATTCGTTTCTACACGTATTTCTAGAGACAGTTTATTAAATTTCAATGTAACTGACCTAATGAACTAATTGAACTAACTAACATTAATGACCAATTATTATCTATCGGCTTGTCGCATCCATGTTTCCACATTCTTATAGTTAGAAACATTAAGAACAATTTTTCCTGGTGGAAAATAACTGACTTTTATGTAAGCAATCAAACCACTAACTCAGCCATTCACGAACTCTGATATGATATCACTAATTATTGACAACTCAATCTTACGTAGGACCAAGAGCAGTGCACCTTTTAAAATTCTTTTTTCATATCGACCGTGCTTATTTGATTTCGCATAAAGTAATTATCACGAGTATACATCAGCCTGAATGAGATCAAAGCGAAATAATATTATTGCAAAAATATTCATTACTTCGCAAAAACCGTAGGCGTTTCATAATTAAATATTTGCGCAGAGACAGCCTCTGCGTCAATCATTCCCTCTGGGTAAAGTCCGAATTCCGATCCGCATCTGAGACAATAGTGATCAATCATATTTTGATGATACAGAATTCAAATTGATATTATAATATAATATAGTATCTGATCAAAATCCGATAACATACACTTGATTTCGGATCACTTCAAATCGTATTTTATCTTGCTGTTCGGAACAGAGTGCAGTGGACAAGAACCCGGAGACAGTTGTTACAATATGTATACATAACCTAGACGAACTATAGCAGGCCTGTCTCAATTTGCAGTGTAACTAATCACCAAGCTAGTACATCGGCAACCCGCTGTCAGTACAAATTCAGTCGTTTACAGCGCCAGATGAGGTAAAAAATTACACAATAGAAATTGAGTGCTTTACTTAGGTGAATATAAAGACACTCATCGCCGTGCGAGCAAAATTACACTTTATTGCGTCGAATCATGAGTCGCTTTTAAGTTAAATGTCTATGTGGAGTGAGCTTTCTGTATCTGCATATTCTGTACCATTAATTAAGTATTCTGCTAAGGTTTTCTGTTACTCTGTGGTTGTCTCAGGGCCGTATGTTATTTGGGGGCGATACCGGTTCCTCCTCGTTGGTGTCCCTGGGCGCCTGGGTGCGCTGCCCCGCCCTTTACACGGGGCGAGGCACTCAGGATGGCTGATCACCGGTCTTTCCTATCTTTCTTCTCTTTTGTAGCATACTCTTCTTTTGTATTATTTTATTGTTTCGCTATCTTTCACCACCTTTTCTTCACTATCTTCCACTTTTGGAGGAGGGAGTAATCCCCTTTAGGGGAGGACTCGTG
This sequence comes from Melanargia galathea, assembly GCA_920104075.1. NCBI lineage: Eukaryota > Metazoa > Arthropoda > Insecta > Lepidoptera > Nymphalidae > Melanargia > Melanargia galathea. Next base: position 4,114,597 of record OV049859.1, on the reverse strand, counting down.
AGGCGAGCTCGGTGTGCACTTACCCTGCCTCCGAGCGGGCTGTGCGGGAACTAGTCCTGCGCAGTCCTCGTCGTACTATCGTAATCCCTGTATGTGTGTTGGGTGACGGTCATGTCTCTCACCTGACGAGGGACCGAGGGTCTTGCCTTAACCGGCCGGACCGCGAGGAAGAAAACCTCTATAAAAAATTACCCCGAATCCCAAGCGTTGGCGCACCGCGAGGGGATGCATGGCTGATGGGATGTTCAGTCGCTAGTGCGCCCCCCGTCAGGGTACCTGCCGACCCCCTGGCGGGTTACCCCTTAGGCTTATCCGGGTGCAGGGGGCACCGCCCGGATGGACCGTTATTTCCCCCACACTCGTGGGAACAAATATGGCAACTTCTAAAAAATTTACAAATATTGATAACGAACGCGGACTCGATTTGGTTAATGACGATATGGCGGTGGATGTGGGCGCCTCGATGGCGCGCGCGGAAACCCTTGACCTTGGCACGAAGAAGGAATTAGTCGTCCGATTGGAACGGCTATCTGAGTCGGACTCGTCGGCTTGCAGTATGGCGACGGTCACTTCTAAAGGCTCCGTCGACATGGACAGGCAACGGCGAAAGAAGGCGGAGAAGCGGCCCCACTCTGGGGAAAACGTCTCGGGCTCTGAAAGCGACGCGGGTGCGCAACAGAGTGAAGGGGACTCGGAGGCATCAATCAGCAGATGGCTGAAACCCTTTTCCAAAAGGGGGCGGGGCCGACCTCACACAACGGGGAAGTACGCTGGCCTCTCTAAACAGGCTGAACTGAATGCCGAAAAGGCAAAGGAGCAGCGCTTCCAGGCGGAGGATGCGCTGGCCGCTTACTGTGCCACGGCTAAAGTGGCCATCGAAGAAAGGGCGGCCCGTCTTAAAAGTCGCCAACCTGGAGTGACGGAGGACATGCCGCAGACGTCTGCTGCGCTGGACGCAGCGGTTCAGGAGGCACTTAACATTGTGGTGCAGGTTGCTGACAGGTCGGGCAACCTAAAAGGCACCTACGTTAGAGCATTGAAGACTGCCGCCGACACCATAAAAGGTGCGGTAGCGGAATTAAGGGCCCTGACGATGACGGAGGAGGTTGCCCGCTTGGAAGCGGCCAACGCGCAACTCTCGGGCCAATTGGCTGAGCTGCGCCGAGAAGTCGCCCAGATACGGCAACAGCCTGCGGCGGTGGCCGAATCAAACATCCAACGCATTATGGAGGAGACGCTGCGCTCAAATCGCGAGCAGTTCAGTGCCATGTTGAACGCCCGGTTGGAGGGGCTTGAGTGCCGCCTTCTCCCAGAGCCTCGGTTGCGACCTCCGCTGGCCGCCGACCGAAAGACGGCGCAGGTGGCAGCTCCAGCTGTAAAGGCTATTCCACCGGAAAATAAGGGTGTTACAGCCGCCTCTCGAGTGTCGGCATCTGAAAGGGTACCGTCAACCCCTTCCAACGGAGCAGTTCGGACCGTCGAGGCCGCCAAACGTAAGCGAACAAAGCGCCCAAACATGGCTGCACAAGAAGCGGCATCGAATAGGAATGCTCCTCTGGCAACCGCGGAGCCAGAAAATGCTAAACCGAACACGTGGAGTGCTGCTGTTGGGAGGAAAGCCAAAAAAGTGGCTAATGGTTCGGCGACGACGGCGAAGCAGTATCCTGCCGGGGCTCCCAAAAAGGCCCCACGTAAAAGAAAACTCCGTCCTCCTCGCACTGCGGCAATAACAATAACACTGAAACCCGGTGCTGAGGAGAGAGGGGTTAAGTACGAGCAGGTCTTGGCTCAAGCCAGAAGCCAAATAAACCTCCGGGACATCGGCCTGACTGCGCTCCGTTTCCGGACGGTAGCCACGGGAGCTCGGATGTTGGAGATCCCACCGGGCACCAACGAGGCTGAAAAGGCGGCAGATGCCTTAGCGGACAAGCTCCGAGAGGTGCTCAGCCCGGACATAGTCCAGGTCCATCGACCAACAAAATGTGTTGAAATAAGGGTCATGGACCTGGACGATTCCGTGACGGCGGATGAAGTTGTGGCGGCGGTCGCTGGTGAGGGAGGCTGTACCACCGGTACAATAAAATCGGGCGTTATTGCTCGGGGCACGAGGGGCTCTGGCTCACTTTGGTTGAGCTGCCCTGTAGCGGCTGCCAAGAAAGTAGTGGAGGCTGGCCGAATTAAGGTAGGGTGGGTTTCGGCCCGGGTGATGCTGCTTGAGCCCAGGCCACTACGCTGCTTCAGGTGCCTCGAGAAGGGTCATATGGGAGCCAAGTGTGATAGGGGTGTCGACCGCAGTCGTCTGTGCTTCCGCTGTGGACAGCCTGATCACAAGGCTCGAGAATGCACCGCCGCCGAAGCAAACTGCGTTGTCTGCACAGCAACTGGTAAGCCAGCGACGCATGTCGTTGGCAGTAAAGGGTGCCAGGGTGGGAAAGCTCAAACTGCGAAAAAGAAAGGTAAAGGGGCGACGAAAGGTCCCGTAGCCGCGTCGCCGCAGGCGGAGGTGGAGCCAATGGAGACCGCACAATAATGGCGTTAAAATGTCTCCAAGCGAACATTAATCACTCTGCCAGGGCTCAGGATCTTTTAGTCCAAACCATGGCAGAGTGGCAAATCAATGTGGCGGTGGTTTCGGAGCCCTATTTTGTTCCCTTGCGGGACGACTGGATCTCCGACCATGAACAGGTGGTGGCTGTTGTTGCCCCCGCTGTTGCTGGCTCCCCGGGCATCGAGGGTGTAGTAAAGGGTAGGGGGTACGTGCAGGCCATTGTTGGCGGTGTGGCGATTGTGGGTGTCTACGCCTCGCCCAATCGGAGTCTTGCCGACTTTGAGCAAATGCTGGTGGAGGTCGGGACTCTGGTTGGGCAAATATCACCCACCCCTGTGTTGGTCGCAGGGGACTTCAACGCCAAATCAACGGCTTGGGGTTCCCCTGTGACAAATGCTCGAGGCGAAGTATTAGAAGAGTGGGCTGTGTCGCTTGGGCTTATGGTCCTCAATAGTGGGTCGGAGAGCACGTGCGTGCGGCTGCAGGGCGAATCGGTCGTGGACATCACGTTCGCGTCCAACGCCCTGGCCCGCCGTGTTCGAGATTGGAAGGTGGAGACGGACGTGGAGACCCTGTCGGATCACCGGTATATCCGGTTTGATGTCTCTGCGGTTCCCGTCTCTCCTACGGGTGTTTTCCGGCCCACTGTTGGACGGTTGGACGGTCCGCGTTGGACGATAAGTCGTCTCGATCGTCAGTTGGCAAAAGAGGCGGCCATTGTGGAAGCCTGGGGGGCCAGTTCCGAACCGGTAGTCCAAGTCGACCAAGAGGCTGACCAAATCGGTGATGCTCTGTCTCGCATTTGCGATGCGGCAATGCCGAGAGCTAAACCCCACTTGCTGGGTCATCGTCGGGTGTACTGGTGGCGTCCAGAACTCCGTCAGCTACGGAACGCCTGTGTGGCAGCACGCCGCCAATATGTCCGGTGCAGGGGGAGAAGGGTCCGTGACCACAATGCGGAGGACGTCCTCTACGCCGCCTATAGGGCCGCCCGCCAAACCCTGCAGAAGGCCATAGCCCAGGCCAAAGAGGCGGCGTGGGAGGAATGGTTGGGGACGCTCGATGGGGATCCTTGGGGAAGACCGTATCGCGTGGTGAGGAAAAAGCTTCGACCCTGGGCTCCCCCGCTAACCACCAGTCTCGAGCCACAGCTCCTGGAGAGAGTCGTGGACACGCTCTTTCCCGAACGGGGAGAATTCGTGCCACCGGCTATGGTACCAACTGTTAGACCTGGCGAGAACGAGGATCAGGCGCCTCCGGTTACCGAGGCGGAATTGTATACGGCTGTCATCAAACTTCGGTTGAAAAAGACAGCCCCAGGGCCCGACGGTATCCCGGGGCGCGCCCTGGCGATTGCGTTGGGTGAGATGGGTGAGAGTGTTCGGCACCTCTTCAACGCGTGCCTAGCTCAGGGTAGGTTTCCGCAACGGTGGAAAATGGGCAAACTTGTACTCCTCCGGAAAGAGGGGCGCCCGCCCGATCAGCCGTCGGCCTATCGCCCAATTGTGCTGCTCGACGAGACGAGCAAGCTCTTTGAGCGTGTGCTGGCTGCCCGTCTCGTCGGTAGCATGGAGCCGGGCCTTAGCGAGCAGCAGTATGGGTTTCGCCCCGGTCGCTCGACACTGGACGCGATCGCCAGGGTTAGGGACCTGGCAGAGGAGGAGGTCTCTCGGGGTGGGGTTGTTATGGCAGTGTCATTAGACATATCTAATGCCTTCAACACCCTGCCCTGGGAAACTGTATTGGAGGCTCTGCGGTTTCACAACGTGCCGGGTTACCTAAAACGCACAATTGCCGATTATTTTACAGGCAGAGCGGTAGCCTACCCAACGAGGGAGGGATGGAGCAGGAAGTCGATGTCGTGCGGTGTTCCACAGGGTTCGGTATTAGGGCCGCTCCTGTGGAACATCGGGTACGACTGGGTGCTGCGCGGGGCCACTTTGCGGGGGGTCAGCGTCACATGCTACGCTGATGATACCCTCGTGTCGGCCCGCGGCAGCTCCTATCGCGAGGCGGCCTATCTCGCCACGGCTGGGGTAGCACACGTGGTCCACCGCATCCGCGCTTTGGGCCTGGAAGTGGCCCTGCACAAATCCGAGGCCCTTGTATTTCATGGACCTCGGAATGCGCCGCCACCGGGGGCGACCATTACAGTTGGCGGAACTTCCATCGCCGTCGGGTCGACAATGAAATACCTGGGACTTGTTCTCGACGGCAGGTGGAAGTTCGAAGAACATTTCCGGCGCTTGGCCCCAAAACTGGTGGCTGCAGCCGGAGCGTTAGGGCGGATCCTTCCGAACGTGGGAGGGCCAGGAGGATCCTGCAGGCGCTTGTACACCGGCGTAGTGCGCTCAATGGCGCTCTACGGGGCGCCGATATGGGCGGACGCCCTGAGTACCCGTAACGTCGCCGTGCTGCGACGTCCGCAGCGCGTCATGGCACTCAGGGCGGCTCGAGCGTACCGCACGGTGTCATACACCGCAGCGTGCTTGCTCGCTGGAAGCCCGCCGTGGGACCTTGAGGCTGAGGTCATCTCAAATGTCTATTGGCGGGTTAAGGCAGCAAAAGCAGAAGAGAACTGGCCCCACTCTCGTGAGGTTCAGCAGTGGCGAAAGGAGGCCCGCGAAAGCCTCTTAAGCAAATGGTCGGAGAGGCTAGAAGTCTCGAGAGTTAGCCGGGAACTTGTTGCGGCCATTCGGCCTGTACTGAAGGAGTGGGTCGAGCGCAAGCACGGCCCACCCACTTACCACCTCACACAACTGTTGACCGGCCATGGTTGCTTTGGCAAATACTTGTGTGAGGTGGTGGGTAGGGAACCCTCGGCGGTGTGCCACCATTGTGATGGTGGAGCCGTGGATACGGCCGAACATACGCGCGCAGAGTGCCCAGCTTGGGCGGAGCCTCGCGCAGTCCTATCCACGGCTGTAGGAGGGGACCTGTCGCTTCCGGCCGTTATCAGTGAAATGGCCAAAAGCGAAGAGGCTTGGGCAGCACTTTGCGAGTTCAGCGAAGTGGTAATGTCGCACAAGGAGGCGGCGGAGCGGGAGAGGGAGGACGATGTCAACTCACTCCCGTTGCGCCGTAGGAGACCAGGTCGGCGGCGACGTGCCTTCGCAGGCCGAACACTGCCGCAATAATGAGGTTGGCGGTGGAGCCAGTAACTGATCCACCGCGGGGCGTCGCCCCACTGACGCCCAGCCTCCAGTGGCGGACTCGGGGAAGTCTGTCACAGTACGGGACGGAGGCAGAGGAGGAAGGTGCGCTCTACCATCACGGTGCGCCTTCGAGATTAGTCGCTTAATAGCGACTACCGCTGGCGGGGTTGCAGTCGTAAGCCACAAGCGTTCCTGCGGCCCTGCTCCCTTGCGGCGAGGCGGAATTTCCGGAGAGGTTTTAGTGGGTATTGTAAATCGGGGCCGTCATGCCCCGTTGAGTCCCACATACCCGGCCGGTTCCCCACCCGGCCGGGATGCGTAAATGCATTTCCTCTTCGATAAAAAAAAAAAAAAAAAAAAAAAAAAAAAAAAGGGCCGTATGTTATTTTAAAATCTATATCTGTTTATAAAGTGCGGAATTACCTCAGTAAGGACAAATAGTATAGGATCCCGCTATAGAACGACATTCACCGAGATGTTTATTTGATGAAACCTATTTTATATTTAATTTAATATGTCAATAAATATATTGCATATGGGTTGCCTAACAAATTTCAGTCCCGGATATGATTAACTAATAAATAAATTAAAAAAAATTTTTTAAACATTTCACTGGTTTGATTATTAGGCAAATTCATAATGAAATAATCTTTATTTTCATTTAATTTTAATTCAATAATCAGACCGGTGTAAAATGCTAGTATCGATTCACCTGTTTACACCTGGCTACCCGAGAGTTGTGACCGGAAAAGAATAGGCAACCTAACGTTTGAATATTCTATGAGCTTCATACTTTCGATTGGTATAGAATTTGTCTAATAATAATCAAACCGGTGAAATGTTTAAAAAAAAATTTTTTTAATTATTATAATTTTTTTAATTATTAATTAATCATATCCTGGACTGAAATTTGTTAGGCAACCCATATGCAATATATTTATTGACATATTAAATTAAATATAAAATAGGTTTCATCAAATAAACATCTCGGTGAAGGTCGTTGTATAGCGGGATCTTAGACCAAAAGGGACTACAAGTTGAATATTTATATCTTCGAAAAAAGCGACTCATATAATAATGATCGAACTTCACTTAAGGTAAGTTCGTTTGATCATATATTGTACTTGTTATTAGTTTATCTACTTTTTATTTTTTAAATATAATACCCGTTTAAACTGAAAGTTTATTAGTTTATCTACTTTTTATTTTTTAAATATAATACCCGTTTAAATTGAAAGATTTCATTCGTTTCCAGAAGCATATTATTTGTATTCTGTTACTCTGTGGTTGTCTCTGGTTCTTGTACTCGTTATCAGTTTATCTATTTTTAAATAAACCGCTTAAACTGAAAGATTTCGTTCGTTTGCAGATGGATATTTGTATCTCCTACAGATAACACCGCGGCGCACGTTCGCATCGCGTCGTTCGGTTATTGATGATACAATGGATGGGTGAAAGCCAGTGAAGACGGATCGCGTTTTGACAGTTTGTTTATCGTTCCTTCTATTTTGGCCGTGTGATATTGATGTAACGCGCAGAAAAATAAACAACTATTATATCTTGAGACTGAACTATTGTTCTTAAATAGGTAACCTTTAGTGTGACATCTCAAGACAAGTTTATCTTATATCTATCTATACCTAATATACAGAGGCTTATCCTGACTGACTAACTGACTGATCATCAACGCACAGCCTAAACCACTGAAGCTAGAAACTTGAAATGTTCATAGGAACTTCCTTTTATGACGTAGGCGCACACTAAGAAAGGATTATTTCAAATTTCACCCCTAAAGGGGTTAAGTAGGGGATGAAAGTTTCTATGAAAGTCCGACATTTTTCACGTCATTTTATCAAGTTATATCCATGAAAATTGATATTTGTTTTTTGGAATTTTGAAAAACTACTCCCAAGTGGGTTAAATGGGGGATTAGTGTTTGTGTTACATTTTTATGAATCCACGCGGGCGAAGTCCCGAGCATCAACTAGTACCTACCTAATATATTCACTAACGCAAGTTTTATGCTCAAAATGAAAGTTTCACGTCGTCAGTCAACATGGCAGCATGTTGCACATTTGTTGTCCAGTGAACACTTTATTGCTCATAAATTTTTGCTAAAAGCAGCTCAAGGAAAATTTAAATATAGGTGTAAGAAATAAGAATTCATAAACCTACTTTACCTTTTGAATGTTGGGAAATCATAACCCCCCATTGTTATAAATATTAATTAATTGTATTGTATTCATAACTGCTGCACAAAAACAATGTAATAATTATTTTTCTTATGCCACTACATATTATAAAACAAAGGCCCCGTCTGTTTGTCTTGTCTGTTTTTTTTTTCTTTATTAAAGGGTTTGTTCAATCTGAACATGTCGTCTTGTCTGTTCGCGATAAATTATAAACTCCAGAACGGATTATCATGCGGTTTTCACCAATAGACAGAGTGGTTCATGAGGAAGGTTTAGGTGTATAATTTGTTAAAGTTTTGTGATAATAATTGTTGAAAAATGTTGGAAAAAGTCAACCCCCTGAGAGCTTTCATCAAAAGCTGCCTAATTCCTTTGAGATATATAACAAAACGATGCATGGTGGAATAGTAGCAGGTAATTACTACCTGAGCGAAGCCGGGGCGAGTCGCTTGTACATATACAATACATATATAAAATAGGTACCAACTTATTTTGTTATTTCGCGTCAAAATGAGTCAATAAATAAATTAATGATGTATTAAAACGTATATAATGCGGTCTGTAATAGGAAAAAATACATATCTATCTATTATCTAACCGCCATTGACGCAAGACCTTAATTACCAAGACATTAAGTCGTAGGTAGGGTAAATATTCAGGTTTCCTGCGTAAAAGAATAAAAATCAGCCAAGTGCGAGTCGGGCCTCGCTCTTTCAGGGTTCCGTACATAATTATGAACAATATAATATTTTGGGTCTAAGAAATATTTAATTTCCGAGTTAGACATCGCAAGAAACCGTGAAAGAAAAACGCAAAATAAGTTCGTTTGTTTTGGTCACAGCTTATAAACTATTTTATGAATCGTTGTTTTCAGTATTTGTTGTACAAATAGAGCATATACATAGTACATAATATACCGAAATATCATATTCCTAACTAGTTTAGTTTTTTAGATAGCCCCCGTCACAAAAATGGTCTAAAATTGACAATTTTGATGACCCCCCATTTCCTTACTTTTTAAGCAAAAAATTAAAAAAATATATATTCGTACTCTACTCAATGAGCTCTAAACAATGATACCCCACAAGCTAGGGTAAGAAAAAAATTTTTTTTTTCCGGCTCCTTTCTCATGTATGGGAGCCCCCCTGAAAAATAATTTAATTCAATTTTTAATTCAATATTTGATTTTGGGTCAACGTTTTACACCAAGTACCAAAATTTCAGGTTTGTAACTCATTTCGTCTGCGAGCTAGAGACCTGTGACCGGCGGACAGACGGACAGACAGACAGACAGACAGACAGACAGACAGCCGAGTGACATTAATAGGGCTCCGTTTTTACCCTTTGGGTACGGAACCCTAAAAAAGTGTTGATACTACCGCATAACCGCTAAATTTGTTTTGAAGAAATTTAACAAAAGTATACCTTTTTATCCCGATAAATCAGAGAGTTTCCACGGGATCTTAAGTAGATAAAGTTAAATCCACACTGTGAAAGACATTGGCATCAGCTAGTCTGGTAAATAAAGTAAACAAATACATTCATTATATAAAAAGGACATGTACTTTTTATATAATAAATGTATTTTGTCTCTCACAACTTATTTGGTACGTTCTCACTGCATCATTTCATTTCTGTCCAAATACTATAAATAAGTGTACATATTATATGGAACGATACCGAAGCCTCTACGATGAAACTCTCAATACCAGAAATTTGACGGCATGGAAATGGGATTTTGTTGTAGATATTTGAAAAATAAACTATCGTATGGAAATATTTGAAATGCATAATCATGATATTGGTAATACTAGCGATAAGACAGCGTAAAAAAAAACAGTAGAAGTGACAATCGATAAGACATCTAACTTAGCAGATATAGTTTACTAAAATTATCTCGGAAAGAATTACAATCAATATGTAACTAAATTGGCTTATTTATTTTATTTTGTACCCGCCAACAGAAATACATATTTCTTACAAACAAATAAAATAAGCCCTATGTGCTAAGTAATACATGTAACTCTACGTGAGATCCATAAGCCATCACTGGCACCACGCACTTTTCGAAGACTTTCGTCTTTAGACAATGAGAGATTTCGGATGAGAAGACACCTCAAAGCTTCCCTTATCCCGGTCAGCCGAGTTGGAATCGGTGGTTGACCTCGTTCTCAAAATTGCTAGCTGAACTCTATGAGATCTAGATCTACTAGCTGACTCGTGTGACCCAGGTATTTATGCTCGTCTACAATTTCGAGCGCCGAGTTCTTTCTCGCGTTCATTTTTTAGGGTTCCGTACCCGAAGGGTAAAAAACGGAGCCCTATTAATGTCACTCGGCTGTCTGTCTGTCTGTCTGTCTGTCTGTCTGTCTGTCTGTCTGTCTGTCTGTCCGTCTGTCCGCCGGTCACAGGTCTCTAGCTCGCAGACGAAATGAGTTACAAACCTGAAATTTTGGTATTTAGTGTAAAACGTTAACCCAAAATCAAATATTGAATTAGAAATTGAATTAAATTATCTTTCAGGGGGGCTCCCATACATGAAAAAGGAGCCGGAAAAAAAAATTTTTTCTTTACCCTAGCTTGTGGGGTATCATTGTTTAGAGCTCATTAAGTAGAGTACAAATATATATTCTTTTAATTTTTATCTCAAAAAATAAGGGAATGGGAGGCCATCAAAGTTGTCAGTTTTAGACCATTTTTGTGACGGGGGCTATCTCAAAAACTAAACTAGTTGGGAATATGATATTTCAGTATATTATGTACTATATGCTCTATTTAAACAACAAATACTGAAAACAACGATTTATTAAATAGTTTATAAGCTGTGACCAAAATAAACGAACATTTTTTTGGGTTTTTCTTTCACGGTTTGTTGCGATGTCTAGCTCGGAAATTAAATATTTCTTAGACCCAAAATATTATATTGTTCATAATTATGTACGGAACCCTGAAAGAGCGAGGCCCGACTCGCACTTGGCTGATTTTTTAGGTTCAGCTGGGTTATTCTGTAACTTAGTTAGCAACTGAAAATAGTTGCCAACGAATTAGTTTGATATACATTGCTGCTTTACTGTGGGGAATATAAAGTGTTTTCATAATTTTACACAGTAAAGCAGCAATGTATATCGAACTAATTCGTTGGCAACTATTTTCAGTTGCTAACTAAGTTACAGAATAACCCCCAGATCGGCCATGACAACACTTATGTAACTTCTCTCAGTAGAGTAAGACTGTCCCTCCTACTGAGAATTGGACTGAACAGGCCAATTGCAGTGAGGAGTGCGACAGGGAGATGTCATCTTCCCGAAGCTGTTTACCGCTGCTTTGGACGTCTTTAAGCTTCTAGATTGAAACGGACTTGCCATCAACATTAACGGCGAGTACACCAATCATCTATGGTTTGCCGATGATATAGTCGCCTAGCTCACTATGGAGACTTCAATACAATGCTCAGTGATCTCAGCAGAGTTTCTCAGCATGTGAGCACTATTAGCGCTTTAAACTAAAATTAAAAGAAAGTCTAACATATAGGCATCCTAACTAATATTATAAATACGAAAGTGAGTTTCTTTGTTACGCTTTCACGCCTAAACTACTGAACCGATTTTGAAGAAAGGTAGACTAGACTTTGGAGAATAGGCTATTTTCATCCCGGAAAATCATAAAGTTCCCAAGGGATTTTTAAAAAACCTAAATCCACGCGGCTGAAGTCGCGAGCATCGGCTAGTAGGTATTAGTATAATAACATGTTTGTCCACACGAACAATTACTGTACAAAGAATGGTAATGGTACGATTTTTGTGTCAAACAAGTCAAATAATTTAGAATTTCTGTAGAAATGGAACGATCAATAACTATCGATCTGATCAATGTTAATTAGACTTGAAAGAACATAAATTATTCACAAATATATCAATATCCCCTAACTATAGCAGGGTGGCATCTAGCGACGACTGATAAAATAATTAATTAATTGTAAGCCATGGAACCGATGATGATGAATAATATAACATAGGAATCGAACGTAACTACTGGACCCCGATTAACACAGAAAATATTTCATTTCGTTTCAAGGCAATCAATAGCTAACTATAGGTACTTTCATGTATCTTCTATACTAATAAATAAAATTGAAGTGTCTGTCTGTAATATCGAAATAACTACCTCATATTAAGCTCATATGGTTATTTGAACGATACTATAACCGAATCACACGTTTTTAAAATTTTTGTCTGTCTGTCTGTCTGTCTGTCTGTCTGTCTGTCTGTCTGTCTGTCTGTTTGAACAGGCTAATCTTTGGAACGGCTGAACCGATTTTGACGGGACTTTCACATGCAAGTAGAGAATTAACCAGGGAGTAACATAGGCTACTTTTTTAACCGACTTTCAAAAAAGGAGGAGTTGTGTTTTTCTACCTATGTACACCGATATCTCCGAGATTTCTGAACCGATTTGCGTAATTTTTTTTTTAATCGATATGGAAACATTGCGACACTGTCCTACAAAAAATTTGGATTCCAACTCCTCAATCCTGATGCTGTAGGGGATCTGATCCCCAAAACTAATGGGATTTAGGCACTGTCGGTTATTTAAATTGATATTGGGGATACCAATTAAAGACTTTATTGTTGAACTAGATGATGCCCACGGCTTCGCCCGTGTGTATTTAGGTTTGTAAAAATCTCGTGGGAACTTTGATTTTCCAGAACAAAAAGTAGCCTATCTGTAGTAAGTAGGTAGAAACCTGTCCACAAAATGGAAAAATTCCGTGGGATCCTTACGATTTCGGAATGCAATTCCTTACAGCATCAGGGTTGAGGAGTTGGACATGTACCTACTCGAGGTCATTCAACAATAAAGTCTTTAATTGGTATCCCCAATATCAATTTAAATAACCGACAGTGCCTAAATCCCATTAGTTTTGGGGATCAGATCCCCTACAGCATCAGGATTGAGGAGTTGGAATCCAAATTTTTTGTAGGACAGTGTCGCAATGTTTCTCTATCGATTAAAAAAAAAATTACGCAAATCGGTTCAGAAATCTCGGAGATATCGGTGTACATAGGTAGAAAAACGCAACTCCTCCTTTTTTGAAAGTCGGTTAAAAAAGTAGCCTATGTCACTCCCTGGTTAATTCTCTACTTGTATGTGAAAGTCCCGTCAAAAATGGTTCAGCCGTTCCAAAGATTAGCCCGTTCAAACAGACAGACAGACAGACAGACAGACAGACAGACAGACAGACAGACAGACAAAAATTTTAAAAACGTGTGATTCGGTTATAGTATCGTTCAAATAACCATATGAGCTTAATATGAGGTAGTTATTTCGATATTACAGACAGACACTTCAATTTTATTTATTAGTATAGATGACCTCGAGTAGGTACATGTCCAACTCCTCAACCCTGATGCTGTAAGGAATTGCATTCCGAAATCGTAAGGATCCCACGGAATTTTTCCGTTTTGTGGACGGGTTACTACTACTTACTACAGATAGGCTACTTTTTGTTCTGGAAAATCAAAGTTCCCACGAGATTTTTACAAACCTAAATACACACGGGCGAAGCCGTGGGCATCATCTAGTTAAATATAAAAAATATAAATGTTATAGACCAGACCCACCCACCAACCATAGTAAAAGATTGAATTGTACACAAATATATTATGTAGGTATATCATAAAACAATTGATTCAAATCTTCACCACATCTTATTCGTCATGGACTCATGAGCATGACATGAAACAGTTAAGGCATTTATAGAAAAGCTATACAGGATGAAATATTGAATTGAAGATAACAGTATTCTTGTAATAGTATAGAAACGACTCACACCGGAACGTAACTCGCAACGGATGAGTCGCCCGCTTCCTATATTAAATCTATCTGTAATCTATCGATAACTTATCTAGTTATTAGTGTAGTCAACGTTATTATCTATCTATCTATACTAATATAATAAAGCGGAAGAGTTTGTTTGTTTGAACGCGCTAATCTCAGGAACCTACTGGACCGATTTCAAAAATTCTTTCACCGTTGGCTATGTAGGTGATCCCTGAGTGCTATAGGCTATATATTATGTACCACGGGCGAAGCCGGGGCGGACCGCTAGTATTAATATAATAAAGCGGAAGAGTTTGTTTGAACGCGCTAATCTCGGAAACTACTGGATCGATTTCAAAAATTCTTTCACCGTTGGTTAGTTATAAAAGTCCATACAATGTGGCCAGTTCTGTTGTACACAATCTCTAAAACTAAACTAAAATGACAGGAATAAATTTATTCCTATCTCTTTCACAGTGCTCACTGCAGAAAAGGATAGCAATAGATTTAGGCCTGTCATTTTAGTTTAGGTTTAGAGATTGTGTACAACAGAATTAGCCACAATGTTTGACAAATAGCAACGTTGATAGTTAATTAATCGACAGATTATTATTATAGATAGACTGAACATAGCAACCGGGCGTAAGACAATTCGACAAAACTATGCTACGAATTTAAAACTCCAGCTACAATAATAAGTGGGGCTACTCTTTCAATCGTGGTTTCGACAGACCACCATCGACGTCATCTAATTACCGTCCACGCTCTATCTGATATAAATAATTATTTTAAACGTAAGGTTAAAGACCCCTCATTCCACTGTCCTTAAGAATCACACAGTTTGGATTTTATATTAAGCGTATTCAAACTAAGTAAATTATTTTCAAATGTTATTTGCTAGAGTTGCTATCTATAAAGACAAGTAGCACAAATACACGATAAATTTTATTTTTTAAGTAAACAATGTATACGACTCGACCGATTATTTATTATTAACTTAACGCCAATTTCGTTCCCATATCACGTTCCGGCTTAACAATCCCAACGCTGCAGCGATACTACCCATCGGTGATCAGAATACACTTAAAAGTACAAGTAAAACACTTTTATTCACCACAACCACATCTAGTAAATCAATTATTCTATACGGTTCCTGCTAATAGCTGTGATAGCCTAGTGGTTAGGACGACCGACTTCTAATCGGAGGTCGTGGGTTCGATCCCGGGCACGCACCTCTAACTTTTCGGAGTTATGTGCGTTTTAAGTATTTAAATATCACTTGCTTTAACGGTGAAGGAAAACATCGTGAGGAAACCTGCATGCCTGAGAGTTCTCCAGAACGTTCTCAAAGGTGTGTGAAGTCTGCCAATCCGCTTGGCCAGCGTGGTAGACTATGGCCAAAACCCTTCTCACTCTGAGAGGAGACCCGTGCTCTGTAGTGAGCCGGTAATGGGTTGATCATGATGATGATACGGTTCCATCAATCCGTCAAACCAAAAAACCTAATGCATCGATGGAATTTTATGATGGCGTAACATGTTAGCCGTGTATCGTGACGTCATCACTTGGATGTGTTCACAGGTAATGTTGTCTTCATACTTGCCAACTTGTCCATATTACCATCCCCAAATGGTTGTACTGATCGCTACTATTACTATTTTTGGCTGTTGTGCCAAAAGAAGTAATAGTAGCGATCAACGACCCTTTGTGGCTTAGTCTAGTAGGTACTTCCTTTTATCGAACGCTGTGTTCTTCAAATTTTACAGTCCTAGAGTATTTTGGAATGATCGTGCCGATCATTTATTATATTTGACAACGCAATCCCTTCCTCGAGTATGGGATGCTATACGTTACACATACGTAATGTAACGCAATGTGCGTTACATTTAACCCTAGTAGCAATTTGCGTTGGCTGTTGGTTGGGCCTCTGTCCCTAGTTTGGTTGGCCAACAGTTAGGCTTGTCATCCCTAAAAAACGTGGTTCCAACGGTTGAAAAGCGGTTGGCCCACTTGACCCGAGCCAACGACTTTCAACCAACGACTAGCCAACAACGTAGGCTAGTCGTTGCTTTTCTCATGATGGCCCAACAAAAGAATTCATACTATATACCTACGTTGGCTAGTCGTTGCTTTTCTTATAATGGCCCAACAAAAGCATTCATACTGTGTATCCACGTTGGCTGGTTGTTGATTTTTTTATAATGGCCCAATGAAAAAATTCATACTGTATAACTACGTTGGCTAGTAGTTGATTTGCTTACAATGGCCCAACAAAAGAATTCCTACTGTATGCCCACGTTGGCTGGTAGTTTATTTTCTTACAATGGCCCAATGAAAAAATTCATACTGTATACCTACGTTGGATAGTAGTTGATTTGCTTACAATGGCCCAACAAAAGAATTCATACTGTATACCTACGTTGGCTGTTAGTTTACTTTCTTACAATGGCCCAATGAAAAAATTCATACTGTATACCTACGTTGGATAGTAGTTGATTTGCTTACAATGGCCCAACAAAGGAATTCATACTGTATGCCTACGTTGGCTAGTAGTTGATTTGCTTACAATGGCCAGAACGCCCTGTCCCAGCAGATGTGGATGCAAGGGTTCATGCCACCTACATAGTTTGGTACTAAAACTAGCGTTAAACTCTGTCCCAGCAGGTGTGGATGCAGAGTTCGTTACCCGTTTAAGTACCGAGTAAGGATTAGAATGATTTACCAACATAAGCCGGCCGATATATATACGCGGACCCGCGGTCAAATGTAGCGCGACTTAACGTATTACTAGCGCCATCTAGTTTCACAGGTCAAGTACTAAAATCGGTGTTACAATGGATATTTATTTCGGCTTTATGATGAAGCAGATGTTGTAGTAGTAGTGTAGTGATAGCCTAGTGGTTAGGACGACTGACATCTAATCGGAGGTCGTGGGTTCGATCCCGGGCACGCACCTCTTAACTTTTCGGAGTTATGTGCGTTTTAAGTATTTAAATATCACTTGCTTTAACGGTGAAGGAAAACATCGTGAGGAAACCTGCACGCCTGAGTGTTCTCCATAACGTTCTCAGAAGTGTGTGAAGTCTGCCAATCTGCTTGGCCAGCGTGGTAGACTATGGCCAAAACCCTTCTCACTCTGAGAGGAGACCCGTGCTCTGTAGTGAGCCAGTAATGGGTTGATCATGATGATGATGATGATGATGAGATGTTGTAGGAGTAAGTTTTTTACTTAGGTATTTAAGTTAGTTAGTTAAGCTTTATTATGAATAGGAAGGTGTAACTTCATATCGATCAATTTTTTTTTTGTAATTTATTGTATAGAAATCTATACTAATATAATAAAGCGGAAGAGTTTGTTTGTTTGAACGCGCTAATCTCGGAAACTACTGGACCAATTTCAAAAATTCTTTCCTTGAGTGCTATAGGCTATATAATATTATGTACCACGGGCGAAGCCGGGGCGGACCGGGTGGTTGAGATGCCAACTAAGTCCCTCTGTAAGGCCAACTGCATGAAATGTTACGTTACGTCATGCAATATTGCCAACAATCTTGTAACGTTGGGCCAACCTTCGCCATAGTTGGTTTAACAACAAGGTATAATCATACTGTTGGTGCAACGTTGGCCTAACTACAGACTTCGTCGTTGTAATATATGCAATATATGTAACGTTGGGCCAACGTTCGCTATAGTTGGTTGAACAACAAGGTATAACCATACTGTTGGTCTCACGTTGGCCTAACTACAGACTACAGCGTTGTAATATATGCAAATTATGTAACGTTGGGCCAACGTTCGCTATAGTTGGTTGAATAACAAGGTATAATCATACTGTTGGTGCAACGTTGGCCTAACTACAGACTACAGCGTTGTCATATATGCAAAATATGTAACGTTGGGCCAACGTTCGCTATAGTTGGTTGAACAACAAGGTATAATCATACTGTTGGCCCAACTTTGGCCTAACTACAGACTACAGCGTTGTAATATATGAAAATATTGTAACGTGGGGCCAACCTTCGCTATAGTTGGTTGAACAACAAGGTATAATCATACTGTTGGTCCAACGTTGGCCTAACTACAGACTACAGCGTTGTAATATATGCAAAATATGTAACGTTGGGCCAACGTTCGCTATAGTTGATTGAACAACAAGGTATAATCATACTGTTGGTGCAACGTTGGCCTAACTACAGACTTCGGCGTTGTAATATATGCAAAATATGTAACGTTGGGCCAACGTTCGCTATAGTTGGTTGAACAACAAGGTATAATCATACTGTTGGTGCAACGTTGGCCTAACTACAGACTACAGCGTTGTAATATATGCAAGATATGTAACGTTGGGCCAACGTTCACTATAGTTGGTTGAACAACATGGTATAATCATACTGTTGGTCCAACGTTGGCCTAACTACAGACTACAGCGTTGTAATATATGCAAATTATGTAACGTTGGGCCAACCTTCGCTATAGTTGGTTTAACCTACCTTGTTGTTGAATGGAAGCAGGCGTTACTTTGCGGAATTCCATGATATACAATGAATATAAAATTATTTTGCTATAATCCGCTAACAGTGACAAATTTGTAGGCACAACACCACACAATCTTGTAGGCACAACACCACACAATCTTGTAGGCACAACACCACACAAATTCACCACAAAACAAACTCGACGATCGTTTCGCTCCGACACCGGAGCATCTTCAGGAGATGTCGACTTCACAACGGACGATTGCAAAGTGAGTTCGTGTCGAATGAGCGGTCTTATATATACTATCCCCGCTTAGTCATCTACCCTCCTTTCTCTTTCTCTCTGGCCACGCCCCCTAAATATGTTGAGCCGTTGCTCAATATATACTATCCCCGCTTAGTCATCTACCCTCCTTTCTCTTTCTCTCTGGCCACGCCCCCTAAATATGTTGAGCCGTTGCTCAACATATTTAGGGGGCGTGGCCAGAGAGAAAGAGAAAGGAGGGTAGATGACTAAGCGGGGATAGTATATATAAGACCGCTCATTCGACACGAACTCACTTTGCAATCGTCCGTTGTGAAGTCGACATCTCCTGAAGATGCTCCGGTGTCGGAGCGAAACGATCGTCGAGTTTGTTTTGTGGTGAATTTGTGTGGTGTTGTGCCTACAAGATTGTGTGGTGTTGTGCCTACAAGATTGTGTGGTGTTGTGCCTACAAATTTGTCACTGTTAGCGGATTATAGCAAAATACTACCTTGTTGTTCCTTATACCTTGTTGTTCAACCAACTATAGCAAAGGTTGGCCCAACGTTACATAATTTGCATATATTACAACGCTGTAGTCTGTAGTTAGGCCAACGTTGCACCAACAGTATGATTATACCTTGTTGTTCAACCAACTATAGCGAACGTTGGCCCAACGTTACATATTTTGCATATATTACAACGCTGTAGTCTGTAGTTAGGCCAACGTTGGACCAACAGTATGATTATACCTTGTTGGTAAACCAACTATAGCGAACGTTGGCCCAACGTTACATATTTTGCATATATTACAACGCTGTAGTCTGTAGTTAGGCCAACGTTGGACCAACAGTATGATTATACCTTGTTGTTAAACCAACTATAGCGAACGTTGGCCCAACGTTACATATTTTGCATATATTACAACGCCGAAATCTGTAGTTAGGCCAACGTTGCACCAACAGTATGATTATACCTTGTTGTTCAACCAACTATAGCGAACGTTGGCCCAACGTTACATATTTTGCATATATTACAACGCCGAAGTCTGTAGTTAGGCCAACGTTGCACCAACAGTATGATTATACCTTGTTGTTCAACCAACTATAGCGAACGTTGGCCCAACGTTACATATTTTGCATATATTACAACGCCGAAGTCTGTAGTTAGGCCAACGTTGCACCAACAGTATGATTATACCTTGTTGTTCAACCAACTATAGCGAACGTTGGCCCAACGTTACATATTTTGCATATATTACAACGCTGTAGTCTGTAGTTAGGCCAACGTTGCACCAACAGTATGATTATGCCATGTTGTTCAACCAACTATAGTGAACGTTGGCCCAACGTTACATATCTTGCATATATTACAACGCTGTAGTCTGTAGTTAGGCCAACGTTGCACCAACAGTATGATTATACCTTGTTGTTCAACCAACTATAGCGAACGTTGGCCCAACGTTACATATTTTGCATATATTACAACGCCGAAGTCTGTAGTTAGGCCAACGTTGCACCAACAGTATGATTATACCTTGTTGTTCAACCAACTATAGCGAACGTTGGCCCAACGTTACATATTTTGCATATATTACAACGCCGAAGTCTGTAGTTAGGCCAACGTTGCACCAACAGTATGATTATACCTTGTTGTTCAACCAACTATAGCGAACGTTGGCCCAACGTTACATATTTTGCATATATTACAACGCTGTAGTCTGTAGTTAGGCCAACGTTGCACCAACAGTATGATTATGCCATGTTGTTCAACCAACTATAGTGAACGTTGGCCCAACGTTACATATCTTGCATATATTACAACGCTGTAGTCTGTAGTTAGGCCAACGTTGCACCAACAGTATGATTATACCTTGTTGTTCAACCAACTATAGCGAACGTTGGCCCAACGTTACATATTTTGCATATATTACAACGCCGAAGTCTGTAGTTAGGCCAACGTTGCACCAACAGTATGATTATACCTTGTTGTTCAACCAACTATAGCGAACGTTGGCCCAACGTTACATATTTTGCATATATTACAACGCCGAAGTCTGTAGTTAGGCCAACGTTGCACCAACAGTATGATTATACCTTGTAATTGTTCAACAAACTATAGCGAACGTTGGCCCAACGTTACATATTTTGCATATATTACAACGCCGAAGTCTGTAGTTAGGCCAACGTTGCACCAACAGTATGATTATACCTTGTTGTTCAACCAACTATAGCGAACGTTGGCCCAACGTTACATATTTTGCATATATTACAACGCCGAAGTCTGTAGTTAGGCCAACGTTGCACCAACAGTATGATTATACTTTGTTGTTCAACCAACTATAGCGAACGTTGGCCCACGTTACATATTTTGCATATATTACAAAGCTGTAGTCTGTAGTTAGGCCAACGTTGCACCAACAGTATGATTACACTTTGTTGTTCAACCAACTATAGCGAAGGTTGGCCCAACGTTACATAATTTGCATATATTACAACGCTGTAGTCTGTAGTTAGGCCAACGTTGGACCAACAGTATGATTATACCTTGTTTTTAAACCAACTATGGCGAAGGTTGGCCCAACGTTACAAGATTGTTGGCAATATTGCATGACGTAACGTAACATTTCATGCAGTTGGCCTTACAGAGGGACTTAGTTGGCATCTCAACCACCATCTCCCAACATGTTACCAACCGTTGGCTACCGTTGGCAACAAACCCCCAACGAAAATTGCTACTAGGGAATGCTCAATAATACATGGAGGTGTCACGAAAAGGTGCGTGAATTTTCATGTGTTTCCTATGTGCTAATTTTATTAAGTCACGCACTTAATGCGTGGATTAAATTTTTGAATATACAATCTTATTTTGATTTTTGTAACTGTCGGGAACACTATGTCTACATAGTGTTCCCGACACTACTTTTATCGATGTCCATAAGTAGGACATCGGACGTGTCGGCAGCAGACTAGTTGGTATGTGTGTAGATAGCTTAACGCTTATCTGTTTTCAGTTCGGAGCGCATTCTTCGGAGTCCTCCTCCCAATTCTATATTTATAGTCTGGTGCTTTACGTTGGAACTATAGTCCGTAACAAACAGTTCCGCTCGAGAGCCGATCGTTTTATATTAGACAATGTTACAGCACAACAAACAGTACTGTGACTGATAATGGCTTGTCGATTTGATATAAGGAGATAGCTCTTGAATAGTTTTATTTTTACTAATTATTTATTGCACTCCAATAATAAATATTGCAGTTTTATAATTTATCATGCAGATTAAGGTATCCATAACATGTAACTTTGTATTAACATTTTGCTATTATGAACTATAAATTAAATAATAATAATTATAAATGTATTGAATTACAAAATCGATGAGAAATTTATGTAGTACACAACAATTTCGCTATATTGGAGAAATTATCAGAAGTGGGATTTTAGAAATACATACCTATAAACCGAAATATGAAATACCTATAAACAATAAACAGTATATAATGTTAAGTTCATGTGTACTACAAATCAGAATTACTACAGTAATGCGCAACGGAAACAGTCAGTTCTGCATTCTTGATGACCCATGACTGACAACATGACGATCCCCACTGTACCTCATTTCCGACTAAAGGATTGTTGTGCCCGTCAATCTCGGTCGAACGATTGCTATCTATAATGACGTTTTGAATTTGGAATAGGCAGAGGTGGAGATGTTCAAAATTGTATAACAATTTCCAAATTATACAAATTCCTAATTGTAAAAAAACATGTCATTTGTTCGTAATAATATGTCGCAAATATATTAATTTGTTTCCAAGCAAAACATTTATTTATGAAGTGAAACCAACAGTCCGTAACGATTATTTATTCATTGCGTTAAAACAAGGAGAGTTTCGTGCGTGCGTGCGTGCGTACGTGCGTGCGTGCGTGCGCGCGTGTGTGTGTGGGTGAGAGTGTGTGTGTGTGTGTGTCTGTTCCCCTGTAGCGCTCAAACGGGTGGACCGATTTGAATGCGGTTTTTTTGTTTGAAAGATGAATTAGTCGAGAGTGTTGTTAGCTATGTTTGATGAAAATCGATCCAAGATGGCCGCCGCTACAAAATGGCGGATTACATATTTTTTCACAATTCCCTTAATATGGGTATCAAATGAAAGGGCTCGACTAGTAGAATAGCACTATGCAAATTCAAGATGGCCGCCGCCACAAAATGGCGAATGTCGGGGGTTTTTTAAATTTTAAATTTATACTTGTCGTTTAAAAGCAATAGAATGGATCAAAAACAGAGATAATAGTGGTTCTAGTAAAACGGAAAGCTTTGATGAAAAGCAGATAACTACAGTTAAGAATGTACATATAATATAACTTAGTATTGTTAAAGATTCATAACATAATATTGCTTCAGTTACAAAACCTTATAGTGACACCAATATATGTATGTATGTCAAAGACCACCTAATTCATAAATTCAATTCATTTCACGCCATCGCCATAATGATCTTACGGCAAAAAATGCTCACTAACATCCCACGGGCGAGCGACAGCCCTCGAGAAAAGTCACGAACTTGATTGTTATAAATGACCTCCAGAACGAGGTTTAAGGCTTTTACCCTGCTACGTGTATTGATCTTATAACGGGAATTCTTTTGGGAATTTCATGATTTGTATCTCCTTAGATTATTTACGCATTTTACGATATGGCTCTTCCTTAAATCCCTCATGGCTTTACAGCTTCGTTTTATATTATACTATTCTTATATGGAAGATATCACACTGGAAATGGAAATTCAATAAAAAATATACTTTCGGTCTAGAGGAAATAAGTGATATATTCTTCACTTTGTGTTGTGACGGTATACAAATAAAGTGTTGAATAAGGAACTAACTGACAAGATAAATGAATAAAAAACTAAACTACTTATTTCATGTAAGCCAAATAACTCGTAGCTCTTAAAATAAGTCAAGACAAGAAGAGACGGCAAGAGAATCAGCTCTAGGCTCTTTTCAAAACTCAAAGTGTTGTAGCTTTATCAATCAAATAATTTATTATTACACTACGAGCGGATACCCGCGACTTCGTTCGCGTGTATATCGGTTTTTAAAAATCCCGTGGGAACTTTTTGTTTTTCTTAAGCTCTTTTGAGCTAAAAACTGTTAAAAGTTCACTGGTGGATGTTTAGGTAGATAAAAATGTAAACATCCGCCACTGAAAGTTCCATCAAAAACGATACAGCCTTTCAGAAATTACCCGGCAATCTTTAAGGTATTTCCTTTCTAACAAAAAAAGAATGAATGAAATCGGACCACGCGTTAATGAATTACAGCTAAGTACACATTTTGACTTTCATCCCCTCTCCCAAGGGAACCGTGCTGAATTTCGGGATAAAAAGTATCCTATATGTTACTCCATAGTATGAACTTGAATCGTACCAAGTTTCGTTTCAATCCATTCAGTAGTTTTTGCGTGATGCGCGCACAAACATACAGACAAACAGACAAACAGATAAACAGACAAACAGACAAACAGACAAACAGACAAAAATTTCAAAAATAGCTTTTTTACGTTCTATTACTTATCCCTAATATCCCCCAGTTATTATTTTGCAAAAATCTTCAATGTACAGATACGGCAAGTCTACGATTTTATTATATGTATAGATAGATGTGGGCAGCTGAATACAAAACCGATTGCTTCCACGAGATATTGTCATTAAGAAATTCATTAACAGTGTAATAACGACGACTTAATAAATGTGTTACATGTATTGTTATTTGTTAAGTATTTTCTATTTCTCGTAGGATATACGAATCACATACAGAACATAGACTGCATGCAAAAGTTAATGTGAATATAATAATTAGATTGATAGCCGTTGTACACGGGGGCATCAGATAATTAATATTTCAACAACATTTTAACCTATTTTAACAAAAGAAAAAGAAAACAAACGCCGTCGTTTCGCGCCTGACGTCAAATCGCGCGGAGATCAAAGTCGCTGTGTTCAATTCAAATGAACTTTGATGAACGCTCGCCTTCATTATCGCGCGCGTCTGGACTACGTTCCATTGAAGCGACTCTAATAGAGTTATTATTTGCCTTGATTCTGAGACTATAATTTCATCGTATGATACAGCCTCTGCTCTGTATAATACGATGCTGCCTCGTTGGTCTAGTGGTTAGCATATTCGACCGCAGATCACGAGGTCCCGGGTTCGATTCCCGGCCGGGCAAATAATTGTTAGGTATTGGGTTTTCTGTTAAGAATTTCTCAGTGCCAGCCCGGAGTTGGTACTTGGCGGTGTTTCACCCCCGTGCCGTGGAGAGCACATTATGCAGTCGGTCCCGGTTATTATCATATTGTGACAATAGTCGTTAAGAGCGTTGACGCACCAACCCGCTTCGCAAGTTTAGGCATTTACCTGAGATTCTTTGTTTACGTGAATGAACAGGCTGCAGCAATTGCAGTGTAGTGTAACAAACCGTTTTGATCCTTTTACCGTTTTCAAATGGGCTATTATTATTATTTTTTCAATATTTCTATTAGTTTTTAGTTCGAAGATTTTTAATTTTATAAAGCAGGCATAATTAATGTATAATGCTTGAAAAAGACCTTATAGAGTAGACCAGTACATAAAAAATATAATTGGAGAATATAGTACAGCTTCTGATATTGATTTTTTTACATACCTACCTACTCGTGTAAGGGTAAGAGAGTGAAGAAAAATGCAGATTAATTCAAAATCTCATTTATTTACTTATTACATACTAGATTTTGCCCGCGACTTTTTCCGCGATCTCTTTTCCAACCTTTATACTTATTTTCAAGGAAGTTTGCTATAGTAATTTACCAATAGCTATAGCTATAGATTTCGGTGTTTTAAAAATCCCATAGGAACTCTGGATTTTTCCAGGATAAAAAGTAGCGTATGTGTTAAATAAAAAAAAAATTATAATATGTTAAATTACTTAGACAGCAGACATTTCCGCGAGAGATACAAGAGAGATCAAAAACTTTTGTCAACAAAAGTATGTTGTTAGTTACCAATTTGTAATGTAAACCCCCTTCTTCATTTTGATGTCATTTCTCGATTTTAAATTTTAATAGTTACCGAACGATAGTTTTTTGTATAGCTATTTTCTAGTTCATTTTCCACATAATATTATGTACTAGATGATGGCCGCGACTTCGTCAGCGTGGATTTAGGTTTTTAAAAATCCTGTGGGAACTATTTGCTTTTTCGGGATAAAAGTTGCCTATGTCAATTTCCGGGACGCAAGGTACCTCAGCTGTACCTACCAAATTTCGTATAAATCAGTTAAACGGACGGACCTTTAAAAATTCCATGGGAACTTTTTAATTTTCCGAGATAAAAAGTATCCTATATCCCTCCCTAGGATGTAAGCTAACTAATGGAGATAGATGATGCCCTGACTTAAAACAGACTTTTTATCCTGGAAAAATCCACAGTTCCCGCGGGATTTTGAAAAAACCCAAATCTATAGCTACAGCTAGCTATAGGTAGATCACTATAGCAAACTACCTTGAAAGTAAGTATAAAGGTTGGAAAAGGGAGCGGGAACGGGAACCAGAAATCCACGATTCCCTCAGGATTTGTGAAAAACCTAAATTTACGCGGGCGAAGCCGCGGGCAAAAGCTAGTTATATATAATTCCTATATCGTATTAGGAAATGTATAAAAATAATGCTTTCTTTTGGACCACATTCTACCTAGGACCCAATAGAACTTAAGTGCCCGTCCTGCGGCTGGGCACATGGATATTTGTGTTCTAACCTTACCTAACTTCTGAAAAAAAAAAAAATTTTGAAAAGAATATGATTTCCGCCTAAGATAAAGTAATAAGTACCTCCTCTTACTAGCGCGATCGCCTGATCAGATGATGCAATACCCTCCCCTCGCCCCGCTATCCCCGCGTACCCATTGATATCTCAAATGTTTTACATTTCCGATTGCTATTTAGGATATGTATAGATTTCCTAGGAAATGTGTCTAATATAATTTATTTTACACTTTTCCGTGCAATTTTAGGAATTACATACATTTCCTAGGAATTGTATACAATGACGGATTACATACATTTCCGGTAACATATATAATACAATTAAAAAATGCGTCAAAAGTTTTAATCTATCTGTAACAAAAAATAGTGAGCATTAAAAATATCTAGTATTGAAAAGTGACAGTTGCACTACAATTTTACGTATATTTCATGTAATCCAATAGGAATTGCCGAGACAAAAAGTGTTACGTCCGTTCTCTGAGAGGCCTCGGCCCATACTAGTTTCCTAGTTCAATTTCCTACTGCAACTTTCTGCGTTTTGTACTGGGTTTCAAAGTTATTTTTTGGTAACAAATAGTGGTAAATTTCAAATTTTTTTTGTTTATATTATTGCAAATGTGTTTTACTTTTATAAATACTTAATTTTACTTATAAATATCGAAAAATAATCTACTAAAATGACGGTTTTATATGTCTACAATTTACTGAAATTCCAATTTCTTTATTTGAATTTTTATGATGTAAAAAATACAAAATGAAAAAATGTTTTCTTCCACGTCTTTAGTTCAGGACATTTCCTTTAATAAATATATCTTTGTGTGTGCGTACTCCCAGCGGAATGTTGTCGAATTTCTTGATTTTAAGTATGCAGATATTTAGTGTGTTAGGACGTGTAAATGTGTGTGATAGTTTCAAATTTGTGCGTCCAACCGTTTTTGAAAAATTCGCCAAAAACACTTTCCGCCAGGAGAACGTTCTCCCAGCGGCATGTTTTTTTTCCAACGTGCGCACGAAAAAAAAAATTAGTGCAATAATTAGTGCGTAGCGAGAGGTAAATGTGTGTCTGTAAATGGAATTTGTGTGTCTCAAGACTCCGGAGATATTCAAGATTCCGCTGGGGGAACGTTTCGCTGTTTGCTAGATCTCGTAAACGGCTACGCGTGTAGATGTGATTTTTTGTACACATGTTGCTATGAATTTGTGTGTAATGTTTGTGAAAATAGAATTAGAAAAAAAATTGCCGTTCCGAAATTATGTGTATTAAAGTGAAATCCAGTTATTAGGTCCTAGCACTTCGAATAGGAGTTCTGAAGTTTAATTTCCAACACTAATTTGTTCTTTATGACTGTTTACAATGCCTTCTTAAGTTTCATTGGTCTACAGTAGGTAATACTTAAGTTATGATCCAATATTACTATGATTTAGCCACTATTTTGTTCGACATTCGATAAGACGAGTTTTTTATGGGTTGGCAAATGAAAAATTATTCCAATAATTAGTGTGTCGGTTCAACTATCTATTTACAAAATTTTAACTTAATACGCTTGATAATTAAAGAGATATAATTAAAAAACCAGAAAGAAACGTAATGTAGATATAAACCGACCAAATTTGAATGGTAACAAAAAAGCGGCCTTGTCATATATGGGTAATTCTAAGTTATGAGGTATTTTCAACGGCAACAATAAAAAATCATATATACATATTTAATTTATTTGAAATAACACTGTTATGTCATAATAGTTACCGCTTTCTATATGGTCACTTAAATTCACCAATTAAATGTATGTAATTTAGTCGCAAAAGCACCTCAAATATGAAAAATGTATCTCCCCTGCCATGTCCCCTAACCATATTATGTTAGTCAATCGATAGTTTTAACTAAATTTAAATTATGTAGTAAATTAAACTTTAATAATTTAGAAATTAGACTAATTAAATTAATGCAATCCAAGAAAAAACAACACCTAACATTTTTTTTTTTCATATTAACTATAATGTCTACATTTGTCCCTCATATTTAGCGTCTCTTCCCCTGGCATTATGTATTAATTTAAAACTCACGACTGTTTACTTTGCTGCGTAAATTGCGACCTTCAAAACAAAGCATTCAACGTGAAGTTTGCGGCAAGCATTCACGACGCAAGCATGCGGTCATTTTGTCCGCCATTTCAGTGAAACTACTTGCTAGGAGTAGTTGTGAATCAGTGAATGTGTTCTCTCCCCTGGTAAAATTTTTTTCGCAATTATAAGCCTAAATACTTTATTTTCTTTAAATAATTACTGTAATTTATGCATAGAATCGTATTCTTCTTTGTTAATTACGTATAACAAAAACTTTGACGTTTATACCTGTTTTTTAACAGAAAAGTATCTCCCCTGCCTTCTCTCCCCTGCCTCTTAAGGTGCCAGGGAAGATGCTTACTGTCCAGGGGAGATACAAATTTGTCGCATTGGAGGATTTTTACAGCCGATACGTGTACTGTTTTCATAATTTAGTGAATACATCCATATTTTATAATCTTACTCTATTCCACTTTTTCTTAACATTATAATTTCACTTAGGTACTTAATGGAACATCGAACAATGTTTTTGTTTGAATACCGATTGTCTGATTGTTAACGGTGGATTTATTTTGTCCCAGGAAAATCAGTCAGTTAGTCAATTATCACAGATCGTCAGGAACAGTATCAGAATAGAAAATAAAGTCCTACCCTGTACGACTTATATCTCCCCTGTATTTAGTATCTCCCCTGGTTCATTATAAAATAACAAATAATAAATTAATTGACTGGCTGCTTTTCAGGTATGAAGATAATAAGTGTTTCTATAAAGAAATACTACAATTGTATTAACATTCTATTATTTTTGTCATGCCGCCTATCCTAATAACTTAGTACCTGTTAACTTAGAATTACCCATATGGTGCTAACCTACCGAAATTGACAGCATAATAACGTTATTGATATTGTACAATCGCGTACACAATAATTAGTGAAAATTTTATTTATTTATTTTATTTATTAGGTTCACAAACAGTCACTTACAATATATTTTTAAATCTATACCAATTTCAAGACATATGCATGCAAAATGTAGGGACCACATACAGCGTTTCCAAAATTTACCAGTCATCACATACGATTTAGAAAAAATCAACAAAATATAAAAAAAATGTACAAAGAAATTTTTCAAAAGTTAAATTATTATCTTAAACTATGCAGCTACTTAAACTAATACTACGAGAGGTAAAAATATAGTTGAACAAGTCATTTCATACCGACTGAAAATTTTAACAATAATAGTTTTCTCCTAACCCATGACAGCTCCAAACCTCAGCTGCTTCGATAGTGGTGGAGCTCACACTTCACAGCACGTAAAAGTGATTGGAAAAAAAAGAAAACTTATTGATACTTTAATTTTTTTAATTGTCAAATGAACATTCTTACACATTAATAAGGGGTACAGGGTATAAAGGGATCGCTCTTGAAAATTTAGCGCTATTATATTATACTACTTACCTGAACACAATCCAATACCAATAACCATTTGTCTTATACTTGTAGTATTAGTGGTTTAGTATTTAATTTTTTTCAAACCCGCGATGTATATCGTGCAAAACGCATTGCAAATTTTATAGGAAATGTTTTAATTTTTTTGGGTTTCGCACCTAGGGTTGTTATTTTACAACATACAAAATGTCATCGTGATACGAAACAAGAAAAAGTTCGTAAACTAAAACCCGACTACGCTTAGTAATTTAATGCGAAAGCGTGGGGCAAGCAGCTAGTAGCGCCATCTGTTATGTCTATCCGAAACTATAATTTCATTAGAATAGAATAGAATAGAAAAGTTTTTTATTCAAATAAACTTTTACAAGTACTTTTGAATCGTCAATTGAATCTACCACAGGTTCGGAATGCAGTTCCAGCCGAGAAGAACCTGCAAGAAACTCGGCTGTTGCTTTTTTTTAAAAATAACATTATAACAATTATCATTATTAATGTACATGATTGAAATGCCGTCTCGCGCATTGCTGGAACGAGTTAAATCCAAGCTTTTTTATCGTTTATATAATCTTCAATTGTATAATAAGCTTTTTTTATGAGCATACTTTTAATAGAGTTCTTAAACTTGTGTAAAGGCAAGTCTAAGACATATTTTTTATTCAGATAAACTCAAACGACAATATTTTTTATTCAAGACATATTTTTTATTCAGATAAACTTTTACAAGTGCTTTTGAATCGACAACATTATCTAGAAAACCGCGCGAAGGTCACTTCTCGTTTTTTTTCATAAATAAAATGTAGCCTATGTCACCTGGACCATAACAACGAATCAATAGACACCTCATTCATCAAAAGCTTATTTTTAACCCCCGACGCAAAAACGACGGGGTGTTATAAGTTTGACGTGTCTGTGTGTGTGTGTGTGTGTCTGTCTGTCTGTTCCCCTGTAGCGCTCAAACGGATGAACCGATTTGAACGCGGTTTTTTATTTGTTTGAAAGGTGAATTAGTCGAGAGTGTTGTTAGCTATGTTTGATGAAAATCGATCCAAGATGGCCGCCGCTACAAAATGGCAGATTATATTTCTTTTAAAACTTCATTAATAGGGCTAAAGGGCTAAATAAAGGGCTTGACTAGTAAAATAGTAATATGCAAATCCAAGATGGCCACGACCACAAAATGGCGAATGTCGGGGGTTTTTTAAATTTTTAATTTATACTTGTTTTCTTTGTAATCTACGTAGCCTTAATATTATATATATATAAAGCTACTTGAAGTTACGTATTGATCACCTCTCCTGAACAATTTTGTATGGGACTTTTTCACCATACTTTCCGTGTGTGTAGAATTCAAAAAATTTAGGTCTACAAAATTATAGAGAGAGCTGGACGTGGAAAACTGACTAGAGTACCCTAAGGGATCTCGAAAACTATCAGTCGGAGAGGTACTATCCCCAAACAAAAAATGTTCAACACCTTGGGCAATTGGGTGAACCGGTGAAAAAAATATGGCCACCAAACAAAAAAAAATTTCGTCTCCATACAAAAATTTCTTAATTTTCAAGAGGCTCTCCAGAACAATTTTGTATGGAACTTTTTTCCCCTCACTATTTATGTGCGTAGAACTTATGGGTCTTCCTTCAGGAAAATTATGAAACGTCATGAACGTGGAAAATTTACCAGAGTACCTCATGGGTCCTCCAAAACTACCAGTCATACAGACATGGTCCCAAACAAATGTTATTAAAGACCTTGGGCCATTAGGTGAACCGGTAAAAAAAAGATGGCCGCCGAACAAAAAAAAATTTTCTCCATATAAATTTTTTGGGTAATTTTCAAGAGGCTCTCCAGAACAATTTTGTATGGAACTTTTTTCCCTTCACTATTTATGTGCGTAGAACTTATAGGTCTTCCTTCAGAAAATTATGAAACGACATGAATGTGGAAAATTTACCAGAGTTCCTCATGGGTCCTCCAAAACTACCAGTCATACAGACATGGTCCCAAACAAATGTTATTAAAGACCTTGGGCCATTAGGTGAACCGGTGAAAAAAAGATGGCCACCGAACAAAAAAAAATTCTCTCCATACAAATTTAGTGAGTTCTTTTCAAGAGGCTCTCCAGAACAATTTTGTATGGAACCTTTTCCCTTCACTATTTATATACGTCGAACTTATGGGTCTTCCTTCAGAAAAATTCTGAAACGTCATGATTGTGGAAAATTTACCAGAGTACCCCATGGGTCCTCCAAAACTACCAATCATACAGACATGGTCTCAAACAAATGTTATTAAAGACCTTGGGCCATTGGGTGAACCGGTAAAAAAAAGATGGCCGCCGAACAAAAAAAATTTTCTCCATACAAATTTTTTGGGTTCTTTTCATGAGGCTCTCCAGAACAATTTTGTATGGAACTTTTTCCCTTCACTATTTATGTGCGTAGAACTTATGGGTCTTCCTTCTCTCCATACAAATTTTTTGGGTTCTTTTCAAGAGGCTCTCTTAGACATTTTTGTATGAAAAATTTTCCCCCTACTACACTTATAAATAGAACTTAAAGATTTTTTTTCACAAAAATCACAAAACGTAGTGAATGCGGAAAACTTACCAGAGAACCCTAACGGCCCTCAAAAACTATCAATCATAGAGGCATGGTCCTGAAACTAAAAATGTTCAAGACCTTAGGCCCTTTGGTGAGCCAGTAAAAAAAAGATAGCTACAGAACAAAAAAATTCGTGTCCATACAAAATTTCTTTTTAATTTTCAAGTGGATCTCCAGAACATTTTTTGTATAGATCCTTTTTTTCCACTAAACGCATGCATAGAACTGATTAGTGTCCTTTCAGAAAAGATACGAAACGTGATAGCAATATTTCTTTCTATCTTTCAAGAGACTCTCCAGTATATTCTGGTATTTGGTATGGCCTCCCATTTCTTTATTTTACGAATATTGAAAAGACTACAAGGCACGCGAGCTGCTTGCAGCTCGCGCACCGAGCGCAACACTAGTTTATTTCTATAATACATTAACTGTATGTACATATAATATTATTTTGAACGCTGTTTATTACTAATAAATAAATAAATATCAAAAAACTATGATACTTAGAGCGTTGGCTTTATTTTTCGTCCCATTGGCCCCTTGTAACACAAATAACTATTGCTGTTTTTTTGTATGCAAAAAAAATGCTGACTGTTGCTGGATGCATTTCAGTTATTTCATATTTCATTATATTCATTATATTCAGTTATTCCATCTGAACTCGATTTATATAATCGAGTTCAGATGGAATAACTGAATAGTTACCTATACCTATGCTAATTCTTAAATCACAGATTTAGCACATAAGTATTATACACCTAAATATTATTATTAAGATATATATAGACTAATAAAAATATAAGTTAAGAACTGTGTTCGCGATTGTACAAAATCACTAAAAATATTAAAATGATATAGTATCAATTTCGGTAGGTTAGCACCATATATGACAAGGCCGCTTTTTTGTTACCATTCAAATTTGGTCGGTTTATATCTACATTACGTTTCTTTCTGGTTTTTTAATTATATCTCTTTAATTATTAAGCGTATTAAGTTAAAATTTTGTAAATAGATAGTTGAACCGACACACTAATTATTGGAATAATTTTTCATTTGCCAACCCATAAAAAACTCGTCTTATCGAATGTCGAACAAAATAGTGGCTAAGTCATAGTAATATTGGATCATAACTTAAGTATTACCTACTGTAGACCAATGAAACTTAAGAAGGCATTGTAAACAGTCATAAAGAATAAATTAGTGTTGGAAATTAAACTTCAGAACTCCTATTCGAAGTGCTAGGACCTAATAACTGGATTTCACTTTAATACACATAATTTCGGAACGGCAATTTTTTTTCTAATTCTATTTTCACAAACATTACACACAAATTCATAGCAACATGTGTACAAAAAATCACATCTACACGCGTAGCCGTTTACGAGATCTAGCAAACAGCGAAACGTTCCCCCAGCGGAATCTTGAATATCTCCGGAGTCTTGAGACACACAAATTCCATTTACAGACACACATTTACCTCTCGCTACGCACTAATTATTGCACTAATTTTTTTTTTCGTGCGCACGTTGGAAAAAAAACATGCCGCTGGGAGAACGTTCTCCTGGCGGAAAGTGTTTTTGGCGAATTTTTCAAAAACGGTTGGACGCACAAATTTGAAACTATCACACACATTTACACGTCCTAACACACTAAATATCTGCATACTTAAAATCAAGAAATTCGACAACATTCCGCTGGGAGTACGCACACTATCTTTGTGTGTGAATCGAACAAGTCACTTTTGACGGAGTGAACGTCAAAGATTACACGAAACCCAAAATTCAAAAATAGGCCTTTGGTATTTTGGCAATAAGACACAAACTATCAATAAATTGCAAAATGTTGTCTTCCAATTCCCTAGAACAGAAAATTATCTACAATGTAGTATAAATAAGTTTTTAAGTAAATGCATTAATTAACAACTTATGAAGGGTCAAAATAGCTTAAAAATGAGCTAAAATGGCGCAGGCCGCGTCAACGCTCTTAAAGCCCGCCAACCTGCATTGGAGCAGCGTGGCGGGTCAAAGCTCTAAATCCTTATCTCCTATGAAAGAGGAGACCTGTGTCCAGCAGTGGTGGTGGTATGATACAGCCAGGAATGGATTCGTAAATATACATATATTAGGTTTCAAAAATCTCTCTCGTCGCGTGGTTCAGAGAGCCGCGAGAGGTCATAAAGATTGCCCACGACTGTAGACTTAGCATTTTTCAGGAAATTTTCACTCACCGAAGATCATTAGTAATAATTTGTTTATAGAAAACAGTGGATGTCTATCGCGATTTGTTCAAACGGTAGGTAAGTACAGGGTATACCTACTCAAGATATTCAAGCTGCCTTGTGTTCTTACTAACTCTCTTTAAATAAAGATTTAAATACAGTTTGTAGTTCAACAAATCACAAGTAGGTATCTATTCAAAAAATTAAAATATTATTTTGTTCATTAATTTTGTAGTCCTAAGAACTCCATATCAAAACACTTCACAAAAAATTATCTTCTTATAGACAGATCACTTGAAATAACGGAGTTCTCTGATATAAGGACAGATCACGCCCCTCTGGAGTCACATGGCTGATTGTGATAAATGAGCTCCGGGGAAACGTTTAACCTGTTACGTGTTGGTATGAAAGCCTTTTTGTTTCGGTACCTACTACAGATAATGAAGAGAGATTCCTTCGAGGATTGATGACCTGTTGAAATAATAAAACGAATCGACGTCAATAAAAATGGTAATCGAGGTAGGTACAAACAAAGAATACCTGTATGTTGGTTTGGCTAAATTGACAAGATAAAAAAACAATGCCCTCCTTTTCCGCAGAAAACCTTGTGTACTTACTACATTTAACATTAACAATTTTACACCATTTTTGCTACCAAAGTCACACCATTAGCACGCTCGAAATAAGTTTAGTTTTAATAGGATATAGGGAGCGCATCCCGTGCAGCACGGCGTGCTGTCAAACTTGCTGTCTATAGGATCTAGATCGAGTATCTTATTTCAATACTAGATGATGCCCACGGCTTCGCCCGTGTGGATTTAGGTTTTTAAAATCCCGTGGGAACTTTTGATTTTCCAGAACAAAAAGTAGCTTATCTCTAGAAACCCGTCCCCAAAACGGAAAAATCCCGTGGGATCCCCACGATTTCGGAATACAATTCCTTACAGCATCAGGGTCGAGGAGTTGGATATGTACCTACTCGAGTTCATTCAACGATAAAGTCTTTAATTGGTATCCCCAATATCAATTTAAATAACCGAAAGTTTCTAAAACCCATTAGTTTTGGGGATTAGGTCCCCTACAGCATCAGGATTGAGGAGTTGGAATCCAAATTTTTTATAGAACAGGGTCGCAATGTTTCTCTATCGATTAAAAAAATAATTACGCAAATCGGTTCAGAAATCTCGGAGATATCGGTGTACATAGGTAGAAAAACACAACTCCTCCTTTTTTGAAAGTCGGTTAAAAAAGTAGCCTATGTTACTCCCTGGTTAATTCTCTACTTGTATGTGAAGGTCCCGTCAAAATCGGTTCAGCCATTCCGAAGATTAGCCCGTTCAAACAGACAGACAGACAGACAGACAGACAGACAGACAGACAAAAATTTAAAAAACATGTGATTCGGTTATGGTAGCGTTCAAATAACTATATGAGCTTAATATGAGGTAGTTATTTCGATATTACAGACAGACACTTCAATTTTATTTATTAGTATAGATGAAAATGAAAATGGATCATAAAAATTGGATTGTAGAATCCTTCAATTTCCAGAATCCAATTTCAGTCCAATTTTGCAGTTAAATGATTCTAATATTAATAAAAGAAGAGTCATAAACCTTGAGCCTCTGTAAATATACGTACATAGCTAAGCAGTAAAGTCTCGCCAATATTTGATCAAGTAACTAAGTATAATAAGCATGACGCATCACTTAATACCCGAAATAAATAGATCATTGAGTGCTAAATATGATTATCACTTCTTGACTATATTTGTTCGCTGGTTTTTTTTAAATTATTTTCCCTAAATAGCGCACCATTCGTTCTGCAAAAACTTATTAAAGGCTGGGGCAAACACAAAGCGTGACGGCAGCAAGCTAATACGAGGAACTGTACGAAACACGTCACGTTGCCGAGCGACAACCTCCTACAACTTCTAGGAGCTACGTTTGACACGTATCTGTTGCATTCACAGTTTAATAGCTTTTGCCCTGGGCTTCTTCTTCCTCTTCATAGAACTGAAATTCAAGCTGAATGTACCTCGGGTTCTAGTAGACCGAACTAGAAACTATCGACCTTCGAATTTCGTTTCGTCGAAACGCGCAATCAGCTGTCAAGAGAAGTGCGCACAGTCAGAAAACTTTGTTTCGTTTCCTGTTTCGGTCAGAACCTAACATACAATTTGGCAAAATTCAAATGGTGTGCGGGGTCTAGCACAAAATATACTTATGTGTAAGAGCACCTTCCGCAGCGCGTCGGACTTTTTTCTGACCAACAATTTCTGATAATAATATGAGGTGCTAAATGCGGGCAAGTGACCATCCGGCTAGTAAAACAAAAACTTCTGTCTTCAAGAAAATGCAAACGGCCTAATGAAGAAGAGGACACGCCCGCTACGCGCGCAAACCCGCTATCCCTTTGGCTGCAGCTTCGGGTAAGAACATTTTTTTAATAGTAGTGATAAACCGCCATTTGTAAAATTTTGACCAGACAATTAATTGCTTGGATTTCTTCATAAGTTTCTTACCACTGACACTGACTGGGATATGCAACATCTGTTCTTAGAAGATAACAATTTACATCGAATACAGCTGAGTCACAATGTTCGACCGGCTATCTGATTGGTGACTCAATGGAGATATAGATGTGAATGGAAATATTCTAATATTATTTTATCGTAAGGAACTGGTTTCCTGACCCAATTTGTGTGAGGTGGATTCGATTTTTTTTGCGTGATTGATTGTTTTGGGTGATATTCATCCTTTTTAACAAAGTACAATTTTTTTCATATCACTGGGCCTTTTATACCATTGCGGATTGAAATCGGACTTGATGTTTGTCATTTCTTAACCGGATTTTCCACCATGGAGCTGCAAGAATGCGAAGCGAAGTAGGTAGGTAAATAAATGTGTGTGTTTGTGCTTAACGAAAAGGGTAAGCTGTGGTGTATCTTGTGGCAAGATAACATTAAACATTTAAAAAAATCCACATTGAACTGCAGCGTCCCGTCCCGCTGATGGCCTATAAGGAACATGGAGTTGAAATACATAGGTACGTCTTAAGCATGATGAAATCGAAATACGTGTTTAAATATTATGATGGAATTGAAATACTATTAGTGTATTTAGTCTAAAGCTAGTTATCATATCCATCGTCAAAATCGGCCAGTTATAAATTCCGCAACTCGAAACATATTAATTTTTAACGTCAGCCGGAATACAACTGCCGGAGGGTTTATTAAGATCTCGAAATCGTACCTGCCGTGACGTCAAAGGCATTTAAAGTGGGCACGGGTAGTCATATCGTAATTAAGGGAGGGTCTCTAGAGGGGAGAGAAATGCAATAGGGGAGGACAGGACGCTTACAATCGTAGGTACATTTGCATATTAAAATGGCATTATGTTTTCTGTTACTTTTGCGCTGCGTACATACATACACTGTGAATTGAATTGAATTTCGATATATAGAATCAATTTTGGAATCGCGAGACTCCTAAGGAACTATTTATCTATTTCTTATTTTTCAGTTCGAAAACATATTAGTAGACAAAATTTACTGCTTTATTTGCTTCAATGTGTCTCATAGTCTGATATCTGCATGGACCAAATTTTGAAGAGAATTTGTTGAAGAAAATTAGGTATTTCTGGGCACAGGGCAGACACTCCTCTCAAAGCAGATCTATTAATTCAATTCAATTGATCTAGTATATTAAATATAGAAGTAAACACCTTACCATATTACATCTATGGCAAAATTTCATACATACATTCATGTTTAGTCACTTGATGGACATTCAAAAATTAATATTTCAAAATTCCAAATGAGGTGACTCTGTGTCAAATCCCTAGCAGATACAAAGTAGGTATTCCAAGTGCTTTAAGCATTACAAATTGCAGTCCAAGTGGCCACAGTCAGCCACGCCATAATTCACGTCACGAAAGGGCAGCGAGCTATGAGTAAGTGTCCTGTAATGCAACCAATGCAGCCGCGCGCCCGCGTGCGTCTGCGCAGTAAATATTAATTAGGACCATCGGCGCCGACTTTGAAACGTTGAATAGTTTATAATAGCTAGTCAGAACTTTTTTTTTATTCAACTACCCTTAACTGTTACCCAACTGTTACCCAACTGTAACCCAAGTTAACCCTTGACTGCAATCTCACCTGATGGTAAGTGATGATGCAGTCTAAGATGGAAGCGGGCTAACTTGGAAGAGGTATGCATACCCCTGATCGGTTTCTACATGGTATCGTACCGGAACACTAAATCGCTTGGCGGCACAGCTTTGCCGGGAGGGTGGCAACAAGCCACAGCTAAAGCCTCCCACCAGACCAGACCAGAGACAATTTAGATGCCAATGAGGGAATGAATGCCAGGGAGGTCGTCAAAATTTAGAATCTTTAGAACTCGTAATAAACTGAATTATTAGTTAGTAATCTTGTTAGAATTAGGTGGACCCAGTGGCGTGCGGATCTTACATGCAGAAAAGCAGAGCATACCCTGGACATCTCTAGACAACTCCTATTTTAGTCATTTAGTAATTAAAAAATATTCGAAATAAAAAATAAATATTTATGGTCAAAAATTCATAAAAGCGCCATCTAGTTGATGGTTCGCATCCATATTAGTATTTAGCGTAAAAGTTTTATGATAATCTTGTAGATGGCGTTGTCTAATAAATGGTTTGCCGGTTGGAATTATTGGATATAAGCACCGAGAAATTCAGCTTTTTTTATAGTAATTGCTGTATGTGTGCTGTTATTAAAGGAAACTAACACATGAAGAAGCGTTTGTTGTACACATGTTTTAAAAGTGAATTTGTTGTTGTGTGCGTCTAAAAGAAGCAGTGATTATTACGAATGCCATTTTATAGGTAGGTTATAGGTATCTTCCTGTTTCTTTCAAAGCTGTGTTTCAAAGCTTGTGAAAATGTGCAAAAAGTGTTAAGCCCTAATATTTGCGATGTAACGTACGAAAGTGTGTGAAGTGTATAATATTATAGTGATTAGTGATCCCAAAATAAGAAATTGGAATTGTTATTTTGTTTGAAAACTTATGTTTACGGGGGAACGTAACGAAGTTTCAAGGTACTTACTTAATTTTTTTATTAGTAGTTATCTAAACTAAAACATCGTTTCAGGAAGTAAAATGGTAATGTATAGTACTAACTACTATACTTACCTACTTATTCTGATTGTAACTATTAAATGACAGTTTTAAATGACCACAACGAAGTGCCTTCTTAATCTATATATTATATAAAAAAAGGCGTGTTAGTTACACTATTTATAACTCAAGAACGGATCTACCGATTTGGACGAAATTTGGTATAGAGGTAGACAAGGCCTTGAAAAAGGACATAAGAGTACTTTTTATCCCGGAAAATTAAAGAGTTCTCAAGGGATTTAAAAAAATATTTTCCCATACA
Source organism: Melanargia galathea (assembly GCA_920104075.1). Taxonomy (NCBI): domain Eukaryota; kingdom Metazoa; phylum Arthropoda; class Insecta; order Lepidoptera; family Nymphalidae; genus Melanargia; species Melanargia galathea. Next base: position 4,074,611 of record OV049859.1, on the reverse strand, counting down.
AAATGTTCACGGGTTTCGTAACTGTCAAACATCCCGTCGCGTGGATACGGTGAACTCTCTTACCCGTACCTACATAATATATTATTATTCTTCTGTACGTGTGTTTGTCACTTAACTCCTCCTAAACGGCTGGATCAATTTGGATGAAATTTTGTGTGTATATTTCAATGGGTTCCTGGATGGTTCGAAAACACAATTACCGGGTAGGTACAGGTAACCTACCGGGTCTCGGTAGGTGACGCTGATGTCGGTAGGTATGTCACCACCGGGCAGGACGAAGTCTGCCGGATCCACTAGTTATAAATTAAAATAGGTGGACTGATCGTGACTTGGTCCACCTATAAATACCTACATAGTATCTATCGGGTGTTGAACCCAATACAGAGTAGGTACAGACCACCGCTATTGCATACCCTGACTTGGAACCCTATGCATGCCACTGGGTGGACCTCAAGCAATCTGCTGGATGTTAGCGGCGCAAGATCATGTTCTGTGGCAATTCTTGCAAGAGACCTATAACAAAATCTATACAACAATGTTTGTGCTAATTAAGTACACAAACTGTAAAAGTTTATATGTTTAGATATCCTTCTTTGAAAAGGATACCATTTTTATAGAGTTAATTCAGATTAGTTTGAAGACTGTGTGAAACCAAATTAGCACTACTGGCTGAATTTATAGCACATAATACTAGTAGTTAGATACACGCTAACACTCTAAAGTCAAATTGGAAGGGTCAACTAATTAGAAGGGATTATGATGAGCTTGATCGCTTTGGTGGTGCATACTAAGCAAACCACTCTGAAAATGAAACTAGCCTCATAGGTTAGCTGAGCTCACATATCCAACAACTGCTTGGTCTGGTCTGGTCTTGGTCTTTACCAGTATGTTGGTATCTAGAAGATTTCCATCGTACCAGAGCAGAGCCATTTTAAAACTAATACTTTCTCAAATTGCCTCTGAGGGGAATCAACTCCATTCCATCATAGCATGCAATTTATAATGACAAAGTTGCATGGACTGCTTTGCAATCAGCCGTTGTGAAGTCGACATCTCCTGAAGATGCTCCGGTGTCGGAGCGAAACGATCGTCGAGTTAAATTTGTGGTGAATTTGTGTGGTGTTGTGCCTACAAATTTGTCACTGTTAGCGGATTATAGCAAAGTAATTTTGTGTTCATTGTATAAAGTTGCATGGAAGCAATCAGCTTTGCATTCAGCTACCCACAAGATAGGGTGAAGTGTTATTTGTTACAGTGATCATAGCTATTATTTGTTACAGTGATTATAGCTATATATAAATCGTAATTTTATATGTTTTGAAAAGTGCAAAGGCTAAGTTTCTTGCTAGCTCTTCTAAACAGAAACGTCTTTACGAACCAGTGATTAAATCTTGACCAATCATAAGAGCTACAAATTGACCTATATGAGATAAATCAATTTGTATTTGAAAAATAGAGGCCAACCGCAACTGCATGGACTAACTCTTCTATTAATGTACTTCTTTTAAATTGATTAAGTTAAACTATCATTTGCCAGGTCAGATGGTGAGTTCATTTGAAATCCATCTAATTAGTGAAACTGGCATATCTTGTAGTTTAGTTGTTGAGAATAAAAATCTGAAATAATGACAGATGTTTCTTTTTGCTAGCTTCTTTTCATAAATTTTTCAGCTAGATTCTCGACCCAGTTTACCATATTCTGTGGATATTTAGACAAATTGTTAATAATTTTATTAATTAGAATAGAATAGAAAAGTTTTTTATTCAAATAAACTTTTACAAGTACTTTTGGATCGTCAATTGAATCTACCACTGGTTCAGAATGCTGTGCCCACCGAGAAGAACCAGCAATAAACTCGGTTCAGTAACTAACTATATATTATGATGAAATTATATATTCATCTGTAATACTGAAATGGTTCTGAAAAAAAAAACAACATTAAGTATTTACCACATTAATACAATTTAATATTGCATGGGTGCATCATAGTGAAGTGTATATTAGTGACCCACTTTCATACACTGGTGCAAAAAAACATACCCAAGGCTACCAGGACGTGTTATGTACGCGCAGTTTTTTTAATCCAAAGGCACACAAAATGATTAACACGATTATAACACATAAAAAGATTAACACGATTATAATGTCAGGGTTAACTATTATAATACCGTTACTTGCAAAATGCCGCCTAATATAGTGGGCAGTTTCCGTAAAAACCAAGTAATTTTTATCTGTTGTAAAATAATCTTAGGTATAAGTAGAGTACGACCGTACGTGTTTCAAGGTACCCAGTTAAATAAATTTATGAAAACGTTGTTAATACTCACGGCTAGCTGCCTAGTGCCAACGAAAGGTCTGTCTAGTTTTCTTCTATATCAACGGTCACCCATCGTGCACATCGTATTGTAATGGGCGAAAATACAGTATATTAAACCGATTGATCCGGCCACTTTCGCGTTCACGACAAACATAAGTAAACACTGCACCAAAGTTAATGTACTAGTTATCACAATGTGGCTGGAGATATAGCGAAATGAAAATAACCACGTAACATACAATTTGGGTCCAAATGAAGAATCTCTTTGCTCATACACCAATCTTCACGCCACACACCACAAAATCAAGGGAATGGGAATATTGCGCACGCATCACACGCATCGAGGAGAAGGGTGGACGGATGACAAGCACAGACCAGAAATCCAGAAAAATGACAAGTGACAACAGAATGACAAGCTGTGACAAGCTGCTTGAATCTTGACGTTTGATCACTATTGTTGCCATGTTGTTGCCAAATAATCGAAAAAACCGTTAAAAAAAACTATAAAAAACCGTTAAAAAATAGAAATAACTCGCCTCAACAGAATTAACTAAACCTCTCTCCCGCAGCCGCGGCGCGGCGGGCGCGATTCCAAACCGCTCCGTGAGTGCCGTGAGCGCTCTCTCTAAAGAGACACCGACACGATCAATCGCGATTCGCGATTGTCGATGCTCGTTTACCAAGAGATCTCTTGAACAACGATCAATTCAATCAATAGGCATTGACATTGACAATCGCGATTGATCGTGTCGATAGGTCAATGGGCTAATTACCCGAATTACTAATTTCGTGGAATTCTGACAGCTGTCATTGTCATTTACAGGTGAGTTATTTGTATGGAAACAGGGATAACATCTACGAAGTACGATTTTACCCCAAACTAGGTACTTTAATTCCCTGTCATCATAAAAAGCCATATGCCGCGTAATAATATTAGTCGTTTTGCCCTTTAGAAAACACTAAGAGTGGAAACTAGAAAGTGCATAATAACAGCAATAAAAAACAAAAGAAGCACATTGAAAAAAAAATTAAAAATGGAAGTCGAATGACATTATCACCATGAAGTGTCTGTTAGGCATTTGTCATATCTACATGCGGCAGTTGATTTTTATTTACATAAGTTTTGATTTTTTTATCTTTTTTGAGGGAGGTGTTTTATCTCTGGTAACATTACGAAACGTCAGAATTCCACGGAATTATATACCCGAATTACTAATTCCGTGGAATTCTGACAGCTGTCATTGTCATTTACAGATGAGTTATTTGTATGGAGAACAGGGCTAATATCTACGAAGTACGATTTTACCCCAAAATACTTTAATTCCCTGTCATCATAAAAAGCCATATGCAGCGTATAGATAGACCAGAATCTCATGAAAAATAGGGAAATTAAATTTTGTAGTAAGCAACACTAGGTTAACTCGGCTGCCCTAGTGATAAACAAAGTAACTATATTCAGAACACCTTACATGGGATCGTTTCACGAAACGAAAAATCAAGCAACTGCATTTTAAATACAAAAACAAAGAAATCAACATCCAATTAAGTACTTTGTTTTTGTGTTGTGCTTGTTGTTTACTTGGTTTTTGTATTTATAATATTCCGGGTTAATGTGAGCTGTTACTTTGTTTGTGCAATTCAAATTTCAGTAAACGGTTCAAGTTATTTGAAATATTAACAAAAAATATCAGTTACTTTGTTTATCGCTAGGGTAGCCGTAGTGTTGCTAACTTTGGAATTTCATTTCCGTATTTTTCATGAGATTCTGGTCGATCTATAATAATATTACTCGTTTCGCCTTATATAAAATAGAAAACACCAAGAGTGGAAACTAGAAAGTGCACACTAACAGCAATAGAAAACAAAAGAAGCACATTGAAAAAATAGAGTAATTTATAGGTAGGTACGTTATGATTTACACAATCGGGGGGCAGCTCGGGGGCAGGTCTATGATCACAGACCAATTATTATTATTTCTATGCAAACCACACAAACCACAGAGTAGAGTCTGCCAAATGCAGAAGTGCCAAAAGTATCGATATATATCGTATTGATATTTTTTAAAAATATCGATATTATTTTCGATTTTTATATCGAAAAATAAATATCGACATATCGATATATCGGTGAAATTTTCTAAAAAAATATGTGTACTTCATGAAATTCTATTGTGTTTTTTCTAGACTGGTTCAACTGACTCTTTGTATACCAAATTAGGAACACCATTTCTTTTTGTTTATATTAATTACGGGCAAACGAGCAAGCGGGTCACCTGATATTAAGTGATTACCGCCGCCCATGAACATTTGCAGCACCAGAGGAACCACTAATGCGTTACCGCCTTTTAAGGAGTTTGTTGATCCGCCCCTTGAAAAACCCTATGTCAAAATTATGTGGAAACACTTCCAAAGGGAGTTGGTTCCAAAATTTTTGAGTGCGCTGAAGGAATGACCTCGCGCAACGATTCCAGGTTGATGTATTGATGTATACCAGTGATTCAGTTGATAAGGATGATAGTTTTTTCGATGACGTGCCATGCGGTGCTGGAAATGTGTAGGTGGTATTAGGTCGAACAACTCCTCAGAACAATCCCCGTTATAGAGACGACAGAAAACGCATAGGGAGCTAACATCCCTGCGAACCTCTAATTCCTCCAATAAGCTGGTTAGTTTGGGATTGTCCACGAGTCGAAATGCCCGCTTCTGAATCCGGTCAAATGGAAGAAGTTGGTATTGGAGTGCTCCGGGCTCCAGCCCATAGGTGTGAGCAGTACTCCATATGCGGCGGGACTTGAGACTTGTAAAGCAAGAGCCTATGTTCAGGCGCAAAGTAGCGTTTTGCTCAATAGAGTACCCCACGCTTTTTGGAGGCTAATTTAGCTTTACCTTCAAGTGATCCCGGAATTGGACTTCATTAGATATGTGCACACCAAGGATCCCAATGCTGTTGAAAGGGGTAAAGAGAACGTTTTAAAAGAGAGGGGGTGTGGTAAATGGTGTCTTCTTAGCGGTGAATGCGCAAACTTGTGTTTTTGAGGGGTTAAATTGCACTATATTTTGAGCGCCCTATTTTGAGATCTGCTCTAAAGATGTCTCAATTTTAGAAACAAGTTTGACTCCTCGGCCTGACGGCCTCTGTAAAGGGCATTATCCGTGCTGTCATCCGCATAGCACTGAAATGTGTTGTTATACAACATGTTCTTGATATGCAGTATGAACAGTGTGGGCGATAGCACAGAGCCCTGTGGAACGTCAGCATTAATGGGCCTAAGATCGTAGCAAAAACCGTCAACAGCGAACAGCGACCTTGATGCTGCGCCCATTTAGAAAGCTAGCGATCCAATCGCACAGCTTCTGTGGAAGTCCGTAGGAGGGAAGTTTCGACAGAAGTGCCTTATGCCAAACCCGATTAAAGGCCTTTGCAATATCAAGGCTGACCGCCAAGGCCTCTTTCTTAATGTCTAAGCTGATCGACCACGGCGAAAGCCATACTGATGAGCTGGTGTTCTTCCAGGTAACAGAGCATTTGCGTGTTAATAACTCCATGACTTACTCCATGCTTGCTTTTGCTCCATGATTTTAGACAGGCGACAGCAAGGAAGGAATCGCAATAGGCCTGTAGTTTAAGGGGTCAAATTGATCACCCGTTTTCAGGATGGGGTGAACTAAGGTAAACTTCCACGAAGTCGGAGTAAGTAGGACTGTTGAAACAACTGTGTTAAGACCGGTGCCAACTCTGGAGCACATGTTTTTAAAGCACTATCGCAGGGATACCGTCCAGCCCACTTACTTTGTTGACGTCGAGAGAAAGCAGCGCACAGCGCTCTGAGTGAAGCGTATGGCACTCAACGAGCTGCTGCATCGCGGGATCGTAGGCGGAGTTCTCCCACCGTTATCAAGCGTCGAATGCCAGCCCAAAATTTCGCCTTTCTCTTTGGCAGTGTGGGCCAAGGTTCTTGTGCAGAGTAAATTTTTAGGATATTATTTTTATTAAATTAATCATACTTGCTGTTTTAATTATTATATTAGGTTTTTTAATAATCTATCTATACATCTATACATAATAAAATCGTAGACTTGCCTTATCTGTACATTAAAGATTTTTGCAAAATAATAACTGGGGGATGTTAGGGATAAGTAATAGAGCGTAAAAAAGCTATTTTTGAAATTTTTGTCTGTTTGTCTGTTTATCTGTTTGTCTGTTTATCTGTTTGTCTGTTTGTCTGTATGTTTGTGCGCGCATCACGCAAAAACTACTGAATTGATTGAAATGAAACTTGGCATGATTTAAGTTCATACTACGGAGTAACATATAGGATACTTTTATCCCGAAATTCAGCATGGTTCCCTTGGGAGAGGGGATGAAAGTAAAAATGTGTACTTAGCTGTAATTCATTAACGCGTGGTCTGATTTCATTCATTCTTTTTTTGTTAGAAAGAAAATATTTAAAGATTACTGGCTAATCTCTGAAATGCTGGATCGATTTTGATGGGACTTTCACTGGCGGATGTTTACATTTTGATCTACCTAAACATCCGCCAGTGAACTTTTAACAGTTTTTAGCAAGGTATGAGCTCAAAGGAGCTTAGGAAAGACAAAATGATTCCCACGGGATGTTTAAAAATCCACGCGAACGAAGTCGCGGGTTTCCACTTGTTTTACAATATTAATTCAGAGAGACATTTTTTGATATATTTTTTTTTACTTCTGTCAGTTCTCTCAATTCCAAAAATAGAATGTAATCATAGATATCACAAACATATCACAAACCAACAAAGGTATCGTCCGGCTTGCGCAAAGGTTGGAAAGGAGGAGTGACAGAAATTGCCGTGTATGGCTTTAGTCTGGGACCAGAAAGCGCGAGTACCAGAGGACATCGCGACAAGCCTCTCTCCAATTCTGTCGATGCGCTTGAATTTTGCCCGGGCAATGGCCTTTTTATGGGATCTGGAGGCGGCATTGAATTTTTTCTTCAAATTAGCGGCATTTGGATCTAACTTAATATGCGCCGATTTTTAATAGATACCTTCTTCTTCTTCTTTTACGGTTCGTCCCTTTCGGGACAGGCCAAGATCGTTGACCATACAGCCTGGTAAGTCGTAATTAATATTTCCTGTGTTGTAAATTAAAGGCATAGCCTATTCTATCGTAACATTTTTTAAATGTTTTTCTTTATTTTAATCATTGTTATGATTCATCTGAATTAAATATATCTAACTATATTTTTATAGCTTAAAATTTTTCTTTCTTATATATCCCTTAGAGTCAAGTCCACGTCTTCAAACTTTAGCTAGTTCACTAACTATGTCCACATAGTCTAGTCACATCCAATTTTAAATCTCATTTATAGTATTTATCACATATTTATACAGACATTTATAATTTTCAGGGTTCTTCAATAAATGTTTCATCGAGCGCGGTACATTTTCCATTTTTTTGTAAGTTTTCAGTAATTCATCCATCAGCACTAGGCGCTGAATGCCGAAGGACGAACAAGAGAAGAATATGTGTTCCAATGTTTGCGGTTCGGTTTGACAGAAATTACATATTTCAGATTCTTGCATATTCATTCTAAATAGATGCGTGTTAATTCGACAATGACCAAAGCGTAAGCGGAAAATAGTGGTGTAAAATCTTCTGTCTTTGAACACTTTTGGTTTCGAAAACCAAGGTTTAGTAACGATATCATCTTGTATGCCTGCATACCACAGTCCCTTCTTTTCAATGCTAATGCAAGACTTCCAGAATTTTTTGCAATCGTTGTAACTGGCATCCCTTAACTTTTTGACTACATCAGTGTAAGGAATGGCAACTTTATTTATATTATCTGTTTCTTTATTTACACTTGAATAATTTGCTATTGTTCTAGCCAAAAAGTCAGCATTTTCATTACCATTCACCCCAATATGTGCAGGAGTCCAAACAAAATATATAATAAAACCTTCATTAGTAAGCTGCAGCCATTTCTGTCTAATTTCATATATTAAATAATTATTTTTCGAAACTATCTTGCAGTTACTCAATGCTGTGAGAACACTCATACTGTCACTTGCCACCACCCATTTAGTTTCATTGTTTTTATTTCTAGTACTAATATAATGCAGAGCGGACATGATGGCCAATGCTTCAGCCGTAAAAATACTTGCATTTGCATTGATTTTTTCACCTACACCAGATTTAGATGAGCTGTCATAAATGGCGATAGAGGTACTGTCACCGTTTTTGGAACCATCGGTAAATATAAATTTACAATTTTCCCAAGTAGAGAACATTTCATAAACTTCCTCTTTGGTTTTTAATTTTGAGTTTATAACTATTTCTATGTGTACATATTTACTCTCGTATGTACCTTTGAAGCATGGCCAAGAACTTTCTGTTCTATGAATGTTTAGTGCTTTCAAATATTCAGAAAATTGAGTGAAATTGTTCAATAAATATAGAGATTTACGATTGGTACAAGACTCATTCTGATTAGTTAAAAGAATATTGAAAAGGTAGTTGTTTTTAACTGAATATAATTTAAGGAGAAATTTATTTTTAAGAAAATCAAATCTTATTTTTAGAGGCGGAATGTTGCATTCTACTTGCATTGAAATAATAGGAGTGGTTTTAAATGCACCAGTAATGGTACGCATACAAGAATTTTGTATTAATTCCAGTTTTTTAACAAGTTGGTTGTTAGAAGCATAACATAAGAACCCATATTCAAAATGACTGCGAACCAATGATTTATATAGCAACAATAGAATCTTTGGGTCTGCACCCCAATAAGTTTTACATAAAGATTTCATAATATTTAATGCCCTTGAACCCTTAAGTACTAATTCATCGACATATTTTGCCCACAATAAATTACTAGTAAAAGTTACTCCTAAAAATTTTATTTCATTGGCTAATGGCAAACTCATGCCATTATATAGAACTTGTATAGGAGATATGTACTTTTTGCCAAAGATAACAACTTTGGATTTATTGACATTAATATTTAAATTTAAATAACTAAAATACTCACTTAAGCTTACTAAAGACTTATTAATTATATTTACAGTTTCAGAAACGCATTTACCTGACAAATAAATAACTAAATCATCTGCATATTGTAGATTACTAACATGTGATCCCAGGTATAAGTTTAATTTATGTATATAAAGTAAATACATAAGAGGGCTCAGGATGCCCCCCTGGCAAACTCCCAAATAAGAGTATCTGGGACCAATAAATTTCCCATATTTAACATATATTTTCCTTTCATATAAGAAGTTGAAAATCCAATTTACTAATTTATCTGGTAATCCAATTTGAACTAACTCTTTATATAAAATTTCTAAGTTTACATTATTGTATGCACCTTCTATATCAAAGAAAACACATATAAGATTATTTTTCTGCTGAATTGCTTTTTGAATATTAATTTGTAACAGACTTATACTCTCTTGTGCAGATTTACCTTTTCGGAAGCCAAATTGGTTCTGTGGTAGGATATTATTTTGTTCTATAAAGTATTCAAGCCGTTGTTTTATGAGTTGTTCAAAAATTTTACCAACACAAGATGTTAAAGTTATGGGGCGGTACGAGTTTGCATGAAACTTAGGTTTATCAGGCTTTATTATTGGTACTAAACAATCAGTTTTCCAATCATCAGGGATTATGTTTTCCTTCCATAAGCTATTAATAATGTTATAAAAGATATCTAGTACCTTGCTGTTCATTTTTTTAAATAACTTGTAAGATATACCATCTAAACCTGCTGTTGAGTCTTTTCTACTATATATTGCTGAATTAAATTCTGATTTCGAAAACGGTTTTAATAGATATTGATTTCTATCACTAATATTAAATTTAGAATGTAAGATATTGTCAACTTTTACATAGTCTGGTGTATATTTTTCTAAAAAGTCCAAAATCCATGTGTTGTTATCGCTGTTGATTTTAACATCTTTTGTATAAGTGTTATTAAACTTTTTCATATATTTCCATATTAATGAGATAGGAGTACTGCGATTAAATGAAGTACAGAGCTCTACCCAGCTATTCTGTTTTTCTTTCTTTAGTATTAGTTTTTTTAATGCCTGTAGTTTTTTAAAGTTTAAATAGTTTGTTTCGTTTGGATTGTTTTTAAATTCTAAATATGCCTTTTTACTGTTTTGTACTGCGAGTGTACACTTACTATTCCACCAGGGGTGGCATATTTTTTTCTTATTATTATTAGGAATACCAGTACTTCTCTTAAGATTTGGTAAACATTTTTGAACAACCTCATGTAATGTTGTTATAAATTTTGAATATGAATTCAATGGAGATGTTAAATCATATACAAAATTTGAAAATAATTTGGTTATTACTTCATCATATATATCCCAATTTAAACACTTAATATTAGGATATTTAGTAATGTTGTCACCAGTTATTGAATAAGTATTGGTAGTATCTTTACTAATTAAAATTTTCATTATTACAGGTAAATGGTAGCTGCCAAGAGGGTCATCATGAACCCACCAGTCACAACAAAGTGAAATAGAAGGAGACACTATTGATAAATCTAGAACATTTGGACGCCAAGTGAGGGAACCAACCGTCGTAGGTTGCCCATCATTTAACAGAATCAGATTATTATTATTAATAAAATCAAAAATATATTTACCACGTGTGTTTGTATTAATGCTACCCCAAGCAGTATGGTTAGCATTAAAATCTCCTGCTAGAATTAAAGGCTCTGGGACACTTTTAAGTAATGTATCTAAGTGTTCTTTATTAAAGGATGCATTTGGGGGACTATAAAAGCTAATGATATTTATTTCTTGATTATTAATATTAATTCTGATGCAGATATTTTGAAATGTGTTATCACAATAAGTATCAATTAATTTATAAGGTATACTGTTATGAATAATAATTGCAACACCATTATGTTTATTACCTAAATCTTTACGTTCTGTTTTATATCCCTTAATATTAAAAATTTTTTCTGAACTTAACCAAGTTTCACTAATTAAGGCAATATGTATATTATACTCATATAAAAATTGAACTAAAACATGTCGATTACATAAGATACTTTGCGCATTCCATTGTGCTATATTTAAATCTAAATTTTTACGCTCCATTATTTATTTGAATTTGGGTCGTTTTTAGGGTTCCGTAGTAAACAAGGAACCCTTATAGTTTCGCCATGTCCGTCCGTCTGTCCGTCTGTCCGTCTGTCCGTCTGTCCGTCTGTCCGTCTGTCCGTCCGTCCTCGGTTAATCTCAGAGACTATTAGTGCTAGAAATCCGTAATTTGGCATGAGTATAAATATTAATCACGCCGACAAAGTGGTGAAATAAAATTTTGATAAATATTTTTTTTTAGGGTAGCTCCCCTACATGTAAAGTGGGGATGAATATTTTTTTTCTCGTCTACCCCATAGTGTGGGGTATCGTTGAATAGGTCTTTTAAAAATACTGTGGGTGTGGGAACATCATTTTTCGATTTCTAGATCCGTTTGTAAAATATGATGTTTTAAAGTGCAAATTTTTATTAGAGTCAAGTGTCCCCCCCCTCTATCAGCCAAATGGCAGTATATAGGAACTTGAAAAAATTCACAGCAGTAGGGTATATAATCAATTTTAAAGGAAAACTATCACGGCTAAGTAGGGTTCACAGGTTAAGGAGTTATATCTGTTTTTCGAGGATTGTGACTACGGAACCCTACACTGCGCGTGGCCCGCCACGCACTTGACCGGTTTTATTTCTGAATGTGTCTATAAGGATATTTTTAATGTTAATCGAACTAATAGGAGTATCATCAGATTTAGTTGAGATAATCTTTACTAGAGATTCAATTAATAAATTCATGAATAAATCTGACTTTAATATAAATTGTATTTGTTTGTATGGGTCCTTCGTTGGTAATGGGGGAAATGCTTTTTCACCTAATAAATCTGAATATTTCACTGCTCTGGCTTTTATTTTGTTCTCTTCAATTTTTTGTTTTTTAATTGGGCATTCTGCAGATACAGCAATATGATTGCCATTGCAATTGCAACATTTGACATCTTGTTTCTCTATGTTACAATTTTTATAAGAATGGCCTGAAAGGCCGCATTTTGAACATCTAGCGCTATTTTTGCAAAATTTTGCAATATGGTTATACCTCATACATTGCAAGCACTGCTTTACTGGTGGAATGTATGTCCTTACCTCATGACGCCATGAATCCAGATAAACATAATCTGGCAGTTGAGTTGCTGCAAATGTAACAGCTACCGTTGGTGTAGGCACAAGGGAAAATCCATCTTCAGTGTTACGACGTGACATTAATCTTCTCACTTGGACGATATTTCGAGAGCTGCCAAGTAAATTGAAAATTTCGCTATTACCTAAATCTATAGATACTCCTGACAGGACTCCAGTGATTTCAGTAGCTGCAGCAGGTATGCTAGTTTTGACATTAATTTGTTTTTGTAGTTTAGTGTTTTGTAGAAATACATTAGCATTGTTGGGGATATCAAATATAATCCCCACCTTGTATTTATTCAATGTTTGTAGGTGTTTCACACCGCTCACGCAATGTTGCCGCAATGAAGTTGATATCAAAATCTTGTCTGTATCTGAAAATGGACTGTTGTCGGATTTGTTCAAAAATACAACGAATTCATTGGATGTGCTGTTTTCGGGATATTTACGACTGTAATCTGGTATTTTAAATGGGATATACTTATTCTCTTCATTCAAGGATCCGTTGGAGATGCTGGATATACTTTCACCGCTAGGAGATAAATCTTTTTTCCTCTTCCTTTTTTCTCTGGAACTCCCCATCTTGGGGAACTCCAAAAATTATTTTAATAACACTTATAAAGCTCTTTTATTACAATTAAAGCAGAAAAACAGGATAATTTAACAAATTCGCGCCTATTCACTACAACAGTTCCCGCGCTTTTCAGAACCATCTTTTAATAGATAATGAAAAATATGTAGTTCTTTTTCGGCTCTGGATTCCAGCGATTTTGGTCCGTGGCTGAAATATCGAATTTGTTACGTTTTCGATGCTTGATATTTTATATCAATATATCGAAAAAATAAATTATATCGACAAAACATATCGATATATCGAACAAAAATTATCGATGTATCGGTATTTTTTCTACAAGCTTAGTAAGTGCTCCACATACTCTCGTTATGTTCTGTGGTTTTGTTTGACATTTCAATGATCAATCAATCATCTATGTCAATCATTCAATCAAAATTGTAATGCTATTTGGCTACAGAATAAAAATAACAATTATTAAAATATAAATAAACTGACGTGTACTTGTTGAAATTGCTCGAAAATTCGTTGTTTCACACAATTGTTTGTGTGTTGTAAATGTTAATGTAGTTCATTCACAATGTCGGACACCGAAAGACTCGTAGAGAACGATGAACCGGCAGGAGAGACGTCGGAGCGCGAACTTTACTTCAAGGCGCTGAGATTATGGATACAGCAAGCGCAAATGTACCAGAACCTATCGACATGTTTCCCTTACTACATGATGACACTGCAGGGGCTGCAGAGCAACAATTCAAATGTGCCATTACTCAATAACAACTACCAGTTCCAAGGGCAACAGTTGCCGTTCCAAGTGCCCCTGCCTCCGAGACCACCGGCTAATAACCAGGCTCCGGGGGAACCGCAGTCTGCAGCAGAAAGTATAACATTTTAACGTTTTACTTTTAAGTTAATTTTTCAATACATATAATTATTATCACTAAATTCAAAACTTGTCTTGTCCCAAATTCCATATTTAACTTGCAGAAGTACCATCTTGGATACATGTACTACTCGACCAAGCGAACTCGGCACCTGATTTGTATGCGGCCCCCTATATTCTAGGTGCCTAGTTAGCATGGTCGAGAAGTATCTTCCCAGTAAAATTCGACATTTTTGTTTTTTTATAACTGATTCAGTTACCTGTTGTGCTAGCATGTGACCCACAAGAAAATTATGTCTATTCATTTTCTCATTTATCTCTATTGTTTTCAAGGAGAAAATGAGTAGACATAACTCTCTAGTGGGTCACATGTTAGCGCAACTGGTCAGCATATTGGTCTAGCCATTTGGTTCAATTTCAGATTTAAATAATAGTTGTTCATAAAACATAAACAAAAAGGTATAACAATGTGGCCAATTCTGTTGTACACATTCTCTAAATCTAAACTAAAATGACAGGTCTAAATCGATTGCTATCTCTTTCACAATGCACCCTGCAGAAAAGGATAGCACTATTTTTCAACCTGTCAATTTAGTTTAAGTTTAGAGATTGTGTACAACAGAATTAGCCACATTGTTTACATAGTAGTTGTGTTTATTTTGAAACAAATTAAAAACCATTGTTATAACATACTTGTAAAATTTTCAACATAAGATCAAGATTTTAGGCTTTAATTAAAAATTTTCAGCTTTTAATACCTGTATTATTTGTTTAAAATTTCAGCAATAGCAAGACATGGGGGATTTGAATATGTAATACCGCCGTTATATAAAAGAATCTTGGCGGAGTTCATTGATTTTATCCTCCTATTTGTGCTTAAGCTCCTGGTTACATTTGTGGCTGTGGATATGTTTGAATTAATGTAAGTATTTCCCATAGAAGAGCTTATTCTTTGGAATTTAAACTGTTGTGAGTGAGACTCATATATTTATCTGTAAAATAAGTATACTTGCCTATATGTGATTTTAAAATAACTGTCTCTTATTAATAAAGATCAGAATGGGTAGTGCAATTTGGGGTGAACAACCTGGAACATTATCAATATTCCGGGTAGTTACCATAATATTTTATTGAAAATATATTGGATAAACTTAAACAACTCAAAATTCTCAGATGCCCGCTACTTTTTAGATTTAGGTTTTTAAAATTCCATGGGGACTCTTAGATTTAATAACATTATTTATTTTATTTTTCTATAATGTAATTAATGTAACTGATGTTTACAATAATTGAATTATGTATTTAGCTAGACTATACATGAGTTAAATTTCAGAGACTTGGAGAAGTTTGATTTCTACAAGTTCGGCGAGCGTTATGATGACTACAAATTTGCAATAGAACTCACATCTGAAATACTTGTTCTAGAATTCATTTATAGGACTATAGTTTGCATATTTGAGGTATGGTATTTAAAATATGGAACTTCTTTTTAGTATCATGTGAGCCTATTATAACATTATTTTTATGTCACTGAATAATTATTATAAGCACTTATATAATAAAATCGTAGAATTGCCGTATCCGTACATTGAAGATTTTTGCAAAATAATAACTGGGGGATGTTAGGCATAAGTAATAGAACGTAAAAAAGCTATTTTAGAAATTTTTGTCTGTTTGTCTGTTTATCTGTTTGTCTGTATGTTTGTGCGCGCATCACGTAAAAACTACTGAATGGATTGAAATTAAACTCGTCATGATTTAAGTTCATATTACGGAGTAACATATAGGATACTTTTTATCCCGAAATTCAGCACGGTTCCCTTGGGAGAGGGGATGAAAGTCAAAATGTTTACTTAGCTGTAATTCGTTAACGGGTGGTCCGATTTCATTCATTCTTTTTTTGTTAGAAAGAAAATACTTTAAAGATTAAAGGCTAATCTCTGAAAGGCTGTACCGATTTTGATGGGACTTTCACTGGCGGATGTTTACATTTTGATCTACCTAAACATCCGCCAGTGAACTTTTAACAGTTTTTAAAAGGTCAAGGTATGAGCTCAAAGGAGCCTAGGAAAACAAAATGATCCTCACGGGATTTTTAAAAACCAATATCCACGCGAACGAAGTCGCGGGTATCCGCTTGTTTATAATAAAAGTAACGAGATTATAAATAGACAGTGATTTGTGGACAGCCATTATAATGCAACAATGTAATGCATAAATTTTAGAAAATGGGCTACACTGACTAACTTCATCATCCTTTTATTAAAATTCACCTACTCTTCTTCACTTTGCTATATCAGTGGTTAACTTTTCTTGTTCATTCAGAAGTCTCCTTCATATAAAGGGTGTGTCAGACATGTTTTCCAAAACGCGTCCCACGGATTCAGTACATGATTCTAGGTTCCCCTGTGGTGAAATTTTTCGTCGAATTTTCCATGAAATTTCCGATATTTTTTACCTCTTTTTTAACTGAATACTGTATAAAATCATTATTACTATCTGTCTCAACGCAATTATAAATGAAAAAGTAATTATTTCATTATTTTCACTTAAAACGGTAATGTTAACAAATTTAAGATTTTCGTCGAACAGCTGATTGCTAGTGAACTAGTGTGAATACAGGTCGTTAACCTACATTCATACTGGCCTTGAATTTATAATGAGCCTCGCGGCACAGTCAAAATAAGTGCCGGGCGCGCGACGTCAAGGCCACGCTTTAACTCATAAAAGTCTCATATTGTGAATTTTGCGCGGAGCGTTGCGTGCGTTGTAATCGCGTTGTATGCAATACATTGCGCGCTCAAAAATGGCAATATTTGAAACCAATCATTTCTGACATAAATGAATTCAGTATTTTCACATAACACATTAAATGCAACCTTATAATACCTCAAAGTTTTCATTAAGATGTCATTTACACCCTGTATAGGCTCAGGCTCCTCAGGTTATATAAAAACACTAGGACATGAAGCCGGGGTATTTCGATTTATTTTATAATCAACCTACTTAATACTACTGATCCAAATTCCAATTCTATACAGTATATTAGTCTATGGAACGGCGCAGAGAGCAAAACGGAGATTAAAACATGTGCTTTGTTTAGCCAGTGAATTCAAGCTTACTTGACAAATATTTCATTTCAGGCGATTTGTTTAAGCGACAGAGTTGGACGGACTGGCGGCGCGACTCCAGGCAAAGCCATACTCGGCCTCCGAGTAGTCACCGCCTCAGCCGTCATACCAGTGGAAGGCAGACCCAAGGAGACTGTGCTGCTGTACCCCGGCAAACCCTTGAGCTTCATAGTGGCACTTGTCCGCTCACTAATGAAAAACTTCCTAATATCTCTACTATTTCCTCTATGTGTTGTGTTATTTGTGTTTCGTCATAATCGCACAGGTTACGACCTAGTGTGTGGTGTCATAGTGGTAGAAGAAAATATGTTTCCTCCGAGACGACATGCTCCGTAGTTTTCGAAATGTTTATTATTTACTCATTGTTAGCTGCAGTAGGGATTTTGGACCGATTTGAATGCGGTTTTTTTAAACCCCGGTCCCCGGACCTCGACACAAAGAGGGATGTTATAAGTTTGACCGCTGTGTGTCCTGTCTGTCGCACCATAGCTCTTAAATGGGTAAACAGATTTGAATGCGGTTTTTTTAATAAGAATTGAATACGGTCAAGGTCCTAACGTTTGGAGCAGGAGAATGGTGGGACGTCAGGCAGCAGGCTTTCCCACAGGTCTGGTTACTAATTTTTTTTTATTGAAACAAGCAACTTATCTAACACTAACTTCACTGAATACCTAAGATTTACGAATAACAATAATATATCTCGAAAACTGTATCACGCAAACAATAGCGCAATAGGTAGCCGGCGCTTAAAGAGTACTGCGCGATGCTGATAATAATTCACCATATCACTCGAGGCAGGCGGTTGTGTTGCAAATATATGTAGGCCGACAGCCCTGGAACCTTAGAATAAATGGGTAAAGAAAAGCAGTCGTCGACGCGGCGATAAGCCGTTTTTAGCAAGCCTCGGTAAGGCTCGGTACGTCTATCGTCGCGTCAGTGCTCAAGGTACTCATGCGCTTGTGTGCGTGTCGGCAAATGTAATTACAGGGCACACATGGGTTGGTTTATTAGCTTACGTTTCGAGCGGAAATTTGTTAGAAATTTCCATTTTAAGCGTAATAGTTCGATGCCTGGAACAAATTTTTTAGTGATTATTATCAAGCTGAATTTTCGTGAGTAGGTTCGTTTCGACGAGATGACCAACTTTTTTATCTATGAAAATTCTTGATAGAGGTACGTACTCGAGTGCGCCGGTGTTAAAAATTTCGATTCGCTCGGGTGGGAAATCGTTCCACTAAAGTAGGACTATGTAGCCATTTCATTATACAAATATTGTAAGCTGCATACAAAAAATCAGCTAGTTATTAATAATGTTTAATCATTTTTATAACCTCATTATTTGGAAATATGCGGAATGGAGGACGCTGTAGAATATTAATTAATAACCAGCAGATTTTTTGTATGCAGTCTAAATAATAATAAATACTTGTATAATGAAATAGCCATATAGCCCTACTTTAGTGGAACGATTTCCCACCCGAGCGAATCAAAATTTTTAACAGCTTGTTAATCACTAAAAATGTTCCAGGACTGCCGCACTAATACCCTCGTCTGTGGCTCGGGTATTAAAATTTAAGTGTATTCAACTGCTGAAGATGTAACTTCAGTAGTTTTGTGATAATTTTCAAATTATTATTTTGTATAGAATCTATACTAATAAATAAAATTGAAGTGTCTGTCTGTAATATCGAAATAACTACCTCATATTAAGCTCATATGGTTATTTGAACGATACTATAACCGAATCACACGTTTTTTAAATTTTTGTCTGTCTGTCTGTCTGTCTGTCTGTCTGTCTGTCTGTCTGTCTGTCTGTCTGTCTGTCTGTCTGTTTGAACGGGCTAATCTTTGGAACGGCTGAACCGATTTTGACGGGACTTTCACATACAAGTAGAGAATTAACCAGGGAGTAACATAGGCTACTTTTTTAACCGACTTTCAAAAAAGGAGGAGTTGTGTTTTTCTACCTATGTACACCGATATCTCCGAGATTTCTGAACCGATTTGCGTAATTTTTTTTTTAATCGATAGAGAAACATTGCGACACTGTCCTACAAAAAATTTGGATTCCAACTCCTCAATCCTGATGCTGTAGGGGATCTGATCCCCAACACTAATGGGATTTAGGCACTGTCGGTTATTTAAATTGATATTGGGGATACCAATTAAAGACTTTATTGTTGAATGACCTCGAGTAGGTACATGTCCAACTCCTCAACCCTGATGCTGTAAGGAATTGCATTCCGAAATCGTAAGGATCCCACGGAATTTTTCCGTTTTGTGGACGGGTTACTACTTACTACAGATATGCTACTTTTTGTTCTGGAAAATCAAAGTTCCCACGAGATTTTTACAAACCACACGGGCGAAGCCGTGGGCATCATCTAGTATTTTAATAAAGTTATAATTATTATTTGTTTTTTTTTATTTAACCTAATTTGCATAAAATTGCCTTTAATAATTAAACAAGGATAGAGGTGGGCGTTTAAACGAAAGCATAATTATATTTTCAACACACTTGCTCATAAAGTAGCTCTACGTTCACCGCAATTAGGCAGATAATTACACCTATTACTCAAACTGTGACTTTTGTTTTACTATAATTCACAAGTGAATTATAGAGTTTTATTTTTAATTTATTGGTTGAGTTGGTTCCTTTGTTCTTAAAAAAGTTTCGATACAAAAAGGTCGTATTCAATAGTACAAATAAATTAATATACTTTTTGCTTGCTCATTTCATGCAACTTCGTATTTAAATAGATAATTTCAACTTGTACGTGTTTAATAAATAAAACTTTCACTGAAATATAACTTTTGTTTTTTCTGTAATAAAGAAAACTTGAAATTCCCCATTTTGTACGTGGCTAAAACGCTATCCGCGAAAAGCCAAATAAAACAAACCTCATTCTATAGTCTATGGCCGATTGCCATTTTAAGAAGCGCGCGCATAGGAAAACTGATTAATTTTTCCCGCCATTGCAAAATGCCATAGAAAACAAACCTCATTCTATATAGTCTATGGCCGATCGCACTTATGTGTGCGCGCATAGGAAAACTGATTAATTTTTCCCGCCATTGTGAGAAAATTTTCATAACTCGTTTTCACTGTTGAAATTACAGTTATTTATTAATTAAAATTAAAATATCTACAAGTACTAATTATGAAGAAAATGATTTATGTTGTACACCGCCCAATATATGTGAAGCCTAAGGGAAGTTATGGAAAGTTTACTACCTGAAATATCCAAGGAAAATATCTATTTTAGTGTTATTTTCTTCGCAAGTGTGTTGAAAAACGTCGTATGATACACGTGTGTATTGATGATTACCGTCCTCGGCTATCTTAAGACCCTCACCTAACGGCTCGGGTCTCAATATCGCCTCAGCGGTAATCACCAACATTACACACTTATACCATAATGTACTATAATATAAGCACGCTTAATAAAATAGGCGTTAATTACGCGTTAATTTAAAAAAGTCCATTATTATTTGATTGTTAATCGTGTTGATTGCTTATTTGCTTAATCTTTTTCAACTTTTTATTGTTAATTGTAATCAGAGCAGAGCATAGCCATCTAGGATAAATAGACGTAAATGTACATAAAATCAATGAACTTTTAAGAGGCCGTATTCCCAGCCGCACCAACGAGTTTCGGCCCGAGTTTTAAATGTGTGCGTGTACCTCACAATGGCACCGTAAGCTGCACTCACACAAAGACATGGTATACTTAAAAGCGGTCGGACTAACCTATATTGATACTTTGCGTTCCAAATTCAACGCGCTAATAAAATAAAATTTTAGATCTTAGTATATTTTAATATATTTCCTTTTTTTTTAATGTTCGATTTAGGTAAGTATATAATTATTATCAAGATGTTGTGTAATCGTTTATACTTACACATGACACCTGTAAGAATTAAATACAGCTATATCACTACCCATATTATAATGCGAAAGTGTGTTTGTTTATTAGTTTATTGGTTTGCTGGTTTCTCCTTCAATCACGCCGCAACGAAACAAAAGATTATACGATCAATGCTTATTATATTGGTCAATAGATTAATCTGGTTATTTAAGGTATACAGGTTGTTTTGATAAAGAAGTTCTCTCAGGTGTGCAATTATCTACTATGCAGTTGCTAATGAAATGAAATGAATTTATTGTCAAGAATGGCCCGAGTACCTATAATATTTTATTACCAAAGACTTGATGAGTTGACTTGACTTGCTAAACTAATATTTGTTCGTGTTCAAACCGTGATGTTTTTATTATATTCTTTTTTCTTGTACTAGTTGACTCGCCCAGGATTTACACATTTTCGTTTAGCCAATTTTGATGCAATTTAGTACACATATGGCTTACATCCCGAAAGTGGACAAAGGCTATTTTTTATCCTGGAAAATAATTTATTTTTCATAGAACTCTATTTTATGTGTTTATTATTAAAGACATTACTATCTAAAATTTAGGTATGTAAGGGCCTGTTTCACCACCTTCTGAAAAGTGTCGAATAGACTAAACGTAAGTTTTGTCACTTTCTTACTTTATGTCAAGTGACAAAGACAAAACTTGTGAATAAGCTAAGTTAGTTGTGAGATAACTTATCTCCCTCTATTTAGTCCGATCAAAATAGACATTCAAGATTTAAAAAAATATTCAATATTATATAATATACTAGCTTTTGCCCGCGGCTTCGCCCGCGTGAATTTCGATTTTTCACAAATCCTGAGGGAATCGTGGATTCCCGGTTCCCGTTCCCCGCTCCCTTTTCCAACCTTTATACCTACTTTCAAGAAACTTTGCTATAGTAATCTACCTATAGCTATAGATATAGTTTTCGGATTTTTGAAAGAGAAATGTATTCAGTATGGTACTTATGATGAGATTTTGCATCTCTGATAGAATCGGACTGACACAAACTTTATCGTTAAAGTAAAATGAACCTTAATAGCCTTGTTTTAAAGCTCAAGTTCATCAACAGCAGTTTTTGTAACAGTTTCCTGTTTTGTGATCCCATTGAGCTCTAAATATCGATTTTGAACGAAATCGGTACAATCACAAAGAATTTCAAAATGGCGCCGACTTTTTTAAATTTTGGTAACAGTTTCCTGTTTTGTGATCCCAGCGAGCTCTAAATATCGATTTTGAATGAAATCGGTCAATTAACAAAGAATTTCAAAATGGCGTCGACTTTTTTAAGTTTTGGTAACAGTTTCCTGTTTCGTGATTCCATTGAGCTCTCAAAATCGATTTTGAATGAAATCGGTCAATTAACAAAGAATTTCAAAATGGCGTCGACTTTTTTAAGTTTTGGTAACAGTTTCCTCTTTTGTGATCCTAGGGATCCTCAGATATTGATTTTGAACGAAATCGGTACAATCACAAAGAATTTCAAAATGGCGCCGACTTTTTTAAATTTTGGTAACAGTTTCCTGTTTTGTGATCCCAGGGAGCTCTAAATATCGATTTTGAATGAAATCGGTCAATTAACAAAGAATTTCAAAATGGCGTCGACTTTTTTAAGTTTTGGTAACAGTTTCCTGTTTTGTGATCCCAGGGAGCTCTAAATATCGATTTTGAATGAAATCGGTCAATTAACAAAGAATTTCAAAATGGCGCCGACTTTTTTTAAATTTTGGTAACAGTTTCCTGTTTTGTGATCCCAGGGAGCTCTAAATATTGATTTTGAATGAAATCGGTCAATTAACAATGAATTTCAAAATGGCGTCGACTTTTTTAAGTTTTGGTAACAGTTTCCTGTTTTGTGATCCCAGGGAGCTCTAAATATCGATTTTGAATGAAATCGGTCAATTAACAAAGAATTTCAAAATGGCGTCGACTTTTTTAAGTTTTCGTAACAGTTTCCTGTTTTGTGATCCCAGGGAGCTCTAAATATCGATTTTGAATGAAATCGGTCAATTAACAAAGAATTTCAAAATGGCGTCGACTTTTTTAAGTTTTGGTAACAGTTTCCTGTTTTGTGATCCCAGGGAGCTCTAAATATCGATTTTGAATGAAATCGGTCAATTAACAAAGAATTTCAAAATGGCGTCGACTTTTTTAAGTTTTGGTAACAGTTTCCTGTTTTGTGATCCCATTGAGCTCTCAATATCGATTTTGAATGAAATCGGTCAATTAACAAAGAATTTCAAAATGGCGTCGACTTTTTTAAGTTTTGGTAACAGTTTCCTCTTTTGTGATCCTAGGGATCCTCAGATATTGATTTTGAACGAAATCGGTACAATCACAAAGAATTTCAAAATGGCGCCGACTTTTTTTAAATTTTGGTAACAGTTTCCTGTTTTGTGATCCCAGGGAGCTCTAAATATTGATTTTGAATGAAATCGGTCAATTAACAATGAATTTCAAAATGGCGTCGACTTTTTTAAGTTTTGGTAACAGTTTCCTGTTTTGTGATCCCAGGGAGCTCTAAATATCGATTTTGAATGAAATCGGTCAATTAACAAAGAATTTCAAAATGGCGTCGACTTTTTTAAGTTTTCGTAACAGTTTCCTGTTTTGTGATCCCAGGGAGCTCTAAATATCGATTTTGAATGAAATCGGTCAATTAACAAAGAATTTCACAATGGCGTCGACTTTTTTAAGTTTTGGTATCAGTTTGTTCTAAAAAAACTGTTCCTATTCACCCATAAGTCGTTCCTATTCACCTCATTCTCATCCCTATTAACCCCTCTTTCGTCCCAAAAGAACTTCGAGTATGAGATGTTATTATTATGTCATACAAAAAATCGTTCGTTCGTTTCAACCAATAGACGTCCACTGCTGGACATAGGTCTCTTGCAAGGATCGCCACAGCACACGATCTTGTGCCGCCTGATTCCAGCGGCTGCCAGCGACTCGCTTGAGATCGTCTGTCCAACGAGTGGGGGGTCTACCTGCGCTTCGTTTACTGGTGCGAGGTCGCCATTCAAGCACCTTGGGACCCCAACGTCCATCGGTTCTTCGAGCAATGTGCCCCGCCCATTGCCACTTCAGCTTCGCGACTCGATGAGCTATGTCGGTAACTCTGGTTCTCCTGCGGATCTCCTCATTTCTGATTTGATCCCGCAGGGATACAAAAAATATTTCAATTCAATATATACATATATCAACACATACTTATACCAAAACATAGCATTAGCTCAGCATTGATCAGATCGGACCACTAATGAAATAAAACCTATGTACAAATCATCAAACTGAGTCGGTTGCGCTATGTAACTTTTATGAGTTTTACGGCAAGTCATTACACAGCTTTGCATGTGTGCGTGAGCTGCGTCGGGCAACAACACGTCCTCCCTCGAAGAGCGCTAAGCTCGGTATGGCATTCGTACTGTCTGCTGTGCCATTTTATTTGTAAATTTTAGGATACTTTGACAATTTTTTTTGGTCATATAAATAATTTCTGGATTATTTTTTTTACAATTATAGCTAAATGAATCCTAAACTTTCGCGCTATTTATTTTTTTTATTAGTGAAATTGCGATAAATTAAAGAAATTGGGGTTAATCTAATGCTTAAATTTTCATAAATCGTACGTGCGGTTTTTATTTTTTTATTTACTAATTTTGTATAAAACATAGAAAAACTAATTCCAACATTCCAATTTTGAGAGTGTGTTCATACTATTAGTATTTTTTTTCAGTCGCTTTCTACAATTTTTAGTACTTATATGTGTGACGAAAGTTTCACTCAAAAGCGTAAAATCAGTAAACGTCTTCCGCAAGAATTAAGATTTGAATAATATTTTTTAGTAAAATTAATATTTTATTCCCAACATTCCATTAAAAAAGGATTGATCTTTAATATTTGATAATTTTTTTTAAAGTAATCATTATATCTAAAGCACTATGGTGTTCAAAAGTTCGTAAAAAATTACGAATCCGGGTACCGGCCTCTTAAGTATAGGTACGCCTGAATATTACCAGCGACTTTGTTGTCGTGGTTTAAGTTTGTTTATTTTTATTTCCAACCTAGGTACCTACCTTTTATCAAAATCGGCTAAAAGTACGGGTTCTGTGTTACGAAAACGTAACAAACAAACACTCACATTCACATTTTATAATATTATTAGGTACTACTTAGAATTTCGGAATAGGATTTTATACAAGAAAAATCTGTAGGTAATTTAGTTTAAAATTTTATTATTCAGACAGTCAGTCCTAAGCCTGTAAAAATAGTACAAAGGAAAGGAAAGTTCATTAAAATAGATCAAATAGTCAATATAACTCACTAGTCACTAACCGTTAAATTATTAAGTTGAGCAAACAACGAAAAACATAAATAAGCAGTTATTAAAAGTTACTTTTGAAAAATAATAAAACTAAAAAGTCTGCTTATCGATAAATGCAGTTTTGCCCACCTCTAGTCAAGGAGAACCCCTATTTCCTGTTCTGTAAACATTTAACAGACGTATTTTTTACTTAAGGAAATAATTCCTGTTGAACTTTTTGTCAGCCACTCCAGAACTCCAGCCACTATTGTATATATTATATTATTTCCTCCTGACCCCACTTCAATGTAAATGCCCTGCACGTTTAATACGAATTGTATGAAATGATTCCGAAAGAAATCAAATATGTCCGAATGTGTGTTTAATAAAATCTCTGTGAATAAAATAATTGAATATCAAATTATCAACCAGTGCTTTTATCTTGCAAACCATTCGTAAGGTCCTCGATATTTTGTACTTTCCCTGTTCAGTCTGTAAGCACCTTTATAATTATCAGGTGTTGCCAGTCGCCCAGCGCCCTTTTTGTGGTCTGTGCAAGTTACCCATTGACTCTATAGGAAGAGGACTTGGCATAATGTCCTATAGAAAATAGTGGATCGGAAAATAGCTCAAGCTTATCAAAATTTTCATAAGTGTGTAAGAGACAACACTACATTTTTAAACATAACAATAAAACAGATCGTGGCAGACTCGTGACTTAAGATGGCCTCCCTAAAATGTATACATGAACACTCACACACGCACAACTTGAGACATCACAATGAACACGCGCCATTTTATGTTACAGAATTGTGCGTGTGTGAGTGTATTTTTGGCACGTTTTTAAGGTAGGTATGCCAACTCTACTTATTATTATTATCTCTATGAAGTTACCACTCACCATGGCAACACCAAGGTCATAGTCATGTTTATATTTTACTCTTTGGTCATTAATCTCTAATCTCTATGGTCATGTCATAGTGTAGCTTTGCGTTCAGAAATAAAGCAATTTAGATTTTAATTCACGAACACCATTGAGACATTTTTGTGCAATTTCACACATCGGTTTTTATACACAATAGGAAATGTTCTCTAGCACATAGAAAATTCGATCCAATTTGAGAATGATGTCATTTTGCTGAGTTGGCTTTCGAATAGCGACTAGCGCCGTCAGTCTGCCGTAACGTGGCGGCGCTGCGCTCGTGTGTGCCTGCCGCAGGAGTGGTCGACGGACTGTCATTGTTCATGTAGTTTTCTGTGATAAGAATTACTGTGAAATTATAGTTAAGCGGACTTAATTTAATAATAAAATAACCATGTCTACGTCGGGCGAATTCGGAAACCCCTTGCGCAAGTTTAAGCTCGTATTCCTCGGGGAACAAAGCGGTGAGTCGAAGTCAAATTGGCCAGGCAGTCGTACATCTTTAATTTATCGTTTTTGAATTTACGACACGTATATAGATTTGTCTAGACTTATTGAATTACTGACCTACATCGCCTTACTTCGTTTCGACGGAATCTCATTTGATGAAACATTGATTATAATATCATAATTACGACTGATTACGCAGCTAGATGTAGGCTACTCTTGAGAATATGAGTAAGTAATATCACTGCTCGCTCCCAGTCCCGCAGTTCTCACGCTATTCTTTGCTCTGTCTGCTCCCGTTAGTCAATGCATTCTTTGTTGGATAGGCTCAACGCAATTAGTCGGTACATTGACCCGCAATTTTTGTTTTTTTTCAGTGGGAAAGACGTCGCTGATCACTAGATTCATGTACGATAGTTTTGACAATACCTATCAGGTGAGTTAACATTGTGTTAATGTTAAGACACATCAATTGATATAGAATCAGAAAATTCGCATGCATCAGAACTTAGATTTCAAATTTTCCTAAGAATGTTCACATCCAATTGGATTTACACACATATTTTCTTATTGAATAGGTACCACAAAAAAATAAAAAGTAACAAGGTATAAGTAATGACCACCACAATTTTGCTACAGGAATTAGGAGCATTAACACTCCTTTTATTGGATAAAATACACAGTGTTAGCAGGTATTCATAAATTCAGTAAATACAAACAGTTATTGATGATAGTGAGGCAATACACATGTTTGGAGCGAGAAGTCCTATTCAAAAATGCAGTTCTCTCTGATTCTTGACTTAATAATAAAAGTTCTGTATCTTGTTTATTAAAGCAGTTTTCCTTGTTATATTCTAAATGTTTTGATCTATACACTACACAAAACATTTTTGATTTTCAAAACACATTGTTTCCTGCTTTGGTATTTTTATATACTTTTTTTTTTAAATACTCCCTAAATAAGTTGGGAGAAAGGTGACCGTGGCCTTCCTGCTTAAACCAAAAACATTGTTGGCATCAACTAAAATGTATAGAGTAACAATGTTTTGTGTAGACATTTCTGTGGAACAATATTCCTAAAAGATTCTTTTCAAACAGTTATACACATGAAAATCTTTATTATCCCTAAAATAATTATTTTGTCATTTTATTTACATGAGTGATAAGATAACACAATGTTTTGGTGATAAGGATGAAGTAAAAGACATGTGTTTTCTTAATTGTAAATCTATGTTTAAATTGTTATTGCATAATAAGCAATACTATACTTATAGCATCTATTAGCATTTTAAAGTCCTTAGGTCCGTACATCAATACTCCAAATAATATAATTTGTATTCTTGTGAAAAATATGGACTTTGTATGACAAAACACTTGTTTTGTCATACAAAGTATGATACACATACAAACAAAGAAACACATACAATTTTGTCATACAAAGTATGATACATGTACATACAAACCTATTCATAATACACATAATTACTATGCACAGTACACTTATTGTTACATATTTATACAGCTTTTCCATCTCTACATATTATACATCATCATCTCTCTACACAGTATACATTAAACTTGAACTCACCTTTATTTGTCATATTGTAATTGTCATCAACCAACAGACATCTACTGCTGGACATAATTATCTCAGGACTTTCACACACCACACTACTTGTACTGGCAGCTTCCTGTGTCTCATTTGTTGTCAGTCAATATTCCAGCACCTTGGGAACATTTAATAATTAATAGTTCTTTGAACTATGTGTCCCGTCCATTGTCACTTAAGCTTTGTAATCTGATAAACTATTTTAGTGACACTATGGCCCCTCTAAAGCTAAGTTTAAGTGTTTTCCTTAAAAGACACCATCTTGGCGTAACATTAATGGGCCTTAGGCCGATGGATGGATGGCCTACCTACAGTCTGATTTTTAATTCAGTGGAATTCTGACAGTTGTCATTTCAAAATAGAATGCGTTATTTATATGAAAAACAGGGTTACCACCTGAAGTTTGATTTTACCCCAAACTATCATGGTACCTGAAGTATCTGTCAGGCATTTGTCATATCTATATGCAGCAATTGATTTTTATTTATGTAACTTTTGAATTGTTAGCAACCATGTCTCTGATCCATGTCGCTAACAATGGGCCTCATAAGAAGGCTCAGGGTCACTCAGCTGGCGATGGAGAGAGCTATGCTCGGAGTATCCCTGTGGGATCAAATCAGAAATGAGGAGATCCTCTCGAGAACCAGAGTTACCGACATAGCTCATTGAGTTGTGAAGCTGAAGTGGCAATGGGCAGGGCACATTGTTCGAAAAATTGATGGACGTTGGGGTCCCAAGGTGCTTGAATGGTTGCCTCGCACCAGTAAACGAAGCGTAGGTAGACCCTCCACTCAATGGACAGACGATCTCAAGCGAGTCGCTGGCAGCCGCTGGAGTCAGGCGGCACAAGATCGTGTGCTGTGGCGATCCTTGCAAGAGACCTATGTCCAGCAGTGGATGTCTATTGGTTAAGACGACGAAGTTTTGAATTGATTATCTTTTTTGTGAGAACTCTTTTATGTTTGATAACATTAAGAAACGTCAGAATTTCATAGAATTAAAAATCAGAGTAAACTCTCTACTATGGTTTTCATTTCATTACTCTAAAAGGTATTGTATTCAACAGGCAACAATTGGAATAGACTTTCTCTCCAAAACAATGTACCTGGAGGACCGCACAGTTCGCTTGCAGCTGTGGGACACGGCCGGGCAGGAGCGGTTCCGCTCGCTCATACCCTCCTACATCAGGGACTCCACTGTGGCTGTTGTCGTCTACGATATTACCAGTGAGTGATAGCAATGGTTACTTAAGTTATGTCTTATATCACTTAGTGGTCAGCTCTTTGTTTTTATTCAAGTTAGTCCACTCTAGGTGATCAAAATAAAATCAGTTTTCACAAGCTTAGCCCGCTGAAATCAAAGTCTGCATCTGTTTACATTTTATTTATTGGAATTGGCTACTCCAATAGACTTACAAGCAATTGAATGTAAAAAACAATGCTTTTCATTGATAATAATTATGAAATGTTATTTAATAAGACTAAAGTAAATTAATATTCAGACTTGCATTAATTAAAAGTCTCTCATATTGTATATCAACAAAAAGGCTAGTTATATTTTTTCTTCGAATGCCTCTATTTAATACATAAATGCAGTGATGAATTTACTTATGATAAATGTTACTCGTAGATGCATTTTCTAGTCTGATTAAATACCTAGAGCTAGGTGGCACAATATATTTACATTATAATAAATTAACTAAAAATATCTAGCCCAGATAATATTTATAAATGTTGCCATATTAAAAATCATTTACTGTGGTTTTGATGGAATTTTAAAATAATTTTACTGGATCAGAAAAGTTATTATGTAGGTACTGTGAATTATAGAGAAAAGTGGATCATTTATGTGCCTATATAAATCGCTTATATATTTTCATATAATAGTTAATATCGACAAGGTCATGGTTAATAAGTCATTCTATTAGTTTAAGAGTGTTCCGTGTACCAATTAATTTTTCATTTTCATTCATCAAGATTTGTATCTATCAGTAATTTACATAGCTTATATACGATGCTTATATGACCTCCATGAATATTTTAATTCGTGAATCATTAGGACATTATAAAAGAGTTATAAAACAGAGGTGTTACGTCATTTCTATTGACAAATACACCACTGTAGTTGGTCTAGTCAAACCTGTTACTGTACCCACTCTATAGTTTATAGTTTCACATTCGCTCGGATGAGTCAGTGTAACCTCAGTGCAATATTACGTGACCGGGTGGTGTAACGTTACACTGCCATCTCGCCGGTCTACCGCCTCCGTATGACCGCGCATAAATTGTTCATGAGATAACTCCATCGAGTTACACGTTGGAGAGCACAGCCGAGTCGCACGGTGCACGTCGCGCAACGCTCGCGACCTGTCATCTCATTATCCAATGTCAAATCATGGTTAGCACGAGCACGTGTGTCGTAATAGACGACTATGGCGCGATGCATGTTGAAGTAATGTTGAATGTGAAATAAGTTACAGAATCAGTGTGATTTATTTTGAAAAGTTACCAACAGTTTTCGCGTTGGCTTTTACTTTTGTAAAAGCGTTTGTTTTATCATATTTTATTTTTAAAAAATCATGCGCTGGTAGTATAATAGGTATCACAATTTTTTTTTTTTGATGGGGAAGGTCTATCTCGCTTTGCTGTGTAATCTTAATCACCGGGCTGTAAGTACATAGACGCAACACGCCGTCGTATTGGTAAGATTACGCGTTAGAGCGTTAGCGCGATTTTTTTCGCAAAATTCTGTGACATATGAAAATGTATGAAACTGCACGCACATGCGATTTAAAATTCGCAAGAAAAATATATTAAAATGCGAAATATAAACCGCGCGAATAAATTTCGCAGTTCGGCCCCGCTCTTAGAGAGGGCTTTGTAGGTGAATATAAAGTTCAGGCACACGTCGCTGTGCGAGCTAAACTGCCCTTTACTGCGTGGAATTAAGAGTCGCTTTTTATTTAAGTGTCTGTGTGGACTGTGGAGTGAAACTTGTGTACTATTTACCTACTATTTAATATTCTGTGGTTGGGTTCATTGCTGTCTTGTCCAACTAAAACTATGCAATGATAACATACGCAATAAAGAAAATAATATAGAACATCCGTAGAGTATGTCGCCTCCATAGTAGGAATATTTTCCGACCCTGTGGTCCAGTACTTTGTTATGATGTGCTGCATTACTTGTTGAATTGTTACCTCGCTTGCATCGCTACGGTTAGCATCATTTCGTCCTCCGGATCAGCTTATTTACTTACTCGTTCAATTTCCGTTCCGTATATGAAAGATGCCGTAACATATGTGATATGTGGTGACTTTACGTTATCGCAAAAATACCGAACGGACATATTTCTTAGCCCTCATACACATTAGCGGTCAACGGCGTACGCGGCGCGGAAGAGTTTGTTTGTTTGAACGCGCTAATCTCAGGAACTACTGGACCGATTTCAAAAATTCTTTCATCGTTGGATATGTAAGTGATCCTTGAGTGCTACTGGCTATATGTGTACCACGGGCGAAGCCGGGGCGGACCGCTAGTAATAGAATAATTGGGAGCATTTCTGGAAGGCTTCTTTCAGAAGGGGCACATAATAATTGGAAGCATTTCTGGAAGGCTTCTTTCAGAAGGGGCACATAATAATTGGAAGCATTTCTGGAAGGCTTTTTTCAGAAGGGACACATAGGTAATTATTGGAATCATTTCTGGAATGCCCCTTTCCGGAAGGGCCAATACTCAATAGCTTTCTGCTTCATCACGATAACGCGCCATGTCACACCTCGCTTCTGATTCGTTAAGGTGGGTCCAAATATATATCACTTGTCCGATCCGATCACCGTATCCGTATCAGCGTATCACGTATCAAACCCCGTACAAGTTGTGGACGCCTCGATTTGCTCCGTATCCGTATCTTTACAATAGTACAGTACAGTAGTATCACCTTTGATGATCGGACAAAAACCGACACGAAATGGGTCGGGCCGTATCATACCTACCGGCGTATCGAGATCGCGTATCATGATACGCGTATTACCACCCGTCCACATATGCGATCATGATACGCGTCGGCGATACGGATACGGTGATCGGATCGGGCAAGTGATACATATCTGGACCCACCTTTACATTTGTCACTATGCGATTTCTGGCTGTTAAAAATAAAAAAACCGGCCAAGTGCGTGGCGGGCCACGCGCAGTGTAGGGTTCCGTAGTCACAATCCACGAAAAACAGATATAACTCCTTAACCTGTGAACCCTACTTAGCCGTGATAGTTTTCCTTTAAAATTGATTATATACCCTACTGCTGTGAATTTTTTCAAGTTCCTATATACTGCCATTTGGCTGATAGAGGCGGGGGGACACTTGACTCTAATAAAAATTTGCACTTTAAAACATCATATTTTACAAACGGATCTAGAAATCGAAAAATGATGTTCCCACACCCACAGTATTTTTAAAAGACCTATTCAACGATACCCGACACTATGGGGTAGACGAGAAAAAAAATATTCATCCCCACTTTACATGTAGGGGAGCTACCCTAAAAAAAATATTTATCAAAATTTTATTTCACCACTTTGTCGGCGTGATTAATATTTATACTCATGCCAAATTACGGATTTCTAGCACTAATAGTCTTGAGATTAAGCGAGGACGGACAGACGGACGGACATGGCGAAACTATAAGGGTTCCTTGTTTACTACGGAACCCTAAAAACGTGTTGAAAGGAAGGCGTTTTGACGCATCCATAGATCTAAGACCGAAATGCGACTCCACTCACTTCATGCTTGTAACTTAATAACGTAAACTCTCATCTCTTTTACTCTAAGGTGCATAAACATTCGATGTCGGTCGTCCTGAGACATGTTTTTACGATCCAAAACGAAATAAAACCATGAGCCGCGTTTATCCGCGGGAAAATTTATCACCGTCTGGAAAATGGATGTCATATGAAACTTATATCTTCTTTGAGAGACGGTGTTGCACATGGAAAAGATATTTAATATCGACAGATAATTAAATTTTTATCCTCATTCCTTCGCCTCATGAATTATGATGACTGTCAGCTGCACCAGTAGGTGGGGGGGGGGGGGTGTAGTAGTCATAGTAGTCAGTATAAATTAAAAATTTAAAAAACCCCCGACATTCACCATTTTGTGGCGGCGGCCATCTTGGATTTGCAATAGTGCTATTCTACTAGTCAAGCCCTTTCATTTGATACTCATATTATGGGAGTTGTGAAGAAATATGTAATCCGCCATTTTGTAGCGGCGGCCATCTTGGGCCGATTTTCATCAAACATAGCTAACAACACTCTCGACTAATTCACCTTGCAAACAAAAAAAACCGCATTCAAAACGGTCCACCCGTTTGAGCGCCACAGGGGAACAGATAGACACACACACACGCACGCACGCACGCACAGACACACAGAGACGCACGCACGCACACACACACACACACACACACACACACACACACACACACACACACACACACACACACACACACACACACACACACACCGCACAAAAAATGGTTCTTATCAGCCAGAAAGAAAGCCAAAAAGAAATTTAGCAGCCATTGGATTGTACGTGGCAGTCACGAGGCCGAAATGTATCTACAAAATATTATCTATACTAATATAATAAAGCGGAAGAGTTTGTTTGTTTGAACGCGCTAATCTCAGGAACTACTAGACCGATTTCAAAAATTCTTTCACCATTGGATATGTACGTGATCCCTGAGTGCTATAGGCTATATATTATGTATCATGGGCGAAGCCGGGGCGGACCGCTAGTATGAAAATAAAAATGTTCATTTTCATCGAGTTATAGCAACATTCGGATTTCGTACAATCTTAGTTCTTTTTAAGTAGGTAACGAGTTCAATTTTTCGATGGAATATCCGAATATTTTAAAAATAATTTTATTAATTTATAGCTGTAACAGATGAACATATAATATGCATTAGATACTTATATAATATACTAGCGGACCCGGCAGACGTCGTCCTGCCCGCTATTAGCGTCACCTACCGGGTCCAATTTTTCTACTTATAAACCTTCCTCTTGAATTATTCTATCTATTAAAAAAACCGCATCAAAATCAGTTGCGTAGTTTTAAAGATTTAAGCATACATAGGGAGCGACTTTGTTTTATACTATGTAGTGATATGTATTAACTCCAAACAAAATGTACTTATTAATAATGTAGATGTGATGTCAGCATTCATAAATTATGTAATAACAATGCGGATAAAAGTTGAGTAGCATATAATTTACGAACAAATAAATAATAAAAAAAGTTTTTAGAGTTCGTTGCATATTATTAGGTATATATTATATATATTTGTCGACGTGCTCCAGTTCAGACAGGCCACATTGCGACATTCATAACTTTATATAAATTAGCAGCAAGTAAGTACTAATCTACATAATAAAACGATAAGTAAACTAATTTTTAAGTTATTGACTTATCTAACTTGTAAATCTAAATTGTATGATACATTGAAATATATCTACTTTTAATAGATTAGTTTTTGAGATAGACCCCGTACAAAAAAATATAAAAAACATATTTGTCTCTACTCAACGAGCTCTAGACAATGACACGCCACGTGCTAGGTATTTATTACCTTATCACTCTTAAAAATAATTTAATTTAATTTCTGATTTAATATTGGGTTTTGGGTCAACATTCTACACCCTATATCCAAATTTCATGTCTGTAAATCGTTCCAACATTCAAAGCTGATGGAGATTTTAAAAAAGAAAGGGTTTGATGGAAAGGACTGCCGATTAATCGGAAATCTCTATTGGTGTCAGGAAGCTGCAGTAAAGATTGAAGGCAAGCTTTCGGAGTGGAAACAGATCAAGAGAGGTGTCCGACAAGGCTGCATATTATCACCCTTACTCTTTAACCTTTATTCCGAGGCCATCTTGACAGAACTTCTACAGACACATCCCGAAGGAATAAACGTGAATGGATTACGAGTGAATAACATCCGATATGCTGATGATACAGTGCTCACAGCTGGTTCTGAACGGGGTTTACAAACTTTATTGGAAGACGTGGCAGCTGCAGGGGATGCAATGGGACTTAACATAAATGTTGGAAAAACAAGAACAATGGTTATATCCAAAACACAAGTGCCACCACCAAATATAAAGCTACACAGTGCTGTTATTTCAGCAGTCAACAAATTTAAATATTTAGGCCGGTATTTCACATCAGATTTAGACCAAATGGTAGAAATAAAATGTAAAATAGGACAGGCTAAGGCAGCATTTTACAAAATGTCCAAGGTATTGTGTGACTCCAAAATCCCATTTCCAATAAGACATCGCGTGCTAAAATGCTATGTCTGGTCTACTCTCTTATACGGATGCGAAACATGGGTATTAAAAAAGGAAAGCTGTAAACGGTTGCAAGCGTTTGAGATGTGGGCACTACGTCGAATGTTTAAAATATCATGGCGAGACTTCGTTTCCAACGCCCGAGTGCTACAAAGAGCTAACTGTAAGCGAATACTTATGACAACCGTCGTACGGAGGAAGGTTGCCTTCTTTGGTCACCTACAACGAGGATCCCTGTACGAGTTTCCGAGGTTGATCCTCGAGGGCAAGATACCAGGAAAAAGGGCAAGATACCTGGGCGTCAAAGAAGAAAGTGGTTCGACGATATAAGGGAGTGGACCCGGTATAGATACAGTGAAATAAAGAGGGCGGCGCAAGACCGCAAACGTTTTCTCCGGCTGACCGCCGAGCTTCATTTTGAAGATGGCACCACATGATGATGATGATGTAAATCGTTCCATCTACGAGCTAAAGATCTAGTATGGACGGACAGACAGACAGACAGACAGTAGAGTGACAAGCTCTGTTTTGCCCTTTGGGTACGGAACTTTAAAAACAAATTGATCAAAGCCCAGATCGACCGCGGAACCTCCCACTTTCCAAAACGACAAAGGGATCAATATTTTCCAATATTCATACGAAAACTCTTCCACTTTTTGCTCTGCTCTCGCCACCTTACGCAAAGACTGTCTGAAATCTAGAATTTATTGAATAAAACATTGTAACCGTGAACAAAAAGATTTCATTTCATTCCGATTGCATGAAACAAACCTCTGAAGCGCTGAAAGTATGCCAATGGCCGCGCCAATGGCAGTAGGTTGTAGATAAATATATATTATGTATATGTGTACAAATTAGATATATATATATATATATATAATGTATAGAGACACGAGTCATTAACTCATTATCTTAATATTTTGCTTCGTTGGTCTACTCAATAATACTCAAAAATAAAACACGAAAATGCTAACTTTAAAATATATAAAGCGTGTAAAAATGGAAATTATCCTATTCATACATGGCAGGTGTAAGGATCCCACGC
The DNA here is from genome assembly GCA_920104075.1 of Melanargia galathea. Taxonomy (NCBI): domain Eukaryota; kingdom Metazoa; phylum Arthropoda; class Insecta; order Lepidoptera; family Nymphalidae; genus Melanargia; species Melanargia galathea. The sequence goes on along the minus strand of OV049859.1, from coordinate 4,037,896 downwards.
TTAGGGCTACTAGTTTCGATTTATGATAATATGATACGTAGGTGGACGGGACAAGTCATTGACTCATTGCCGAAAAATGTAGAAATTTTGCAATGTGTTTCATAAAGTTTTACAGGCGAATCCACCGCCGCTATGCCTTTCAATTAAGCGAATTCACTTTCTCGTATCGCGTCAAAGAGACTCGTGCTTTCAATACGAGGGAACAAGATTCAAAATGGGACTACACGTATCGCGTCGTCGGTGACAAATAAAGTTGTGGATCGTTGGATTTGTTTGCGACGACCTTGCGTCCCGCCAGTTCAAATATTTAGCTCCAACCACCCCTAAAACCTATAACTCTTCGGCCATAGCTTTGTCGCTATCAGCTATAGCTAACCACGGCTACTAATTGTGCTTATATTGTTATTTTTTAAAAAGAGCAACCGCCGAGTTTCTTGCTGGTTCTTCTCGGTTTGAACGGCATTCCGAACCAGTGGTAGATTTTTAACGATTCAAAAGTACCTACTTGTAAAAGTTTATTTGAATAAAAAACTTTTCTATTCTATTCTATTCTAAGCGACACGATACAAGCCACAATGTTATAAATTAAAATAAATGTTTGCGCGGTGAGTTATGGCCAGTTTCATATAATATTTCTCTGTGTTACTTCCTCGCTCCTATGCGATTCGGTCGTGGCCCTGATGTGGCCCGCGCCTCCAAAAGTCATGGCCCGTAAATTAGGAACGGCAAAGGTTATTGGCTAATGCGTGACATATTATGTGTGTAGATGGTATAACCTGTAGAACTAGAACATGTCACGGCCTATGTAGGTCGTTGTAGTTTGCCATTTCCAGAAAAGGGGACAGGAATATCGACGTCTATTTTACGTAGCGCTGCAGCCTTCGTATATCTTTTATTATTTACATATTATTGTTAAACTACAATACAAACCCAAAGTCACGGACTGAGGTCTCTAAGACATGACGACGAATGAATAAATAATATTGGAGTCTCGTATTAAGACAAAATTCATCACAAAAAATCGCTTGAAAATAATTCTACTGTCCCCTGAAATTGGAAACAAATATCAAAAGTAAAAAGGATGCCCGGAGTTTTCTCGTGATTCGTCGTAGATAGGTATTTTATATTAGGTTAGGTCCATCAACAGATTACGGAGTTCAGACTAATCGTACTTTCATCTAGAATCTAGATACTGTCGTGATTTATTATATTTACCGTTTTATTTTGGGTCGTGAGTTCGTATATCGTTACGATATCGACTCATTTCACCACAAACCAAAGACTTGTCAAAAACAAACACCACGCCACAGACGTATAAAGAGAAGCAGACCTAACATAACAAAAAAATTGGCGTGGCAATTACGCCTACATACAAATTTCACGTACACATTGACAGTAAACAGGGCCGAACTCATGCAAGCGAGGGTGAGGGACTGAACTCGTAACGCGGAATCAGACTAGATATAGACAGATTAGAAAGCGATTACGCGGTCATCGCGCGGTTGATTTTTTATCTATAATCGCGCGAACATTGAGATTATTATTCGAGTCACTAGGCCCTTGAAAGTATAGTCAAATAACACTATTGCCAGATTAGTATAGATAGTAAAGCAGCGTAGTGACTGACCTGCAGGCCTATAATTAAGTATCTGTGATATGAAATTTATCGTAGACTAGCTTTTGCCCACGGCTTCGCCCGCGTGAATTTCGGTTTTTCACAAATACTGAGGGATAAGTAGATTTCTGGTCCACCCGCCCCCCGCCGCGCGGCGGCGTACCGCGGTACCGCGTACGGCGACCGCAGGGCGCAGGGGCGCGCGGCGCGCGCGGTGCGGGGAGTTCCGTGTAGCGCGAGTGTCGGCCGTCGCGCGCAGCGAAAATATCTATCAGGGCGTTTTTAACATTCATTTCAACACAACTCCTTTTTTGAAAGTCGGTTAAAAAAGTAGCCTATGTTACTCCTTGGTTAATCCTCTACTTGTCTGTGAAAGTCCCGTCAAAATCGGTTCAGCCGTTCCGAAGATTAGCCCGTTCAAACAGACAGACAGACAAAAATTTTAAAAACGTGTGATTCGGTTATGGTATCGTTCAAATAACCATATGAGCTTAATATGTGGTAGTTATTTCGAAATTACAGACAGACACTTCAATTTTATTTATTAGTATAGATACTAATCATTAATCTGTGATGAAATTAATTTGAAAACTACGGTAAAGTGGCATCAAATTGTTAAACCCTTATTTTACATTCTGTAACCTTAATTTCCAACTGGGATGGTCATCATTGGTCTTAAACTCACTACAATTATTCGATAAATCAGCTATATACATTATCATGCTATTATAACTTATATTTCCTTTAATCATTTTCAAAACTTCTTCACACGATTGAATTATTTTAATCAAACCATTCGATGGGTAAATCAAATCTCTCCTGTCCTTTTTGTTGTCCACTAAATGTGCTTTAAAATGCTTAGAACATAGTACACTCGATGATTTGGGATGCCAATTTTTTTTATTCATGTTAGTCAACCAGGCATTTCTTAGTTTTCGTCCTTTGGGAACCTGAAAAATGATTTCATTTTTATAATTTGTCCGTACCTACTTTTATCTAATCAACCTTCAAAATATACCTACTAAACAAACTTTGAGCCTGAATACGGCCCTGTAAAATTGCACAAGTATATGAAACATCAAACGAGATCAGAGTATCAAATTATTGATAAATATTGCAACAGGGATCTACTAGAACCAAAATTACTATAACTATTTACGAGTTTTGGACATATAATAAACTAGATGATGCCCACGGCTTCGCCCATGTGGATTTAGGTTTTTAAAAATCCCGTGGGCACTTTTGATTTTCCAGAACAAAATGTAGCATATCTGTAGTAACCCGTCACCAAAACGGAAAAATTTCATGGGATTTACGATTTCGGAATGCAATTCCTTACAGCATCAGGGTTGAGGAGTTGGATACGTACCTACTCGAGTTCATTCAACGATAAAGTCTTTAATTGGTACCCCCAATATCAATTTAAATACCCGACAGTTCCTAAATCCCATTAGTTTTGGGGATCAAGTCTCCTACAGCATCAGGATTGAGGAGTTGGAATCCAAATTTTATATTTGTAGGACAGTGTCGCAATGTTCCTCTATCGATTAAAAAAAAATTACGCAAATCGGTTCAGAAATCTCGGAGATATCGGTGTACATAGGTAGAAAAACACAACTCCTTTTTTGAAAGTCGGTTAAAAAAGTAGCCTATGTTACTCCCTGGGTAATTCTCTACTTGTATGTGAAAGTCCCGTCAAAATCGGTTCTGCCGTTCCGAAGATTAGCCCGTTCAAACAGACAGACAGACAGACAGACAGACAGACAGACAGACAGACAGACAGACAGACAGACAGACAGACAGACAAAAATTTTAAAAACGTGTGATTCGGTTATGGTAGCGTTCAAATAACCATATGAGCTTAATATGAGGTAGTTATTTCGATATTACAGACAGACACTTCAATTTTATTTATTAGTATAGAGTATAGATAGGGACTGCTTCTAAAATGCCGAACGATTATTATTAATCTCACAGTAACCATGTAAACAAATTACGAGACTATGGCACATGAAAACTTACCGATAAAAATTAATTTCAGGTGTTTTCCTTTATGAAGAATTGCTGCACAGAGGTGCACTACACTTAACCATTTTATTTTAGTATTCTTGGATCTTAAGACTTGATTTTAATGCAAAAATAAAATAATAAACAACTCGCAGGTTATGATCTTGTTTTTGACATAAGCACCATTTGTAGCATGTTTGTAGCTTAGCAACATAGCGGTTTGCCTCAAGATCAATTTTTTCTATGAGTGCGTAAGTGTTGCAACAACAGAAAAAAAGAGATAGAGTCATATATTTTTGGTTGGAGAGAAACAAGCGCAGATATTATTTATTCTCTTAGATGTAGTTGTGAAGATTATGTTAGGTCTGCTTCTCTTTTATACGTCTGTGCACCACGCGATACGCCATGCCGCCTCAGATAGCAATTTAACGTTAACGGATACGATATCGGTATCGATATCGGAACGATATACGAACTCACGACCCAAAATAAAACGGTAAATATCCGACCAATACATATCAAAACTTCTTTGAAAATAATCGGAATTCACTAATTATTTCTAAGCCAATTATACTCTGAAAGATTATATGTATTAAATTAATCAAGCGTAATTTGTACATTAGCGTCTCTTTGTTTCGCTTTGTTATTTAATAAACAGCCGGGGATCGTTTTGGCCGCGTGCCGCGTGCCATTATCTCATGAAACGAGGATCGCTTGCGAGCCGAAAAGGATAAACGAAATGTTATACGATTCAAGATTTTTTAATTTAACAAAGATATTGTTGGCCTTTAAAATGTGCATAGTTTATTGAAAGAAATTAGTTTTCAGTTTCAAAGTTAGAATCAACGCAATAGAGTTTCACTTTTACAAAGTTAAAGCAGGGCTGTCGCACTCGTCGGTGCAAATTCCCATGTCCTACCACGTCAAATGAGAAAAGATTACGCAAGATGCATACATAAATGAATATAAAGTGAATATAAAGTTAAAGCACTCATCGCTGTGCGAGCTAAACTGCACTTTGTAAGGGTCAAGAATTTTCTTAAGGTCACAACATCTCACCCTTCAAACATCGTATTTGGTGGTATTTGTTAACTTCTTGACATTACATTCATATTTCATGGCAGACTTTCGCTTGGTTGCGAACTTCGCCTGATGGCAAACAATGATGAGGTCTATAGTCTGATTTTTAATTACGTGGAATTCTGACAGTTGTCATTTAAAAACAGAATGAGTTATTTGTATGAAAAACAGGGTTACCACCTGAAGTTCGATTTTACCCCAAACTGAAGTACCTGGAAATCCTGAAATATCTGTCAGGAATTTGTCGTATCTACATGAGGTAATTGATTTTTATTTATATATATATAAGTTTTGAATTTATTATCTTTTTGTGAGAACTGTTTTATCTCTGGTATCATTAAGGAACGTCAGAATTCCACGGAATTAAAAATCAGACTATAGTAAATTTTTTGTATAGGACTTTCACTAAATTATAGCCGAAATGGGTTAGATACAAAGCATGTAATTGACGCGTTCGCGACGTCGGATTTGGCGATAAACCGGCGCTAAATGCTCGTAAAACTACTGTGTTCGAACAATAAACGCGACTTTATTGAGATCTTAGCTCCGCCTACTCTGATATGAATAATTGCTTGTTTGTTTTTTCAAATAGAGGTTATAAATCGTTGTTCCCAGATTAAAATCTATAATGGATTTATGACTGTTTTCTACTACGCAACACCATATTATTTGCATAATAAAAAACATCAAGATGCATGATATAAATGATTGAAGTATCTTTTTTAATCTCTATCGTGATGATAGAATGATGATAGATGCTTCATGGATAGGTGGAGCACTTTGTTTCGGCAGCATTACATTGTTTCATTTTAGAGCGAAACCCACAAAATAAAGTGCTCGCGCGCCTAAAGAAGTTTTCACTTCAAAAAATTATTATCATTCTAATCATTCCATAGCGATTCCATAGCTGAGGATGTCAATAGTGAGCGGAGTCTTCAATCCATACTTATTATGAAGAAAATAACTCTGTCTGTGTGTTCCGCTTTCACACCTAAACCGTGAAACCGATTTTGACGAAATTCGATACAGAGGTTGACTAGACCTTGGAGAAGTACATAGGCTACTTTTTATCCCACATAAATCATTAGTTCCCCAAGGGATTTTTAAAAACCTAAAGCCACGCGGACCAAGTTGCGAGCATCGGCTAGTAATTTTATATATCTGTTTACAGATGCGAACTCATTCCACCAGACGTCGAAGTGGATCGACGACGTGCGCACGGAGCGCGGCTCCGACGTCATCATCATGCTGGTGGGCAACAAGACGGACCTGTCGGACAAGCGGCAGGTGTCCACCGAGGACGGCGACCGCAAGGCCAAGGAGCTCAACGTCATGTTCATAGAGACCAGCGCCAAGGCTGGATACAATGTTAAACAAGTATGTACTGTGTTACTTTGTTTACTCCCTCCCCCCAAAGCTGGGTTGATGATAACCTCTGCAAAGCTGTATTTTAGGAAAAAATATTAAACTGACTTCAATATCCCATAAAGACTTCCCTCGATTTCTCCAGGATCTCATCATCAGATCTTGACATGGTGACCACCTAGGTATACCCTTTTAAACAAAAGAAGAACTTTCCAAATCGGGCCAGGCGTCTTTGAGTAATCGGGGAACATACATAAAAAAAAGATTCCGACAAATTGAGATCGTCCTCTTTTTTTGAAAGTCTGTCAAAAAAAAAAAACAACCTAAAAACTCCATTAACTGAATCGGGGCTGACCCCTAAACCATAAAGGTGAATTGGGGCTAACCTCTAAATGTAAATTTATGACACCCAAACCTGAAGGGGATTGAAAATGGGAGCAAGGGTTTGACGATAGCTATAACGTTACTGATCGGGAACAAGGCCGATTGAAGAAAAACAAAAAATAAAATTCTCTTAAAGTTTGACCAAAAATCTATTCACATTTCGGACGTCTATGTTAAAAGTTAAAACCTTTAAATAATAACCTTTAAATAAGTATGATTGTCTTGTTATTTAGTTTGCTAGGGGTTTAAGTGAATGACACTGTAATTACATGACTTTATTGATACGCGAGTTTTGAGTTGCAACTCTCTTTTTCCAGTTATTCCGGCGGGTGGCGGCCGCTCTGCCCGGCATGGACTCAGCTGAGAGCAAGCCTCCTGAAGACAGTATCCTTTTTACCATGAAACCTAAACTTCTTAGAATAATGTCACTTTTATGACACTTCATAATACATCTCACGCGGTTCATACACGCCTCCGAGAATTCAAACCATAGTCTCCCGTTCAGTTGAAATTTTTATCCACCGAATTTCTTAATGTTTCCCCTTAGAGCGAGGCCGCATTGCGAAATTTATTCGCGCGAATTTTTTCGCAAAATTCTGTGACATATGGGAATGTATGAAGCTGCACGCACATGTGATTTAAAATTCGCGAGAAAAATATATTAAAATGCGGAATATAAACCGCGCGAATAATTTTCGCAGTGCGGCCCCGCTCTTAGACTACCCAAAGGCCAAACGGTACTAAGTACTATCTAAGAAGAGCTACCTCGCTGAATGCGACAACGCAATACCGAAGTGTGTATTGACTACATGCAAAGACACTTGTGTGCGTGTTAGAATATTGATGCCGGACCCATAAACTTTTACCCGATTAATGGAAAAAAACCGGTCAAGTGCGAGTCAGACTCGCGCACCGAGGGTTCCGTACTCCAGAAGTATAAGTACAATCTGTTTTTCATTAGTTTGTCTTAAAAGGTAAGGTGCTAATTAAGCTAGGCCTCTAAATTGTATGAGCACTCATACAACTCAGAGGTCTATCTTAATTGGCTCAACTATGTATGTATGGGGACACCCTTTAATTTCCAACTTTTTTTAGTTTTTGAAATTTTTCCTTTATTTGTGCTGGCTTTTTGCTAAATTTCGTAATTCTAGGTCAACTGGAACTACCATTTAGATTTTTGACCCAAAACCTATAGGGTACTTCCGGTTGACCTAGATTTGTGAATTTTGGTCAAAAGCAAGGTCTTACAGATCAAGTAAAGGAAAAATTCCGAAAAATAAAAAAAGTTGAAAATTAAGGTAAATTTTGGTACTTACAAGTTTTCGTAAAAATCCAAAGCCCATATCTTTTTATTGTGTGGACTCAGGACCTTAATTTTTATACACCTAATAGGGACTATAGACCTTAGTATCTGGTATAAATTTTAACTTGCGAGGTCCACCCGTTCCTGAGAAAATCGGTGGTGACACACGGACAGACAGACGGACAGACGGACAAGAAAGTGATCTTATAAGGGTTCCTTTTTTGCCTTTTGAGGTACGGAACCCTAAAAATATTTTATACAGTCTAGAATGTTACTTAGATAAATACATGTGCATAACTTATAACAATATGCATATTAGTGGATACTTGTGTAATAATAAATGTGTAACAAAAATTACTACGAAATAAAATAGTCTTTAAAACGACATACTCGTATATCATAAAATATCATAGTCTATGGCTTGTATTCTCGAAGATACACGCACAACTACACCTATTTATTTAAGTACATGTTTTCATATATTTTGGTATAATTAATATAATATTATTATGTATATGATGTGTTTACAATGGACTAGTGTGAAGGGATGATCATTTTACTGTTGTGGTATTTTTATAAGGACGAATAACATTGGGTTGTGGTTTACGATCGATTATAGTATATAAGCAGGTACTGTAATCTGAAACAAGTATCAATGATTTTTAAATGAAAAGGTTTTTTTTTGTTATCTAAAATAGAAAGAATTTGCTCAATATGGATGTATGACATAAGATCTCCATTGCCAACCTCCCACTTCTTCATATTTAAAACATTAATTACTGCCTCGTTTCGCAACCTTTGTATGCTGCTATCACAGAAACGTATTTTTTTTTTATTTTAAATCCTGTGGTATATAAAATAAAGTATGAAACATTCAATATGCGACGATATATGAAATTACGATTGTGCTAACGTAACATTTCTCTCAATTTCGCCAGTTTCGCGTGGATATTTTACTAGCGACCCTTTGGGTATAGTGGATTTTATCATTTCGACTTATTTGTGTGAAGTGAAACTATGAACAATGGTATAACCACGTTTGCCATTAAAAATATTGTCTATGGTATAAAACACATCGATAAGCTGCTATAAGATATTCTGATAATATATTAATTATTATTATTATTATTTGAACAAAGTTATTGACGGTTTTTTGTATATCAATTGTACATCATTTATTGCGTTTTGCCCTTCTTAATCTTACTAAAAATAATTCTAATATACTTAATAACATAATTGAAATTTAAGTCTAACATAATTGAAGTTTAAGTCAAGAAAAAAATAACGAACTTAAGTATACATATTTAAGCGTAATAATCAAAATATAGCGCAGAAATAAAATTTATTTACAAAAATTATGCGTTCCCGTTTTTCGAATTTCACACGCATGGAATGGTGACGTCATCGTGTTTGTGTGTGTGCGTGTGGGTGGTGGTTAATAGCGGGCTAACACGTGTGTAAGTAAAGTTAACATTACTAATGTACTGTCGATGTTGCCTGCTTAGTTACTTGTGCACACATCTCTCTGTCTAGCTTAATTTAACATTCATTTTTAGTTACATTAATTAATATGTGAATATCTGAAAGTTATGTAACAGGTTACGTAACGAATTTTAGAACAGTAACACATTTTAGAACATGTATTATTTACATTGCATGAAGATCTTTTAAAAAAAAACTATTAGTTCTAGGGTAGGTTAGGTAGGTATTGGGAAATGTTATATTTTTTCATACAATTTTTTCATTTGAACTATATATGTAACTAGCTGATGCCAGCGACTTCGTGCGCTTGGATTCTTATAAATTTCACTTGGGGGTGGAATTTCCAAAATTCCTGAAACACGTAATTCTTTATTTTTAACCGACAATACAAACACCGATTTTCATCGATATAACTTTAAAAATGACGGACTTTCATACAAACTTTCATCTCCCATTTAACCCACCTGGAGGTAGATTTTGCAAAATTCCTTAAGCTCATAACTCTTTATTTTTAACCGAAAACCTAAATACTAATTTTCATGGATATAACTTGAAAAATGACGGACTTTCATACAAACTTTTATCCCCTATTTAACCCCCTTAGGGGTGGAATTCGCAATAATCCTTTCTTAGTGTGCGCCTATGTCACAAAAGGAAACTACTGTGAAAATTTCAAGTTTCTAGCTCCAGTGGTTTTGGCTGTGCGTTGATTGTCAGTCAGTCAGGACAAGCTACTTTATATTATTAATATATAATATATAGATAAACAAGTATAGTCCGTTTCAATAGAGTTGAGCTAAAATGTAAAACAACACAGCTTTTTGCTAAAAAACTACAGAATGGATTGAAATGAAACTTGGCACGATTTAAGTTTGTAGTATAAACTTAAATCGTGCCAAGTTTCATTTCAATCCATTCTGTAGTTTTTTAGCAAAAAGGTGTATTGGTTTACATTTCAGCTCAACTCTATTGAAACGGACCATAGGTACTTAATGTGAAACAACATAATTATTCTTTAATCATATTGCATGTTCTAACTTATTGCATTTACTTATACTTTAGTCTATAGGACCATTTTTTTCATCTTATTTATAACATTACTATTTTTTTTATTTACATTATTTATTTACTTTTTCCTTGTTTAAATTGAAATTTAGTGAAACATGGTTCTTGGTTGTACTTTGACTGATATATCGAAATATGCTTTCTATTTACTATTATATACTTCTAGTTAAATAATTTGCATTACTATTTATTAATTTGAAAACTATATATCTACCTGTTTAATATGATAATTACATTTCTATACATTTTTTTTTATGCCTTGATTTAGAATTACCCATAAAGCTTTTGAAATGGAAATATACAGTGGTGTCAATTCTGATGTTCTGTTCAATCTCTAAACTGAATTAAATTGATAGTTCTAAATAAAAGTGATGCTGTACTTTTCCTCAAGGAATATTGTGAATATTTTCAGACCAATTTCAAATTTTATTCAAATTCCAAATTCAAATTCCAATTTAGTTTAGAGACAGTGTACAAAAGAATTGGTGCCATTATTATTTTTATCACCAAGACGTTGGCAGTAGGTATCCAGCCATAGACCCCGTAGAACTTTTGTTTTTATTTTCCTTAATATTATATGTTCAGTGCACGAGGTGATCCTGCGGCAAGCGCCCGGCGACAACAAGGAGCCCGACAGCGGCTGCGCGTGCTAGGACCTCCTCGCACCGCGACCCCCCACAGCAGCACAAGGGCACCCCCCACGCGCCACGCGATAATAGGCTGTCTGCGAAGTCAGCGCCAAACTGCTAAATGGCTAAATATTTGATAACAATTGAAATTCGACTTTAGCTACTTGAGTATACGTCTGAAGTTGGTATAATGATTACATACAGTGTGTCGCGTACGCAGTTGCAAGCCTAGGTAGTCTTTTTAGAAGCTAGTTGCCGTGTTAAGTCAATTTCAGCTTTATGCAAAAGTCACTAAAGCTCACTTTTGATTGATATTAAATAATTATGCCGGTCTCCTGTGACACTAATGTAAGGTGATTATCGGGCGAGCGTAGTCATTTCTGATACCGCTCAGTATTTCATCCATTATACTATTTTCTATTTGACATAGCGTAATCGTAAAACCAATTACCGATTTAAGTATCGATAGATCGATACTTCTCTTCTACATACTTATCGATATATTTGTATAGACGTGTCGTTGTGATAGCTTTACCAATACCCCAACAATGAAGAATAAAGTTATTTATGACAGTTTTGTGTAGTTATGCTGTCAAAAAATACGGAGCTTGCTAGGCGTACGAATGTCAAATTAAAAATAGTATATCGGAGCGGTTATAGCTCGATTGGTGCCCATACTATAGTAATTGTATACAATATTTGTTACTTAAAGCTTTTACGTTTGAAGCATGGATCGGTGACCAATTAATCTAAAGCCTGAAACAAAACACGTTGACAGCTATACCCATAAGGTCTTCTTAACACAGAACGCGCGCGTACACGTGTACAGTTTGTGGAACGGGAAATTATGAAGCACGACCAAGCGTGACTCTGACGCGCTAGTTTATTAGTTAATTTTGTTGGGAGTATTATTATAAGATCTAGTATTTATACCGCATTTGAGCAAATAAAATTCCTATTATTCTAAACGTGATGGTGTTTAAGATAATAGGAATTTTATCAGCTCAAATATTTGCAATTTTCAGTTTATTACAATTTCTATGAGCCGCGTTAGACACGTTCCTGTCGCGACATATGTGTGTTTCAAGCTTAAAGATGAAAATGAAACAATTCTATGGATACGGAAAAGAACATCGTTTGCTCAGTAAAAAGATTACAACCAGTAGTGAAACTACCCACAAACGTTCGAAACGGCTCACTCACACAAACATGCGCATCGACGAGACCCCTACCGGGTTTTCGCGTGAATGTCAGTAGCAACTGCCGCTAAATGGTCTCTTCGATGCGCGTGTTTGTGTGAGTGAGCCGTTTCGAACGTTTGTAGGTAGTTTCACTACTGGTTATATCTGTGTACTGTGTCGTTTGCTCGAAAGTAACTCTGTCAATTGTTTTAAATATGCTCTGAATGAATGAATTATTAATTTTTCGTAGGCAGCTCCCGTATGGTGATACCAATTAGTATTCATGATCTCTTAGTACACGACTATAAATAACGGTTATTTTTCCAAAAGTGGTCTCGCACTGCGTACTACTTGCTTCTGGACTTTTTCTGAAGTTTTTGGGACCAAAAAACCGACTGTTGTTGAAAGACTGCAATAAATTCGTATCTCTATAGAAGTCTCCAAATAACTAGACAATATAAAGACCGAGTTGTTAAAGATCCTCATAAAGAAACCACCGGTTTGTTTAAAAAAATATGTCAAGATTTTTCAGTTCTTCATTATGATATTATTCACTAAAATATCCATTATTATTTATCATTCATTCAGAGTGGTAATTGATCTGACATAATATTGCTGTGCTTGTGTGTTAGCATTTGAAGTGATTAGAGACCCCACAGACATACAATTTCAAGTCGGCCGACTATCGAAGAACTAAATCGCGAACTTACACAATTTAATCGGCCAACTTTTAAATTGGACGTAATCGAAAGGGAATTTCGATTCTGATACAATCGTCGTCCAATTATTTAGTTGAACGAGTTAGTTGGTTATGATGTGCGGGGTGTCATAAGTCACTGCTTATCAGTACACTCTGCGATTTAGTTGACCAACTTGAAATTGTATGTCTGCGGGATCTCTTAGACTTTAATTAATTGAACAGTTCCCTAGGCACGGATTGCGCTATTGCAACAAAAAAAAATTCAGCCTCTGAAACGCGGAATTTCCTCAGCTTTGAGTGTGTATTTTTGTGTCAAACACTCACGGTTTTTTACCATAGAGATAATTGGAGCAGCCATATCTACTTTAAAAACGTGTCAAAAATACACTCACACACGCTTAGATTAGGTATCATACATGCACAATACGGAAACATAAAATGGCGCCTGTTCATTGTGATGTCTCAAGTTGTGCGTGTGTGAGTGTTCATGTATACATTTTAGGGAGGCCATCTTTAGTTTTCAGTCTGCCTCAAACTGTTTTATTATTATGTCAAAAATGTAATGTTGTCTCTTACACACTTATGAAAATTTTGATAAACTTGAGCTATTTTCCGATCCACTATTTTCTGTAGGACATTAGGGCAACTCTATATTATTATTATTATCTCTATGTTTTTTACTTGCACTCGAGCTCAGCTGTCAATAAACTGAAAGCATATCGAATGCCTGAAAGTTTTGCAAACGCACGAGCACTGATACACGGGATGTCTTTTTGCTTGTGTGATATAGCTATTTTTCGTAGTACTGAAATACAGCAGTGTAGCTTTTGAGACGGTCAGTTTTATGAGGTCGAGTGGTCGAGGAAGGTCCAACGTGGCGAAAAATGAAATCAAGTGTTCTCGATGATATTTAATTATCCTTCACAATAATTATAAATAACATTGTCGTCAAATTAATTAAAAGTAAAATAATAAAATACAATTAAATACAACACAGAGAACAAGAGGACACGAGTTCGATGGAGGCATGGAGAGAGAGAGAGAATCGAATTGACATCTTCTGTCTTACTCATTGTCACAGATTACAATAGAAAATAGGTTACGTTCTATGCATACATATAAATTAACACTTCCCCTTATGCATATAACGTAAACAACTCTGACAACACAAAAAAAAAATTGACTGCATTTCATAACTCTCAGTACAATACATTATTATATAATATGTCGAACACATAGCTCATACGTACAAAAGTCATGCTTTTTCTTGTCTAAAGGTTTAGTTAACGCGTCAGCAATCATTTGCTCAGTAGACAAATATTTAACAGTCACAAAGTTGCTATTTACTAGGTCCTTTACATAATGATAACGCACGTCAATGTGTTTAGTGCGCTTGTGACAATATTCTTTACACTCTAATAATTTATGCGCACTTTGATTGTCGTTGTATACAGTTATACAGTTCAATTTTAAAGTAAAGAGCTCTACCAAAAAGTTAGTAATAAAAATCAAGTCTTTACAAACGTCGCTGATCGCTAAATATTCAGCCTCTGTACTAGAGAGTGCTACACACTTTTGTTTTCGAGACTCCCAATTTACAATATTTTTCCCAAGTTTAATTGCAAATCCTGTATACGACCTACGATCAATACAATCATTAGCCCAATCCGCATCGGTATAAGCACTTAACACCAATTGATTACTTCTTACATATAGTAAACCATAATCAATTGTACCCGCTAGATACCTTAAAACTCTCTTGGCAGCTGACCAATGACATTTACCAAAGCAGTTATTATACTGACTTAACTGACTACAGGTATAAGCAATATCAGGACGAGTACACACTGATAGATACATCAAACAACCTAAAAGTTGTCTATAGTTATATACATCATCACTTAAAATATCATCTGATTTACATAACTTAAATCCTGATTGCATAGGAGTCGAAACTGGTTTACAGTCTGACATACCAAACCTTTTCAGTATTTTCTTAATATAAACTGACTGCTCTAACTTAAGTACACCTTTTTCTCTATCTCTAGTGACTCTAATTCCAAGATAGTTCTGAATAGGACCTAGGTTTTTGATACTAAATTCCTGATCTAGTAAACTCAATAAAACCTTAATATTAGAGCTGTCCTTATTATATATTAGGTAAAAGTCATCAACATATAATGCTATGATAACAATTTCTTTTTCAGCCTGTAAATAATGCACACATGGTTCACATTTGCTTTGTACAAAATTATTTTTAGTCAACAAGTCATTAACTTTACAATACCACATTCTACTGGCTTGTTTCAATCCATAAATACTCTTTTTCAAAAGACAAACCTTATCTACATTTTTACTATCAGAAAACCCTTCAGGTTGCTCCATGAAAATAGTCTCATTAAGGTCGCCATTTAGAAAAGCTGTATTTACGTCAATATGATCAATATTCAAGTCATATTCATTAGCCAAACTAAATAATAACCTCATGGTGGAGTGGCGTACAACTGGGGAAAACGTATCAGTGTAATCTACCCCTTCTTTTTGTGTAAAGCCCCTTGCAACTAATCTAGCTTTAAATTGCTGAAAATTTCCTGAAGCGTCACACTTCGCCTTAAATACCCACTTGCATTTTACAACATTTGAGTTACTAGGCCGCTCTACAAGTGTCCATACATTATTATCTATCATAGAGCTGTACTCACGCTTCATAGCCTGCATCCAGTCATCGCAGTAAGGACTATTCATCGCCTCTCGATACGACTGTGGCTCATCGATTAAAATATCGCTCGCAAACATAGACAGATCATAGTCATCATACCTTTTAGGTGGAACCAATCGTGTACTACGTACTGGGCGTGAAATTGCAGACACATCTTCCCCTCCAGCCAACGTCGCGCGTTGTGACGTACCAGAGTCGCCTCCTACGTCATCATTCACCGAACACTCGACAGAGGAGTCATGCTCGCTGCCAGTAGCCCCTGTATCTGTGGAAACACAGGAATTATTATTAAAGCTTCCATTAATACACATATTGTCATTCGAATTAAAATTATTATTATTGACATTAGACAATTCATTATTAATATTATTTCCATTTGATAAATTATTATGTAATAAATAAGGATTAAAAAATATTATTTCATTATTATCACAAGAATTGTCATGTCCAGAATAAAAAAATCTCTCCTCCATAAATGTGACATCACGAGACAAGAGCACTTTTCTAGGGTCACAGGGGTCAGCCAGCCTATACCCCTTAGTGGTTTCTGAATAACCAACAAAAACGTAAGGTTTGCATTTAGGGTCTAACTTCCTTCGTTTACACTTAGGTACCAATGCATAAGCCTGACAACCGAATACCCGGAGGTGACCAAGGTCCAGTTTTGAACCAGTCCAAACCTCTTCTGGAATCTGGCCGTCCAATGCAGCTGTGGGAGACCTATTCTTAAGATAAACAGCAGTCATGACTGCTTCTCCCCAGAACCGCTGGTCAAGACCAGAGTGTTGCAACATGCAACGTACTTTATCCATAAGGGTACGGTTTAAACGTTCTGAAACAGCATTCTGCTGAGGGCAGTATGGAACTGTAAGCTGATGCACTATCCCCTGTTTACGTAAAAACCCAGACAAAGTTGAATTTACATACTCGGTCCCATTATCACTCCGAAGACATTTGACAGATAAACCAGTCTGCTTTTCAACCATGTTTTTAAATTCAATGAAACGGCTACATACCTCAGATTTGTTTTTCATCAGGTATACGAAGCTCTTCCTTGAATAATCATCCGTAAGCGTCAGAATGTAGTTTGCACCACCCCAGCTGCTCACCGGCATGGGCCCGCAGACATCAGAGTGTACAAGCTCCAGAGCCTTGGCTGCACGACTGGCTCCACTCTTGGGAAACGGTTTTGCGGCCAGCTTGCCTTCTAGACAAGCAACGCAATCCGGTAGAGATTCTTCAGCCTGAAACATACAACCATGACCTAACCTATCTCTAAGAGCGTACATACCTCCAGAGCCAAGATGACCCAACCGTTGATGCCATAATAGCATTGGCTGCTGATGAGCTGCAACTGCGGCACTCTGTGAGTCCTTACCATGAAGGAATAAAGAATGCTCCTTTTTGTGCAAATACCTACTATTCCTAACACAACCATGCAATTTAAAAATCCCATTAAAATTGCTAGCAGAACTGATAAGTTTATCATCACTGTCAAGTATGAAACAACCTCCCGAATTGAACACCACTCTTAGACCTAATTCTAATAATTTACTTACAGAAATCAAATTAGTTGATAATTTAGGGACATACAAAACATTATTTAAAATAAGTACCTTATCATTTGAACAAATATTCACAGTTCCAACACCTTCACATAACATAGTCTCATTGTTAGCAACTGACACTGTTGATGAAGTCGACTTGAGTGACACAAAGAAGTCTTTCTTATTGCACATGTGTGCAGTGCACCCGGAGTCCACAAACCAATCTTCTTGCCTTTGCTGACACAGATAAGCAGCTGCCATACAAGTATCACCACTACTGTTTTTCCTTTTGTCGCGCTTTAGCTTGAAACATTTTGCTTTCACATGGTTTTCTCGGTGACAATAATCACATCTCAGTTTACGTTTAGAAATGTAAGCAGCTTCAGATATATTATGAGAATTTGAGCTGTTCTTGCGCAAGTCTTCTTGAAGTAAGCGAGTTTTCACTACTTCGCTGGAA
Source organism: Melanargia galathea (assembly GCA_920104075.1). NCBI lineage: Eukaryota > Metazoa > Arthropoda > Insecta > Lepidoptera > Nymphalidae > Melanargia > Melanargia galathea. The sequence goes on along the minus strand of OV049859.1, from coordinate 4,020,359 downwards.
ATTCTCGTAGTTAGTGTGAACGTTGACAAATTAGACACTAGCGAGTCATATTCCTGAGGTAGACCGCTTAGTAGCAATTCAGCTATTTCCTCATCGTCTATCTTTCGCCCAATATCCGCCAGCTTTTGCACTATGTTAAAGGTGTTGTCAATGTACTTACTCATGTCGTTGAAATCTGTTTAGCGTGTACGATGCAGTTCACGCAACAGTAAAACACGACGTAATAGTCCCTTATCTTCGAATATGTCCGACAGGCTGTCCCAGGCCTCCTTGGCTGTAGTTGCATTACGAATGTGCTGGTATAGAGTCGGCTTAACACTCAGAGCAATGCGCGCCAGCGCACGTTGATCGCGCGCAGCGTCGGTCACCACACTCGCAGTAACACAATCCCACAAGCCCTCCAGAACTAAAACCATTCGTATAGCGAATTTCCAGGACAAATAATTGTCGCTGCCTTCCAGTTTTTCAATTGCAGCAAACATAGGGGGAACAGGCGTCGTTGTCGAGTTGACACGTGGTGCGCCGCCATCGCCGGATTCCATATTTTCGAATTTTGATTTCTTCACTTAGAATATCAGATCAGAGTGTAATGTTCCGTGCAATTATTACCTCGAATGATCCATTCCTCAAGCACGTTGGAAACACTGGGCACGGATAACCTTTTATGAGGTCGAGTGGTCGAGGAAGGTCCAACGTGGCGAAAAATGAAATCAAGTGTTCTCGATGATATTTAATTATCCTTCACAATAATTATAAATAACATTGTCGTCAAATTAATTAAAAGTAAAATAATAAAATACAATTAAATACAACACAGAGAACAAGAGGACACGAGTTCGATGGAGGCATGGAGAGAGAGAGAGAATCGAATTGACATCTTCTGTCTTACTCATTGTCACAGATTACAATAGAAAATAGGTTACGTTCTATGCATACATATAAATTAACAGTCAGAAATCGGATTATAGTTGAGGGAAGGTTTCAGCTAAAATGTAAGTCATGTACATCATTTTAGTGGTAACTCACATGTCAATTAAAAGCGCTGGGGAGTTTTTAATAGTAGGGGAGCCCAAGAGGGGATTTTTGGATTTACTCGAGCGCGTCAGATTAAGATATGGGAGGCATCTTGCATCCTGCTGAGTACCGTTTACCATATATAAGCCCTTTATATAGAGCCGCGCGCAAAATAAAAAAAAATGATTGACAGAAATATTCCGAAACGTCAGATTAAGATATGGTGGGTTGATTACGAGCTAAGAAAAGTATATTTAGAAAATCAGACTATTTGAACGTAACGTACGAGAGTGGGAGCGTTACAAAGTTGCAAAAAAAAAACGTTATCTTGACCTCGAATCTCGAGGGTGGTTGAATTTTTTTCTATTTTGAAGGAAATGATGCAAAAATAACAAAAAAATATATTCAGCCGATTTCCACAAGCCGAAGTTATAAAAATCGTCTATTGAAGATGAGAGCGTGCAGCTAGCAGCTTTCCCCACCACTGAAATGGAAAACCTTATATAACTTTTTATTCTTCATATCAACAAATCTACAAAATGTAATAGGTCCCGACGACGCTCGAGTAAATCCACATTTAGCATCCTCGGCTCCCCTACCATAATAGGTCGTTCAATCAATCGAATATGTTCCCCAAAAACTTGATAAAGATAGACTCGAGTATTTGCAATAACTTTTTATATCATATAACTTATATTAGGCGAAGATCTTAACTTAAAGCTACTGGCGTAGAAAATCTTCTTGAGTTTTTTTTTGGTATCACACATTGTTTATTAAATGTTCCTTTAAGTTGTATTATTTTTATTGAAATGTCACATCAGGCTTTTGAAAGTTGACTTAGGATGAGATCTAAATCGTACTGTATCGTGGGTCTGTGTCTTACGGAGTACGCTCTATGGATCTCACCCTTCTATTAGTGATTCGAAATTGAGTACTTCGTGAAGGAATTTAGGTACATAATTATATGAACAAGACTCTACTTAACTTGATCGTTGTTGGCCTGTTTAGTAAAGCTTCAGTAAATCAATGGTCACAGACTGAAATCCAAAAGTCCGACGGATCGAGACTCACTACGGTTGCACTATTGTCGTATTTACTACTAGCGGTCCGCCCCGGCTTCGCCCGTGGTACATAATATATAGCCTATAGCACTCAGAGATCACGTACATATCCAACGGTGAAAGAATTTTTGAAATCGGTCCAGTAGTTCCTGAGATTAGCGCGTTCAAACAAACAAACTCTTCCGCTTTATTATATTAGTATAGATTAGGATAAGCTTTACGCTTACTTGAAAGAAGGAACGATGTGTGAAAATGGGCCTATGTTTTCGAATCCAGTCTAATAGGACCAAGTAGTTAAAAGCAGAGTCTTATTCATAATAAATTATTATGAGAGAGAGAGAGAGAGATTTCATTTAAGATAAGGTAGTACTACTCTCACAATATCTTAAATGAATTCGTGTTCTGATGAGAGTATGAGTGCGCCAAGCGTATAGGATTAGCTATTTGTTGAGCTGCCTCTAGCACACTGACGCATTCGCACGCGCCAGTAACGTGACGCTTTATGGCGTAAAAGTATGCGAGTGCGTCGGTGTGCTAAAGGCATAAAGATGTATATAGCACGCGGGCCGCGGTCACCTCTGTAAGATTGAATTGTAAAATTGTAATAGCGTTGGTAAATAATCAAATAATTCTAATCTCTAACTTGACGGGTTATATTAATATTTATGGCTGAAATAGAACTATACTCTGATTTTTAATTCCGCGGAATTCTGACGTTTCGTAATGTTACTAGAGATAAAACGATTCCCACAAAAAAGATAAAAAATTGAAAACTTATGTAAATAATAATCAACTGCCGCATGTAGATATGACAAATGCCCGACAGACACTCCATGGTGATAATGTCATTCGACTTCCATTTTTGAATAAATTTTTCAATGTGCTTCTTTTGTTTTCTATTGCTGTTAGTTTGCACTTTCTAGTGTCCACTCTTAGCGATTTCTATTTTAGGGCGAAACGACATTATTACGCGGGCATACGACATTATTATTATTGATAGGGCATTAAAGTAGTTTGGGGTAAAATCGAACTTCATTGATGTTAACCCTGTTTTCCATACAAATAACTCATCTGTAAATGACAATGACAGCTGTTAGAATTCCACCGAATTAAAAATCAGAGTATACTTTTGTACTTGACTATGTACCTACTGTAAATGTTTATCAATTGGCTCAATATGTATCTTTTTATTTTCTATACTTGTAAGAGACGTGACGCGGTCTATGTAAATTAGTATTATTTATTTACTTTAGTGCTTATGAGAACATCTTATGACTCTTTTATAACTTAATTTTTTTTATTTAGTGAGAATCACTACTTAGCTTGTATTAGTAATATAATAGTTAATCAGGTTCCATTCCAGTTTTCTTTATTTATATTTATAACTTGCTGAAACAATTGGAAGCTCTTTCAATTTCTTGGGCCAAAAGTGTCTTTCTTATATACGTCTCCAGGATGCAAACTATCTCGGCAAATTTCATCAATATCGTTTCAGTAGTTACGCCGTGAAATGGGAACAAACAGACGTACACACTTTCAGTTTTTATTAATGCTAAAAATGTATCGATCTGTCTGATCTTTTCATGGCTCAACTGCTGAATCCATCTTGATAAAATCTTTTTGATGTTTGACACAGTTTGCATCTTGAGAGATAGGATACTTTGTAACCCGGAAAGTAAGAGTTTCCTCGAGAATTTTACAAAACCTAAATCCACGCGGACCAAATCGCGTGCGTCAGCTTGTATAATATATTTAATTAATATTCATTCATAAAATGTCCATAGTTCATTTGTATCTATATAGGATATAGTAGAATTTTTTTAATAGGTTACGAATAAATTTCTACATTCTTATAATATTATTTAAGATCTATGATTTTTAAGTGAGATTTTGTATATGTATTATAATTTTTGAGATTTATTTTTAATTATAATTTAGATATTATTGCCATTATTATCACAGTAATCTTGTTGGACGTACGACATTGCATCGCTTAAGGTGATTGGTCTATAACTACTCTGCAGTTCTGTAGGAAACCATTTCCAAAACATGTCATAAGGTTTGAGTGATAATGAGAATCCAAAGTGCAGCAAAATCATCGGCAAAATTCTTTTTAATATAACGGCTGTAACATGACTGCTGAAGACAGGTACTAAATAGCAGATAATTTCTGACGAGATACCACAAAAAAAAATGCGAAAAACATTTTTTTCCTGTATTTTTTAAAAGTTCGCAATGTAAAGCAATCAACTGTCGCTAGATTTCAACGAACGTTGAGTAAATACCTAAAGTTGTCGGCGCGGTTTGCACACTATAGGTATATTTGAAAAATAATAAATACTAAACCACTACAAGTATAAAACAAATGGTTATTGGTATTGGATTGTGTTTAGGTAGCATAATAATAGCGCTAAGTTTTCGATAGCGGTCCGCTTATACCCGTATGTTTCTCATATTAGAATCAACCGATCAACAAAAAATCTATGCAATGTTGCACGTTCACAAGAAATCTTATGAAGTTATGACTTATGACTAAATTATGCGAAGCTTTGACTCGAACTCTTTAGCAATATCTACACATAATTTAGACGCAACTAAATTAACATAACAATCATAATAATTATATTATATTAATCATGTCATCCTTTTCATAGAGAACATTGTGACTAGAATAGCGCTAGTTTTATCGGTCAAGAACATGTTAAAGTTTTGTTGTTTTGTTCATAAATCTGGCACCATAATATGACAGGGTTTCTTAACCACTTTCTAGTCATGGACCCCCTCTCAAAGTTTCAAAGAGCCCATGGACCCTTTCCGAAAAGATAAAAAAAAAAACGAGGTTTAGCTTTTACCAACATTTATTCTTTGCGATTAATTTAACTTTAGTTCATGTTAATAGTAAGTGTGACAGTTCATGGTTGCTGCTGCTTATGCTATACAGATTAGAACTGTAAAAAACAGTATTTACTCAACATGTTGCATACCAATTTTTAAATTACTTAGGGTAACTAACCTACACCACCTTCTTATAAGTGTTGGATAGCCTAAACGTAAGTTTTCTCGCTTCCTTACTTTTATGTCAAGTGACAAAGACAAAACTTGTGAATGAGCTATCCAACACATAAAGGTGATGAAACAGGCTGTTAGGTAGCCAGTTCTAGCCAAAGACCGCCAGCGTTAATCTAACCCCCTCAGTGGTACATGATCCACAGGTTAAGAAACTTTGTTCTATGATGTAATATTTTGTTGTTGTTGAGTTGAGCACGGCGCTGGGCAGTGTTACGTAGTGTATACACAGTGTCGTCAACACGTTTGTAAATACCCGTATCTCACGCTGATATTTTGAATAAAACCCTTTAAAACACTACGTTTGAGTTTTTGTTTAATCCCTCAAAACTATCTTGATAACGTGCGAAAGACATGCTCATGAGAAAACTTTGATGACTTTGATTTCGGCTAAGATCTATTATTATACGTCAAGTTCAGTGCACTCGTGTAACCAGTACGTACATACATATTTTACAACTCGAGTGCATTTTTACTTGAAAATCGTACTGAACCCATTAGTGAAAGCAACAGTCCGAAATGCTCTGATATAACGATTTAGATCCGTCAATTTAGTTTGGAGATTCGTGAACAAAACTTGGGTAGTGTAAAAATAAAAATTTGAATTTCGATCATTGTAAGGTTAGTATTTAATTATACTTTTGGGAAGTATCAAATAATAATAGCTCGAGAACTCTAAAGTGACACAAACAGATGTTTATTGGTGGATGTTAGCTCTGACTATTAAAGTAGGTAGGTAACTACTATGATAAAAAAAATCCAATTTCCTTAACTTCAGCACCAACAGCCGTGGACTTGCAGACCCAGTCGCCCATGAGCTCGGAGCAGGAGGGCAACGAGAGCGGCTGCGTGTGCTGAACCCCTCGCCCCACCAGCAGCCACTCCCCAGCCCCTGTACCCTCCCCGCACCCCGCACCGCGCACCAAGAGGATCGATTCGCGAATCGCGCCTACAGTGCGACCAACTTATCTGTTCAGGTGGGCAAAATTGGAACTACAGCCGCGTCAGCTGCAATTTTAAGAAAGTCATTCTGCTGTCAGTTTGTATCTACTGTGAGTGCTCTCATGTTTCTTCGCTATGTTGAAAGAATGTTTTTCGTGGGGGAATTTTTTGAATAGCAATATCAAAGTTTCTACTAGCGACGCTGTCAACTGAACAGATAAGTTGGTGGCACTTTAAAATAAGCAAGTTCATCGATATTTTTTTATAACTGCCTCCACGGCTCTTGGTTCTAGCCCTTTTGAGCCTCATCGATATATTTTCTACTTGAGTGTCATAGACTAGAGGGAAAGGATAGACGGAGCCTTCACGAACACAGTGCGGTTTCAGACTTAGGCGGTTTAAGCTGGTTTTTGCAGGTGTTCTACATTTCGCACTTCAACAAGGCGCACAAGGTGCTAGGTACTAGGTAGCACTAACTAGGGGGTCAAGAAAGAAAAGTGCTTCTACACTCTACGCACGTACGAGAAATGCGTGTATAGGTACAAAAACGTCAAATTCGCACAAAAAAAAAAGCCAGTCTGAAACCACCCAATAGTTTCAAGGTCTGTAAATGCTCACAGTGTCACTGTTACGCGAACAGCTTTTATGTCGAAAGCAGTCTATCTTTTTCCTATAGCCTAATTTAAGATATTTAAGTTGAATGTGCTGTGAACTGCTGTTTCGTCGTAAAGTCATTGGCATATAAGGGGTAAATTATTTCGAGTGAAATAAATTTACTCTCTGAGTTCTGACTGTCACTAAGGCTTATATTTTATCAGTGGAAACACCGCTTTACAGCTCTTTTTCGCTTCAGTGAAAATGAACCCTAAATACAGCATACGGGTCGGGGATATAATACAAGGTCTTATTATTAAAATTTAATTAATTGAGCAGACGAGTTTAACAACTTGCTAAAAACTGCTATTTTTTGTTTTCAATCGAGGCTATCGATCTTATGACAAAATAAAAAACGTGAAAGATCTCACATTATGTAAATAATAATTTGTTATTTATTTAATATTTATTTCGACAAGAGAAGGCTAAGACTTGCCGAACACGCCTCGTTGCGATCTGCTGACGATAGTCGATACCTAAGACTAATCTAATATAAGGATTTAATCTTCTTCTATAGTGATTATATTGAAGCACAATTAGTATTTTAACTTGCTAGTTCATATCTTTAAGTTTATGAGCATTGACGTAACAACATGGCGTTTAGCTGGTCCCTCGTTGTTTTTTTCGACAGCCTTACCTCTTTAAATTCTTGTTTACTTACGAGTATTTAAAAAATATATGAGAACTTTTTTAAGGCATTTGTAGCCCTCTAGAGCAGGGGGTCTTGCATTTTTTCCGGTTTTACCACCATATTGTTATGTCAGTGTGTGTAAGTTAAAACAGTTCTGTCTTACCAAACGGTTGGAAATTTGTAACTTTTTAATAGACATTTTTTCATTCTAATATTGAACTCACTGCCGGATTAGATCGGATTTTTTCTTTTTATATTATACTTATTACACAGACGAGCAGAAAAGATATTTTGCGAACAATCGTGAAGCCGATGAAGAAGTTCAGGTGAGAGCGGTTTTTGGAAATGTGTTGGTCAAAATATCGATTTTTCCAGACATGGTCTACTTATGACTACGGTACCTACTCTAAGTAAACTTCAAGTAGAAGAACAAAAGTAAAATACGCACCAAAATATCTCCTTCTTTATGGGAAATCTGTTAAGATCAGAGATTTGCGCGAATATTTTATTCTTGTATTTTTATTAATTTGACTTAACCCTAATGGATTTTTTGGGTCACATTTCCGGCTTTATAGGCGCATCTATCTTTTCCTTGAGTCGTCTGTAGGTTATTCTAGAAATACTGGTATCGTAGGACCCCGTATTTGTTATTCAATTATTTGAATTGTGGACGGAGATAAAAGGTTTTTATAGTGTTTTATATGTAATAATGTTACGAAATCGAATTGTGAAGGTGAAGTAAGGAATTTAAGTTCTCATGCAATACGCGATGTGCTTTAGCTTCGTCAATAGAAAATATTGTTTTACAATTATTCGAGATTAGCATAATGTTCCGGATAATAAAAGCATTTTAAATACAAAAAGAGTTTTATTGTAAAATTATTTTATCTGGTAATTATGTCTTTAATTCGGAGGATTTCATAGGTTGGAACCTGGAGTTTTCCTGTCTCATTATGATACATAATTGTACCTACTTATTACATTTTGGTGAGTGTGTATGAAGCTCGGAACTTAGGATTACTTATGGACACTGACTTGAGGTTTGAAAAACATATAGCTTCTGTAGTGCGTAACTGCTTCTACCGTATAAAAATACTATATAAAATAAGAAAATATATAAGTCAAGAAGTACGTATTCGTCTGGTGGAAAGTCTGGTTTTGTCTAAATTGAACTATGCCGATATGGTTTATGGGCCTCGACTATTAGGCAGAACGAGCAAGCTCATACAGCGGGTCCAGAACGCGTGTGCACGTTTTTGCTTCAGTATCCCTCGTAGAACTCATGTTACACAGTTTTTAAACATGCATGGTTTACTAAAAATGAGCTCCAGGAGGAAGGTACACCTTGCTAGTTTACTCTTCGGAGTTTTCAAGACTGGTGAGCCAGCGTACATCTATAATAAACTAGGAAGGATGGACGAAGGGAGAGACCATTTCAGGGACGTGCGGAAAGTACTGAGTGTTCCTCGCCACTGCTCGGCTGCTTTTAGAGGTAGTTTTAAGTATGCCGCAACCAAATGTTGGAACAATATTCCTCCACCGATCCGGGATTCCGGTAGCAAACACACATTTAAATATAAATTAAAACAATTTATCTTATCGAAACAAAAAGAATTCGAAAACATTGCGGTTGATCTATCAATTATCTAGGCAATTTATTTGAACAAAATAGTCTCTAATGTATTTTTGTTGTTTTTATTGTAGTTTATACTCATCTTATTTCATATGTACCTATATATAATATATATTTATTTTATATAAATAATACAAATTGTGTATTTTATATTTGCTGCATTCTGTTATGTTATGTTATGTTTATGCTTATGTTTATGTTTATTTCATTTTACTTGATGATTAACTAAACGATAGTTAATTTCTATTTGGCTGTGACGTCACCCGGGTCACAGCTGAAAATCAGCGCCCTGCACTGTTCGCACATGCGCACATTGTGGGGCATACGCTGAGCTGTACACCCATTCTGGGTGGTGTCACAGACAAACATTATTTATTTTAATACTTTGTATGTAATATGATTATTGTTTGTTTGTGATACCATATACCTAGAATAAATTATTTTTCTTTCTTTCTTCTTTCTTTCTGCTCAAAACTATTTAGACTTAGTTCCTCCGTCACGCTTTTCTCATACAATTTCCTTGTATCACAAATCTTACACGCGTACGCGCGCGATCAGTGTGACGTCCTGTCGATCAGTCACCGCCGCACGTTGAGTATCGACTTGAATAAAAATGCATTTTAACTGCAAGTAAATTTATTTTTGAATATGTTATACAGCATGTTCTGAATACGAGTAACGAGTGAGAATATCTATAGATCGACCAGAATCTCATGAAAAATAGGGAAATGAAATTCCAAGGTTAGCAACACTACGGCTGCCCTAGCGATAAACAAAGTAACTGTCATTTTTCGTGAAATTGACTTTTTGCATTAACAAAAGTATTATGTCGAGTAGTTTTTTACCACAGTTTAATATTTCAAATAACTTGAACCGTTTACTGAAATTTAAATTGCCCAAACAAAGTAACTGCACACACTAACCCGGAATATAAATGCAAAAACCAAGTAAACAACAAGCACAACACAAAAACAAAGTAATTGGATGTTGATTACTTTGTTTTTAAAATGCAGTTGCTTGATTTTTCGTTTCATGAAACGATCCCAGGTAAGGTGTTCTGAATGTAATTACTTTGTTTATCACTAGGGCAGCCGAGTTAACCTAGTGTTGCTTACTACAAAATTTAATTTCCCTATTTTTCATGAGATTCTGGTCTATCTATACGTATAATTATATGTATAGAGGTTCTAGAATCAATTGTGAGATTGATCAAAATGTTGTTATTAATCTACTTACATTATTTCAATGAGGTTTTCACTTAAAATATCTTATTCTATATTATTTTGGAAGCCTTAAAAATAATAATTAGGTATAACTAACCTACATATTATAAAGGTAACAGTCTTATATTACTTAGTTCTTCTAAGTGTAATAACTTGTAGTGTCAAGAAATATCGCATAAGAAACTCAAGGCTTATTCACACTCAATACATGAAGGTTGAAGTAGGTGGTATTTTGTAGCAAAGTGCTAATTCGGTTGGTTGCAAACTAGAGCCAATTCTGTTGTACACAATCTCTTAACAGAATTAAATTTACAGCTCAAAATGTTAAAATATCTTTGTCCGTGTTGTGAAAAGAACAACAGTTGGCCAATCACAATTTCAGCCAGTCACCACGATTGAGATTGTAGCAATGATTGATGCAGCTCTGACTCCCTTAGACAATAGGGAAAATAAATAATGTCAAATAAGTATTTGGAAATCGCAAAGAAATTGATTAACAAAGACTGTTAAACAACTAGAATAATATAAGCAACTTAGTTCCCTCAGTAAGTAGGTAATTATTAGGTAGGTACGTCTATTTATTCTGAAACACTTTGTACACTCAAGTAATTCTTATCAAATAACATAGGGACTAACATATTATTATTACGGTACAGTCCTATTTCGTTGTACAAATTTTAAAATGTTATAAAATGATTCATATAGAGATCTAGATTACTTGGTGGCCTAGCTCAAGAATTTGATAATTACAGTATGACGATGATGAAAGATCGTAATCATTTCCTATTGGCTAATAAATTGTGTATTTGTACAGTACAGTTAAAGTGTAAACTATAGTCTACAATTTGGTTAAAAATATTTTCCTACCTTAATATGTAACAATTAATTTACTATCTAAATTACTCAATTTTGTACATAAGAGAACTTTAAATAAGTATTTGGAATTAATTTGGCTTTATAACTTGACAATTCACCCCTTATTTCAAATATTATTTTCTTTAACTTAACAGCTATAATATACTGTTTCAGTTTGGCACTTTGTCCTTACTTTATGACTTAAACTTTATTTAAAGTAAATTAATTTAATTTAAAATAATTAAATGTACCTATATTTTTAACCCCCGACGAAACACGACGGGGTGTTATAAGTTTGACGTGTCTGTGTGTGTGTGTGTGTGTGTCTGTCTGTTCCCTTGTGGCGCTCAAACGGGTGGACCGATTTGAATGCGGTTTTTTTTGTTTGAAAGGTGAATTAGTCGAGAGTGTTGTTAGCTATGTTTGATGAAAATCGGTTCAAGATGGCCGCCGCTGCAAAATGGCGGATTACATATTTTTTCACAACTCCCTTAATATGGGTATCAAATGAAAGGGCTTGACTAGTAGAATAGAATTATGCAAATCCAAGATGGCTGCCACCACAAAATGGCGAATGTCGGGGGTTTTTTAAATTTTTAATTTATACTTGTTTACATTATAATTATATTCGTGCTAAATCAGTTAAAAACGTTCTCTGAACTAAACTAGCAAGTCTAAAATAAAGGCTATCTTTTTACGCGGGAAACATTGTGAATCGGATAGCACTATTTTAGATCTGCCCATTTGATTTAGTTCAGTTCAAAATTTGTGTTCAATCGAATTATTCATGGGCGACTTTACGACTTATCGCGAGTTCTTTAAATAATCTTCAATCATTCATATTGTTTCAAATTGTTCAAAGCTCTAGATAACGCCTAAGTAGTAAGTACCATGTGATAATTGTAATGCAATCACAGAATAATCTATCTGACATTGTTCTGTCATGATATCTAACTGTCATCATGATTGGCTGACACTCTCGCTATTGGCTTAAATGCCCATTGGCAGCAAAAACTCCATCGATTCAGCCAATCAGTACAATTGTAATTAAAGCAATCATAATTTTGTTAGCCATTAATACTGATTACAACGTTAAATATTAATTGAACGGGGCTGTTATTCTGCTAAGCAATATAACTTATTTAATATCATCTTACTGAATAAATTTTAGTTTAAATATATATTCTCGACTGAAAATACTATTTATACTAATATTTCTAGTACGTACCTACTTGGTACGAATATTGGGATTATTCTTCCTAGTTTAACTTCTATACGTCTCTACATATTGTGTTCAAGTGGTAAAACTTGGAAAAATATCCCAATATTCTTGCAGCTCACTCTGGGGAAATGCTCGATTTCTCTCGAGATATTCTTATGAGTTACTTAAGTTTATTCATTTATAAAGGTAGCACATTCTTATCTCATACTCAATTCACTTCATGTTAAAGTCTAATAAGATCACATTGTTCACACTATTCAACTTTTATTAAAAATCCAAAGATAGGTCACCAAGACCCACGTGTTTGTAGCAGATTAGTTACCTACTATTGTTCGGAATGCATAGAATAAATGGCATAGAAGGTACACAATCCTATTCAAAAGCTAACAGGTGCAGTTTGTTGGTTTATCGTTACAAAAATTAATCGATACTTTAACGTTATTTTTCATAACCTGCAACCATAATGTTTTGAAGTAACGAACCGCCGCCATCTTCTTTTCATTCGTATTCCGACTGTGCTAGGAAGCGGACATGTGCTCTTCCTTGTATAAAATAATTAATTTAAATTGGCTAATATATATACTATGAGTATCTACTCAGTGAAGCCAACAAGTTGTTTCTTTCTTCCACATACCTTCCAATACAGTTCCTCCTTCACCACACTTTTGTGTCCTAAATTAAACCATAATATTATTATTACTTTTGGTAGATTACATAGGTTCTATCCACTGCCACATCCTTTAAGCTAAAGTCATAAGGTATCGACGTATCACCGCGATCGGTTCACACACCATACAGCAGCGCAATGTTGTGCTATATAATAGATATAGGTTATAACTATTTGTAGGTTACATTTGGTTGAATCCACTGCCACTTTCTTTCGAGCTAAAGTCAGGTATCGACGTACTACAGCGGTCGCGTCGGTTCACACATCGAACAGCAGCGCAATGGCTACTATTATAACTATTTGTTGGATACATTAGTTGTATCCACTGTCACGTCCTTTCAAGCTAAAGTCCTAAGGTATCGACGTATCACCGCGGTCGGTTCACACGTCGAACAGCAGCGCAATGTTGTGCTGCGAGGCGCGCCGCTAGTAGTGGTCGGGCGGGCGGTAGGGGCGCGCGGGCGCGTAGCTGCCGTACGCGCTGTCCTCGGACGACAGCGGGCCGCGCCGCGCGCCCGCGCTGCCTCCGTACATCGAGTCGCGACGCTCCGGGACCGCTGCACCTGCCGTTTTGAAGATAATCCGTTTACAAGTATAATATTAAAATTTTAAAAACAAAAACGACATTCGCCATTTTGTGGTGGCGGCCATCTTGAATTTGCATAGTGCTATTTTAGTCAAACCCTTTCATTTGATATCCATATTGAGGGAGTTGTGAAAAAATATGTAATCCGTCATTTTGTGGCGGCGGCCATCTTGGACCGATTTTCATCAAACATAGTTAAGAACACTCCCGATTAATTAACAGAAAAACCGCATTCAAATCAGTTCACCCGTTTGAGCGCTACGGTGGAACAGACAGACACACATACACGTCGTTTTTGCGTCGGGGGTCTTTGTCAAAATGCCGCGATAGAACTGTTTTAGGAGAAACGTAATTCGAACAACGAACGAGCTTAGCGAGCGTCAAATTATATATAACTGTATATCGTTAAGAAATGTTAAAAATATTGGGAAGGTAAGTAGGTATAGTATAATTTGACAACATTTTTTGTACTCCTTAATTTAAAAAATGTTGCCAAGTTGAAAACAATAAAACTATTGTCAGTCCCAAATGAGCTTCATATTATGGTGTTATTAGTAAGACAATTATTTAAAAATATTTTAACAGGATCGCCAGGAATGGTATTCAGACAGCTTGAGGGTGATCGAAGAAGATGCACCTTCTAAAACTGTATGGTTTCATTTATCGAGTCTAGCAAAGGACTTGGTCATAATTTTTGATATCAGTACTTTTAATGGCCGAAACTTTTTGATAGGAAGTTGGCCTTATTATTCACATGAAATGTTTTGGTTTGGGATATGATATTTTCAACATCAGGAAACTTCGTCATTCTCATCTTCAAGCAACAAGTTAGGCAAGGTTAGCAACAAACTAGGCTTAACTAAGTAATTGAAAAATTGTGATGATTTTATTTTTCCGGCGGATTATTGTTCATTTATCTATCCAGTAAGCCTTCAAATTTTTGCATTTCTTAAATTTTATATTTAATAATAATGTTCAAACAAAATTGATAAAGTGTCTCAACGAAGGAGGAGTGAACTATTAACGAAACGTTTAGAATGGCGATATCTTAGGAATGGTGATTCTTAGGGAAAAAAAGTATGTATAAAGAATATTTTTGTAGATAATTTTATGATCTAAGTACAATTTTGTACAAGCCTGGACTGTATTTTTATAAAACTTACCGTTTTCCAGAAAAATCCAAATAAAACGAAAATTGTGACTTTGATCTTGAATAACTTTTTTAGCGGCATGGGATTAATGGGGACTTTTGACACTTTATTCCTACTGGTGTAGCCAAGGTCTCTACCAAAATTCAGCTCTGTCGGAACTCGGAATTACTGTTAGAGCGGGGCCGCACTGCGAAATTTATTCGCGCGGTTTATATTCCGCATTTTAATATATTTTTCTCGCGAATTTTAAATCGCATAATTGTGCGTGCAGCTTCATACATTTCCATATGTCATATTATGACGAAATTTATGCGCGAATAAATTTCGCAGTGCGGGCCCGGCGTTCATTGAAATTCTATTGGGCTAATATGGAGTAGAAAGAAGAAACATGAGATAAATAATAAATTAAAGACTTGTGTTACCGATCAAGTAACACTCGTCACTTCTCAAAAATATGGTTAGGTGAGTACTATTTATGCACTATTCCAATTTTGGTGTGAAGTTGGTTATGTTGGTAGTTAATATTAAATAGATAATAATTATTATCTATTACGTTGGAAGTGGCAATGCTATACCGCAAGTTAAATGACAACTAGAGCCATCTATTTTCAGTTGGTGCTACTAAAGGCCAGTTGATTCAAACCATCGTTTTTTTTTGTTATTGGATTTCCGCGTAAAATGTTGATAATTTCGTCACTAAACTAAATTGACAGGTTTAAATCTAGTACTATACCTACCGGCTACCTGCGTTGCCAGTTTTTTTTTTCCAAGTCGGGATTTTGGAACTTTTTGAGTGAAAACAGCGGGATTCTTTCGTAGAAAGCGGGACATAGTAAAAAAAAGTATATTTAACAGAAGTTTTCAAATATTTATTTTTTATTTGCATTAAAATTACGTTTATACGTGACAATAGATAGCAAAAATAGCCACAGAAAAATGTATTTCAATAAAAATATAAAATTTAAGGGCGTCGCCAGGTAGGGGCAGGGGGGGGCAGCTGCCCCCCCCCCCTAGAGACTTGAAAAATATAGATATGCTATAGTTTGCATGCGCAAATGGAAACAATATCAGTGGAAAATTCTGTTTTTTTAATATGTTGTTAGGATCACTACCAGTAGTAGGTCTATCTTGGTATAATATCTTGGTAAGTATTAAACCTAGGTACAGAGCTGGTTTTGATCTCAAATTGTAGAAATTTTAGTCTACTTTAAAAATGCATAGAAAATATTTAAAAAAAAACATAGTTTAGGACTTATATTGAAAAAACCAAAAAAAGTGCGAAAATTTCGTGGTTTTTAAGTGCAGCAAAATTAGCAAAGATCTTTCGAAATAACATCATAAGTATTAAGTAAACAAGTCTTCTTCTTCCGGTCCTTATCCCACGTTATGTGGGGTCGGCACAACATGTATTCTTCTTCCACTCACTTCTATCATACGTCAACGCATCATTTACCCCTTTTATGCACATATCCTCTTTCACACACTCCATCCATCTTTTCTTTGGTCTTCCTCTACTCTTTTTTCCCTCCACACGCATGTCTAACATTCTTCTACCAATATGATTCTCTTCCCTCCGCATTATATGACCATACCATGCCAACCTATTACTCCTCATCTTTTCTGTCACTGGCGCTACTTTCAAACTTCCTCTTATATATTCATTCCTTATCTTATCCATTCTTGTCACACCACACATCCATCTCAACATTCGCATTTCGGTCGCATGTACTTTCTTTTCATCCGTTCCTTTTACCGACCAACATTCTGAACCATACAGTGTGACAGGTCTAACGACTGTCTTATATATTTTCCCTTTAAGTTTAAGGGGCATTCGTGGGTCGCATATCACCCCTGAGACCTGTCGCCATTTCATCCATCCCGCATTCATTCTTTTGTTCACCTCTCGATCAATGTTGCCGTCGTTCTGGAAGAGCGAGCCGAGGTACTTAAAATCGGAGCAGACAGGTAAGGATATCCCATCTAAGGCAATTTCAGAGAAACGGGAAGGGCCACCAAAGTCACAGAACAGGTGTTCTGTCTTAGTTCGGCTGATCCTCAGGCCAACACTCTCTAATTTCTCTTGCCATTTACTCAATCTGCTCTGGACCTCGGACGCATCTTCCCCGACTAGCACAATGTCGTCGGCAAACAGCATGCACCAGGGTGCCTGCTCCTGTATGTCCGATGTTAAGGCATCCATTACCAGGAGAAACAAATAAGGGCTTAAAGCCGATCCCTGGGCAAGCCTACCTCCACATTGAACTTTTCAGTAACGCCAGCTTCTGATCGAATGCTTGTGCTCGCTTCTCTATACATCGCTTTCACAAGCCTCACATACTTCCCAGGCACTCTCTTCGTTTTCATAGCCCACCACAAAACTTCTCGGGGAACTCTGTCATATGCCTTCTCAAGATCAATAAATACCATGTGCAGATTTCTATGTGCACCCCTGTATTTCTCGCACAGTTGACGGAGCGCAAATATTGCGTCAGCTGTTCCTCGTCCTGGCATAAACCCAAACTGGTTTTGTGTGACCTCAGTCTCCTCTCTCATTCTTCTTTCTATCACCTTTTCCCAGATCTTCATACTATGTGACATAAGCTTTATTCCGCGATAGTTGTTACAGTCTTGTACATCACCCTTGTTTTTGTAAATGGGCACCAGAAAACTATTGCACCACTCTTCTGGGATCTCTTCATCGTGTAACAACTTATTGAAGAATAAAGTGAGCCAGCTCCATCCATCCGCTTTTAGGAACTTCCATACTTCAGCTGGTATACTATCTGGCCCTGTTGCTCTACCATTTTTCATACTCTGTACTGCCACTCTTACTTCATCTATACTCACATCTTTCACCACACCCAAGTTGGTTGGTACATAGTTCAAATCTCCACTCCATTCATTCTCTTCATTCATTAACCTTCTAAAATATTCTCTCCAGCGTACTTTTATATCCTCGTCATTCGTTAAAACTTTTCTTTCATCGTCTTTTATGCATTTAATGTGGATAATATCCCTTGCATTCTTTTCTCTCGTTCTCGCTAGCCGGTATAAATATTTCTGGCAATCGGGGTTTTCCAGAGACTTATAAAATGTATCTTGTGTCTTTCCCCTTGCAATACTCACGGCTTTCTTAGCTTTCTTTTTACTCTCCATATATACTTCCTTTTTATTCTGTTTCATAATTATGTCACTATCACTCACACTTTTCCAATCTTTAAAGGCATCTTTCTTTTCTTTCAGAACTTTTTGTACATCCTCACTCCACCACCATGTATCTTTATCTATCTTTCTTTTATTCTTCGTCTCACCAAACACATCTATTGCCACACTCCTCATACTTGCAGCCATTTCTTTCCAGCACTCATTTACCGATTTCTTTCGGAAGCTAGTATCCATTTCGATCATCTTATCTACCACTCGCTTTTGAAACTCTCTTGCGCACTCCTCTTTTTCTATCATATACCATTTAATTTTAGGCAGGGCTTTAGGCTTGGACTTAAGAGTTTGAAACTTGACTTTTATTTCCATTAGCAAAAGTCGGTGTTGGGATGCTAATGGCTCTCCTGGTATGACCTTACAATCTTTAACGGCACTAATATTGCTTCTAGAAATGAGAAAATAATCTATTTGTGATCTGTGGTTGCCGCTGTGGTAAGTTATTAAATGTTGATCTCGTTTTTCGAAAAATGTATTTACTATGGCCATGTCAAAGGCAGATGCCGCTTGCAGTAGTGTTTCTCCCTCCCGATTACGAGTTCCAAAGCCCCAACCCCCATGCACTCTTTCAAAACTTTCATTCATTCTTCCTACATGACCGTTAAAATCCCCTCCAATATATACGTCTTCGCTTTGTGGAATACCTCCTGACGACTTATGACGACCTCCCTGGCGCAGTGGTGAGCGCTGTGGTCTTATAAGTGGGAGGTCCTGGGTTCGATTCCCGGCAGGGGCGATTTGAAATTTTATAATTTCTAAATTGTCTCTGGTCTGGTCTGGTGGGAGGCTTAAGCCGTGGCTTTACAATTACAATATGTAATCCACCATTTTGCAGCGGCGGCCATCTTGGATCGATTTTCATCAAACATATAGCTAACAACACTCGACTAATTCACCTTTCAAACAAAAAAACCGCATTCCGGGGAACAGACAGACTGACAGACAGACACACACACACACACACACACACACACACACAGACACGTCAAACTTATAACACCCCGTCGTTTTTGCGTCGGGGGTTAAAAATGGACAGCGTATGCCAGCTATGATCACGTCGCGTAGCTCAGTCGTGTGCTGTCGTCTGGTGTAAGACCGTATGGAAATTATTATTTTTTTAAATATTTGATAACTTTTTTAACATTGATTTCGAATCAAACATTTATTATGTATAATGTATAAGTATATTGAAAGCTTATAATATTGTCTTTCATTTAAAACTATGACTAATATACAAAAAAAACTGCGCTCAAAACACTCGCACCACGTCAAATGTTTGCTTTCTCTCAACCTTAACATTAGATACTTTGAACTTTTCGATTGTGTTTCGATTTTTTTCGCAAAATTCTGTGACATATGGAAATGTGTGAAGCTGCACGCACATGCGATTTAAAATTCGCGAGAAAAATACATTAAAATGCGAAATATAAACCGCGCGAATAACAATCGCGCGAATAAATTTCGCAGTGCGGCCCCGCTCTAACAGTACTTATTCAAATACGACAGTAATCTACAATAACATTAAACATAGGTCGCATTGTTGTGGGCCATCACAATCTCGAAAAAATTTAAAAAGTTTCGGTACATGAAAATGCTTAATATCCGTCTCCGGGGCGCAAGATACATCTGCGCCGAATTTCGTCAAAATCGGTTTAGTGGTTAGGCCGTGAATATTTTATTCATCAATAAAATATTATGTTCTCCACATTTTGTGGCATAGGTAGTTTCTGTTTGTACACAATCTCTAAACTAAAATGGCAGGATTTCTATCTCTTTCACAATGCTCACTGCGGGAAAGTATAGCACTAGATTTAAACCTGTCAATTTAGTTTAGTGAAGAAAATATCAACATTTTACGCGGGAATCCAATAACAAAAAACCGGCCAAGTGCGTGGCGGGCCACGCGCAGTGTAGGGTTCCGTAGTCACAATCCTCGAAAAACAGATATAACTCCTTAACCTGTGAACCCTACTTAGCCGTGATAGTTTTCCTTTAAAATTGATTATATACCCTACTGCTGTGAATTTTTTCAAGTTCCTATATACTGCCATTTGGCTGATAGAGGGGGGGGGGGGGGGACACTTGACTCTAATAAAAATTTGCACTTTAAAACATCATATTTTACAAACGGATCTAGAAATCGAAAAATGATGTTCCCACACCCACAGTATTTTTAAAAGACCTATTCAACGATGCCCCACACTATGGGGTAGACGAGAAAAAAAATATTCATCCCCACTTTACATGTAGGGGAGCTACCCTAAAAAAAAATATTTATCAAAATTTTATTTCACCACTTTGTCGGCGTGATTAATATTTATACTCATGCCAAATTACGGATTTCTAGCACTAATAGTCTCTGAGATTAACCGAGGACGGACGGACAGATGGACAGACGGACGGACATGGCGAAACCATAAGGGTTCCTTGTTTACTACGGAACCCTAAAAACCAGCCAAGTGCGAGTCAGACTCGCGCACCGAGGGTTCCGTACTCCAGAAGTATAAGTACAATCTGTTTTTCATTAATTCGGCTTAAAAGGTGAGGTACCAATTAGGGTTCAGAACCGGGAAATCCCGGTCTCGAAAGTACCGGGAATTCCCGGTTCTTTTGTCAGTAAAAAAGAACCGGGAAATCAAATTTGATTCCCGGTTCTTTCGGTACTTTCGGGAATTTTATTTTAATGACACGATTCACGCTACTGCTTACATACATAATCTTTACAATACTAACTTTACTTTTTTATACTTTCTACTGTTCAAAAGTTCAAAACTAACGTGAATTCAGCGCTAAAATAAATGGCGCGTGGTAACTTACAAGTCTACCTCGCTCGCTGTGTGCTATCCGCTTGCTTACTCAGTTTTCGGATTGCAGTGCGCGCAAATTTAGCCCACTTGGGAATATTTTTTCCAAAATTCCTTAAACACGTATCGGTTGCTAAAGCATAAAATCTAATACTACAACTCTTTATTTTTAACCAAACATCTAAATACCAACTATCATAGATTTAATTTGATAGATGACGTGAAAAATGACACACTGTCATTTAAACTTTCATACCCTATTTAACCCACTTGGGGATAGAATTTTTAAGAATGCTGAAATTTATATTTTTTATTTTTTATCGAAAGCTCAAATACCAGTTCATGGATATAACTTGAAAAATGACAGACTTTCATACAAACTTTCATCTCCTATTTACCCCTTACATCATAAAAGGAAGCAACTGAAAAAGTTTCAGACGATGTTGCGCCATCTGTTCCGACTTTCAACGACGTGAACCGCTTCGGCAACATTCAAGAGTGGTGCGGATCTGGTCAGTCCAGCGAATTGTACTCCTACCTCTTGATCTCCTGCCGTTCATTTTCTTGGTAACTATAAGTTTTTGTAGCTCATTGCCGGGTTTACGGGCGATATGGCCGAAGAACTCAAAGATCCTCCTCAGGCATTAGTTGGAGAGCCTCGGCTTTTTGTCAATTTTGAGTTCTTCGCGGATCGATTGGTTGGTCCTGAATGCAGTCCAAGGGATTTTCTTCCAGCACCACATCTGACGATCTCCAGCTTTTAATGTCCATGTCTCCGCCCCGTATAGGAAAATGAAGAAGACTAAAGTGTTGACGAGTGTAATTTTTGTCTAATTACTGATGTTACGATCCTTCCATATCCTATCGAGCTGAGACATTGCAGCCTTAGCCATTCCGATTCTCCTGCAAAACTACAGCTTCACAAAATCTGTTATTGTTGATGCTAGAACCCAAGTAAATTAAGTGATCAACGGGTTTTAAATTGAGTGTTCCATTGAGTTCTAGCTTAGAAGCACGATCCAACACCTGTTCCACCCTGATCTTGGTATTAGACCAATTTATGGCCTGTGTTGCTCCATTTTATTCAGGAGTTGGAACATTTCAACTTCATTAGCTGCGAAAAGGATGGTGTCATCGGCGTAGCGAATGTTTTGAATTTTAGTGCCATTGATGGTAATACCACCATCCCAGTCTTCACAAGTCCGGCGTATGATGCTCTCTCCATAGATGTTAAACAGAATAGGGGATACGATGCATCCTTGACGAACTTCTTCGCCAAATGAGAAAGGTGTTGATGTCGTCTTGTCGATACTTACTACCCCCTGACTATCTGAGTATAGGGTTTGAATCACTCCAACCAGATGTTTTGGGACTCTCCATTTCCTGAAGAACTGTCCAGTTCACACAGTCAATGGCCTTACTGTAGTCGACGAAACACATAATGAATGGTAAATTGAATTCGTAAGCTTTTTCAACGTAGGCGCACACTAAGAAAGGATTATTGGAACTTCCAACCCTAAGGGGGCTAAATAGGGGATGAAAGTTTGTATGAAAGTCGGTAATTTTTCAAGTGATGATCATGTAAATTGGTATTTAAGCTATCGATAAAAAATAAAAAAATATGAATTTCAGGATTTTTGGAAATTCTATCCCCAAGTGGGTTAAATAGGGGATGAAAGTTTAAATGACAGTGCGTCATTTTTCACGTCATCTATCAAATTAAATCTATGAAAGTTGGTATTTAGATTTTTGGTTAAAAATAAAGAGTTGTAGTATTAGATTTTATGCTTTAGCAACCGATACGTGTTTAAGGAATTTTGGAAAAACTACCCCCAAGTTGGTTAAATAGGAAATGGAAGTTTAAGATTAAGAATTCACGCGGGCGAAGTCGCGAGCATCTCAGTAAGTAATGTACAGACTACAGAGCTGGTTCTGGTCTTAAATTGTAGCAATTTTACCTATTTTACTTTTAAAACGTCTTGAAAAAATCCAAAATTTTCGCGGTTTTTTCGATTTTGGACAAAATTGCGTTCGGCGCTCGAGTTCACAAACTTGGATTATTCATTGGGTCAACATCATAAACATCAGAACTACCGGATTTGAGGCGAGGTACTCCATATATTCAGAAGTTAAAGTTACTGGACTATAGAAAATAGAAGCAAAATATGAAAAGACTGAGTCATTAAGTTCTGTTTGATTCTAGGTTTATTTTTAAACTCACACAATATTAGTGCCAATAAAAATTACTTAAATATTACATTGTGCTTTACTTTTAAAGTGTAAAATTTGTTGTATAAAGAAAAAAACTACAAAGAACCGAAAATCCCGAAAGAACCGGGAATTCCCGGTTCCTTTGGGTAAAAGAACCGAAATTCCCGGTTCTCAAAAACAGGACCGGTTCCGTAAACCCTAGTACCAATTAAGCTAGGCCTCTAAATTGTATGAGCGTTCATGCAACTCACAGGTCTATCTTAATTGGCGTCAACTATGTACATATACGAGTATGTATGGGGATACTGTAAGACCGGCTTTTTTCCAAATTTCGTAATTCTATGTCAACTGGAACTACCATTGTTTTCGCCCCAAAACCTATAGGGTACTTCCGGTTGACCTAGATTTGTCAATTTTGGTTGATTCCGAAAAATAAAAAAAGTTGATAATTAAGGTTTTTGGTACTTACAAGTTTTCGTGAAAATCTAAATTTGCCCATACCTATATGTTTATTGTGTGGACTCAGGACCTTAATTTTTACTTATACTAGGTGTATAAGTAAAAATTAAGGTCCTGAGTAAGGTCTATAGGGACTTATAGACCTTAGTATCTGGTATAAATTTCAGCTTGCTAGGTCCACCCGTTCCTGAAAAAAATCGGTGGTGACACACGGGCAGAGGGACAGACGGACAAGAAAGTGATCTTATAAGGGTTCCTTTTTACCTTTTGAGATACGGAATTCTAAAAAAAACGACGGTATGAATCAACTGACCTTTAGTAGCACCACCTGAAAATAGATGGCGCTAGTTGTCGTTTAACTTGCGGTATAGCATTGCCACTTAACATAATAGATAATTATTATCAATTTAATACTAACTACATAACACATTATTAAAATAGTTATTTTTGAGAAGTGTTACTTGATCGGTAACACTTAAGTCTTTAATTTATCAATGTATCACCAGAAGGTTACTTTTGTAACCTTTTACACTAGCGGCACGCTATGATGGCCGGTTTGACACATTACAATAGTGATGTGGAATGTCAATTTATTCTCGAACAAAAAACAATTAAGTTTTGTTTTTGTACCTGATTAAATAGGTTTAATAAAACAAAAATGTATATGTTTATTTAATTTATTTGAACGAACTGAATATTTGAACGAAAATGAATATACATACTTTATATGCACACAAGAAACATATGAATACAAAAGATACCAAAAAAGGTGCCACAAAAGGCCATAATTAATCAGATTCGTCCATACTACTATTTTCACTGTCGTCACTGCTATCATCACATACATTAATAATTATATGTTCGTTTTCTATAATATTATCTATTTTCACATCTCTTTCATAATCTTCCCTTATTAATTTAACAGTTCTATTCACAACCTTTTCCCAGTCTCCTTTAGTCACATGTTCACAAGCTTCTTCTAATAATTTTAGGATTTTTTTTTGTGGTAAATGGGGGTTCTGTATTGTGTCTTGCAGCATATCCCTTAATTTGAGCCCACACCAACTCAATCGCATTATACTCACAATGGTAATTCGGTAACCGTATAACTCTGTGCCCATGTTCTAATGCTATTTCGTCAATGACGTATCGGATCTTGGTTGGTTTGTTTTCTTTTAAAAGACGTACTAATTCCGCTTTTAACATATTCATGTTTGCATCTACGCCATTTTTACGAAGCCATGCGACGATATCAGCTTTCTTTTGGGATTGGGCAGGTGGCTTGTCAATTTGCATCGAGTGGTATGGGGCGTTGTCCATAATTATAATAGATGGTTCAGGGAGGCTACACAACATTGAGGTAAACCATTCAGTAAACTTTTCTCCATTCATGTCTTCATGATAGTCTCCAGTGGTTTTTGACGCAAAAGCCATGAGAGAACCTTCGACAAACCCGTTGATGGTTCCGGCGTGACAAATTATAAGTCGCGATCCTTTTCCTACAGGAACTTTGGAAGTAGATGCTGCTGTGTCATCGTTCCAAGAACGGCCTACAGTATGGTTAGCATTAAGCCATGTTTCATCCAAGAACACAACATTTTGCCAATTTTTGATTTCTTTCACTTGCCGTAAAAAAGTATACCTTGCCATCGCTATATCAAATCTTTCCATCAATATTTTGCGTTTGTTACATTTTTTGTATCGAAATCCAATGGTCTTCAAAATCTTCGTTAAAGAACTTTCCCCACCGAAGAATAATCCAGCTTCCTTCAGTGAATGCACCAACTTTTTTCTTGTTGGATACTCCTTCTGTAAATAGTAGCCGTAAACATGTCTTCGGATAGCATCGGCATCAAAGCTATCGATGCCTACGACTGGTTTTGCTCGTTTTCTCTTTTTTGGTGTGTGAAGTTTATTTTCTTCTGTGCCAGTCTCGCCATATTTTTTTTTAGTTATCCGTCTAACAGTTCGTTGTCCAATATTAAGCGCATCAGCTACGCGTTCAACCACTGACGTTATAGGTAAAATTGGCCCTCCATTTTGAGCTTCACGATCGAAATAGTTACGAAGGCGTATTACGAACTCACGTGTCTGACTATTTAGAACAGTTCTCTGCGTACGTTCGGTCATATCGACGAAATCCACAACAAAGGGCTTGAACAGAGTCCAAATTAACGAGCAAGGGTCAACAGTAATGCAGTATCAATATTTGAAATCCAAAGCCAGGTCAAAACTATATCACAATCGCATTGCACTGACAGTTTATACTTTTCGAAGCAACGTCAATTCGAAACTGCTTTGTTTTGCATTGAGCATTGACGCGAGTTTGCCGGAGGTAGTAGTTGTGCTAGCCAGCGATCCTATGTGACGATCGTATTAGATTCCATTTTTAAAAATTTATTGATATTTTTTTGCGATTTCAGAGGTTTGTCCACATAGTGAAAATTGTTCATATTCACAAGTACATTCACCCCTTAAATGGTGCAAACTGATTTTTCTACACTTGTATACATTTAAGAAATCAATTTAATAAATAAATTTTGAGTCCTAAACCTAAAACTACATTCGATAAAATTTATGAATCTCTGCACATCACTATCGTCAATAAAGTAATACAATTATTTCCTTCAAAGTCGTTATCAATTAATACGGAACTTCATGAGCGGACAAACGTCAAACCGGCCATCATAGCGTGCCGCTAGAGTAGTTGATTTTAGCTCGGTCAGGTTACTTCTATAGGAGTTCTAGGTTACACTATTCAAAAGGTAACTTGTGATTTTTCGAATCTTCATAAATACTGTCATCTGTGGTTCTTATTGCAACTCTTCTCATTAGTTTCTCTTTCACACTCGTTTCATCTCAATTCTAGTAGACCGATCTCGACCAATGTCTGAATGCAGTCTGAATGAATATTTGTGCAAGTTATTTACAAGCAACATCAATTCTTTGTAATTGTAATACAATTTTCTACTAGAAAAAAAAATAGTTGTCTGTGAAGTCGGTTTACGGACGACATTTTTACGTGTTAACGTCATAAGAAAACATTGCCTCTCTATCGCTTGTTCCGCGCTCTCGCTTGCACGCGGTAGGTACGTGACAATGAGTCATGCTTTTACGTGCGTGCGACTGGCGGTCTATTATTTATAAGACGTTAATATCACGTCAAAAAAATGAAAGGTTATTTTTTACACTAAAAGAAAGGTTACTTTTTTATTTATTTTTCGTAACTTTTGACATGACCGTGTTCGCAACACTGCTCTGTATTGTATCACATCGATGATTGTATCTCATGTTTCTACTTTCTACTCCATATCCTTAATAAATACAAATAGATATAAAAGTTTTAAATGAGAATCAATAATATTGAAATTGAATATTGTGTACTACCTATGTAGGAATCGTTCCAAGGATTCAATGTAGAGTTGCCCAACTATCGATAGTTTCGCTATCGATGACCTTGAGAACTAGTAACATTGTCGATACTATCGATATTATCGATACTATCAATATCACAAATTAACTAATAGGTACCATTGATTGGAACTGGAAGCAATAGTATCGATAGGATCGAAACTATTACTTACATAATAATAGATACTATCAATAGTATCTGTTAACGCTCATCATTACAATTGTGAGGGACATTTGTGTACCTACCGTCACTTTAGTATTTGTGCGCGTATCTATGTATGTTAGTGCAGTCAAATTTGACTCCAAAAGTGGCTAAAATCGCAAATGAACGGCTAGTTCTGATTTTTTAATATGTTGTTAGGACCACTACCAGTAGTGTAAATCCAATTTTGCAGCTTCGAAAGACCTGTGCTAACTTTGCAGCACTCGAAAAACCGCGAAATTTTCGCACTACTTTTGGATTTTTCAATATAAGGTAAAGTCCCCTTATTCCGTGGTATTTTCATAAAAACTCGAAAGAACGTCAAAAATTAAGCATTTACTACACCTTTCTGAAGAACTGGCTATTTTTATCAGAAGCGTTATTTATTTAACTCTTGAAATATCCTAAAAGAACAACAATTACAACTTGATTTAAATGTAAAATTAAATTAAATATGAAGAAAGTCCGAATGCTCTAATTCCGAGGTAAAAATCCTAATTCCGAGGCAAATGGCTCCTAATTCCGAGGGTACAAAATTCAAAGGGAAACGAGTAGAATGAATTCTACATGGTGTTCAAAAATGAACTGTATTTATTAATAGATTTCAAAATCAATTCGATACGTATGTAATTGTTTAATTATGTTTGTGTGTAAAATATTAATATATGTATATTATTAATATATGTATAGCTGCTCGTGCTGATTGGGTCACTGATTGATTACCCCTCCTGTAAAATTTTGTATGAAAAATTTTTTTTTCACTAACAGTTTCGTATAGAGGACAAAAATTAATTCGGAGGAAAAATACGGAGAGAGCTGATGATTGTGGATTTCAGAGACGAGCGAATGGCACGCTTAAGGTATTGAAGATAGGTGGGGGGTGCTCGAGCAAATGTCACTCGAAACGTCATCAATTGGCAGGGAGCTGAAAAAAAATTCAAAATGGCGCAAAAAAGATGGCCGCCATACCAATTTCGTCGGTGTCTATCTCGGAGGGTATAAAAGATGGAAGAGTGGTTTCTTCACGAAAGATGATCAAAATCGGAAGGTCTACTTGATGAATAGAAAAAAATTCAAAATGGCGGAATTTATTTTTTCATAGAAAATGTATAGCGAATATTGAAGAGACTACAAGTTGTAAACTATGCAAGGCTTTGATGCGGTTCTTTGGAGAACTCTCAAAGAAAAATATGGGAAGACATGATGATTGAGGGTTTGGAAGATGGATGAGGAGCCCGGGCAGGGTATTGTAGATAGATGGGAGGTGCTCAAACGAAAATTACTCAGAATCTCATCCAATTGGCACTGAGTTGAAAAATAAAACAAAATGGTGGATTCAAGATGGCAGCTATACAAATTTCGTCGGTGTCTATCTCATCAAATATAAAAGACGGAAGAGTGGTTTCTTAGCAAAAGATTATCAAGACCTGAAGGTATACTTGACGAACAGAAAAAAAATCAAGATGGCGGAATTTATTTTTTCACACAAAATATATAATGGCGAATATTGAAGAGACTATAAGTTGGGAAACTATACAAGACTTTAATACGGTTCCTTTTCAAAATTTGTTTTTATAGAAGAACTCTCCTTCTGGCAAATGATTCGGAGAAAAAAATTTGGAGAGTGATGATGATCGAGGGATTGGAAGATGGATGAGGAGCACGGCCAGGGTTAAAGATGCTGAAAATGATAGAAGAAGGTGGAGGCTGCTAAAACAAAAATAATACTGAAATCCTCGCGGTCCGCTTTAGCGGGCCGCGCAGCCAAGCGCCCTACTAGTTAATATAATAGCTGCTCGTGCTGATTCATTCGCTCACTGACTGACTGACTGATTGATCACCTCTCCTGTAAAATTTTGTATGAAAATTATTTTTTTCACAAATGGTTTCGTATAGATGATAAAAATTCATTCAGAACAAAAATATGGAGAGAGCTGATGATTGAGGATTTCAGAGACGAGCGATGGGCACGCTTAAGGTATTGAAGATAGGTGGGTGCTCGAGCAAATGTCACTCGAAACGTCATCCAATTGGCAGTGAGCTGAAAAAAAAGTCAAAATGGCGAAAATAAGATGGCCGCCATACAAATTTCGTCGGTCTCCATCTCGGAAGGTATAAAAGATAGAAGAGTGGTTTCTTGGCAAAAGATGATCAGGATACGATGGTTTATTCGATAAATAGAAAAAAAAAATCAAAGTGGCGGAATTTATTTTTCCATAGAAAATGTATGGCGAATATTGAGAGAGAAGTTGTGAACAATGCAGGCCTTTGATGCGGTTCTTTGGAGAACTCTCAAAGAAAAATATGGGAAGACATGATGATTGAGGGTTTGGAAGACGGTTGAGCAGCCCGGGCAGGGTATTGTAGATAGGTGGGAGGTGCTCAAACAAAAATTACTCAAAACCTCATCCCATTGGCACTGAGCTGAAGAAAAACCCAAAATGGTGGATACGAGATGGCGGCCATACAAATTTCGTCGGTGATTATCTCACTAAGTATAAAAGATGGAAGAGTAATTTTTTTAGCAAAAGATGATCAAAACTTAATAGGAGTCAAATAGTGGTCTTGAAGTCGCGTGGCCTTTACTTCCTTTGACAGTACCGCGAGCCTCAATAAATTCAAGGCGGTGCGTACGAATGTAAGTTAACGACCTGAATGGTTAGTTCGAGCTTGCACACTTCGAAAACGGTACTAGATTTGAATATCGAAAAACTATAATATCAGAGCAAAATTAACCCTAATGCTCTTACAATCAAATAAGATTATAAAGTCATAATGTAGTAGGGTACTTCGAATATTTATTTTAAAAATTTCTGCTTGGAGCGTAGACGAATGGCTGAATATATTGGCGGACTCAAACCTTAAAACCAGCCAGTTTAGTTGCATTTCACTCTGAAGTCATGTTAGTCAATGTGTTTCGATACTCGATTTCTATCATCGTTTCCCCAATGTACAAAGTCGGCATAAGGCCTCTGTACTCACTAGGTTAGCAATCAGCTGTTCGACAAAAATCTTAGATTTGATAACATGACAGGTTTAGGTATGACGGTGTGACTCTTGTTCCATGGAAGCAAAGGAGGTAGCTTGGATGGGATGCCACGTGTGTGGATACACTGGCATTGTCTCACATACAGGTGACCTCCGTGGCGGCCGGAGCAGCAGCCACTAAGGCGGAAAGGGCCAAGAGGCGCAAATATGAAAATATAGAAAATAATTTCATATTTGTGCCTTTTGGGGAGGAGACCATGGGTTCGTAGGGCGAGGATGCTAGGTCCTTTTTTAAGGGCCTGTCATCCCGTCTCGTGGAGTCCACGGGTGACCGGAGGGCAGGCAGTATAATATTGTACTCTGTATTACTACTGTATAATATTGTACTACTGTATATATATATACTCCTACCTATCTAGAATGTGCCCCTGGCTGTGCCCCTCACCCATCTTTCAAACCTTCGATCATCATCACTCTCCGTATTTTTGCTCCGAATAATTTGTAAGGATGAGATTTCTTAAAAAAAAAACTAATTTTACATATTTTGTACAATCGTTTTTTTTAGCTCACTGCCAGTCGGATGATATTTCGAGTGATATTTGTTTGAGCACCACCCACCAATCTTCAATAGGTGCACTGGCCGTGCTCCTCACCCATTTCCTAAATCCTCAATCATCAGCTGTCTCAATATTTTTCCTTCGCATGATTTTTTGTCTTCTATACGAAACCATCAATGAAAAAAACAATTTGTACGGAAAAATAAATTCTGACATCTTGATTTATTTTCTATCCATTTAGTAGATCTTTAGGTCTTGATCATATTTTGCCCAGAAAATACTCTTCCATCTTTTATACTTAGTGAGACATCGACGAAATTAGTATAGCCGCCATTTTGAATCTGCCATTTTGGAGTTTTTTTCAGTTCAGTGCCAACTGGATGAGGTTTCGAGTAATTTTTGCTTGAGCACCTCCCACCTATCTACAATACCCTGCCCAGGCTCCTCAACCATCTTCAGAACCCTCAATCATCATATCTTCCCATATTTTTTTTGAGATTTCTCCAAAAAACCACATCAAAGCCTTGCATAGTTTACAACTTGTAGTCTCTTCAATATTCGCCATACATTTTCTATGGAAAAATAAATTCCACCATTTTGGTTTTTTTTCTATTCATCGAATAGACCTTTGGATCCTGATCATCTGTTGCTAGGAAACCACTCTTCCATTTTTTTACCCTCCGAGGTGGACACCGACGAAATTTGTTAGGCGGCCATCTTTTTTTCGCCATTTTGAATTTTTTTCAGCTCACTGCCAATTGGATGACGTTTTGAATGACATTTGCTCAAGCACCCCCCTCCTATCTTCAATACCTTAAGCGTGCTCTTCACCCGTCTCCGAAATCCTCAATCATCAGCTCTCTCCATATTTTTGTTCCGAATGAATTTTTGTCTTCTATACGGAATCATTAGTGAAAAAAAATTTTTTATACAAAATTTTACAGGAGAGGTGATCAATGAGTGAGTCAGTGAATGAATCAGCACGAGCAATAATAAGATAAACGTTTTAGAATATGAATGTTTGCGTGACTGAACGCGAATGATACTTGGTGTAACTGAAACCATACTGAAATATTGTGAGCATCCTGTATTTTATTTCTATACATACCACGTAATTAGAGGCTCATAGAACCTTATTCCGAGGTAGTATTTCTATCCATACCACATAATTAGGGGCTCATAGAACCTTATTCCGAGGTAATACCACGGAATTGAGTTTTGTAACAAAAAACACGTTTCCTAATTCCGAGTGTTAAAAAAGAAAAGATTTTTCCATAATAAACAAATAATTTAAAGCTTAATTAGATTATCTTCGTAAATATGTACAATACTCTCTCAAAATTGCATCGAAATATGTATAAATTTAATTTTCTTTTAAATTAATTTTCTTTAGCTTTCCCATACAATCTATCAATAAATTACCTAAATAGGTAAACTTTGACACGGTATAGTTAGTGATTGAGACGCCAAAGTGTACCTCGTAATTAGGACTCTGTAACCTTATTGCCTATTTAAATATTCAAAACCGAAACAACAAGTATTTAACATAAAACGACTCTAAAAATTGAAAAAGTTATGAAGTCTATGAAATCGCAATTCCGCGGTATACCACGGCGTTAGAAACCGGCTAAAATATTTGGCACCTAACGCCGAGGTATTTTCAAAACCTATTTTCACCTTAATTTCATTACAAATATTCACAAAAGTTGATTGTTTTCGATTGAAAATATAGTCCTTCAAATATTCAAATCTAAATAAAAACAAAGAAAGCTCTAAATTAACGGATAAACACTATTTAAAAAAATGTAGGTATTTCGTGCACGAGGTCCAAAATGTATGAAACATGCGTTCGGGCTGGCTGCTAGTGTAAAACTTGCCGGTTATTTTAAAACATATACATATAAAACTAACAATTTCGTCATTTATCTATGGAATGATAAACTATCAATTGATTAAGATATGTTGCAGTAAAAAATAGCTTGGGAATCGGTTGAAAACGCTGTTTTTCTATATACCTCGGAATTGGGTGCCAATTTTAGAATACCACGGAATAAGGAGACTTTACCTTAAGTCCTAAACTATGGGTTTAAAAAAAAATTTTCTATACGTTTTTAAAGAAGATTAAAATTGCTACAATTTAAGACCAAAACTAGCTCTTTAAATTTAATATTTGCTGAGATACAGCTCTCCAAAAATTGACAATTAATTCCGAAAAAGTGAAATTTTAAGATTTGGTCAATTTTAAACCCCGCTATCGGGGAAAATACTCATTTTACGGATAAAGTTAATTGAAAAGATGTTGTAGTAAATATAATTAGCTTTAATTTAAACACTAAACGACGTCTGTAGCCTATATAGTTTACTTATAAATCCTAAAAGTTTAAAAAATGGGAAAATTGCAGTTTTCTCTTCAGTTTGTTTTGAATGTAGTTTGAAAGAAAAACCATGTACACCCACAAGAAATATGTATTAAAACTATTACTAAGTATTTATATTTAGTATTTATAATGTTATTTATTCAAGAAAAAAATTATTTATATTATTATTGATATTTATTGATTTTTATAAAACATATTAACCTGTATTAAAAGGACATTATGAGTTCCGAGCAATATAAGTCGTAAACTACGCATTTTTTTTAATATTTTCTATACATTTTTAAAGTAAACTAAAATTGCTACAATTTGACATCAGAACAGTGAGGTGTAATAAATAAAGAGTAGAAGCGTCATATAAACTGTTCTCAGAAAAACGTAATTCCACTTTTGAGTTTCAAAGACGTAGCTTTGAAACTGACAAATACGCCAAGAAAACTTTGAGTAAACTATATTTGTCTCGTTTTTTCTGCCCTCAAACTAATTACGTTAGAATAGGACAAGACATTGCAATTAGACAAACGATTAGAGTTACCAGTATCAGGAATAATTTCCCACAAAAGAACGATTTCCTCCAAAAAATTATTTGAGTTTATGAGATTTAATAATTATATTAGATTTAATAAAATTTTCAATATAAACCATATAGAACTAAATAAGGATTATTAATAGGAAAAAAATATTCAAATGCGTGAACGTAAATAACTTTATTTAAATCTCTCATCTATCTATCTATACTGTACTACTATATAATAAATAAAATTGA
This sequence comes from Melanargia galathea, assembly GCA_920104075.1. NCBI lineage: Eukaryota > Metazoa > Arthropoda > Insecta > Lepidoptera > Nymphalidae > Melanargia > Melanargia galathea. The sequence continues at coordinate 3,986,662 of OV049859.1, read as the reverse complement.
AGTGTCTGTCTGTAATTTCGAAATAACTACCTCATATTAAGCTAATATAGTTATTTGAACGGTACCATAACCAAATCATACGTTTTTAAAATTTTTGTCTGTCTGTCTGTCTGTTTGAACGGGCTAATCTTCGGAACGGCTGAACCGATTTTGACGGGACTTTCACATACAAGTAGAGAATTAACCAGGGAGTAACATAGGCTACTTTTTAACCGACTTTCAAAAACGGAGGAGTTGTGTTTTTCTACCTATGTACACCGATATCTCCGAGATTTCTGAACCGATTTGCGTATTTTTTTTTAATCGATAGAGGAACATTGCGACAATGTTCTATACAACATTTGGATTCCAACTCCTCAATCCTGATGCTGAACCTGATCCCCAAAACTAATGGGATTTAGGAACTGTCGGTTATTTATATTGATATTGGGGGTACCAATTAAAGACTATCGTTGAATGAACTCGAGTAGGTACATATCCAACTCCTCAACCCTGATGCTGTAAGGAATTGCATTCCGAAATTGTAGGGATCCCACGGAATTTTTCCGTTTTCAGGATGGGTTACTACAGATAGGCTACTTTTTGTTCTGGAAAATCAAAAGTTCCCACGGGATTTTTAAAAACCTAAATCCACACGGGCGAAGCCGTGGGCATCATCTAGTACTAATAATAAAACTGTAACTGGTCCAATTCTGTACATTAAAGATATTTTGAAAATTTTTGAACCAAGCAAAAATATTAGTTACATATGGGTACGTTTATGTTAGTAACTTCATACATAAGAATGATCACTAGGTATGTATATGAAAACTAATATCTTTCTGAAAGTTTGTAAATTACGATAGTGAAAAAATTATCAAAATCGGTTCATTGGTTTTTGAAATAATCACGAACATACGGGTCGAATATATAACCTTCTTTTTTGAACTCGCTTAATAAATCATTATACCTACTACTAACTATTTTATAATGATATAACGTTTGCCTTATAGTTATACGTTCATCATTCGCTTTTTTCATTCACTAATTTCCCAACAATGTAGGGAAAATCAAAATAGTTTTTACTGGCAACACTTATAGTAAAAATAATGCGCGGTAAATTTATGTTTTTATTACGTGTTGTTTTGGATAATCGGAATTAAATAAAACAAACTTACTTGTGAAAAGTAACACCAGTTGCTTTATTATCTTTTTCTGACCGTGACAAACAAATTTTAACAACACATTTCACCATCTTGAATTGTGTGGCAAGTAACAGTTACGTTCGTGTTCACTCGGACGTCGGGCTGGCAACTGAAGTCGTAGGTGCCCATTGACATATGCGAAGTAGCGATGAGTCGGTGCTTTAGAATGCTGATCTAGTTAAGGTAAAACATCATTGCATCAGAACCAGTTCTGTAACTTCAATACTTGCCGAGATACAGCTCTCCTAAAATAGAACTTTTTCCAAAAAAAGTGAAAATTTAAGATTTGGTCAATTTTCGACCGCCATCTTAAGGATAATTCTCATTATAAGGGTAAAATTATAGTCAAAATGTTGTAGTAAATCTAATTAGCTTTAATTTAAGGGTGGAACGACGTCTCTAGGCCATATAGTTTACTCACAAACCTTAATGAACAATTATAACCAAAAATAATATCTTTGTAATGCAGGTTAATATGCTTCATAAATATCAATAAAATAAGATAAATAAATATTTTTTTTTTCATAAATAACATTATGAATACTATAATAATAGATTAAATGTAGATTTCTTGTGGATGTTCATGGTTTTTCCTTTCAAGGTACTCACAAACCAAACTAAGCAGAGCAAAGGAGGATGGGCAAAAATGTATGAACGTTGGTCTACCTAATCAACACAAACGCCCTCTATGGAAATAAGAAGCTAATAAGTAGTTAATCAAATTACATATAGCGTTTATGCCAAAATATATGGGAGTTTTTCAAAATTCACTAAAAAATAAATGTTTTAATAATACTTTATATTAGTAACTAGCGGACCCGGCAGACGGCGTCCTACCCGCTATTAGCGCCACCTACCGGGTCCAATTTTTATACTTATAAATCTTCCTCTTGAATCACTCTATCTATTAAAAAAAACCGCATCAAAATCCGTTGCGTAGTTTTAAAGATTTAAGCAAACATAGGGACATAGGGACAGAGAAAGCGACTTGGTTTTATACTAGGTATGTAGTGATTCTACTATATGAATTTAATTAATAGTGCGTAGCGTTCTACGTTAAACTGCATCTTAGGTCTAGTGGTTAGCATAATCGACTGCAGATAACGAGGTCCCGGGTTCGATTCCCAGGTCAGGCAAATAATTGTTAGGTATTGGGTTTTTCTGTCAAGAAATTCTCAGTGCCAGCTCAGAGTTGGTAGTTGGCGCTGTTTCACCCCCGTGCCTCAGAGAGCACGTTAAGCAGTTGGCTCCGGTTATTATTACTATCATGTGACAATAATCGTTAAAGCCCACCAACCTACATTGGAGCAGCGTGGCGGGTTTAAGCTCTAAATCCCTTTCCTATGAGAGAGGAGGCCTGTGCTCAGCAGTGGGACGTTAAAAGGCTGTAGTAGTGGTGGTGGTGGCGTAGCATCTAGAATTAAATACATTGGTCAAGTTGGCAGCAGGGGGCACAAAAGCGGCCTAATGTCGGGCCCAACATAACTAATAATAGTAATAAGTCAAGATTATTAGCACACAAGTAGATAGGTTCAGAGGGAAAGCTTCATACAAACGGCTCGCTGTAGGTACACTCACACAAACACACTCACCAACGGTTCACGGACGCCCGCGTCCATCGATGTCCTACATCGATGAATGATAGAACTTCTAGAAATGATAGAACTACATCGATGCCCGCGTCTAACCTCCAACCAGCTCAGTTGGATGACAAACGTGCGCATATGTGTGCATGTACCTACAACGAGCTGCTTGTAGAAGCTTCCCCTCTGTACCTATCTACTCGTGTGATTATTAGTTTGATCGTTAGAAAGCTGCAAACTATTCCTATCGTTACTAGGTGGCATATTATGTCCTTCAAAGCCTAATCACTACATAGTATAAAACAAAGTCGCTTTCTCTGTCCCTATTTCCCTATGTCCCTATGTATGCTTAAATCTTTAAAACTACGCAACGGATTTTGATGCGGTTTTTTTTAATAGATAGAGTGATTCAAGACGAAGGTTTGAGTAGAAAAATTGGACCCGGTAGGTGGCGCTAATAGCGGGCAGGACGACGTCTGCCGGGTCCGCTAGTGCTTCTAAGTATATAATAAGGTAAGGGACTGCATTATGTTTTTCTCGAAAATCTCTTGAACCCCAAGACTTACAGCTTTGCTTCCATATAATAAAATTAAGTACTAAAAATAAGCTTTTCATTGAAATAGGTTTCATTTGTGTTGAGTAGGTAGACCACTTTGCCCATCCTCCTTTACGAAAATTGTTTTCCCATTTTTTGGACTTTTAAGATTTGTGAGTAAACTATATGTCCTAGAGATGTCGTATTACCCTTAAATTAAAGTTAATTAGATTTACTATAACATCTTTACCTATATTTCTACACATAAAATGAGTATTATCCCCAAGATCGCGGTCGAAAATTGACCAACTCTTAAATTTTCACTTTTTTTGAAAAAAGTTCAATTTTAGGAGAGCTGTATCTCGGCAATTATTGAAGCTACAGAACTGGTTTTGATGTCAAACTGTAGCAATTTTAGTCTACTTTAATTTAAAAATGTGTAGAAAATATTAAACAAAAATGCGTAGTTTACGACTTATATTGCTCGGAACTCATAATGTCATTTTAATACAGATTAATATGTTTCATAAAAATCAATAAATATCAATAATAATATAAATAATTTTTTTCTTGAATAAATAACATTATAAATACTTAGTAATAGTTTTAATACATATTTCTTGTGGATGTACATGGTTTTTTTCTTTCAAATTACATTCAAAACAAACTAAAGAGAAAACTGCAATTTTCGCATTTTTTTAACTTTTAGGATTTGTAAGTAAACTATATGGGCTACAAACGTTGTTTAGTGTTTAATTAAAGCTAATTATATTTACTACAACATATTTTCAATTAACTTTACTCGTAAAATGAGTATTTTCCCCGATATAGGGGTTTAAAATTGACCGAATCTTAAAATTTCACTTTTTTGGAATTAATTGTCAATTTTTGGAGAGCTGTATCTCAATAAATATTGAATTTAAAGAGCTAGTTTTGGTCTTAAATTGTAGCAATTTTAGTCTACTTTAAAAAATTATAGAAAAATATTTTTTAGAAACGCATAGTTTAGGACTTATATTGAAAAACCCAAAAAAAGTGCAAAAATTTCGCGGTTTTTCGAGTGCTACAAAATTAGCACAGGTCTTTCGAAGCTGCAAAATTGAATTTAGACTACTGGTAGTGGTCCTAACAACATATTAAAAAATCAGAACTAGCCGTTCGTTTGCGATTTTAATGTCAAAGGAGAATGGGCAAAGTGGTCTACCTACTCAACACAAATGAAACCTATTTCAATGAAAAGCTTATTTTTAGTACTTAATTTTATTATATGGAAGCAAAGCTGTAAGTCTTGGGGTTCAAGAGATTTTCGAGAAAAACATAATGCAGCCCCTTACCTTATTTTCTGTTTTATGACCGCAAGATATAGAAGCATTAGGCTATGAAGGACATAATATGCCACCTAGTAACGATAGAAATAGTTCGCAGCTTTCTAACGATCAAGCTAATAATCTCATGAGTAGATAGGTACAGAGGGGAAGCTTCTACAAGCGGCCCGCTGTAGGTACACGCACACATATGCACACGTTTGTCATCCAACTGAGCTGGTTGGAGATTAGACGCGGGCATCGATGTAGTTCTAATACATACATCGATGGACGCGGGCGTTCGTGAACCGCTGGCGAGTGTTTGTGTGAGTGTACCTACAGCGACCCGTTTGTATGAAGCTTTCCCTCTGTACCTATCTACTAGTGTATTAATAATCTCGACTTATTACTATTATTAGTTATGTTGAGCCCGACATTAGGCCGGTTTTGTGCCCCCTGCTGCCAACTTGACCAATGTATTTAATTCTAGACGCTACGCCACCACCACCTACAGCCTTTTAACGTCCCACTGCTGAGCACAGGCCTCTCATAGGAGAGGGATTTAGAGCTTAAACCCGCCACGCTGCTCCAATGTAGGTTGGTGGGCTTTAACGATTATTGTCACATGATAGTAATAATAACTGGGGCCGACTGCCTAACGTGCTCTCTGACGCACGGGGGTGAAACAGCGCCAACTACCAACTCCGAGCTGGCACTGAGAATTTCTTGATAGAAAAACCCAATACCTAACAATTATTTGCCTGACCCGGGAATCGAACCCGGGACCTCGTCATCTGCATTCGATTATGCTAACCATTAGACCTAAGAGGCAGTTTAACGTAGAACGCTACGCACTATTAATTAAATTCATAGTAGAATTACTAATATAAAGTATTTTTAAAACATTTCTTTTTTAGTGAATTTTGAAAAACTCCCATATATTTTGGCATAAACGCTATACGTAATTTGATTAACTACTTATTAGCTTCTTATTTCCATAGAGGGCGTTTGTGTTGATTAGGTAGACCAACGTTCATACATTTTTGCCCATCCTCCTTTGACTGGCGTATGTGTGCGTTGCGCTCGGTCCTATTTTATGCCCATATAAGGCGATAATTTTGAATGCGGAAAGATGACCTCATAAGGTGACGCGTCGCTCTGTGGGCGTGGCTAATGTATATATATAGGCTAAGATTTATAATAAAGACGCTCTTTGCTGTTAAAACTCAAACTACTAGTTTTCTTTCTTCTTCTTCGAACTATTGTAGAGGACCCGCTAATCGGGCCCTCATGTGTTGGTTCTCATAACCGACAGTATCGATAGTATCGATTTTTTTATAATATATCAATAGTATCGATATTATCGATAGTATTACATTATCGATAGTTTAATAACCGCCGATAGTATCGTTCCCCAATTATAGCTGATGTATCATCATGTATGTAGTGCTAATTATCATTCTTACTCACTGTCACTGTTACTAGCAATACTGGAATACTGGTGGCTGATTGGTTGTAATGATATATTGGTTGTAATATTGGAAGGCAATACTATCGCAGTTCGTTAAACTATCGATAGTGTGAGATTTTTATTCGCGCTACTATACCAAATGTGATATCATATAAAAGGGCTTTACTTGTACATTCTAAAACAGATTTTTATTTACTTTTATGCATAATAGTTTTTAATTTATCGTGCAAAATGTCGAAAAAAAATCCGTTGCACCCCCCCCCTTATCTCTGAAGTTTACCAATAGAAAAATCTAAAATATAGTTTTTTAATTGTATTAGCTACAATACAATTAAAAAAACTAAACTAACAAAATTAATCACTATCACTATCTTGTAAAATGTGTACATCTATAAATTCGAATTCGGTTAGAGCGTTGATTTTTACTAAGTAGTTAATGTGGCTAATTCTGTTGTACACAAATCTCTAAACTAAACTAAAATGACAGGTCTAAATTTATTCCTATCTCTTTCACAGTGCTCACTGCGACAAAGGATAGCAATAGATTTAGACCTGTCATTTTAGTTTAGTTTAGAGATTTGTGTACAACAGAATTAGCCACATTATTCTGTGGTTTCGGTAAGATGTAAGTAGGTACATAAAATTCTAATGACCATAATTTTTTTAGATTTTTAACCGACTTCAAAAAAGGAGGTATGTAAGGAGGATGTATGTAAGTATGTATGTATGTAAGTATGTTCACGATTATCTCCGCAACACATCTAGTTATCATTCTTACGTAGGAAGTTATAACCATAATTAATGTATACATATGTCACTAATATGTTCTATCTTGCCAGACCTATTGCTGAAGTCTAATAAAGCTATTCTGTCCAAAGACTGTCGCGAAGAAAGAAAGAAAGAGTATACATATAAGTGTCACTGACCAGCGGGTCCGGGTCGCACGCCGTTCGCCGCGGGCCCGTATGCGGGGTCGCGCTGCGCGTTGTGCACGTTCTGGTTCATGGTGACGGTGTGCGGGGGCGGCCGTAGCAGCAGCTGCGACTGCGTGCCCGCCAGCGCGCCCGCGCCGCCCGCGCCCGCCGGCAGCGTCGCCGCGCCCGCGCTCGCGCCCGCGCCGCTGCTCTTGCTGTACACTGACTGCGATCTGGAATGCAGGAATGTTTATCCTTGATAAAAATATCCTTACTACAATTTAATTAGTTTCGGTCATCCAAATCTTCATAGCTGGCACTCGTTGTTTCCTATGTCCTATAAGAAGCGCTAGATTCTCCAACCTACTTACTCGTACGGCGTACCACGCGGCGGAGAATCGGCAATGGAGAAAAGATACCATCATGATAAAAATTGTATCTGGGATCCACACCATAAATAGATACATACTTCGAAAAAGGAATTTGTTACTTAATGCTAGGTACCTATATTTTATACTTACAAGTTAATTACCTACCAAAAAAAACTAATGTGATGCAAGACAACTAATAAACGTACCTACATTTTGTTCTACGGTGGAATCTAAATAAAATAATTGAAGGGGATTATAACTTGTATATAAGGGTTATTCATTCAGCCAGCCAAAGACTCGGGTGGTAGTTACATGTGAGACGGGGGTGCGGGTGGTCGGTCAGACCTGTGCAGCGCGGTGGCGTGTCGCGCGGGCGGCGGCGAGCGGCAGTACAGCGACTTGGAGCCCGAGTACAGCGGCTCGGCGGCGTCGGGGCGCGGCGCCGCGGCCGCGCAGTACGTCGGCGCGTGCCGGTAGTGGTGGTGCGACGGGAACGCCGCGTCGGACAAGGGTGGTAGTTACATGTGAGACGGGGGTGCGGGTGGTCGGTCAGACCTGTGCAGCGCGGTGGCGTGTCGCGCGGGCGGCGGCGAGCGGCAGTACAGCGACTTGGAGCCCGAGTACAGCGGCTCGGCGGCGTCGGGGCGCGGCGCCGCGGCCGCGCAGTACGTCGGCGCGTGCCGGTAGTGGTGGTGCGACGGGAACGCCGCGTCGGACAAGGGTGGTAGTTACATGTGAGACGGGGGTGCGGGTGGTCGGTCAGACCTGTGCAGCGCGGTGGCGTGTCGCGCGGGCGGCGGCGAGCGGCAGTACAGCGACTTGGAGCCCGAGTACAGCGGCTCGGCGGCGTCGGGGCGCGGCGCCGCGGCCGCGCAGTACGTCGGCGCGTGCCGGTAGTGGTGGTGCGACGGGAACGCCGCGTCGGACAAGGGTGGTAGTTACATGTGAGACGGGGGTGCGGGTGGTCGGTCAGACCTGTGCAGCGCGGTGGCGTGTCGCGCGGGCGGCGGCGAGCGGCAGTACAGCGACTTGGAGCCCGAGTACAGCGGCTCGGCGGCGTCGGGGCGCGGCGCCGCGGCCGCGCAGTACGTCGGCGCGTGCCGGTAGTGGTGGTGCGACGGGAACGCCGGCTTGTCCAGCTCGTCCAGATCCCTGCATGTGCATTATAATAATTAGGTATGGTCGTAAGCGTTGGCATCCCTAATCCCTATGTGGTTAACTTCTCGCAAGAAACGCTTTCGGTCAACGTTTATTATACAGGGTGTAAATGACATCTTAATGAAAACTTTGAGGTAAGGTTGCATTTAATGTGTTATGTGAAAATACCACAGACGTATAAAGAGAAGCAGACCTAACATAACAAAAAAATTGGCGTGCCAATTACGCCTACATACAAATTTCACACACACATTGACAGTAAACAGGGCCGAACTCATGCAAGCGAGGGTGAGGGACTGAACTCGTAACGCGGAATCAGACTTATGCGTCGTCGCCGTATTAGAAAGCGATTACGCGGTCATCGCGCGGTTGATTTTGTATCTATAATCGCGCGAACATTGAGATTATTATTCGAGTCACTAGGCCCTTGAAAGTATAGTCAAATAACACTATTGCCAGATTAGTATAGATAGTAAAGCGTAGCGTAGTGACTGACCTGCAGGCCTATAATTATTAAGTATCTGTGATATGAAATTTATTGTAGATACTAATCATTAATCTGTGATGAAATTAATTTGAAAACTACGGTAAAGTGGCATCAAATTGTTAAACCCTTATTTTACATTCTGTAACCTTAATTTCCAACAATGATGGTTTGATAATTATTTGATGGGCACATTTTCATAGGTTCTAACGTTTTCGTTACCACTGAGATACAGAATAGGCCTGCTTATTTATGATTCGCTTCGTGCTCTATGTTATGACGTGACACTTCACTCGAATGAAATAGGTAGGTAGTTAAACTAGTGAAACGCTAGTCTGTAAACTATTTATCAAACTAACTTTTTACTAGTTTAACTACCTAACTATTTCATTCGACCTACCTTACCTATGTAAAATGAGTAAAATAAATAAAAACAAACAAAAGTTTCAATTATTTATTTTTAAACAAAACTAAGTATTTTCTTAATAATTTCATTCCGATAGATTGCTTTGCTTTGCATTATGCTTCATTCTTAAATCAAAATAAAATTTAACAATCACCTTAATCATTATTTGCAAATGATTGAAATCATGTTCATCATTGGTCTTAAACTCACTACAATTATTCGATAAATCAGCTATATACATTATCATGCTATTATAACTTATATATTTTCCTTTAATCATTTTCAAAACTTCTTCACACGATTGAATTATTTTAATCAAACCATTCGATGGGTAAATCAAATCTCTCCTGTCCTTTTTGTTGTCCACTAAATGTGCTTTAAAATGCTTAGAACATAGTACACTCGATGATTTGGGATGCCAATTTTTTTTATTCATGTTGGTCAACCAGGCATTTCTTAGTTTTCGTCCTTTGGGAACCTGAAAAATGATTTCATTTTTATAATTTGTCCGTACCTACTTTTATCTAATCAACCTTCAAAATATACCTACTAAACAAACCTTGAGCCTGAATACGGCCCTGTAAAATTGCACAAGTATATGAAACATCAAACGAGATCAGAGTATTAAATTATTGATAAATATTGCAACAGGGATCTACTAGAACCAAAATTACTATAACTATTTACGAGTTTTGGCCATATAATAAATAGGGACTGCTTCTAAGATGCCGAACGATTATTATTAATCTCACAGTAACCATGTAAACAAATTACGGGACTATGGCACATGAAAACTTACCGATAACAATTAATTTCAGGTGTTTTCCTTTATGAAGAATTGCTGCACAGAGGTGCACAACACTTAACCATTTTATTTTAGTATTCTTGGATCTTAAGACTTGATTTTAATGCAAAAATAAAATAATAAACAACTCGCAGGATAAGATCTTGTTTTTGACATCATTTGACATATTGCACCGCCATCATGCTAAGCTGTGCTTAGCAAGATGGCGGTTTGCCTCAAGACCTATTTTTTCTATGAGTGCGTAAGTGTTGCAACAACAGAAAAAAAAGAGATAGAGTATTATATTTTTGTTTGGAGAGAAACAAGCGAAGATATTATTTATTCTTTTAGATGTAGTTGTGAAGATTATGTTAGGTCTGCTTCTCTTTATACGTCTGTGGAAAATACTGAATTCATTTATGTCAGAAATGATTGGTTTCAAATATTGCCATTTTTGAGCGCGCAATGTATTGCATACAACGCGATCACAACGCACGCAACGCTCCGCGCAAAATTCACAATATGAGACTTTTATGAGTTAAAGCGTGGCCTTGACGTCGCGCGCCCGGCACTTCTTTTGACTGTGCCGCGAGCCTCATTATAAATTCAAGGCCAGTACGAATGTAGGTTAACGACCTGTATTCACAGTTCACACTAGTTCACTAGCAATCAGCTGTTCGACAAAAATCTTAAATTTGATAACATTACCGTTTTAAGTGAAAATAATGAAATAATTACTTTTTCATTTATAATTGCGTTGAGACAGATAGTAATAATGATTTTATACAGTATTCAGCTAAAAAAGAGGTAAAAAATATCGGAAATTTCATGGAAAATTCGACGAAAAATTTCACCACTGGGGAACCTAGAATCATGTACTGAATCCGTGGGACGCGTTTTGGAAAACATGTCTGAATACACCCTTTATGAACCGGTGTAGGTAAACGAATATAGGGTTCGAACACCTTCTGGCGTCCGTGTTTTCTGCCTCGTACGACTCGAGTACCTTCATGTGTGATAGGCATTTTCTAGGAAAGCGCGTTCCAACTTAGACCTCATCGTTGCTTTCCATCAGGCATGACTGTCGTCAAGCGTATCTAAGCCAATTTTTTATATCATACAATTAAAAAACAAAATACTTATGGTCACTGTAATAATCATCACTATCAAGTCTATCAACCCATTAGTGGGTCGGCCACTACAAGGTACAGACAGGGCCGGATTATCCATAAGGCGAATTAGGCAACTGCCTAGGGGCCCCACGCCGAACAGGGGCCCACGGGGGTGCCGTAGTGTAAATGTAGAAGAGATTGAAATAACAGTCTACCAAAGGAGTCGATCTGATCGACTCGACTTTTGTGATAGAAAAAATATATTTTAAAAAGTAAGAAAAGGGTAAAGGAAAGGGGCCTCGAGAATTGCATTGCCTAGGGGCCCTGATAGGGTTTAATCCGGCCCTGGGTACAGATTCTCCTCTAAGCCAACTGCGTACTGGTAGGCTTCACACGCCTTTGAGAATATTATGGAGAACTCTCAGACATGCAGGTTTCACACTTCACACATTTTAAAGCAAACAAAATAGTTACTATGAGCTAAAAAATCTTTAAAAATTTAACATTTAAAATGTAGCAGGTACCTACCTTGGTGAGGATGCTCTCGAGTTGGAGGCAGCCCCTGGCCGCCTGGTGCCCCACTCGTGCAGCAGCGCGCAGGCTACGCCGCCGCCGATGCCTCCCACCCAGCACACCCAGTGGCTCTCCCAGCGAGACAGCACGAAGGACGGGCCCAGCGACCGCGCTGGGTTTAGTGATGGCATCTGGAAAGGCAGATACATATTATTTTCTAGAATAATTAGTGCAGGTAGGACATCGCTGTCTCTAAAAACAAATAGCCTGCCTATGAATGAAGAATAATTATGAGAATAATAATTAATTATTATTACAGACAACAAAAATCTTGTTCGTCCGTGTCATTGCATCTCTGGTTAGGCACGTTGTATGGTGATATTTTTAAGGTTTTTAACCCCTGACGCAAAGGAGAAATTTTATAACTTTGACTGCTTTGTCTACCGTGGTTATTTTTTGAATCATTTTTATGACCTCATTTTTGGAAAGTAGACGTAGACGAGTAGAGTTGTAGAATATTATTAATAACCAGCTGATTTTTTGTATGCAGCTTACTTAGTAAATACTTGTATAATGTAATGGCTAACTACATAGTCCTACAAAAGTGGAACGATTTCCCACCCAAGCGAATCGAAATTTTTAACACCTACGCACTCGAGTAGCTACCTCCATCGAGAATTTTATACAGGAAAAACTTGTTCGTCTCTTCGAAACGAACCTACTCACGAAGATTTAGCCTGTTTATTAATCACAAAAAAATTTTTTCGCCGGTTGCCGGACCATATTATATTTTAATGGAACATTCAAATTTGAAACATAATTATAAATAAGTATTCTCATTTTATGAACAAAAAATATGGAAATATTAGGACCATTTTACAATTTCTCTTTGATATTTCAGCCGTCGTGATCTCTAGCATATCCAAAAGCAGAATAACAACGGATAATTTACATAATATAGTATCTACTCGTAAAAACGTAACCAGAGACCAGAGTAAAACAACTGCTAGCAGTTTTGTACAAGGACCTGTGAAGCATTCAAGAGGCTCGCGATTTGCTCCACATTCGACGTTACAGCGAGCAAAGGTAAACTGCACGCGGCTCACTGCGCTCTCATCCCTCGCTGACGTAAAATAGAGGTGATTTCGAAACTGCGACGAACGCAAGTTTTTCACTTTCGTAAGGGCTGTCGCCCTATTGTAATTAATCCTGCTAATATTATAAATGTGAAAGTGTGGATGTTTGGATGTTTGTTACTAAATCACGTCGCAACTACTGAACCGATTTGGCCGTTGAATTTAGATAGATTATGCCCTGACTTAACACATAGGCTACTTTTTATCCCGGAAAAATGCACAGTTCCTACGGGATTTTAAAAAACCCGAAATCTACAGCTACAGCCATAGATAAAATGAATTAGACGAGATATGGCAAGGGGGCGTGGTTCCTGAGAACTCTTCTGGCGTTAAATACACCTGAGAACCGTTTTTGTCTTGAGTCGAATGTCATCCAACGATCGCTTCACCGCTCTCGATTTTTAACAAAATGCCGTGTTGTTCAGTGGTTGTTTGCAAAAAATCAAGCAAAAAAGTGAATCATACAAAATATGGCATCTCATTTCACACTTAAGTACAAGCTATTGTTGTTATTTTCCATAAAAAACAAGAAAACATTATTTTGTATATTTACATTATGCTAAAAATGTGCTAAATTGAGAAGTCTATATCTCATTATGAACAAAATCCATTGCTTGCTTAGTAGAAATCAATCATTGAATCGGTCGGTCTTAGGACGCAATGGACTTGTACTATATAAATATATTCCTTCACTAAGACGTTAGAGTCACGGTATGGACGCCGATCGGGTGGTCGTGGTCGTAGAGATGTCATGATGTTAGCTAAGTACATTGTTATCGATATTTTAACGACCAAACGATGATTTTTGATACAGTTATTATTAATTAACCCCCGAAGCAAAAACGACGGGGTGTTATAAGTTTGACGTGTCTGTGTGTGTGTGCGTGTGTCTGTCTGTTCCCCTGTGGAGCTCAAACGGGTGGACCGATTTGAATGCGTTTTTTTTTGTTTGAAAGGTGAATTAGTCGAGAGTGTTGTTAGCTATGTTTGAAGAAAATCGGTCCAAGATGGCCGCCGCTACAAAATGGCGGATTACATATTTTTTTCCAACCCCCTTAATATGGGTATCAAATGAAAGGGCTTGACTAGTAGAATAGCACTATGCAAATACAAGATTGCACCACCACCACAGAATTTTGGGTAAAAAGAAACCCAGCCCCTCATTTTTATTTCGAAATTAATTTTTTTGAATCGTTATATCTCAAAGACGGTGGCTCTTAGGAAAAAAAGTATACAGACATTTTTTATAGATAATTATCTGATCTACAATTTTGTTTAAAATAATTTTATGATAAGACTTACCGTTTTGCTGAAAAATTTCCCGTGAAAACTTTGACACCGAGTAATTTTTTTCCAGGTGTCGGATCGATGAGGACTTTTCACATTTCATTTATAATAGTGTTTTGAACAATCCTACCAATTTTCAGCCAGGTGTGAATATTGTAATCTTGGAAGTCTAAATTGATCGTATTATATAAGTAGGCATTTTTTATATCGTATTATTTTTGATTCATAATAATAATATATCGCTTTTCTTAATATATAAGTCATTGTCAAAACCCAAATAGTAAAAAAATTAAGAATCGATAACTTTACATTTTAGTCAATCACTAAAGTTTTAATGGCTTTTACTCAACATTTTTATTTACTCATCAGTGCATACATACCAGCACTTTTATTTAATTTTATAATTACCTTTTTTAATTTTCTTTTTGCGAATAAACAAAATAACGAGTATCTATCGATATCGATAGATAATTCAATCAGTAGCAATACAGCGCCATCTATGGTCAAGTAGCGGAATTAATTGGACAATCGAATCTAGTGTGACTATAGCTCATAAATACATTCTTCCGTTAAAGCAAAATAAATCTTATTTCTAGAAAATCAGGGTTTGTTTCCAAATCTGTGAGTTATGTGAAGTAGGCTAGTTTTGAGTAAACTTAAAACGACAAATCAAACGATTTGTTTCTTTGTAGTGCAATATATGATTAACGGTATATTTGTATGAGTTTGGCGACAGCGGTTCCTATAGTAGTTTTGGTGCATTTCACTTCCCCTGCCTTCTCTCTTCCGTGGCTACAGCTATAGGTAGATTACTATAGCGAACTTCCTTGATAGTAGGTATAAAGGTTGGAAAAGGGAGAGGGAACGGGAACTGGAAATCCACGAATAATAATAAATATTTAGGTAAGTAAACGCTTTGACGATTCTGAAGGCAGCGAAAACGTAGGAATATCGTATTAGCGGGAATCTCCGGAAGAAGGCGCATCTTGTTCTGCCATTGTTTCAGAATTTCAATCTCCGCTGATTTGATGTTGCAAAACTTCGTGAAAATTTTTAATAAGTAAACTCTTTTAGGCAAAAGCTTTCAACGATTTTACATGCTTTCTCGCATGAAATGTACCTAATCTTATACCTAAGAGTATAGGCGAGTTTACATCCATTCAAGGGAACTTTCCAGGTACCTACTTACACTGATTTTTATATAATTGTATACAAGTTTATATAACTGCGCCAATCGACTTTGCAGCTTAGCTTAGAAATAAATAAAGTCTAAGCTGCAAATATATAAATAAAGTAAGATAATATAAACCCTAAAAAAATCCAGGTAATAAGTAGATATAATGACGCGGTGGCAACCCTAATTTCTCTTCAGAATTTTGCGCAATTTTTTCACATTTTATTTTCGAACGGAAATGAGCGAGGCATTTAAAAACGTCCCCATTGAAAGGATCCCGCTCTATTTCTACCTATACATACAGAATACAGATCCCTAAGAATTATACATACTTGCAACAATGGACTACCTGCGGGGATTTCGTGAATTAAAACCATCCTCGTCTGACGTCTCCACTGGGTGAGGATTGTTAGCCGTAATTAGGATAGACTTTGTAGCTCAAAAAGGTTTTAATGGTGTCTGGCTGCGGTCGGGACGCGGTACATCGCACTAACCACAAATCGGGACGTGAAAGGAAGTGGGTCATTTGGTTCATTTCGATGTTATTTATAGTGTGGTCTGTGTTTACGCGAAATACAAATAGGTATCAATTCGAGATAAGTACCATGCAGCTAGGATACCTATTATGTTTATGGGTAGTAGGGGAAGGTGGGGCATGACGGGGTGGTTAAGGTTTGATGATGAATAAAACACAGTTTTTTGTATTCTACTAATTAATTTTATTCTTTAACTATTCTTTGGTTATCAATCTTTCAGTTTAAGAAAGAATTAAACATTTACTTAAAGTTTTAAAAATAATAAATCAACAAATACACAAAAAGTCCTTTCTCCCCATTTTGCCCCACGGGTGGGGCAAGACAGGGTACCCCCATGGGCAAGATGGGGTACCTAACAACAAACAGGTATATCTAATTATTTATTGGCTTGACAGTGGAGACGTATATGTATGACTTCATCGTCGTCGTCTTCTACATCGGCACACGAGTAATGAGCCCATTTACTACATACCTGACAACATAGCCATCCTTCCACTGATTCCAATTATAGTTCAGTGCAATACAAACATGCAGGATTCTTGTTTTCTCTTCTGTATCATCTGATTCTGATGAAGACTGCCTTTTTACCCGACTGGGTTATGTGTTTCACCTGTGTGTATGTATGTCCATTCCTATGTCCGCGTGTAACTAATAAACGGCTCAACGGATTTTGATAAATGATACGTCATTAGATTTGTCTTCATGACGCGAGTGTTATAGGGTACCTAAATTAAAAAAAAAAAAAAATGGCGGACTTTATGCGCTTTAATGTGCGAGCTGAAAAAAAATTTTTTTCCTCAAGACCCTCGAGTGGGGTATCAAAATGAAGGGATTTAAAAGGCAAATACAAAAATGTATACAATTATATATTTGAAAATAAGTTGGAGTGATAAATCACAGAAAATGACCGTTTCCTATGTCAGTTCGTAACTACTCAACGACTCAACTTATTTTGATAAATGATACGTCATTAGATTTGTCTTAACAGCGCAAATGTTACTGTGTACATAAAATTAATAAAAATTCAAAATGGCGGATTTTATGCACTTTAATGTGCGAGCTGAAAAAAATTTTTTTCCTCAAGACCCTCGAGTGGGGTATCAAAATAAAGGGCTTTAAAAGGCAAATACAAAAATATATACAATCTATGTGTTTGTAATCAGTTTGGAGTGACAAATCATAGAAAACAAAATAAATAACAACTAAACTGTGAGTAAATTGGTGGTAATTTATTTAAGATCCCTTCCCACTCCACTCTACCACATTCCACATAATCCCCCCTACACCTCCCCCCTTCCCATCAATTATTGTAACACTAATAATTTAACCTTAAATCGCCAAACACTAAAATAATACAATAATATTATGAAGGACCTTATTAAAGTTTCTAGTGTTCAACAGATGGCGCTAATAGTGGTCTTAAACGCGCTATTACCTACACGCGGAGTGACACAGGCCTGTCTCTTGTAAAAATATGCATCTAAAAATTTTTCATAGTTTTGCACTAAAAACCAAGAAATAAATTACGTAATTAAAAAAACTAAAAACCCGACTGCGTAAAACAAACTAGTTCTGGTAACTGAAAAGCAAAAAACAAGCTTTGTACTTTATAAACTAGAATTTGATAAGATCATAAACATAATTAATGTTAGAAAATGTATGGCAGGCGGGGGCATTACTTAGCCAACTACTCAGGACTATTAGTTCGCCCCCGCATGCCATACATTTTCTAACATTAATTATGTTTATGATCTTATCAAATTCTAGTTTATAAAGTACAAAGCTTGTTTTTTGCTTTTCAGTTACCAGAACTAGTTTGTTCTACGCAGTCGGGTTTTTAGTTTTTTTAATTACGTAATTTATTTGTTTCTTTTCTAGTATTTTGTCCGACTTTTCTTACCTTTAGTTTCGTACTTGAAACATCCTTAATTTGTAAATCCTAATTTTAAATTTCTATCTGTTTCTTCTTTTTATTACTATCTTCTAGACTTTTTTTTTACTGGGAGGACGTAATAATTGCAGTACTTGTACGTTGTCTTGAGACACGAGTCTTTTATTTTGTGATTGGCATAAGAATTATTTATTTTGGACTAACCAATAACAAAACCCCATCATGCTCCTTATCATTTTTCTCAAAATATTTTAATACTGTTAGAAACATTATTTAAAAAAGCATGAACTAGAATACGTATCTTATAAACAATTAAATTCTGTCTCAGAAACACTCACAGCAGGCTACGATATTTTATTTAATTATGTTAATGTCACGACTAGTAAAAATGAGAAAATTTTAACATTATCGTGCATTTGACAAATATCGCTATAACTTTGTCACTACAGCACTCGTTTAGATGACTCGCCACACGCCGATGACGGCGGTGACAGCACGTCTAACGCATATGCTCAATACTGATTGGTGAATTGGTATCACGATTTACAGGCAAAACTTCATCTTGCCCCTCGCCCCGTGTTGCCCCACCTTCCCCTATCACTTTCCATAAAGATGTTTCTCATGTGTAAATTGTGATTGCAAATTGTGTGAAAATAAAAACTGTACCTAGGTATTTTGAAAATGTAAATATTTTCAAAAAATATGTCCACACGGATCTTACACAACTTTCAGGAATCAAATTCGCACTTTTTTCTCAACCACTTCTCAACAATATTAGGTACAATATTTTTTAAGCAACAGAATAATAAATGATGAAACATAGGTACTTAGTCTAACAAGAAGTGCCTAGCCTGATTTTTTTTTGGTCAAAATTGCTTATCTATCTTATAACGTCTTTTATCTCCAAGCTTTATTCTTCAATCCCGTAGATAGAACCATTTCGTAAATTGTGACCTATGAATCTTTTCATGTTTCCACAGATCCTTTCGGTCCATTCTATTCGTCGAAACGTTCAATAGAAATGTTATTCGGAGGCAGAATCTTTCCGTGTTCGCGTTTTTGTTGGCCGCACTTTGAACGTACACATCTGGCGTAAAAAAACGAACATCTGTCCGTTAAGGATCCACCACAAAAGGCAGGTAGTGTAGCGGGAGGATACGCATTGTATTCGGAGAATCGTAATCGCCGACGACGGGCTATTGAAAACTGCGTCTCCGCGCGCCAGCGGCATGGGAACTTCGATGATCAAAGTATTCTAGTGCTGTGTTCGCTGTTGACTTCACCGTCGAGTTCGCCGTCGAAATAAAGACACACGCGTTACAACTGGCGTAGCAGAACGTGGTCTCCTTGCAACGCAAACAAGAAATGGCTCAATTTGGGATTTATTTCTCTACATTAATTTTGTCTGGTGCTGGTTTAAGTTTTGGCAGCAATTAGTTATTAGGTAAGGTATAAGTATTTGGTGTCACGTGAAAAGGCGTCTAGACGAGTGCTGGGGTATTTGAACATGCTTCTCCGCCAAATAAAAGTCCTAGAGTAGAGACCGCGTACAATTGAGTGTAGTGTGGGACGCCTTCCAGCAAAATGGACTAACGATATAGATAGACAGTGTGGCGAAGAAGTTGTTGGATGAGAACCGGTGGCGATCATTGGGGCAGGCTTATGTCCAGCAGTAGATGTCTACAGGCTGAGCTGATGACAATGGTGATGTAATGAAAACGTAACTGAAGAATACAATGCGGGACATACAAACTCGCCGCTGCCCCTCACTTGATTTCACCAAATAGACCGAAGAACCTACTACGCAGGTTCAATGTCAGAGGCCTTTTTATGTGGCACCCGTTAACACATACTTATTAAAGATGATTTGGCCTTCTGATATGATACCACGTATAGGAACCAATGAAGAAAATGGGTTTATAGTTTAAAAAATTGCCACGCCTTCCGTGCGTTTTCATCAAAGACTGTACCATCACAAAGTCGCAGTCAAATGCGAAATCTGCCATCGTAAATCAAAAACAGCACAAAAGCTCATTGATCAAAATTTTATACTACCTATGTACTTAAATCGCGTTCGTCGCTGCGCTAACGTTGTAAGCGATGTGAGATGTCCGTAGAGAATAGCCTGTCAGTTAGCTGTTTGTCAGACCGATACGTATATTTTACGTCTTTGAAGTTTGAATAAAACTCTCATTTTTGTTGAATTGAATACTGAATAAAAGGAATTGAATACTGGATAAAAAGAATTGAAGTGAGAAACTGGCATATCGATATTTCGTGAGATACAAGCGATAAAGTGAGATTGGCTTATATTTTGCTATGCAATACGAAAGTTTCCAACAATTCTCATAACTCATGTGAATAGGTAGAATGTAGGTAGGTATCGTAAATGTTACATCTTATTTTTTGAAATCAGAAATACCTACTAAGAGTTTATGAATCAGAGTACCTATCGGATAAAGCTCAACGAGCCGCGAAGCTCAAATGGCAATAAATAAAATGGCGCTCTCTTCACTATCACGCACGATCACGTGATACTGACGAGAGCACTCTGAGAAAAACAAATTGTGAAAAACTACGTGGAGAAACGTGTACGTTTTTCCAGGCACTTTAGATGTGTTCTAACATTTTAAGGATCTAAGGCAAAACTTGTACTTATTACGAGCGGATACCCGCGACTTCGTTCGCGTGGATATTGATTTTAATAATGCCGTGGGAATCATTTTGTTTTTCCTATGCTCCTTTGAGCTTAAACCTTGCTAAAAACTGTTAAAAGTTCACTGGCGGATGTTTAGGTACATCAAAATGTGAACATCCGCCAGTGAAAGTCCCATCAAAATCGGTCCAGCCATTCGGAGATTAGCCAGTAGTCTTTAAAGTATCTACTTTCTAACAAAAAAAGAATGAATGAAATCGGACCACCCGTTAACGAATTACAGCTAAGTACACATTTTGCCTTTCATCCCCTCTCCCAAGGGAACCGTGCTGAATTTCGGGATAAAAAGTATCCTATATGTTACTCCATAGTATTAACTTAAATCATGCCGAGTTTCATTTCAATCCATTCAGTAGTTTTAGCGTGATGCGCGCACAAACATACAGACAAACAGACAAACAGATAAACAGACAAACAGACAAACAGACAAACAGACAAACAGACAAACAGATAAACAGACAAACAGACAAAAATTCCAAAAATAGCTTTTTTACGTTCTATTACTTATCCCTAACATCCCCCAGTTATTATTTTGCAAAAATCTTCAATGTACAGATACGGCAATTCTACGATTTTATTATATGTATAGATTAAGTAGTTATTCTGTGATGAAACCCAAAGTTTTCATTTGTTGTATCGCATGCATAGCGCGTCTGCGAAAAACGACTTGGAGGAATAGATTGTAGGTATACTGCATGGCTTAGGCCGGAACCACACTTACGTGTCGTGGCGTGTCGTGACGCGCCAGAAGCCTATCGGTTTCATACATTTAGTATGGATAGAGACACACTTGTAGGGCGTGTCGTTTTTACTAAATGTATGAAACCGGCGCATCACGACACGCCACGACACATAAGTGTGCCGGCAGCCTGAGGCTGCCGTTAAACTGCGACGAGGGACGACGTAGGACGTAGGTCACCCTTCACGCACCGCGCCGTTACCTCAGGAACCGTCTCAAGCAAACGTGTGAACTGAGTAAATGATCAGAATCATAGCCCATAGGATGTGTTGTGAGGGCTCTCCCTCTATAACCTCTTATCGGCTATCGACAAATCCTTTTTTATTGTTACACACAACACCAGAGAATTAGGTTTCAGTTTCAGGCCTGTAAGCATATGATTAGATATCCCTACAGAGAGGAGAAGCTTCATACAAGCGGCATTCATACATATTGTAGGTACACTCATACATGAGCTTTCACCAAGGGTTCACGGACGCTCCGCGTCTGACGCCCGCGCCACTGGTTTAGTTGGATGGCAAACGTGCCTTATGTCCAATAAATGATTGAAGACTCAGTTCGCAGTTCGCACGTTTCTAATGGCTCAATTATCGTTTGTTGTATAAGAAGCATACTTACAGAGACAAAGCTGGCGGCACAGTAGGCGGCGCCGAGCAGCGCGGGTGCGGCGCCGGTCCAGCGGCGCTCCATGGCCGCGAAGTACGCCGCGGCGACCAGCCCCGACAGCAGCAACTCCGCGCCGAGCCGCTCCCACGCCGCGCCCGCGCCCGCGCCGCCCGGCAGTGACGCCGACAGCCCGCCCGCGTACCCCGGCACGCTCACGCTGCAAACGAACAGAAATACACTGTTAGGCCTCTTGTTAACACGTCGCGCCGTGAAAAATTATAGTCGGTTAATGGAAGCTAGAACAGGCACGGTTTATACGGCACGGCAGCGCCGTCGTAGTTCCGCAAGGCGCGGGCGCGGCGTGTCCCACTGTGACGACCCTGACGACCCTTAACCGTAATCGCACCGTAACCGTAAATTTTCACGGTGTGTGAACAAGATACCTTATAGCTACTAATTAAAGTGGGAGGTCCCGTGTTCAATCCTGGCAGGGAAAGTTTGGGAATTTTTAATTTTTAAATTGTCACTAGACACAACTAGATGACACCCACAGCCACGTCCGCGTTTTTTAGTTTCCCGTACCCAACCAAAGAGCATTATATAGTGTAGTCTGCCTGGTATTTCAAATAATTATATTTCTAGCTCGTAGACGGAAAATATCCCAATAAATACAGTTTATTTGATGCAGAATATTGACACAAAACCGAATCAGAAATTCAATTAAATTATTCTTCAGGGGAATTATTCTCCTTGTTTTACTACGGAACCGTAAAACTACGTACATGTTTATTCCGAAGGAAGGCAGCGTAGACGACCCCCATGGAAAGCTCGTTAGCGCGGCGATTCTGATGTTTCCTCTCAGAGGCTGTTATTTTCTGGAGAGCTACTCTGTACCTGTGCCTGCTCTGTGGCGCGGGGTGGAATTAGATATTATGCTCTTGCAAAGTTTAAGTGGGCGACTTGTGCGTGACTACATTTATAATTAAGAGTGTTGACGCGGCCTGCGCCATTTTAGCTCATTTTTAAGCTATTTTGACCCTTCGTAAGTTGTTAATCAATGCATTTACTTAAAAACTTATTTATACTACATTGTAGATAATTTTCTGTTCTAGGGAATTGGAAGACAACATTTTGCAATTTATTGATAGTTTGTGTCTTATTGCCAAAATACCAAAGGCCTTTTTTTGAATTTTGCGTTCCGTGTAATATGCACATCAACAATGTCTAGGGATATTTTGTATAAAGTTCTGAAACTCGAAAAATATTAATCGGTTTTAAATTATTTTAATGAAAGCTTATTTTGTAGACCATATTAAATGATTCTAAATTTGAATTTGAAAAAATAAATTGAAAACAAATGATTTGTGCGGCATAATTGTAGCGAAGTTCGAAAGTTTCAATTGACCTAACCCAGTTTTTGGTATATTTTTGTATCAAATGAAAGTTTCAATGAAAATTATTGGTTAATTTCTAATTTATGCAACTGTATGCATCATGCAGAGGCGCCATTTAACAAGAGACGAAATGTTAAGGGCAGTAGGTACGCTCCAAACTGGGGCTCCTCAACGAAGTATTGCCGAGGCGATTGAAACAAGAAAAAACGTGATATCAAGGTTGTGGTCAAGTTATTGCACCACTGGTGAAGTGGCTGAACGGCACCCAGGAGAGAAGCGCATAACCGCCCGAAGACAGGACCGATTTTCGCAAATGACCGCGAGAAGATAACCAAATGCTACAGCCATGCAGTTGGTTTAAAGGCTCCAGTCAGACCACCATTTGCTTGTCAGTGACGAAACTGTGAGGAGAAGACTGCACGAGGCTAACCTTCATGCTCGCAGGCCGCTTCGTACTCCAGCACTACGCAGAGGAAATCGTGGACGAAGATTACAGTGGGCTCGCGAACATTTGCTCTAGGAAGATAACTAGTGGTCTGTAGTGCTGTTTACCGATGCGTCCCGATTCGGATTTCATCCTGATTTACGAAGAGTACGTGTATGGCGAGCTCCTGGTCGTGACAACCGTCTGCGACACCGTCAGGAAGTCCAGCCATACCACGGCAAAACAATTATGGTTTGGGCGGGAATTCGTATCGATGGAAGAACAGATCTCGTTTGGATCAGAAACACCATGACTTCTGAAAAATACCGTAATCAAGTGCTAGCACCAATAATCTATCCCCATCGACTGCAAATGGACCAAGTTTTCACGCTCATGCACGACAAAGCCCGTTCGCACACTGCGCGAGTGGTGACCAGCTGGCTACAAGAGCACGATGTGTCGATCTTAGACTGGCCCGCTGAATCACCAGACCTAAACCCCATAGAGCACGCATGGGACATGCTCCAAAGAAGGGCTTTGAGGAGTTTTCCTCCGAACATTGCGACTGCAAAGCAACTTTTTTTGCATCTTAGCAGGACCTGGGACAATATCCCACAGCAAGACTTTGATAACTTGATTCAAAGCATGAAAAGCCGTTGTAGGACCGTGGTTAACGTCCATGGGTGGTTTACTGACTACTAATTTTAAATAATTTTTCACGTAACTGCAAAAAACCTGATAATTTTGCTAAAATTATATTTTTTCTTAAAAAGACATCTATCCTTAAGTTTACCATCATTTCACTTTTTGTCTTTATTTCAATAAAAAATTATTTACACAAAAAAACTAATTCTGTTTTATTCTAAAAGATAGTCTGATAAATAGGCTTTACAAAAATATATACATATTGTATGTTAGTTATAACCAATTTTGAATAAATTGAGAAAATCAGAATATCCCTAGACAGTGTTGATGTGTGTATTTGACGTTCACTACGTCAAAAGTTACTTGTTCAATTCACACACAAAGATATATTTATTAAAGGAAATGTCCTGAACTAAAGACATGGAAGA
Organism: Melanargia galathea; assembly: GCA_920104075.1. NCBI lineage: Eukaryota > Metazoa > Arthropoda > Insecta > Lepidoptera > Nymphalidae > Melanargia > Melanargia galathea. Next base: position 3,961,867 of record OV049859.1, on the reverse strand, counting down.
AAACATTTTTTGATTTTGTATTTTTTACATCATAAAAATTCAAATAAAGAAATTGTAATTTCAGTAAATTGTAGACATATAAAACCGTCATTTTAGTAGATTATTTTTCGACATTTATAAGTAAAATTAAGTATTTATAAAAGTAAAACACATTTGCAATAATATAAACAAAAAAAAATTTGAAATTTGCCACTATTTGTTTCCAAAAAATAACTTTGAAACTTAGTACAAAACGCAGAAAGTTGCAGTAGGAAATTGAACTAGGAAACTAGTATGGGCCGAGGCCTCTCCGAGAACGGACGTAACACTTTTTGTCTCGGCAATTCTTATTGGATTACATGAAATATACGTAAAATTGTAGTGCGACTGTCACTTTTCAATACTAGATATTTTTAATGCTCACTATTTTTTGTTACAGATAGATTAAAACTTTTGACGCATTTTTTAATTGTATTATATAATAAGTTACCGGAAATGTATGTAATCCGTCATTGTATACAATTCCTAGGAAATGTATGTAATTCCTAAAATTGCACGGAAAAGTGTAAAATAAATTATATTAGTCACATTTCCTAGGAAATCTATACATATCCTAAATAGAAATCGGAAATGTAAAACATTTGAGATATCAATGGGTACGCGGGGATAGCGGGGCGAGGGGAGGGTATTGCATCGTCTCATCAGGCGATCGCGCTAGTAAGAGGAGGTACTTATTACTTTATCTTAGGCGGAAATCATATTCTTTTCAAAATTATTTCTTTTTTTCAGAAGTTAGGTTAGGTTAGAACACAAATATCCATGTGCCCAGCCGCAGGACGGGCACTTAGGTTCTATTGGGTCCTAGGTAGAATGTGGTCCAAAAGAAAGCATTATTTTTATACATTTCCTAATACGATATAGGAATTATATATAACTAGCTTTTGCCCGCGGCTTCGCCCGCGTGAATTTAGGTTTTTCCCAAATCCTGAGGGAATCGTGGATTTCTGGTTCCCGTTCCCGCTCCCTTTTCCAACCTTTATACTTACTTTCAAGGTAGTTTGCTATAGTGATCTACCTATAGCTAGCTGTAGCTATAGATTTGGGTTTTCTCAAAATCCCGCGGGAACTGTGGATTTTTCCAGGATAAAAAGTCTGTTTTAAGTCAGGGCATCATCTATCTGCATTAGTTAGCTTACATCCTAGGGAGGGATATAGGATACTTTTTATCTCGGAAAATTAAAAAGTTCCCATGGAATTTTTAAAGGTCCGTCCGTTTAACCGATTTATACGAAATTTGGTAGGTACAGCTGAGGTAACTTGCATCCCGGAAATTGACATAGGCAACTTTTATCCCGAAAAAGCAAATAGTTCCCACAGGATTTTTAAAAACCTAATTCCACGCTGACGAAGTCGCGGCCATCATCTAGTACATAATATTATGTGGAAAATGAACTAGAAAATAGCTATACAAAAACTATCGTTCGGTAACTATTAAAATTTAAAATCGAGAAATGACATCAAAATGAACATGGCGGGCTTACATTACAAATTGGTAACTAACAACATACTTTTGTTGACAAAAGTTTTTGATCTCTCTTGTATCTCTCGCGGAAATGACTGCTGTCTAAGTAATTTAACATAATATTATAATATTTTTTTTTATTTAACACATACGCTACTTTTTATCCTGGAAAAATCCAGAGTTCCTATGGGATTTTTAAAACACCGAAATCTATAGCTATAGGTAAATTACTATAGCAAACTTCCTTGAAAATAAGTATAAAGGTTGGAAAAGAGATCGGGAACGGGAACCGGAAATCCACGATTCCCTCGGGATTTGTGAAAAACCGAAATTCACGCGGACAAAGTCGCGGGCAAAATCTAGTATGTAATAAGTAAATAAACGAGATTTTGAATTAATCTGCATTTTTCTTCACTCTCTTACCCTTACACGAGTAGGTAGGTATGTAAAAAAATCAATATCAGAAGCTGTACTATATTTTCCAATTATAATTTTTATGTACTGGTCTACTCTATAAGGTCTTTTTCAAGCATTATACATTAATTATGCCTGCTTTATAAAATTAAAAATCTTCGAACTAAAAACTAATAGGTGCCTAAAAATATTGAAAAAAAATAATAGCCCATTTGAAAACGGTAAAAGGATCAAAACGGTTTGTTACACTACACTGCAACTGCTGCGGCCTGTTCATTCACGTAAACAAAGAATCTCAGGTAAATGCCTAAACTTGCGAAGCGGGTTGGTGCGTCAACGCTCTTAAGCGAGTCGAGACTCGAGATGCTGCTGGACAGAAGGGAAAAAGTTGTTTGATTAGTTTAAAACTGGGTTAAAAGTTATGCAAGATGTAACGGTTAGGGTTTTTGGACACCAAATAAAAAGCAAAGTGGGTTGCGCAAGTCAGCAGTCGGCTCCATCATATCCTTCGTAATTTGAACGAATAACAGCCACAGATGGCAGTTCGTTTCTCTGATAACACTTTATCGGCAAACAAGAAATTTTACCAATTTAACTAAATGGAATACAAAAACATGAAAACCGAAGTTATTATGACCGAAACAAGCGTTGAAATAGAGTGCGGCAAACGCGATTTTTAAAGTTATAGGTAAGGCCTCTTTAGGCGCGTTATGAACAAGTACCTATTTTAAAATTTAAAAAACCTGGGACCAATATAATATTGCCCATGATCCGGAGCCGAATATGCCAGCCAACCAACCAGTCATTTACCTACTGCAAAATCGAATCTTAAAAATACTATCACCAAGAAAAAACGAAAAAAAATTCATTGTTCCGTTCACGATAAATAAAAATGCACGTCTCGAAGACCCAGTACAGTCTGTAGTCGATCAACTCAAGGGCAGATGCGTCCGGACCCGGCCCTGATAACACATCGCGCGTACAAGTAAGTACCAACATAGCGTGTCCTGTTTCAATTAAAGGCTATTTAAAATCCCATTCGCCTGCAGCTGACAATTTTAGATGTATCCAATGTTTACTTTTGAAATGACTCCTCAGTTGATGATTTGGTAAAAAATGAAACTATAAGTACCTAACCCATCGTCCTAATTGGTTAACGATCGTACGATCGAATCAAAAATATTATTATGAATTCCCTAAGTGTCCTAATCTCATGAGGTGCTACGCCTACTAGGTGGACAAACGTAAAAGTCGCTGGTAGCCATTGCATACAAGCGGCACAAGATCGTGCTTTGTGGTGATCCTTTCAAGAGACTGGCCCAGCTGTGGACGTCTATCGATTGAGATGATGATGTTTTGGGTTTGAAACAAACTTCAAAAGTCGAACTGCAAAAGAGTACTTAGTTGCTGTGTGATTCGCATACTCACAAATAAAATAATAAGTACATACATACCTACTTGCATAGTATAGTACAACTACATAGGTAAGTACCTATGTAGTTGTACTATACTATGCAAGTAATACTAGGTATATAGTAAGAGACGAATATGCAAGCTCTACATATAATAATTAATAACGTTTATTGTTTGTTTACCGAGATTGTTGTTAATTATTAATTACACCTAAATAATGGTGAGCCGTGTGTGTGTTACAGTACCTAATTGCTAATGTTATGCCAACGATAACATTATGTAAATGATGCAAACTGCAAACACCCTCTATCTATACTCTGTGGGACCGTTGAGTAGTCATAAATTAAGCAAAAGTAAACAATAAACATACTAAATACTTAGTTCAATGAATTTAATAACATTGATGCTAACCGATTTTGAAAAAGCCTGTCAATTCTGCGCGTACCTATCAATTTTTTTTATAAAAGCTAGCCTCAGAAAAACTCCCAAAAAGCTGGAATTGCGTAGGTACCTACCTACGTTCTGCATAATAATATGTAATTTGTTCTGGACTTTTCAAACATAAGTGTAAATTTAAAATTTAAAAAACCCCCGACATTCGCCATTTTGTGGCGGCGGCCATCTTGGATTTGCAATAGTGCTATTCTACTAGTCAAGCCCTTTCATTTGATACCCATATTAAGGGAGTTGTGAAAAAATAAGTAATCCGCCATTTTGTAGCGGCGGACATCTTGGACCGATTTTCATCAAACATAGCTAACAACACTCTCGACTAAATCACTTTTCAAACAAAAAAAACCGCATTCAAATCGGTCCACCCGTTTGAGCGCCACAGGGGAACAGACAGACACACACACACACACACACACACACACACACACACACACACACACACACACAAACACACACAGACGCGTCAAACTTATAATCATAGTGCGTAGTATTCTACTAGTCAAGATCTTTCATTTGATACCAATATTGAGGGAGTTGTGAAACAAAATATGTAATTTGACATTTTGTGGTGGCAGCCATCTTGGATTTGAAATTTTTCATAATGTGTATATTCTACTAGTCCAGACCTTTCATTTGATATCAATACTGAGGGTGTTGTGAAAAAATATGTAATTTGCCATTTTGTGGTAGCGGCCATCTTGGATTTGAAATTTTCATAGTGTACAGTATTCTACTCGTCGAGCCCTTTCATTTGATATCCATATAAAGGGAGTTGTGAAACATAATATGTAATTTGCCATTTTGTGGTGGCAGCCATCTTGGATTTGAAATTTTTCAGAATGTATAATATTCTACTAGTCCAGACCTTTCATTTAATATCAATACTGAGGGAGTTGTGAAAAAGATATGTAATTTGCCATTTTGTGGTGGCGGCCATCTTGGATTTGAAATTTTCATAGTATACAGTATTCTACTAGTAAAGCCCTTTCATTTGATACCCATATTAAGGGATTTGTGAAAAAATATGTAATCCGCCATTTTGTAGCGGCGGCCATCTTGGACCGATTTTCATCAGACATAGCTAAGAACACTCTCGACTAAATCACCTTTCGAACAAAAAAAACCGCATTCAAATCGGTTCACCCGTTTGAGCGCCACAGGGGAACAGACAGACACACACACACACACACACACACACACACAGACACGTCTAACTTATAACACCCCGTTGTTTTTGCGTCGGGGGTTAAAAAATGGTTGGGTTCGATTTTGTTACTGATTCTGAACAAACTACTTTCAGGTTTTGCGTAAAGTACAAGTATAAATTAGAAATTTAAAAAACCCCAGACATTCAGTCTCGCTCCGTACGTCATCGGGAGTGTACGCGCGCGCAATTTCTCCGTGCCGCTCGCTTGTGACAATGCATTGTGTTAAATGTAAAAAAACATTATCGAAAAATGGATCGCATTTTGTATGTCAAGGATCTTGTCGAGGCACATTTCATAGAAACTGCGTCAAGGGATTAGCAGCGGATATGAAAGCCGGAAGGAACCGCATTTACTGCAACAATTGTGATGTCTACGAAGAGGAATCATCAGAAGTTGAAGAGGAGGAGGAAGAAAAACAGGATTTTGAAATGATACTGAAAGATATCCAGAAAAAAGTTAGCTCCATTCCAGGCATTAAAACACAGTTAAATTCAATCACGTCCAGTATCAGTCTACTATCGGAAAAATATGACACCCTGCTAGCGGAACATGAAGAATCGAAGCAGAAGATTAATGATCTCCAGAAATCCGTCATGGCCACCAATAATAAGTGTATTTACCTAGAGAAGTGCAATAGGGCACTTGAACAAAAAGTGCATGAATTCGAGCAATCATCACGAAAACATAATCTCGAAATTGTGGGTATCGAACAGCTGCCGAACGAAAATACCACATCAGTTGTTAAGAAACTCGGGGAATTGCTACAGGTGAGCTGCGAGGAAATCGAATGGGTTAGTCGTAAACAACAGAGGAAGAACAGTGGAAAGCCGCCCCCTATCGTGATAGGATTCAAAACCTCGGGCAGCGCCACTCGCGATATGTGGCTTACTCAACGACGTAAACTAGCGGAAATGTCTAGCAGCATGATAACCGGTGGGAATCAAAAACATAAAATATATATTAATGAAGATCTCACTAAAAACACACGAGTATTACTCTGGAACACCAAGAAACAGCTGAGCGAGGCGTATAAATATATATGGGTTGCGAACGGCAGAATACTGGTCAAAAAAACGGATGGAGATAAGTCTGTGTGGGTGCGGTCAGATGGTGATATAAGAGATCTACTTAAAAAGTGAACCGCTCCAAGTACCTACCTACATTTTATTCGGTTATAACTAGGACGAAATAAACTTTTCTTTTTTCTTCATAAATATGAATCTAGAATCCCTAGTAGATACTTCGCACGCACTTTGCACGATAGTCGAAATACGGTGGTGAATCCGATCGCTCTCGCGCACTCGAAGACAAGCGCATCGCACAGAGGGGAGAGGCGGGAAGCGGGGAGTGCGGGCCACGCGGCTGCCTCCCCGCGCCCCGCGTCCTCCGCCGCACCTGCCCCGCTGCGACGACGTGTACTTGATAACCGCGCGGTAAGGCAAAAATTGTTACTAGTTAACTTCAGCGATCTGTTATTAATAGACTGCCCGATCAAACTTTATGAAGCGCTTAGAAAGGTATTCGTAGACATATATGAAAGTTGTTATAGAACCGAGATAATTTCCAATTCTACTAGTAATCGAAATAAAAATAGTTGGATTAACGATAACTTGAAACAAATGTTATTAGTAAGGGATAATCTATTTAATGAGTGGAGTAATGACCCTACAAATATGATAAAACGCTTGGCGATATAGAAATAAGTGCAATAAGGCTATATGTAAAAGGAAAAGTGAATATGATAAGCAAAGCATTCAAAATTGTAATAATAATATTAGGAAAATATGGGATAAAATACATACTATGTTAGGGAAAAATAAACAATCATTAGACAGTGTTATATTAAATAATATGGGAATCGCAGATAATGTAAAAGAAATATGTAATAACTTTGCATGTGCATTTACAGAAGAAATTAAAAATATAAAACATATTTGCCAAAATAAATATCTAGAAAGAACCACATATGTAAAAGAGAGACATGTATGCATGAGATGGCAACCGGTCAATAGTCAATATGTTAAGCGTGTCATAATGAAAATGAATACAAAAAAATCACCAGGTAGCGATCAACTGCGCATGTCTGATCTAAAGCTTATAGTAGATAAAATAAGTCCTGTAATTTCGAATCTAATTAATCTAAGTGTTCGCAATTGTAAGTTTCCTGGAAGGTTGAAAGAGGCTATTATTCGTCCAATTTATAAAAAAGGTGATCGAAAAAAATGTGCCAACTATAGACCGATTGCAATATTATCAAGTGTTGACAAAATTATAGAAAAATGTATTGTTAATCAATTAGGGAATTTCCTGCAAAAGCATAATATACTGAATAATAGTCAACACGGGTTCCAAAAGGGGAAAAGTACCAATACACTCTTATCAAGTTTCTGTAATGAAGTTAATTCGTACTTAAATGAAAAGAAGTTTGTTGTGGCAGTATTTTACGATTTTAGCAAGGCATTTGACACTTTAGAAACAGATACACTCTTAAATGCCATGGAAGAGTGTGGGGTGGCAGGGCCGCTAAATAAATGGTTTCGTGACTATCTCACCGCACGCTCTTTTATGGTCAAAGTAGCCGAGTCATACAGCGAACCAACTGCAATAAGTTGCGGCGTGCCACAAGGATCCGGGTGTGGCCCCGTATGCTACCTGATGCATGTCAACAGCCTATGCGACGCGTTGCGATACAGCTCGGCGTACATGTTTGCGGACGACCTGTGCACGCTGCGTGCTGGCACAGATCTAGAGGAAACGTGTCGACTGCTACAGCAAGATATAGATACAGTGGTTAAATGGTCCCATGACAATGGTATTGTCCTAAATGCTGCAAAAACAAACTTCTTAATCATACGCTCACCTTATACTAGACTGCCCGAAACATATCCATACATATACACTCATAGTTTTGAATGTATTCATAATAATTTAATCGGTTGTCGCTGTAAGCCCATCGAAAGAAATAAGTCAGTCACGTATCTAGGAATGAGAGTAGACGAGAACTTCTCTTGGACAGTTCATATAGATTACTTATGTTCTAAACTTAGGATATTATTAGGAAAGTTTTACCATTTAAAATTTAAAGTTCCCTCTGAAACCCTAAAATGGCTATATCATAGTCTAGTTGATTCTATACTAAGTTACGCTCTCGACTGCTATGGTCTTACTTTTAAAACTAATATTGAAAAATTAGAAGCACTACAAATTAGATTTTTAAAACTTATTGTCAATAAAAAAACCAAATATAAATGTAACGACGACTACAGAAAATTATTTAAAATATGCAAAATTTTACCAATCAGCTTAAAACACAAATACTTAATACTAGTAAACAACTATAACAGCCGAGACCGTTACTCACTAGTCACTCCTAGCCACGGTTATTGCACTACTCTAGCGGCACGCTATGATGGCCGGTTTGACGTTTGTCCGCTCATGAAGTTCCGTATTAATTGATAACGACTTTGAAGGAAATAATTGTATTACTTTATTGACGATAGTGATGTGCAGAGATTCATAAATTTTATCGAATGTAGTTTTAGGTTTAGGACTCAAAATTTATTTATTAAATTGATTTCTTAAATGTATACAAGTGTAGAAAAATCAGTTTGCACCATTTAAGGGGTGAATGTACTTGTGAATATGAACAATTTTCACTATGTGGACAAACCTCTGAAATCGCAAAAAAATATCAATAAATTTTTAAAAATGGAATCTAATACGATCGTCACATAGGATCGCTGGCTAGCACAACTACTACCTCCGGCAAACTCGCGTCAATGCTCAATGCAAAACAAAGCAGTTTCGAATTGACGTTGCTTCGAAAAGTATAAACTGTCAGTGCAATGCGATTGTGATATAGTTTTGACCTGGCTTTGGATTTCAAATATTGATACTGCATTACTGTTGACCCTTGCTCGTTAATTTGGACTCTGTTCAAGCCCTTTGTTGTGGATTTCGTCGATATGACCGAACGTACGCAGAGAACTGTTCTAAATAGTCAGACACGTGAGTTCGTAATACGCCTTCGTAACTATTTCGATCGTGAAGCTCAAAATGGAGGGCCAATTTTACCTATAACGTCAGTGGTTGAACGCGTAGCTGATGCGCTTAATATTGGACAACGAACTGTTAGACGGATAACTAAAAAAAAATATGGCGAGACTGGCACAGAAGAAAATAAACTTCACACACCAAAAAAGAGAAAACGAGCAAAACCAGTCGTAGGCATCGATAGCTTTGATGCCGATGCTATCCGAAGACATGTTTACGGCTACTATTTACAGAAGGAGTATCCAACAAGAAAAAAGTTGGTGCATTCACTGAAGGAAGCTGGATTATTCTTCGGTGGGGAAAGTTCTTTAACGAAGATTTTGAAGACCATTGGATTTCGATACAAAAATGTAACAAACGCAAAATATTGATGGAAAGATTTGATATAGCGATGGCAAGGTATACTTTTTTACGGCAAGTGAAAGAAATCAAAAATTGGCAAAATGTTGTGTTCTTGGATGAAACATGGCTTAATGCTAACCATACTGTAGGCCGTTCTTGGAACGATGACACAGCAGCATCTACTTCCAAAGTTCCTGTAGGAAAAGGATCGCGACTTATAATTTGTCACGCCGGAACCATCAACGGGTTTGTCGAAGGTTCTCTCATGGCTTTTGCGTCAAAAACCACTGGAGACTATCATGAAGACATGAATGGAGAAAAGTTTACTGAATGGTTTACCTCAATGTTGTGTAGCCTCCCTGAACCATCTATTATAATTATGGACAACGCCCCATACCACTCGATGCAAATTGACAAGCCACCTGCCCAATCCCAAAAGAAAGCTGATATCGTCGCATGGCTTCGTAAAAATGGCGTAGATGCAAACATGAATATGTTAAAAGCGGAATTAGTACGTCTTTTAAAAGAAAACAAACCAACCAAGATCCGATACGTCATTGACGAAATAGCATTAGAACATGGGCACAGAGTTATACGGTTACCGCCTTACCATTGTGAGTATAATGCGATTGAGTTGGTGTGGGCTCAAATTAAGGGATATGCTGCAAGACACAATACAGAACCCCCATTTACCACAAAAAAAATGCTAAAATTATTAGAAGAAGCTTGTGAACATGTGACTAAAGGAGACTGGGAAAAGGTTGTGAATAGAACTGTTAAATTAATAAGGGAAGATTATGAAAGAGATGTGAAAATAGATAATATTATAGAAAACGAACATATAATTATTAATGTATGTGATGATAGCAGTGACGACAGTGAAAATAGTAGTATGGACGAATCTGATTAATTATGGCCTTTTGTGGCACCTTTTTTGGTATCTTTTGTATTCATATGTTTCTTGTGTGCATATAAAGTATGTATATTCATTTTCGTTCAAATATTCAGTTCGTTCAAATAAATTAAATAAACATATACATTTTTGTTTTATTAAACCTATTTAATCAGGTACAAAAACAAAACTTAATTGTTTTTTGTTCGAGAATAAATTGACATTCCACATCACTATTGTAATGTGTCAAACCGGCCATCATAGCGTGCCGCTAATATAAGTCTATAGCTGCAGGCAAATACATAGTACCAATGGTAAGGAACTATTACGGCGATCGTACCCTCCAGAAGCGAATCCCATATTTATTAAACAGCCTGCCATCACACGTAAAAAGTGAAGGTAGGCAACATAAATTTAAAACGAAGCTGAAAGAGTACTTGCTCTCCACGCTTTAACTTTAATTTTAATTATATACTGGCATAACTTAAATTAAATTTATTAGTATTCATTAGTTATTAGTAGTTGCTAAGTTTTATATTGTAGGCATATTATATTATTAAGTATTGTACTTAATGAGATTAAAAGAGACTTACTACAGTCAAACCGAATAGTCGGTTTTGTAGGAAATAAGTTAGTTTGTAAGTTCATATTTGTAAAATAAATAATAATAAATAAATAAAAAAAAAAAAAAAAAATTCGCCATTGTGTGGCGGCGGCCATCTTGGATTTGCATAATGCTATTCTACTAGTCAAGCCCTTTCATTTGATATCCATATTAAGGGAGTTGTGAAAAAATATGTGATCCGCCATTTTGTAGAGGCGGCCATCTTGGACCGATTTTCATCAAACATAGCTAAGAACACTCTCGACTAAATCACCTTTCGAACAAAAAAAACCGCATTCAAATCGGTTCACCCGTTTGAGCGCCACAGGGGAACAGACAGACAGACACACACACACACACACACACACACACACACACACACACACACACACACACACACACACACACACACACACACACACACACACACACACACACACACACACACACACACACACACACACACACACACACACACACACACACACACACACACACACACACACACACACACACACACACACACACACACACACACACACACACACACACACACACACACACACACACACACACACACACACACACACACACACACACACACACACACACACACACACACACACACACACACACACACACACACACACACACACACACACACACACACACACACACACACACACACACACACACACACACACACACACACACACACACACACACACACACACACACACACACACACACACACACACACACACACACACACACACACACACACACACACACACACACACACACACACACACACACACACACACACACACACACACACACACACACACACACACACACACACACACACACACACACACACACACACACACACACACACACACACACACACACACACACACACACACACACACACACACACACACACACACACACACACACACACACACACACACACACACACACACACACACACACACACACACACACACACACACACACACACACACACACACACACACACACACACACACACACACACACACACACACACACACACACACACACACACACACACACACACACACACACACACACACACACACACACACACACACACACACACACACACACACACACACACACACACACACACACACACACACACACACACACACACACACACACACACACACACACACACACACACACACACACACACACACACACACACACACACACACACACACACACACACACACACACACACACACACACACACACACACACACACACACACACACACACACACACACACACACACACACACACACACACACACACACACACACACACACACACACACACACACACACACACACACACACACACAGACACGTCAAACTTATAACACCCCGTCGTTTTTGCGTCGGGGGTTAAAAATAGTGTGAATTGAATAGTAAAATATACAGTTCGTTACATGGAATTTTGGCGCTAACAATTTGCAGTTTCGCAAAAGCTCTCCATTTTACAGAATACATTTTTTTGTTGCTATTATTTTACGTGAAGTGAACAGTATTTTTTATATTCAGTAAAAATTATTTGTACCTACCTAACTAGTTAATTTTTTTTTTCAAAGAAAAAAGAACCGACTCCAATCGATTCGAACTAAAAAGTTCATCTTCAGCAACAGGTCTGACAATCTCAGAGAACATGTTATTATTAGTGACATATTATGTGTACATTTATGCTTATAACTTCGTACATAAGAAAGTTAACTCGATGTGTTATATACTAAAACCTTCCTGAAAACATGTACCTACCTACATTACGATAGTGAATAATCATCAAAATCGGTTCTTTAGTTGCGGAGATAATCGCGAACATACATGTACATACGGGTCAAATCCAGAACCTCCGTTTTTTGAAGTCGGTTAAAAAATCTATTTCAAACGCCACTATAGTTTGGCCGTTCAGAGAATGCGTTCCTGACACCTATCAGTTAGTCACGACTAGTGATGGGCACAACATAACACTGAGTTCGTTACCGTTCCTCCAAAATGAACCGGCGCAATATTTTAAGATTATTTTCGTTTTAAATTGGCGGAATCATTTAAAATTTATATTTTAGTTATTTAAGTAGAAACCAAAAAAAGGTAATATTCATATAATAAAATTGTTAAATAAAAACAGATCGAAAATACTTGAAGAACGTGGTCTATGCGCACGAAACGACAACAGACGACTGTTTTAGCGTCACAAAATGGCGGCCCAACGCCATTTGGGGTTACCATTTTCAACCTAAATATAAAAATGCTACTTTCTTTCGCGCGTTCGGTTTGGTCATAGTTTTATTTTTATATTTCATAAAAGTTATCTTATAGTCCATTATTTTCAAATTCTTAAAAAGAAAAACAAAGCGTATTATTTTATATTATAAGTATAACTGTATAAGAACAGATTACGATACTTGCCTGTTATTTTTAGCACAACACTATTATACAAATATAAAGCGCTGACATAACTTTGTAATAGCGCAGTATAGATTTAGAAAAATATTGTTTACCAAGTTATTTGACACTCAGTTTGGCACAAAATTATAACATTCATTGATTATTGATATAATAATGTTGTTTTAATGCTCATCAATTGTTAAAACGGTAAACAACCAGCAAAAATATTTTTATCGTAACTGCAACGCCATTACAAAGCTACGTCGTCAGTTCAATCGCGACGTGTCAGGAACGCATTCTCTGAACGGCCGAACTTTACAAAGTATAAAATTAATTTTTGTTTGTATGTTGAGGTTGCATAAACACGTCGTGCGTCAGTTTCGTCATTTCATTTTATACCCATTCCCTTATTTCGCCCGAGAAAAAAATGTCATTTACCTATTGTTATTATTTACTAGCTGATGCTCGCGACTTCGTCCACGTGGATTTAGGTATTTTAAAAATCCTTTGGGAACTCTATGATTATCATATAAATAAAAAGTAGCCTATGTCCTTCTAATCTAGTTTATCTCTGTACCTAATTTCGTAATTAAAATCGGTTCCAACGGTTTAAGCATGAAAGCGTAACAAACAAACAAACTCTCTTTCGCATTTATAAAATTAGTTAGGATTCTTAGGAAGTTAGGATTATCTATGAATTCTATCTATACTAATAAATAAAATTGAAGTGTCTGTCTGTAATATCGAAATAACTACCTCATATTAAGCTCATATGGTTATTTGAACGATACTATAACCGAATCACACGTTTTTAAAATTTTTGTCTGTCTGTCTGTCTGTCTGTCTGTCTGTCTGTCTGTCTGTCTGTCTGTCTGTCTGTCTGTCTGTCTGTTTGAACGGGCTAATCTTTGGAACGGCTGAACCGATTTTGACGGGACTTTCACATACAAGTAGAGAATTAACCAGGGAGTAACATAGGCTACTTTTTTAACCGACTTTCAAAAAAGGAGGAGTTGTATTTTTCTACCTATGTATACCGATATCTCCGAGATTTCTGAACCGATTTAAGTAATTTTTTTTTAATCGATAGATAAACATTGCGACACTGTCCTACAAAAAATTTGGATTCCAACTCTTCAATCCTGATGCTGTAGGAGATCTGATCCCCAAAACTAATGGGATTTAGGCACTGTCGGTTATTTAAATTGATATTGGGGATACCAATTAAAGACTTTATGGTTGAATGACCTCGAGTAGGTACATGTCCAACTCCTCAACCCTGATGCTGTAAGGAATTGCATTCCGAAATCGTAAGGATCCCACGGAATTTTTCCGTTTTGTGGACGGGTTACTACTTACTACAGATAGGCTACATTTTGTTCTGGAAAATCAAAGTTCCCACGAGATTTTTACAAACCTAAATACACACGGGCGAAGCCGTGGGCATCATCTAGTATAGAATAAAATTCTATATAAAGAGAAATAAAAAACAACAACAACTTAGATCATATATATGATCTAAGTTGTTGTTGTTTTTTTTTTATTTATCCCTTACGGGAAAGGCAAAGACCGTAGACTATACAGCCTGCTATGATCTAAGAACTTAAGATTTAAAATGATGGTGTTATATAGGATAGCGCTACGTGAAGTTTGAGCGTGAACTAGTTCATCTCTCCAACAATACCTATTGAGCTGGCTATCAGATGAATAGCATCATTGTCGCGCGCGACGGTGGACGGCTACGGCAGCTCGTCGACCCATAAACGTCTTGCTCTACCTCTACCTACTCTGTGGACTCCATCTCACGAGAGGCACAAAATATTGTATTTTGTGACGAGGGACACGTCATTACAACCCTCATCTATACAAATCAGTAAAATTGAATTGTTTTTCTTCACTTTGATTTCCAAATAATTTCTTCTCGTACAACTGTATGAGAAGAACAGATGAACTCATTTGTATGAGCACGCTGTCATGGAATCATTCGACTTATTTAAACGTTGCACTTATCTAGAATGAAGTAGGTAGGTACTCTCAAGTAATAAAAAATATTGTAAAAAGTATTGTATAAGTAGGTATTTTGTGATAAGGGACACTTCCTTAGAAATAAAGAATCAGTCGACACCACAACTTACTATCTCCAAAGGAATTTGCAGAAATAATTATCGGACGAGCCAAAGCTCCATGAACTCCCGCAGCCGCTTAGTTCTATGGCCTCCTCACAATCATCATACAAGCTTGATGATCCCATAATATATTGTATTTTCGTTAGAGTTTCATTAGTTTGTAATTTTTTTTTCAACACACTTGCTCATAAAGTAGCTCTACGTTCACCGCAATTAGGCAGATAATTACACCTATTATTCAAACTGTGACTTTTGTTTTACTATTATTCACAAGTGAATTATAGAGTTTTATTTTTAATTTATTGGTTGAGTTGGTTCCTTTGTTCTTAAAAAAGTTTCGATACAAAAAAGGTCGTATTCAATAGTAGGTACAAATAAATTAATACACCTTTTGCTTG
This sequence comes from Melanargia galathea, assembly GCA_920104075.1. Taxonomy (NCBI): domain Eukaryota; kingdom Metazoa; phylum Arthropoda; class Insecta; order Lepidoptera; family Nymphalidae; genus Melanargia; species Melanargia galathea. The sequence goes on along the minus strand of OV049859.1, from coordinate 3,945,992 downwards.
CTCATTTCATGCAACTTCGTATTTAAATAGATAATTTCAACTTGTACGTGTTTAATAAATAAAACTTTCACTCAAATATAACTTTTGTTTTTTCTGTAATAAAGAAAACTTGAAATTCCCCATTTTGTACGTGGCTAAAACGCTATTCGCGAAAAGCCAAATAAAACAAACCTCATTCTATAGTCTATGGCCGATTGTCATGTTAAGAAGCGCACGCATAGGAAAACTGATTAATTTTTCCCGCCATTGCAAAATGCCATAGAAAACAAACCTCATTCTATATAGTCTATGGCTGATCGCACTTATATGTGTGCGTGCATAGGAAAACTGATTAATTTTTTCCGCCATTGTGAGAAAATTTTCATAACTCGTTTTCACTGTTGAAATTACAGTTATTTATTAATTAAAATTAAAATATCTACAAGTACTAATTATGAAGAAAATGATTTATGTTGTACACCGCCCGATATATGTGAAGCCCTTAAAGTTATGGAAAGTTTACTACCTGAAATATCCAAGGAAAAATATCTATTTTAGTGTTATTTTCTTCGCAAGTGTGTTGAAAAACGTCGTATGATACACGACTGTGTATTGATGATTACCGTCCTCGGCTATCTTAAGACCCTCACCTAACGGCTCGGGTCTCAATATCGCCTCAGCGGTAATCACCAACATTACACACTTATACCATAATGTACTATTAAATTGATACTTACTGTTAAAAAACAAGTATAAATTAAAAATTTTAAAACCCCCGACATTCGCCATTTTGTGGTGGCGGCCAACTTGAATTTGCATAGTGCTATTCTACTAGTCAAGCCCTTTCATTTGATAACCATATTGAGGGGGTTGTGAAAAAACATGTTATTATTAGTGACATATTATGTGTACATTTATGCTTATAACTTCGTACATAAGAAAGTTAACTCGATGTGTTATATACTAAAACCTTCCTGAAAACATGTACCTACCTACATTACGATAGTGAATAATCATCAAAATCGGTTCTTTAGTTGCGGAGATAATCGCGAACATACATGTACATACGGGTCAAATCCAGAACCTCCGTTTTTTGAAGTCGGTTAAAAAATCTATTTCAAACGCCACTATAGTTTGGCCGTTCAGAGAATGCGTTCCTGACACCTATCAGTTAGTCACGACTAGTGATGGGCACAACATAACACTGAGTTCGTTACCGTTCCTCCAAAATGAACCGGCGCAATATTTTAAGATTATTTTCGTTTTAAATTGGCGGAATCATTTAAAATTTATATTTTAGTTATTTAAGTAGAAACCAAAAAAAGGTAATATTCATATAATAAAATTGTTAAATAAAAACAGATCGAAAATACTTGAAGAACGTGGTCTATGCGCACGAAACGACAACAGACGACTGTTTTAGCGTCACAAAATGGCGGCTATCTTAAGACCCTCACCTAACGGCTCGGGTCTCAATATCGCCTCAGCGGTAATCACCAACATTACACACTTATACCATAATGTACTATTAAATTGATACTTACTGTTAAAAAACAAGTATAAATTAAAAATTTTAAAACCCCCGACATTCGCCATTTTGTGGTGGCGGCCAACTTGAATTTGCATAGTGCTATTCTACTAGTCAAGCCCTTTCATTTGATAACCATATTGAGGGGGTTGTGAAAAAATAGATTATCCGCCATTTTGTCGTGGCGGCCATCTTGGACCGATTTTCATCAAACATAGCTAACAACACTCTCGAGTAATTCACCTTTTAAACAGACCGACACAGACACACACACACACACACACACACAGACACGTCAAACTTATAACACCCCGTCGTTTTTGCGTCGGGGGTTAAAAAGTATACTTAGTTGTTCTCAAATTCTAGGGGAAGCAATAAGCATGCTATAAGGCTAGCCGCACACACGGAGCGTTATTGACAACAATATGAACCTTGTAAATAATATTGCGCGTGTGCGGCTAGATTAATAATAGCTTAATCAATCAAATCTTCGCACTGGTGTCAGAGTATCGATTAAGGTATCATAAAGTTCAGCAGAGCTGTAATTAGCACAATCCCGCCGATGTAATTATTCGCCATTTACCGCAGAGACTCGGCAAGCCATTCAATCCAGTCGCCGCGCCGCGCGCCGTCTATAATAAAACGTCGGTCAGTAGACGACAGATATATTGCCATACTAGATGATGCCCACGGCTTCGCCCGTGTGGTTTGTAAAAATCTCGTGGGAACTTTGATTTTCCAGAACAAAAAGTAGCCTATCTGTAGTAAGTAGTAACCCGTCCACAAAACGGAAAAATTCCGTGGGATCCTTACGATTTCGGAATGCAATTCCTTACAGCATCAGGGTTGAGGAGTTGGACATGTACCTACTCGAGGTCATTCAACAATAAAGTCTTTAATTGGTATCCCCAATATCAATTTAAATAACCGACAGTGCCTAAATCCCATTAGTGTTGGGGATCAGATCCCCTACAGCATCAGGATTGAGGAGTTGGAATCCAAATTTTTTGTAGGACAGTGTCGCAATGTTTCTTTATCGATTAAAAAAAAAAATACGCAAATCGGTTCAGAAATCTCGGAGATATCGGTGTACATAGGTAGAAAAACACAACTCCTCCTTTTTTGAAAGTCGGTTAAAAAAGTAGCCTATGTTACTTCCTGGTTAATTCTCTACTTGTATGTGAAAGTCCCGTCAAAATCGGTTCAGCCGTTCCAACGATTAGCCCGTTCAAACAGACAGACAGACAGACAGACAGACAGACAGACAGACAAAAATTTTAAAAACGTGTGATTCGGTTATAGTATCGTTCAAATAACCATATGAGCTTAATATGAGGTAGTTATTTCGATATTACAGACAGACACTTCAATTTTATTTATTAGTATAGACTAGATGATGCCCACGGCTTCGCCCGTGTGGTTTGTAAAAATCTCGTGGGAGCTTTGATTTTCCAGAACAAAAAGTAGCCTATCTGTAGTAAGTAGTAACCCATCCACAAAACGGAAAAATTCCGTGGGATCCTTACGATTTCGGAATGCAATTCCTTACATCATCAGGGTTGAGGAGTTGGACATATACCTACTCGAGGTCATTCAACAATAAAGTCTTTGGTATGCCCAATATCAATTTAAATAACCGACAGTGCCTAAATCCCATTAGTGTTGGGGATCAGATCCCCTACAGCATCAGGATTGAGGAGTTGGAATCCAAATTTTTTGTAGGACAGTGTCGCAATGTTTCTCTATCGATTAAAAAAAAATTACGCAAATCGGTTCAGAAATCTCGGAGATATCGGTGTACATAGGTAGAAAAACACAACTCCTCCTTTTTTGAAAGTCGGTTAAAAAAGTAGCCTATGTTACTCCCTGGTTAATTCTCTACTTGTATGTGAAAGTCCCGTCAAAATCGGTTCAGCCGTTCCAAAGATTAGCCCGTTCAAACAGACAGACAGACAGACAGACAGACAGACAGACAAAAATTTTAAAAACGTGTGATTCGGTTATAGTATCGTTCAAATAACCGTATGAGCTTAATATGAGGTAGTTATTTCGATATTACAGACAGACACTTCAATTTTATTTATTAGTATAGATATAGACTAGACGATGCCCACGGCTTCGCCCGTGTGTATTTAGGTTTGTAAAAATATCGTGGGAACTTTGATTTTCCAGAACAAAAAGTAGCCTATCTGTAGTAAGTAGTAACCCGTCCACAAAACGGAAAAATTCCGTGGGATCCTTACGATTTCAGAATGCAATTCCTTACAGCATCAGGGTTGAGGAGTTGGACATGTACCTACTCGAGGTCATTCAACAATAAAGTCTTTAATTGGTATCCCCAATATCAATTTAAATAACCGACAGTGCCTAAATCCCATTAGTTTTGGGGATCAGATCCCCTACAGCATCAGGATTGAGGAGTTGGAATCCAAATTTTTTGTAGGACAGTGTCGCAATGTTTCTCTATCGATTAAAAAAAAAATACGCAAATCGGTTCAGAAATCTCGGAGATATCGGTGTACATAGGTAGAAAAACACAACTCCTCCTTTTTTGAAAGTCGGTTAAAAAAGTAGCCTATGTCACTCCCTGGTTAATTCTCTACTTGTATGTAAAAGTCTCGTCAAAATCGGTTCAGCCGTTCCAAAGATTAGCCCGTTCAAACAGACAGACAGACAGACAGACAGACAGACAGACAGACAGACAAAAATTTTAAAAACGTGTGTTTCGGTTATAGTATCGTTCAAATAACCATATGAGCTTAATATGAGGTAGTTATTTCGATATTACAGACAGACACTTCAATTTTATTTATTAGTATATAGACTAGATGATTAGTATAGATTATGCACTAAATAATGGAAATTTATGCTACTTAATATAAATCAGATTTTCTAAATTCTAAATTTTCTAAATGGCACCCACTACACCCATATCCCTAATATGCGACAACAACGATGGCGGCAACGTACCGGAACGCTAAATCATTAGCGGCAAGTCTTAACGGTAGGGTGATATTTGGTATCTAGGCATGGCCAAAGCCTTCCAGTAGATTTGAGTTAATTTAGAAAATACTTATAAATTGCATTGGAATGGAACACATCAATCCAGGCCCTTGCCCCTTCCATTTCAAATCAAACATTCAAAATTTCAGTTCAATTGAATTTTAATAGTAGGTATATTACGAGGGTTCCAATCCAAACGCACCCTGATCTGAGAAGAGCCCACAACAAACTCAGCCAGGTATTTTTAAGACGCTCACCGCGACGCCAAAGAGGTCTTCAAGCCTACGTAAAATATAAAAGGGTCTTAAAATGAGAATAAGTACTAATAAATCTGAACCCATGGCGTGCATGGTCACGCGACGTTTTTCAACACACGACCGGCAGGAAATGAGATTCTTTGTTGGGAGGGTTATATAAAACATGAAGAGCCTCCTTATAGTATGAAGCCCCGAAGGTCCGTATAGTTTTTTATTTAACTACCTACTCGCCCGTAAGGATCGAAGAAGATTTTTAATTAAAATTGCGAGCTTCACGCGAAAAAGTGAGCAACAAAGTGTTCAATAATACTTAATACATTTTTAAAAGAAAATTGTGCGAAAATTCTGCGAAATTCTAAGAAAAACCTCTCAAGAGGTTGGTGCGCAGGTAGATCGCATACGTTTTAGGTAACTACTTACCAAATGGGCTCGTGCATGTTAGTTCGTTTTCAATACTCACGATGGAAAACAAAATTTTCTTTAGACGGAGATTGGTTTTTCTTCCAAGTTGGGTCGTAAACATTAAACGAATTATATTCTAATAGGTTATTTTTATTTCACAGACAAAGTATAAAAGCGGCATCATATTCAGACTGATAGATGGCTGTCCGTCTATCAGTCAACAAACAGCAGAGTGACACTAATAGGGCTTCGTTTTGCGCTTTGGGCAGATAAGAAACCCTAAAATCTACCAAGGTCGAAATTTCGTAAGCACGCCTCACAGGGATTAACATAAAGCTCTTTGAAATATTATATGAAATTCGCCTCATAAAATATACATGAAAACATACTATTTCACGCTTACTTCCTCGCGGAATCTGTTTGCTCTAGAGGTTTGGCGTCATTTTAAGTTGTTTATGGCGACCGCAGAAAATCTCTACGACCGATATAAACGAGCGCTGTGAAAGTCAACAACCAAGTTTCCATTCTATGTATATTATAATCAGTACAAAGTGTGTCTGTTTGTACGAAGAATTGACCTTACATGTTGTTGAACCTACCGGGGGTGACATAGTCAGTCTTGACAAAACCCCTAAAAATCAAATAGAAAAAAAAATTGAATTGATCTTGACAGGCACTTAAGAAGTTGTGTAAGATGAATGAAGCAATGATATTGTTGTCTCGGGAAACTTAAAAGCTTATCACTATGACTGGGAGGTCAGAATAGACACGTATTTATTTTTAAAGTCTGAGTGCCCCGAGTAATACAGACAACACACAAATAGTGGAAATATTTCAGTAGAATTAGGTACCCATATACATCCATTATTTCGGCAAATCCGCAGCCACAAACATGGATGATAGATAAAAGAGCAAAGGACTTTCCAAAAAGCGGCGACAGAGATAAGACCGACCCTCATAATCCACTTGTAACTGCTCCGGAGGCAATTATAATAACAAGATCTAGAGTTACGAGGGCGGCTCACCGATGCCGACATGGAAATTGAGGATAACAGCCCCCGACTTGAAAAGTCTTGGTTAATGAACGAAAAAATAGACTTTTCATTTTAGGTGGAGAGTTGGAAATCGTTTTGGTTGAAAGTTTGTTTATTGTGTTGACTGCCTCGTTGGTCCGGACTCAGTGGTTAGCATATTCGACTGCAGATCACGTGGTCCCGGATTCGATTCCCGGGTCGCGCAAATAATTGTTAGGTACCTAATGGGTTTTTTTGACAAGAAATTTTCAGTGCCAGCCCGGAGTTGAGCTATTATGAGCGTTTTATGAAGACTTTGAAATGTAAGCATTCATTTCATTTTCTTCAGCGTTACTGGATCTCTCTGCAACGTCACTTCTTTTAATGAATTCTAAGAATAGCATCTTTCTTATCACTTCCTTATAACTAGCAATCTGCGTAAAAACTGAACCGAGTTATTCGGCCGAGTACTCGGTTTGACAAAAATAAAACCGAATATCCTACTCGTTACTCGATTACTCGGTAAATGATAAATCTAGTACGTACTCGGTCCATCTCTATCGGAAATACTTAAAAAAATAAACAGTCACCAATGTCAACCCAAACACAATATACAATTAGGTACCTACCTATAGTTATAAAAAGCATTTTATTTCAACTCACTACCCTATAATATTTTTATCGCAGTCAGTATTCAGAGGGATTTCAAATTACGCATTCCGATTCGAATACCCCTGCAGGTTAGCTTGTTTCCATCGCTGTATCGATCGGTGCGATTCCAATTTCGCACTTGTTAACGAGTACAGAAAAACGTTGAAACACCCAAAACAAATCGTTCGTCAACTCTTAGACTATTAAGTAGGTACTTTTCATAGTGAAATCGCGGTTGTCTCATCCCCAGATAACGGAGGAAGAGACACCTCGGTCGGCCGCAAGCCATTCATTGCGACTTGCGAGAGGACAAAAAGCTGAAAAATATCCATTGTATTTACTTTGCGAGATTCCGTTCCGAGTTTAAACAATCTCTTATTAGTTTTATTCTCGGTACCAGGATAAGAATAATCATTTCTTTCATTTCTTTATGGAAATGGGTTATTTCTATGTTTATCCTTTTAAAAAGGAGGAATCCACAACAAAAGGACAATCTTTGTAATGGAAGGGAAAATTCCAAATCGGCGGCGGTAGATGTATCTATGTATGTGACTATTCAAAACATAAAAGCCCTTTGTTGAGCTTCTTTCAATTTGACGTTCACGTCACTAACAAAAAAATAAAGGAAAAAATCAAAACTAGTGTTGCACAACAACAAAAAGTGTTCACCACTCCATTAAAAGTATAGGCTTAAAACCTATTCATTAGGGTGTCAAATGAGTTAAGCTCATAAAAACTACTACCTACCTTACTCTTTTATATTTAGAGCTTATGTATTCTTTTGAGAACTGAGAGATATGTATTTTTTGCTTAATCTGAACGAACAAAGAATCCTAGTGAATCCCGTTCAGTGATTAATAGCGTTGTGTCTACATTAATCACATAAATGCTATGAATGGAAGAGATTGATTCGAGCTGAAGTACTTAGAAATATCTCTTCTCCTAAATCCTAAAAGATACTGGGAACAGATAGAAGAAATGTTATACCTATGTATTAAATACATTGGTAACTACATTATTTAATTTTTTTGTAAATATATTGTTACGTGCTGGGGTTCGAAGATTTGGAATAAAACACCTGGTGACCCTTGATCAGACTTTATTCTGCACTTCCGTATTCCACTTGGTACTCCTGATCTTCTTGTAGACTTCCTCTTTAGTCTTCACGTTTGTTCGCTTCCAATCCTCTTCGCTTCCGATCGCTTCCTTCACTTGTATATCGCTCGGCTCTCAGAACTGAACTGCCCTCCGTCAGCTCGCCGGTCCCTTTATATACCCGTTACCGCGTGACTAAGCGTTTTCTAGAAAGTTCCACCCCTATCGATGTTTATTCTAGAAAAGCCGCGTTGTTGTTGTTTACATTATGGGTTGTTTACATCGATGGGTGATTAGGTATTTATTAGGTGACGAGCAATTATGAACCTTAATGCTCTAGAAATAAGGTTCATTCGTAACACTGCCCCCCTCTTAGCGATGCTCGTCCCGAGCATCACTGTTGCTTCCGTAATGTTTTGCCAAGCGGTCGATGTGCACAACCTTAAATTTTCCTCTTGGTTGACGTTGAATCCTATACGTGACGTCGTTAATACGGGTAACCACTTTGCATGGACCCTCCCATCTGGTTTGCAATTTTGGAGATTTCCCTTTTCGACAAGTCGGATTATGCAGCCAGACTAAGGCACCTTCCTCGAATCCGCTCGTGTTCGATTTCCGGTCGTATCTGGTTTTCATGTTCTCACTCGATTGCAATCCGTTTTCCCGAACTGTAGCATGTATTTCTTGCATTTTCTCTCTCAGATTGGCGACGTAGTCTTGTACGGTGCAAGGTTCATCCGGTGACCCTCCCATCAATAAGTCTACTGGTAACCGTAGTTCCCTGCCATAATTGACTAACGCCGGAGTTGCCTTTGTGCTCTCATGCTCTGCAGTCCTGTAGGCGAGGAGAAACAGTGGAATGTACCTGTCCCAGTCTCTTTGATGGGCGTCAACCAACTTTGCCAAATGCCTTTCAAGCGTCTGATTGAATCTTTCAACCATTCCGTCAGACTGCGGGTGGTATGCAGTTGTGCGTGTCTTATGCAGACCTAAAATTTTGCATACTTCCTGAAACACTTGCGATTCAAAGTTCCTTCCTTGGTCTGAGTGGATTTCCAATGGTACACCAAAGCGACATATAACCTCCTCAACGAGCTTAGTTGCAACAGTTGTAGCTTCCTGGTTAGGTATCGCGAATACTTCCGGCCACTTAGTGAAGTAGTCCATAACAACCATGAAGTATTTGTTCCCTGATTCAGTCACAGGGAATGGTCCGGCTACATCAACAGCTATACGTTCCCAGGGTGCACCAACATTGTACAGCTGCAGGTTACCTCTACTCCTTGTCTGAGGTCCCTTCACGGCAGCGCAAATGGTACATTTACGGCACCAATCCTGCACATCCTCCCGACAATGGAGCCAGTAGAACCTCTCTCGTACTTTCGTTAGTGTCTTCTTGACGCCAAGATGACCTCCCGAAACTCCGTCATGCACTTCACGTAGGACATCGGGTACCTTGGCTCTCGGAACGACTACCTGAAGATGGAACTCCCTGCCGTTAGTCTTTTCCCATTTTCGGTAGAGTATTCCATTTTGTAGAGTAAGACTGCTCCACTGTGCCCAGTATGCCTTAGTGATAACGCTCATAGGTGCAACCTCACTCCATGTTGGTCTGGCGTCTCCTCTTTTCTTCCACACGATGATGTGCCGTAGATCCTCATCACCCTCTTGAGCCATCTTCATTGCATCATCCTCCCAGGGTCCTAAGGAACTCGTCCTGGTAAGTTTCAATGATAGCTCCGTCGACTCCTGTTTGATGCAATGTTTGCATTCTTCCGGGCATGGCCTCCGAGAAAGTGCATCTGCATTTCCATGTGACTTCCCGCTGCGATGTTGAGTCTCGAAGTCATATTCCTGAAGCTGTTCAATCCACCGAGCAACTTGCCCTTCGGGATTCTTAAATTGCAGTAGCCATTTCAATGCTGCATGATCCGTACGTAGTAAAAACTTTCGGCCGATTAGGTACTTGCTGAAGTGTTGCAATGTTTTTACCACGGCAAAAAGTTCCCTCCGTGTCACGCAGTAGTTCCGTTCCGGTCTTGACAGTGATTTGCTGAAATACCCCATAACGACTTCTCTATCTCCCTGCTTTTGGGATAGCACTCCTCCAATCGCGGTGTTGCTCGCGTCGGTATCGACGATAAACTGGCCTTCCGGTTGTGGGTATCCCAAAATTGGTGTTTCACACAGGTATTTCTTCAGTTTTGAAAAGGAATCCTCACAGGCTTCATCCCAACAAAATGGTCTTTTCTCTTCCGTCAGTCTATGTAACGGTTTTGCGATCTCAGAAAACCCCTTGACGAAACGCCTGTAGTAAGAGCACAAACCCAAAAATGCCCTTACCTCTGTCTTGTCTTTAGGGGTAGGCCATTTTTTAACCACTTCAATTTTCGCCGGGTCAGTCTGGATGCCCTCACTTGTGATGACATGGCCGAGATAATTCACTTCTTTCCTGAATAGCTGACACTTCTTCGGGTTAAGTTTTAAGTTTGCCCCATGTATTTTGGCGAAGACTCGCTCCATGTTTTGCAAATGGTCCTCGAAGTCTCGACCCATGATAACGACGTCATCTAGATACACCAAGCAGGCATCTCCTACTAAACCTGCTAGCACACATTCCATGAGTCGTTCGAAGGTGGCAGGTGCGTTGCACAATCCAAAAGGCATAACATTAAACTGCCATAATCCTTTTCCCGTTGAAAACGCTGTCTTCTCCTTGTCTTTTGGATGTATTTCTACTTGCCAGTAACCTGATTTTAGGTCTAGAGTCGAAAACCATTTCATGCCACTCAAGGTATCCAGAGTGTCATCGATTCTAGGTAGCGGGTAACTATCCTTCTTTGTGATGTCATTGAGCCGCCTATAGTCCACGCAGAACCGTGTGCTTCCATCTTTTTTCTTTACAAGCACAACAGGTGAGCACCAGGGACTTGCGGATTGTTCTATTATTTTGTTCCTTTCCATTTCTTTCAGCATATCCTCGACTTCTTTTTCCTTCGCGATTGGTAGCCGTCTCGCCCGCTGACGGATGGGTCCCTCATTCCCGGTATCGATTCTATGCTGCACTAACGATGTTCTCCCTGGGTTTCCTTCTTGACTAGAAAAGATGTCCGCGTAGCGTAATAGAAACTTCTTTGCCTTGATGCTTTGTGAATAAGTCAGGTTGTTTTTGCAGTCTTTAAGAAGCTCATAGACTGTAGGATCCTTCCAAGAACCTGATTTACCCATGCTTGGCATTGCTAAATTGTTCCCATCGGGTACCTGTGAGATAACCGTTGCTGGGGCTCCCTCCGTGCCAGCCAGTACTCGCCCCTTAGTCCTGGCTGTTACTAGTTTCCCTGATTTTGAGACCTTGCATCCTCACCTCTCTTCGCAAGCTCCTCCAACCGTTTCTCTATTTTCATTAGTCGGGACATCTGCGACTCTTTCTGTGGGCAATTCAGCTGCAAATGCCCTTTCTCACCGCATCTATAGCACACAGCGCCAAAGTTCTTCCTGAATGAGGTCTTAACCTCTTTCACCTCCTCGACAACTTCACGTAGTCTGTGAGTCTGCCGAATGTCGTGTTGAACTGCTTCGACCTCTAAGGCATGCGCCAATGCTTCTTTTAATGAGGCATGGTGACGAAGCCTCACGGCAGCTCTTACCTCCAGGTCTTTAATTCCATCGACAAAAGCTTGCACGATGTTTGCGGTTACCATCTTATCGTCGGCCGATGGATAAGCTTTCCGCACAAGCTTATCTATTTCCAACGCCCATTGCTGGAGACCCTCTCCAGATCGCTGGACTCTATCGCGCAGCTGGGCGCGGAACACATGCTCCAGATGTCGCTCCCCATACCTGGATTCGAGTGCATCCAACAGTTCCTTGTATCCACAGCCTGAAGTAGGAAAGGCCTCCAGAACAGTTAGAGCCTGCCCTCTCAATGCGATAGTGAGGGCAGTCAAGCACTGTTCGTCCGTCCATCCGTTGGCAGTAGCAACAGTCTGAAACTGTTGCCGGTACGCGGGCCAGGAGGTGCTACCATCGTATGGGGGTACCTTAACATTAGGTCCCTGAACTGCGCCCATCGCTCCACTTGATGTTAGCCTTGTCGTTTCAAGACGTATCACCTTTTTCTGTAACTCGGTGAGGCCAGTCTTCACACCATCTATGTCCGTTCCTAGGCAGGTGACTCGCTCGTCCATGAGGTCCAACTCTTTTCGCAATTTAGCCACCATGCCGCCAACTTCGTGAACGGCCGACAAAACATTCCGCTGCACCCCTTCTTGATTTTCCTGTATCGCTGCAAATTTGCAATCTTGATTTTCCTGTATCGCTGCAAACTGTTGTTGCATTATCCGCATCAAACTCGACAAGTCAACGGTGGGCGTGGCTTGCTCAGTGGGCGTGGCCAGGTGGGTGTGGCCAGTGGGCGGGGCCTCCGGCTGAATGGGCGTGGCCTCAAGAGGCGTGGTCTGGTGGGCGTGGCCAGTGGGCGGGGCCTCCGATTGGGTGGGCGTGGTCTCAAGGGGCGTGGCCTGGTGGGTGTGGCCAGTGGGCGGGGCCAGCTGGGGGGACCCACCAGGTGCTGGTTCCTCCAGGTGCTCCTCCACAGGTGCTCGGCTGGATTCCGCTGCACGCTGGGCCCTGGTCTTGACACCCTCGCTGCCGAAGTCGTCTCTCGGAGTCAATGGCATAGCTTCCAAATCGCACTTCTGTCACCAATTGTTACGTGCTGGGGTTCGAAGATTTGGAATAAAACACCTGGTGACCCTTGATCAGACTTTATTCTGCACTTCCGTATTCCACTTGGTACTCCTGATCTTCTTGTAGACTTCCTCTTTAGTCTTCACGTTTGTTCGCTTCCAATCCTCTTCGCTTCCGATCGCTTCCTTCACTTGTATATCGCTCGGCTCTCAGAACTGAACTGCCCTCCGTCAGCTCGCCGGTCCCTTTATATACCCGTTACCGCGTGACTAAGCGTTTTCTAGAAAGTTCCACCCCTATCGATGTTTATTCTAGAAAAGCCGCGTTGTTGTTGTTTACATTATGGGTTGTTTACATCGATGGGTGATTAGGTATTTATTAGGTGACGAGCAATTATGAACCTTAATACTCTAGAAATAAGGTTCATTCGTAACAATATTTTACTTGTTCTGATATTTTATTAGATAGTGGAATGTTTATGGTACATAATATATATTTTTTTGTTTTGTATCTTATTCGATCGATATTTACTGCAACAAATCTTTAGAAAAATGAATACTTATAAAAATACTAGATGAAATACGCGATAGTTAAACAAGATTAATCTAGACTCTAGAGAGATAGCGAGTTTTTCAAAGGCACTCGATAAAAGCTGAAAGTCTGTAAAGTAGTTAGGTAAGTAGGAAGACTTCTATACGTTACAACTGATTATGCAAAAACTCGTAAGTAGTTTATTTCGCAAACAATGTAGTTAAAGCTCTCGAATAAAGTAAGTAACAATTAAAAGAAATAAAGCAAATAGACATCATTTTATCTATTCCTCACTGAAATAAGCTTTCGCGACTCTCCAAAAGCTCTCATAATTAAAAAGGCGCCCGCTAAAAAAACGTATGCAAATCGCTGCACCTGCGTTTGATAGGATCTAATGGAGTTCATTAGATATTCTAACATCCGTTCTAATGCCTTTGTGGTGAGATTATACGTACCCCACATACATACCTATCTATAACTCAGCTTTTTGTCCTGTTTGCGTACACGGGGAGAGTTTAAATCCGTTTGTGTTTCGCTACGCTTTTTACCGATAATTTCGGGGAATATCCGAGATTTGGGCGACAGATAGGAGAGATTTAGCAGCGTATTCAATTTCAGTTGATGAGATCGGTATTGAATGTTTTTGGTTTAGGTCGTGTTTTGTTAGAACAGTTTTCCAATATTTATTAATTGCGACAAATACTTACTTACCTCGGCAATAATTTTCTATGATAATGTCAATCAAAAAAATATAGTTCTAGAGTAGGTAGGTACTTTTGTGAAATATTGAGCTTATTTTTAGTTCCATACGGGGTAAATAAACGTTTATTCGGTTTTTTTATATGACTAGATGGATGAGAGATTTCAGATAGATACAGATGAGATATAGGAAGGATCCACGCATAATATTAACTAAGCTATCACCGGGTGGCTACTCGAAAATTTCTAATGCAAACCGCTCTCAATAACTAATTTAAGGGCTCAGAGAAAAGATTTTTTTATCCCTTATGGTGTGGTAGATAGATGTGGCGCACAGATGATTATGCATAATTTATGCGCAACGGAGCGGGGGTCAAGTGAGCACAAATGACAGTGCGCGGTGCGGCGATGGGGCCGCTCCATGCGTTTTATCAATGGTCAGTAATTTGCGAACATTCACACCTTATGGCGAGATTACTGGACTGAGGGTAGGCCATAGCTTTGTCGCGTAAGCGGTGAACATCGATGTCGGTGGATAATCCACACAAAAGCTGTGTCCTTGCGGTAATCCACAGTGGATTACCGCAAGGACACAGCTTTTGTCTCAGCGGCAAGCGATACGATGTCAGAACCATTGAGGTACAATATCAGTACAATATAATTCAATGGTCAGAACACCAAAAATGGAATGTACTAAGCTGTTCACGACACACCACCACATGCCACCACGGATTTACACCAATTCTGTATTCTGTGGCGATAAGATGATTCTTTAAAAAATCCCCAGACCCCATCCATTATCCACTTGAGTAGAATGTTTGCTCGTACAAAGTGTCGGGGATGTAGTTTGATATGGGACAGGTGACAATTGCCTTACAAAAGCCGGTGTTTCGCAATCAGCCTGAATAAGTTTCTAGATACTTTATTTCTTTCTTGGCACTTTGTCACTTGGCGCTACAGCTAAAGCTGTGGCCAATGTATATTTGCTGTACAATCTTGTGTCTGACCGCCTCGTACTCAGCTGTCGCTTTTATAACAAAGTTATGGCCCTGCGGCCAAGTTTTATGGAACGTTTTATCCATGTCATGTAATATTTGTTATTTTGCTCGGCGCGGGAACAATGCGCGTATTAGCACGCGCCTTTTTATGGGAGGGAGGTATGTTCTGCGATGATGAGCAGAATGTGATGTTGGCTTAACGGCTTGAGGATACTTTTTGTGATGTTGGAGATGGAAAACATTTACATTATTAAGATATAATTATTATACTAAGTAGGTACCTATATATTACTAGCCGACCCCCGCGACTTCGTCCGCCTGGATATAGGTTTTATATAGGATCGGATTGGATCCCATAATCCTTTTTTGAACCTAAACTAAATGTAGCGGGTAGCCTAAGTTACTCCTTATAACATCACCTATCTGCCATTGAAAGTTCCATCAAAATTGATCCAGCCGTTTCGGTAACACTGGTCTGCAAAAAAAATTTTTTTTGCACTCCTTCATATTATTGTGCAAGATTATTATAGATGTGATACTTCTCTACAGAAACTTGGTTTAAAAAAATATGTATCACGTATATATTTTTTGTGAGGGAATTTTTAAAGAAAACAATTTTTTGTTTGAAAATAAATCATCGTTTTAATATAATTAGGACAAAATATTACATATAATCACACTAAAACATTAAAAACCATAAGACAATGTAATTACATATTGCTTATATCATTTCACTTGGTAGTTTTTTTCTTTTTATATTTTCTAATGAAGTTTCGCGACAAAAAGACCAACAAAAATAGGCAAACATTGCTTTCGACCATTTTCCATTGTAACGCCTCTCAATGTACAATATGACCTGATGAAATCTTTCACCGTGTTCATCAGATACCACTCTTAGATTTTCGGGATAGAAATCTAAGTGAGAATCTAAAAAATTAATTTTAAGTACCATATTGCATTTTAAAGCTTTATAAGAAGACAAGGTCTTGGATGCTTTCCTTGTAGTTTTCACTTTTTTTTTGTTTCCAAGAAAATTGTCGAAGTCATACAAAAGTAACAATAGTTTTGATGGTTTTGAGGTTCCATCCAAATCATGGGCGTTGAGAATGGCATAGTTTTATGACTTTTTTTGAGCCAACCTCTAAAAGCTCTTGAACAACTCTTGCAGCATATTTTCGAAAGTCAATTTTTGTCTCTATCATCGACCGGAATCCCAAAATAACGCACATTAGTGATATTAACCAGACTAGTCAATGTGTTCCGTTGAGATTTTATGGTAAATTTACCGCAAATGTAGCAAAACACGTCAGGAGAGTTTTTGCAAATCCTTGGCATTTTGTACCTACAACAAAATTAAATTTGCCATAAAATTAAAATTATATTTTAATCACGTTCTAATCTTTTTTGCTATATAGTTGAAACTACACATAAATTTTAATTACATGTATCAATATAATATAAAACTTACCGATATACTAGGTTAAAATCAGCAACAATCACTTTACAACTTTATATCAAACTGAGCGCAACGGAGTCACAGCAAGAACTGCAGAAACGTATGCATTAGTGTAAAATCATCATCAGTTGATATCGTTCTCTCTCTTTCTATCAACCCAAGTCATTTTTGTGTGGAAAAATACGATACAGAATGAATAAACTAGCGTTAATGCAAGAATGACTCACAAAAAATACAGAATTTAGAGGTATTTAAAAAAATAAAATAAAAAATAAAATATACGTGATAGCAAAGAATAAGAAGCAGATCTAGATTCAGCATGTTAAGCTCTTCATATTTATCATATTTTAATTTAAAGGAGGATTTCGTTGCAGACCAGTGTAATTAGCTGGAACAAATAGACAGATCGACAAACATAAATTTAAACGCACACCAGTTTAAAATAAGCCGTACGTTCAAAGATCCGGGTCCCAAATTATTTGAACCCAATAAATGTCTGTCATTTCTGAACTAATAAACCTATGACCTTGAAATATTTACGGGACAATACTTAAAGTACTACCTTTCTAACAAAAAAATAATGAGTTAAATCAAACTACGCGTTAATGAATTACAGCTAAATACATGTTTTCACTTTCTTCCCCTCTCCCTAGGGAACCGTGCTGAATTTCGGGATAAAAAGTATCCTATAACCTACCTCGGAGTATAAACTCAAATCGTACCAAGTTTCATTCGAATCCATTCAGTAGTTTCGGCGTGATGCGCGGCCAAGATACAGACAGACAGACAGACAGACAGACAGACAGACAGACAGACAGACATACAGACAGACAGACAAAAATGAAACAAATTGCAGTTTTGGCTTCAGTATCGATTATAGAATGCCCTCCAACAAAAAATTTCAAAATATCTTCAATGTACAGAATTGGATCTGTTACAGTTTTATTATATTACTAGCTTTTGCCCGCGGCTTCGCCCGCGTGAATTTCGGTTTTTCACAAATCCTGAGGGATAAGTAGATTTCAGGTCCACCCGCCCCCCGCCGCGCGGCGGCGTACCGCGGTACCAGCGGTACCGCGTACGGCGGGCGCAGGGCGCAGGGCGCAGGGGCGCGCGGCGCGGGGAGTTCCGTGCAGCGCGAGCGTCGGCCGTCGCGACCGCGCGCAGCGAAAATACCTATCAGGGCGTTTTTTAACAAAAAGTATTTCCATTCCATTCCATCCAATCCAATTTCCAGAACAAAAAGTAGCCTATCTGTAGTAAGTAATAACCCGTCCACAAAACGGAAAAATTCCGTGAGATCCTTACGATTTCGGAATGCAATTCCTTACAGCATCAGGGTTGAGGAGTTGGACATGTACCTACTTCGAGGTCATTCAACAATAAAGTCTTTAATTGGTATCCCTAATATCAATTTAAATAACCGACAGTGCCTAAATCCCATTAGTGTTGGGGATCAGATCCCCTACAGCATCAGGATTGAGGAGTTGGAATCCAAATTTTTTGTAGGACAGTGTCGCAATGTTTCTCTATCGATTAAAAAAAAAATTACGCAAATCGGTTGAGAAATCTCGGAGATATCGGTGTACATAGGTAGAAAAACACAACTCCTCCTTTTTTGAAAGTCGGTTAAAAAAGTAGCCTATGTTACTCCCTGGTTAATTCTCTACTTGTATGTGAAAGTCCCGTCAAAATCGGTTCAGCCGTTCCAAAGATTAGCCCGTTCAAACAGACAGACAGACAGACAGACAGACAGACAGACAGACAGACAGACAGACAGACAGACAGACAAAAATTTTAAAAACGTGTGATTCGGTTATAGTATCGTTCAAATAACCATATGAGCTTAATATGAGGTAGTTATTTCGATATTACAGACAGACACTTCAATTTTATTTATTAGTATAGATGTATCTTAGAACCTTATTATTTTCTAAATAGCTAGAACTGTAGAAATATCTAGTAGGGATATTCCTTTAATCTATACTAATCACTGATACTAATATAATAAAGCGGAAGAGTTTGTTTGTGTGAACGCGCTAATCTCAGGAACTACTGGACCGATTTCAAAAATTCTTTCACCGTTGGATATGTACGGGATCCTTGAGTGCTATAGGCTATTATATATGCACCACGGGCAAAGCCGGGGCGGACCGCTAGTTGGATATATTATGAAATCAAACGACGAAAAAAAAAAAGGTTCAGCCACCCCCGATCCTAATACTTCCTAATATATCCTTTTTTGTAACTTGTAATTAGATAGGTATATTTTTCGTATTCGTTTTTAAAAGAAATATTCATGTAAAAGAGAGTAAGTATTTAAAACTATATAGATCTAAAATACTGCTCTAAATAGGACCTGTGTAGAAACGTAGAGCAGAGCGTTGGAAATAAAGTAGTGATGTAGCACCAGAGTTAAAGAAGCGACCCCTTGCCCCCTCGCCAACGTAAGAGTACTCCTAGAAGTACTGCCCTGCCGTGATTGGCTTAAACTGAATTACCCACAAATACTTGCGTGTTCACATACATACATGGTGAATCTTCAGAGTGTCAGGGGTCTGACTTTAGTAAAACGTCAAAAGTAAAAAAAAACTGTTTTTACAAATATTTTTAATATTAATACACATCGGTAACAAAACATCTCTAAGAAAACTTCTGAATAAAATAAACACTTGTTAACAACAAAACTCCATTTATGCAACAACAGTGAAATAAACCATAGATGCTTCAAATAAAAAATCCCACAAACAGCGAAATGTTTTCTAAATCCAACCCCAAAATATATTAACAAGGGAACAATTACATTTAATTTACCGATGCACTTTTTAATGTGCCCCAATATGGCCCTCCCCTATAATATTCTATGAGCTATCTTTTTTAGGCGGCGTAATAAACTGTGACATTTGTTTAAAATTACGAGTTGATATGACCCGAAGGGTATCGCTCCTAAAATTCAATTGTATGAAGTGGCACTTGTTCAAAAGTATCCAATAATCCGGCAATTACGGTTAAAAACGAACAAGCGAATATATGTTTTGTGTTGTTGCAATAAAAGCTATACTTAAAAAAATAACCGGCCAAGTGCGTGGCGGGCCACGCGCAGTGTAGGGTTCCGTAGTCACAATCCTCGGAAAACAGGTATAACTCCTTAACCTGTGAACCCTACTTAGCCGTGATAGTTTTCCTTTAAAATTGATTATATACCCTACTGCTGTGAATTTTTTCAAGTTCCTATATACTGCCATTTGGCTGATAGAGGGGGGGGACACTTGACTCTAATAAAAATTTGCACTTTAAAACATTATATTTTACAAACGGATCTAGAAATCGAAAAATGATGTTCCCACACCCACAGTATTTTTAAAAGACCTATTCAACGATACCCCACACTATGGGGTAGACGAGAAAAAAAATATTCATCCCCACTTTACATGTAGGGGAGCTACCCTAAAAAAAATATTTATCAAAATTTTATTTCACCACTTTGTCGGCGTGATTAATATTTATACTCATGCCAAATTACGGATTTCTAGCACTAATAGTCTTTGAGATTAACCGAGGACGGACGGACAGACGGACAGACGGACAGACGGACAGACGGACAGACGGACAGACGGACGGACATGGCGAAACTATAAGGGTTCCTTGTTTACTACGGAACCCTAAAAAGCAAAGCGATTGAATATGAGCCACGAGTTTATGAGAACCTCTTGTATTTTAATGTGATGTTGATTTCGAATTGTACTTTTTCATTTATTCGATTTAACCTCACTTTGAAATTAATACATGCATTGCCTCTCTTTACTAAACTTAAGAGCTGACCTGACGGTACTGTTATTAATAAAATAATTAGAGAGGCATTGGAAAAGAAAATCAAAATATTCTGCCTTAAATATTTTCCTATTGTCGTATATATAGGCTTTTGTTGAATTAAACAATTAAATGATCAAATATTACATAATATACTTAAGTATCAGTTTAAAAGACTATTGTATTATACTAATAAATGTTTTGAAAAATACAAAAACAAAAGATTTGATTTTTGATCCGGTTCGAAGTACTATAAAAATTTATGTTACTGTTTTCAACAGACACTAAAATCTATGTTACTGTGCTGTGTATATAGTAGTTCATGTACTGTGCATCTCCAAAATGCTTCATCAAGATTGTAACACAGTAACACAGAAAAAAGTAACACAGATTTTAAATTTTTTGCATTTAAGTAAGATTTTATAAATATGGATTACGAAGTGTAATACGGTGCCACACAGTTTCAAAATTTAATATTCATCTCTTAAGTAAAGACATCCGGAAATTTCAGTATAACATCTAACGCAATTTAATTAAAATCTCAGGTACTAAGCATTTTCCACAGTTTTCTCAGAGAGAAACTAAAATTTTAATATTAAATCTACAGTTATATATTTCTGCAGAAAAATTACTGCATAACTGGAAAAGAGACATTCATAATATTATAATAAATAATATTTAAATTGGATGGAATATGATTATGATAATATACTTAATAATTTTAAACTATGAAATGATTTGAAAACACTAAAATACCTACAGCAGAAAATGAAATGACTACTTCAATAAAATGAATAATCTAAATTAATTTCTTTCAAATAGTGATACTTTTATGGGCACTTCAAAACTACAGACGGAAATATAAAATGTCTGGGTGCCTACAAAAATACTGAAATAATTGTGATATAATATGATACGCAAATAACACCATATGGACGAAATACATACATATCTAACAAACCAAAATACGCCCAAGCAGTCGTGAGCAATAAAAACCCTATTCTATCAATATAATACAATCCATAAACCGCACTCACCAGCCATATTTTTACCATTTTATCCATACAAAAATATTATCATTGAAAAAACGACATATCGATAAATAGGTTTTGACGATACGTAAATAGAGTTCTTTTTCACTTGTCTGAGCCCTGGGGTCGAAATTACCCCAGATTGTTTCGCTTATGATTCTCGGCTTCACGCCAAGCCGCGACGACATGTGTCGCAAAGGGTTAACTACGGGTTAAAACACTTTTGTTTTCTTTATAGCTTATGATAAAGGGCAAAGGGCAGCAAGTTCGCGCCCGACACCCGCTGTGAAGTGTTATTTTTGGAAAAAAGGGTTTATGTCAAAAAAATGTGTGATATCTTTATTATATGTATTTGAGGGGTTTCACATTCATGATAATTTGGTGGTAGATAAAGCGATAAATACTGCACCAATATTAATAGTAACAAGACCCACCCACCAATCTGCGGCACTTCAGAAATACTTATGTAATGCAAAAAAAAAAACGCATCAAAATCGGCCCAACAGTTTTCAAGAAAATAATAACATGCTTCCAGCAATCCCCCTTGTAGTCCATAGTCCATACCTTATCTTAGAAGTGATAAGTTGCAAAAAACTGCATTTCTAGTTAGTTAAGCATGTTAATCTTTCTGCAAGTTAATCTTCATTTAATTCGTCATTTAAGTTTATCTTATCTTATCTTACCTTTAATGTGTGATCGAAGACAAACACACAATCTCGCGGGTAAAAAAAAACCACAAGATGAATACCGATGGCCTGCGATGGAATTATACTAGCGGCACGCTATGATGGCCGGTTTGACACATTACAATAGTGATGTGGAATGTCAATTTATTCTCGAACAAAAAACAATTAAGTTTTGTTTTTGTACCTGATTAAATAGGTTTAATAAAACAAAAATGTATATGTTTATTTAATTTATTTGAACGAACTGAATATTTGAACGAAAATGAATATACATACTTTATATGCACACAAGAAACATATGAATACAAAAGATACCAAAAAAGGTGCCACAAAAGGCCATAATTAATCAGATTCGTCCATACTACTATTTTTACTGTCGTCACTGCTATCATCACATACATTAATAATTATATGTTCGTTTTCTATAATATTATCTATTTTCACATCTCTTTCATAATCTTCCCTTATTAATTTAACAGTTCTATTCACAACCTTTTCCCAGTCTCCTTTAGTCACATGTTCACAAGCTTCTTCTAATAATTTTAGCATTTTTTTTGTGGTAAATGGGGGTTCTGTATTGTGTCTTGCAGCATATCCCTTAATTTGAGCCCACACCAACTCAATCGCATTATACTCACAATGGTAAGGCGGTAACCGTATAACTCTGTGCCCATGTTCTAATGCTATTTCGTCAATGACGTATCGGATCTTGGTTGGTTTGTTTTCTTTTAAAAGACGTACTAATTCCGCTTTTAACATATTCATGTTTGCATCTACGCCATTTTTACGAAGCCATGCGACGATATCAGCTTTCTTTTGGGATTGGGCAGGTGGCTTGTCAATTTGCATCGAGTGGTATGGGGCGTTGTCCATAATTATAATAGATGGTTCAGGGAGGCTACACAACATTGAGGTAAACCATTCAGTAAACTTTTCTCCATTCATGTCTTCATGATAGTCTCCAGTGGTTTTTGACGCAAAAGCCATGAGAGAACCTTCGACAAACCCGTTGATGGTTCCGGCGTGACAAATTATAAGTCGCGATCCTTTTCCTACAGGAACTTTGGAAGTAGATGCTGCTGTGTCATCGTTCCAAGAACGGCCTACAGTATGGTTAGCATTAAGCCATGTTTCATCCAAGAACACAACATTTTGCCAATTTTTGATTTCTTTCACTTGCCGTAAAAAAGTATACCTTGCCATCGCTATATCAAATCTTTCCATCAATATTTTGCGTTTGTTACATTTTTTGTATCGAAATCCAATGGTCTTCAAAATCTTCGTTAAAGAACTTTCCCCACCGAAGAATAATCCAGCTTCCTTCAGTGAATGCACCAACTTTTTTCTTGTTGGATACTCCTTCTGTAAATAGTAGCCGTAAACATGTCTTCGGATAGCATCGGCATCAAAGCTATCGATGCCTACGACTCTTTTTTGGTGTGTGAAGTTTATTTTCTTCTGTGCCAGTCTCGCCATATTTTTTTTTAGTTATCCGTCTAACAGTTCGTTGTCCAATATTAAGCGCATCAGCTACGCGTTCAACCACTGACATTATAGGTAAAATTGGCCCTCCATTTTGAGCTTCACGATCGAAATAGTTACGAAGGCGTATTACGAACTCACGTGTCTGACTATTTAGAACAGTTCTCTGCGTACGTTCGGTCATATCGACGAAATCCACAACAAAGGGCTTGAACAGAGTCCAAATTAACGAGCAAGGGTCAACAGTAATGCAGTATCAATATTTGAAATCCAAAGCCAGGTCAAAACTATATCACAATCGCATTGCACTGACAGTTTATACTTTTCGAAGCAACGTCAATTCGAAACTGCTTTGTTTTGCATTGAGCATTGACGCGAGTTTGCCGGAGGTAGTAGTTGTGCTAGCCAGCGATCCTATGTGACGATCGTATTAGATTCCATTTTTAAAAATTTATTGATATTTTTTTGCGATTTCAGAGGTTTGTCCACATAGTGAAAATTGTTCATATTCACAAGTACATTCACCCCTTAAATGGTGCAAACTGATTTTTCTACACTTGTATACATTTAAGAAATCAATTTAATAAATAAATTTTGAGTCCTAAACCTAAAACTACATTCGATAAAATTTATGAATCTCTGCACATCACTATCGTCAATAAAGTAATACAATTATTTCCTTCAAAGTCGTTATCAATTAATACGGAACTTCATGAGCGGACAAACGTCAAACCGGCCATCATAGCGTGCCGCTAGAGTAGGACCCGATAGAACCTAAGTGTGTAACCACATGAATATTTATGTTCTAACCTAACCTAACCTAGCTTTTGAAAACAAAAAATAATTAAAAAAAAAATATGATTTCCGCGCTCTGATTTATAATATAAAACCACAAAACCAATGTTGCACCCAATAGGCGGCTAACTTTGGGAATTATGTTTAACAAAGTTTTACAAAATTTAATTTAACAAAATCGCCATTTTGGTCACAGTCCTGAAACTCTAGTTAAAATTTCAGAGCGCGGAAATCATATTTTTTTTTCAAAATTATTCCTATTTTTCAAAAGCTAGGTTAGGTTAGGTTAGAACATAAATATTCATGTGCCCGGCCGCAGGCCGGGCACTTAGGTTCTATTGGATTTTCTTCTTTCTCTTTCTGTTTCTCGAATTGCACACGCAACAGCCATCTATATTGTAAAATTGTAATAATTAATAAAAAGCATCATTAGAGTTGTAAAGAGTTTTATAATAATTCAACGAAATACAAATATCATACAACAAGATTAGTTTGTATGCATACTAGCAATGTATACAAAGTAGTCACTTAGGCTATTACAAAGTATACACGCGTATTTGCGTACTACCCTTGTATACATTGTAATCACAAATTGAAAAATCGCACTACAATATAAGTATACATAGCCAGAATCCTATGGGTGCATTCTGGCTATGTATATTATGTAAATACGCTGCGGAAACTGCATAGTGCGCATAACGGGAATAACAAATAATAACGTAATATACCTACTATACAAATAATAAATAATACTTAGTTATCGCAAACCAGTAACAGTGAAATATTATGTTCGTAGAAACCATCACCGCCGGCTATAAAAACTCTGGGAGTATTTAACATCAGGTTACTGCTACTCATAAAGATGGATTTCATATTCATACATTTTATTACAATCATTTTGGGATCTTTTCGTGATATTATTTTGTCACTAATTTTATGAAAGCTTTCATGATGTACAGTTACTTATTTATTGAATTTAAATATCTTGCCCAAAACGATTTCCACTATGGACGTTTCTTATTTCCCGTTCCTACCTAATATTTATTAAACGCCATATTTTTCATCAAAGCTAGAGCTTTAATGAAAAAGATGTTACGCAAAAATTTACAGGCTCTTTTCATCTGGGGGCTTCGCAGTACGAACGCCTTTCCTAAAGCTTTCCTGTCTGTAAATAAAACCTTTGTAAATAGAAACGTGACGATTTTCTCGGAAGCATGATAGCTGTATATTTACTCTTAACTCCATTTCCGAAGGGACTTTTGGCTTTTTAGTAAATTGGCAGATTCACAGGGCACCTATATTCTACATGCATACAGAGCTAACCACCACCACCGCCACTACAGCCTTTTAATGTCCCACTGCTGGGCACAATTTTCCTCTCTCATAGGATAGAGGGATTAAGGTGCGTCCAGACTTGAACATTTCACCGAACCGAACAGCGAACATTTCGGCGAACTTGTTACGCTTAGATGGGTTACTGGGAAACAGTTCGGCGAAACTTTCGCCGAACTGTTACCCAGTAACCCATCTCAAGCGCTCCAAGCGCGCCGTCCACATTGAGCGTAACAAGTTCGCCGAAATGTTCGCTGTTCGGTTCGGTGAAATGTTCAAGTCTGGACGCACCTTTAGAGCATAGACCCGCTACGCTGCTCCAATGCGGGTTGGCGGGCTACAGAGCTACATAGCTTACAGATCGACGTGATTTTTTGCATGGGTATCTATAGTTAGAAACTTGGAGAGTGACATAGGCTTTGTATCCAGGGAAACAAAATTTCCGCGAGATTTTTAACAACCTAAATCCACACTGACAAAGGTGCGGGCATCAGCGAGTATATGGTCCGGCAGCCGACGAACAAATTTTTAGTGATTAATAATAACAGGCTGAATCTTCGTGAGTAGGTTCGTTTCGACGAGACGACCAAGTTTTTCCTCTATGAAAATTCTCGATGGAGCTGAGATGTAGCTACTCGAGTGCGCAGGTGTTAAACATTTCGATTTGCTCTGGTGGGAAATCGTTCCACTAAAGTAGGACTATATTACTTAATTATACAAGTATTTACTAAGCTGCATACAAAAAATCAGATGGTTATTATTAATCATTTTTATGACCTCATTATTTGGAAATATTCGGAGTGGAGGAAGCTGTAAAATATTATTAATAGAGGAAAAACTTGGTCGTCTCGTCGAAACGAACCTACTCACGAAGATTCAGCCTGTTATTGATCACTAAAAAATTTGTTCGTCGGCTGCCGGACCAATAGGCATCTTGATAGAACATGCAGACGGAATCATCTTGCTGATGCGATTATAAGCGGTGATAGCCTAGTGGTTGATGGTACTTTATTATGAGAAATTGTGCGTTCATAGAATAGAATAGAATAGAAAAGTTTTTTATTCAAATAAACTTTTACAAGTGCTTTTGAATCGTCGATTGAGTCTACCACAGGTTCGGAATGCAGTTCCAGCCGAGAAGAACCTGCAAGAAACTCGGCGGTTGCTCTTTTTTAAAAATAACATTATAACAATTATTATTATTAATGTACATGATTGAAATGCCGTCTCGCTCGTCATAATAGGTGTTGTTACTCAACAGTAGCAGCGTGTATTGTAATGTAATGTAATGTGGGGCTGGGGCGGCACAGCGAAGCATTTTATTAAGGAGGAGCGACTTTGATCGATGTTCTTTTGTGTTGCTCGTTGCCATCGTGAAAGAATAAAGATTGACGCATCTACTTACAACGCGTTTACACCAAGGTGTAAGTGTAGTAAAACATGTATTCTGTTCAACTTTTTTTTTACTTAGTTAAAATTGACGTTGAAACATTTATAACTTTATTTACTGTCAAAAACACGAGCCTACGTGGCGTGGTAGCAAAAACAACTTTGCGATCTTCGGACAGCGTTGACAGTAAATAAAGTTGGTAATCGTATTACACAATGAACACAAAATTACTTTGCTATAATCCGCTAACAGTGACAAATTTGTGGGCACAACACCACACAAATTCACCACTTTAACTCGACGATCGTTTCGCTCCGACATCTTCAGGAGATGTCGACTTCACAACGGACGATTGCAAAGTGACAAACGTGTCAAATGAGCGGTCTTATATATTCTATCCCCGCTTAGTCATCTACCCTCCTTTCACTTTCTCTCTGGCCACGCCCCCTAAATGTGTTGAGCAACGGTGACACATTTATTTGCTCATTCTGCAATTCGACACTTCCACCGCTGTGCCCAACTATTTCCTAGTCTATAGTTGTGCCTACAAGTCACTGTTAGCAGATTATAGCAAAGTAATTTTGTGTTCATTGTATAATATCATGGAATTCCGCAAAGTAACGCCTGCTTCTATTCAACATTTAAAATCGTATTACGTTTATTCAAAACGTGTGGAATTGATAACCTCCTTTTTTAAGTCGGTTAAAATGAAAGTCTAACGGGTCCGCACCAAAGAAAAATTGCCAACTTTTGTGTTGACAACACGTTAGTGGCAAAAGTTTCTGTAAAGCTGGGTATCCACCAAAATTTTTTTAACAGCAAATGTACCTACCTAATACTAGTAAATAGTGATACAGAAGGTTTTTAAGTTTGTTTGATAAAATAAAACAGAAATTCAAAAGAAGGAGGTAAGTATAATAAGATTGTAGGTAGCGGCTTACGTTGGGACGTTTTTGAATATTCAATATTTCGTTATGGCATAACGGCAGCCATTTACATTCGGAAGTCGATAGAAATTGCCGCCATTTGACAAAATAGCTCATTTGAATAAGAAACACGAGATTTAAATATAAATAATCTGGAAGCTGTGATAGCCTAGTGGTTAGGACGACCGACTTCTAATCGAAGGTCGTGGGTTCGATCCCGGGGCACGCACCTCTAAAGGTGCGTCCAAACTTGAACATTTCCCCGAACCGAACTGCGTAACATTTCGGCGAACTTGTTACGCTCAATGTGGACGGCCGGCGAACCGAGCTTCGTAACATTACCGCGAACTTGTTTACGCTGTGTATTTATTTTAGTTTCATTCATTTAATGATCACAACTAACTAAACTAATCACAATGATCAAAATAACAAACAAGCTATTTTTTAAGAAAAGTTAAACCGACTTCGGTTCAGCAATCTCAGAGAAATCTGTTGTAACAATGAATAATATTAGTGGCATAGAGGTACAATATGTGTGACCTGGAAACTGATGATACAGTCTATGCTTGATATCCTTAATATGAATTCATAATGAACATTATTTCAATCCCCATAGTTTAGGTAGGCAGTACCTTGCAGCATCAGAGCTGAAGAGCTGAGACTTGGAATTTAATATTACAGTCTATGATTGATACTTTTAATATGAATTCATAATGAACATTGCTTCAATCCCCATAGTTTAAGTGGGCAGTGCCTTGCAGCATCAGGATTGATGAGTTGGAGCAAAAAAATTTTATGGGACTGTTTTGCAAACTTCTCCTGTGGATAAAAAAAAATTAAGCAAATCGGTTCAAAAATCTCAAGAGTAATTGGTGAACAGACATAGAAAAAAAATACGCGATGAATTGAGAACCTCTCCCTTTTTGGAAGTGGGTTAAAAATCATTGGTTTTTTCATTGAAAATTGAAATGGAATGGGAATGAATGAATGAATGGGAAATTGGTTCATTGTTTTTCGAAATATTCGCAAACCTACATTTACATACATACTCATTTACATACATATACATACAGGTCGAATACAGAACCTCTTTTTTTGAAGTTTGTTAAAAATAAGCTCAAGAGCCTCTGCGCGAATGAGCACGATGCACGATGCACTCACGCAATGACGGAGGAGTGGGCGAGTAGGTATGTGTTGTGACTTGTGAGTCGTGACAATATCCAACAATCCCATGATATACGGTCATAGGTCAAAGTACGGCACCGTAACAACAGGCGCACATGGTCACGTGACGAAATACAAGTGTGGATGTCTCGTAGTTACGTAGGTATTAGCGGAAATCCTTTGAAAAGACCGACTTTGAATGGATCGGCCCGAACACGTGTCTTTACTCCGAACATTTCAGAAATCACCGTCCACACTTGAACTCGGCGCACCGAACAATGTTCGCGAACTA
The DNA here is from genome assembly GCA_920104075.1 of Melanargia galathea. Lineage (NCBI taxonomy): Eukaryota > Metazoa > Arthropoda > Insecta > Lepidoptera > Nymphalidae > Melanargia > Melanargia galathea. The sequence continues at coordinate 3,916,783 of OV049859.1, read as the reverse complement.
TGCCACGTACGGTCGTTTCTTCGAGCGCTTGAGATGGGTTACTGTGTAACAGTTCGGCGAAAGTTTCGCCGAATTGTTACGCAGTAACCCATCTCAAGTGCTCCAAGCGCGCCGTCCACATTGAGCGTAACAAGTTCGCCGAAATGTTCGCTGTTCGGTTCGGTGAAATGTTCAAGTCTGGACGCACCTTTAGCCGCTAAAGACAGGTACAGACACAGTTATGAACAGAGTAAAACAAACACGTAGCGCAACATCCTGTGAACCCAGAATCAGCGGAAATCGTTACCAAAGTTATGAATTCTTAAAATTTAGATGTTACTTAATAGGTTTTAATCTAGGCATTTTCATTTTTGCTACGTTCAACTATGAAATACTCGTGGCATGTTTCCTTTGGCGGTGTATTTTCATATCGGCAAGCTGGAACGCGGTTAACGTGGTATATATGTAGAAAGTAATGTTGCCTAGGGCGTTGAATTCCATACAAATGGAAATGTTTCTTATACAAAGGGACTGAGACTTTTATGAAACTTTGTTGTGTTATTGAAAAAATATTTTAGTATTGTGGTATCTTTACACCACAATGTTTGTACCTATGTTTAGAAGTTAATCAATATTTTCGGCTGTAGGTACGTAGGTATAAAAGTACCTACGTGACAAGGCAAGACGCGCCTTTATTATTATTCCAGACAATGCCCTCCATTTCATCCGCGTGGATTTAAGATTTTTGAAATTGTTTTTTGTTATTAAAAGCTTTCGTCAGAACATAATTTCTAGTTCGATGTAAGTATGTAAGTACATATGTATGTATGTTCGTGATTATCTCCGCAACTAATGAACCGATTATGATGATTTTTTTCACTATCGTAATCTACATACTTTCAGAAAGGTTTTAATGTATATAACACATCGATTTATCATTTTCATGTAAGAAGTTATAAGCATAAATGTAGGTACATCTAGTCTAGTAATATAATAAAACTGTAACAGATCCAATTCTGTACATTGAAGTTATTTTGAAAATTTTTATTGGAGGGCACTCTATAATCGATACTGAAGCCAAAACTGCAATTTTTTTCATTTTTGTCTGTCTGTCTGTCTGTCTGTCTGTCTGTCTGTCTGTCTGTCTGTCTGTCTGTATCTTGGCCGCGCATCACGCCGAAACTACTGAACGGATTCAAATGAAACTTGGTACGATTTGAGTTTATACTCCGAGGTAGGACATAGGATACTTTTCATCCCGAAATTCGGCACGGTTCCCTTGGGAGAGGGGAAGAAAGTTAAAACGTGTATTTAGCTGTAATTCATTAACGGGTAGTTCGATTTCACTCATTCTTTTTTTGTTCGAAAGGTAGTACTTCAAGTATTATCCCGTAAATATTTCAAGGTCATAGGTTTTTTAGTTCAGAAATGACAGACATTTATTGCGTTCAAATAACTTGAGACCCGGATCTTTGCACGTACGGCTTATTTTAAACTGGTGTGCGTTTAAATTTATGTTTGTCGATCTGTCTATTAGTTCCAGCTAATTTCCGAAACGGCTGGATCGATTTTGACGGAACTTTCAATGGCAGATAGATGATGTTATAAGGAGTAACTTAGGCTACATTTAGTTTGGGTACATAAAATAATTATGGGATCCGATCCGATCCTATATAAATCCTATAAACACGCGAACGAAGTTGCGGGGGTCAGCTAGTATAATATATATGTCACTAATAATATGTTCTCGGAGATTGCCAGACCTGTTGCTGAAGTCGAACTTTTTAGTTCGAATCGATCGAAGTCGGTTCTTTTTTCTTTGAAAAAAAGTATTTAACTTTTTTTTGGCAAAAATTAAAAATCATTTTTTAACAACCGTGAGCAGCGCCGGCTATCTTTCTGCGAACACTCGTGAATCAACGCGTATAGGTGTACGGGAGAAAACGGGCAATATGACATCGATTAAGCGTGACAAATGGCCGGGTTATCCATCACCCGCGGGGTGTCCTGGCGCGGCGGACACAGCTGAAAGGGGCAAACCCTTTCATCAAACTCTACTCGCTTTATATACGAGATGTAATTTTTCATATTCTCAGTAGGTAGGTAAGTACGTAACATTTTTCCATTAAACTGCGCCAAAAACAAAACAACAATCTTCACAGCGAGAATCTTCCGTCGCCTCCCTCAAAATCATCCAAGCCGAAGCTTGGTTTTTACGTGCTTTTTAAAAGTAGATACATTACAAGTTCTAAATAGATAAGTAATTCAGAAAGAAAATTATATTAAAGTTGACCCTAGGGACTATACTTGAGCCAACATGATTCCCCGCCCCCAAAGAACACCATACGTCAGAAGATAGACTACCAGAAATGCAGAACTAATAGTTGATTCGAACTCGCCACTTGCTCCATTGCCGTCCACGCAATTAGCTTTGAAGTAAAGCTTCCTCTCTAAAAATATTCTAATCTTCCTCTCTAAAAATTCTCTAATAATATAATCTAATAATTGACATAGTAAATTGTCAGACAACTCCTGTTTACATTTTTGTTGTTCCCACACTAATCAAAGGTCTTAAATTAATTCCCACACTAATCGAAGGTCTTAAAATGGCCGATCTAAACTATTACACTAGTCGGGTCGATCTGATATCGATGGATCTCGACAAAATATGTCGAGTTGTCCATCAGTCGGCCGTTCCCAGGCTCGACCGCGGCGGCTTAAAGGGATCAACCCTTTCCACGGACCCGAAGTGCGATTAGGACGAGTGTCTTTTATTATTCGTTGCGGTGATGAATCTAATCAATAATTTACACTGTTTACATACAAATTACAACGACAGTAAAACCTACCTACTCTTGAAAGAAAATTAAACATATTTTTTTTGTCACTTTGGAGAGATACAATGTTCTAAATACCTGTTTGCATTTTTTAAAGTCAAATTGGTTGTAAATATTACAGTATTTTATGAGGCTTTTGAGACAACTTTTGGAACGCCAAAATGAAGGTAGATGTCGAAAATTCAGCTCTCATTCCGAGGTTGATCGCTAATTTGACTGGACTAACAAATATCTGAATGTTAAGAGTAGCTCTCAGAAAATCACATGAGCTTAAGAGAGGCAGTCATTTCGTAATCTCAAACAGACACTTCAACTTTATTTATGTGTATACATATAGATTAATTATCGTGAGGAAATGGTAATGAGGTAATTTCAATGTACAACCCGCTTCAAATGAAAACAAATTAGTACGGACCGTGGGAAAATAACGCACAGATTTAGGTTTAATGAGTACTTGCGGCTAAATGAGAATTTGACGACCCCCAGCTTATACAGGATGTTTCAATTATGCGCAGTGCACTGAGTGCAGTTCTGGAATCATTACGTTCATATGCGGGTGCGGCCGTAGCGCGGCGGGCGAGGATGCTTTGTCAATTATTTATTTACTTGCTTTGGAAGCACAACTTCATTCTAATCTCTGTGAATTATGTTTGGACTAGCTGTTGCCCGCGGCTTCGCCCGCGTTAATTTCGGTTTTTCACAAATCCTGAGGGAATCGTGGATTTCTGGTTCCTGTTCCCGCTCCCTTTTCTAATCTTTATACTTACTTTCAAGGTAGTTTGCTATATTGATCTACCTATAGCTGTAGATTTGGGTTCTTTCAAAATCCCGTGGGAACTGTGGATTTTTTCAGGATAAAAAGCCAGGGCATTATCTATCTCCATTCAAAATTTCAGCCAAATCTGTTCAGTAGTTACGACGTTATAGAGTAACAAACATCCAAACATCTAAACATCCAAACATCCAAATATCCGCACTTTCACATTTAGATAATTATTTAATAACTAAATAGCTTTACATTATTTATTAATTTATTTAGTTATTGATTTAGTTATTAATTTAGTATTTATTTAATTGCCTTCGGCCACCAGAGGGCGCAGCTGTCGTATCGAGATTCCGCCTGCGGCCGTCAGAGGTCATTGCAATTGCTTCGAGTTTCCAGCTCCGGCCGCAAGAGTTTTGACTATAAGAGGGCACTGCAATCGCTTCGAGTTTCCGGCTTAGGCCGCTAGAGGGCGGTGCGATCATTTTTAGTTTCCAGTTTTGACCGCACGAGGGCGCTGAAATCACTTCAAGTTTCTGGCCTAGGCCGCCAGAGGGCGCTGCGATCGTTTTTTAGTTTCCAGTTTTTGCCGCAAGAGGAAACTGTGATCGTTTTAATTTCCAGTATTGGTCGCAAGAGGGCGCTGCAATCGTTTTGTAGTTTCCAGTTTTGGCTGCTAGAGGGCACTGCTATTGCTCCAAGTTTCTGGCTTAGACCGCCAGAGGGCGCTGAGATCGTTTTAGTTTCTAGTTTTGGCCGCCAGAGGGCGCTGCGATCGTTTTTAGTTTCCAGTTTTGGCTGCTAGAGGGCGCTGCTATTGCTTCAAGTTTCCGGCTTAGGCCACCAGAGGGCGCTGTGATCGTTTTTTAGTTTCCAGTTTTGGCCACCAAAGGGCACTATGATCGCTTCAAGTTAGACCGCCAGAGGGCGCTGCAATCGTTTTTAGTTCCCATTAAAACTTTCATCCCCTATTTTACCACCCTTAAAAGCAGATTTTTCAAAATAAAATTTACAGAGTTTTATTATTTAAAACTCATAATCTAAATGCCGATTTTCAGGTCTGTAACTTTAAAAACATAGGACATTCATAAAAATTTTCATCCCCTATTTTACCACCCTTAAGGGGAGATTTTCCAAAATAACTTATACAGGTTTTTATCATTTAAAAATTATAATTTCATATCCTATTTTCATATCTGTAACTTCAAAAACATTACCTTCCAACCCCCATTTTACCCCCTTAGGGGAGGATTTTCGTGAAATATTTTCCAGGCTGATATCTAAGCCCTAGAATTAACCTACCTTCCAAATTTCAAGTTGATAATAGCAAAATTATAATTAAAACTTCCCATTAAAACTTTCATCCCCTATTTTACCACCCTTAAGGGAAGATTTTTCAAAATAAAATATACAGAGTTTTATTATATAAAACTAATAATCTAAATGCCGATTTTCAGGTCTGTAACTTTAAAAACATAGGACTTTCATACAAACTTTCTACCCCCATTTTACCCCCTTAGGGGAGGATTTTAGGGATATTAAATAGCCTATAACCTGCCCCAAAAGTTGGACAACCAAATGCAAAAAGAATTTTTCAAATCCGATAGGTACTTCCAGAGATTAGCGCGTTCAAACAAACAAACAAACAAACAAACAAACAAACAAACAAACAAACAAACTCTTCCGCTTTATTATATTAGTATAGATATGGACACGAAGACACGAATCATTGCAATATATCTCTATGTATATAAGACTTAAAAGTATCGGGATGAGTCATCGTCAAATGAACTATAGCAGCTAATTGTGTTTTTGGGTAACCAAAGGGTAAAACGGAGCCCTAATATAATTGATGTCTCTCTGTTGTCTGTCCGTCCGTCCGCGGTCCGTATATGTCACAGGTCTCGAGTTGAAAACGCAGCCCGAAGTATAATGCATATACCTATCCTATACTATATAATATTATACCTATAATGCATAATGCATTAAAATTATACAAACGTTGTAATTATTACACTTTTAGGAGTTGGCACTTAAGAGCTAAGAACACTATTTAAACACTGAAATACTTGCACGAACGGTTCGCAGGGTAAATGCTTTTAGTTCGTCGAGGGGATTCTTGCATCGTTTATCTTGCTACGTAGCTAGGGTACTTGGTAGGATAACTGTGAAAAACTGTTTACTAGCGCTTTGAAGTTGGAAGCTCCCCGCTTGCATGCACAGGGATAATAAAGAATCACAGTAATATTATAAAGGCGAAAGTTTGTGTGTGTTTGTTACTCTTTAACCAAGAAAAATCCAGTTCCTGCGGGATTTTGAAAAAACCGAAATCTATAGCTACAGTTATAGGTAGATTACTATAGCAAAGTTTCTTGAAAGAATCACAGTAATATTATAAAGGCGAAAGTTTGTGTGTGTTTGTTACTCTTTAACCAAGAAAAATCCAGTTCCTGCGGGATTTTGAAAAAACCGAAATCTATAGCTACAGTTATAGGTAGATTACTATAGCAAAGTTTCTTGAAAGAATCACAGTAATATTATAAAGGCGAAAGTTTGTGTGTGTTTGTTACTCTTTAACCAAGAAAAATCCAGTTCCTGCGGGATTTTGAAAAAACCGAAATCTATAGCTACAGTTATAGGTAGATTACTATAGCAAAGTTTCTTGAAAGAATCACAGTAATATTATAAAGGCGAAAGTTTGTGTGTGTTTGTTACTCTTTAACCAAGAAAAATCCAGTTCCTGCGGGATTTTGAAAAAACCGAAATCTATAGCTACAGTTATAGGTAGATTACTATAGCAAAGTTTCTTGAAAGAATCACAGTAATATTAGGTATAAAGGCGAAAGTTTGTGTGTGTGTGTGTGTTTGTTACTCTTTAACCAAGAAAAAATCCAGTTCCTGCGGGATTTTGAAAAAACCGAAATCTATAGCTACAGTTATAGGTAGATTACTATAGCAAAGTTTCTTGAAAGTAAGTAGGTATTAAGGTTGGAAAAGGGAGCAGGAACGGGGATCGGAAATCCACGATTCCCTCGGGATTTGTGAAAAACCGAAATTCACGCGGGCAGAGGCTAGTAATGAATAAAAGGAATGAAAGGTTGTTATAAAATGTACAAAATTATTTATAAAAGTTTATAAATAAAAATAGATGTAGACCGTGATAAATCAAAGTTTTATGATTAGCTAATTTCTGAGTGTTAGGTAATTTTTATTCCGAATTAAGCCATCAAACATTTACCTAATAGGTACATTTGCATGCTCGCTAATCAGATTACATCGCATAAATGTATAATCCCGAGCTAATCACTCCCAGCAATCTACCCTCGTGCGGCGTGCCTCGTGAGTTGTGAACTTGTGAACCGCTACAGCCACCTACTGCGGGTATGAGCTGTAATATAATATTCATAATTAACTAGCTAACTAACGAACCTCCTTCAATATCAGTAAGTAATAATTTTGATTAATTAGTTTACAATAGTAGATTGTATCATAAGGGAGCAAAATAATATTTTTACGGCGAGGGCGCTTTTTTGAATCCAGAGCGAAGTGAGGGATTGTATAGTAGAATCCCGAGCGTAGCGAGGGATTCTTTAGTACAATCCTGAACGTAGCGAGGGATTCAAAGTACGTCGCCCGAGCCAAAAATATATTGCGCCCGAGTGATACACTCTACTTTTCATCACCCTCTATGAGGAAATAAAAGGCGCCTCATATTTTTAACCACCGCCGCAAAAACGACGGGGTGTTATAAGTTTGACGTCTGTGTGTGTGTGTGTGTGTGTATGTCTGTCTGTTCCCCCATAGCTCTCAAACGGATGGACCGATTTGAATGCGGTTTTTTGTTTGAAAGGTGAATTAGTCGGGAGTGTTTTTAGCTATGTTTGTTTGATTAAAATCGGTCCAAGATGGCCGCCACCACAAAATGGCGGATTAATAATACAAGTATAAATTAAAAATTTAAGAAACCCCCGACATTCGCCATTTTGTGATGGCGGCCATCTTGGATTTGCATAGTGTTATTCTACTAGTCAAGACCTTTCATTTGATACCCATATTGAGGGAGTTGTGAAAAAATATGTAATCCGCCATTTTGTGGCGGCGGCCATCTTGGACCAATTTTCATCGAACATAGCTAAGAACACTCCCGACTAATTCACCTTCCAAACAAAAAAAACCGCATTCATATCGGTTCAACCGTTTGAGCGCTATGGGGGAACAGACAGACACACACACATACACACACAAACGTCAAAATGAAAGGTCTTGATGACAAGACCTTTAATTTGATACCCATATTGAGGGAGTTGTGAAAAAATATGTAATCCGCCATTTTGTGGCGGCGGCCATCTTGGACCAATTTTCATAAAACATAACTAAGAATACTCCCGACTAATTCACATTTCAAACAAAAAAAACCGCATTCAAATCGGTTCAACCGTTTGAGCGCTACGGGGGAACAGACAGACACAGACGCACATACATACACAGACGTCAAACTTGTAACAACAATAACAACAATCGATACTATCGTTCGCGCCTAGCCCGGTGGGACCACGGGCCCTTCATCTTCAATAAGTGCGCGTAAAAGATCTTTTAGGCGCACTTATAAATAAGTGCGATTAAAAGATCTTTTACGCGCACTTATAAAAATGCGTCGAAAACACCACCTTTGGGTGCACATAAAGGCGAACCAAGTCGTCCTTTTCGAATAGATGGGATGAAAAATACGAAGAATCATATCGGTTACCTGTACCTGTACCTGAGCCTCACGTGATTAATAGACGATCCCTTTTAAGCATTTAAAGATGGTGATAGGCTAGGTTTTCATTCCAAAAAATCGTACATAAACGTACATTGCGTGTTTTTTTTTTTTGTATTCATCCACAAGTTAGTCCTTGACTGCAATCTCACCTGATAGTAAGTGACGATGTAGTCTAAGATCGAAGCGGACTAACTTGGAAGAGGTATGGCAGTTTTTATTAATTTTTTTAATAAAAAAATATTCGGCTTCTACACGGTATCGTATCGAAACGCTAAATCACTAGTGGCACGGCTTTTGCCGGTAGGGTGGTAACCAGCCATAACTGAACGCGGAACCTCCCACTTACAAGACCACTGCGCCAGGAATGTCGGCGAAATGTGTTATCAAGTAAAACTAATTATGCAGGAAATAGGAATCTTATAAAATTACAAAATATACAAAAATTAAGGAATATCTGCACAATCTACAACTGCAAAAAGGTCCTTGCAACGGAACGCTTACATTAGTCAGTGTACCGCAGTGCACCACTAGCGCCTTGCGGAGCCACGGCTTAGGTGAGCCGGAGATTTATAACTCCGCTCTAGTGATAACTCCGTAGCCCGCGTCCCGCTGGGAATTGATCGCGAGAAGCGATACATCTAATGGTAGCTGGCAGGCAAAAAGTACAGAAAAATTTAGACGAGGAAACGGTCACAATACTGCAAAAAAAAAAGAAAAAGATTTAAACCTACCTTGGTCCGAAGAAAAAAAGAAAAATAAGAATATCCCTACCACTTTTTTTATAATATCGTGTACCAATACCGACCATGACACTATTGAATCTTCGTTTAAACTTTAATAAATAAAGCCAGTTGGATAATCACGTTTTTTTATACCTTCAATCTATTTGCAATTCATATCAACATTGTTATTGTCAAAAAATACAGTTTTTGAATTAATTTACTAATTATTTATTATTAGTAATTTGTTGACAGATTGCGTATAGATCGAATATAGAAAACGGACAAGATAAATGAGTGGAATACATAAAAACATTACACCCGACAGCATACGGAGAGAAAAACAAGTCTACACAGCAGCAACAGCAGTAAGTAAGTTTGGAGGAGTTCGCTCCTAACCTGCAATGAAACTCATTCGCTACAAACAAAATGAGTTAGTTGGAACAACTTGAGTGCGAGCGACAACCCCGTTGTACGAGTACAAATGAGCGATAACTCGCTTGAGAAACTAAACAAAGGGAATGTAACTACTCTAGTTGTAATACTCTAGAGCCAATTTATGTCTTTTGTCTGGATAACACCTAATGTCTTTCTCGTAAGATGCTTGCTCGTATGTGACATGTATGCCTGGTCTAATGTTGTGACTCTACTGTGTTGTTATTTTATTGTATTGTGCTTATTCACTTTCAAGCGGTGTTAGAGGTTATAATTTTTTAAACCTCTTTATCTATCTCTTGAAGCCTATTTTCTAATTTAGTTAGAGGTCTACTTAGTTCACAAAATGTAATATGATCAATTACCTACTGTCCATTGCTATTTCATACTGTTACTGGTATTGTTAATTGTTATTTTGATTATGGTAAGGTCACGAACTCACGACAGTATGAAAATTTAAAGCTTAGTGTGAAAATGTAATAACAACGTAGCATGCAAATATTAACGCAATAAATTAAATTGATAGCCTTTGTGACCATGATGAAGCGAAAAATAAAATTTCGTTCAATTTAAAAATGGCGGATTTAACGTGTGCATCAGAATGGCGGGTGTATGATTGTAACATGAACCTATAGAAGAGGACTTGGCATAATGTCCTATAGAAAATAGTGGATCGGAAAATAGCTTAAGCTTATCAAAATTTTCATAAGTGTGTAAGAGACAACACTACATTTTTAAACACTACATTTTTAAACAGATCGTGGCAGAAATTTTATTGCAACTTCCCTTAAGATGGCCTCCCTAAAATGTATACATGAACACTCACACACGCACAACTTGAGACATCACAATGAACACGCGCCATTTTAGGTTGGTGGATTGTGCGTGTGTGAGTGTATTTTTGGCACGTTTTTAAGGTAGGTATGCCTACTCTACTTATTATTATTATCTCTATGGATTGTAAACGTTCACACTAATTATGCACATAATATTGTAATAGTGCCTAACATAATGACGCTAACGACTCGTTTTTTGTTTCATAAATAATGAGCTTGTGGCTACCACGGTCTGCGCTATTTGTATTAGAAAATAGATTTTGACACTCGTAATCACAGAATAGGTACAGAAAACAAATGGCTATAACACAACAAAATATTCACTTTACATTAATTAAGTTACTATTCTTGTAGTGGAGACCGCGTACCGAAACGACAGAAGCAAAGGACGCATGGAACGATCTTGCTCACAGAAAGGGATAGGTCTCTCACCCAGGCAGCAGGCTGAATGCAAATGGGCTGATGATAATGACGATGATGACGACAACGATTGAAATAATGTATTGTTAAAAGTACAAACTACGATTTTAATTGCAAAACAAGGCCCGCATTTAAAGATGACACATAGCACTGCTTAAAACTTGGACAATATAATCCGTATAAAATGTGGATGACCGGTGTGCCAATAAATTTAAAACTTTGCCGCTGCGGCTACGTACATAAATACACAGTTTTGAAGTTTCATCTCGTCTTATAAACTAATAGTACCTACCTACCTACCATCTACATAAATATTCTTTCCATGTTATGAAAGCTAAAGTTTTCTCAAGTTTCACCTAAAAATTATAATGTTTAGTGATTGATAACTTAAACCTCCATACATCCACACTACAAAAATGTGTCAAATACATTTTGTTATAGTCAGCCCGCATCGTAATGAGTAATGACAGAATCTCTGATTACAAGAGTTTTACTTATTATTATCAAAGCAGATATAAGTCTGTCTATTACACCTAATAATTATTATTAACACTTTTCATTTTTATCCTTGTTCTAAAATTACTAATCCCCGGAATGTGCTACAAAAAGTCAACGGCTGCAAGTTTTGGACAAAAAATGTCGAAAAAAGTATACGAAAGGCCCGGTGCATCCAATTAGGTGATTTAGATTTTAGAGATGTTATTTTTATACTCTGTAACTAAGCGCATTCTACCAACTGCGTTCTGTACTATAGTAAATATATAGAATAGAATAGAATAGAATACCTAACTTTTATTTATTGATCCAACATATTACAGAAACGTACGTGTCTGTAGGTAAATACTTAAAATCTAACTAAACTAATAAGTAGATATCTAATCTACTCAGTTCAGCTTCAGATCTAATTAAGCTAATTATATGTACATAATTGTGGATACAAAAGTGACGACTAACGCATTAATTCTTTCAGAATAACAAAACATTATAAATCGGTGCTTTAAGAATTTCGGTGCTTTAAGAAAAATTAGAAAGAAAAAAAAATAGAAACTTTTAGATCTAAAGATCTAGATTATAATAATATTATGTATAATTCGGTGTATATAACGCATCCGCTGGGACCCGCGGCTGAGTGTACGTGCTCAGAATATACAAGATCTCGAGAGGATCTCTGTCCTCATCCTCATCTTACTTCCGCACTGAATAACGAGCGAATTGTTAAATCTTGTATATAACTTCTCAACTTTAAAATGTGCTTCGTGAATTTGTGATGTTGCTAGTGCTTTCAGGTAGGTAAAAACTGATTTTAATTCTATGGCTCTATTTCATGATAATGCTGCAGATAAGATGCAGATTAAAATCAAATAAGACATGGATAAGACTTTTCTTTCATAAGACAATTATGAAGGAAAAGACACAGACATGATACAGACAAGAAGAAGACAAAACCCAGATAACACAGAACACACAGACAAGACGCAGATAAGACACAGAAAACACGCAAACAAGATACACAGAAGCTACAGAGTAGACGCAGACAATATACAGATAAGAATCATACAATATACAAGATACAGTACTATTACCTACTATTTAGTTTATAAAATTTATTTGAATTTGATATAACTTAGTAAAAACCATAGTTAAAAACCGGTAAACACTAATTCCAAGAAATACTTAGAGGACTATCATTAATTCTGTACTAAGTAGAAGAAACTTTTAAAATTACAAATTACAATACGTGACAGAGGCAAAAATAAGGCTCAGTTTTTATACTGAGCCTTATTTTTTAATTCAATTATGTTTAAGTAACATCCGGAAGCTCGAGACGGAACGCTACGCTACGCGGGCTGAATACAACGGAACTTTAGCGGGATGTTTCAAGGATCTACGCCCCACTCCTTCCGTAGGGGGTGACAATGTTATGAAACCTATTCAGAGAATTGCGATCACGTTCAATGTGTAAACTATTAACGTCTCAACAGATGGATGTCCACTCTGAACATACTCGTAGATCTGCTACGACAGTAGTTAATAGTTATGCTTTGAATTTGCTAAATAAACTATCTTCTTCATCGTGCCGTCTCCTTACGAAGGTTGTCAATCATTAGGGCAATTTCAACTTTAGAGACCGCTGTTCTAAATAAAGATTTGGTGTTCTTCTCAAAGTCTCAAGCCTGTCAAAGACTGAAGCCACGATATCCTTCTGCGGCCAGGCCTCCTCCTGCCTGCCAGCATCATCTATCTGCTTATAGGCCATCAAAAATTGTTTGTCTGTAAAATCGATTTACGGACGATAATTTTACGTGATAACGTCATAAGAAAACATTATAGAACACACACATATATATAGGCCGATCGTGCCTCTCTATCGCTTGTTCCGCGCTCTCGCTTGCACGCTCGGCTCAGGCGGAACGTGACACTTTTTCGTGCGTGCAACCGGCGTTCATCGATTTATAAGACGTTAAAAATCACTTTAAACTCTCTCACTAATCAGTAATTACTCCTAATGACAAGCTTACCATCACAGGTATTAGGTGTAGGTACCAAAATTACCACTAACCCCGTAGCTACAGCTACTCGTATAGTTCAATGCCGAGCCAGTGACCGAAGCTTATTTTCCAGGTCACTAAGCTTTAACCGCAACCTAACAAGTTTTAGATACTCACAAGATCCATAATAAAGAGTTTTAAATAGCAAGTTGAGGTTTTTTTAAGGTAAAATTTTGTATACTATAGTGACAGTGGTAGATTCACTTGACGATTCAAAAGCACTTGTATTAAGTTTGTTTGCATAAAAACTTTTATATATAGAGATTTGGTACAGAGAATATTCGTTATTCGCGCGATTTTTTTTCGCAGAATTCTGTGACATATGGAAATGTATGAATCTGCACGCACTTACGATTTAAAATTCGTGAAAAAAATTCTATTGAAATACGGAAAATAAACCGCGCGAATAAACGCAGTGCGGGCCCGGCCTTAGTAGTTAGTACCTAGGTACTTACTCTAAAAGATCGACTAAGGAGAGATTTTTTGAATTGGAGTGAAAAGGGGTTTTAAAGTTTGTATGCAGAACCTCCTCTAGTGCCTCTATAAAATGATAATGTAGGATCCTGAAAACTGCCTTACCGAGCATTTTTTCAAGTAGTCCACACAGGCATCGACAAACTACAACCCGAGCTAAATTAAACTTTATAATAAACGGGTACAGTACAAATTTGAATGTGTAAATATTCATGTAATTTGAGTAAAAAGGGCCACAACTCTGCTGTTCGGGCTTACGGCAAACCCTAATACAAAAGTTTTTATAAACCCTCCAGCGGTGTTTTGTGACAAAGTGTACAGTCAGCTGCGTAGAAGTGTCGTACCTACTGTCGACGTAGGCACACTCTACGTTAATGTCTTTTTCATACTTTCATATTAAACTAGCATCTGCCCGCGGCTTCGCCCGCGTGAATTTCGGTTTTAAACAAATCCCGAGGGAATCGTGGATTTCCGGTTCCCGTTCCCGCTCCCTTTTCCAACCTTTATACCTACTTTCAAGGAAGTTTGCTATAGTGATGTACCTATAGCTGTAGCTATAGATTTCGGTTTTTTCAAAATCCCGTGGGAAATCTTATATTTTCCGGGATAAAAAGTAGTTTATGTGTTAATCCAGCATATAATGTATCTCCATTCCAAACAGCCAAATCCGTAGAAAAGATCTCTCTGTACATGAAGAATCTCATGTACCTACAGAGAGTCTCAAGATATCTATGAGAGGTGAATCAATTAAAATAAGAATTTTAAAAGAAAGTTTCCCGCTTTACTTTAGCGGAGTTAAAAAGTATTCTTCGCAGCACGTGAAATATAGTTTTTCTTGCCCTCTCCACCTACAGCCCGCGAATGCCGAAACAATAATTGCGAAAAGTTGTGGCAGCTATGCAGGTAATTGTATCAATAGATAGACGTCCACAGTTGGACATAGATCTAGCATACGATAGGACACGATCTTGCGCCGCTTGTATCCAACGATTGCTAGCGACTTGCTTGATGATCTCAAGCAAGTCGCCATCTAGTCAAGTCTTCTAACGCTATGTTTGCTGATGCGGGGTCACCATTGGAGTAGGTACCTTGGGACCCCAAAGACTCGGTTTTTCGAGTTAGTAAGACAATATATACGTATACGTAAGTACCTAAGTTCTTAATACATAATATTTCTGTGTGCTTAGTCTAAGATCGGAGCACTCGAAAACGAACTCGCAAACTATTGATCGAATCACAAGTGAATTCAGAGCAAAATGAACTCAAATACTCGTATTTTAAAGTCGTAATTCCATAGTTCGAATATGTATTTTACAACATTTCTGCTTGGGGTGCTCGTTGTGTTCGAATGCTGAATGTATTGGCGAACTCAAACCTTAATACAAGCCATTTTAGGTCTATTTTACTCTGAAATCGATCAATAGTTTTCGAGTTCGTTTTCGAGTGCTCCGATCTTAGACTAAGCACTCTGGTCTAAAAGTAGGTAGGTACACTTCCGAACTTGTGGTTTTAGTCGTTTCTGAACATCTTGAAGTCGAAAAGCTATTATTTTGAACTTTATTAGAATGTAAACACTGGGAGATATTTACTTTAATTTCTAACATCTACAAAGACGTTCGGCATCAATCTACAGCTAATTAATCATTATGAAGCTGTTATGAAGTGGTTCAGTTAACGCTTTAAACATGCCCTTTGTTAATACATAAAATCTTGAATTAGGCATAGAGTCGGTATTATTTTAAAGCCAAGGTAGGTCCATATGTTTATGAGCGTACCTATGTGCCTATAGTAGGAGCGGAGTTAATTACTTTTCAGATTTAGAGCACATGCTCCGCACACGGTGACTTGCTCTGTTTTGCTTTTGCGATGAATAAATTTACAGAACGTGTCGTATAGAATTTATGAATTTTAAAATTGAATCTATAGTGTGACTGATTGATAGTATGAATGAATGAAATAATAAATTGATAATGAATGTACACTAAGAAGAAACATAAATGAAATAATATTATGTACTTACATAGAAATTTACGGTCGGAAAGCAATATATTCATCGTCAACTAACCGATAGACGACAACACCTGGGGGGTTATTCTGTAACTTAGTTAGCAACTGAAAATAGTTGCCAACGAATTAGTTCGATATACATTGCTGCTTTACTGTGTAAAATTATGAAAACACTTTATATTTCCCACAGTAAAGCAGCAATGTATATCAAACTAATTCGTTGGAAACTATTTTCAGTTGTTAACTAAGTTACAGAATATCCCAGCTGGACAGGTCTCTTGTAGTCAACCCCGCACTGCAAGTTCTTGTACTCCTTGTTCCAGCGTCAACCTGTGACTCTCGTTTAATGTCATCTGTCCATCAGCTAATGGCGTATTTCTATAGAGCTATTAATAGTCCCTTAATAGCGCTTTCAAGTGCGAGTTCGCAATTCGAGCACTATGGAACTTCAATAGTTATCGGTCTTCCGAGCTATGTCCCTGCGCAAACCATTATAGCTTCGCAACTCATTGATGTACCAGAGTTACCGTACTCTGGTTCTTCTACAGGTCTCTTCTGATGTAATCAAGTAGAGATACTCTGACTATATCTTTCGCCATCGCCCGCTGAGTGAATTTTGCGTTTAGCATGTCTCCAGTATCAGTAGGAGGCATGCTAAACGCAAAGTTTTTGATTTCAAGACCGAGACTTATTGTGAAAAGGTAGTGCGTTTTTTTTTATTATACTTAAGTAAATGTATTCGTTTGTTTAATCTTTTCTCCTCCAATTAAGCGCGACAATTATGTAAATTTAAGGTTTAGGACAGCAGCGTTGTTTAAAAATTATGAAACTTACGTGATAAAAATGAATAAACAAAATGTCCGCAAGGCCTCTGCAACGAATCTTGTGCAAGGATTGACCTAATTAGATCCTCTGAAAAACTTGACAGCGTTGGAAAATTGTCGCTTGACTTCCTAAAGAAGGTCTAGGTCAAGGATCTAAGCCATTAGAGGTTGGTATTAGTTTAAGTACCTACTTTAGGCTTAATCGATATTCATATTGCTTTAACAATATTAATGGCCCCTAGTTTAGAGTGTTTAATGTGCGAAGTTCTAACTGGAAATTGGTCCGTCTATACTCTATGCTCTAAATACTTGACAAGTATTTAGAGCATTTATTAGGCACCTACTAATAATCTCCTTTCCCTTCTAAATAAGCGTAGCTTGTGCTTGGAGTGGATAATCATGATCAACCCATTACCGGCTCACTACAGAGCACGGGTCTCCTCTCAGAGTGAGAAGGGTTTTGGCCATAGTCTACCACGCTGGCCAAGCGGATTGGCAAACTTCACACACCTTTGAGAACGTTATGGAGAACTCTCAGGCATGCAGGTTTCCTCACGATGTTTTCCTTCACCGTTAAAGCAAGTTATATTTAAATACTTAAAACGCACATAACTCCGAAAAGTTAGAGGTGCGTGCCCGGGATCGAATCCACGACCTCCGATTAGAAGTCGGTCGTCCTAACCACTAGGCTAGGAGGCTACAATAATTGTCCTGCGCAAACCATCCAAACCGGACTATAGCTCGGCGAAAGCGTATAGACCAATTGGCCTGCTGTCTATCCACGGGAAAATCTTGGAAAAACTTCTAATTAGAAGAATTCGTTGGCACTTGTCGCTTAAATTAAACCCGAGACAATATGGCTTTGTCCCACAGCGAAGTACGGAGGACTCCCTCTACGACTTAATCCAGCACGTTAAAGATAATATTAACAAAAAGCTTATAAATGTTATAGTGTCGTTGGATATTGAGGGAGCCTTCGACAGCGCGTGGTGGCCGGCAATAAAATGCCGTTTGGAGGACAAAAAATGCCCCCTAAACCTACGCAAATTGGTCAGTAGCTACCTGAAAGACCGGAAGGTCAATGTTCGGTATGCTGGCAAAGAAATTACAACCGATACCAACAAGGGTTGTATACAGGGTTCAATTAGTGGCCCTACCTTTTGGAACATTTTGCTGGATCCTCTGCTGGACAAGGTCGAGGGTATGGGCATACACTGTCAAGCTTTCGCAGATGATATCGTTCTGGTGATTTCTGGTAGAACAATAGAAAAAATAGAGCAACAAACAATTGAGGTGCTCGACCGTGTGTATGAGTGGGGTGTCAGTAATAAACTCAAGTTTGCTCCACATAAAACACAAGCAATAGTGGTCACTAGGAAACTTAAGTATGACAACCCACGCATCCACATGGGGGGCACCTCAATTGAAATTGTTGACGAGATCAAAATTTTAGGCCTAATAATAGATAAAAAATTAACCTTTAACAGTCATATTAGATATATTTGTCAAAAAGCACTTAACATATATAAGCCATTGGCACGTACTGCAAAAATAAAATGGGGACTTAATCCAGAAATCATCAGAACGATATACGTATCGGTAATTGAGCCGATTATTTTGTATGCGGCTAGCGTGTGGGCACCAGCAGCAAATAAATTGATGACGCAAAAACAGCTCAACACTGTGCAGAGAGGCTTTGCCCAAAAGATCATAAAGGCTTACAGAACAACCTCACTCACGGCAGCGCTGACACTTGCTGGATTGATTCCACTCGATCTACGAGTTCATGAAAACGCTCGCATCTATGAGGCCAAACGAGGGAAATCACGGGACTTCATAGAAGACAGAGATATAGAAGAGCGCAAATGTTATCTCTTTGCACCACATCCGGTAACTGAAGAGACCTTCGATTTTGAATGCCTGGACGAACACGAGCTTGGAAGCGGCATGGAGCGTAAAACAGCAGCAGTTGAAATGTTTACAGACGGAAGTAAAATTGATGGTAAAGTAGGTGCTGCTTTGACTATCTGGAAAGACGCAACCGAAATAGAGTATAGGAAGTTTCGGCTTGCGTCTTACTGTACAGTTTTTCAAGCCGAAATGTATGCACTCTACCGAGCCACGGAAATAAGCATCAATCGTAAAGAAGCCTCTGTAAACATTTCAAGTGACTCCAGATCTTCACTCGAAATTATAAAAAAGCCCAATACATTCCAGCCGCTAGCGTTTGCCATAAGAAAAAATTTACATACGCTGAAGCAGCAAGGAAAAGATATTCGCCTCTTTTGGATTAGAGCTCACGTAGGGACAGTTGGCAATGAAAGAGCTGACTTCCTAGCAAAGGAAGCTGCCAGGAGTAAGAAGTCAGCTCCGGATTACGATAAATGTCCCATCTCTTTCATAAAACGTGAAATACGGAAGGAATCTGTCGAAAAATGGGAACATAGATACAGTAATAGTTCGAATGCTGCAGTCACCAAACTATTTTTCCCAAGTGTTAAAAAGGCGTTCAAAATAATAAAGAAAATCAAACTCACGCCTGAATTGGTGCAGATTCTAACAGGTCATGGTGGCTTTGGGTACTATCTCAATAGATTTAAATGCAAAGACAGCCCAGTTTGTGACTGTGATAATCAGACAGAACAAACCGTCACGCATATATTAACAGAATGTCCGATATACAGTAGAAGTAGGTATGATACTGAAATGTATATCGACAAAAAAATATGCGTTGAAAATCTATGTGAGATAGTAGCCAAAGACCAAACCAGAGACAGATTTCTAGCTTATTGCGAGAAAATTACAAAATCTGTTAATTATAAAAACAAGACGTAAATCGTAGATGGGCGGTATAGATTTAAAGTATAGTTTATATTATAATAATATAACAAGCTACTTAAATAAAAACAGCCCACCTACGACTTAGGTATATAATTAGTAATAAATAAGGCGTCAAAACAAACAAATGTAAAAAAGGTCTCCGACTACCAAGTCGGGGGAAGCCGGACTGTTTGGGAAAGTTTACACCCCAAACATTTATAAAAAAAAAAAAAAAAAAACCACTAGGCTACCACAGCTTATGTGGTAGCCTAGGAGTGGATAATACGATAGTGCAACAAGTGAGGTTTGTACTTTGAACCGTCGAGCTTTCAGTTTTCTCTCCACGCCCGACGACATGTGAGCTATGGAGGTTTTAAATTTACTACTTAGAGCTCTGAAATATCTGTATTTTTCTTGCATAATATCAATAATATCTTTATTAAATTAGACGACAAGAGAAACTAGAATTCTATAAACTGAAAAGCGACTCCTATTGAAAACAAAATTCTACAAAAGGAGCTAAGTAAATGAGGGTTTGAAAGCGGTTCGATTACTGAGCACAGTTGACAACAACAGACCCGGAGGTACGTCTTTATCTGAGCGGCAAATGGGGTAAAGTTCGACGGAATTACCAGAAAATGGACGAAAACTTCGCTTTTAATGTAATAAGAGGTTATTAGTAAAATAATAGGAATTTCAGCACGGTTGACAGTTTTAAGCATTGTTTTTCTTTGTGAAAATTGCCTAAATTTCATAAAAAAAGTAAAAGCTCTTCAATGATAAAACTGACATGTTATCCACGTAATTAGTCAATTGATGGTAAGACGTGACGAATGTGTAACAAAAACATATTTAGGGCTTAAATACTTAATTATAATTAAATAAATGAATCATTTTTACAAGTCGTGGAAATCGCAAAAGGATAGATAATTCATACTTTGTACCCAGTTTGTACCTATCTATGATATCAGCTATCTATCATTAATCATTTGTCTATAGAAGGAATTGCCTAAACGAAACTGAGAAGTATGAGAATGATGAATGAATATTTTTATGACGCTCAATGCTTCAGCTAGCTCCAAAATGAATAACAAAGTAGGATTAAGTGTTAGATTAGATACAACTGGGTACTATACTACAAGTACAACAAATTGGAACTCTGAGAGCTGAAGCCTGAACCAGTATGACGAATGCCACATTTAGACGACATGATAACTGGACAATTAATAAAACGCCAGCTGACGCTGTTGCAGTTGGAATGGGCATTTGATGAATTATACAGTTTGGCACACGTACCTACGCAGCCCGCAGTAGGTTTATGCGCTACTATATGTGCATAATTTGCGAAAACAACATGGATAACGTTATGCCAGTTAGTTTTGAGCTGCTGATTTTGAGAGGCATCTTTAGAAGCTTATAAGCCATAACAAGACACACGGTCGTGAGTCAGCCAACGTCCCGGGCCTCACGGCCAAGAAAAAGCGAACTGGCGACGCAGCGCACCGTGTGTGGTACACGAACCATATGGAGATAATTCTTGACAATATTGGAAAAAGTTAAGCCACCTGAGAGCTTACATCGAAAACGCTGCCTTAATCCCTTTGAGATAATATATTATAACAACACAATGGTATACGACAGAAAAACTATGTATAGACATATTATGCTCTACTACCCGTGCGAAATCGGGGCGGGTTGCTAGTGAGTTATACAAGTGTAAATTGAAAATTTAAAAAACCCCCGACATTCGCCATTTAGTGGCGGCGGCCATCTTGAATTTGCAATAGTGCTATTCTACTAGTCAAGCCCTTTCATTTGATACCCATATCAAGGGAGTTGTGAAAAAATATATCATCCGCCATTTTGTAGCGGCGGCCATCTTGGACCGATTTTCATCAAACATAGCTAAGAACACTCTCGACTAATTCACCTTTCAAACAAAAAAACCGCATTCAAATCGGTCCACCCGTTTGAGCGCCACAGGGGAACAGACAGACAGACACACACACACACACACACACACACAGACACGTCAAACTTATAACACCCCGTCGTTTTTGCGTCGGGGGTTAAAAATACGTCAGCGTAAAAATTCTACTGTTAAACCATGTTAGACGCCACCTCTCAGCCAGAACTGGGTCAATATAGGTACACATCTACAAACTCAGCACAGCGTCTTCGCCAGCGATGACGAGGTCCCAGGTTCTTTACGTCATGCACCCGGTCCCGCCAACCCACACGTCCCAACGTCTTCCTAAACTGAGATCCAAGCTTCACAAGGAGGCAGCTTAAGAAAGACGATGCCTCCAATCTTTTCATTATACAATGAACACAAAATTACTTTGCTATAATCCGTTAACAGTGACAAACTGATTCGTCGTCCGCTAACAGTGACGATTGCAAAGTCTCTTTGCAATCGTCCGTTGTGAAGTCGCCATCTCCTGAAGATGCTCCGGTGTCGGAGCGAAACGATCGTTGAGTTGATGAATTTCTGCGCTAACCTAATCTATCTAACTCACTCGGTGATGCTAACGTTAGGGCGCTTCGGGGCATCGAACATATTTTGAGCATTTAATAACTATTAATAATAATAGGTATTGAATGCTCAAAATATTCGATCGCCTAAATAGGCTATAGGTCTTTAGCTGCTGCTAATTTATACGCTGTGGTTGCTAATGGTTCGTGGAGGCGATTTTTCTTAGCCTATTAGCTTATTGAAAGAATTGATTTTATCAACAGTTTTACTGTGAAAGTTTAACCACATTACCATAATAGTGGTAATGTAGTAAATCACAAGTTCGCTATTAGGTACTCAAAATGGATTACTAACTTATCTGTTTCGATATAAAATTCTGAATAACGTGTACCTAATGTTATCTGTTCAAGTACCATATTGAATTTGAAATTGAGCTTTGAATTTTATTTATTTAGATTTCCTATAGGAAAGTGGAACACATTTTCCTAATGTTCATTTTATTATGCTTTCTATTTCTCTTTGAAACCACGTTATTTTGTAGGTACATTAATGGAAACTGCAATAAAATGTAATGTGTTCGTAAAATTCTTTTATAAAGTATTCAATTGAATATTAATATATATATAGCTGCTCGTGCTGATTCATTGACTGACTCACTGATTGATCACCCCTCCTGTAAAATTTTGTATGAAAACTTTTTTTTTCACAAATGGTTTCGTATAGAGGACAAAAATTCATTCGGAACAAAAATATGGAGAAAGCTGATGATTGAGGATTTCAGAGACGAGCGAATGGCACGCTTAAGGTATTGAAGATAGGTAGGGGGTGCTCGAGCAAATGTCACTCGAAACGTCATCCAATTGGCAGTGAGCTGAAAAAAAAATTCAAAATGGCGAAAAAAAGATGGCCGCCATACAAATTTCGTCGGTCTCCATCTCGGAGGGTATAAAAGATGGAAGAGTGGTTTCTTCGCAAAAGATGATGAGGATCCAAAGGTCTACTTGACGAATTGAAAAAAAATTCAAAATGGCGGAATTTATTTTTCCATAGGAAATGTATGGCGAATATTGTAGAGACTACAAGTTGTAAACTATGCAAGGCTTTACCGCAGTTCTTTGAAGAACTCTCAAAGAAAAATATGGGAAGACATGATGATTGAGGGTTTGGAAGATGGATGAGGAGCCCGGGAAGGGTATTGTAGATAGATGGGAGGTGCTCAAACAAAAATTACTCAAAACCTCATCCAATTGACACTGAGCGGAAAAAAAAACAAAATGGGGAAGTCAAGATGGCGGCTATACAAATTTCGTCGGTGTCTATATCACGGATTATAAAAGATGGAAGAGTGTTTTTTGGCAAAAGATCATCAAAACGTGATTTACTTGATAGTTAGATAGAAAAAAAAACAAGATGACGAAATTTATTTATCTATACAACATGTACGACGAATATTGAAGATAATCATCATCATCATCATGATCAACCCATTACCGGCTCACTACAGAGCACGGGTCTCACCAAGTATAAAAGATGGAAGAGTGGTTTCTTGGCAAAAGATTATTAATACCTAAAGATCTACAGTTTGATGAACAGAAAAAAATCAAGATGGCGGAATTTATTTCTTTCACACAAAAAGTTGTTTTCATTGATGTTCGTATAGAAGAAAAAATTCATGCAGAGGGAAAATATGGAAAGAGCTGATGATTGAAGATTTTGGAGATGGGTGAGGAGCACGGTCAGGGTATTGAAGATAGGTGAGAGGCGCTCAATCAAAAATTACTCGAAACCTCATCCAATTGGCAGTGATCTAAAAAAAATACTAAAATAGCGGATTCAAGATGGCGGCTATAAAATTTCGTCAGTGCCTATCTAACCAAGTATAAAAGATGGAAGAGTAGTTTCTTTGAAAAATATGATCAAGAACTAAAGATCTACTTGATGAATAGAAAAAAAAAATCAAGATGGCGGAATTTACGTTTTCAAACAAAGTTTTTTTTATTGATGGTTTCAAATATAGAAGACAAAAATTTATGCGGAGGAAAAATATGGAGAGAGCTCATGATTGAGGATTTTGGAGACGGGTGAAAAGCACGGCTAGGGTGTTGACGATAGGTAAGAGGTGCTCAAACAAAAGTTACTCGAAACCTCATCCAATCGGCAGTGAGCTGAAAAAAAAGTCCTAAATGGCGGATTCAAGATGGCGGTGATAAAAATTTCGTCGGTGTCTATATCACGGATTATAAAAGATGGAAGAGTGTTTTTTGGCAAAAGATCATCAAAACGTGATTTACTTGATAGTTAGATAGAAAAAAAAACAAGATGACGAAATTTATTTATCTATACAACATGTACGACGAATATTGAAGATAATCATCATCATCATCATGATCAACCCATTACCGGCTCACTACAGAGCACGGGTCTCCTCTCAGAGTGAGAAGGGTTTTGGCCATAGTCTACCACGCTGGCCAAGCGGATTGGCAGACTTCACACACCTTTGAGAACGTTATGGAGAACTCTCAGGCATGCAGGTTTCATGCGGGATCGAAACGACCTCCGATTAGAAGTCGGTCGTCCTAACCACTAGGCTATCACAGCTTCTTTTTTTTATAAGAATATGAAGATAATGCAAGTTGGAAACTATGCAAGACTTTAATACAGTTTCTTTTCAAAATTTGTTTTTATGGAAGAACTCTCATTATGACAAAAGAATCGGAGAAAAAATATGGAAAGTGATAATGATCGGGGGTTTGGAAGATAGGTGAAGGCTGCTCAAGCAAAAAATACCCGATAATGAAACCTCGCGGTCCGCTTTAGCGGGCCGCGCACCCACGCGCCATACTAGTTAATATATATATAGCTGCTCGTGCTGATTCATTGACTGACTCACTGATTGATCACCCCTCCTGTAAAATTTTGTATGAAAAATTTTTTTTTCACTAATGGTTTCGTATAGAGGACAAAAATTCATTCGGAACAAAAATATGGAGAGAGCTGATGATTGAGGATTTCAGAGACAGGTGAGCAGCACGCTTAAGGTATTGAAGATAGGTGGGGGGTGCTCGAACAAATGTCACTCGAAACGTCATCCAATTGGCAGTTAGCTGAAAAAAAATTCAAAATGGCGAAAAAAAGATGGCCGCCATACAAATTTCATCGGTCTCCATCTCGGAGGGTATAAAAGATGGAAGAGTGGTTTCTTCGCAAAAGATGATGAGGATCCAAAGGTCTACTTGATGAATTGAAAAAAAATCAAAATGGCGGAATTTATTTTTCCATAGAAAATGTATGGCGAATATTGAAGAGACTACAAGTTGTAAACTATGCAAGGCTTTGATGCGATTCTTTGGAGAACTCTCAAAGAAAAATATGGAAAGACATGATGATTGAGGGTTTGGAAGATGGATGAGGAGCCCGGGCAGGGTATGTTAGATAGATGGGAGGTGCTCAAACAAAAATTACTCAAAACCTCATCCAATTGGCACTGAGCTGAAAAAAAAACAAAATGGCGGATTCAAGATGGCGGCTATACAAATTTCGTCTGAGTCTATCTCACCAAGCATAAAAGATGGAAGAGTGGTTTCTGGGAAAAAGATGATCAAGACCTAAAAGTCTACTTGATGAACAGAAAAAAACAAGATGGCGGAATTTCTTTTTCCATACAAAATATATGGCGAATATTGAAGAGAATGTAAGTTGGGAACTATGCAAGACTTTGATACAGTTCCTTTTCAAAATCTTTTTTAATTATTCGGAGAAAAAAATATGGAGAGTGATAATGATCGAGGGTTAGGAATATGGGGGAAGATATGTAGGTGGAGGCTGCTCAAACAAAAAATACCTGAAAACAAAACCTCGCGGTCCGCTTGCGGGCCGCGCACCCACGCGCCATACTAGTACTTATATAAAGACCGAATGGACTATTTTAACATTGTATAACTGCAAAATATTCCTTCAGTAATAGATGCTTCAGTATCAGCAAGGGCGGATCCAGGGGGGGGGGTCATGGGGGTCATGACCCCCCCCTGGGCTGCGTCCAGGACCTAGGTGGATCACTAATTAAAATTGTTAAATGTAATGTTTTTATATATTTTTGTCACAATATAGATTTTATGTAAGTTCCTTCAATATTAATCAATTTAATATTTTGTATGAGAATCAAATCGTGGCTAAGAGCTTCAATGATTGAATAACGTCTAATCGGACTGCCACTTCTCCACGTAGTTCATTGAAATGTTACATGAGCTTTGCATTTATTAGAGGACGCAATTTTATTTTTGGGATATGTGTGGGGGGTCAACAGAAGCTTAACCTCAAGTTTGTGGGGTCGCCACCCTTGTCCCCCGGCCGCCATCTTGGAAAACACTTTTTTCGCGATATCTCGGAAACTATGCGTCTTACAAAAAAATCGTGAAAACATAATTCGTAGCAAATTCTTTTGTCTACAAATATGTGTTAAAAACTTTTTGCCCCAAATTAAAAATTAAAGAAGTTATAATCAAAAAAGTGAGAAAATTTTTATAAAATCTTTTTTGCTCTGTAACTTTTTTTACATTTTACAAAAAAAATATCTCGGACCAATCAATTTTTTTTTATTTCATTCATGTAAAACGCTGTTACAGCGCTCCAAAGTTGACCGGGTTCGTCAATGCTCATGAGAATCCGGTCAAAACGAAATGTTTCAGCCACAGCCACAGCCTG
The DNA here is from genome assembly GCA_920104075.1 of Melanargia galathea. NCBI lineage: Eukaryota > Metazoa > Arthropoda > Insecta > Lepidoptera > Nymphalidae > Melanargia > Melanargia galathea. The sequence continues at coordinate 3,890,181 of OV049859.1, read as the reverse complement.
GACCATCGAAGAAAAGTAGATTAGAGTAGCTAGCTAATAAGTGATTGAAAATATTATGATGTTGAAGATTACCTTATAAGCAAGATGTCCGTGGAGTAGGCCTACAAAACAGTACAAGATTGGTCTGAAGTTTTTTTTGTAAAATGTATAAAAAAAAGTTATAGAGCAAAATAGATTTTATAAAAAATTTCTCACTTTTTTGCTTCTAACTTCTTTAATTTTTAATTTAGGGCAAAAAGTTATATGAACATATTTGTAGGCAAAACAATTTGCTACACATTATGTCTTTACGAATTTTTTGTAAGACGCATAGTTTCCGAGATATCGCGAAAAAAGTGTTTTCCAAGATGGCGGCCGGGGGACAAGGGTAGCGACCCCACAAACTTGAGGTTAAGCTTCTATTGACCCCCCACACATGTCCCAAAAATAAAATTGCGTCCTCTAATAAATGCAATATTCGGTTCTTAAATTGTAACATTTCAATGGATTAACGTCCATAAAAACGTACCCATTGCAGTAGATGTAGTAATAACGCGTTTCGGGAGAAGACGTAAAAGAAAAAATTATTTTGTTATTTAAATATAGGTATTTTTATGTACAGTAATTACCTACTTACATCTATACTATCTATACTAATATAATAAAGCGGAAGAGTTTGTTTGTTTGTTTGAACGCGCTAATCTCTTGAAAGTACCTGTTGGATTTTAAAAATTCTTTTTTGAGTTTGGTAGTCCAATCAATGGGGAAAGTTATAGGCTATTTAATATCACTAAAATCTTCCCCTAAGGAGGTAAAATGGGGGTAGAAAGTTTGTATGAAAGTCCTATATTTTTAAAGTTACAGACCTGAAAATCGGCATTAAGATTATTAGTATTAAATAATAAAAACCTGTATATTTTATTCTGAAAAATCTACTTTTAAGGGTGGTAAAATAGGGGATGAAAGTTTTAATGGGAAGTTTTAATTATATTATTGTTATTATCAACTTGAAATTTGGAAAGTAGGTTCATTCCAAAAAAGACTTCACAAAAATCCTCCCCTAAGGGGGTAAAACGGGGGTAGGAAGGTTATGTGAAAGTTCTATGTTTCTGAAGTTACATATATGAAAATAGACATTTAGATCATAACTTTTAAATAATAAAAACCTGTATAAGTTATTCTGGAAAATCTCCCCTTAAGGGTGGTAAAATAGGGGATGAAAGTTTTTATGTGAAGTAATTATTGTTATTATTAACTTGAAATTTGGAAGGTACCTAGGTTCTTTCTATTGATATATTATTCTACTGATATTGATATATCAGCCTAGAAAATATCTTACGAAATTTCTCTTCTATGGGGGTAAAATGGGTGTAGGACGGTTACATGAAAGTTCTATGTTTTTGAAGTTTCAGATACGAAAATTGGCATGTACTTAAGTTATTAGTTTTAAATAATAAAAACCTATTTAAATTATTTTCGTAAATCTCTTCTTAAGGGTGGTAAAATAGGGGATGGAAGTTTGTACAGGGAAGTTTGAATTATTGTTATTATTAACTTGAAATTTGGAAGTTAGGTTCTTTCTAGGAGGTAGGCATCAGCTAAGAAGAATTTGACGAAAATCCACCCCAAAGGGGGTAAAACGGTTTACTTATATTTTACGACATCAGTTTATGAACCTAAATATAATAAAACAGAGATCCTGTAGGTACTAATTTTTATCGGACATAACTATTAACTACAGATTGACGTGATTTTTTCAGTTGCATTTTTTTAGTTGAGAACCTGGAGAGTTGACAGGCTACTATTTTTATTCGCGGAAAACAAAGGGTTCCCGTGGGACTTTTGAAATACTAATACCGCGGACGAAGTCGCGGGCAACAGCTACTAGTACGTTAATAAAATACCTATGATTATAAAATTAAATTATAACTTCTTGTGACTTGACCACGACTATGTGACCCCCCCCTGGCACCAAAGCTGGATCCGCCCTTGAGTATCAGTTCATTCGGTCGTCACATTGTGATAAATAGTTTAATAATAATTCTGTGCCTCCTGTGATGAGTGATCTAAGTCGAGTTGTACCCTTTTTGAGATTTTTACATAGAAATGATCAGAAAAAAATTAGCTTTTTTTTGGTCTAACCCACGTTCTTCTAACTATTATAGTTTCGGAGATAATTTTGTGCAAAGTGATATAAGTGGCAGCATTTTTGCAAAAATATCGTGCATATAGATATATTTCATGTTGTAACCTCAATAAGTAATTTTCTGCATGCATTATTTTTCGTGCTTCGTGGTATAAGTGTGATTATATTAATTTTCACATTTTATTTTTAGTATATTTATCGTGAATATTGATATAATTAGAGTTATATCACTTTGAACAGATTTTTTTCAAAACTGATTAGGGTACAATTATACATATACCTAATAATCACAATCTAAATTTATACCTAATTTGTGATTAGTGATACATCTCGACTTGCATCATTGTGTACAAATCAACATTATCTGTGTAAACGAATATAAATTGAATTGTATCTAAAACTCAAACCAAATCTAGAAAAAATGTATGAAGAAGGAGACGTGCTAAATGATACAAGTGAAATCGTCAAGTCATACTCTTATGGAGATTGATACCAACCATGCGTTAATTGAGCGTAAGAAGAAGCACATTAGTATGATTATTCACTTGCAAAGAGATTGGTACCAACTAGTGCGTACAGCTTCAAACAAAACAGCAAAGTTTAGGTAGGTACTGTTATCTAAATGACTTGTGATTCAACATGTTTTCAAGCAATTTCTTACTCTTGCATTGGAAAGTTAATGTGGTGTGATGTTCGATCTGTTTTGCATACCAAAGAAAATATTCCCCGTTTTTCTTACACAAAATGAATTCAAGGATGATGAATACAAGACTATGGATTGTTTGAAACGAGTTAAAGCTTACGCTATTACGATTACAATAAAGACAGTACCAATAGCCTACCATTTCAAGATTACTGTTTCAACCGATAAGAAGTAATATCTGTTTTGCTATGCTTTATTCAGGACCGCGATCATGAGTTTTACAGAGTTTAAATATTAGGACTTTGTTATTGAATTGTTTTCCTTGCAAGAAATTGACTAAATTCCGAAAAAAGTAGTAATCTGTTGAAGCAAACTCCCGGGGAGAGTGATTGGTGTTGGAGATATTTCAATCGCAGCACCTTTAATTTAGCGACTGTCTGTTGTGAAGTATGAGGTCTAGCGTTGGTCTAAGTTAACAGCATTGGGCAAGAGAAATGACCAGTTTCGGTTGTTTAACTGCTGACGTTTCCATCATGGTTTGAAATTGTTGATCTATCTTTATTGTCTGGCCAGATCTTAGGAAGCCATAGTGTATGATACCAGCACTGATCCACCAAACACACACCAGTAGTTTTTTCTGAGTCAACTTTCATTTGGGACAGTTTCACCAGTTGGGTTTCGCCAGTTCTCTTGGATTCAACTACTGTGATGAGCATTTCCGACTATCGTACACCATTTTTCATCACTGATAACAATACGATTCAAAATTCCGTCGTTATTGTGACAATTGAGTAATGTAACGCAGCATTTAATGCGTGTTTGTTAGTGTGCTTCACTCAATTCATGCGGCAGAGGTACCTATTTCTCGAGTTTTTCACTTTTCAAATTTGTTTTAAGTGAATTAATATTATTATATCACTCACACCGAAGCCTGCCACTAACTCTAACATAGTTTGCGATAGATCCGCTACCACAATCATCTTTAATTCTTCATTGTCAACTAGGGTTTCCAGCTGTCCACGGGGTTTTTTTAGGTCAAAATTTCCAGAACAAAAACGTTGGAACAAAAATCGTACCATGCTTTCTTTTACAGTAAGGGTTTCCCCATACTCATCATTAATCCTTCGAATTGTTTTTGCAGTACTGGTGCCACTGTGGAACTCATATTCGTAAATAATGCGATAAGTTTTCCATTTTTTGAACAGATCGATGTCAAAGAAAAATCAAATTGAGCGAAAACAAATGAATCACTAGATTCAAAAAACAAATACATAAATCACTTTTGAAATAAATTTAAATTTGGAATACGCCAAGATATATGAGATGATAGTAGCCAGTTCGATAAAACGCCAGTTTCATAATATGTAAGGACTTAATCTAATCTTTCACGCCTAAACCGCAAAACCGATTTTGATGAAATTTGGAACAGAGATAAATTAGACTTTCGAGACCAACATAAGTTATCTTTTGTTGCGAAATAAAGGCTTGAAGGGGTTGAAATAGGGGTTAAATCTTTGTGTGGGAGTCCATCATATTGAAGATAAAAACCTTTATATTTTTGCTGTTTACATCCTGGAAATCGATATAAGATACTTCTAAGAATACACCCGAAATGAAGTTGTGGGCATCAGCTAGTATTTTATTAGTGAATTATTGGTTTAGAAGAAGTTTCACAAACGTTGATTTATTTTTGTAAAACTTGTATTTATTTGCACCATAAAAATGCATTTTAGTGAGGGGTATAACATGAGTTGTATTATTTAACACATTTTTCAGAAGACCAAAATTTTAGCAAACTGATACAATTCAGCTAAATTGTTAAAATAGGGGACTGATAAGTAAAAAAATCTCATCTTTGAGATATTACATTTATCCTTTGTTTGAGCACCATTGGGTTGGGAATATATTCTAATGAGTTATTAGATATTTTTACTTTATGTATATCAATTTACACGAAGACATTAAATAGGTGTAACGTAATTTAACTGTACTTGTATCATTTATCACGTAATTTTAGCATCGATTAGAAATTAAAAAAGGTACAACTCACAGGTTTTTCAAGAATTACTTTAAAACTATAATATTTACCGCAAAAATTTAAATACACGGTGAAAGTGAATGTTTTTATCTACAAAAGAAAGCACTCAAGTTTAACCTAGCCCAATTAGATCGCGAACTAGAATTTTTTTAATCTTGTTTTTGCTCTCCTGTAAAATGGTGATTTTTGACTTGTATCACCTGTCACAGGAGGCACAGAATTGTGAAACGAGGCGGCTGAAAATTTATGATTGAAATGAAAACATGAAAATAGGCACCTAAATAATGGTTTAGCAAACAAAATATCGCATCACTGAAATGTGGCTAACGACTGTGCTAACGGCGTTTACGAATTGAGGTTGTGCTGAGGTCATACTATACTGAACTGCATAATTCATAAAGTGACAATTTCGTATGACCAACAGTACCAACATTGGCTATATACCCGCAGGCATAGTTATTACCTATAGGCATAATATAACCAATCCAGATATAAAATTTCGATTAGCTGCAAGATGTAAGGTGTATTTTGCGTGGCGAAAATGTCTGCGATTTTCGAATGAAAATTTCGATGATATTCTATGAACGCCGGCCACACGCACGGAACAGCATGACTCATCGTCACGTTCCACCTAGCCGAGCGTGCAAACGTGAGCGCGGCACAAGCGATAGAGAGGCAATGTTTTCTTGTGACGTTATCACGTAAAATTATCGTCCGTAAACCAACTTTACAGACAACCATTTTTTTTAAATTTAAAATTCAATAGATATTTGTTTGGCAGCGAGTGATGTGGGCTCGACTGTAACAATAGGAAGCACCAGCTGGAATCGTCTTCCAGCTGGTGTTGAACCCGGGGGCTCAGTTAGTCCAATCGACCTTGAAACCTTGAAACTTGTATAATAGTGCTCTGAAACTGGAACTTCACTAACGCGATTCAGCATTGCGTGACGATACGGTTTTTAGGGTTCCGTACCCAAAGGGTAAAAACGGAGCCCTATTAATGTCACTCGTCTGTCTGTCCGTCTGTCCGCCGGTCACAGGTCTCTAGCTCGCAGACGAAATGAGTTACAAACCTGAAATTTTGGTATTTGGTGTAAAACGTTGACCCAAAATCAAATATTAAATTAAAAATTGAATTAAATTATTTTTCAGGGGGGCTCCCATACATGAGAAAGGAGCCGGAAAAAAATTTTTTTTTCTTACCCTAGCTTGTGGGGTATCATTGTTTAGAGCTCATTGAGTAGAGTACGAATATATATTTTTTTAATTTTTTGCTTAAAAATTAAGGAAATGGGGGGTCATCAAAATTGTCAATTTTAGACCATTTTTGTGACGGGGGCTATCTAAAAAACTAAACTAGTTAGGAATATGATATTTCGGTATATTATGTACTATATGCTCTATTTGTACAACAAATACTGAAAACAACGATTCATAAAATAGTTTATAAGCTGTGACCAAAACAAACGAACTTATTTTGCGTTTTTCTTTCACGGTTTCTTGCGATGTCTAACTCGGAAATTAAATATTTCTTAGGCCCAAAATATTATATTGTTCATAATTATGTACGGAACCCTGAAAGAGCGAGGCCCGACTCGCACTTGGCTGATTTTATTGCTTTATGTAAGCGCGTGGCAGCATATAGTTTGATCGTTGTGAGTTGCTTCGATGCAGCAGCATCGAATCAATCTCGAATCGAAGAAAAGAAGAATCGAATCGAGCATCGATCAAGCAGCATCAGATGTATTCGTAGATCCTAGTATGTATGTGGTTTGTATAACGCCATGACGTAGTGCTTGATGTACAGACGGGTCTCGCTCTTTTAGGGTTCCGTATATAATTATGAACAACAAAATATTTTGGGTGTAAGAAATATTTAATTTCCGAGCTAGACATCGCAACAAACCGTGAAAGAAAAACCCAAAAAATATGCGTTTGTTTTGGTCACAGCTTACAAACTACCTACTTTATAAATCGTTGTTTTTGTTGATAGGCCCCGTCACAAAAATGGTCTAAAACTGACAATTTTGATGGCCCCCCAAATAATCTAGAATTCAATTTCTAATTCAACATTTGATATTGGGTCAACGATCTATACCAAATACCAAAATTTCAGGTCTGTAACTCATTTCGTCTGCGAGCTAGAGACCTGTGACCGGCGGACGGACAGACAGACAGACGGACAGACAGCAGAGTGACATTAATAAGGCTCCGTTTTTATCCTTTGGGTACGGAACCCTAAAAACGAAACATTGCGTTTGAAGGGAAGATAAAAAAAATTGTATCTTTTATCCACAAAAACAAAAACGGCTAAGAAATCCTTTACCTTCCTACACAACTTACTTAAACAGTAGATACAGTTAGTTATGATGCAGGAAAATATTACGGGCGCATTACATTAGTGCAGGTGGGCCCAAAAGTTCTTGTCCCATTTGGAGCAAAAGTTACCTTTCCACCCAGCTGTCACCACGTAGCGGAAATTCAGTGACGTTTGTGCAGCCTACTCCACCACATGCAGACTTGATGCAAATTTAATGAGGCATACCCAGGTGGGAAATGTCCTTAAAAATATTTGCTAAGTAAGAACTCGGCAAAGCGTTCTCTAAATTTGAAAAGAGCTTATTAGAATGACAAGTTTTTTTTTATTATTAGAGGAAAATTGAATGTCATTCACAAATTAGGGATGATATTCCATCACAAGTTATTACTTTTTTGACGGATTAAACCACATCCCGTTCAAGCCAAATTACTCCTCGTTATAGAAATTAAAATAATTCCAAATAAACCGGTCAAGTGCGAGTCAGATTCGCGCACCGAGGGTTCCGTACTCCAGAAGTATAAGTACAATCTGTTTTTCATTAGTTTGTCTTAAAAGGTAAGGTGCTAATTAAGCTAGGCCTCTACATTGTATCAGCGCTCATACAACTCAGAGGTCTATCTTAATTGGCTCAACTATGTATGTATGGCACTATGGTATGGGGGACACCCTTTAATTTCTAACTTTTTTTAGTTTTTGGAGTGTTTTCCTTTATTTGTGCTATAATACCTGGCTTTTTGCCTTTCGGATAAATTTCGGATAAATGCCAAAATCAAGTACCTAAAGGAAAAATTCCGAAAAATAAAAAAAGTTGAAAATTAAGGTAAATTTTGGTTCTTACAAGTTTTCGTGAAAATCTAAATTTGCCCATATCTTTTTATTGTGTGGACTCAGGACCTTAATTTTTATACACCTAATAGGGACTATAGACCTTAGTATCTGGTATAAACAACTTGCTAGGCCCACCCGTTCCTGAGAAAATCGGTGGTGACACGTAAAAATACCACTACCCCTGTAAATATTTGAGCCCACGCTACTTAGAAACTGTATATTTCGGTTTTCGGACAAACCGCCAGGCACCTATAGGTATTACTTACTGTAGAGTGTCTACAAAATTCCATTGAGTTTGATTTATTGAAATAAGTATAATCTAACCTCGTTTGTATGGAGCGCTAGGGAATACTCATAAGTCCTTTTATAAATATTCATAACATAAAAAAAAGGGATACGCAGGTATGACTTACGAGAGAAATTGACGAATGAATTATGAAATTCATAATAATTTGCATGCTGATACGCAATTAACTAATTGATATGGTAAACTAGGTTCTGCCCGCGGCTTCGCCCGCGTGAATTTCGGTTTTTCACAAATCCCGAGGGAATCGTGGATTTCTGGTTCCCGTTCCCGTTCATATTATATAAATATTTTTTTGTAAAATCGACGTTCAAGAAGTGTATATTGTACGAATTTTGAATAAAGTTTATTTGAAATTGAAAAAAATATACTGAACCAGTCAAATGATCCACTTGAAGGTTTAATTTTAATGTTGCCGGTTCTGTTTACCATACCCAGTCTATGGCAACGAGCGTTCCAAACAAGCAGCGTGATAATGCGAGAAAAGTTTATTATTGCTTGTTACTTACCTCATGAACAGTACACTTCACCAAAGTTGAGCAGCACGATTTTACAGTTAGGAAAAGGCCATATAATCTATACATATAATAATAAAATCGTAGATTTGCCGTATCTGTACATTAAAGATTTTTGCAAAATAATAACTGGGGGATGTTAGGGATAAGTAATAGAACGTGAAAAACCTATTTTTGAAATTTTTGTCTGTCTGTCTGTTTATCTGTTTGTCTGTTTATCTATTTGTCTGTTTGAATGTATGTTTGTGTGCGCATCACGCAAAAACTACTGAATGGATTGAAATGAAACTTGGCATGATTTAAGTTCATACTACGGAGTAACATATAGGATACTTTTTATCTTCTTATCCCGAAATTCAGCACGGTTCCCTTGGAACAGGAGATGAAAGTTAAAATGTGTACTTAGCTGTAATTCATTAATGCGTGGATTTCATGCATTCTTTTTTTGTTAGGAAGGAGATACTTTGTAGATTACAGGCTATTCTCTGAAAGGCTGGATCGATTTCGATGGAACTTTCACTAGCGGATGTTTATATTTTGATCTACCTAAACATCCGCCAGTGCACTTTTAACAGTTTTTAGCAAGGTATGAGCTCAAAGGAGCTAAGGCAAAATAAAATGATTCCCACGGGATTTTTAAAAACCAATATCCACGCGAACGAAATCGCGGGTATCCGCTTGTTTCTTAATATAATAATTATGCTAGATGCTGTTGCCTACTACTTTTTTTGATAAAAAAATATTTTCATAACGTTTTTAGGAAAGCTAGGTAGATATATTAAAATTGCATTTGACACTGAAAAAAAAGTCCAAAACCGATATTTTTTGGGCATTTTATTGAGTCAATTGCATATTATAATTATAATAATAGAATTAAGCCGTTTATATCATTACTTTTCAGGTCATTTTAAGTTTAAAATTTTATGGTGACTGCCATCGGAATCTGCCAAAATAACTAATCAACTATTAAGTTTACCTGCTTCCTCGAGCCCAACGGGATCGTTATTTTGTTCTATACAAGTTCCAGTTCGCTCGTTTCTAAACTATATGCTTGTTTTACTGTGGCTTTACCCTGTGGGAACTTTTGATATACAGTAAATATTGGCTGTTTTGATACACTGTGCCGCTTCTTTTGGCAGTCTGTAAACACCGTCGGTGCTACCGAAGCGCGGAGAATGTGTACCAGAGATGATTTGTGTAGGATGCTGTGTGTAGCGCGGTTTTTAGACCATTCTGGAGTGAAATATGTGAACAGATAAAGGCTTTTTCGGCTTTGGAAATGATCTTACTCTAGTTCTAAAATACTAGTCTAGTACTAGTCTAGTCTAGTACCTACTATTTAGTCATAAGCACAACACTTGTACATCATATAATAATATGTACATACATATTATGTACAAGCGGAAACCCGCGACTTCGTTCGCGTGGATATTAGTTTTTAAACATCCCGTGGGAATAATTTTGTCTTTCCTAAGCTCCTTGGATTGCTAAAAACTGTTAAAAGTTCACTGGCAGATGTTTAGGTAGATCAAAATGTAAATATCCGCCAGTGAAAGTCCCATCAAAATCGATCCAGCCTTTTGAGAGATTAGCCAGTAATCTTTAAAGTATTTCCTTTCTAACAAAAAAAGAATGAATGAAATCGGACCACGCGTTAATGAATTACAGCTAAGTACACATTTTAACTTTCATCCCCTCTCCCAAGGGAACCGTGCTGAATTTCGGAACAAAAAGTATCCTATATGTTACTCCGTAGTATGAACTTTAATCGTACCAAGTTTCGTTTCAATCCATTCAGTAGTTTTTGCGTGATGCGCGCACAAACATACAGACAAACAGACAAACAGATAAACAGACAAAAATTTCAAAAATAGCTTTTTTACGTTATATTACTTATCCCTAACATCCCCCAGTTATTATTTTGCAAAAATCTTCAATGTGCAGATACGGCATTTACGATTTTATTATATGTATAGAAGATGAATTCTGTAACCTTTGATCTGGTTGATAATACAAGATCTAAGACCATAATCGTTAGTCCAGCAATTATTATGGTTCAATATAAATAAATGTCTCACCTAAGGCCGCCCATTCACCAGGCTGCCAATCTACTATAAAAAGTTTAGAAAAATTATATTAAATAGACAAAGACGGATTGCAAGTTGCAACTTTATTTTATACTATAGAGCATAGACAACAAAAAGCAAACGTAAAAGCCGGCCAAGTGCGAGTCGGGCCTCGCTCTTTTAGGGTTCCGTACATAATTATGAACAACATAATATTTAGTGTGTAAGAAATATTTAATTTCCGAGCTAGACATCGCAACAAACCGTCAAAGAAAAACCCAAAAAATATTCGTTTGTTTTTTGTCACAGCAAAGAATTCCAGTCACAGCTCATCAAAGGTCACAAATTACAACACTAACACACTAAGGCTTATATAAACTAAGTACTTTATGAATAGTTCTTTTCAGTATTTGTTCAGACTAATTCAGCTTTCAAAAAAAACTGCATTCAAATCGGGTCACCCGTTTGAGCGCTACGATGGAACAGACAGACACACACGCACACACACAGACACGTCAAACTTATAACACCCCTTCATTTTTGCGTCGGGGGTTAAAAATAGACCTAGTACCTAGACTTCAAGACTTCAAGACGACAAACAACCCCAGCCCGTTTCACCGTCCGCGTGCGTCGAGCTGTCGAACCATTCTCAAAAAACTTTGCGAAACGTCCCCAGAAAATCGAATTCCATTAAAAGTTTGTTTACTAGAGTTGACACAAATAAAATCGACCGTAATATTGTGAAAGTTCGTCTTGACACAACACCACACACAATTAAACTTCCGAGTTTATTTTACTGTCGCCTTCGACTCAGGGCATCGATGGGTTCACGGCATAGATAAATTGGGGTTTATCTATGGTTCACGGTAATGGCGCACATGGCATAAGCGGCAGCGTTTGGAAACATAAACGCTTGGTATTTTTAGGCGGTAATAGGTATATTCACGCGGATAAAAACGCGGGCGAAAGCCTAACTAAATTCAAAATAAGAAGACCTTGAAAAAAATTCTCTTTTGCGCAAAAATTTTCAATCTACCTACGCTTTTGATATCTGCTATGATTTGTACACTAAGTTTTGCCAGCAGCTTCATCCGCGTGAATTTCGGTTTTTCACAAACCCCGAGGGAATCGTGGATTTCCGGTTCCCGTTCCCACTCCCCTTCAGCTACTTTCAAGGAAGTTTGCTATAGCAATCTACCTATAGCTGAAGCTGTAGATTACTATAAAAATCGGTTTTTTCAAAATTCCGCGGGAACTGTGGATTTTTCGAGATAAAAAGTAGCCTATGTGTTAATCCAGGGTATAATCTATCGCTGTTCCAAATTTCAGACATATCCGTTAAGTAGTTTTTTCGTGAAAGAGTAACAAACATACCTACATCCATACAATCCATATATCCATGTTTACAAACTTTCGCGTTTATAATATTAGTAAGGATATGCAAAAATATATCGAACACTTCTATCACAAAAGAAAATCGACAGCTGTAGTCTGTTAAAATAATTACGTATACTTACAGGTTTGAACAAAGATCTCTCTCCACATTCGCGTTGTTCAAATAATCTCGACTCAGACGGCAATTAAAGTTCTAACTCCAAACTCGAGAGTCGCGGGAAACTAACTCAGTTAAATCCGAGGCGTCACGCGACATAAACTCAGTTCAATATGATTTTCTAAGCGTAGATTATGCATAAGAAACTTGTGAATATATTGCACAAGTTTTTGGAAGTGCAATGAAACCAGCGTTTATTAAGCAGTACACTCTCTACATATATTTTATTATTTCTACTTCTATTCGTTGGCGTAAAATTTACAACTTCGAAAGATTTGCTATTTATTTACGACTACGACTAATTAGAAAACCGTGACATACGGACGGACAGATAGACAAATAGCAGAGCGACATCAAAGCTCCGTTTTGCCCTTTGGGTACGGAACCCTAAAAAGCATTTGAAAAAGTTAATTTAAGACCCTATTTAAACTTTTCTAAACCTCTTTTATTTACACCCATGCTTAAAATCTCTATAAAAGATTCTGAAACAGTTAGCTTATTGCCGACATTAAAACACCCAATCATAATTAGGTATTAAACACTCATGTGATACTAATAACACACTCGCTTCGTGTGATAAACCCACCTTCGTGTTTTAATACCCCTTATTATACAACAGTTACATAAATAACTATTATGAGCATTTATTAATCAGCAACTAGCATCGGAATGGAGCATCTTTAATTAAAAATCGCAATATGAATTTTATCAATCAGACACGACCAATGGGAATGATCAGAAGAGCTGTATTCGTTGAGCAGAGCTTTTCGCTCTTTGTTCAGACCCATCCAGGTGTGAAGTGATCGACCGCGCGCAATCCACCTGCTGGAGTTACGGTGTGGTTACGAACTACGGTATATGAATAGCCAATCTTTGTCGAAAGGCCTGGACGTATAAAACGACGAGCGACGGCAGAACGTTAGCCGTTGTCATAGGTGAACGACAAAAGCGAGAACGCAACGTAATACGACGCGACGCGAAAATATCAAACAGTAGCTGACTGAGCCTTCATGTGGCCTACGTTCTTCTTCATCTTCATTCTGGGCAGGTGTCCGCACGTAAACCATACAGGTCTGTTGTGCGTCTTGTGGCCTACGTTGTCGCGTGGATCAAAAAATAGTCAATTTTTGTGGAGTAGTATCGCGTAGCGTCGCATTTGTCGTTGACCTAGGTCCAAGGACAACAGGACATTGCGCTTGTTTAAAACGCGCACGGGACATACCCTTGTCGAAATTAATTGCAAATTACTCTAGAGCGAAATCGTAGCCGTTACCAAAGAGCGTTACATCTCGTAACTAGGCCATAATATACTGCGACATGATAGGTAACCGCCTGCTGCAGACTATTATGATGGGAAAAATTGCAGGAAAAAGAGATGTTGGAAGGCGAAAGAAGTCATGGCTAAGAAACATAAAGGAATGGACTGGCATCAAAACAGTCGCACTTTTTTTTTCACTTATTCCACCTAGCCATGGACAAGGAGAGGTTCAAAAGACTGACTGCTGCCCTTCAGTAATGGAGAGGCACAAAAAGAAGAAGAAGAGCCAAATAGTATTAGCAATAAGGTCCTAAATATTTAACATATTTTGTTTATTTGTACGATCACTCATATTTCTCAGGGATTACCGTCGCGTCGCGTCGTGCTTCGCGTCGTGCGTTGCGTCGTGTTTTGTTTATCTAAGCCTTTATACCTAGCGATAATTACAGACAACGAGGATTATGTTCTAAATCGAAAATGAACCTTCATCTTTCTCGCGATCATTTCGATTCCATGCGAAGATGTGCCCAAAACCCTCTTTACCTTAGCCTAAACCAACCTGTCAGTAACAGATAGCGTGAATTACCTACCTATCCCCGGCCTCGCGATGAATTTCGGAAATGGAATAATCGAGTTCTACGTGTGATCAAAATCAAAATAATTTTTTTCAACCTAATTAAGTACTTATTTATATTTTTTCAAAATAAAGGAGATTACAATCGAGGCTATTAATTATATGATTATATTAGGTAAGGTCCAAAAGTTTCCGGCCTACCCACATTAGATTAATCAGAGATACAAAACTTTGATGTCATTAAATTACTGGACTTATCGTTACCTACTCACAAAAAAATTACAAAATTATTTCATTTTGTTACATTGATATAGCCTAATAAAGTCAGACTGTCGGTTGAAAATTCGAAATGCATAAAATTGAGTATCGAGCTGTGATAAAATTTTTGAAAAATAATTTTTTTCAAAGAAAAATGAACCGACTTCAAACGAATCGAACTAAAAAGTTTAAAATCATTTTTATTCATTTAGATTGACGATTAAACTACTTAACTCAAATGATATATAATTTTTTGAAGTCGGCGCCCACTTTCCGAATCTCATGGTAGAGACATATATATTACAATATCTTAGGGTAGAGATCTTTTTTTTTCTTTTAGTTTATTAATGGCCTGGATGCTGGTCCTTTAAGGCAGACATCTTTTGACTTGTCATAAGACTAAGAGCTACAAGTTCGCCTTCGTGAAATGTGAATGAAATGAAAAGAATGTGAATTTGAAACTGTACCCAATGTGTCAGTTTCTCGAAGCACGAAATTAGACCACACAGTATAGATCGACCAGAATCTTATGAAAAATAGGGAAATTAAATTTTGTAGTAAGCAACACTAGGTTAACTCGGCTGCCCTAGTGATAAACAAAGTAATTACTTTCAGAACACCTTACCTGGGGTCGTTTCACGAAACGAAAAATCAAGCAACTGCATTTTAAATACAAAAACAAAGTAATCAACATCCAATTACTTTGTTTTTGTGTTGTGCTTGTTGTTTACTTGGTTTATGCATTTATATTCCGGGTTAGTGAGTGCAGTTACTTTGTTTGGGAAATTTAAATTTCAGTAAACGGTTCAAGTTATTTGAAATATTAAACTGTGGTAAAAAACTACTCGAGACAAAACTTTTGTTAATGCAAAAAGTTAATTTCACAAAAAATGACAGTTACTTTGTTTATCACTAGGGCAGCCGTAGTGTTGCTAACCTTGGAGTTTCATTTCCCTATTTTTCATGAGATTCTGGTCGATCTATACACATTACACACCCATGCAACCTGCAGGGTATTTGAGATCCGGCCAAATTATTTTCAATCCAATCACATTGAGTGTGTTGAGTTCTCACTTCTCAGTGATCCAATAGCAAATTGTGTACCGACACCTACTCACTTTGTGTTCATCGGGCATGTATTGCATGACGTGAATACCTTCGTGAGAATTTGTGTCAATACTAGTTAACATTCTGATACGTGATGAGTTTCAAACGGGGTGCTATACTTACTCTACTTATTTATCTCTACATATTCGGAATTACACAGCTGTAATTTGACTAATACATATTGATACGTTTCCAAAAATCTACTTTGAAAATTGATGAATTCGGGGGCTATCACAGTCGCTGTGTGACCTACATATTTTGTCATCATCATCATCATCATCATGATCAACCCATTACCGGCTCACTACAGAGCACGGGTCTCCTCTCAGAGTGAGAAGGGTTTTGGCCATAGTCTACCACGCTGGCCAAGCGGATTGGCAGACTTGACACACCTTTGAGAACGTTATGGAGAACTCTCAGGCATGCAGGTTTCCTCACGATGTTTTCCTTCACCGTTAAAGCAAGTGATATTTAAATACTTAAAACGCACATAACTCCGAAAAGTTAGAGGTGCGTGCCCGGGATCGAACCCACGACCTCCGATTAGAAGTCGGTCGTCCTAACCACTAGGCTATCACAGCTTATAATGTACCCGAGTTCGTATTTATCAGCAACATGTGGCAATGTCAGCTAGCAGAATAGCAGAGCCCCGATAAAGCGTTAAAGGCTGTATCGATCCGCACTGCATCACACCTACGCGGTACGCGGTACGCGGTACGCCTCGCACACAACTCATTACCTAGGTTACCTAGGTAAACTAACTGTGATGAACTCGATTGAGAACTTCATTAAAGTGCTGTAGCCCACGGGTATTTAATGCTTCGACTATAAATTATGCATACATAAATGTATGAATTTTTCCTGACAAGAGAAACGTCCCGGCGTCCTTCTGTTTTTTCTCCTTCCAAAAGTGTGTCCTTTTTTTTAAAGGACTTTTCCTTTCACAATTACCTACCCACTGAATCGGAAGTTACCACCGAACTCTGGAGGTACTATTTTTCCATCTAATTCAGATTTAACACTAGAAAGACGGGCGGGGGTCTTTTGACCGTTTTTGGAATTCAGGGCTACATAATTCCAAAACTATTCATTTTTGAGTCATATCCTCTCGTGACTTTTATTAAAATAGTTCAAATTTACATTTAAAAATGTTTACATTGATATATAATCATTATATCATAAATAAATCATACACCTACCTACAAAGACGGCGTCGGTCATTTGACCGATATGACTTTTGTTAGAATAAACACATCCAATAGCGGGTCGTCGTCGTCGTCGTTGTTTCAACCAATAGAGGTCCACTGCTGGACATGGGTCTTTTATAAAGATTCCCACAATATACGACCTTGAGCCGCTTGTTTCCAGCGGCTGACAGCGAGTCGCTTGAGATCGTCCGTCCATCTAGTAGGGGGTCTTTCTACGCTTCGTTTAGCGGTGTGTGGTCGCCACTCAAGCACCTTGGGACCCCAGTGTCCAACGGTTCTTCAGCAATGTGCCCCCCCCATTATAAGCGACCATGTCTCAGATTCATAAGTCATAGCGGGTAGACCATAATAATTAATTTATATTAGATGAAGTTTGTAAAATATAATGAACACGATTGTATTTTATTTGTACTTTTTCTTTCGTCCAGTAAACAGTGTTATGCAGCTGCCCCCCCCCAGAGGTTTCAAAAAATATAGCCAAATGCACCCAAAGTACTAAATTCACTCACTTATAAAATTAATAACGTCAAGTCCTGTCAAGAGCTATACTTGCTTTATAGCTTCCTAACCTCTCGACTGAACCTAAAATTCAAACTTTTCTCATCGTCCATATCACAGAATAATGAATAAGAGGAGAAGTGCCCTTTACATCAAATGGTATGGAAACCTGCTGTCGTTAGTTTGTCCCCACCACTTGCTACAAAATGCTATATTACATACTGATAGGTCAGTGCAAGCAGCACCAGCAAATATAGACTTTATCGTTTAGTACACAGCGTTCAATTTCAATCACCGTACATCACACGTTATCGATGTTGAGCGAAGGCGCCCGTTCCATGAAAAGTCTACGTTTTAGTGAAGGAATATATTTATATAGTACAAGTACCATTGCGTCCTAAGACCGACCGATTCAATGTTTGATTTCTACTAAGCAAGTAATGGTTTTTGTTCATAATGAGATACAGACTTCTCAATTTAACACTTTTTGAGCATAATGTAAATATACAAAGTAATGTTTTCTTGTTTTTTATGGAAAATAACAACAATAACTTGTACTTAAGTGTGAAATGAGATGCCATCTTTCGTGTGATTTACTTTTTTGCTTGATTTTTTTCAAACAACCACTGAACAACACGGCATTTTGTTAAAAATCGAGAGCGGTGAAGCGATCGTTGGACGACATTCGACTAAAGACAAAAACGGTTCTCAGGTGTATTTAACGCCAGAAGAGTTCTCAGGAACCACGCCCCCTTGTCATATCTCTCTTATTCCTTTATCTATGGTCCATATAATATCAACTTGCCCCTCCCCCCTTCCCATCAGCTAGCAACGCTCTTGGCTCCTCTTATGTTTGCAAAATCAAATCAAGCAAGGTTTGCGACATAATAAGTAGAAAATCAATGCGTGCACATTGGACAATGCAATCAGTCAAAAACTTTTATTTGTCATATTTGTAAGTAAAAGTATAAGTTGGAGTTAATAAAAACATAATGAATATAAGTAAAATGAAAGCGTAATGTTTTTTTCACTTATTTGTTATAAGTTTTTGGGACATTTATTATAAAAAAAATATTTATAAAGCAAGCGGTCAAATGACCCTTCGCCGTCTTTCTTGGTAAGTCGATTTTTCCGTCTTTCTAGTGTTAAATATAGCAGAGATGTTATATAAAGTGTTGTAAATAGAATAGATGTTATTTATGGTGGTTTTAAATCAGCAAGTAAGTATGTATGCTTAGTTACTTAGTGGAAAAAAAAACATAAAACCCCAGTGACTGCGTGAGAAGCGAATTAGAAAGAAAAACGAAATCTAGTCGATATCGCACAGTTTAGACGAATCGATAGCACTTCATTGATTAAAATCTATCCAGTCATTGAGATGCTTTGATGGTATAAAGGATCCCACATACATACAAACCCCCCCGGAGGAAGTCGCGGGCATCAGCTAGTTATTAAACAAAAACGACTTTTAATTTCCCCAATCGTAGACAAAATTCAAAACAAAATGTAATACCGAAAACAAACTACAAACACTGAACTCTATGCCTCGTGTGCCTATGCACTGTTTATGAAATATCGCAGAAGTAGGTATACAGTAGGTACATATTTAAACTAGTGTTGCGCTCGGTGCGCGAGCTGCAAGCAGCTCGCGGGCCTTGTAGTCTCTTCAATATTCGTAAAATAAAGAAATGGGAGGCCATACCAAATACCAGAATATTCTGGAGAGTCTCTTGAAAGATAGAAAGAAATATTGGTATCACGTTTCGTGTCTTTTCTGAAAGGACACTAATGAGTTCTATGTATGCGTTTAGTGGGAAAAAAAGACCTAGTTATACAAAAATTTTCTGGAGAGCCACTTGAAAATTAAAAAGAAATTTTGTATGGACACGCATTTTTTTTGTTCCGTAGCTATCTTTTTTTTACTGGCTCACCAAAGGGCCTAAGGTCTTGAAAATTTTTAGTTTTAGGACCATGCCTCTATGATTGATAGTTTTTGAGGGCCGTTAGGGTACTCTGCTAAGTTTTCCACATTCACTACGTTTTGTATTTTTTGTGAAAAAAAAAATCTTTTAAGTTCTATTTTTTACTTATACGTGTAGTGGGGGGAAAAATTTCACACAAAAATGTCTAAGAGAGCCTCTTAAAAAGAACCCAAAAAATTTGTATGGAGAGAATTTTTTTTTGTTCGGCGGCCATCTTTTTTTTACCCATTCACCCAATGGCCCAAGGTCTTTAACAACATTTGTTTGGGGCCATGCCTGTATGACTGGTAGTTTTGGAGGACCCATGAGGTACTCTAGTAAATTTTCCACAATCATGACGTTTCAGAATTTTTCTGAAGGAAGACCCATAAGTTCGACGTATACAAATAGTTAAGGGAAAAGATTCCATACAAAATTGTTCTGCAGAGCCTCTTGAAAAGAACCCAAAAAATTTGTATGGAGAGCATTTTTTTTGTTCGGCGGCCATCTTTTTTTCACCGGTTCACCTAATGGCCCAAGGTCTTCAATAACATTTGTTTCGGACCATGTCTGTATGACTGGTAGTTTTGGAGGACCCATGAGGTACTCTGATAAATTTTCCACATTCATGACGTTTCATAATTTTCTGAAGGAAGACCCATAATTTCTACGCACATAAATAGTAAAGGGAAAAAAGTTCCATACAAAATTGTTCTGGAGAGCCTCTTGAAAATTACCCAAAAAATTTGTATGGAGAAAATTTTTTTTTGTTCGGCGGCCATCTTTTTTTTACCGGTTCACTTAATGGCCCAAGGTCTTTAATAACATTTGTTTGGGACCATGTCTGTATGACTGGTAGTTTTGGAGGACCCATGAGGTACTCTGGTAAATTTTCCACGTTCATGACGTTTCATAATTTTTTGAAGGAAAACCCATAAGTTCTACGCACATAAGTAGTGAAGGGAAAAAAGTTCCATACAAAATTGTTCTGGAGAGCCTCTTGAAAATTAGGAAATTTTTTGTATGGAGACGAAATTTTTTTTGTATGGTGGCCATATTTTTTTCACCAGTTCACCCAATTGCCCAAGGTTTTGAACATTTTTTGTTCCGGGACGGTACCTTTCCGACTGATAGTTTTCGAGATCCCTTAGGGCACCCTAGTCAGTTTTCCACGTCCAGCTCTCTCTATAATTTTGTAGATCTTAAATTTTTGAATTTTACACACACGGAAAATATGGTGAAAATGTCCCATACAAAATTGTTCAGGAGAGGTGATCAGTACGTAACTTCAAGTAGCTTTATATACAGTGTGTCCGGGATGGAACTAGCGATATTTTAGGGACATATTCTACAACTCATTACCTCTCTGAAAATACCACATAATAGGGCCTGCCCCCCTCCCTCTCCCACGGACAGCCATTTCAATTTGGTGTGCGTTTTTGTGGGTATGTGCGCACAAAAAATGTAATAACTCGAAAATCTGTTGGTGCACAGGTCTTCAAATGAGTTTATTCGATTGAATACAATATTCTCCATCACTAAATACCAAACAACATTGTAAAATGTTAAAATAACTCGATCAAAAATGCTTTGCAATAAAAAGAAATTGGTCAAAAATATTGAAAACTACAAGTTTTTGCTAGATTTTGCAAAAACGAGGTCATTAAGACCACATTATTAAGTATTAAATCGACAGCTTTTGAGATAAGCAACAAAACGACATAAAAAATTTGACTGTAAGTTACTTACTTCTGGAGATATTGGTAATTGTAAGTACTTCGTCCCCAAGCATGAATTACGAGTATTGAACCAAAATTTAAGATTCATCATTTTTTTACTACAAATAAGGTAAAAAAATCTTAACTTTATAATTTAATTTTTGTTAGTTATAAACACAATAACTCAATAACTCTGATTTATGTATGTGACACAAATCAGATATCCTAAAAACTTGGTTATTTCCGCCACAAACCGAAATTACCACCTCTGTTCTGTTAGCTAGTTGCTTCATGTTGGGAGGATCGTTGGATCATGTCCAAATACAATCTTATTTTATCTGCAACGGACAGGATCGTCTCCAATAATTCTTTTCTGGTATTTGGTACCATATAAAAGACCTTCTGCTTCATAGGTCCTCATAAAAAGAAGTCCAAAGTTGTAAGGTCTAGAGAATGAGGTGGCCATTCAATTGAATTGCTGCCACGTCTGATCCATAAATAGTTGGCATCTAAATGCTCTCTTATGGCTATAATAATACCGAGTAGGCATGTCTTTAAACTTAGCAAACTTCACAAACCTGAATCACAATTAAAAATGAGTAATAACTTAAGTAGTGATCATAACGCCTCCTCGCCAGGAACAACAAAATAAAATTTCAGATATTTCAATTTTTTATACGAATTTTTAATCAGTTGAAGTAGGAGTCCGATCCTTAGTTTTAACCTCATTCACTGACTAATCAAAAACAATATTATTATTACCTGATCGCCCGAGGTATGCGATGGAAACACACATTCGAATAACATAAGAACTTACGCGCTCGCGGTTAAGTTATGTTTAAACAATAATATCTCCAAAAGTAAATAACTTACAGTCAAAATTTTTATGTCGTTTTGTTGTTTATCTCAAAAACTGTCGATTTAATACTTAACAATGTAATCTTAACGACCTCGTTTTTGCAAAATGCAGCAAAAACTTGTAGTTTTCAATATTTTTGAAAAAATATTTTTTTTCTGAAGCATTTTTGATCGAGTTATTTTAACATTTTATTCTATTGTTTGGTACTAAGTGATGGAGAATATTATATCCAATCGAATAAGGTCATTTGAAGACCTGTGCATCAGCAGACTTTCGAGTTATTACATTTTTTGTGCGCACATACCCACAAAAACGCATACCAAATTAAAATGGCTGTCCCTGGGAGGGGGAGGGGGGCAGGCCCTAATAAGTGGTATTTTCAGAGAGGTAATGAGTTGTAGAATAAGTCCCTAAAATATCGCTAATTCGATCCCGGACACACTGTATATAATAGTACCTAGTTGACAGTTATAATTACCTACATATTTATTTGCTTTGTACCTAATATTTAACTTTAAAAAATAAAAACTTTTATGAAATACGAAATCCAGCTGCAAACTCCCCGTAGACGTAGGTAGAGTCAGTGTATCAACAACAAGTAAACACAATCTACGGAAAAACATAAAGTGAACAAATCAGAACTCGCGAGCGTTGGTTTGCGGCTGTTAATTAACCCAGATAAGCCTGAAACTATTTTTGCTCAAAATCTTTACAATAAACTAATTTTTTTAGTTGCATTAGCTTTAAAATGAATAAAAAAAATATTTAAAAAAATATTTTCCTTAAGGTTTTCCGGAAAATGCCCGTCCTATATATAGGACAGTAGGATAATAGGTAGTAAGTAAGGGTTAGTATTGACCTTAACTGAAAACGGCCTAATACATTTATCTATTTATGAAAAGGGTACAAAAAATGAATTTTAATGTTAGTATATCAATTTTGCAGTGTGATGACTTATGTATGATAAGTTACAAAACATGTACAAAACACATAGCACATACTTCTATATGAAATGTATGCAGCGCGTCAAACATTTTTATGACATTGACGGTAAAGTCTTTCTTTTGATTGGATAATAACGAAATGATTGAATTGGTTATGCCTTGATCTTTCCAGCTGTCATCACGTTTATATTGAGACGATTGACTTGGCCCCATTTTTCCAAATTTTCTGTTTGACTCAATCAAAGCTGTTGTTACTCTCCTGCGGAAGCTTAGGTGATCGAGTTTCCCGTATTTTGTTTTATACAATAATTGCCATGCAAAAACGTTCAGAAAGATATTATTTGTAAGTAATGGCATGTGCCATTTCTTGACTCTAATGCCCACTCTGTGTAACCAATAATGTAAATTTTCGAACCAGTCAATCTGAAGTTTATCTTGTAAAGCTCCTTGAACCTCAAGCCAAACCACTGAAGATGTTGCTAAGCCTCTTTTCCTCCACGCGTAAATGCTTTTGCGCTGAGCTGATCAACTAACAGCAAGTTGCTCTTCGGTATCACTAATGGGATACTCAACTTGGAGAGATATTTCTACAGGTTGAAGTAATATGTTACGTAGCAAGTTATTCAGCGTCCACGTTATCTTCATCACCCTTGTCTTCATCACCTTCGTCAGTAGGGCAATCGGGGTCAACAAGGAGTTGTAGAATACATATCGTTACCTCTCTGACATTTTTCTCACCATCAGAAGCTGTTCAAGGCGTCTTATAATCCCATGAGCAGTTAGCGGTCCGAACATAAAAAGTTACCTGTATTATCCTACTGTCCTATATATAGTCCACCACTTTTTGTCGTAAATTATTTCCACTTTACGAAATATTATATCAATAAAATTGTTATACAAAGTAAAGAAGAGGTTATCCAGAACATGTGAAATGTGAAATTTGCAACCTAAATATAAATTTCAGATTTTTATACATATCTCTTGTGGGCCGATTCTGCAACACGTTTTTATTGCACAATTTTTAGTGAAATATATCGAAAAATAGTAAATAAAACGTTGATTTTATATTTTTACTATAATAAACATAGTCTCCTTACTTTATATCACAACAAATGAAATCAACCATTTAAATGGGTACTTTGATATATTTTTTTATTTTCACTGTCCTACATATAGGACAGTAGGCTTATCTGGGTTAATAGTTTTAAACGAGTGCCAGTAAGTACATAGGGTAAAACCCGGATAGACGCCCCACTTTTTGAAATGGCCTCCTAACTTTTAAAATATTAATTTATCACAAATAATATTTATGAATATAGCTAGTTTAATCTTTTGGGTTCCATTATGACTTGTTTTTGTTGTCCTAACGATTACAGATTTTGCAGAATTTAACTTTTTGCAGACCCTTTTTTTTGAGGATAGATGCCTACCTGTGTGGATAGATGCCCCACTATGAAAATACTAAAAAGGATAGATGCCCTATGAAAAAAATAAGCAAAATACATAGTTTAATAAGGTTTTATTATCTAAATATATAAAAGGAAAAGGTGACTGACTGACTGACTGACTGACTGATCTATTAACGCACAGCTCAAACCACTGGACAGATCGGGCTGAAAGAGATGGATGCCCCGAAGAATATTAAAACTATTAGAAATTTATTGAAAAAAGAAATAAAAATATAAAAGAACATTAAAAATATTTAAAAAAAATACTTGATATATCTATAGGTATATTAGGGGATAGATGCCTCTAAGGGCACCTATACCTCGAAAAATCGAGGCAACTATCCTTTTTGATATGGATAGATGCCCTTTTATTTATTAAATAAACTAAAAACTAAAGAGCGATTATTTACACTTAGGTGTACACTTATTGAACCAGTGTATTGACATAATAAAAAATATAACAGAATCTACTACTACTTCAAAAGTTATACAACGGCAAATACTCGCGTCTAAAACTTTGAAGGATTTGCCGCGTTCGCTGCGGAGATAATCACACGCACAAGCGAAACAAATTGTTTTAATACAAATGTATGTAGGGGCCTGAGGTTTGGGGGGCCTGCGCTTCTTATTTAAACTATCAATTTTTAGTCGCGAGTTTGGGAAGTCAGGTTTTTTGACACTGAGGCATCTATCCAACTGCGGCATCTATCCGGGTTTTACCCTATTGTTATTTTAATTTTTTATTTTGCAAAGAGTTTTTATATTGTTTCTTTTCATTTATAAGTATTTAGTCAAAAACTGTGGTCAAAAAGCATATGTATGTACGTGGGACCATAGATAAACTGTTTCGTGCGTGGGACCGAGATTTTTAAGACCTGTACCTTTATCCTTTACTTTTTTCCGTACCCTCGAAAGCAAGTAAATGCCTCGATGGTCCAGCGGTTAACATATTCGATTGCGGAGTGCGGATTACGAGATTCTGAGTTTGATTCCCGGGTCGGGCCAAAAATTGTGAGGAATTGAGAAATTCACATTGCCAGCCACACAACATTGTAAGTAGTTGGCTGTGTTTCACCCCGCGCATCGGAGAACACGTTAAGCCATTGGTCCCGGTTATTTTTATCACTATTATGTGACAATAGTCGTTACAGGAGCAGCTTTGCGGGTGTAAGCTCTAAATTCCTTTTTCCTACTAAAGAAGAAGCTTGTGCCCAGCAGTGTGGCGTTAAAGGGCTCAGTGGTGGTGGTGGAAAGCAAGTTAAACCGTCCGCGTCGTGTCGTTCTCAGTTATCACACTAATATTATAAAGGCGAAAGTTTGTGTATATGTGTGTTTGTGTGTGTGTGTGTGTGTTTGTTAGTTACTCTTTAACGCCGCAACTACTGACATGATTTGGCTGAAATTGCTTTTTATCCTGGAAAAATGCACAGTTCCCGCGGGATTTTTAAAAAACCGAAATCCTACATCTAGGTTACAGACTATTAGGAAACTTCCTTGAAAGTAGGTATGGAAAGGTTGGAAAACGGAGCGGGAACGGGAACCGGAAATCCACGATTAGTTATCACTAACATTCAATCGCAATAATATTCCACAGTCGAGTTGTATATGCGGAGGAATCTGGCAGCTTCCCGCATTATTACCCCACGGAAACCCCCCACCCTTCGCACAGCCCATCGCTCACGGCAGTTAATCCAATCGCCGACTTTATCAATTCCTTTGTGCTCTCTTTGCGAGTTTGTTCCACAACTTATTTCGTTTAATGGAACCGGATAGCTACTGTTAGCTCCGTGTTAGAGGCTGCTTAGTGACAAACTTTTAATTGAATAAGTAAGTAACTGTTTTATTCTAAAGGCGTTGTGATAGAAATGAATTGTTTGAAAACGTAGGTAGGTATATCTAATATCCATATCAGAAAATATCCGATATTATCTATCTGAAATCATTTTATATCCGTGTCCATAACCGAAACAGAAATACCAATCCACATCCACTTCCGAAATTCTCAAGCCTACCTGAATAAGTAGTTATTATTTTATTGATAGGAAGCTTCAAGCAGGTACCTTCGTCCTTTGTTTTTATATAAATATTTTTTGGTTTTTCATTCATGTTTCACAAATGACATTTTTTCAAT
The DNA here is from genome assembly GCA_920104075.1 of Melanargia galathea. Lineage (NCBI taxonomy): Eukaryota > Metazoa > Arthropoda > Insecta > Lepidoptera > Nymphalidae > Melanargia > Melanargia galathea. Next base: position 3,863,826 of record OV049859.1, on the reverse strand, counting down.
TAAAGTTTATAAATAGACACACTGGCATACGGCCGGAACTTGTCGGCCGCACTTCCGTGCGTCTAGATTATTTATATTTAAATCTCGTGTTTCTTATTCAAATGAGCTACTTATTTTGTCAAATGGCGGCAATTGCTATCGAATTCCGAATGTAAATGGCTGCCGTTATGCCATAACGAAATATTGAATATTCAAAAACGTCCCAACGTAGGCCGCTACCTACAATCTTATTATACTTACCTACCTCCTTCTTTTGAATTTCTGTTTTATTTTATCAAACTTAAAAACTTCTGTATCACTATTTACTAGTATTAGGTAGGTACATTTGCTGTTAAAATTTTTTTGGTGAATACCCAGCTTTACAGAAACTTTTGCCACCAACGTGTTGTCAACACAAAAGTTGGCAATTTTTCTTTGGTGCGGACCCGAGACTTTCATTTTAACCGACTTAAAAAAGGAGGTTATCAATTCCACACGTTTTGAATATACGTAATACGATTTTAAATGTTGAATAGAAGCAGGCGTTACTTTGCGGAATTCCATGATATTATACAATGAACACAAAATTACTTTGCTATAATCTGCTAACAGTGACAAATTTGTAGGCACAACTATAGACTAGGAAATAATTGGGCACAGCGGTGGAAGTGTCGAATTGCTGAATGAGCAACTAAATGTGTCATCTTCACCGTTGCTCAACATATTTAGGGGGCGTGGCCAGAGAGAAAGTGAAAGGAGGGTAGATGACTAAGCGGGGATAGAATATATAAGACCGCTCATTTGACACGTTTGTCACTTTGCAATCTTTCGTTGTGAAGTCGACATCTCCTGAAGATGCTCCGGTGTCGGAGCGAAACGATCGTCGAGTTAAATTTGTGGTGAATTTGTGTGGTGTTGTGCCCACAAATTTGTCACTGTTAGCGGATTATAGCAAAGTAATTTTGTGTTCATTGTGTAATACGATTACCAACTTTATTTACTGTCAACGCTGTCCGAAGATCGCAAAGTTGTTTTTGCTACCACGCCACGTAGGCTCGTGTTTTTGACAGTAAATAAAGTTATAAATGTTTCAACGTTAATTTTAACTAAGTAAAAAAAAAAGTTGAACAGAATACATGTTTTATTACACTTACACCTTGGTGTAAACGCGTTGTAAGTAGATGCGTCAATCTTTATTCTTTCACGATGGCAACGAGCAACACAAAAGAACATCGATCAAAGTCGCTCCTCCTTAATAAAATGCTTCGCTGTGCCGCCCCAGCCCCACATTGCATTACATTACAATACACGCTGCTACTGTTGAGTAACAACACCTATTATGACGAGCGAGACGGCATTTCAATCATGTACATTAATAATAATAATTGTTATAATGTTATTTTTAAAAAAGAGCAACCGCCGAGTTTCTTGCAGGTTCTTCTCGGCTGGAACTGCATTCCGAACCTGTGGTAGACTCAATCGACGATTCAAAAGCACTTGTAAAAGTTTATTTGAATAAAAAACTTTTCTATTCTATTCTATTCTATTCTATTCTATGAACGCACAATTTCTCATAATAGAGTACCATCAACCACTAGGCTATCACCGCTTATAATCGCATCAGCAAGATGATTCCGTCTGCATGTTCTATCAAGATGCCTATTGGTCCGGCAGCCGACGAACAAATTTTTTAGTGATCAATAACAGGCTGAATCTTCGTGAGTAGGTTCGTTTCGACGAGACGACCAAGTCTTTCCTCTATTAATAATATTTTACAGCATCCTCCACTCCAAATATTTCCAAATAATGAGGTCATAAAAATGATTAATAATAACCATCTAATTTTTTGTATGCAGCTTAGTAAATACTTGTATAATTAAGTAATATAGTCCTACTTTAGTGGAACGATTTCCCACCAGAGCGAATCGAAATGTTTAACACCTGCGCACTCGAGTAGCTACATCTCAGCTCCATCGAGAATTTTCATAGAGGAAAAACTTGGTCGTCTCGTCGAAACGAACCTACTCACGAAGATTCAGCCTGTTATTATTAATCACTAAAAATTTGTTCGTCGGCTGCCGGACCATATACTCGCTGATGCCCGCACCTTTGTCAGTGTGGATTTAGGTTGTTAAAAATCTCGCGGAAATTTTGTTTCCCTGGATACAAAGCCTATGTCACTCTCCAAGTTTCTAACTATAGATACCCATGCAAAAAATTACGTCGATCTGTAAGCTCTGTAGCTCTGTAGCCCGCCAATCAGCATTGAAGTAGCGTGGCGGGTCTATGCTCTAATACCTCTCTCCTATGAGAGAGGAAAATTGTGCCCAGCAGTGGGACATTAAAAGGCTGTAGTGGTGGTGGTGGTGGTAAGCTCTGTATGCATGTAGAATATGGTGACCGGTGAATCTGCCAATTTACTAAGAAGCCAAAAGTCCCTTCGGAAATGGAGTTAAGAGTAAATAGACAGCTATTCCGAGAAAATCGTCACGTTTCTATTTACAAAGGTTTTATTTACAGACAGGAAAGCTTTAGGAAAGGCGTTCGTACTGCGAAGCCCCCAGATGAAAAGAGCCTGTAAATTTTTGCGTAACATCTTTTTCATTAAAGCTCTAGCTTTGATGAAAAATATGGCGTTTAATAAATATTAGGTAGGAACGGGAAATAAGAAACGTCCATAGTGGAAATGGTTTGGGGCAAGATATTTAAATTCAATAAATAAGTAAACATCATGAAAGCTTTCATAAAATTAGTGACAAAATAATATCACGAAAAGATCCCAAAATGATTGTAATAAATTGTATGAATATGAAATCCATCTTTATGAGTAGCAGTCCTGACGTTAAATCCTCCCAGAGTTTTTATAGCCGGCGGTGATCGTTTCTACGAACATAATATTTTCACTGTTACTGGTTTGCAATAACTAAGTATTATTATTTATTACTAGTGGATCCGGCAGACTTCGTCCTGCCCGGTGACATACCGACATCGGCGCCACCTACTGAGACCCGGTAGGTTACCTGTAGGTACCTACCCGGTAACTGTGTTTTCAAACCATCCAGGAACCCATTGAAATATACACACAAAATTTCATACAAATCGTGACAAACACACGTACAGAATAATTATAACTATAAATATGGGTGAGAGGATGAGAGAGTTTACCGTATCCACGCGACGCACGGGATGTTTGACAGTTACGAAACCCGTGAACATTTTGTATGGGAAAATGTTTTTTCTTTTATTTTATGTTTTCGTCTATTTTTTAATGTTTTTAATAGTTATTCTGCTATTCGGGATGGTCCCAAATATAACAAATCAAAAACAATATAAATCGGTCCAGCCGTTCTCGAGTTATAAGTGGTCGAACTAACACGACTTTGTTTTATATATTAAGACTAGATGATGCCCACGGCTTCGCCCGTGTGGATTTAGGTTTTTAAAAATCCCGTGGGAACTTTTGATTTTCCAGAACAAAAAGTAGCCTATCTGTAGTAACCCTTCACCAAAATGGAAAAATTCCATGGGATCCCCACGATTTCGGAATGCAATTCCTTACAGCATCAGGGTTGAGGAGTTGAATATGTACCTACTTGAGTTCATTCAATGATAAAGTCTTTAATTGGTACCCCCAATATCTATTTAAATAACCGACAGTTCCTAAATCCCATTAGTTTTGGGGATCAGTTCCCCTACAGCATCAGGATTGAGGAGTTGGAATCCAAGTTTTTTGTAGGACAGTGTCGCAATATTTTTCTATCGATTAAAAAAAAACTACGCAAATCGGTTCAGAAATCTCGGAGATATCGGTGTACATAGGTAGAAAAACACAACTCCTCCTTTTTTGAAAGTCGGTTAAAAAAGTAGCCTATGTTACTCCCTGGTTAATTCTCTACTTGTATGTGAAAGTCCCGTCAAAATCGGTTCAGCCGTTCCGAAGATTAGCCCGTTCAAACAGACAGACAGACAGACAGACAGACAGACAGACAGACAGACAGACAGACAAAAATTTTAAAAACGTGTGATTCGGTTATGGTACCGTTCAAATAACCATATGAGCTTAATATGAGGTAGTTATTTCGATATTACAGACAGACACTTCAATTTTATTTATTAGTATAGATTTGTATAGTAGGTATATAACGTTATTATTTGTTATCCCCGTTATGTGCACTATGCAGTTTCCGCAAGCATAAACGCTGATTTAGAACTACAAATAGGTAACCAAATTAAATTGTATAAAGTGTGAAAAGTAATGAGTAATGTATGAAAGTCTGGGGTCCCAAAGTACCTACTAGAGTGACGACCTCGCACCGGAAAGCGCAGACTAGGTTGACCGACGATATCAGACGAGTCGCAAGGAGCCGCTGGATACAGGCGGCACAAGACCGCGGCGTGTGGAAGTCCCTACTAGAGACCAATGTCCAATAATAGACGTCAATTGGTTGATAACGACGACGATAAAAGTCTGTGATGTCGAAATAACTGCTTCATATTAAGGCAAAGATAAAGGTAAACAAACGTATTTAACACTAATTTTACTAAGGGTCCACACACAATCTACCTTCACGGTCTATGTAAGGTGTGAACACCTGCACAGGGCGGCGAAGAAGAAGAAGGTCATAATTTAATATTTATTTGAATAAACCAAACACAATAATGTTCCTTAATTTTGTGTGTCATGTGTGTGCTACTAAAATCTGCCTTCCATTCGTCTTATAAATTATTACAACACGCAAGGCAAAGAGAAAGGATCCACCGCGCAGATGCACAAAGGAAATAAGCAGACGATACACGTGCGTCGTGCGTGTACGGACCAGTGTGCTTAGTCTAAAGCGGAGCACTCGAAAACGAACTCGAAAACTATTGATCGATTTCAGAGTAAAATAGACCTAAAATGGCTTGTATTAAGGTTTGAGTTCGCCAATACATTCAGCATTCGAACAATGCTGAATGTATTGGCGAACTCAAACCTTAATACAAGCCATTTTAGGTCTATTTTACTCTGAAATCGATCAATAGTTTTCGAGTTCGTTTTCGAGTGCTCCGCTTTAGACTAAGCACACAGTCCACACGTGTGCGACGCACAACATCTGCCGGCGGTTCACTGCACCGTGAGATCCTTGACAGATCCTTCAACATATTGTAGAAAGTTACTTCGCAATCTGGGTATACCTACCTACGAGTACATTGATTTCATGTATAAATTGCATGCTGAATACACAGAATGCGAGATCTCGAGATCGACATCTTTGGAGATTTTGAATCATTAAAAATATTTCTTTCTGCTGGCATTACAAAAACTGAATTTGTAAAGGTTTACGATACATCTTATGTATTTTTAATTATTTAAACCAAACCAATGACTTCTATGTACATACATACATACATGATCGAAACAGAGAAACTTTAATTCTTCACCCACAAGGGATTAATAAAATAAATAATTGTAATAATATTTTCCTTCCCAGGAACTCTCCAGCGTCTCGTTGTCGCGGACTAACGAAGCGAAAACTGCAGGTCACCGGTGCAATGCTAAACTTTGCCAAGCTCCTGAACTTTGTATAATAGCCCGTGTCCTGAGGGAGTGCCTTTATAACTGTTTATGTTTAATAGTACCTGCTAAAATGTAAATATAACTAAACTTATAGAATGTGCTAATGCGTGAAAACGACGTAAAAATTTAGCTCACACGAAAAGACAAACTTCCAATGCGACGCATCGACACATTTTGGGCGTAAGAAGTATTTCATTTCCGAGTTAGACATTGCAACAAACCGTAAAAGAAAAACCCAAAAAATATTCGTTTATTTTGGTATACAAACTACTTTATGAATCGTTGTTTTTAGTACTTATTTGTTGTTTAAATACAAGTATATGGTACCAAAATTACAGGTTTGTAACTCATTTCGTCTACGAGCTAGAGACCTGTGACCGGCGGACAGACAGACAGCAGAGTGACAATTTTCCCTCCGTTTTTACCCTTTGGGTACAGAACCCTAAAAAGCATGTCTTTTACATGCTTTTTCTTCTGCGTTCTGCCATCAAGCTACATATTGCTTGGTTGAAAAACTATCCAACAGCAAGAATGTTATTTTGCACCACTAGCAGTTATTTCCGACATTGTTAGACTCTGAATCACCATGGGCAGGTAACATTTTTTCGTAGTATACAGTGGAACTTTGACAAATGGTAAGAGCTTTTGTAACGCAACGAGGGACATAATGGGACATATTCAGCAGGTGTCCACTGACAATGGTCGTGTAACAGAGGGGTATTGCCTATTTCCGAAATGGTTTTTTTTTTGGATAATTTATTGCTTTTCTTGCAGTTAGGAGTATATAGCCTGCTTTATACGTGTGACATAATATCTTACGTATTAGGTATATTATCTTAAACTGCCTCATAGCTAAAAGTTGGCGGTGTTAGATACCTCCGTGCCTCGGAGAGAGCACTTAAAGCCTGATCTCTTTCCGGTCGCATTGATGTCCCATTAGACTATGAGAGTGTAGGACTGGAGAGCGCAGTCTATGTTTGCACACACATTTAGGAGATGCATATTGCACAATTGTGCACTACAATATCTCCTGCGTAGTAGTACTCACCGTCTCCGTTGATATCCGAAATTTGGTGGAAAGGACATTATTTTTATATCACGCCATGAGGTATAGAAAAACCTGCCTATGTGGATGCATCAGCTAGTTTGCGAATAAAGACGTCTTACTTTTTTTTAGAGAGCATTTCTAGGGGTAATTTACCCCTAGAAATGCTCTCTAAAAAAAAGTAAGCACAGGCTTTTATCCCGTTTAACAGCATCCCCGATGACGCAATAAAGCCTACACAGACTACAAGTCGCAGCTATCTCGTGAACACCCACATAAACGAGGCGAATCGATAATTTGCTCATTTGTTCAACCCGACCAAGTAATTAAGATCCCACGACGTCAAACATAAACCTAATTATTCGGAGTTAAATTAACTTTTACGAGGCCATTTTTCTAAATTTTTTTATTCATGTTTAATGAGATTATTAACGCACCCAAAATAATAAATAGGATCAGGTTTTTTATGAAGGTGCCTTGGGAAAAAATTAGTACCTAAGATTTTTAGACAATCTATTTAAATCTTTATTTAAATGCTGTGTGCCTTTTGTAAGAGTTTTAATAATACAAACAAGTACTTAGTGTTATTGTACTGCATTTATATCATATATGAATAAAGTATTATTTATTCATTCATTCATTCATTCATTCATTCATTCAAAGTGTTTGAAGTTCTCACAAATTATGACTTTTGTTCACGGACATTTCTCAGATTTTGTAGGTATGGGCGTGCACATTTTGTACATTTTCGATAAAACTGAGAAGTAAAAAACAATTCTTTCACATTCCCCGTAGCTAAACTTTAACGTAAGCCGTATTCTGCATATAAATTGGCATTAATATGGGATAATGGCATCAATATCCATTCGGGTCTGAAACATAAGGGACCAGGTAAATAAAGTCACAAATTCTGATAACCTCGCAGGTAAACGTAATAATCGACTCACCACACGTTCCGACCCCGTCGGATTCGCAGGATATCCTTAGTTGGAAGCTTCTCGTTATACCTTCCGATCAAAACTTCCGACCGTTCCGACAAAACCATCAACCAAGGGATTTAAAAGTGAATCTACCTGCTTTTGCTCAATTACACTGATATATTGATATTGTTTCGTGAAAACCTATAAATCTACAACTGTCAAAAATTTATCAGTAGGAAGCTTTGGTTGGATGTACCTAGTGCGTTTCCCACCTCGTATCGGTATACCGCCCTCGTACGACTTAAGTACTTTCAAGGCAAGAGTGAATAGGCATTTTCTAGGCAAGCGTGTTCCAACTTTGACCTTATCATTGCTTTCCATCAGGCAAGATTGTCGTCAAGCGTAAGGCTCAAGTATCATAGTAAAAAAAAATTAAGCTACCGACTTCGGATATCCTGCGAATCCAACATGGTCGGAAGGTGCGAAGGCTACTTAGCTAATACTTTTGAGTGAAAGGGAAATGGTTCGAGAAATCCACCAGGTAAAATTATTATGGAAAAGAATACTCAAGTGTGAGGTCTCTAGAAATAGATTGTGTTCCGTACACAAATGCACAAATAAATACTGAGGTAAATACTAAGGTATTGACCTACAATAATTATAAGTAGGTTTTGTCTGTGATTCCGAAATAACTGCCTCGTTTGATTAGTATTTGAATGAAGATTTTTTTTAATTTTATCTGCTTATCTCTCTCTTTCATCTTCGGTAAATAAATACAACAGAGGTTATGTACACAGAATCGCCCACATTGTATACTTATAACAATAATTTTAACGATATGAGTAAAAAAGCATAATTTTGTATTAAATGTTTTTTATTCAGTTCTAAACTGATTGAGACAAAACATCTACTTAAGTATGACAAAAACGGACAATAACATTCACGCGATTTCAATGAAAACGCTAGTTTACAGGAAAAAATTAAAAGCTGATTTTTTAAACTTACATTTTTGCCCGATAGCGCAAGTTGCTTAAATTCAATTTTGTTTATTTTCAGTATGACTAAACTCTTCCTCAAAAACCATTCGTCTAAAAAACTTCCAGTAGAACTACGAGAATACAAACTATCAAAGACTAACTAACTTTCAGCTGTATTCCCTGAAGAACTTTGGATGGATTTATTTAATCCACTGTACCTATAGCCCAGTCAATTTAGACTTTCAATCTTACAATAATTCACACCTGGCTGAAAATTGGTAGGATTGTTCAAAACACTATTATTATAAATGAAATTTGAAATGTCCTCATTGATCCGACACCTGGAAAAAAAATTACTCGCGGTCAAAGTTCACAAAAACGGGTTTTCTTTTTACCCGAAATTCTGATATTTCCAACATTTTATGTGTGTGTGTAGCTTACACATAACGTACACATATAAAAATTACTTACACACATAAAATATTGGAAATATCAGAATTTCGGGTAAAAAGAAATCCAGTCCCTCATTTTTATTTCGACACTTATCTTTTTGAATCATTATATCTCAAAAACGGTGGCTCTTAGGAAAAAAAGTATTTAGACATTTTTTATAGATAATTATCTGATCTATAATTTTGTCTAAAATAATTTATGATAAGACTTACCGTTTTGCTGAAAACTTCCCATGAAAACTTTGACCCCGAGTAATTTTTTTTACAGGTGTCGGATCGATGAGGACTTTTCACATTTCATTTCTAATAGTGTTTTGAACAATCCTACCAATTTTCAGCCAAGTGTGAATAAACTGTGCGTGTCCAGGAGTAAATTTTTTTCCAGGTGTCGGATCGATGAGGACTTTTTACATTTCATTTATAATAGTGTTTTGAACAATCCTACCAATTTTCAGCCAGGTGAGAATTATTGTAATCTCACCCCTATATTTTGGTCTAATTTGACCGGGCTACTAGTATATTTACTGCATAAGCATACGGAACTCTAAAAGTACCCTAGCTTATTAGCGATATATTATTATCATTGAGGTACGTTAGTACAATAGGTATACCTAATTCAATGTATATTATGTAGTAGTTACATAGGATGTCTGTAGATTTTGTATCGGCCCTTCGACCCTGTTTTTATTCTTATCAGGACCTGAACTTTGCCATAGCCTCTCGGTAGGTACCTACCTACTTACTTATCTACAGAGTAGGTACACAGGCCAGACATAATATTTTATACTTATTGATTTTGGGTTTTTTCATACTGTTTCTATTTTAATATGGCCGTTTTGTGTTTTGTGCCTTAAGCAATAATTCAAAACACTGAATGTGTTTTGAATTATTGCTATAGTATATTTATTATTGATTTGTTATATTGGCCCACTTATCGGGTAGCAGATGCACGAACATAGCTACCTAACTGGTGTTGCAACTTTACACAAACCAGTTGAATTTTGTTCCTTCACCCGCGCTCGTGCTTTACATACAATACTTTTATCCCGACAATACTAAAAACATAAAATACAACTTGTTAAATTAATCAATAGTTCCTAAATCTACTGGCATTTCAAGTAATTTAGCAGAAAACCACTGAACCGATTTTGACGAAAACGTGTAACGAAGGTACAGAGATAGACTATGGAGAAGGACATACTTTTTTATCCCGGAAAATCATAGAGTTCCCAAGGGATTTTTAAAAACCTAAATCCACGCGGACAAAGTCGCGGGCATCAGCTAGTTCTGTATAAACATTAGCTTACATAAACGAAGTCTCAAAGACTGATAGGTATTACAGACACGATATTTCAATTGATATCAACAATCGACATTTATAGACGTACCTATCACAAAGCAAACATGTCATGTCAAGCTGTTTCATGTTGTTTGAATAAGTCACACCACAGAGTCACACGTACAACATAACACACATGAGACATGTTAAAACATTCGATAAAGATCGATATGGTATCGACAGACATGTCAACTACCGATATCCTGTTTCGCTTTCCCAGGTTAGCTGCTTGTCTACCATATCAGCTCATACGGAAAAGGGTTTCATAAACAAAGCTTATTGTATTAGTGAAATTATGATTAGCTTAGTATGTTATAGCTAAAACTCCATAGTCCATAGTATTATCTTGTTAGATTACGAAAATATCAAGACTTTTTCCAGGACGGACGTCTAGATTGTGATGTATTTTATGTTGGAGCGTGTTTACTACCGACTTGTTGGCACATCTAATAAAATAAAGCATCTGCTTGAACGTTGATTGAATACACTGTGATGCTTGCACAAACCGCTAGTTAGTACAGAACCGTTTCAGTTTCCAGCCGACAGGTTCTCAATAACAACATGGCAACTGGAAACATCTATCCTATCAATACATATCTATCCTAGCTTCGAAATTAACTGCATCGAAAACAGAAATAAATTGCATGAAAACCTATGTGATCAAATGCCGTGCATAAACTGCCATTATTTAATTAAATAAATAAACTGGCCAAGAGCGAGCTTCGCTCTTTTTAACCCCCGACGCAAAAACGACGGGGTGTTATGTTAGACGTGTCTGTGTGTGTATGTGTGTGTGTGTGTGTGTGTGTGTGTGTGTGCGTGCGTGCGTGCGTGCGTGCGTGCGTGTGTGTGTGTGTGTGTGTGTGTGTGTGTGTGTGTGTGTGTGTGTGTGTCTGTCTGTTCCCCTGTAGCGCTCAAACGGGTGAACCGATTTGATTGCGGTTTTTTTGTTTGAAAGGTGAATTAGTCGAGAGTGTCGTTAGCTATGTTTGATGAAAATCGATCCAAGATGGCCGCCGCTACAAAATGGCGGATTACATATTTTTTTACAACACCCTTAATATGGGTATCAAATGAAAGGGCTTGACTAGTAGAATAGCACTATGCAAATCCAAGATGGCCGTCGCCACAAAATGGCGAATGTCGGGGGTTTTTTAAATTTTAATTTATACTTGTAGTACTAAATTATGAACAACATAATATTTTGGGTGTAAGAAATATTTCATTTCCTAGAAACTTTCCGAGCTAGACATCGCAACAAACCGTGAAAGCAAAACCCAAAAAATGTTCGTTTGTTTTGGTCACAGAAGATTGCAAACTTACTGTATGAATTGTTGTTTTCAGTAGGTATTTGTTGTTTAACTAGAGTATAATATTATGGTACCTATCTACATCGTCGTTGTCAACCGATTGACGTCCACTGCTGGACATAGGTCTCTTGAAGGGACTTCCACTTGCCACGGTCTTGTGCCGCCTGCATCCAGCGGCTCGCTGCGACTAACCTATCTACATAATATACCGAAATTTCATGTTCCTTACTGGTTTAGTCCCCTCACAACAATGGTCTAAATAGGGTCTAAAACTGACAACTCAGACGGCGCTCCATTTTCTTATTTTAAATTTTTCTCTAGAAGAAAAAGAAAAAATCTAAAAATAAACTGTGCACTAAACTACTAGGTAGGTACTATATAGGTATATATATCGTGTGAATATTTTCGGAACTAATATTAGGTACCTAGGTACCTATACGATATTTTTTAATTTTACTGTTATTGTGTTTCAACTTTCAAATAACTTCTAATCTTGCGATTATTTAGTAAAGCGGTGGCTTATCTATCTACTTTGTCTTGAATCTTGATTAAGCAAGCAAGCAATTAGGTAAGTAAGTGCTAACAGATGTATTCAGTGTCAGGCTTTGTCAGGTTTATAATTACATCTAGAGATAGACGGACCGTTTTGTCAATTCCCCTTGAATTAATTATTAAATGAATTGTTATAATTATATTTACTGGCTAGGGTTTGGCGTTTGCTATACTTACCCATTTCATTTGTTTGTTTACGTTGAAACTCTGTTCCGGACGGAAACTGATTCTCTAGCCAATTAACTCGGATAATTTATACCAACATCTGTCCGACCTTAATGTTTCTAAGCTGCGGTAATAGTCTGTGTTCCTTTACGTTTATATCATACTAGAGGTCCCGGTGAACCTCGTAAAAATAAAATAAGATATAATAAGAAAACCTCGTTCAATAATTAATTTATCTACCTATACATATATATAAAAATAAATTGCTTTTCTTCCAGCCTATACTTGGTACCTACAACATGAATTCATAATAGACAGTTCCCAAATCCCCATAGTATAGGTGGGCAGTTATACCCTGCAGCATCAGAACTAAGAAGCTGGGACCTGGAGATCAATGATGCAGTCTATGCTTGGTACCTACAACTTGAATATAATATCATAAAGCCATCGGTTTTCCACGAATTATATTACTGAAAAAGTAATGTACCTACATAAAGGAAGGTCCATAATTAACTCCCTTTGTTTTGTCACGTTCTCTCTTCGGTACATTGGCAACTATACATACTACTCGTATAATGCGCAGTCCACATTGGGAGCGACGTTGGAACGCTTGGGAATGTCACTAGACAATGAGAACTTCGCTTCGCTCTGTCGTTCTCAGTTTGAACTGTATGAAAATATGCGGTAGCGGCGTGACGTGAGCTAAGCGAAAGGAACTTCGTTTCGCTCCCAATGGGGCCTGCGTTTAAAGGTCTCACTGTAAGGTAGAGACACACTCACCCATAAATCGCAGCGGCGCCCGCGATAGCGCCCCCGCACTGTGCGGCGACGTACAGCGCGGCCCGCAGCGGCGACACGCGGCGACGCACGCACAGCGCCACCGACACCGCCGGGTTCACGTGCGCACCTGGGTTACACAACATACATAAATTCACATTATTTACGACTCTATTGACATCCATACTAATATTATAAAATGTAAAAGTGTCTGTCGGTTTGTCTGCTAGCTTTTCACGGCCCAACAGGCAACAATTTAATCGATTTTGGAGGTAGCTTTAGCTTTTTTTTTTAGCTAAAATTAAAGAGTTCCCACGGGATTCTGAAAGGTCCGTTTAACCTATTTATACGAAAGGTACAGAGGTAGCTTGCGTCCCGGAAATTGACATAGGCAACTTTTATCCCGGAAAAGCAATTATAGTTCCCACAGGATTTTAAAAAACCTAAATCCACGCGGACCAAGTCGCAGGCATCATCGAGTAGTAAATAATAATGTGACCTTAATATGTGGAAAATAGGTTATGCTCTACACCAACGCACGCTACGCGCTACGCTAAGCTACCTCTGTACCGAATTTCATCAAAATCGGTTAAACAGATTATGCATTATAAATTTTCCGTCTTCCCGTGGGAACATGTTATTTTTCCGGGATAAAAAGTAGCCTATGTCCTTCCCCGAGATGTAAGCTACCTCTGTACACATTACATTACACGGTTACACTGTTGGGCCGTGAAAGTATAGCAGACAGACAGACAGACAGACAGTCAGACACTTTCGCATTCAGGTATAATATTAGTATGGATTACATATTAGTACTTATTCCTTTTATAATATAGAATATTATAGATCAATGGATATTATTGCGTCCAGTTTCATGGACATATGGAAATAACTGTCAAATAATAATAAAAATTATTACCTAAAAGAATTATTTATTTGAATAAAAAAAATTGTCCACTGCAGTGCGATATAACATAAAGCGAAATGAACGGACACAAAAACCAATCTCGTGGGATACAAAGAGAATATGTATGTACACTGTGCAAACACTCTATGAATGTTTAATTCAAAAAATTCAGTCGCGGAAAATATTATGTATATTTGGTGCTTTGGGGAGTTTAATGCTACTTTTTTTAATTAGGTAGGTACTTAGGTAGTTACTTAATTTTACTTATTGATACTGATATAAAATTAAAAGTTTTAGGATGCCTATAGACATAAAAAATAGGCTATGTCAGTCTCCGGAATGCACGCTATCTATCTCAGTGTCTTTCGTCAAGATAGGTTCAGCAGTTAGGCCGTGTATTAAAGTGTATTAAACCTATATAATGTTGTCTCTAATACCATTTTTTTTATTTTTTTACACATGAACCCTAGCTTAAGTTTTCCCTCTACCCACATCAAAATCGAATCAGCCGACAGCAGACTTAAAAACGCCTGCTTAGGTTTTGCTATCGTTCAAATAATCATATTATGAGCTTAATAAGAGGCAGTTATTTCGAAATCACAGACACGCTAAACAAAATACTTCTAGGTAAGTAGGTAGGTAGGTATTGATAAACCCATCAAACTCAATGAAATAGAAACGCTTCATAAACATGAACCTATTTCATAAACTAATATCAGTTAGATATCTGTGACTTATCAGATTTCCGTAAAATATTCCTGTAAATATTGGACTGACCCGTTGGCGCGGTTGGCAGTGACCCTGCCTGCCTCTCCCGGGTCGCGGGTTCGATTCCCGTCCCGAGTCTGGGTGTATTTATGTAAGTATATAAGTATGTATTTATACATTTATAAAATATTTATATTTATATATTTATATGTATAATATATGTAAATATGTATATCAGTCGGTTGTTACCTATAACACAGGCATTAAGTTGCCTACTTTAGGAACAGCCGACCGTGTGTGTATGTGTGTATATTTATTTATTTATTTATTTATTCCGTAAGATAATAAAAGTTTTCATTTTTCAAGTTACACCGGTTCAAAAAGTATTCCTTCGTATGGGGCTCGCTCGGAAGCTTTCGAGAGAGGCTTTTTCTAACACGAAAATTTTCATCTTATTTTTATAAAACACAACCGAAATGAATATTATTATAGTGCGTCGTTAGCACGTCGACTTGACCCCATGACCTGCACATACTCGTTTATATAGGAAATGTGCACAGTGCAGTGTGGACTGTATTCTGTAGCATAATTCTGAATAACTGAGTACAGGTAAACTAAAGCGTGAGCTTTTGGACCGTTTGTTGGTTTGTTGAGTGTTGGTGGGCTCACATATCTGATTTAAATGAACATTTTTAGGAGAGATATAACATGCATGTAGGACTGTAGGTGCATAACAGCTAATCTAGATCTACCGAGGTCCTAGATCCACAAACCGTACCATATATGTGAGCCCACACCAACACTCAACAAACCAACAAACGGTCCAAAAGCCACGTCTTTTTAACACGCTTTAGCTTGACCCGTAACTAACTTTTTTATTCATCCACAAGTTAGCACGACTGCGATCTCACCTGATGGTAACTGACGACTCAAATGGAAGCGGGCTAACTTGGAAACAGTAGGTATGGCAGGTTTTATAACCTAAATAAAATCGCCTAGTTACTATTTACTACGATTTTTACGTTAACCGATCTCAAAATAGGGATGTGCCCGCCCACATTAGCGTAAATTAGGGCGGATTAAGTACACAAATAATTCTACATTTAAATTTTATTGCCGCCAACGCGCAAACACTACTGAAATTAAGCCACATTGTGAAGACGCGTTTAACGCGTGATAGTCGCGTGATAAATATAATTTAAAATGTCATTGTTCCGCCATGGCGGATGGATATAAAGGCGGCTATAAAATTATGACGGGGGCATTAAAGGCTGGAGGGCGTGCACGTGTGGTTATTATAAAGTTGTTCGTGTTATATTATTTTCTCATGGGTGGTTTATTTAGAGATACATTCTGCATCTTCTCTTGCAGCTTAATCTATTTAACTAGATCATGCATCTATATTTTTCTGCGGTCGTTATGTTACTGTTAACTGTTATGTACTGTTAACAGTAGTGCAACTGTAATGTTACTGTTAACAGGTGTCGGATTAGCGAATCGTGGTTAAATCCACGTTAAATCCTCGCAATGGTGTTTTATGATAAATTGTCATAGATACTACGCTAGAAAGAGTAATGAAGCGAATGAAAAAGTTTTAGATTAATTAAGAACATACCAGATGTTCTTCAATAATTCCTGAGTATTAGTTGCCTGGTGGTCAGCGATATCTAGTTGTTAGCAGTAACAACTAGATATCGCTGACCATCAGACAACTTATAACAAATAGCAATTTGTTAATAACTAAGTAGTTAAGTATGTTACCCGTTAACCCAATTTTAACCCCCGACGCCAAAACGACGGGGTGTTATAAGTTTGACGTGTCTGTGTGTGTGACGGTGGAACAGACAGACACACATACACACGTATGTGTGTCTGTCTGATCCACCGTAGCGCTCAAACGGGTGAACCGATTTGAATGCGGTTTTTTTTGTTTGAAAGGTAAATTAGTCGGGACTCCTGACTCAGGAGTGTTCTTAATTATGTTTGATGAAAATCGATCCAAGATGGCCGCCGCCTCAAAATGGCGGATTGCATATTTTTTCACAAGTCCCTCAATATGGGTATCAAATGCAAGGGCTTGACTATAGTAGAATAGCACTATATAGGTAGATATGCAAATCTAAGATGGCCGCCACCACAAAATGGCGAATGTCGGGGGTTTTTTAAATTAATTTATAAGTACTTTAAGTACCTGTTGTACAAACTAGTTTCGCCTCGGTCACACTACTTAGTTCACCATGCAATGTCGTTTCCTGACCTTTCTTCTGATTTACTCCTTCCAAAAGCGTTTACTTTGGAAAAAGGAGTTTTCCTTACGGCAGGAATTTCGCACTTTTCCGATTAGGTAAGTAGACCGCACCTAATCGGGAAAGGAAAAGTTCTCCATTTTTAAAAGAAACGGCTTTTGGAAGGAGAAATTCCGGAGGAGCATAGCACACTCTCAGTAGGTTTAAGCGTTATCTATACTAATAAATAAAATTGAAGTGTCTGTCTGTAATTTCGAAATAACTACCTCATATTAAGCTCATATGGTTTTTTGAACTGTACCATAACCGAATCAAACGTTTTTAAAATTTTTGTGTCTGTCTGTCTGTCTGTTTGAACGGGCTAATCTTCAGAAGGACTGAACCGATTTTGACGGGAATTTCACATACAAGTAGAGAATTAACCAGGGAGTAACATAGGCTACTTTTTTAACCGACTTTCAAAAAAGGAGGAGTTGTGTTTTTCTACCTATGTACATTGTACACCGGTCACCGATATCTCCGAGATTTCTGAACCGATTTGCGTAATTTTTTTTAATCCATAGAGATTCATTGCGATATTGTTCTATAAAAAATTTGGATTCCAACTCCTCAATCCTGATGCTGTAGGGAACCTGATCCCCAATAGTTATGGGATTTAGGAACTGTCATGTGGTTATTTAAATTGATATTGGGTTGGGGGTACCAATTAAAGACTTTATCGTTGAATGAACTCGAGTAGGTACATATCCAACTCCTCAACCCTGATGCTGTAAGGAATTGCATTCCGAAATAGTGGGGTCCCACGGGATTTTTCCGTTTTGGGGACGGGTTACTACCGATAGGCTACTTTTTGTTCTGGAAAATCAAAAGTTCCCACGGGATTTTTAAAAACCTAAATCCACACGGACGAAGCCGTGGGCATCATCTAGTTTAGAATAAGGGTCGGGGTATGCTAGCGCAGAATCGAAGCGTCAAAAAAAAAATGTTCATGACACTAAGTTTTCCCGCGGCTTCGCCCGCGTTAATTTCGGTTTTTCACAAATCCTGAGGAAACTGTGGATTTCCCGTTCCCGTTCCCGCTTCCTTTTCCAACCTTTATACCTACCTTCAAGCAAGTTTGCTATAGCAATCTACCTATAGGTGTCCGTGTAGCTGTAGGTAAATTGCTAAAGCAGATTTCGTTTTTTTTGAAATCCCGCGGTAACTGTGCATTTTTCCAGGGTAAAAAGTAGCCTTTGTGTTATTCCAGGCGGTATAATCTATCTCCATTCCAAAATATTTGAAATCGATTCAGTAGTCGATTCAGTATCAAATCGATTCAGTAGTTGCGGCGTAAAGAGTAACAAACATACACACAAACTTTCGTCTTTATAAAATAGTGTGATAAATGTGAAGTGTGATACTTAGTTATCTAGATCTAACATGCATAGGTGCATGGCACCTGTCTAGATCTGCCTCAATCCAATATAAATTGCATCGTTTGAATATACCCACAAACCGTACCAGATATGTGAGCGAAGCACAAAGTCAAGGTGGCTATAGCGCAGCCGGAAGCGAGCGCCGTGGACAGCAGCACCGCCGAGGCGGAGGCGCCGACGCCCGCGCCGCCCGCCGCGCCGCACACGATGAACACGTACAGGAACGACGCCGCGCACTCCGCCACCACCGCCCTCCACAGCGACAGCGTGCGCACCTCCAGCCGGGCTGGCACTCTCCCGAGCACCTCGCCCGCGCTCGCGTCTCTACGCAAACACTCCAACTTCTCGAACAACGTCACTATGTGCTGCTCTAGATTGTTATCCTCGATATTGAATGTTTGTTCACCCATTTTGAATTATTTTAAAAAGTTATTTTTATACACTTTTATAATACCTTACATTACTTAAATTGTAGGAAAACTATGTTATTGCCTTTATTAATTAAAAAAAGTCACAAAAATACGAAAACAAGCTGAACTATTTTAAACCTTCGCCTGCTCAATATTATGGGATTTAAAAAACAACCACAAAAAATATTCCTCACACAGGTAAAAAAAATCACACAAAGACGTTCAGAATTTTGTTTTTTTTTCACACAAATTACGAAATTCGCGCGCACCTAACGTTCGGAAAAAAACAAAACAGAAAAGTCACACAAAACAGTACGCGCGCAACGTTCGGTAAATCGAGACCGGGGGAAACACCTACGCGAGACCGCCGCCCGGCTCGAAGTGGTTCGTCGCGGCAAGTGAATGAACGGGGACTGAAACTGAATGGCCCGCAGTCCGCACATGTCCCGCCGGGGCCACTTGTTACACCCCCGCCGGGGAGGACCTGCACCCTGCACCCTTCACTAGCAACAGGGGTGCAAATTGTAATAAAATCACCAACTTGGCGCACCCAGTGCTATCATTGACAATAGCGTTTAATTACGTACCTACGCAATTATAGTATGGATTTTATCTTTTTTAAAAGATTCAACCGACACAGGTATGTTTTTATTAAAATTACAAGCGGATAGCAGCGACTAAACTTAAAAGTGGCGCATCAAAATAAGTGGCAGTGAAAGTCCCATCAAAATCAATCCAGCCTTTCGGAGATTAGCTGGAACAAATAGATAAACAGACAAACACAACGCACGCCAGCATCGTTCCATACGTTCAAACGTATAAATACAATCTTTGAATTTTTTGTCTGTTTGTCTGTATGTTTGTGCACGCATCACCCAAAACTAGGATTGAAATGAAACTTGGCATAATTAAAGTTTATACTACGGAGTAACTTATGCAATGTTACTTCTTATCCTGAAATTCAGCACGGTTCCCTTGGGAGAGGGGATGAATGTTAAAATGTGTACTTACATAACTGTTCATTTCAATTCGAGTAGCCCGATATCATTTATTCTTTTTTGTTCGAAAGATTGTCTCGAAAATATTTCAAGTTCATCGGTTTTTTAGTTCAGAAATTACAGACATCACGATCAGTAATTCAAATAACTTCGAACCCGGATTGTACAGAAACCTTTGAACGTCCGGATTATCATCATAAGCTGGCGTGCATTATAATTTATGTTTGTCTGTCTCTGAAATGCTGGACTGATTTTGATGAGACTTTCATTGGGAAAACCTTATTGATGCGAAAGAGCAAGTAAAAAATTAATACTGTAGACTTCCCATTTTAATGCGCCACTTTTCACGGTAAGTATGAAGTCAAAGGAGCTCAGGAAAAACAAAGAGTTCCCGCGGGATTTTAAAAACCTTAGATATCCACGCGAACGAAGTCGCAGGCATCCGCTTGTGAAAAATAAAATCACGCGGAACGACTAGCAGCCCCGAATAAACGTAACGAGGACTACATACACAGAGTACATTATATATACTTTATACCTGTGCTTTATACTACATATCTAGAATCCTGACCGCGAGATTCAGCCCAGTGTGACCAGATTTTATTTGACGATGAAAATTGGTGGTGAAAATCTACTAAAATTGCTTTTTGCAATGCCAGGTTATGTTATCATAACATGAATATGCAAATAAATAAATGGAATGAAATGAAAATTTAAAAGGATACTTAAACCTACTGAAAATCTTAATACCTACTCCAGTTTTTACTGTTTTATTATCATCGAATATGTGTGTTAAACTTATAACAATAAAGTGAAGAAAAAAACCACAATTAATTAGAAATATTTATTATTATTATTTAAAATCCTGAAGTAGATCTACAGATGTTTTGAGTCCATTAATTATATCATACTTTTGTCTGGAAACAAAAAAAAATCAATATGATGAATTAACAAGGTCAAAACCAGTGAGGTGTAATAAATAAAGAGTAGAAGCGTCATATAAACTGTTTTCAGAAAAACGTAACCACTTTTGAGTTTCAAAGACGTAGCTTTGAAACTGACAAATACGCCAAGTAAACTTTGAGTAAACTATATTTGTCTCGTTTCTTCTGCCCTCAAACTAATTACGTTAGAAAAGGACAAGACATTGCAATTAGACAAATAATTAGAGTTACCAGTATCAGGAATAATTTCCCACAAAAGAACGATTTCCCCCAAAAAATTATTTGAGTTTATGAGATTTAATAATTATATTAGATTTAATAAAATTTTCAATATAAACCATATAGAACTAAATAAGGATTATTAATAGGAAAAAAATATTTAAATGCGTGAACGTAAATAACTTTATTTAAATCTTTCATCTATCTATCTATACTATACTAATAAATAAAATTGAAGTGTCTGTCTGTAATTTCGAAATAACTACCTCATATTAAGCTCATATTATGGTTATTTGAACGGTACCATAACCGAATCATACGTTTTTAAAATTTTTGTCTGTCTGTCTGTCTGTTTGAACGGGCTAATCTTCGGAACGGCTGAACCGATTTTGACGGGACTTTCACATACAAGTAGAGAATTAACCAGGGAGTAACATAGGCTACTTTTTTAACCGACTTTCAGAAAAGGAGGAGTTGTGTTTTTCTACCTATGTACACCGATATCTCCGAGATTTCTGAACCGATTTGCGTATTTTTTTTTAATCGATAGAAAACCACTGCGACACTGTTCTAAAAAAAAATTGGATTCCAACTCCTCAATCCTGATGCTGTAGAGGACCTGATCTTCAAAACTAATGGGGTTTAGGAACTGTCGGTTATTTAAATTGATATTAGTGATACCAATTAAAGACTTTATCGTTGAATGAACTCGAGTAGGTATATATACAACTCCTCAACCCGGATGCTGTAAGGAATTGCATTCCGAAATCGTAGGGATCCCACGGAATTTTTCCGTTTTGGGGACGGGTTACTGCAGATAGGCTACTTTTTGTTCTGGAAAATCAAAAGTTCCCACGGGATTTTTAAAACCTAAATCCACACAGGTGAAGCCATGGGCATTATCTAGTTAATAATAAAACTGTAACAGGTCCAATTCTGAAATTTTGAAGATATTTTGAAATTTATTGAACCAATCAAAAATATTAGTTACATATGGGTACGTTTATGTTAGTAACTTCATACATAAGAATGATCACTAGGTATGTATATGTATACTAATATCTTTCTGAAAGTTTGTAAATTACGATAGTGAAAAAATTATCAAAATCGGTTCATTGGTTTTTGAAATAATCGCGAACATACGGGTTGAATATATAACCTTCCTTTTTGAACTCGCTTAGTAAGAAATCATTATACCTACTTCTAACTATTTTATAATGACTCAGTATTATCACATAAATTACTGATTTACTTACGTTTGCCTTATAGGTACATACGTACGTTCATCATTCGCTTTTTCATTCACTAATTTCCCAACAATGTAGGGAAAATCAAAATAGTTTTTACTGGCAACACTTATAGTAAAAATAATGCGCGGTAAATTTATGTTTTTATTACGTGTTGTTTTGGATAATCGGAATTAAATAAAACAAACTTACTTGTGAAAAGTAACACCAGTTGCTTTATTATCTTTTTCTGACCGTGACAAACAAATTTTAACAACACATTTCACCATTTTGACAAATTGTGTGGCAAGTAACCGTTACGTTCGTATTCACTCGGACGTCGGGCTGGCAACTGAAGTCGTTGATGTCATCGGACATCAGCGAAGTAGCAATGAGTCGGTGCTTTAGAATGCTGATCTAGTTAAGGTAATACATCATTGGTCAAAACCAACAAATTACTAACATGCTGCAGGTTCCCGCATGCTTTCAGTCTTTCTCTTTCAATTGAAAGAGAAAGAAAGAAGAAGTCATATATTTTGTAGAAAAGGGGAATACCCCGACCCAAAAAGTTTTACACAGGGTTGTCCTTTCAAGCCAAAAAAAATATCAATCAAAATAATCTAAATAATTGTGAATTCTACCAAAATATAGCAAATATTTTTTACCAATTTTGAGTTCTACCAAAATATACCAAATATTTAGTGCCGCCATTACCTCAAAATCTACCAAAAAAATATAAATCTACTAAATCTGGTCTCACTGTTAGTTCTTGGATAGAGAACACTCGTCATTCAAATATCAAAAAGCATAGACAATATTTAAAGCATAGTCTGTGACCAACACGATTCCTCTTTAATCTGTTAGTAGTTGTCAAAGAAAACAAAAATTTTTTGTCAAAAATCAAAAATGGTGGTCTGTGATGGTGGTGTTCATGTTGATTGTTGATTGTAAATTTTAGGCTGTAGCTGTGATTGAAGCAAAATACTGACTGCTTTCGCATATTTTTATTTTTATTTTGTACATAATTACTTAGTGTTAATCGCCTTACTTTGTATAGTGGCTGTTGCCATATCATGCTTTCATATGTCGGGTATAGCTAAAACTTCAGTTTTGGTCGAGGAGGGTGGCAATCAAACTAGAAAACGCTCATTCTCGAGTGCCAGCTCCGAACAAACCAAGGAGCATTCAAGTATTCAGACCAAAAAAATAAAAAGCGAAGATATGAGTGCAAGCGAGAAGAAATCGAATTTTTCTGTACTAAATCCTAGCTCCAATGGTACCGTCAAAACGAATTCGTCTACGTCAATGAGCAAACCAGGAGCAACGACAAAGAAGTTGGTTATTAAAAACTTCAAGAGTGAGTAAAATATCTGCTGACAGCTGTTGCCCACAACTTCTTCGTCCACATGGAATTCATGTATTTTCAAACTAGCTTCGCCTGCGTGAATTTCGGTTTTTCACAAATTCCGAGCGAATCGTGGATATCCGGTTCCCGTTCCTACTCCTTTTCCAATCTTAACACCTACTTTCAAGGAATTTTTCTATAGTAATCTACCTATAGCTGTAGCTATAGATTTCGGTTTTTCAAAATCCCATGAGAACTAAGGATTTTTCAAGGATAAAAAGTCAGTCAGTCAATAAAAAGTGGTCAGTGTTAAGTCAGCATAATCTATCTCCATTCAAAATTTCAGCCAAATCGGTTCAGTAGTTGCTGTAACAAACATACGCACATACACACAAACACAAACTTTTGCCTTTATAATATTAGTGTGATAGTTTATATCTGCCATGAGACATGTGATGAAAGAGTCAAATTTTATCAAGATTGGTTCAGAAAGATGAAAGAGTTTCCAAAGTCTATAAAATGCAACCTACCTCTGTCAAATTTTATCAAGATTGGTTCAGAAATAACAGTAAGGCTTGGCATATAATGACAGAATAAGCCGTTTTTGTAAACACCATTATTTCTTAAGAGTAACAGTAGTGTTCTTCTATGCAGCAGTAGTTATGTGCGATGCAAGATTGTTGCCTTATATTTGAGAGTTTTAAGTTTGTAGCCAACACATTATTTTTCTATGGATTTTTCTTAAAATACTACAGGTCTGCTTTCATCTGATTTCCTGTGAAACCTGCTTGTGTATAAATACAAATGGATAAGGCATGGTTTCGTAGTTCATATACACAGTTCATTTGCTGTGTCGCACAGTGTTATTTGTGCTGCCATACCCTGCTCTTTATTCAGTTCGTACACCTGTCCCTGTATAAACCTTTCAAATTTTTAATATTAGCATGTTTCATATAATCAAAATACTTAGATCTCAGATGGGACCTCAGTAATAAGTTCTATTTTATACAGGCAAGCCAAATTTACCGGAAAACTACCAGGAAACAACATGGAGCAGGTTAAAAGAGGCTGTCATAGCTATACAAACCTCGAAGGCTATCGCCTACTCCTTAGAGGAATTGTATCAGGCTGTAGAAAATATGTGTAGCCATAAGGTAAATTTATATTAAATATACTCAAAATAAGTAGAAATACATGGTATAGATACATACATCAAAATTAAAATAGTTGTCTGGGCAACATGCCCACAAAATCACATTTGTTTACTATTCATTGTTTTGTTTATATTTTGCTACACTTAATCAAACCTGTTTATCTACTAAGTCTAAAGTTTAGTCTTTCATTTATCTTATCACTACATAGTATAAAACAAAGTCGCTTTCTCTGTCCCTATATCCCTATGTATGCTTAAATCTTTAAAACTACGCAACAGATTTTGATGCGGTTTTTTTTTAATAGATAGAGTGATTCAAGAGGAAGGTTTATAAGTAGAAAAATTGGACCCGGTAGGTGGCGCTAATAGCGGGCAGGATGACGTCTGCCGGGTCCACTAGTTCACTGATAATTGTAAAAATGTGACGATCAAACAAGTATTAGGCATGTACTGGTTTATTACAACTTACGCTTATTTACACCGTACAAAATAACTGGGGGATTGCATGACATTGACATTAATTACAATATGTCCATGTGTATTTAGAAAGGATCACTTGTTTGCCCAGCATAAAAAGTATTCTATGCAAGCTATTTCTGTTCCAAGTTCTGATAAACTTTCTGGTAAAGGGTAAAGTAGAAATGACAGATCACAAGTGGATCGCTAAATAATGATTTAACAGTGGTGATACCATTGTTGTTGCTGAGTTTGGTATGATGAAGAAAGGTCTCATATGAGTTGCTAAATGTAAAAAAAAAAATTATTTTTCAGGTTCTTATAAATTTTACTTTTTCCATTTCAGATGGCTTCACAGCTTTATGTAAACCTGACAAACCTGGTAGAAGCTCATGTGAAGTCCAACATTGAGCAGTTCCTGTCAGAGGGTATGGACCGACAGGTGTTCCTCAAGAGGATAGACGACTGCTGGCGGGCGCACTGCCGCCAGATGATTATGATTAGGAGCATCTTCCTGTATCTCGACCGCACATATGTACTGCAGAATCCTAGCATACATTCTATATGGTAAGATGTTTTACTCATAGGAACAGCATTCTGAACCAGTGGTAGAGTCAATTGACGATTCCAAAGTACTTTTCTTTTCTAACTTTTCTATTCATTTCTGTTCTATTCTATTCTATTCATGTTTGTAATTGGTGTTAACTCTCACCATTGTTTGAGTCAGAGAGATTTTTAATCTAAAACAAAGGGTTTTCAGTTGAAAAACAAGAACACTATGAACAAACCCTTTTTTACCCGACTGGGTATATGTGTTTCACCTGTGTGTATGTATGTCCATTCCTATGTCCGCTTGTAACTAATCAACGGCTCAACGGATTTTGATAAAGGCTACGTCATTAGAATTGTCTCGATGACGCGAGTGTCAATGGGTTTTAACCTCAATTTAAAAAAAATCAAAATGGCGGACTTTATGCGCTTTATTGTGCGAGCTGAAAAAAAAATTTTTCTTTGAGACCCTCGAGTGGGGTATCAAAATAAAGGAATTCAAAAGGCGAATACGAAAATGTATACAATTTATATATTTGGAAACAATTTGGAGTGATAAATCGTATAAAATGATCGTTTCCTATGTCAGTTCGTAACTACTTAACGGCTCAACCAATTTTGATAAATTATACGTCATTAGATTTGGTCTTGATAGCGCAAATGTTACTGGGTACATAAAAATCATAAAAAATCAAAATGGCGGATTTTATGCACTTTAATGTGCGGGCTGAAAAAAATTTTTTTCTTCAAGACCCTTGAGTGGGGTATGAAAATAAAGGGCTTTAAAAGGCCAGTACGAAAATCTATACAATCTATATGTTTTAAATCAGTTTGGAGTGACAAATCATGAAAAACAAAATAAATAACAACTACACTGTAAGTGGTTTATTAATTTTTTAGATTTTATAGCATGGCAGTCTGGTTTTTTAATTTTTAAATTATAGCTTGTTATCAGTCAATTCTGTGGTGTGAACCAGTATACAGTATTCTAATTTGAATCATCTTTATTCCTTGGTCATGGAACTCCCACACTGTTCCCACACAGCAACCATTGTTTCAAAAATTTATCTTGTTTTGAATTTTTTTGAAGTTGGTCAAAAAGTAATGGTTGTTCCAGGGACATGGGTCTGGACCTGTTCCGACACCACATCGCCATGAACACCCTGATTCAGACGCGCACGGTGGACGGCCTGCTGCTGCTCATCGAGCGCGAGCGCGGCGGCGACGCCGTCGACATCTCCCTGCTCAAGAGCCTACTGCGGATGCTGTCTGACCTGCAGATATACCAGGACGCCTTTGAGCAAAAGTACCTTTTTTAATTTAATGTAATTTGGAGAAATATGGATGTGTGAAACCACTATAGACATTTTGCGCTAGTTCAAACAAAATACTGCTGTCCACGATTATGTCGGCATGGTATTTGGTTTGTCAAAATAATGACATGAAATTTAAAAACCCACAACAAACCCTCCACTGTGCAGCGCCGGCTGGTGGCCTCTTACATATCTAGAATGCTGGTGTTTTTTTAGGAAAACGGTAGGTAGTAAAAAAAAACTCACAAACACACAAGCTGTAATGGCAAACATATATACCATCTCACTTTTGTTATCAGTAAAAAAAGAAAATATTAAGATTAATATAGATATTTGTTCCTGCTATAGATTCCTTCTGGCGACTGAGAGGCTATACTCAGCGGAGGGTCAGCGGCTGATGCGTGAGCTGGCCGTGCCGCAGTACCTGGTGCATGTTGAGAAACGTCTGCGGGAAGAGAACGAACGGTTGCTGCATTATCTGGATCCCTGCACCAAGTGAGCTCTATTAAAAAAAATATATATTGAATCAATTAATACATTCATTTTTGTCTTCTAACTATTCGGATAATCGAAAATTCGGGTTCAGAACTGCTCATTATGTTTAAAAATACTCTGAAAAGTTTAGTCAAAAGTGTCAGCCAGGTATCAATTTATGGAGGGTTACAGAATCACAAAGAGATTCCTTGTCATGTTGATTATATAAGGGTTTTATTGTAGAGCCAGTCCAGTGTACATATGACTGTATTGTGCGTCTCATAAATAAAACAGTTGTGTGGTAGTCTACCTGTAGTGTGAAAATGACCATAGTCAGTACTTATACACAAATCATCTTTGCCTCATAGAACATTATGAAAAGTATGGCATTGATTTTATTATTATAGACCTATGATTAAGTTTAAGAGGTTTTGTACGAACAAATCAAAGTCTAATACTTGTTATCAGATGGCAACTAATCCACACAATTGAACGTCAGCTGCTCAGCGAGCACCTGTCGGGCATCCTCAGCAAGGGGCTAGAGTCTCTGATGGACGGGCCTCGGCAGCAGGACCTCACGTTATTGTATAGCCTCTTCAGCAGAGTGAAGGATGGCCTTAGCGAACTCTGCAACCACTTCAATGCCTATATCAAGGTAATTATTTCATTAAATTAATAAAATTAATAATTTCACAATTTCATTAAATAAAATTAATAATTTCACATGTGTAGAATTGTAAGCACCATTCCGAACCTGTGGTAGATTCATTTGTCGATTCGTAAACGCTTCCGAAAGTTTATCTGAATAAAATTATGATTACTTATATAAATGATAAAAAGGCGTGGATTTGACTCGTTCCAGCAATGCGCGAGACGGCAATTCAATCATGTACTTACCATAAAATTGTTATATTGATATTGTAAATTTGGAAAAGAGCAACCGCCGAGTTTCTTGCTGGTTCTTCTCGGTTGGAACGGCATTCCGAACCAGTGGTAGATTCATCTGACTATTCAAAAGCACTTGTAAAAGTTTATTTGAATAAAAAACTTTTCTATTCTATTCTATTCTATTCTAATTCTATTTTCCACAGATATCTTATGAAACATTTTGATCCACCACCACCCACCACCACTACAGACTTAATGTGCCACTGCTGGGCACAGGCCTCTCTCATAGGAGAGAAGGATTAGAGCTTTAGACCCGTCACGCTGCTCCAATGCGGGTTGTGGGATTTAATGACAATTGTCACATGATAGTGATAACTGAGAATGACTGCTTAACGTGATCTCCGAGGCACAGGGGTGAGACAACGACAACTACGGACTACCAACTCCGGGCTAGCACAGAGAATTTCTTAACAGAAAAATCTAAAACCTAACAATTATTTGCCCGACCCAGGCATCAAATTGAAGCATTTTGATCCAACCTAACAAGATTTGAAAAACCCTAACCAAATCTGGCCCCTTCTCAAACCAAATATAACCTGACCCAAACCAAATTTCACCCAATCCAAACCAAATATGACCCAATCTGACCATGAGTTGAAGTCATTCTTGTCTTGTCCACAGAAAAAAGGTCGTACGATAGTCATCGAGCCTGAACGCGACAAGACCATGGTGGCGGAACTGCTGGAGTTTAAGGAACAGCTGGACAACGTCGTGACCTCGTGCTTCCAGCGCAACGACCGCTTCCTCTACTCCATCCGCGAGGCCTTCGAGCACTTCATCAACCAGCGCCAGAACAAGCCCGCTGAGCTCATAGGTAACACTCTGAACTGCTGGAGTTTAAGGAACAGCTGGACAACGTCGTGACCTCGTGCTTCCAGCGCAACGACCGCTTCCTCTACTCCATCCGCGAGGCCTTCGAGCACTTCATCAACCAGCGCCAGAACAAGCCCGCTGAGCTCATAGGTAACACTCTGAACTGCTGGAATTCAAGGAACAGTTGAGACAATCCCACTAGAACCAACCCTTAGTGTTACTACCTACTGTATATTTGTATTGTTGCTGCCTCAGTTTAAAATCAATTTTGAAGCCTTACGAGAGGCGTAAGGCTTCTTTCTGCTGTTGTGCAAACAGCAATTTACTTGAGTACTATCATGTGATCAAATAGATTATAGCATTAATCCTCGAATGCAATGCGTACATCCACCCTTTCATCCACTTTTCACCCTAAATTAGTTTTTTTTTTTTTTAATTTTAGCAAAATTCGTCGACCTCAAACTGAGAGCGGGCAACAAGGAAGCTACAGAAGAGGAACTAGAAAGACTTTTAGACAAGATCATGGTGTTGTTTCGCTTCATACACGGCAAGGACGTGTTCGAGGCGTTCTACAAGAAGGACTTGGCCAAGAGGCTACTGGTGGGCAAGTCCGCCTCGGTGGACGCTGAGAAATCCATGCTTAGCAAGTTGAAGCAGGAGTGCGGCGGCGGGTTCACCTGCAAGCTGGAGGGCATGTTCAAGGACATGGAACTGTCCAAAGATATCAATATAACTTATAAGCAGGTAAGCGTATTTTTGCTTCAGTAGGTTTGTATCTTCGGTCATACAAGTTATGCAGTTCTATTCAAAATGTAATTGAAATCCAAGTGTGGGTTTAATTTAGGGGTCTAAGCTTTTTGATAAAGGTCTGCTGGGCTATTCTGTAACTTAGTTGCCAACTGAAAATAGTTGCCAACGAATTAGTTTAATATACATTGCTGCTTTACTGTGTGAAATATTAAAGTGTTTTCATAATTTAACTATAAGTTACAGAATAGCCCCACAGATGGGCTATTCTGTAACTTACTTACCAACTGAAAATGCTTGCCAACGAATTAGTTCGATATACATTGCTTTCTGTAACTTAGTTACCAACTGAAAATGGTTGCCAATGAATTAGTTCGATATAAATTGCTGTTTTAATATGTGAAATGAAATCACTGTTTATACTTTACACAGTAAAGCAGCAATGTATATCGAACTAATTCGTTGGCAACCATTTTCAGTTGGTAACTAAGTTACAGAAGCCCATCTGATCAATGTTTAAGGATTTTACCAGTTCTTTTTTCAGCCAGTGTAGGGATCTCAGTTATAAAATTTATATTTGTAGAATTAATAAATACAATCTTTTAATTTGATTAAGGATTTAGTATATAATTTTTGTCACCCCTAGCACATACTACAGTCTATTTGGGCTGTATGTTACAAACACTAGCCATGGTTTTTCATGCCTTGGTCAAAAAAGTGTGGTGTTATTTATATTCACTTTCATTGTCTATCTATACTAATAAACTAGATGATGCCCACGGCTTCGCCCGTGTGGATTTAGGTTTTTAAAAATCCCGTGGGAACTTTTGATTTTCCAGAACAAAAAGTAGCTTATCTGTAGAAACCCGTCCCCAAAACGGAAAAATCCCATGGGATCCCCACGATTTCGGAATACAATTCCTTACAGCATCAGGGTTGAGGAGTTGGATATGTACCTACTCGAGTTCATTCAACGATAAAGTCTTTAATTGGTACCCCCAATATCAATTTAAATAACCGAAAGTTTCTAAAACCCATTAGTTTTGGGGATTAGGTCCCCTACAGCATCAGGATTGAAGAGTTGGAATCCAAATTTTTTATAGAATAGGGTCGCAATGTTTCTCTATCGATTAAAAAAAAAATTACGCAAATCGGTTCAGAAATCTCGGAGATATCGGTGTATAGGTAGAAAAACACAACTCCTCCTTTT
Organism: Melanargia galathea; assembly: GCA_920104075.1. Lineage (NCBI taxonomy): Eukaryota > Metazoa > Arthropoda > Insecta > Lepidoptera > Nymphalidae > Melanargia > Melanargia galathea. The sequence continues at coordinate 3,832,669 of OV049859.1, read as the reverse complement.
TTGAAAGTCGGTTAAAAAAGTAGCCTATGTTACTCCCTGGTTAATTCTCTACTTGTATGTGAAGATCCCGTCAAAATCGGTTCAGCCGTTCCGAAGATTAGCCCGTTCAAACAGACAGACAGACAGACAGACAGACAAAAATTTTAAAAACGTGTGATTCGGTTATGGTAGCGTTCAAATAACCATATGAGCTTAATATGAGGTAGTTATTTCGATATTACAGACAGACACTTCAATTTTATTTATTAGTATAGATAAAATTGAAGTGTCTGTCTGTAATATCGAAATAACTACCTCATATTAAGCTCATATGAGCTTATTATTTGAACTGAAAATAGGTTATTTGAACGCTACCATAACCGAATCACACGTTTTTAAAATTTTTGTCTGTCTGTCTGTCTGTCTGTCTGTTTGAACGGGCTAATCTTCGGAACGGCTGAACCGATTTTGACGGGACCTTCACATACAAGTAGAGAATTAACCAGGGAGTAACATAGGCTTTTTTAACCGACTTTCAAAAAAGGAGGAGTTGTGTTTTTCTACCTATGTACACCGATATCTCCGAGATTTCTGAACCGATTTGCGTAACTTTTTTTTAATCGATAGAGAAACATTGCGACCCTGTTCTAGAAAAAATTTGGATTCCAACTCCTCAACCCTGATGCTGTAGGGGACCTAATCCCCAAAACTAATGGTTTTTAGAAACTTTCGGTTATTTAAATTGATATTGGGGGTACCAATTAAAGACTTTATCGTTGAATGAACTCGAATAGGTACATATCCAACTCCTCAACCCTGATGCTGTAAGGAATTATATTCCGAAATCGTGGGGATCCCACGGGATTTTTCCGTTTTGGGGACGGGTTTCTACTTTCTACAGATAAGCTACTTTTTGTTCTGGAAAATCAAAAGTTCCCACGGGATTTTTAAAAACCTAAATCCACACGGGCGAAGCCGTGGACTGGGCATCATCTAGTAAATAAATAAAAATTAAATATAACTTCCAACTGTCTAACCAACTTGAAAGGTGCACAGAGTAAACCCGACGATACAAGGATTTGTGTTAATTAACTTTGACACTTGTTCCAGCACTTAGCAGCAACCCAAGAGGGCGCCGGATTGGACCTGTCAGTGTACATCCTGACGATGGGTTTCTGGCCCACGTACCCACCGGTGGAGGTCCGGCTGCCGGCGGAGCTCACTCGCCACCAGGAGCACTTCGCCAAGTTCTACCTGGCCAAGCACTCGGGCAGGAAGCTGCAGTGGCAGGCCACGCTGGGACACTGCGTGCTCAGAGCGCACTTCGCACAGGTATAGTAAGAGCGAGGCCCCATTAGTGCGTTGTGCTGCGTTGCGTCGCGTCGTCGCAACAGACCAACGCATTGTATGCCGCACCTGCGTTGCGTCGACGCTGCGACAACGCAACTCAAGAGGGTGCACGCCGTCGCAGCTGCGTCTCAGTTCAGCCTGCGCAATGGATACAAACGTGTTCTTTTGTTGCTTTTATTACGCCACCGCCGAAATAAAGATAGAAACCATAGAAGATTCTGGATATCTTGTTTGATAGCACTCGTCTAGCTTCCTCCTCTAGCAGTGGATCACTGTCCGTCGTCGCAGCGGAGCTCCGACAACGCAGCGCATCACCCTCCCTCCAGCTTCGTCTCTTGTCCTTCGATCCGTTGAAACGTCGTGCGCGACGACACAACGTCTAATGGGGCATGCCATACAAAATATATGGAAAACGACGCAGCGACGACGCAACGCAGCGCAACGCACTAATGGAGCCTCGCACTTACCGGCAAACTCCTTGAGCAAATGACCTTGACAAGCGAACTTTTGGGTCTCTGGTGGGGCGTGCGGGCGCGACGGCGGGGAGTGTTGTATCGCGCGTGATTGGTACATCAGTAGACCTTTACCTCCCGCTTTCCCCTTTATTGCCTGGATGTGTAGGTACAATGCGCTAACTTACCCCCACTATGTCACTTCATGCTCAAGAAGTTTGCGGGCAATTGTATACACCATGTAAACTTGACAAAATGTGTTATAGTTGGGACATTACAAGCGTGCGAACAGAGCCATAAAACATTACGATCATAGGGTTGTGACTGTGAGGGCTCTCCGTCGCTCTTTATAACCTGTAATCGACTATCGACAAATCCTTTTGTACTGTTACACACAACACCAGAGAATCAGATTCCAGTTCCATAAGGCTTGTAACTGCGAGCGAGAGAAGTCTGATAAAAAATATTTATGACTCAGTTCGCACGTTTGTAATGTCCCAACTATTACACATTTTGTCAAGTTTTACATGGCCAAGCATTTTGCCCATTTGTATTAGGACAAGAATTTATTTAACACAATGTGTATTATTTTTGACCGACTTAAAAAAAAAAGGTTATCAATTCGACACCAATGTATGTAATATTGGAACTGCAAAATATTCACATGACAAATCTATAAAAGCTTCCATACAGATATACAAAATCTCATAGTTGTACGTTTGTGTATCCGCGTATTTCTCCGAAACTATTAATCGGATTGTGACCATTCTTTTTTATTGGCTTACGTTAAATACTTAAACTTAGGAAACAGCGCAAGTTTCATCAAAATCGGTTCAGTAGCTTACAAGATATGGACTGTTAAGTATGTAGTAAAGTCGGTTTAACTTTCAATGTTTTAGATTATCACTTGTATTTGATCATTAATATCGTAATATTTTATTTGCAGGGTAACAAAGAGCTACAGGTGTCGCTGTTCCAAGCACTCGTTCTGCTACTGTTCAATGATGGAGACAACCTGACATTTGAAGATATTAAGACGGCTACCAATATAGAGGTTATTTAATACAATTTACTGTAGAATATTTAAAGTAATGAATGACATGAACAATTTTTTAAGTAGCTTGGACTTTGAAGGGGAAGTGCTGAGATCTGAGCTGAACTTGGAGCTGGAAACATCTAGAATCTGGAAAAATCAAATATCCTAAAATATCTATAATTATTATGGTGTTTGAACTGTAGACTTAGGACGGCTTCGCACATCTGTAACTGCAGCAGTTTAATTATCTTGATGAGAATAGAGAAGTAGATTGTTGTAATAATTGCCATTATTGCAGTTGTTGTTGGTGAAGTTGTAATAGTGACCATTACTGCAGTTGTTGTTGTTGTTGTGATAATGACCATTACTGTATTTTTTGTTGCTGCTGTTATGACAGTGGAGATTACTGCATTTGCTGCTCTTGTTGTTATAATGACTATTACTGCAGTTGTTGTTGGTGCAGTCGTAATAGTGACTTACTGCTGTTGTAATAATGACCATTACCATACTTGTTGTTGCTATTGTGACAGTGGTCATTAGTTCATTACTGCATTTGCTGCTCCTGTTGTAATACTAATAGTGATTTATTACTGCAGTTGTTGTTGTTGCTGTTGTAATAATGATCATTACTGTACTTGTTATTGCTGTTGTAACAGTGGCCATTACTGCATTTGCGGCTCCTGTTGTAATACTGGCCATTACTGCAGTTGTTGCTACTGTTGTAATACTGGCCATTACTACAGTTGTTGGTATTGTTGTTGATGTTATAATATTGGCCGTTACTGTAGTTGTTGTTGTTGCTGTTGTAATGGCAGCCATTACTGCCATTGTTGTTGCTACTTTTGTAATACTGGCCATTACTACAGTTGTTGGTATTGTTGTTGATGTTATAATATTGGCCGTTACTGTAGTTGTTGCTGTTGCTGTTGTAATGGCAGCCATTACTGCCATTGTTGTTGCTACTTTTGTAATACTGGCCATTACTACAGTTGTTGGTATTGTTGTTGATTTTATAATATTGGCCATTACTGTAGTTGTTGTTGTTGCTGTTGTAATGGCAGCCATTACTGCCATTGTTGTTGCTACTGTTGTAATACTGGCCATTACTACAGTTGTTGGTGTTGTTGTTGATGTTATAATATTGGCCATTACTGCAGTTGGTGTTATTGTCCCTAGGAAGGCGAGCTCCGTCGCACACTGCAGTCGCTGGCGTGCGGCAAGGCGCGCGTGGTGACCAAGGTGCCGCGCGGGCGCGACGTGCAGGACAAGGACCAGTTCTCCTTCAACGCCGACTTCACCAACAAGCTGTTCCGCATCAAGATAAACCAGATACAGATGAAGGAGACCGTGAGTTGCACACTTTTCTATATACACAGTCAGCTCGGCAATGACGGCCGGTAGAATAGGATATAATAGATTATGTAGATTAATGTACAAAGAAGCATAGTTCCACATGGACCATAATAATAATATGCAGTCGCGAACCTCATACGGACGGCATCACAACCACTTGCGAATAACGCACGCTTTTAGTTGGGGCATTACAAACGTGCGAACTGAGCCTTAAAACATTACGATCATATGGTTGTCAGGGCTCTCCGTCGCTCTTTATAACCTGTTATCGACTATCGACAATACCTTTTTTTACTATTACACGCAACACCAGACAAACAGGTTCCAAGTCCATAAGGCCTGTAAGTGCGAGCGAGAAATCCGATAAAAATGATTTATGACTCAGTTCGCACGTTTGTAATGTCCCAACTACAGTGGTCGACCTAATCTCGAGTCGCGAGGAGACGCTGGATAAAAGCCACGCATGTTTGCGACGTTTGAAAGTATCATCATCATCATCATGATCAACCCATTACCGGCTCACTACAGAGCACGGGTCTCCTCTCACAGTGAGAAGGGTTTTGGCCATAGTCTACCACGCTGGCCAAGCGGATTGGCAGACTTCACACACCTTTGAGAACGTTATGGAGAACTCTCAGGCATGCAGGTTTCCTCACGATGTTTTCCTTCACCGTTAAAGCAAGTGATATTTAAATACTTAAAATGCACATAACTCCGAAAAGTTAGAGGTGCGTGCCCGGGATCGAACCAACGACCTCCGATTTGAAGTCGGTCGTCCTAACCACTAGGCTATCACAGCTTTTTTTGTTTGAAAGTATAGAGACTTGTTATGTCCAGGATGGTGATGTGGTTATCATTTTGTTTGCAGAGCGAGGAACAGAAGGCGACCGAGGAGCGCGTGTTCCAGGACCGGCAGTACCAGATCGACGCGGCCATCGTGCGCGTCATGAAGATGCGCAAGGCGCTGTCGCACAACCTGCTCATCTCCGAGCTCTACAACCAGCTCAAGTTCCCCGTCAAGGTATGGCTCGACCACCGAGCGAGCAGCGCGTGTTCCAGCATCCGTACATATTTCTCAAATCCTCAGGGAAGACTGTAGCCTGAAGGCATAGTCTTTTGTCGCAAAACAAAAACTCTCGGCCTTCTTCGCAATCGATCGGATATGTCATCTTCAATTTTCCAGTCCAAACGCAGTCAGTCTACATCGTACACGATATCGCAGACGAAAGTTTGAACAGTTTTGATAGAAGAGTTACTTTTCTGCTCACAAACTCAACTAAATTGCAGGTCTTAATGTAGTGCTATCTATTGAGAAAAATATAGTAATTATGACATTGGTACTATTCTGTTGTATATATAAATAACCTAACTAAATAAAAAGGTCTAACTAAATATTAATAAGTACTATCATACCCAATGTTCCCTGCGAAAAAGTATAGCACTACATTTATAACTGTCGTTTTAGTTTTATTTAGGTATTGTGTACAGACGAATAACCACCATTTTTGTTTGTTCAGACCATTATTGTTTGTTGAAAACATTATCGTTTGTTCGCAGCCCGCGGACCTCAAGAAGCGCATCGAGTCGCTGATCGACAGAGACTACATGGAGCGAGACAAAGATAACCCCAACCAGTACAACTACGTCGCGTAATACACACACACACATACATATAATCTCACGTATTATATTTATACCCCGCCTCAGGTGAAAAGGACTCTGACCTTGACAGTGACAGCCCTAAAATATCTTAAGCCAGGCCACGTCACTGTGTATTGGGTGTGATTTTACTCAAATCGGATTCTACCCTCATAACTAAGAAACAGTATCCCGTCTCATTCTTACCATTACCATACCCCGGCTGTGTGACGTTGGTCAACGGTGGCTTCAAAACCATTCGCACTACATTTATTTTATTCCTTTATCTTTACATAAACTGTTTGTTACTTACTGTACTTATTTATTATAATTATTAATTATTCATTCGTCCTACATGTGGGTCGATAATATAGCGTTGGTCTGACAACTCGCGCCAACGGTAGGACGTTGCCTCTCTTTGGGACCGTTCAGATAGACCGGCGCGGAGAGCGTCGGAGAGCATTTTTTTTTTCCACACAGACCGGCTGTTCAAATTTGCTCTGCTCTCCGCGCCGGTCTATGTGAACGGACACGTGGATGCGTTCGGAGCCGAGCGTACGCTCTTGGGCCGGACGGCAGAGCAATTCGGCCTACGGTTGGCTGCGCGAGCATGAAAGAGCATGAGATGCTCGAGCGCGAAAGAGCACGAGCCTGGAGCAACCGACCGGCTCGACGAGCAGCCGCGCGGCTGCTCTTAATATTTCACACCGAGCGTATTGGGAGCATCCTCGAGCATCCTCTTATCATAAAAGAGATAAAATGTAAAAATAAAGCTTATTTCAATGTCTCAAGATTCTATTTTAAATCCGATTAAAATTTGCTCTGCTCTCCGCGCCGGTCTATCTGAAAGGCCCCTTTGTCGGTTTCTTAGAAAGTACTCGCGATGGAGCCATATGTTGGGTATGACATACTGAGGCCCACATAAGCCCCTACAAAAACCATTTCATCAATCAATTCCTTCAGTTTAGTAAGCTTTGTATACGTTTGAAGAAAAAAAAATTGTAAAGTTAGCGTAATTTCGACACATTGACGTACTTTGATATCTCCATGACAGATTTCCATCAAATACTTGGAAAGACACCGCTATATTCTAAAAGGTCACAATTTTGGAAACAATCTTGGAAATGGCTGAGTCTGGGTTCACAGGTTCTGATGTCAAATATTTCAGTCTGCCTGCGCTAAAAGTGGTTGCGTTTGTTTTTATTGTGCCTGACAAACGAATTATCTTGACCAGAAAAAAAAACGATAAGTACACTGCTTATGAACGGCTCATACATTCATTTGACATGGCAAATGTACATTTTTAGGGTTCCGTAGTAAACAAGGAACCCTTATAGTTTCGCCATGTCCGTCCGTCTGTCCGTCTGTCCGTCTGTCCGTCTGTCCGTCTGTCCGTCTGTCCGTCCGTCCTCGGTTAATCTCAGAGACTATTAGTGCTAGAAATCCGTAATTTGGCATGAGTATAAATATTAATCACGCCGACAAAGTGGTGAAATAAAATTTTGATAAATATTTTTTTTTAGGGTAGCTCCCCTACATGTAAAGTGGGGATGAATATTTTTTTTCTCGTCTACCCCATAGTGTGGGGTATCGTTGAATAGGTCTTTTAAAAATACTGTGGGTGTGGGAACATCATTTTTCGATTTCTAGATCCGTTTGTAAAATATGATGTTTTAAAGTGCAAATTTTTATTAGAGTCAAGTGTCCCCCCCCTCTATCAGCCAAATGGCAGTATATAGGAACTTGAAAAAATTCACAGCAGTAGGGTATATAATCAATTTTAAAGGAAAACTATCACGGCTAAGTAGGGTTCACAGGTTAAGGAGTTATATCTGTTTTTCGAGGATTGTGACTACGGAACCCTACACTGCGCGTGGCCCGCCACGCACTTGACCGGTTTTTATTATATTAATAGTTAATGCCATAGACTAAAGCATATAATATGTACCTATCTGAGTTTTTATTATCAGGGTTAAAAGAAGACAAAAAACACATCTTGGGAGTTCAGTCTGCTAGCGATTCTTTGTTTTCATGAATACAATGTAACAGTGAAGAAAATCATTAGATAGTTATATGTAATGTATACTAAACAAGATGTAATTTAAAATTAGTTTTGTAAGCATTGAATTGAACGAAATATAGAATTTAATTGAACAGTGTAACTTTACTTTATTCTCCTGTGAAAACCTTGTTGACAAAATTTACTTAAAGACTAGATAGAGCACTTGGTAGCAACTCGCTCACACACTATCCCTATTATATATATTTTAACTAGATGATGCCCACGGCTTCGCCCGTGTGGATTTAGGTTTTTTAAAAATCCCGTGGGAACTTTTGATTTTCTAGAACAAAAAGTAGACTATCTGTAGTAACCCGTCCACAAAACGGAAAAATAAAATCCCGTGGGATCCCCACGATTTCGGAATGCAATTCCTTGTAGCATCAGGGTTAAAAAAGTAGCCTATGTTACTCCCTGGTTAATTCTCTACTTGTATGTGAAAGTTCCGTCAAAATCGGTTTAGCCGTTCCGAAGATTAGCCCGTTCAAACAGACAGACAGACAAAAATTTTAAAAACGTTTGATTCGGTTAAGGTACAGTTCAAATAACCATATGAGCTTAATATGAGGTAGTTATTTCGAAATTACAGACAGACACTTCAATTTTATTTATTAGAATAGATAAGATACAAGCCTCATTAACAGCATAAGTACAAGTCACGGCAAATAAGTCTAGCGTTGGCCTTCAATGCGCAGAAGTCGAAAATGAGGTATCACGGGTGGTGAGGGGGTCGCGGGGATCGTTCGTAAGCACTGATTAGCTCTCGCGTGTCTCGCGGATCGCTCGTAAGCACTGATTGGCTCTCCAATCGTATTGTGTCCCGCTCACTCGCACGACGCTGCGCGCACTTGAAGGTCAGCGCTCGACTTACGTGCCGGGAGTTATATATTCATTCATTCATTCATGTATGATATTAGACGATGGCCCTCCTGAGGGAAACTGATCGCTAATCCTTTCTTAAGACAGCCAGTTACACAGTGGCTTTAAGTCAAATTGCCTCAGTCGATTTCCTTACAAATTCCTCTCCCAAAGGTCTGGTAAGAGATCGCTTTAGCGATAAGACTGCCTTCGCACCTTAAAATGGTTGGACTAGGTTTTACTTATTTTCTGTTTTTATTGTTATTATATTTGTATTTCTTGTGTTGTGCTTACAAATATAATTCTTTAATCTTATTTGTTAACCCCCGACGCAAAACGACGGGGTGTTATAAGTTTTAAGTTTGCGATGCGGTGCTGGGTGCAGGACCGATTTGCTTGCGGTTTTTTGTTTGAAACTTTGAAAGGTGAATTAATCGAGTGTTCTTAGCTATGTTTGATGAAAATCGATCCAAGATGGCCGCCGCTACAAAATGGCGGATTACATATTTTTTCACAACTCACATAATGTGGGTATCAATATCAAATGAAAGGGCTTGACTAGTAGAATATTATGCAAATCCGAGATGGCTGCCGCCACAAAATGGCGAATGTCGGGGGTTTTTTAAATTTTTAATTTATACTTGTGTATGCAGTAAAGAATACAAACCAGTCTGAATAGCCAGTTCAAAATATACAGGTATGGTTTATTCCTGCAGAAGAAAATGGTGCAAATGCAGTTGTAATCTTATTTTGCTATTCGATCCCTGTTGTCGGGAGGGAGCACCAATAAAAATAAAGTATTTATAATTTTCCACAAGTGTTTTATTTCGTCACAATATAATAAATAATTAAACTGCAATTTTCAATTATAACAATACTATTTCAAATCACAAATTACTTATATACATGACTAAACTATTATTTATTTACATTACCAGAAATGAAGTAGAAAAGCGGAGCAGACCGATCAGGTCAAGGCAACCCCGTCTTGAATCTTAATCATTGCAAACGCATCCCTTCTGCCTTGTCCAAGCAGTTGATACCCTACCCGTCTTCACATTCGATATCTTCTGCGTATCTTCGCGATATACATCCACCCACAAATTGGTTTTAAGTTCGACAACGTTAAGTACTAAATTTCGAATATCGAAAAATTATAGTATCAAAGTAAAATGGACCTAAAGCCTCTTATTTTAAACTCGTACTATTAGTACTTCCGATTTTTATTTTGAAAATTTCCGCTTGGGGCGCTGACTGGTAGATGTATGGACGAACTCAAACCGTTTAGGTTTATTTTACTTTGAAAAGTTATTGTGATCGATACTCGAAATCGATCAACGTTGTCGCAATATACAAACTCGGTATAACCCTACAGCTCAATTTTTTAGTCGTCGAATATGAACCTGCAGTGGAATCTTTAATAATAAATCAAGAGCACCGCGACCTGCGGCCCTAGTACGAATTCCTGTGTGACATAATACTTATTATTTTACAATATTATTATATTGTAAATTATTACTACGTTCTTAGAATTTTAATTCAAAATAATTTAATTACTCAAAAAACAATGCACTAGTAAAATGACAATTTATTAGTACATCTACAAAATTTATGTTGCATAATGATTTTTATCTACTCTCATATCATAAAATTCCGAATATGAAATCAAAATGTGTCATATATTGGACTACTTTATTCACATACATCTATAATATTTAAAAAAAAAATTAAAAAAGTTCATTATAACACTACTTTGTTAGGAAATTATTGCAAAACAATGTTAAAAAATAATTTTTTCTACATTATAGTACAGGCACTGGGTTCTGGTATTTTTGAGCCATGCCGGGTGTTTATTATTATTATTATTATTATTTAATACTTTATTGTACACCAAAAAAACATAAATTAAACAAAAGAAACATTTTAAAAGAAATAGGTACAATAGTTAGTTTACAATAGTTAGTTAGTTTAATTTTGTTACTTACAATGATTATCCCGCTATCAAAGTTACCCTATTACTACTACTGCGAAAGTGTGGCGGTAGCAAGATGCGGCCAGAGGACAGAGTGTAGTGCTACCATAATTGACCATAGACGCACTGCACGCACCGCACATTCGAAATTGACAATTGAATTTTGGCGCCTATTATTTAAATTTTTAATTTATTATTTATTTACTATTCAGTTTTTGTAACTCAAAATTTTGCAAGTGATTTTTGTTGCGCGGAAAAATGTCTAGCAGTGATACTGAAGAGAATTTAACTCCACCAGACATTCTGGAAATAGCATCGGGAATGACAAATAATCTTTTGCCAGCAAAATCAAAGAAAATTTACGATAAATGTTACCAAGATTTTATGAGTTGGAAAATTTTGAAAAAAACCACTTCATTTTCAGAAAATGTAATGCTAGCATATTTCCAAGAATTATCAAATAACTTTAAGTCTTTGTCCTTATGGGCTAAATACCCAATGCTCAAAAGTATATTGAGTATCTACAACCAAATCGATATTATTAAATACACAAGACTGATTGCTGTTTTAAAAAGAAAATCGCAGGGCTTTAAGGGAAAAAATGCAAAAACGTTCTCCCCTGAAGAATTGAGTACATTTATAAATTGCAATATCCAAAACATGAATACTTATTATAATAAAATTTTTTGTTAATTTCTTAGTCTTTTCTTTTATACGTAAGATACCTATTGATGAGCTTAGATAAAGTAGTGTATGAAACTCTACATAATTAGTTATTAAAACACTCGTGTAATACTATTAAAAAACTCGCCTGCGGCTCGTTTTTTAAACTAACACTCGTGTTTTAATAACCTCTATTATGCAACCGTTTCATAAACTACTATAATTAAATACATACCTAGTGTATAAAAAATTAAATCTAATGGCAGATCACTATATTTACTACAATAAATAATTAATAAATAAAAGGTAAGTAAGTAATTGAGATTTTATTTTAGCTAAAAGGATCGGGGAAGACAGTTTTCTTGGTACTTATAACTTTTATTGTTATTTCTTAGTATAGAAAAACTTTTGCAATATATAACTGGCGAAATATATTATTGCAAAAATTTTTCTTTCATCGTGGACCATACTACATTGAACGTGAATCAGTGCAGTAATAAATGACATAAATATCTACAAAAAATTACTGTGTAGAAAACAAGGCACTAGTGATGTAATAATATAATATTACTCTTGTCATCTTACGACACATCACAGTAATATTTTCGCGCTTTTGACGCTCTTGACGCTCGCCATGCTATCCCGCTTCGGTACAGAAGGCTTTCTCCACAAGCATTAAACAAAAAGCGACTCTTGATTCAACGCAATAAATTGCAATTTAGCTTGCACAGCGACGAGTGCCTAAACTTTGTATCCACCTATAAAGCACCTCTCTTTCTATCGCGTAATCGGGTAATATATCGGAATATAAGTATAGTGGGGCTAATTATGTTATACACAAAACTACTAATCTATTCCTATCTCTTTCACAATGCTCTGTGCAACAAAGAATAGCACTATTTCTAAACCTGCCGATATAGTTTAGGTTAAGAGTTTGTGTAGTGCAACAGAATTAACCAGATTAAGAAGTAGATAAATTAAAAAAAATTGGTTGTATGTAAAGTTGGTTTACGGACATTTTACGGACGATAATTTTACATCGTAATAAAACAAAGAGATAGATGCGTCACAAGCCGAACGCTTAGGCCGATCGTGCCTCCTATCGTTCGTTCCGCGCTCTCACTTGCACGCTCGGCTCAGGCGGAACGTGACAATGAGTCATGTTTTTTCGTGCATGCAGCCGGCGTTCATCGATTTATAAGACGTTATTACGTCAAAAATAGAAGTGGCATTCAGAAACATCTTCAGATAAACCGCAAACATAATTCACGCCACAACACGCCACAACATCCCCTCCAATTTCCTAAGGGTTCCCACTCAGTTCACTTGTGGGCAAGCTTGAACACGGCGTCGAGGTGGTCCCGGTGGTAGTCCAGCTCCTCGGTCAGCGCCATGGCCAGCGTGTGCGGCGTCATCTCCGTCTCCAGGTAGTCGCGCAGGAGGATCTGGTAACGACACAGTGGGACCGTTCAGATAGACCGGCGCGGAGAGCATTTCTTTTTTCACACAGACCGGCCGTTCAAAGCTCTGCTCTCCGCGCCGGTCTGTGTGAACGGACACGCGGATGCGTTCGGAGCCGAGCGTACGCTCTTGGGCCGGACGGCAGAGCAATTCGGCCTACGGTCGGCTGCGCGAGCATGAAAGAGCACGCGAACGGAGCCGGTCGGATGCTCGAGCGCGAAAGAGCACGAGCATGGAGCAGCCGACCGTCTCGACGAGCAGCCGAGCGGCTGCTCTTAATATTTCACACAGAGCGTATTGGGAGCATCCTCGAGCATCCTCTTATCATAAAAGAGATAAAATGTAAAAATAAAGCTTATTTCAGTGTCTTAAGATTCTATTTTAAATGCGATTAAAATTTGCTCTGCTCTCCGCGCCGGTCTATCTGAAAGGTCCCTAAGAAAGAAAGTGTTATTATGGAAACGGATGATATAATGTTGTACTGCATTTCATAATAACACTCCTTTGGATTATATTATGGTTATTAGGACATTGTGGGTTATAATGTTGGCAATACTGTTTCAGAATATTTTAAAGAGGATTTGAAGCATGGGTGTAGAATGTAAATAAACTAAATTAAAATGACAGGAGTAAATCTATCTCTTTCACTATGCTCCCTGCGGAAAAGAATAGACCTAGATTTAGAAACCGAGTCAATTTAGTTTAGTTTGTATTGTGTAGTAAATGCCTCGTTAATCTAGTCATCTAGTGGTTAGCATATTCGACCGAAGATCACGAGGTTCCGGATTCCATTCCCGGGTCGGGCAAATAAAATTGTTAAGTATTGGGTTTTTCTGTCAAGTAATTCTCAGTGCCAGCCCGGAGTTGGAAGTTGGCGGTGTTTCAACCCCGTGTCTCGGAGAACACGTTAAGCAGTCTGTCCCGGTTATTATCACTATCACGTGATAATAGTCGTTAAAGCCCATTAACTTGCATTGGAGCAGCGTGGCGGGTCTAAGCTTTAAATCCCTCTCCTATGAGAGAGGAGGCCTGTGCCCAGTAGTGGGACGTTAAAAGGCTGTAGTGGTGGTGGTTTAAATTTTGGTACCTATGTACATCACTACATAGTATAAAACAAAGTCGCTTTCTCTGTCCCTATATCCGTATGTCCCTATGTATGCTTAAATCTTTAAGCATCAATAAATCTTTAAAACTACGCAACGGATTTTGATGCGGTTTTTTTTAATAGATAGAGTGATTCAAGAGGAAGGTTTATAAGTAGAAAAATTAGACCCGGTAGGTGGCGCTAATAGCGGGCAGGACGACATCTGCCGGGTCCGCTAGTAGTAAATAAATAAGATTATACCTGCGGTGGTATGGAGCCCCCGTGTCGCAGCAGGCCGTGGCGCAGGCCGGCGCCGGCGCGGCGGCTGAGCGGCTCATCGGCGAAGTGCTTGCGCCACACGGCCCAGGCGAGCGCGCGCGATATCAGGTACGAGTAATACTTCGCGCCGTAGCCGATCAGGTGGCTGAAGCGGTGCTGCCACGCCTGACCACCACAAATACAGTTCATTCCTTGAAGACATCCGGTTCGGAAGACCAAACATTTTTTTCTTCAGTTTATACTTCCAACTTATCCGGTTCGAAGGACCAAACTTTTTTCAGTTTATACTTTCAACTTATCCGGTTCGAAGGACCAAACTTTTTTTTCCAGTTTGTATTTCCAACTTATCCGGCTCGAAGGACCAAACATTTTTTTCAGTTTATATTTCCAACTTATCCGGCTCGAAAGACCAAAATTTTTTTTATATAAGACCGAATATACAACACACAATTCATGAATAGAATAGAAAGTTTTCTTTCAAATAAACTATTCTTATCAAGAAGAACTTAGCAAGAAACAGCGGCAGAAACTCATGCTTCGAATTTATCCGGCTCGAAGGACCATAAAATTTTAAACAGGACCAAATAATTTTTCTTCAAAAAAACACGTTACCGTGTTGTCGACGTAGGGCAGGCCGTAGTACTGCTTCTGCACCTGTTGCAGCACGCGCGTGGTGTCGCCGCAGCGCGCCGCCTCCGGCCCGTGGTACTGCTGGTCCAGCGCCGAGTAGAACACCTGCCACCATCCACTTATCAGTATACATATGTATATGGGTGAATTAACCCAGGTGAATCGAGTTTACAGCACCGCCAGTATGTTGTAGCATTATCTATACTAATATAATAAAGCGGAAGAGTTTGTTTGTTTGAACGTGCTAATCTCAGGAACCACTGGACCGATTTCAAAAATTCTTTCACCATTGAATATGTACGTGATCCCCGAGTGCTATAGGCTATATATTATGTACCACGGGCGAAGCCGGGGCGGACCGCTAGTTATGTACATAAAGGGTATAAGGGGAACGTTACCAAAAACGCAGCGCCATTGCCGGCATAGAGGCATTTGTCATATCTACACGAGGCAATTTATTTTTATTTATTTACATATAAATAAAAATAAATTGCTTTGAAAAAATTATTGTTTTGCATTTATTATCTTTTTTTTTTTTGGGTACTGTTTTAACATTAAGAAATGTCAGAATTCCACGGAATTAAAAATCAGAGTATACTTAATGGAACATGGTCACAGTGTCGAAAGATCTTCACTCAAAGGTGTCAGTTTTTCCGATATACGTTTTGATACCACTAAGGTCCCAGGAGTCGAAAGATCTTCACTCAAAGGTGTCAGTTTTTCCGATATATGTTTTGATACCACTAAGGCCACAACTTTTTTTTTTAATTTTTCTGAGAACTGTCACGACTTGGCCTGTCACGCGTTTTTGTATTGACGTTGATATCTGGGACACCTGTATATTAGTGCGTGTACCTGCAACTGCATTTCGCTGGCGCCGAAGAGATGCTTGGAGGCGCACAGCCGCTGCAGCATGTCCTCCGGCATGGGCGCGCCCGTCTGGAAGTGCCGCGCGAACCGACGCACCACCTGCACACACCACCAGCCCCCATCATCATCACCGTCACCATCACATCACATCACATCATCACATCGACAACAATCATCATAACAGTCATTGTTTCTTATCCAGTATTCAAGCTATCCTTTGTCTAACACCCACCACCAGATTTGACATGATGATAGGTAACTATTTCAGATTTTCGGTAACATTTCTAACTTTTTAGTAAAAGTTTTAGTAGTATAACATTCGGTTGTCCACAAAACTTTAACTAAACAAAATTGACGGCATTAAAAATCATGTGGACACATTGTGAAAATGTGGACGACCAACCCAAACAACCTTACATGTACAGTTTGTTTCAGCTCAGCTGATAATTTGAACCAGCATCGAGTGCAGCGCGTGGCCCACCTCGTGGAACAGGTTGTACTCACGTCGGGACAAGCGGCGAAGTGTTCCATGAGCACGGAGGGCAGCTCCGCGAGGTCGGTGGCGCACCTGGTGCCGGCCACGTGCTGGTGGTTGGCGCGCGCCAGCATCGAGTGCAGCGCGTGGCCCACCTCGTGGAACAGGTTGTACTCACGTCGGGACAAGCGGCGAAGTGTTCCATGAGCACGGAGGGCAGCTCCGCGAGGTCGGTGGCGCACCTGGTGCCGGCCACGTGCTGGTGGTTGGCGCGCGCCAGCATCGAGTGCAGCGCGTGGCCCACCTCGTGGAACAGGTTGTACTCACGTCGGGACAAGCGGCGAAGTGTTCCATGAGCACGGAGGGCAGCTCCGCGAGGTCGGTGGCGCACCTGGTGCCGGCCACGTGCTGGTGGTTGGCGCGCGCCAGCATCGAGTGCAGCGCGTGGCCCACCTCGTGGAACAGGTTGTACTCACGTCGGGACAAGCGGCGAAGTGTTCCATGAGCACGGAGGGCAGCTCCGCGAGGTCGGTGGCGCACCTGGTGCCGGCCACGTGCTGGTGGTTGGCGCGCGCCAGCATCGAGTGCAGCGCGTGGCCCACCTCGTGGAACAGGTTGTACTCACGTCGGGACAAGCGGCGAAGTGTTCCATGAGCACGGAGGGCAGCTCCGCGAGGTCGGTGGCGCACCTGGTGCCGGCCACGTGCTGGTGGTTGGCGCGCGCCAGCATCGAGTGCAGCGCGTGGCCCACCTCGTGGAACAGGTTGTACTCACGTCGGGACAAGCGGCGAAGTGTTCCATGAGCACGGAGGGCAGCTCCGCGAGGTCGGTGGCGCACCTGGTGCCGGCCACGTGCTGGTGGTTGGCGCGCGCCAGCATCGAGTGCAGCGCGTGGCCCACCTCGTGGAACAGGTTGTACTCACGTCGGGACAAGCGGCGAAGTGTTCCATGAGCACGGAGGGCAGCTCCGCGAGGTCGGTGGCGCACCTGGTGCCGGCCACGTGCTGGTGGTTGGCGCGCGCCAGCATCGAGTGCAGCGCGTGGCCCACCTCGTGGAACAGGTTGTACTCACGTCGGGACAAGCGGCGAAGTGTTCCATGAGCACGGAGGGCAGCTCCGCGAGGTCGGTGGCGCACCTGGTGCCGGCCACGTGCTGGTGGTTGGCGCGCGCCAGCATCGAGTGCAGCGCGTGGCCCACCTCGTGGAACAGGTTGTCCACCGCGCCGGGGCCGAGCAACGCTGGTCCCGACCTGTGCCCTCCGCTCAGCGAGAGCATCACCACCACTATGGGATTCTGCCAGTGAAAAAAAAAAAAAACTTAGTTTCGTATGTCTACACGAAAATAAAACGTTATTTAAGAGCAATTACGAATTGTCTGAACTGATGAATAATTGACCTTGGGTGACGGCTTGATGATGATGATGTCTTGTTACGTCTGAGGTCTCAAAGGGCATGATGATGATGATGTCTTGTTACGTCTGAGGTCTCAAAGGGCTTGATGATGATGATGTCTTGTTATGACTGAGGTCTCAAAGGGCATGATGATGATGATGTCTTGTTACGTCTGAGGTCTCAAAGGACTTGATGATGATGATGTCTTGTTACGTCAGAGGTCTCAAAGGGCATGATGATAATGATGTCCTGTTACGCGAGGGGTGTCAAAGGGCACACGATACCTGGTAGGAGCCGTCGGGCAGCAGCTTCCCGCCCTGTATGGTGAAGTGGCAGTCCTGGTGCGGCTTGCCGGGCCGCTCGTACAGGTCGCAGTAGATGTGGCCCAGCAGGCCCTCGCCCTCGCCCACCACCGCCAGCTTGTACACATCGGGCGACCAGGACTCACCTGCCAACGACCACCACTAACAATAAACGTAAAAGCCGTACCGTACGAGCCATCTAATGGAAGAATACATTAAATTTTTGTTTTAACCCGTCACGTGTCCCTCGAACACATAGGTGTTCGTGAAATTCGCACGGTCTGTAGCGTCCACCGATCACATTGGTGTTCATAAAAATAGCGCGCCCATTGGTCGCTGGTTTATGACGCAGATACAAAAGTCATAAATAAACAAAAAATATTACTCGATTCTGTATCTTACTACCTAAAGAATAAGATATATCGGAGTTAAATTGAACGTAAAATGAAATGACCAAAAATTAAATGTTAGAACTTGAGAATTAAAATTTCGTTTCCGCCATTTTGTCTCTTTCAACTTCAATTCGAGCACTGCTTATGCAAACAAATTAAATTAGATTTAGGTAATGATTGTAAGTAATATATATGTTTTATGTACCAAATTACTGGGAATAAGACAAAGAATATATTTGGAGTGTTAAATTTATGTAATAAAAGACATAACATAGCAGAAAAAGTATAAAACTTTTTTTATGGCAATATTTGTAAACTATGTTTTATTTTGTTTACGTAATTATTATTCACTAAAAAGCGATAGTATCTTAAGATATAGATAACTTTGTAGTACATATATATAGGAGTATTATTACATAATTATTTTAGTATATAATAGGCAGATAATATATTATAATAACGATAAACCAAAAGCAAAACTAAAATGTCACGAGACCCGAGGCCATTCTAAAAATAGAATATTTCAAGAAATTACGACGTCTTGTAGCGTCACAAAAAAAAGTTTGTTTTCAAAATTAAGTAATGTAAAATAGTGGTGTGAACTAGTAGTGGGTAAAATAGTATAGTACATAGCTAACTTTTTATATGAGATAACTAGCTGATGCTCGCGACTTCGTCCGCGTGGATTTCAGTTTTTTAAAAATCCCTTGGTAAAATCTAGGATTTTCCGGGATAAAAAGTAGCCTTATAATATGTTAATCCAGGGTATAATCTATCTACATTCCAAATTTCAGCCAAATCGGTTCAGTAGTTGCAGCGCTATAGAGTAACAAACATACAGACATACATACATACACACAAACTTTCGTCTTTATAATATTAGTGTGATAGTTGGACGTAAACTAGGTATATAATATTTTATTTTAATTCTATAAACTGACTACAAGTTTAATTATTATCAGCGCCCCCTACACTCTCCCCTCCCAGTACGTCAGGCATATCTAGGTCGCAGATGAAATGAATTAGAAATCTGAAATTTGGATATTTGTATAATCTGAAATTTGAATGTTGACCCAAAAATAAATATTGAAATAGAAATTTTATTTAAATAACTAGTTTCTGTCCGTGACTTCGCTCGCGTGTATTACGGTTTTTCGCAAATCCTGAGGGAATCGTGGATTTCCGATTCCTGTTCCCGCTCCTTTTTCCAACCTTTTTGCGGCTTTTTTCGTAGTTGCGACGTTATAGAGTAACAAACACATACATACATACATACACACAAACTTTCGTGGCTATACTCTAGAATTTTTCACATTCAGCTCCCAACTACTTTTTTAGATTTATAATATTTGACTTGTACTCATACGAGTAACTACCTACATATAGAAATTTTGACGAAAATTCCCATACAAAACTATTCAGGAGTGAATATGAGTAGCTTATTTATATATTGTAAAACTAGCTTCTGCCCGCGGCTTCACTCGCGTGAATTTCGGTTTTTCACAAATTCCGAGGGAATCGTGGATCCCGTTCCCGCTCCCTTTTCCTACCTTTATACCTACTTTCAAGCAAGTTTGCTATAGTAATCATAGCTGTAGCTATATATTTCGGTTGTTCAAAACCCCACATACACACACACACACACACACATACACACACACAAACACACATACACATATACACACACAATCTTTTACCTTTATAATATTATTATTGTGATTATTATTACGTACGAAACAGTATCAACTTTAGTAGTTTGATACTTACGTATGTAAACCATGAATTAGTAATTCTTTGATGATATTTTACAATTGTAATATATTAACCAAATTAATCATTATTATTATTAATATTATTCCACAATGGTATTGTGGATATTTCTATTTAAATTTTTTTTTGTTATCTCTACTTGGTAATCCACGGACCACGCATAAAATTATGAGTCAGGCGCGCGCGGGCATGTCGCGTAAAAATGGCGCGAACCGCGTTACAAATCTTTTGTTTTTGTGACGAAATAAAGAAAAGAGTGAGTGATATGAGTTTATCTTGTGATAATTTATTTGTGGAAGAGTTAGTCTAACTATTAGTATCAAAACAATTGTGTATTGTAGAGTGTACGCGGTAGAATGACAACAAAGTAATGAATTTAGGAAGTTTCAAACAAATTTGCACATTCAAACGTCTATATATAATGAGGTTAGTGGATTTATAAATTAATTGTTATTTATAGAGCACAGCAAATATTATCTAGTTTCTAATGGTATATAGTTTATCCCTTAACTTTCAAAAACAATCCCGTAATAAAGCTTTTTCTATGCGTAGGTGTGAAAAAAAAATATGAACAAAATCGTTGGACACTCAACGGTATTTTGGGTTTCTCAAGGCCGGACGTTCTACGGGTAGATTAGCTCTTAAAATGAATCGTCATTATCATAATCAACTCATTACCAGCCCACTACAGGGCGAAAGTCTCTTCTCAAAATGAGAATGGTTTAGGCAGTAGTCCACCACGCTGGCCAAGTGCGGATTGGTAGACTTCAAACGCCTTTGCAAACATTATGGAGAACTGTCAGGCATTCATATTTCCTCCTCGATTTCGAATCAAGTGAACACTTATTTAGCAATTCACACAAACGATTTCGTTGTTCTGACACCCAGCTCCACAATAAAATGCCAACATAGACACCGGATACCTCATTCAGCGGTGTCACTCAGGGCCTGTAAGACTTAATCCACCCCTGATCATGCTACTGTTACCATATTTATGTTCCTAAACTGTCGTCGTCATCGTCTCAACTAATAGACGTCCACTGCTGGACATAGGACTCTTGCAAGGATCGCCACAGAACACAACTTGTGCCGCCTGATTCCAGCGGCTGCCAGCGACTCGCTTGAGATCGTCTGTCCATCGAGTGGGGGGTCTACCTGCGCTTCGTTTACTGGTGCGAGGTCGCCATTCAAGCACTTTGGGACCCCAACGTCCATCGGTTTTTCGAGCAATGTGAGCAATGCGAGCCCATTGCCACTTCAGTTTCGCGACTCGATGAGCTATGTCGGTAACTCTGGTTCTCCTGCGGATCTCCTCGTTTCTGATTTGATCCCGCAGGAATATTCCGAGCATCGCCCGCTGAGTGACCCTGAGCCTTCTAATGAGGCCCATTGTTAGCGACCATGTCTCAGATGATATTGTGATATTCATTTCAAGGTTCTAGAATCGAGATGATTTTGTCTTAATTACCTGGCAACATTGGTTCAGACTGCAAGGTGATTCCGTACAGCTCCTGGCACAGCATGTTGAGCCCCTCCATGCAGGCGCCGAGCGAGAAGTAAGGGTTGAAGTCTGATGATGCCACGTTCAGCAGTTGCGTCTTCGCCTTGTGCGTGAAGTAGGGCGTGTCCCAACACATCAGCGATTTCTGGTCAACACACACCAAACAAATAATATTAAACTGTAATTTAATTTATTAATTAACTGGGCACAGTCATGGGCACCAGAGAGCGAAGGTCCCCATGCAATGGACAGATCAAATTAAATCAGCTGCGAGCGGTCCCTTGGACTTTCGGCCAGCAGGGAAAAGTGGTGAATGCTCGTGAGGCGACTAATATCTATTTATTTATAATTATCTGCCCTCAAAGTCGTCGCTCCTGGATGACCAATTGACCACGACTGCTATGTCAAGAGTGTTACGAAGAAGAAATAAACTGTAGACATAAAATTTCGAGGAGGAGGTCGGAAGCTTTGAGATGTCTTCTCGTCCTAAATCCCTCAGTACCCGAAGACTGAAGACTGAAGATTTCCCGGTAATAATATACGGCTCTGAGACATGATTGCTGACAAGATATCCAGGAACAGATGCACTGGGAAGGTACCTGATAGGGCGTCTCGTCGCGCTTCATGGCGGCCATGGCGTCGAAGTCGATGTTGGCGCGGTCGTGCAGGTTGTCCGACAGGATGTCCAGGAACTGGCGCACGTTCGACGACGTCTCCATAGTGCTCGCCTTTATTGCTCTGTGGAAAAACGATTTCTACATTCACTAGGGTCACCAGTTGGGGTCACTGGCACTAGTACTTTTGATATAACCCGCGCGCGTTCAAAGTGGAATGAATCCTTATCAAAGTGTATAGAAAATTTTAAAGCGAAATAAAGTACTGAAGATTTATAATTCATATATATAATGTACGTTCCCCGATTACTCAGATGCCTGAACTGATTTGGAAAATTCTTCTTTTGTTTAAAAGGTCAGGATCTGATCATGGAATCCTGGAGAAATCTCTTCTTCTATGGTATATTGAAGTTGGTTTAATTTTTCCTAAAATATAGCTCATTTACACGATCAGTCATATTTACTCTGTTGGGTATTTTAAAAGTGTTGTATGATATATAGGTAGGAGATATGGACACCCGTGTAACAGTCACCTGTCCGCGTAGCAGTGGAAGCCGCACAGGTCGGCGAGCTGGTGGCGCGCCTGCAGCGCGGCGGACAGCAGCCGCTCCTGCTGCGCGTCGGGCGCCAGGTACAGGCGGTACGCGGCCTCGCGCGCGCCCGCCTCGCCGCACTCCGCGTACACGCCGCTCACCGTCACGTATGTGCACAGTCACCTGTCCGCGTAGCAGCGGAAGCCGCACAGGTCGGCGAGCTGGTGGCGCGCCTGCAGCGCGGCGGACAGCAGCCGCTCCTGCTGCGCGTCGGGCGCCAGGTACAGGCGGTACGCGGCCTCGCGCGCGCCCGCCTCGCCGCACTCCGCATACACGCCGCTCACCGTCACGTATTCACCCTCCATACTGAAGCTGGAACAAACATACAATATCATAATATGTGTAAATAAGGCCCTGCGGAGAATGAACAAAGAGTTGGAAGCTCTCACTGCAATCAAATGTAGGAAGCTGCAATATCTTGGGCACATCATGCGTCACGAGAAGTACCGATTATTGCAGCAAATAATACAGGGCAAGGTCCAGGGGCACCGAAAACCTGTCAGAAGACGTACTTCATGGCATAGTTCCGAGATTAAAATAGCCTTAATGATAGCCAAACTCCGTAGAGGAGATGTCACTTGAAGAAGAAGAAGAATTGAAAAATAAATCTTGATTAATATCGGTTCACTCTTCCAGAACGACACAGCAATATTGATTCGAGATGTGAACAATAGAATGAATGCGGGATGGAAGAAGTGGCGACAGCTCTCGGGGGTGATGTGCGACCCATGAATGCCCCTTTAACTTAAAGGGAATATCTATAAAACAGCTGTTGTTAGACCTATCACATTGTACATTCAGAATGTTGGACGGTAAAAGGGAAGAAAAGAAAGTATATGCGACCGAAATGCGAATGTTGAGATGGACGTGTAGTGTTAAAATAATGAATACAATATGGACTGAATATTGGAAATGAATATACAGAGGAAGTTTGAAAGTAGGTGCTACTTTCAAAGTAGCAGCAGCAAGTAGCAGCAGTGACAGAAAAGATGAGGAATATTAGGCTGGCGTGGTATGGTCATATAATAGTGAGGAAAGAGAACCATATTATTAGAAGAATGTTAGATATGCATGTAAAGGGAAAAAAGGGGTGAATGGTGCGTTGACTTATAATGGAAGTGAGTGAAAGAAGAAGACATGTTATGCCGACCCCACATAGCGTGGGATAAGGACCAAAGGAAGCAGTATGAAGTTACTTGACTTGACTGCTATCTAACTAGATGAGGTAGAAGGTAACTAGATGAGGGTACAGGTACTTAAAATGAATGGTCCTGGAATTAATGGTAATATAATTTGTGCGAGTTTTACTTCAACTTACAACTGCCTCACATTCTGCGGGATGGCGGACCGCGGCACCCTTCTCGGCTTGGCCGCGCCCGCCATGAACTGCTGGCCGGTCTGCAGGATCAGGTCGTTCAAGGCCACCACTCGCTGCCGCGGCCCATCTGGCAGCTGGATGCCGCTCTGCTCGAAGTCGAACAGAAAAAGTTCTGCCAGGTGTCTGTCACCGCACGTGCCACGTTCGACCGAATCGCGCAGAGCTTCGTATAGCCCCTTGTGTGTGTTTAACCTAAAAATATTTTACCAATCTCTGAAGAACCGATAGTTTTTGGGGTCCTAAGTCTGGGTCTACATTCAACCATGTGTTTCGAATGCAGGTTTGAAAAACCGCCACATCTGAACCTCAAGCAAGTCACTAGCAACTGAATACAATTATGTTTTAGCAAGAGACCTAAGTCCATCAGTGGACATTTATCAATTGAGATGACTATTACAAAGATATACAAATAAAATCATGTCTATCTGTGATTTCAAAATAACTGCCTCTTATTAAGCTCTTATGATTATTATTATTTCAGGATAGCATTATTATTTATTAAAATTTTTATCTGTTCATCTGTCTATTTAAACAAGCTAATCTTTTACAAGCAGTGTGCAATGGCGGAGTATAGTTACAGCTGCAATAAACTTAGTAGGCACTTACTTTTCTACAACCCCGCTTACGCTGATACAGGCTTCTTCTGCCGCACCCGCAAAGTGCGGTTGCGGATGAGCGATCCGCACAAATTCCGCTAAATCCGCAACCTTGCACAGTGTGTCAGACAGCTCGTCGAATATGTCCACCATAGGCCGCGTAGGGTTGGATGTGGCTTCATCTATCAGCCGGTCCGAGGCAGCTATTGCTTGTTCTTTGAGCGTGTTGAAACCTTCGAAGCTGGTGAGTTCCGGTTTGTTGAATAGACCCTGATAAACACCAGTGACTGAAGTTTCAACAATTCAAAGATTATAAAATTTACCACATATTAGTATACAATCTCAAACTAAAATGACATGAATGTAGAGAATCATAAAGTAATTTGCAACAAACAATAAATTCATTCCTCCTTAATCACCACTTACAGTCCTCTCCCTCAAAGCGTCGAATATAGGTCTGGAAGTTGGTCTAGTGTTGAAGGCCGTGGCGAGAGGCGACCACGTGCTGACGCGACGCCTGCCCGTCACCCACAATGGTTTCAGTAACTTCATGCTTTACATGCACCTACAAAAATTTATCAACAATAACTTGTATGCCTCAGTAAGGAGTTGAAAGATCAAAAGTCGTCAATATTTCAGATTTAGAGTGGGGCCGCACTGCGAAAATTATTCCGCATTTTAATATATTTTTCTCGCGAATTTTAAATCGCATGTGCGTGCAGCTTCATACATTTCCATATGTCACAGAATTTTGCGAAAAAATTCGCGCGAATAAATTTCGCAGTGCGGCCTAGGCCTTATTCTTTGATATTTATAATTCGAAAAGTACAAAGGTCTCTCCTTTGTTTTATATTTTTCTGAGAAGGGTCACGAGTCACGACTTGGCATATGATGCTCGTTTCCAGCTTGATGTTGAATTCTGGGACACCCCATATATATTGAAATTGACTATTTTGGATGATGATCCCTCTATTTGAATTAGAGATTGAAGAAGTATTAATTCTTCTTTCAAAATCAATTAAGCTTTCACTTTTTTTTCTAATTTAAAATAGTCTGGCTCACAATTTTTCATATTAATCGATGTTTACAAACATGAACATAAGAAAACATGCTCACATGCTCACATGTTTATGATGCTTAGGATAAGTATGGCTAAAATTAGGTATCCAGCTGATAAATGTGATTTAAGTCTAATATTTCCAGTTATCATGACTAACATGTGATAAAAATTCTTAACCTTGCCATAAAGGAAATATTCTAAGCTGCCAGTTTACCTTTACTAGGTTACAGAGGTCAGTCACTTTTTATAATCTATACAAATAAGTAAAATAGAAGTGTACATCTGTGATTTCAAAATAATTGCCCTTTGCTTCAAAATAGTTGCTCATAATTATTTAAACAAAAGCTTAATACAAACATATGTTTTTAACATTTTTTTTCTATCTGTTTATTTATATATTCCTAAGATCAAGACACTTTTTAACTCAGGAATATTAGGGTTCCTTCATTTAAAAAAAGACTATTGATATTTTAGGCATAATTTAAAGGTGAGAAAATGTATTTTACAGCTTGACTAAATTTGGTGCAGAATGCAATGTATTCTGCACCAAATTATCTAGACGGATATAGGCTAACTGTGGCACTTTTTACCACAGTTCCCACGGAATTTTCAAAACCTACATCCACTCGGATGAAGTCGCGGGCATCAATTATTCAATTCAAAGATTGCCTTGCTTGGTATGGATTTAGAACAATTAGCGGTGTGATGTAGAAAGCTGATATTCTATGGACAGATCGAGAAAAACTGGGAAGCTTTCTTCCCAGAATCAAAATAGACTCAAATCTCGTTGTTTACATGGACATTTTAATATTATACAAAGAAGTGAAGGGATCAGGCAACTTTTCACTTACCCTTTTAAATAACGTGTCTTACGGAATAAAAAAGAAAAGGTAAAACTTTTATAAAGTACAAAACATTTCAAGTAATTGTCATAGTAATCAATTATTTAATTTAAATAAACATTCACTGTTCTTTCAATAAAAAGTTTATAATTTGTTGTTAGATTCACAGGAACTAGGTTATAATTTTGACATTTGGCAAAACCATAGATAGTTTAGTTTCACGCAGTTTCAGTAATTTTCATAAAAGGCATATCGATTTGAAATCGATTATTTAGAGTTAAAAATAGATTTTCTGGATTGATCCAGTGTTTTAACTAAACTCCTATTGGAGTTGGACCAATTTATTATAAACTATGTCTACGCTATCTTGCAACGTATGCATAATCTTCAAAGCCAAACATAGCGCAAAAAAGCATTATTGATTTAAAAAAGTTCGTTGTTTTGTGGATGTTGGCACAGAAATGAAAGTTCATAGGTTTGAGTTTTTCTACTTGATTGATGTAGAAACTGTGCATTAATTTGTAAATCCTTACCTACTAATATTATAAATGCGAAAGTAACTCCGTCTATCTGTCTGTCACGCTTTCACGCCAAAACTACTAAAACACGATAAACGGTTATAAGGGGTTGAAAGAGGGGTAGACAAGTTGTATGAAAGTATCGCCATTATTAAAGGTTCGGATTTATTTTTAGGCTGTTGATTAGAATTTAGATATAAATAAAAATGTAATTTAAAGTTTGTATTTCATCCTCTAGGGGGCACAATAACAAAGGGAATAGGGGAATATAGGGAATTTCTATATACATATGTACATATATAAAGTTTCAAAGTCCTGACCGACTGACTGAGATTTCAACTCAAATTCTACCCCTAAAGGAGTAAGATAGAGGATAAGGATAAAAAATAGTTAGAGATTTGTATGAATTCACGCGGACGAAGTCGTGGGCAAATGCTAGTCTACTATAATATAATCACGTCATGATTTCATAGGCTCTGAGTAATGAACCTATGCCACGAACTAAAGCTTTCCTCAATCTAAACAAAGGCGGTCCGCGCGGTCTACATATAACTATTACGAATACTAACATCTATCATGACATGACTGTAGTCACAGATTGTAGTCAAGCGCTCTCTAGTACTCTAGCGGCACGCTATGATGGCCGGTTTGACGTTTGTCCGCTCATGAAGTTCCGTATTAATTGATAACGACTTTGAAGGAAATAATTGTATTACTTTATTGACGATAGTGATGTGCAGAGATTCATAAATTTTATCGAATGTAGTTTTAGGTTTAGGACTCAAAATTTATTTATTAAATTGATTTCTTAAATGTATACAAGTGTAGAAAAATCAGTTTGCACCATTTAAGGGGTGAATGTACTTGTGAATATGAACAATTTTCACTATGTGGACAAACCTCTGAAATCGCAAAAAAATATCAATAAATTTTTTAAAATGGAATCTAATACGATCGTCACATAGGATCGCTGGCTAGCACAACTACTACCTCCGGCAAACTCGCGTCAATGCTCAATGCAAAACAAAGCAGTTTCGAATTGACGTTGCTTCGAAAAGTATAAACTGTCAGTGCAATGCGATTGTGATATAGTTTTGACCTGGCTTTGGATTTCAAATATTGATACTGCATTACTGTTGACCCTTGCTCGTTAATTTGGACTCTGTTCAAGCCCTTTGTTGTGGATTTCGTCGATATGACCGAACGTACGCAGAGAACTGTTCTAAATAGTCAGACACGTGAGTTCGTAATACGCCTTCGTAACTATTTCGATCGTGAAGCTCAAAATGGAGGGCCAATTTTACCTATAACGTCAGTGGTTGAACGCGTAGCTGATGCGCTTAATATTGGACAACGAACTGTTAGACGGATAACTAAAAAAAAATATGGCGAGACTGGCACAGAAGAAAATAAACTTCACACACCAAAAAAGAGAAAACGAGCAAAACCAGTCGTAGGCATCGATAGCTTTGATGCCGATGCTATCCGAAGACATGTTTACGGCTACTATTTACAGAAGGAGTATCCAACAAGAAAAAAGTTGGTGCATTCACTGAAGGAAGCTGGATTATTCTTCGGTGGGGAAAGTTCTTTAACGAAGATTTTGAAGACCATTGGATTTCGATACAAAAAATGTAACAAACGCAAAATATTGATGGAAAGATTTGATATAGCGATGGCAAGGTATACTTTTTTACGGCAAGTGAAAGAAATCAAAAATTGGCAAAATGTTGTGTTCTTGGATGAAACATGGCTTAATGCTAACCATACTGTAGGCCGTTCTTGGAACGATGACACAGCAGCATCTACTTCCAAAGTTCCTGTAGGAAAAGGATCGCGACTTATAATTTGTCACGCCGGAACCATCAACGGGTTTGTCGAAGGTTCTCTCATGGCTTTTGCGTCAAAAACCACTGGAGACTATCATGAAGACATGAATGGAGAAAAGTTTACTGAATGGTTTACCTCAATGTTGTGTAGCCTCCCTGAACCATCTATTATAATTATGGACAACGCCCCATACCACTCGATGCAAATTGACAAGCCACCTGCCCAATCCCAAAAGAAAGCTGATATCGTCGCATGGCTTCGTAAAAATGGCGTAGATGCAAACATGAATATGTTAAAAGCGGAATTAGTACGTCTTTTAAAAGAAAACAAACCAACCAAGATCCGATACGTCATTGACGAAATAGCATTAGAACATGGGCACAGAGTTATACGGTTACCGCCTTACCATTGTGAGTATAATGCGATTGAGTTGGTGTGGGCTCAAATTAAGGGATATGCTGCAAGACACAATACAGAACCCCCATTTACCACAAAAAAAATGCTAAAATTATTAGAAGAAGCTTGTGAACATGTGACTAAAGGAGACTGGGAAAAGGTTGTGAATAGAACTGTTAAATTAATAAGGGAAGATTATGAAAGAGATGTGAAAATAGATAATATTATAGAAAACGAACATAT
Organism: Melanargia galathea; assembly: GCA_920104075.1. Classification (NCBI taxonomy): domain Eukaryota; kingdom Metazoa; phylum Arthropoda; class Insecta; order Lepidoptera; family Nymphalidae; genus Melanargia; species Melanargia galathea. Next base: position 3,803,083 of record OV049859.1, on the reverse strand, counting down.
AATTATTAATGTATGTGATGATAGCAGTGACGACAGTGAAAATAGTAGTATGGACGAATCTGATTAATTATGGCCTTTTGTGGCACCTTTTTTGGTATCTTTTGTATTCATATGTTTCTTGTGTGCATATAAAGTATGTATATTCATTTTCGTTCAAATATTCAGTTCGTTCAAATAAATTAAATAAACATATACATTTTTGTTTTATTAAACCTATTTAATCAGGTACAAAAACAAAACTTAATTGTTTTTTGTTCGAGAATAAATTGACATTCCACATCACTATTGTAATGTGTCAAACCGGCCATCATAGCGTGCCGCTAGTGTAGTGTAGTGTAGTGTAGTAACAAAATAAAAACGTAATTTGCAAAAAAAAAGAAGCTTTAATTAAAAAAAATACTCGTTTGTTAATAAATATTATATTATTTTAATAATGCCATTTTTAACATAATCAATTTTATTCAATCAAAATGAGCAATTCAACTTTGGCACATTCATCGCCGTTTACCTATAGTTATTAAAAACTATGTTCCCAATAATTATTGTATTGTTTTTAAACGGTAAGTAAATTTATAATATTAAAATAATTTTAAATATAACATGGTGTCTATTCTGATGTACTTACATAATCTCTAAACTAAATTGAGTATTGACTGCTCTAAATGTAATGCTATCCTTTTCCGCAGAGTACATTGTGAAAAGGATTTTCAAGATATTTAGACATGTCAATCTAGTTTAGAGATTGTGTAAAACAGAATTAGGTTTAATAAAAATTAATTTATTTTCAGTTCCGCATTTTACTGTTACTTTTACCTAATCAAAATATAAAATGTACTCATTGTCAGTATATTTTAATATTTCAGTAAATAAGTAAGGAAACATGTTAAAATGTTAATAAAAAAAATAATTCATGAATAATTGTTTTTTTTTGTAATAATTTCCTTAATGCGTCTTTATCTTGTACAATCATTACATAAATGTATGAGGACATAACGTAACAATTTTTTTTGTTATAAACTATAATAACACTTTCCTCCATACAGTCAAAATATTTTCCCTTTAAAGTAAACTATTTACACCGTAATGCGCGTTTTATACAAAGCAAAGTATACATAATATATAAGTATTATAGGTATATTACGGGCTGGTTGTACAGGTAAATTTATTCTACATGATGTAGAACGAGCGAAGAACATGTAATGGAGAACGTTATATTAATGCGGACAGGTCGACCAGAGACAACACTAGTGCGTGACGGCGACGGGTGACCGGACTTGCATCGGTGTGCGTTACGTAACGTAGAACATATTGTAATGAACATTATATTGCTATCTCTTTTTGTTTCATACTAATTTCTGTATACGCATCTCTCTTTATTTACACATCTACTCCATATGTAAGTCGGTTCTGTAGCACCACGGCATGTCCTCGCCGAACTTGCACCGGTGCGCGTTGTTCTTGGCGTCGTACAGCAGCGCGTTGTCCACGTACGCGTCGCACGCGCTGCACCACGCGGACAGGTCCACCAGAGACAACGCCAGCGCGTGCCCGGACGCGCGGTAGTGCGCTTGCATGTGACCGTGGACGTGGCGGCCGCACGCCGTCTGAAACAACATTATGAGTTTGTTAAAAAAATACATTCGTTTTTTAAACTGTGTGATTTGACGTGCTCACTTTTACACGTTTTCATCAAGATATACGATTATTGTGTATGGAAAAAAATTTATAGATTGTAATTAGAATAAAGCATAGTGAAAGTTGGTAAAATGGATTTGTATTGCATTCTTTTTTGAAAAATAAATAATCTTTTCATGATTTAAACTGCTGCAGTTTAATGATACTCAGAAATGCAAAAACTGCAGAAATTAGTATTTTTCAGGAATTTTGCAACTTTAAGATATACCACCACCAGCACCACTACAGCCTTTTTTAACGTCCCACTGCTGGGCACAGGCCTCCTCTCTCATAGGAGAGAGGGATATTAAGATATACATATATATATATAATGGACTTTCGTATTATGTAGTACTGGTCAAACCCAATTTTAGGACTTTGGTTATGCCTAGGTCACAACAGCTTAGTTGTGTTTTTAAAATACACTTGAAGTGCTGGAGTAGTATTTTTTCTTGTGATTATATTTTAGGACAATTTAATTTAAATTATTTAAGGACTAGTTTGGCCTAAGCAAAACGAATTTGTCCTAAAATCAAATACGTATGACCAATAAAATAAGCATATATACATAATACTCACAATATAACAATGCAGGCACACCCAGTTCTCCTCAGTATGGTCACACTCCACACATTTAACACCCTGCTCAAACTTCACCCCCGCAGGGATCGCAAACAACATATCCAAATGCGGACACCACTGCAACGGGACCACTGCAAACATGTCACCATCAACTATAGCCTGCATGTTCTCCGATAAAAAATCCACTAGTGTTGTTGGTTCATTCACTTTTGTTTCATTTTCGTTCACTTTTGGTGCAACTTCATTCACTTTTGATACACCTTCGTTCACTTTTGATGAAACTTCGTTCACTTTTGATGCACCTTCGTTCACTTTTGTTACATTCAGTTCACTTTTGTTTATGCTTGATGGACTTTGTACTTTTGATGAACTTTCAATTGTTGGTGACAAACTTTTACTAACTTTTGATACATTTTCTTCAATAGATTTATTAGAACTAGTCGTATCATCTTCATCATCAGTACCACAATGTACACCATCCGAACACTTATTTCCCTCTTTCAAACTCAAATTCGACATAGTGGATTCCAAAGAGGTATCAATTTCAGACTTCCTGGAACCGTTCAAACGCGGTGATATCTCCGAATCGGTGACAATCAAACCTCTAGATGGCGCTGGTTTTTCCAAAACATCTTCTATAGGTAACGCGAGGTGGAATTTTAGATTTTTCCAATATTTTTGATGTGTTTTTATTACGTTGTTGATGCTTTCGACAGCGGACGAGTGGACAGTGTAATTCGGCTCGTAGTGGTGTAGTATAGGGTCCCCCAGTAAGGCCTTGGTGCACATGGTCATAGCGTAAGAGATGCTGGTAATATTGTAGCCGCCCTCTAGGCAGAGTATGACGCGGCCGCCCGCCAGCCCTCTCAGCATGTGGGTCATCTGCCCATAGCATTCCGGTGACACTTTGCAGCCTGAAATGGGAATTGTAACAAGTGTTAGTGCCTGCTTTTATAATTAGCCATCTTCTGATAAGTGTCGGATAGCCTAAACGTAAGTTTTGTCACTTTGTCTATATATCAAGTGACAAAGACAAAAGTTGTAGATAGCTATCTGATGCTTATCAGAAGGTTGTGAAACAGGCCCTTAGTCTTCAAGACTGTTCAAATAACGGGCACTCTACAAGTAATCTTCTTCAACAGGGTAGAGCAAATGATTAGAGAACCTTTAATATCCTAACTTACGTTGTTATTATAAAAAAAAAACTTTTGTTACTTGAAATCTTTAATTAGGTACTGTTGTTATAAGTTGTTTTTTTCCGAGTTACATCATGAAATTTTACGTTGCTAAAAGTTGAACATTAATCACAGGGTTCTATGAATCAGCCTAAGCTATTCAGTAAAAAAAAAATATAACTATTCCAAAAATACTGTTTTTAATACTTTGCATTTTTGGTTTGGCCAAGTGTATTATTAGTTTACCAAGGTGTTATTGGTATACATTACCGCCCAGAGGATCGCCCACGCAGGCATCGAACCCGGCGGAGACCAGCACTAGATCCGGGTTGTACTCGTACGCGATGGGCAGAACCACCTGCGTGAAGGCCGCCATATACTCTGCGTCACCCATACCTCGCTGCAAGAGACGTATGTTATAAACATAGAGCTACTCTTGCCAACTGATTCAGGGTCCATTGCTATCTAAATATGTAAAAGAAAAAGGTGACTGACTGACTGATCTATCAACGCACAGCTCAAACCACTGGACGGATTGGGCTGAAAGGTATGCAGATAGCTATTATGTCGTAGACATTCGCTAAGAAAGGATTTTTGAAAATTCGACCCCTAAGGGGGTTAAATAGGGGTTGAAAATTTGATATATTTCTGTAGATAACTGTACCAATGACACGTGACTTTACTCACCTTATTCCAGGGCACGTTGACGTTGTACCCCTCCCCGCGCCCCTCGCCCACCGCGTCGTAGTTGGCGTCGCGCGAGTTGGGGAAAAACGACCCGTTGTCGTAACGGTGTATCGATATGTATAATATCTGAAAATAAGGGATATAGTGGTAAGTACTGTTCTGGTCTAAAAACAATGCTATGCTATTCCGTCACTATCCGTCGAATCACAAGTCGCTATATAATAATTTGTAAGAATAAAAAATTAAAAAATCATGTATTTTTTAAAAGTTCACAATACAATGCAATCAGCTGACGCTAGAGGTCAACGAACGTTGATTATATTTACCTAAAATCGCCGCGTTGTTCAGCAGACAGAAGCCGCTGGGGATCTCGTCGTATACATCTTATATATAAAATTCTCGTGTCACAATTTTCGTTCCCATACTCCTCCGAAACGGCTTGACCGATTCTCATGAAATTTTGTGAGCATATTGAGTAAGTCTGAGAATCGGCCAACATCTATTTTTCATCCCCCTAAATGTTAAGGGTAGTCCACCCCTAAATTTTTATTTTTTATTTTTTAGACAAAATTTTTAGTTTTTATTTTTTTATGATACAACATACAAAAATACATACAATCCTAAATTTTCACCCTTCTATCACCAACCCCTATTTTTTAATTGCAATATTAGTACTTTGATGACCGGGTAGGTTGCACTGATGTCAGTATGTCACCGGGCAGGATGACGTCTGCCGGGTCCGCTAGTATACAGTATATTTATGTGTAAATCTCACCTCTCTATCGCCGTATGTGATCCTCTGCGTGCCGTTCCCGTGGTGCACGTCCCAGTCCACGACCAGCACGCGCCGCAGCCCGTGGCTCTGTAGCGCGTACTTGGCCGCCATCGCCGCGTTGTTCAGCAGACAGAAGCCGGTGGGGATCTCGTCGTATACATGTATAGTATATTTATGTGTAAATCTCACCTCTCTATCGCCGTATGTGATCCTCTGCGTGCCGTTCCCGTGGTGCACGTCCCAGTCCACGACCAGCACGCGCCGCAGCCCGTGGCTCTGTAGCGCGTACTTGGCCGCCATCGCCGCGTTGTTCAGCAGACAGAAGCCGGTGGGGATCTCGTCGTATACATGTATAGTATATTTATGTGTAAATCTCACCTCTCTATCGCCGTATGTGATCCTCTGCGTGCCGTTCCCGTGGTGCACGTCCCAGTCCACGACCAGCACGCGCCGCAGCCCGTGGCTCTGTAGCGCGTACTTGGCCGCCATCGCCGCGTTGTTCAGCAGACAGAAGCCGCTGGGGATCTCGTCGTCCGCGTGGTGGCCCGGCGGCCGGATCACGCACACGCCCGACCCGCCCGTGTTAGACAAAACCGCGTCTACCATCTACGGGCGATAGAGTTCAAAATTGAACGGCTTTAGCCTATAGTGTATGACATTCTGATACCTTTAGTCGAAAATCACCTCACCTATAAGATGACGGACCTTTGTAAATACGCTTCGGAAGTTTCCTATATACGCCTTTTATATCTAAACATTTCGTGAACAGTCTTTGAATGATTATTATTAATCTGTATACAAAAATAAATGTTACGATGTCTATATTTTCTCTGAATTGAAAAATGTTTGAAAGCAGATATCCAAATATTCCCAATGGTGAATGTAAATTGAACAATTACTGGTATTTCATTGGTGTTTATAAACGTTTTTAATAATATTGTCAATGTTAGTTAGAAAAGTGGTCATACTACACATACCTGTAACACGCAGCCGGCGGCGACGGCAGCGCTCTCCAGTGTGTCCGGATGGAAGTATACAGAGTCATACGCTTCCTTCTGACTGTTGAGATCCCGCAGCTTTGTACTGGCCAGTTCTTTTAACCTGCATCGTCAAGAACGGTGATATTAACAAAGAGTTTATTATTACTAATTTACTGAATATATTGTGAACAACGATTATAATTACTCCATGGAGAGAGAAAAAGTTAGATAAAAAAAAACTTTTTAGAGGAAGGCTTATCTAATATCTATTTATTTGGAAAAAGAGTTGCTTGCAAAAAGTGTGTATACCAACTTTGAATAAATAATTTTGACTTTAGAAAAATATATATAAGGTTATTATTTTTTCGTTACAAGAAAAACCGAAACTTCTATAAAATATTTACAAAAATACGTTTTATTTTTCAAAAATAAAATATAAAAGTTCTTGTTTTGTTAGCTCTGAGCGCGGTATAATATAAATAGCTACTCATAACACAATACTCGTACATTTTCATTACATTTTTGGGGTAAAATTGTAATCGATTCGATTGCTCGTCATGTTTTCAGGTTTAATTCATCGAAAAAAAAAACACCACGTCAAATCTCTTTTGTTGAAGTCTATTAAAATGAACGATTATGATGTGGTCACCTTTCGAGATGTTTGTCCGTGTGCACGGCGAGGATCTCGTCATCAGTGGCGCTCCTGGCGGCGAGCCGGTGCAGCCGCTCCAGCAGCCCGAAGTCGCGGTGCCGCTCGTGTATGCGCTGTATGCGCTCCGGGCACTCCACGTGACCTCTACAAGACATTCATCATCATCATCATGATCAACCCATTACCGGCTCACTACAGAGCACGGGTCTCCTCTCACAGTGAGAAGGGTTTTGGCCATAGTCTACCACGCTGGCCAAGCGGATTGGCAGACTTCACACACCTTTGAGAACGTTATGGAGAACTCTCAGGCGTGCAGGTTTCCTCACGATGTTTTCCTTCACCATTAAAGCAGTGATATTTAAATACTTAAAACGCACGTAACTCCAAAAAGTTAGAGGTAGGAGGAGGAGGTAGCCCCGGGATCGAACCCACGACCTCCGATTAGAAGTCGGTCGTCTTAACCACTAGGCTATCACAGCTTTGACATAAGATGACACAAGACATTACTCATTTATATTAATTTTTTTAAATACTTATTGAAGTAAAAACTTTCTACTTATTGAAGTAAAAACTCACGTGAGTATTGAATAAGACTGAGCCGTCACGCTCGGCTATGTAACGCTCGTTCGGGTAACGTCGGCTTTTCACGTCATTTATCAAGTTATAACCATGAAAATTGATATTGAGGTTTTCGGTTAAAAATAAAGAATCACGTGTTTAAGGAATTTTGGAAAAACTATCCCTAAGTGGGTTGAATGGGGGATGAATGCTTGTATGAGATTTGTATGAATCCACGCGGGCGAAGTCGCGAGCACCAGCTAGTAGGTTGATAAAATCTATTCCAAATTCGGACCTCATTTGCGTATGAAAGTGTGGTAATTGTTTTATTAAACACTTTTAGAAGAAGAAACGTTATTCAATTTACTCGCCAATACTCGCCAATACTCGCCAATACTCGCCAATACTCGCCAATACTCACGGTTCGCATATATTCCTGTGTTTCAGCATGGCTTCGTCGTAGATGTAGCACACCGGGTGCTGAGCCAGCGTCAAATCGGTCGCTGTAACACGAAAACTTGTATTAAACACTGAATTTCTCGCTGATTCTTGTTTGAAACTTGGAATAAAATTCAAACTTGTGGTGCGACTCAAAAGAACTCATCAAAAGCCTAAAAAGTTGATTTACAAAAGTCGATAATTCGGTCGATGCGCAGCATGCGGCGACCTCAACCAGCGATTAAAAACCTTTCGCTTCGTTTTAGAAATCGCCCGTACCTCGATTACGAATCCAATACAGCAATGAAAATGTGCCCCGAATTCAATCCCTATCGAGCAACAAAAATGTTCTCCAAAACCGAACCTTATGGCATGTCTTAGAAATCACCCGCACTTTCATTGCGATTCTTATCGAGCAACTAAAGTATTCCCTGAATAACATACCTATATGCGTTTTAGAAATCTACTCGAATGCGATCCGTATCGAGCAATGAAAATAGTTCCCTGAATGGAATGTGAATTAAAAGTGTTAAGAAAAAAATGCTCAGATACAAAATAAACAGATCAAAAAACTGATCAGCGTCAATCTCTCGTCAGTTTTAAATTAGCCCACCAACCCGCATTGGAGCTTTAAATCCCTCTCCTATGAGAGAGGAGGCCTGTGCCCAGCAGTGGGACGTTAAAAAGGTTCAAAATTAACAATAAGTTACCTACCTATTGACAATCGGTCCAATTTCTCCGCTATCCGTCGTTTAGTCGCGTCATCCTGTACGGGGTAACAGTCCCTCGTGGCGTACCGCTCCGGTCTCGTTTCGTCTCCCTCCCACCTCACCGTGACCGTATGTTTCTGTTTCTCTCTGTCGCACACATTGACGACTGTCGTGTCCACACTGTAACTGGGCTGGTAGTTGAAACAGCGCCAGTGTTTTCTGTGCGCGTATATACAGTTGAGGATGGATTCTCGTATTCTGTGCGACAAATAAAATTTGAATAAGTTTTGAGTCGGTAAAAAGTCCTTAAAAAAGGAGTGATAATACTGTATGTACTTTATTCAACTATCTTCGTTGCAATTATTTTGTAAAGATCTTTTTTCATCGTTGCTGTGTGGCCATCTATTAAACGACTTTCGAAAAAGGAACAGCTTCTCAATTCAGTGCCTATTTTTTTAACACACTTTTACAAATGCGTATTTCAAGCTATTTTCAGACAGGATCGATCACTCTGCGTAATAGCGTTTGTCTAGTCATGCGCGGGCACACGCCCATCACCATGTTGAGCAGTCTCGTAGTAACGCCTGTCCAGTCAACTCACGAGTCTGTGGGCTCGGCTAGAGGCTGCAGCCGCGGCGGCGGGTGTCCCAGCAGCGTGCGCAGCGTGAGCGCGGCCGCCTCGGCCAGCGAGCGCACGCAGTACCCGCCCTCCAGCACCACGCACACGCGCGGGCACACGCCCATCACCATGTTGAGCAGTCTCGTAGTAACGCCTGTCCAGTCAACTCACGAGTCTGTGGGCTCGGCTAGAGGCTGCAGCCGCGGCGGCGGGTGTCCCAGCAGCGTGCGCAGCGTGAGCGCGGCCGCCTCGGCCAGCGAGCGCACGCAGTACCCGCCCTCCAGCACCACGCACACGCGCGGGCACACGCCCATCACCATGTTGAGCAGTCTCGTAGTAACGCCTGTCCAGTCAACTCACGAGTCTGTGGGCTCGGCTAGAGGCTGCAGCCGCGGCGGCGGGTGTCCCAGCAGCGTGCGCAGCGTGAGCGCGGCCGCCTCGGCCAGCGAGCGCACGCAGTACCCGCCCTCCAGCACCACGCACACGCGCGGGCACACGCCCATCACCATGTTGAGCAGTCTCGTAGTAACGCCTGTCCAGTCAACTCACGAGTCTGTGGGCTCGGCTAGAGGCTGCAGCCGCGGCGGCGGGTGTCCCAGCAGCGTGCGCAGCGTGAGCGCGGCCGCCTCGGCCAGCGAGCGCACGCAGTACCCGCCCTCCAGCACCACGCACACGCGCGGGCACACGCCCATCACCATGTTGAGCAGGGTCGCGTAGCACGCGGGCGTCACCTCCATTTCACCCTGAATGATGACGTATCATTAGTATATCTTTAAGTTAGCTCTTGACTGTGGTAAGCGACGAGGCAGTTTATGATGGAAGGGGGGTAAACTGGAAGAGGTTTGTACCAGTTTTAATTAAGCCAGCCAGTTTAGGCGCAGCGTCCACCTAAGTACGTTTAACGGCACGATTTTGGTGTAGGAGCGAAAGTAGGATAGTTGCGGACGTGTACATACGCGTACGCCAGTTCACCTGACATGATATGATAACAAACTGATCACGGGTGTGTGTGTGTGTGTGAATGCGCGCGCGCGCACGTTGCGTTTGTGTGTGTGCGCGTCTGTATGTGTGTACACGTTTGCGTCTGTGTGCGCGTCTGTGTGTTGTATGAAAGAACCCCGACCCCGTAATTAATACAAATCCGCCAATGCAACCAAAACACACTGCCTACCTTCTCATCGCTAACAGCGGAATCATAGCCGGCAGAGACTATGACGAGTTGAGGCGAGAACTGAAAGAGAGAGGCACAGTGGAGACTACAGAGAGAAAGGGATAGAGTACCTCCGGGCAGCCCACTGCGGCGTCGTACCCCGCCGATATGAGCACCAGCTCCGGTTGGAACTGCGGTTCATAAAAATGTTATGTTAGAGAGGGTCAAATTAAACTAGGCGAAGGTATTATTTATTTAGGTATTCTGATATCATAGGAACCTTAAACTACTTGTTACACTTGTGTGTAACAAGTGCGCAATTAAGGTTCCTATAGTTGGGACATTACAAGCGTGCGAGCTGAGTCATAAATTATTTTTATCGAACTTCTCGCTCGCACTTACAGGCATTATGGAACTGGAACCTCTCTGGTGTTGTATGTCACAGTAAAAGAGGATTTGTTGATAGTCGATAACAAGTCATAAAGAGCGAGGGAGAGCCTTCACAACCCATGATCATAATGTTTTATGGCTCAGTTCCCACGTTTATACTACGTGTCCCAACTATACCTATATCGGTAAATAATCATGAGAGTAGGTACCTTTAAGAAGAAATATCAGAATTGCAATGAAACACAGATAATAATTATGTGATATGAGCATAGAGAATTTAAAATTAAGATTTTTTTTATAATTATTACAAGATAATTTAATCTTGTAAAAAACTTTATATTCTTCTTTGGATAAAAATTATGTGTATTATTACAAGTTTAATCACCTGCGAAACTTTTGATTTATTTTATACAGTAGTAGCACTAAAAATTAAAATATCTTACACTTGTGCCAATTTTATTTAATTCACAGACAGCCTGTGAATGTTATACATCAGGGCAACATTGTTTAGATACGAGTATTAAGTTTTCGAATAACTTTTAAATTGAGTAAGTAATCGCTTGACCCCCCGCCTGTACAGAAAGCGCTCACTTCGAAAGCCATGGGCAGCAGCAGCTGGTGCCATATCGCGATGTAGTCCGCGTCCGCCATGCCGGTGCGGTTGAGCGGCACGTTGAGCGTGCGGCCCGCGCCGCGCCCGCGCCCCGTGTACTGGAAGTCCGACTGGCGCAGGCTCGGCCAGAACGCGCCGTGCTCGTAGCGGTGCACAGAGAAGTACACCACCCTGTGTTATGAGATACCGTCGAGTGAACAGTGACTTATGGAGCTATAGCCATACGCTAGCCATACTATAATAATAGTAATCGATGACCGAACACTTTCAAAACTACCGCGCCTAATTCGATCGTAGTGGTGCACAGAGAAATACACCACCCTGTGTTATTAAAATACCGTCAAGCGAACAGCGACTTAGGAGGGTTAGCCTTACTCTAAATTATAGTAATGGGTAACCGAACACTTTCAAAATTACCGGACGGCTAACCTTACTCTAAAATACAGTAATGGGTAACCGAACACTTTCAAAATTACCGGACGGCTAACCTTACTCTAAAATACAGTAATGGGTAACCGAACACTTTCAAAATTACCGGACGGCTAACCTTACTCTAAAATACAGTAATGGGTAACCGAACACTTTCAAAATTACCGGACGGCTAACCTTACTCTAAAATACAGTAATGGGTAACCGAACACTTTCAAAATTACCGGACGGCTAACCTTACTCTAAAATACAGTAATGGGTAACCGAACACTTTCAAAATTACCGGACGGCTAACCTTACTCTAAAATACAGTAATGGGTAACCGAACACTTTCAAAATTACCGGACGGCTAACCTTACTCTAAAATACAGTAATGGGTAACCGAACACTTTCAAAATTACCGGACGGCTAACCTTACTCTAAAATACAGTAATGGGTAACCGAACACTTTCAAAATTACCGGACGGCTAACCTTACTCTAAAATACAGTAATGGGTAACCGAACACTTTCAAAATTACCTGACGGCTAACCTTACTCTAAAATACAGTAATGGGTAACCGAACACTTTCAAAATTACCTGACGGCTAACCTTACTCTAAAATACAGTAATGGGTAACCGAACACTTTCAAAATTACCGGACGGCTAACCTTACTCTAAAATACAGTAATGGGTAACCGAACACTTTCAAAATTACCGCGCCTAATTCGACATACAAAAACTGTGCTATTCTCATATTAGAGAAATACACCAACCATGTATACTGTGCATGTATAGTTATAATAACGTCAAGCAAGCCCGCAGCGATTTAGAGGGGGTAACTTTACTGAAGAATACAGTAATGGGTGACCGAACACTTTCAATATTACCGCACCTAATGCGTTCGTAGCGGTGCACCGAGAAATACACCACCCTGTATTATTAAAATACCGTCAAGCGAACAGCGAATTAGGAGGGCTAGCCCTTCTCTAGAATACAGTAATGGGCAACCGAACACTTTCAAAATTACCGAATTATACTGTTTGGTCAAATTAAAAAATTGTCTGTCAGCATCACCAACCTCGGATCGTCGTAGAACATCTGCTGCGTCGCCTGACCGTGGTGCACGTCCCAGTCGATTATCAATATTCTGAAAATAAAACATACGTACTATAAATGACCTAAGAGTCGAGATCGCAGTCAAGGGGTAACTTGTAGATGAATATTTTTTATTCATCTAAGCAAGTAAAAAGCCAGCAGCAAGTAAAAAGTATTCGTTGTCGACAACTTGCCAACACTGCGCTATCCGGTGCGAAGTCGCCATTCTAACACCGTCAGTTTTTCGAATTATGTGCCCGGCCCACTTGGCCCAATGACCAATCTCTATTACATATTGCACTTCCGGTCCTTTATAACTTACTGGAGTGCCTTAAATCTAGAGTGAATAGGAATTTTCTAGGTAAGCGCACTCCACCTCTCCTCTGAGATTCTTTACAAGTATAAATTAAAAATCTAAAAAACCCCCGACATTCGCCATTTTGTGGTGGCGGCCATCTTGAATTTGCATAGTGCTTTTGTACTAGTCAAGCCCTTTCATTTGATACCCGTATTGGGGGGGTTGTGAAAAAATAATATGTTATCCGCCAATCTGTGGTGGCGGAATCTTGGAGAGATTTTCATCAAACATGGCTAAGAACACTCTCGACTAATTCACCTTTCAAACAAAAAAAAACCGCATTCAAATCAGTTCATCCGTTTGAGCGCTACGGGGGAACAGACAAACAGACACACACACACACATACAGTCGGGGGTTAAAAATAAATAAATAAATACTGACCTCTGCAAGTGTCGCACATTGAGCGCGTGGTGGGCCGCGAGCGCCACATTGTTGTAGAAGCAGTACCCGCAAGGCTCGGCGCGCATCGCGTGGTGTCCGGGCGGGCGCACGAACGCGGCGCCGTTCTGCACCTCGCCGGACACGATCCGGTCCACCATGTCTATGGTAGAGCCGGCCGCGATCAGAGCCAACTCATGAGTGCTCTGACACAAATCGACTTAATGTTTAAATGATCATCAGATATTGCAATTTATAACGTCAAATAAATACTTTATATCACCAAAATTAAAGTAGCAATTGAATGCGAAATGACACCGAAAATACCACCTACCACCAAAGTAATAATTTTTAAAGCACAAAATAGTAGTGTTTAGAATTTTTTTTGGTAAGATAGCTTAGGGTGTCAAAGCTTAGGGTTATTTTGGGTAGTTATTAATTTAGGCATTAATATTTGTTTTGTATAGGAAAAGCAAGAGACGTTATGTAGTGGATATAAACGTTTACTTTACTCTATTTACGTCGTAACAATTTAGGGAAGGTGTTCAGCTTTACCGCAATGTACCATGAGCCTAAGCCCACAATGACATTCGCCATTTTCATTTTTTATGGACATTTTATTAACGTATCAAGTAAAATAATATATTTATCTGGATGAATAAACGTTTTTTTATTTTTTCTATTTTATTTATTTATTACCATAGGAAAATCAATAGCGAGTTAAAAACAGTGCTAGTGAATTAAATTACAGATTAAATGTAACTAACCTACAAATATATCATGGAAGCATAACGAAAAGTGTAAAAAATGGGTATATAAACATTATGTGTAAGTGGTGTACATATGTGTATTTTATTTATTCACATTTGGCCATTTCAAGCATACATTAAATAGAATAGTCAAATTAGTTTAGATTAGAGGTGGAACTTACTGGATGTATGTAAATTGCCTCATACTTCGAGGACAACTCCTCTAGGAACTGCACATCATTGTTCTGATGCGTCGTCTCTAACATCTCGTAGACGGAGGGCGAATGTAATGTACTGAGCTCCTCCTTGGTCGCCGCCCGCGGCTCGTACGACTTGCACTGCTCTATCAGGTTCAGTTCTTGACACCTGTTACATACATAAAAGCGCATTTATCAGTCGATTGCGTTTGTTAAGCAAGTCCCAAATCAAGCCAAATCTTTAGAGGTCCGAATCCGGCCTTTTTACCTGACTACGGCAAAGCCAAAAGGAATGATTTTAGCAGTCTATGTATGTATATTTGTATGTATGTATGTATGTATGTATGTATGTTTGTGGCCGATTTTTGTATGAGATTCTGTGTGTACCACCGTAGCGACTAAACTACTGGACCGATTTTGATGAATGAGGTGTCTATTGATTCGTTGTAATGGTCCGGGTGACATAGGCTACATTTTATTTACGAAAAAATAGAGAAGTGACCTTCGCGCGGCTCTTTAGATTATTTAATTAGTTTCGGTAATCACATAACAGATGGCGCCACTAGCTACTTGACCAGCGCTTTTGCACTCTAAATTATTATTAAATTACTAGCTGATGCCCGCAACTTCGTACGCGTTTTTAAGAATCCTTCGGGTACTGTATAATTTTCCGGGATAAAAAGTAGTCTATGTCCTTCGCCAAGGTCTAGTCTACCTCTATACCAAATTTCGTCAAAATCCGTGAGCAAGGAAAATAGGGATTCATTTTTATATAATATTATACTAGGTGATGCCCACGGCTTCGCCCGTGTGGATTTAGGTTTTTAAAAATCCCGTGGGAACTTTTGATTTTGCAGAACAAAAAGTAGTTTATCTGTAGAAACCCGTCCCCAAAACGGAAAAATTCCGTGTGATCCCCACGATTTCGGAATGCAATTCCTTACAGCATCAGGGTTGAGGAGTTGAATATGTACCTACTCGAGTTCATTCAACGATAAAGTCTTTAATTAGTACCCCCAATTATCAATTTAAATAACCGACAGTTCCTAAATCCCATTAATTTTGGGGATCAGTTCCCCTACAGCATCAGGATTGAGGAGTTGGAATCCAAGTTTTTTGTAGGACAGTGTCGCTATGTTTCTCTATCGATTAAAAAAAAAATTACGCAAATCGGTTCAGAAATCTCGGAGATATCGGTGTACATAGGTAGAAAAACACAACTCCTCCTTTTTTGAAAGTCGGTTAAAAAAGTAGCCTATGTTACTCCCTGGTTAATTCTCTACTTGTATGTGAAAGTCCCGTCAAAATCGGTTCAGCCGTTCCGAAGATTAGCCCGTTCAAACAGACAGACAGACAGACAGACAGACAGACAGACAGACAGACAGACAAAAATTTTAAAAACGTGTGATTCGGTTATGGTACCGTTCAAATAACCATATGAGCTTAATATGAGGTAGTTATTTCGATATTACAGACAGACACTTCAATTTTATTTATTAGTATAGATTAAGCGTAGTCGGGTTTTAGTTTACGAACTATATACTTGTTGTTTGTTGTGCCAATGGTTGTGCCTCAGAGCCTGTCTTTAAGCCGTTACCAGGCCAGGCGCACTCCGGATTGTAGGTATGCTGCTACAAGTACCTAGCGCACTCCGGTTGGTCGGTGGTGGTTCAATAACCTTTAGTAAATTATTTAGTCGGATGGGATAAGAGCTACGCGATAAAAAGAGAGGCAGTCTAGGTTAATATAACGGTAGGTAGTTAGCGCTACTGCGACCTGAATTGCACTTTATTGTGTCGTAAGAAGAGTCGCCATTTATTTAAATGATTTTAGGGAGTGAATCTTCTGTACCTTGTAGGTACTTATATTCTGTGCCGGTACGTTTAATATCACTGACATATGAGTCGAAATCTGAAAGTGCTGCGCCTGATCCCTCTCCAATTGTGTACATTGCTGTCCCATCACGCTGTGACCTTTAAGCAATAGAGAGTGCACCTTTATTTGCTCACACACACACTGTAATATCTCCCACGTAATTGGCTAGTCTTCGCCTCTACTGACATTGACCGCCATAGCTAAGATTCGGTAATGAGAACATTAAAAAATGTTTAGCGTACCTTTTAATTGTTCGAGTGGCGACCTGACCGAAATGCAACTTTGTTGTAACACCTCCCACTAGGTAGGACTGAGAATCTCAAGTGAGTCACTGGCAGCAGCTGGATACAAGCGGTAGATACCTATGACCCACATATGACACACAGTGGACATATATGACGGTTGAGACTTACCTGTTAATAACTCCAATTAACCTCTCAGGACACTCAGGGTACTTGTCATCCCACAGGCAGCGGTGCTCCGCCATTCGCGGCTCTGTGACGAATCCCGTTGGACCTTTCACCTGCGTTTTTGACTCCATTGCCTAGTAAGAGATGTGCTTTTATAAAGTCAAACCAACTATGTAATGCCCAACTTTTCACGAGGCTACACGAGGCAACATGTACGTGAGTGAGGACGATGCATTCCTATCCCCTCGTCATGAGGCGAGGTTTTTCGGGCACGAGACAAAAGACACGAGGATCGAGTCTGAATGGTTAGTATTCCTGCAGCCTCCACCCGCCAAGACTCGTGCCGAGAGCCTCTTAGAGGCGCCTCGCGGGAATCTGGATTGGGCATAATGGTTGAATTATAGGGAGGTTTTTATTACAA
Source organism: Melanargia galathea (assembly GCA_920104075.1). Taxonomy (NCBI): domain Eukaryota; kingdom Metazoa; phylum Arthropoda; class Insecta; order Lepidoptera; family Nymphalidae; genus Melanargia; species Melanargia galathea. Next base: position 3,786,186 of record OV049859.1, on the reverse strand, counting down.
ACGGCACAGGTACAAATCAAAATGTATAAAAAAAATAGATAATCACATTCAGTATTAGTTTAGAATGTTGAATTATGAAATACAAATTAGTAGCGGATTTAGGTTTTAGAAACACTGATTTCCAGGATAAAAACTATCCTATATCCATCACCAAGATGCAAGCTATCTCTGTGCTAAATTCCGTCTAGATCCATTCAGCGGTTGAGCTGTGAAAAAATAAGACTGTCTTTAGATACTTTTGCATTTATAATATGTGAAGTATGGATGTATACTTACTATTTGGTAGGGGTCACGCAAAACTGTATCAACTGTTTGTTTCTTCTTTTGTTGAGCTTTCTTTTTAGCAGCAATCAGGGAGGCGGACGGCTACAAAATGAAAAAGTCATGACATAAGACAATCAGATTAACATTTTACCTACCGACTAGCTTTTGTCCGTGACTTCGTTCATGTGAATTTTTAAATCTCATAGGAGCACTTTATTTTCCTGGGATAGATAGTAGTCTTAATCAATCTTTGCACAGTCCTCTAACCCGTGCTCTTAATTGACTAACGATCATACGATCAAACGATGCGATTTCATCTTAAGATCTAATCAAACATATGAATCCCCTATGAGGGTCCTAATCGAAGCTTGCAAGTCATCGCGCGATCTCAGTACTACTTTTCATTGTACGACGATCATTAACCAAATAGGGCGACACCTACCGGTCTATGAAAATCTCATTAAAACTCGTTCAGCTATTTCGATAGGCGAGACAAACAGCCATTGAGATAAACCTTTTAAAAACGTTTATTTGCATTATGCTGTAGGTAGATAGAGAAAAATAAGACGCAATTATTTCAAACTCACAGACAGGCACATAAATTATATTTATTTGTATAAAGAGATATGTAATCATTGTAATCAAGCTATATATATATATATATATATATTGTGTTACATATTATGATTTTCATAATCTCATTGCAAGGAAGAAGGGAGTATGTACCTTAAAGAATTCAGCATAAAGTTCAAATTCTGTATAATCTTTATAGTAAACAACTGTATAATAAAATGCTACTTTTTTATTACACAGTTGGTTACTTTAAAGATAAGAAAAGATACCATAAAGATAAAGGTAAGATTTATCTAGTTATATCTGGTTATGCATTGTATGCAGTTTGTTTATGTACAGCAAATATTTAACTATGTTTTATTTAAGCAACCTCAATATCTTGTACCCATTGTATACATAATATTATGTCTAATTATCTATCACATTAGGTTTAGGTACCTGTATGGATAGATTTAAGTTTTGTATGTAAATAAATCTTTTATAAAAATTTTCGACAGAAATTCAATAAAACTCAACTATATATAGATGTTGTATAGATAGCTTATTTTTTTGGCCAGATCTGTAATCTGCTGGAATTTTCAGCCAGTGGTGCATTTTGGTGATTTCCATACATAACTCATGATTTGATAACTCTTTGCACAATATTTACTGATATCTGAATGAAGACTACAGATGCTGACCAGATTTCACATTTCTTTAATTTTCAAAATTGGTACCCTGAACCATTTTTAAATATCAATCAATTTTACAAGTATATGGAAGTGATGTAATGGTGATAGGTAATTATATCGACGGTTGAAAGGCTAATTGGTCTAAGCGACATTTTTTCTGAAATTGAGTTGAAAACATATTCAGAATCAGCAAATTTTTCTCCGTCATTTGAGTCAGGTTTAATTTTTTTGTTGACTACTTTTTAAACTAATTAAAAAATAACTAAATTTAACGCATTTTGGGCTAACCATCAGAAATTTTCTGAAATAATACACCATTTTCAACAGCAATAACTTAAAAAACTTCCTTAATTAGGGATATACTGTATTAAGTAAATAAAAGTTTATCAAATAGTTGTTTTATATGGTTTTTTTTCCAAAAGAAAAAAAAACTTTGATCCATCTTCCTGCAAATTTTACAAAATGTCGCATAGATTAATTAGCCTTTCAACCGTTGATATTATGTGACCACTTAAACCAAAGCTAAAAGAATTTCAAACTGGTCTGAGAAGAGGTAACACTAGAATTAAAAAGATATAGAAAACCACATTGCCATTTAAAAAAATAAAATCCATTGCTAAGATGTCACACACAGAAAAAAAAATGTGAGGTAGTATTTGGGGACTGCTAATAGAAGTGAAACCTGGAAAAGTGCAGTGATGATGACGCGAGTTTCACGATTTTTGTTCACCCAAAAAGTACACATAATATATGCACAGTAGTCATACAGCTCATGGAAAGCATTCGGTGACAATGACAGGATTTTCATGATTTTTATTCACCCAAATAGTGCTCAACGTGCCTAAAGAAGTTTTCACTTCAAAAACCCTGCGCAGTGTCACAGGACACCCATTTCATTACTGCATTCATTTCTTTGGTTTACTTTTAATGCTACACCAAGTGGCTTGTTATAAACAAAAACACAAAAACAATGCAAGCTGCCACTCAGATTGAAAGCGCTTTCAAGCCTACACGCGCCACGCTAAACACTTAGTTACAAACATGTGAATGTAATATTATTACCATTTAGATTCCCATCACCAAACAATGTTGTTCCAATAACACAAACTACAAAGTACTTATCAACAATTCAAGCTTACAGGTATTATTATATTAACTCCATATATTTTTGACTGTGGTCTGGTAATTTGGCAAAATGAAACGTAATATAGTTTTGTTGTAGCCTTGGAGTTATAATCTTAAGTAAACAATAATTAATACAGGCTAACATACTTTGGCTCCAGCAGACATTGCACGGGTTTGGATTTTGGCATTCCTTGCTCCATTCCTTGTTACCACAGACAAGGGGGGTGTTTTTTTCACGTCTCCACTGGACCGGGTGGTCTGAGACGGTGAGGGAGTCGTCTAAACAAAGCAAACAATGCGTAAAGCTAAGCTAAAACTAAAATGTAAACAATCGCCAAATGAAGAAATATAAGTAAAAATATAACAGAAATTAGTCACCATTGCTGAATACAACGCGCAGGGGTATTCGACCAGTAAAGTTTTGACTTTTAACCACTTTTATGTTTACATAGTCATCGCTATTTTAAAATTACAAAATGCTGAGGCGAGAAGAACGAAAAGCCAAACACGGCAATAAAATGTCAAATGTCAATTGACATTTATCATAGAGATATATATGGTTATACTGGGTTATACCCGTATTTCTAATTCCCCGGAATTCTGACAGCTGTCATTGTCATTTACAGATGAGTTATTTGTATGGAGAACAGGGTTAACATCTACGAAGTACGATTTTACCCCAAACTACTTTAATTCCCTATCATCATGAAAAGCCATAATTATGCCGCGTAATATTACTCGTTTCGCCTTAAAATAGAAAACACCAGAGTGGAAACTAGTGTGACAAGTAGTGTGTAAAGTGCACACTGACAGCAACAGAAAACAAAAGGAGCACATTGAAAAAAATTATTTAAAAATGGATGTCGAATGACATTATCACCATGAAGTGTTTGTCAGGCATTTGTCATATTATCTACATGCGGCAGTTGATTTGTATTTGCATAAGTTTTGAATTGTTTATCTTTTTTGTGGGAATTGTTTTATCTTTGGTAACATTACGAAACGTCAGAATTCCAGGGAATTAGTAATACGGGTTTAACCGTTTAATCATAGAAATAGGTATAGATCGTCCAGAATCTCATGAAAAATAGGGAAATGAAATTCCAAGGTTAGCAACACTACGGCCGCCCTAGCGATAAACAAAGCAACTGACATTTTTTGTGAAATTGACTTCTTGCATTAACAAAAGTTTTATGTCGAGTAGTTTTTTAACTACCACAGTTTAATATTTCAAATAACTTGAACCGTTTACTGAAATTTAAATTGCCCAAACAAAGTAACTAGAATAGAAATAGAATAGAAAAGTTTTTTATTCAAATAAACTTTTACAAGTACTTTTGAATAGTCAAATGAATCTACCACTGGTTCGGAATGCCATTCCAACCGAGAAGAACCAGCAAGAAACTCGGCGGTTGCTCTTTTCCAAATTTACAATATCAATATAACAATTTTATGTTAAGTACATGATTGAATTGCCGTCTCGCGCATTGCTGGAACGAGTCAAATCCACGCCTTTTTATCATTTATATAAGTAATCTTCAATTTTATTCAGATAAACTTTCACAAGCGCTTACGAATCGACAAATGAATCTACCACAGGTTCGGAATGGTGCTTACAATTCTACACATGTGAAGAAGGGCAGACAAAAGTAGCCCCATTTCCGACGGTGGCACCCGTTCACGATCATGACGCATGATCCAGCCATTGCATCACATAAAACATGCAAAAACAATATCTAAACAATCCATAAATAATGATGGTTTATGAGACGTACCTATTTAATTTGGTAGGATTAAATTTATTAAAATTTAACAAATAAGTCCATTTGACAATCAATTTAGTGACATGCTTAGAAATAATAAAAAGCAAGTGCGATTCGGTGTTTCATTTACACCTAGACAGGAGTCATTTAGGTTAGGTGAGTACAATAACTGTACCTCAAGTTAATTTTTAGCTTCAGATCTCTTAGTTAATAGATCAATGATATAATCTTCAATTGTATAATATCCTCTTTTTATGAGCATATTTTTAATAGAGTTCTTAAACTTGTGTAAAGGCAAGTCTAACTGCACTCACTAACCCGGAATATAAATGCAAAAACCAAGTAAACAACAAGCACAACACAAAAACAAAGTAATTGGATGTTGATTACTTTGTTTTTGTATTTAAAATGCAGTTGCTGGATTTTTCGTTTATGTAATAATTACTTTGTTTATCACTAGGGCAGCCGAGTTAACCTTGTGTTGCTTACTACAAAATTTAACTTCCCCATTTTTCATGAGATTGTGGTCGATCTATAGTACCTAGGTTTTTATTTAACTTCTCTTTATAATAAAGTACCTAGGTATTAAGTAGACATCCTACTTAAACTAGACACTCATACATATTATGTAGGTCAACGAGACATAGACAAACTCTATTTAACAGTTAGCTGCATAGTTAATTATAATAACGGTTTCCAATTTAAGTTCCAGTATCATATTTTTGAGATATATTAAAAACTAGCTGATCCCCGCGACTTCGTTCGCCTAAATATAGGTTTTTATATAAGATCGGATCGGATTCCATAATTCTTTTTTGTAAAATAAAAGTAGCCTTATAACATCAACTATCTGCCAGTGAAAGTTTCGTCAAAATCGATCCAGCCGTTTCAGAGATTAGCTGAAACAAATAGACAGACCGACAAACATAAATTCAAACGCATACCAGTTTAAAATAATCCGTACGTTCAAAGATCCGGGTCCCAAGTTATTTGAATCCAATATTGAGGGTTGTAATGTCTGTCATCTCTGAACTAAAAAACTTATGACCTTGAAATATTTACGGGACAATATATAAAGTACTACCTTTCTAATAAAAAAAGAATGAGTGAAATCAAACAACGCGTTAATGAATTACAGCTAAATACACGTTTTAACTTTCATCCCCTTTCCCAAGGGAACCGTGCTGAATTCCGGGATAAAAAGTATCCTATAACCTACCTCGGAGTATAAACTCAAATCGTACCAAGTTTCATTCGAATCCATTCAGTAGTTTCTGCGTGATGCGCGGCCAAGATACAGACAGACAGACAGACAGACAGACAAAAATGAAACAATTTGCAGTTTTGGTTTCAGTATCGATTATAGAGTGCCCTCCAATAAAAATTTTCAAAATATCTTCAATGTACAGAATTGGATCCGTTACAGTTTTATTATATTATAGATTTAAACATCGACTATCAAACTATGATCATCTAACAGCAATAACAATTTTTTTGCCTTTGTATTTAATACACGTTTTTCTCTCACTTAAACTTACCGTGCCCGTTTTCGGTTTTGGGCACCCTTCCCCTACGTGCTTCATTAGATATTAGTTTAAACCCTGTTCTGTTTATTAACAAGTTTCCCTGTAACTTAGAGATTACTGATCACTGATTAGGAAATTCCAAAGTTAGCAACACTACGGCTGCCCTAGCGATAAACAAAGTAACTGACATTGTTTGTGAAATTGACTTTTTTGCATTAACAAAAGTTTTATGTCGAGTAGTTTTTTACCACAGTTTAATATTTCAAATAACTTGAACCGTTTACTGAAATTTGAATTGCTCAACAACAAAGTAACTGCACACACTAACCCGGAATATAAATGCAAAAACCAAGTAAACAACAAGCACAACACAAAAACAAAGTAATTGGATGTTGATTACTTTGTTTTTGTATTTAAAATGCAGTTGCTAAAATTTTTCGTTTCTTGAAACGATCCCAGAACTTTAACCAGATTACATTCAGAACACCTTACGTGTTCTGAATGTAATTACTTTGTTTATCACTAGGGCAGCCGAGTTAACCTAGTGTTGCTTACTACAAAATTTAATTTCCCTATTTTTCATGAGATTCTGGTCGATCTTTACCTACTTCTTATAGGTTCATGGGTTTAATAGACAAGGACAAGTGACAACTTTTTTATGTTGACATTGTGGCCGATTCTGTTGTACACAATCTCTAAATCTAAACTAAAATGACAGGTCTAAATCTAAGATAAAGTATAAGTACCTCCTTTTCTTCCTAGATGGCGTGTATTTAAGACGAAGAAATAGTTATTATATCTTTCGTTTTTGCTTAAGTCAATATGCACTGTCAAAAAAAAGATCGCAATATAATTTCAGTGTCATCTTGAAAGACAGATTGTAAATAATTTTGTTTGTTTTGTTCACCACCGTAGTAACAGTTCAGCTTGCGATAATTTGTGATCTTTTAACTTCTAAGTGCTTTGTTGTGTGAAATATTTTGACTATTTAATATTTTAGTAATCATGATTTGTGTAGCCATTGGCTGCAAAAGTCCGCTCAGTGTATTACGTGAGAAAAATATGCGTATATCTTTGCATCGGTAAGTATTATATTGAATTCTGATAAGTTATCACGTTTAGTTTATTATTATTTTGCTGTAGTCATAACGAATGCAATATTAAACCATTTTGATAAATTTATAATGACCGTATTAGAATTATATTTCTTTATTTTGATAAAATTTAATTTTTCATACGAGATTTCATGCCACTAGTGAAGCGCATTGTCATCTCATATCGATATCGATAGTTCGTGTAGTATCCGACATATGGCAATAATTGCATGGTCTCAAACCACTTTAGTAAAATATTAACTACCCATACTATACTTCCGTGAGTTCCTTCCGTACTTAGATTTTTATTTCCGTGGAATTCTGACGTAATGTTACCAGAGATAAAACAATTCCCACAAAAAAGATAAAAAATTCAAAACTTATGTAAATAAAAATCAACTGCCGCAAGTAGATATGATAAATGCCTGACAAACACTTCATGGTGATAATGTCATTCAACTTCCATTTTTGAATAAATTTTTTCAATGTGCTTCTTTTTTTCTATTGCTGTTAGTGTGCACTTTCTAGTTTCCACTCTTGGTGTTTTCTATTTTAGGGCAAAACGACTAATATTACGCGGCATATAGCTTTTAAAGATGACAGGGAATTAAAGTAGTTTGAGGTAAAAAAAAAAATGGACGTTGGGGTCCCAAGGTGCTTGAATGGCGACCTCGCACCAGTAAACGAAGCGCAGGTAGACCCCCCACTCGTTGGACAGACGATCTCAAGCGAGTCGCTGGCAGCCGCTGGAGTCAGGCGGCACAAGATCGTGTGCTGTGGCGATCCTTGCAGGAGACCTATGTCCAGCAGTGGATGTCTATTGGTTGAAACGAACGAGGTAAAATCGTACTTCGTAGACGTCTACCCTGTTCTCCATACAAATAACTCATCTGCAAATGACAATGACAGCTGTCAGAATTCCACGGAATTAAAAATCAGAGTGTATAAATGCGTGTATAAATGCGAAAGTGTGTCTGCCTATCTGTCTGTCTGCCAGCCTTTCACGGCCCAATAGTGTAACCGATATTGATGAAGTTTGGTGCAGAGGTAGCTTACATCCCGGGAAAGGACATAAGCTACTTTTTATCCCGGAAAATTAAAGAGTTCCCACGAGATTCTTAAAGGTCCATCCGCTTATACGAAATATGGTACAGAGGTAGCGTGCGTCCCGGAAATTGACATAAGCAACTTTTATCCCGGAAAAGCAAATGCGTTCTTAATTATATATCTTATTTCACAAAATTAAAAAAAAACATAAATCCACGCGGACCAAGTCGCGGGTGTGAGCAAAGTGTAGTATTTATGTATCTATATAATTGTATATAAACAGTGGAACTAATGCGTTTTGACGAGATAACTTGCATAGTAATTTAAACTTAATTCAAATGAAGTAAAATAAAAGAAGACAACACTCTTTTAAAGTATTATATTTCAATCTCTTATTACTTTGTTATTGAATCTACCACCATTTCCAAGGGGCTTTTGTCTTAGAGAAGAAATGGCGAAACAAACTCTAGAGCACCATCTTTTGAAATAATTCACATTTACAATCACATCACAATAAATACTTAATTAAATTATCCTAAAGTACTTAACTTTCACAACGTCGGGCAGCATGTCTGCCTCGCTAAGACTCCGCAAAAGACTTAACAAAGACTGCCGCGTTGGCACAGAACACTTGTATTTATAATATCTAGGCGCACGAAGTGCGCCAGGCCAAGTTCCTCCGGCCTTGTCGCATGAGTGTGTTATTTACACGATCCATTTCGAGCTGTTTTGACCCCCCTCATAACTCTGGTTCGCGGGATAGTAATCCTACGAAATTTGAAATATAAGTTAAACTCGTGGATGTGATGATAAATTGAAAGTTTCAAATTTTCAAGTTGAACCGTTTCTGAGATACAGAGGTTTGAAAATCACATAAAACAAGACCTACTCACTGACTGATCAAAATTATGACGCACTTCCCGTGTATGTGGAATGTTGAAATTTGGTAAGAAGATGAGTCTTAGTGTGTATATGAAGGAAAAAATCGAAAAATGTCCAAAAGTTGCATCAGACACTGACCAATTCAAAGATATATAAAAATCTGTCTGTTCCCACATCACACAAAAAATACTGAACAAATTTTCATTTTGTTTTAATAAATGTATTTTACTTTATTCGAAGCTATATATGGTTCTTGTTTCATCGAAATCGGTGCACTATTTAGGGAGATGTGACTTTTTAAGTTTTCTAGCAAGGGGTCAATCTTACTGGTCTTGAGTTCTAATAAAAAGTAAAGTGTAGGTAAATAATAAAACGCCAAGAGGTATATTTTTTTATCGAAGTCGCGGGCGCGACTTCGTCGGCGTGGACTACACAAATTTTAAACACCTATATTACCCCCTAAGGGGTTGAATTTTCAAAAATCCTTTCTTTGCGGATGTCGTACGCCACATTAATAGCTATCTGTGTGCCTAAGCCCGTTCCTTCCAGTAGTTTGAGATTCGTCTTTGCCAATAAAACCAGAAGCGCGATTTTCTTAATAATTTTGATAAGCAACCTTGACCCAAGTCAGGAAATGGATGGGTGGCCGACTTTAGAGGTTTGGAGGAGACTTTGGTGTCCTGTTGATTCCGGCTACTAGGTATCACTAATATCTAATACTATTCATTAAACTTAATGAGAGTCAAATACTCAAAATCTTCTCTTAGTTAAGCCGTATGGTTCTAAGTTCTGAAACTGACCACTGAGTGGAAATACTCTGGAGTGGAGTTTCTGTTATCTGTGATTTTGACAGACAGACGAACAAAATAAAAATTCACCCAATTAGAACAGAGAAAGCGACTTTGTTTTATACTATGTATTGAAGATTAAACCACATCTAATCAGACCGTAAAATGTGATAGGGTTCTATTCCTAATTATACTGAAGCGTAAGAGAGAAAAAAGACTTCATTATACTTATTGCATTAACTTTGAAATACTTAGAAAAAAGGAGTGAGATCCAAACAAAAACATTTCATGTGAATAATAAGGCCAACTTCCTATCAAAAAGTTTCGGCCATTAAAAGTACTGATATCAAAAATTATGACCAAGTCCTTTGCTAGGCTCGATAAATGAAACCATACAGTTTTAGAAGGTATATCTTCTTCGATCACCCTCAAGCTGTCATACCATTCCTAATGATCCTGTTAAAATATTTTTAAATAATTTATGTCTTACTAATAACACTATAATATGAAGCTCATTTGGGACTGAGAATAGTTTTATTGTTTTCAACTTGGCAACATTTTTTAAATTAAACAAATTCAAAGGAGTGCAAAATAGGTACTCATGGCTTTACCTGCCTAATACTTTTTCTATTTTTTGATGAATCTTGACTAAACCAATCATTCAACAATTTGTATTTTTAAATCATAAGGTTACCTGTAATATATATATATATATATATATATATATATATATATATATTATAGTTATTTATAGAGTTATGAAAAAGTAAATTCATAGTCAATATTGTTCATATACTTATTGTACGCCATAAGGCAGATTGTAATTTGTACTATTTACCCGACTGTTACCATATTCATATTACTCTCCTGTACCTACAAAATTACAATAAAAGCGATTTCTATTTCCATAATTAGTATCGATACTTACTTAAATTGCCATCCCTAGTTTATACTTGGTTAGGCCGAGACCACACTGTTACGACGACACGCCCTGACGCGACAGCGATTCCGTAAAAACAAACTCCTACGAACTTATGGGACTGACCACATAACTTAAGCGACGTGCGCCATATTTTATTTGTTTAAATCATTCGTTATCTATATTCTATACATAATTATAATAAAATCGTAGAATTGCCGTATTTGTACATTAAAGATTTTTGCAAAATAATAACTGGGGGATGTTAGGGATAAGTAATGGAACATAAAAAAGCTATTTTTCAAATTTTTGTCTGTTTGTCTGTCTGTTTGTCTGTTTGTCTGTATGTTTGTGCGCGCATCACGCAAAAACTACTGAATGGATTGAAGTGAAACTTGGCACGATTTAAGTTCATACTAAGGAGTAACATATAGGATACTTTTTATCTCGAAATTCAGCATGGTTTCCTTGAGAGAGGGGATGAAAGTTAAAATGTTTACTTAGCTGTAATTCATTAACGCATGGTCCGATATCATTCATTCTTTTTTTGTTAGAAAGGAGATACTTTAAAGATTACCGGCTTATCTCTGAAAAGGCTGAATCGATTTTGATGGGACTTTCTCTGGCGGATGTTTACATTTTGATCTACCTAAACATCTGCCAGTGAAATTTTAACAGTTTTTAGCAAGGTATGAGCTCAAATGAGGTATGAGTGGCACAAGATCGTGTGCTGTGGCGATCCTTGCAAGAGACCTATGTCCAGCAGTGGACGTCTATTGGTTGAAACGAACGATGAGCTCAAAGGAGCTTAGGAAAAACAAAATGATTCCCACTGGATTTTCAAAAACCATCCGAACCACGCGAACGAAGTCGCTGGTTTCCGCTTGTCTATACATATAATAAAATCGTAGACTTGCCGTGTCTGTACGTTAAAGAAATTTGCAAAATAATAACTGGGGGGTACCTAAGTAATGGGACGTAAAAAAGCTATTTTTGAAATTTTTGTCTGTTTATCTGTTTGTCTGTATGTTTGTGTGCGCATCACGCAAAAACTGCTGAATAGATTGGAAAATGTATACTTAGCTGTAATTCATTAACGCGTGGTGCAATAACATTCATTATTTTTTTGTTAAAAGGAAATACTTTAAAAATTGTTCCGTAAATATTTCAAGGTCATCGGTTTTGTAGTTCAGAAATTACAGCCATCACAACCCTCAGTATTCCATATTACTTGGAACCTGGCTTGCACTTGTACCTTTGAACATCCGGATTATCATGTTGCATTAAAATTTGTGTGTCTGTCTCCGAAATGCTGGACCGAATTTGATAGAACTTTCATTGGGAAAACCATAGTGATGGGAAAGAGATATTAAAAAATTAATACTCATTAGTATTACTGTATGTAGTTCCATTTTAATGCCCAAGTTCCTTTTTAGTGTCTATTGAAAATGTGAAGGTATTTACCTATGTACCTTGTTCAAGCTAGATAGTCTGTTTAGATATCCAACTTTAAATCTAACATCTTGATTTATTTCATAAACCTACTTTCTTTTAAATAATATAAGAAACGAAATCTCAAAGAGAAATATGTTATAGGGGTTGAACAAATCCTTAAGTACACGTAGCCCACGTAGGGTACATTTTCTACTATTCGCAACACAAACTGACACAAGTTAAGTGAATGTTCCCGATCCCATTGTTCATCGCCGCCGTCTTTGAGGCGCGAGTCGCGATGTCGCGCCTTACCATGGTCCATGCGGCCTCGGCCTAAGTATATATAAGTATAACAGTTGAACTACATCAAACTGGTTATTTTTTGTTTAAAGTAGGACAACTGATAGTAGCAGACTTCTCTTTCTTTCTTATGCTTAAAATCGGTACAAGTGAGTGAGTCAAAGAGATGTTTGATTTCGTCTAAAATATCTCGTTTCCATAGCTACTTGTTCCTAGGTCTAAATATATTCCTGTCTCTTTCACAATCCTCCCTGCTGAAGGGGATAGCACTATTTTTAAACCTGTCAATTTAGTTTAGGTTTAGAGATTGTGTACAACAGAATTGGCCACATTACACGTGTTCACATGGCGCAATTTTTATTGATCAATACAGCTAAATCGCATGCCACTTGAAGCGTCTGAAGAAGTATTAAATGAAATTGAAGCAATAATTTAATTATTAATATTAGGTATTAATAATTAAATTATTGCTTCAATTTCAAACTTTTTTTTTGTTGAAAAACAATATTTTGTTGATCTGGGTGAACCCCATGTGAACCCGCATTGAGATCAACATATTATTCATTCCTATGTTTTTAGTTTTTTACATTTAGGTTGTTTGTCTTTGGCTTATTTCTCGTGTCTGATCCTGTGGTCTGATCTGGTGGTGTGTGATCGACTCGTGGTCTGTGATCTGTTATTATTTTTTTAAATACCTACGTTTTTTTTTAAATAATGTTTAATTTATTGATTAAAAATTATTTATAACGTAAGTCCTAATGAAATGATGAATTAATAAATCAGCGTTGAATGGAATTAATCTTATCAATTTTATCAACTTGTATACAACAAAGGCGCGAAGATACCATGTTTTTAAAAACAAACATTTTCAAGGCGATTGCTTTCAAGAACCCTGTGAAATTACCACTGTCCTATTGGTTATTAGTTGGATTAAGGTTTGTGTTAACTTTATTGCCTCAAAGTGGATACATACATCCAGACGAATTTTTTCAAAATGTAGAAGTCATTGCGGGTAAGTAAAACCAAGTAATATAATAGAACCTATATATTTAAAGCCAATTTATAAAAAGACTAAAAAATCATGTTAAATGAAGAGTATGTACTTCTTTCCTATTGATCCTGGGCGAGTCATTTTGTTTTGTTTGCACACTATTTATTTTGTGTGCCTTATAATCACACTAATATTTTAAAGGCAAAAGTTTGTGTGTGTGTGTGTGTGTGTATGTATGTTTGTTTGTTACTCTTTAACGCCTCAACTACTGAACCGATTTGGCTGAATTTGAATGGAGATAGATTATGCCCTGACTTAACCCATAGGCTACTTTTTATTGTGGAAAAATCGAAATCTATAGCTACAGCTATAGGTAGATTACTATAGCAAACTTCCTTGAGTGTACATAGGTATAAAGGTTGAAAAAGGGAGCGGGAACGGGAACCGGAAATCCACGATTCCTTCGGGATTTGTGAAAAACTGAAATTCAACCACTGCTTCGCGGGCGAGCTAGTAATTAATATAAGGCTTTGATATTTAAAAAAATTCAAACAAATTCAGTCAAATGTGTTGCCTGTCAATGCCATTCAAGCTACTCTAGCGGCACGCTATGATGGCCGGTTTGACGTTTGTCCGCTCATGAAGTTCCGTATTAATTGATAACGACTTTGAAGGAAATAATTGTATTACTTTATTGACGATAGTGATGTGCAGAGATTCATAAATTTTATCGAATGTAGTTTTAGGTTTAGGACTCAAAATTTATTTATTAAATTGATTTCTTAAATGTATACAAGTGTAGAAAAATCAGTTTGCACCATTTAAGGGGTGAATGTACTTGTGAATATGAACAATTTTCACTATGTGGACAAACCTCTGAAATCGCAAAAAAATATCAATAAATTTTTAAAAATGGAATCTAATACGATCGTCACATAGGATCGCTGGCTAGCACAACTACTACCTCCGGCAAACTCGCGTCAATGCTCAATGCAAAACAAAGCAGTTTCGAATTGACGTTGCTTCGAAAAGTATAAACTGTCAGTGCAATGCGATTGTGATATAGTTTTGACCTGGCTTTGGATTTCAAATATTGATACTGCATTACTGTTGACCCTTGCTCGTTAATTTGGACTCTGTTCAAGCCCTTTGTTGTGGATTTCGTCGATATGACCGAACGTACGCAGAGAACTGTTCTAAATAGTCAGACACGCGAGTTCGTAATACGCCTTCGTAACTATTTCGATCGTGAAGCTCAAAATGGAGGGCCAATTTTACCTATAACGTCAGTGGTTGAACGCGTAGCTGATGCGCTTAATATTGGACAACGAACTGTTAGACGGATAACTAAAAAAAAATATGGCGAGACTGGCACAGAAGAAAATAAACTTCACACACCAAAAAAGAGAAAACGAGCAAAACCAGTCGTAGGCATCGATAGCTTTGATGCCGATGCTATCCGAAGACATGTTTACGGCTACTATTTACAGAAGGAGTATCCAACAAGAAAAAAGTTGGTGCATTCACTGAAGGAAGCTGGATTATTCTTCGGTGGGGAAAGTTCTTTAACGAAGATTTTGAAGACCATTGGATTTCGATACAAAAAATGTAACAAACGCAAAATATTGATGGAAAGATTTGATATAGCGATGGCAAGGTATACTTTTTTACGGCAAGTGAAAGAAATCAAAAATTGGCAAAATGTTGTGTTCTTGGATGAAACATGGCTTAATGCTAACCATACTGTAGGCCGTTCTTGGAACGATGACACAGCAGCATCTACTTCCAAAGTTCCTGTAGGAAAAGGATCGCGACTTATAATTTGTCACGCCGGAACCATCAACGGGTTTGTCGAAGGTTCTCTCATGGCTTTTGCGTCAAAAACCACTGGAGACTATCATGAAGACATGAATGGAGAAAAGTTTACTGAATGGTTTACCTCAATGTTGTGTAGCCTCCCTGAACCATCTATTATAATTATGGACAACGCCCCATACCACTCGATGCAAATTGACAAGCCACCTGCCCAATCCCAAAAGAAAGCTGATATCGTCGCATGGCTTCGTAAAAATGGCGTAGATGCAAACATGAATATGTTAAAAGCGGAATTAGTACGTCTTTTAAAAGAAAACAAACCAACCAAGATCCGATACGTCATTGACGAAATAGCATTAGAACATGGGCACAGAGTTATACGGTTACCGCCTTACCATTGTGAGTATAATGCGATTGAGTTGGTGTGGGCTCAAATTAAGGGATATGCTGCAAGACACAATACAGAACCCCCATTTACCACAAAAAAAATGCTAAAATTATTAGAAGAAGCTTGTGAACATGTGACTAAAGGAGACTGGGAAAAGGTTGTGAATAGAACTGTTAAATTAATAAGGGAAGATTATGAAAGAGATGTGAAAATAGATAATATTATAGAAAACGAACATATAATTATTAATGTATGTGATGATAGCAGTGACGACAGTGAAAATAGTAGTATGGACGAATCTGATTAATTATGGCCTTTTGTGGCACCTTTTTTGGTATCTTTTGTATTCATATGTTTCTTGTGTGCATATAAAGTATGTATATTCATTTTCGTTCAAATATTCAGTTCGTTCAAATAAATTAAATAAACATATACATTTTTGTTTTATTAAACCTATTTAATCAGGTACAAAAACAAAACTTAATTGTTTTTTGTTCGAGAATAAATTGACATTCCACATCACTATTGTAATGTGTCAAACCGGCCATCATAGCGTGCCGCTAGTGTAGTGAATGGTTTTATTAATGTGTGATACTTTTCTTTCAGGTGATATCTTCACAATTGATGTTGCCAGAACATGGGAGTTCAACCCAAAATTTCCAATACGAAATATTTTGGTACCCAAATTGATACTAGGACCCCCTTTGCACCTAATTCGCATAGCTAATCCTTACACAAAATATTACTTCAATATTGATTTACGCACCCCATATTTCTTACTCACCATTCCGAGGCTATTTATATGCTTGCTATCACTCATTAATGATTATTGTTTGTACAAAATATGTGTTTTGTATGGACAGAATTTTAAAAATAGGTTGAAAATATTTGCAAGTTCTTATGTTGTTTTGGTGTACTGTTGCCGTAGTTTTTCGAATGCATTTGAAATGATGTTTTTCTCTGTACTCCTATTATTGGTGGCAGAATGTATGTACAAGTCTGATAAGGTTATTTATCACAATGAGTTTTTAAATGAGAAGTATAATCAAGCAACAACAGCTGTGGAAAAAGTGAAGATATTTAAATTGAAAACGCATTTGCCACACCACTCATTGAATCATGTAGCGATACTTGCTACTGTTGTTGTTATAGGAATCTTTAACCGCCCTACGTTCGTAGGATTTGCATTCCCTCCCATATTCTTCTGGTTACATCGAGGATTAGGGTCTAAAGTTGTCGGTTTTAAAGACTTCCATTATAGGATTTTTATGTTAATTCTGTCTGGCATACCTATTTTATTATTATTGATCGTGATAGACTCCTGTTATTACGGTTATTTGACGATGGCAGATATCGAAATGTTAAAGTTATCTTGGGACAATTGGGTAGTAACTCCGTTGAACTTTCTGAGATATAATTCGGACTTGAAGAATCTGGATACACACGGACTTCATCCACATTGGCTCCACCTTGCTGTCAATATACCACTTTTGTTCAATGTATTGGGAGTAATGGCCATTCTTATATTGCTGATTCAAGCTTACAGGTATATTATTTGTTTAAATTAAATAATTATTATCTAGTTTTAATATTATTTCAATCAGGATTGTTCATTTATTATATTTTGTTTTATTGACCTGCTGAACATATCATATCAAACCAGCGAAATATGTCGCAAACAAAGAAGTTCTTTAATTAAGTATATTGCACAAAAAATCAATCCTTAATTTATCCAGAATATTGATTTTGAGTTTTCACATCTGTAAAAAAGGATGATTTTTATTATTGCAGATTTATCCGTGGCCGTTACAGCAAATTACCAAGAATCCAGAGTATCACAGGGCTCATGCTATTCTCACTTGTCATTCCGGTAGCAATACTGTCATTGTTTCCGCACCAAGAAGCTCGCTTCATCATTCCAGTTTTCACACCTCTTGTATATTTATATGGAAATCACTTTTACCCCAATGATTGTGATGGGCTCAACTACAAACATGTAAAGAAAACCCTGCTTTATCTATGGTATGCTTCAAACATAATACTAACTATATTTTTCGGGTTCATACACCAAGGTGGATTGTACCCTTTTGCAAGAAGCCTTCACAGAGAAATTAAAAGTATGTATGGAACCCACTTTCATGTTATTACCACACATAGCTACAGTATACCGACATTTCTTCTCCAATTAGAGAGCACAACTAAAGTCTATAAGGACAAAAAAGGGGGACATATCTACAGACTGGCTCCAACTACTTTCATACATAAATATGGTTCAATCTCCATGAAGGAATTGTTTATGAAAGTTGATGATGTTTTGACCAACGCTGAAATGTTGTTACATAAACGCAAAAGACAGTATAGATTTTATATTGCGTCGCCATGTTCTCTAGAAGTTAAAATAAGACGAGAGGCACATAAGTATAACAGTTATATTCAATTGACTGAGGAATTTACGTACTACCCCCACTTTTGTTCTGAAGCCTTTCCGGAATTTCCGAATGTTCATGATCAGTTCTGTCTCGAACATAGTTTTCTAAATACGAATCAATCTCAAGCCGTAAATCTGACAATTATTCAAAGAATCTCATGTTTCCTTAGAAGGTTTTGTCTAAGAATTTATCGAGTAAGTCCACTTTTTAAGACATAGCTATTTTTTTATTTTTTACTAGCTTTTCCCCGCGGCTTCGCCCGCGTGAATTTCGGTTTTTCACAAATCCTGAGGAAATCGTGGATTTTTGGTTCCCGTTCCCGCTCCCTTTTCCAACTTTTATACTTACTTTCAAGGTAGTTTGCTATAGTGATCTACCTATAGCTGTAATTTAGGTTTTTTCAAAATCCCGTGGGAACTGTGGATTTTTCCAGGATAAAAATTAGCTTATGTTTTAAGTCAGGGCATTATCTATCTCCATTCAAAATTTCAGCCAAATCTGTTCAGAAGTTGCGACGTTATAGAGTAACAGACATCCAAACATCTCAGCCGCTGCAATCGCTTCAAGTTTTCGACTTAGGCTGCTAGAGGGTGCTGCGATCGTTTTTTTTTTAATTTTGAATGATGGCTGCTAGAGGGCGATGCGATCGTTACTTAGTTTCCAGTTTTGGCCGCCAGAGGGCGCTGTGATCACTTCAAGTTAGGCCGCCAGAGGGCGCTGCGATCATTTTTAGTTTCCAGTTTTGGTTGCTAGATGGCGCTGCAATCGGGTTTTTAGTTTCCGGTTTTGGACGCAAGAGGGCGCTGCAATCGTTTCTTAATTTCCAGTTTTGGCTGCTAGAGGGCGCTGCTATTGCTTCAAGTTTCCGGCTTAGGCCGCCAGGGGGCGCTGTGATCGCTTCAAGTTAGGCCGCCAGAGGGCGCTGCGATCGTTTTTAGTTTCCAGTTTTGGCCGCAAGTGGGCGCTGTGATCGTTTTTTAATTTCCAGTTTTGACCGCAAGAGGGCACTGTGATCGTTTTTAGTTTCCAGTTTTAGCCGCAAGTGGGCGCTGTGATCGTTTTTTAATTTCCAGTTTTGACCGCAAGAGGGCACTGTGATCGTTTTTAGTTTCCAGTTTTAGCCGCAATAGGGCGCTGCAATTGGTTTTTTAGTTTCCAGTTTTGACCGCCAGAGGGTGCTGCGATCATTTTTAGTTTCTAGTTTTGGCCGCCAGAGGGCGTTGCGATCGTTTTTAGTTTCCAGCTAGAGGGCGCTGCTATTGCTTCAAGTTTCCGGCTTAGGCCGCCAGGGGGCGCTGTGATCGTTTTTTTAGTTTCCAGTTTTGGCCGCCAGAGGGCGCTATGATCACTTCAAGTTAGGCTGCCAGAGGGCGCTGCGATCGTTTTTAGTTTCCAGTTTTCGCCGCAATAGGGCGCTGCAATTGTTTTTTTAGTTTTCAGTTTTGGCCGCCAGAGGGCGCTGCGATCATTTTTAGTTTCCAGTTTTAGCCGCAATAGGGCGCTGCAATTGTTTTTTTAGTTTCCAGTTTTGGCCGCCAGAGGGCGCTGTGATCGTTTTTAGTTTCCAGTTTTGGCCGCAAGAGGGCGCTGGGATCGTTTTTAATTTCCAGTTTTGGCCGCAAGAGGGTGCTGCTATTGCTTCAAGTTTCCGGCTTAGGCCGCCAGAGGGCGCTGTGATCGTTTTTTAGTTTCCAGTTTTGGCCGCCAGAGGGCGCTGTGATTGCTTCAAGTTAGGCCGTCAGAGGGCGCTGCGATCGTTTTTAGTTTTCGGTTTTGTCCGCCAGAGGGCGCTGTGATCGCTTCAAGTTAGGCCGCCAGAGGGCGCTGCGATCGTTTTTAGTTCCCATTAAAACTTTCGTCCGCAATTTTACCACCCTTAAAAGAAGATTTTTCAAAATAAAATATACAGAGTTTTATTATTTAAAACTCATAATCTAAATGCCGATTTTCAGGTCTATAACTTTGAAAACATAGAACTTTCATAAAAACTTTCATCCCCTATTTTACCACCCTCAAGGGGAGATTTTCCAGAATAACTTATACAGGTTTTTATCATTTAAAAATTTTAATCTAAATGCCTATTTTCATATCTGTAACTTCAAAAACATAACCTTTCTACCCCCATTTTACCCCCGTAGGGGAGGATTTTTGTGAAATATTTTCTAGGCTGATATCTAAGCCCTAGAGTTAACCTACCTTCCAAATTTCAAGTTGATAATAGCAAAATTATAATTAAAACTTCCCATTAAAACTTTCATCCCCTATTTTACCACCCTTAAGGGAAGATTTTTCAAAATAAAATATACAGAGTTTAATGATTTAAAACTAATAATCTAAATGCCGATTTTCAGGTCTGTAACTTTAAAAACATAGGACTTTCATACAAACTTTCTACCCCCATTTTACCCCCTTAGGGGAGGATTTTAGGGATATTAAATAACCTATAACCTGCCCCAAAAGTTGGACTACCAAATGCAAAAAGAATTTTTCAAATCCGATAGGTACTTCCAGAGATTAGCGCGTTCAAACAAACAAACAAACAAACTCTTCCGCTTTATTATATTAGTATAGATTATTGCGTTTGCGAAACTGACGTTAGCCCTAAGTCCTGCCGTAAAATGAAGTTAGGGTGACATTGTAAAGTAGATCGTAAGTTTTACTACTACCCGCATTTTTGTTCCTAAGCGTAATTAGCGGAATCATTATGCGTTTTTGGAACAAAGCTCCAACTGTAGATCTGAAAGACATCTGAGAATACTCCAATTTAATTTAAATTAAGTTGTTTTTTAATTTTTACAATACATAAACTTAAGTTTTAATTTTATTGTGATATTGTGGGCGATTCTGTTGTACACAATCTCTAAATCTAAACTAAAATGACAGGTCTAAATATATTCCTGTCTCTTTCACAATCCTCCCTGCTGAAGGGGATAGCACTATTTTTAAACCTGTCAATTTAGTTTAGGTTTAGAGATTGTGTACAACAGAATTAGCCACATTATATATATATTTTGTGGCCATATACATGTAAATATTATTCTAAGAATAGGGTATTTGACTAATTTTTGGAAATTGTTTTAAATTATTCTTTATTACTTATTAAAACACACTACATTGATATTTTTCGCAATATCTACAGTATTAAGAATTAAATCAATGATAAAGTTTAAGTTTTGAAAACCACGCCAAAAACGACATTTCTGATCACATGATACGCGTGACGTCACAAATCGCTATGCAAGTCACTTCTCTCGCTCGCTCGTTTTCGGAACTCGGTGCGTGCGACAGAGACGCTACGCAAGGCGACTGCTGTATCGTAATGTTCTAAATTGTTATACCTACTCATTTTAATATCAATCTTATTCTTTCAAGTATAAAGTTTAGTTTCGGTTGACTTGATAAACTTCAATTATATCAACCAAGTTACGTGCTATCGAGGGAAGTCACAAATCGCTATGCAAGTCACTTCTCTCGCTCGCTCCTTTTCGGAACTCGGTGCGTGCGACAGAGACGCTACGCAAGGCGACTGCTGTATCGTAATGTTCTAAATTGTTATACCTACTCATTTTAATATCAATCTTATTCGTTCAAGTATAAAGTTTAGTTTCGGTTGACTTGATAAACTTCAATTATATCAACCAAGTTACGTGCTATCAAGTGACATCACAAACAATCCCAGAGCGTTCACGTTCCTGATAAAATTTCAAAAATTATTATGTTTTATTTCGTGCAAAATATCGCGTAAAATTACATACTTTAGTTTGATTGAGTGAAATATGTCTTTTTTAGGCTATTATCTGATAAAATGACCACAATCAATAGTATATTTTCAATGTTGTCAAATACCCTATTGATATTATTTTTAACTTTTATTGATCTACAAATTAAAAGTTAATTAAATTAATTCTTATCATTTTCATGTTTATGGTATGTAAATTCTGACTGTACATTTAACATTCCAAATATAAGCTGGTAGAAATTGTTATCAGAAACCAGCAGCAATTAACAGCTCTCGAATTTTCGTCCATATCTTTATTTTATTTAAGTAAGTAGGTAGTTGGTTATTTACTTTAACTTTTTAAGTCTTTAGATTATTATTGTTAAAATACTCACAATGCTTTAACTTTTTTTGCTGGTGTTTTTTGTTATAAAATAATTATACATAATAGGTATCCATTCGTTATAATTTTTACCAAGAAACGTTTGTTAATCATGGTTACTGGTGATCACATTCACACATTCTTTATTTTTTAATGATTAAAAAAATTCTTTAGTTAAGTAGGTACCTACTTGCGTAATAACAAGTGTAATTACCAAATATTTGTAATAAGGGGATCTGCTTCTAAAACTAAAAATGTTGATTAAGTAATTATCATGGCGTGATGTTTTACATACTGTATAATTAGATGCTTACTTTTATTTTTTTAATTCCTAATAAAAATGCGCAAAATGATAAGTTTTATTTTGTATAATCCCAGAAATTGTAAGTATACCTACAATTCTTGGTTTTTACATTTTCGGTACGTAGGTCATAGATAATAATTTACCTAATAATTACCTTGCCAAGTTACATGATAGGTACTTAAACTGAGGAGATTTATATAAATCTCGTGGCCAGATCTTAGAATTGAATATTGATCACATCATGATGTGGCCGAATCATGATACGGCCATCTAAAACTAATATGTTTAAACGTCAACGTTTAATGATATTTCTATCCACGTTTGGCTGTATCATTTATGTAGAGTTTCCATGATATCATAGTTTTTAAGTAAGTAATGATTTTTTTTTAATTAGAACCACTAATTTTTTGATATCGTTACCTCATTTATGGGGAAGTGAGTGGGGGGAGCGGAAAAGACCTCCCACTATGCGACGGTGGCCCGGTTGACGGAGACCCGCGAAGAGTCGGAGTCTCTTGGACTATAAGTTCTCTCTATGAGACGGAGGCCCGGTCAACGGAGCCCCGACCGTCGTTTGAAATCCAATAATACGGTCCATTGATTTTCGTTGCATGGCCTTACCCTACTTTCTGTTATTTCACTTCAAAACAAGCGCCTATCAGCGCCTCTAACGGTGGATATTGTAACTATTTTTTATAGTGTGCGAACTGCGAAGATGCTTAGGTGGGCGGGAGGTTTAAACAACTAAACACGGCTGGAGTGCTGGACAACGGCTGGACAGAATTCGTAATAAATGTATGTATTATTCTAAGTGTATGTATAAGTGGTAGCTTCAAGGTATTCACGAGTCACGAGAGGAAGACCATGTGGTGCATATTGCACCGGGACAGGAAAAAGTAGAGGCTGCGCGCCCGCCATCGATGGTCTAATAATATAAAACGCGACCTCAAGAAAGCCCAATTGCCAGAACCGACAATCCAAGATCGTTCGACTTGGCGCAGAAAAGTGAGAAGACATCGGGTCTTCTCATTTTTCTGCCCCAAATAATGAGATTCAGGAAAGACAAGAAGAAGACACCACGAGTCACGACGCAATACGCATAATGCACATTTTTTTGTCTTCTTCTTCACTTCTTGTTCTGCCTCTCCATCACTGAAGGTCAGCAGTCAGCACCACAGAACAAAAATACTCTCTAACGAGAGAAGAATGAAAACTCCATAGAAAAAAAATGAAAACAGTTCAGCGCCATCTAGATTCAGCCCACCAACAACTCTTTGACGTACCTACCTACCTACCTACTTAACCTTAATAATATTTTTAGATAAGGCATTTTGACTCGAGAGAGAACTGGTGAAATAAAATACACCAAGTTCTCTTTCGAGTCAAAATGCCTTATCAATAAAGTTTTAGTTAGGATTCAAAATAAAACAACAGGTTTTCTTTCTAACAATTCACATTTATTTATATGTAAGGATTTTTTTTTGAGTGCGGTGGCTGACACTTCTTCTGAAAACGATCTATTTTCCAAATACATACAAAATCATTTTAAACATAATAGGATGTATGAGACGCTATTTACAATGCTGTTAATATTTTCATATTCAATTACATCACATGGAACAGCAGTTCTTTGTAACTTCCGTTTAGTACAATCAGTAAAACCTCTGTTCAATCACATACTTAGTTCACATCTGAAAAGAAACAATTTTGTTGATTCATCATGATCAACCCATTACCGGCTCACTACAGAGCTCGGGTCTCCTCACAGAGTGAGAAGGGTTTTGGCCATAGTGTACCACGCTGGCCAAGCAGATTGGCAGACTAGATTTTGTTGATTATTTGGTACTAATTATTACAAATAATATATACCTTATCATATAAGAAAGTATTTTTACTACCCTATAGGTAATAAATAGTAAACACTAAGGGTGGGCTACCAATATTTTTTTTTCATAACTAGTATCTGCAATGTCTGGAAAATGGGAAACTATAGACATAAGCAGTAAGCACGCCTGTTGATATCACTATAATTAATATCAAAATGTGTGCTTGTGTCTGTTTAAGGATAATTTATAGAGAATGAATTTTAGTAATTATAAATCTACTAAGTTAGGTTAGGTTATACGTACCACGCAAGATTCCTTAAGCAGGTTTTAGGTAATCGAATCAACTTGATGTTGTTTTTACCGGCGAGCAGTCACATTTAAAACATTTCTCCTTGTTTTATTTGTGAAATAAAACATACGAGCAAAGAATTCCACATACGAGTCTTGTTTCAATTAAACAGAATCAACGTCTCAAATATAAATAGCACTACACTTTAAAACCATAGAGATAATAATAATATGTTTAAAACACAAACAGAGTCACAGAAGCTCGACTCGACGTATTTAAAGTTTATATCAGGGCCTTTGCACTTCAAACATTTTTTCATTGTATGAAAATTACCCCGGTTACCACTTCCCTAAAGATGGCGCTTATCTTGTATTTATAATCTGTGCCTCTTTATCTATGATGCCACTGAAGTAAGTGTTTGTTCAGAAGTTTAAGTTTTAGTCTAATTTATTTTAATGTCATTTAATTAAACAGTTCAGCTAATAATATGTAAAATATTTTTTTGAGAGTAATATGAGTTAGTAGGATAAATTTCTAAGTTAAAACTCACATAACAGTCATTGTAAATATTTCTATATAAGTTGGAAGTTTAATGAAACATTTATGATTTAATTTCTAAACGTAGCGAACGGCCATTTCAGTTTGACCAACATTGACAACAATAATTAGTTTGACATTGAAGTTTTTCTAGTATGACAGTTGGATAATTATTGTGTTAATGGTGCTTCGTTAGTTTTTTCTTATTTTATTACTATTTCGCCATTCTTGGACTCCAATTATCTGTGCATTTCATCTCGTGATCGTGGACGTGATCGACTCCGATTATCTTTGCATAAATAACAGTGACCCACGCATGTAAAAAAGACTCGATTAAAAAGCAGAAAATTATCAACATGCGTTTCATTTCCTAACATCTGGAGACCACCTCTTACAATTATAATGTAAGTATTGTATAATAATAATTTATCTTAATTATTACAAGGTCACATCATTCTTTAGTGATCTTGTAATAATTAAGATAAATTATTTTATACGATACACAAGGACAATAGTATAGTATATATATTATAGTACCAGTAGTACCTATATATATAGTACTATAGCGTTGTAGTTATATATATTTTAGTTTAGCCACTTCCCTGTGGAGGTCGCTTTAGGTGAACAGGCGAGTGCAATCTCTAATAAAGTATATATAATGTACTCTGTGGTTTATATGAATTATCACCAACATTACGTACTATTACGTCAGTGACTACCAACTTAAAAACACTTTATTGACCAAGAATATTAGAACCTATGGAATTTGCAGAGCGATTCAGAATATTTCGATAACTTACCGTGTCGATACGATTTGGTATCGATTTTGTATCAAATTTTTTTTTTCGTGCAATTCAGAACGATAAAAGCATACAATTGGATATCGATTACGATAATCGCCGGTATCGATAAGATACATTGCGATTAAGACATGTGCATTTATGAAGTATGTTATTTTACAAAAATTTTACTTATTATACATTCATATTAAGCATTAAAAAATAACTTTTAATCATCTTGAAGGTAATTAAAGTCATTATTTAAAATGATAACATTAAATTATTGATTTAGAGAGAAAAATGTCGAAGTGTACTACAAAAGTATTATTACAGCTATCCTCGTAAATACCACACAGATGCCCGTACCCAAAGGGTAAAACGGGACCCTATTACTAAGACTCCGCTGTCCATCTGCCTGTCTGTCCGTCCGGACAGACGGCAAGCAATATACTACTCTCTACCGAGAGATATATTATGGCATTGGTTGGTAATCATGTACATACCAAAAATCTGAATCTACATGATTACGTGTTGCCTCCTGTAATTTCTTGTTTTACCAATTTCTCCGAGATTTCTGAACCGATTTGCGTGATTCTTTTTTTTAATCGACAGCTGAGGATGTTTTCAAAATGATCCCATAGATATTTTAGATTTTTTTTTATCTTTTTTTTTTCGTAAAGTGAGTTACATACAAGTAAAACATGGAAAATGTACCTATACCCCATGAATGCTATACCCGTATTACTAATTCCCTGGAATTCTGACGTTTCGTAATGTTACCAGAGATAAAACAATTCCCACAAAAAAGATAAAAAATTCAAAACCAAATACAAATCAACTGCCGCATGTAGATATGACAAATGCCTGCACAGAGGCCGGAGCACAGAGTAGGTACATTAGCACAGAGCATAGATAATACACTAATACCTGCTAGCACAGAGGCTGGAGGTCAATTTGATAGATAGGTACCTACCTACTATAGATCAACGAATATCATGAAAAATAGGGAAATGAAATTCCAAGGTTAGCAACACTACGGCTGCCCTACTCTAGCGGCACGCTATGATGGCCGGTTTGACGTTTGTCCGCTCATGAAGTTCCGTATTAATTGATAACGACTTTGAAGGAAATAATTGTATTACTTTATTGACGATAGTGATGTGCAGAGATTCATAAATTTTATCGAATGTAGTTTCTCATGAAGTTCCGTATTAATTGATAACGACTTTGAAGGAAATAATTGTATTACTTTATTGACGATAGTGATGTGCAGAGATTCATAAATTTTATCGAATGTAGTTTTAGGTTTAGGACTCAAAATTTATTTATTAAATTGATTTCTTAAATGTATACAAGTGTAGAAAAATCAGTTTGCACCATTTAAGGGGTGAATGTACTTGTGAATATGAACAATTTTCACTATGTGGACAAACCTCTGAAATCGCAAAAAAATATCAATAAATTTTTAAAAATGGAATCTAATACGATCGTCACATAGGATCGCTGGCTAGCACAACTACTACCTCCGGCAAACTCGCGTCAATGCTCAATGCAAAACAAAGCAGTTTCGAATTGACGTTGCTTCGAAAAGTATAAACTGTCAGTGCAATGCGATTGTGATATAGTTTTGACCTGGCTTTGGATTTCAAATATTGATACTGCATTACTGTTGACCCTTGCTCGTTAATTTGGACTCTGTTCAAGCCCTTTGTTGTGGATTTCGTCGATATGACTAAACGTACGCAGAGAACTGTTCTAAATAGTCAGACACGTGAGTTCGTAATACGCCTTCGTAACTATTTCGATCGTGAAGCTCAAAATGGAGGGCCAATTTTACCTATAACGTCAGTGGTTGAACGCGTAGCTGATGCGCTTAATATTGGACAACGAACTGTTAGACGGATAACTAAAAAAAAATATGGCGAGACTGGCACAGAAGAAAATAAACTTCACACACCAAAAAAGAGAAAACGAGCAAAACCAGTCGTAGGCATCGATAGCTTTGATGCCGATGCTATCCGAAGACATGTTTACGGCTACTATTTACAGAAGGAGTATCCAACAAGAAAAAAGTTGGTGCATTCACTGAAGGAAGCTGGATTATTCTTCGGTGGGGAAAGTTCTTTAACGAAGATTTTGAAGACCATTGGATTTCGATACAAAAAATGTAACAAACGCAAAATATTGATGGAAAGATTTGATATAGCGATGGCAAGGTATACTTTTTTACGGCAAGTGAAAGAAATCAAAAATTGGCAAAATGTTGTGTTCTTGGATGAAACATGGCTTAATGCTAACCATACTGTAGGCCGTTCTTGGAACGATGACACAGCAGCATCTACTTCCAAAGTTCCTGTAGGAAAAGGATCGCGACTTATAATTTGTCACGCCGGAACCATCAACGGGTTTGTCGAAGGTTCTCTCATGGCTTTTGCGTCAAAAACCACTGGAGACTATCATGAAGACATGAATGGAGAAAAGTTAACTGAATGGTTTACCTCAATGTTGTGTAGCCTCCCTGAACCATCTATTATAATTATGGACAACGCCCCATACCACTCGATGCAAATTGACAAGCCACCTGCCCAATCCCAAAAGAAAGCTGATATCGTCGCATGGCTTCGTAAAAATGGCGTAGATGCAAACATGAATATGTTAAAAGCGGAATTAGTACGTCTTTTAAAAGAAAACAAACCAACCAAGATCCGATACGTCATTGACGAAATAGCATTAGAACATGGGCACAGAGTTATACGGTTACCGCCTTACCATTGTGAGTATAATGCGATTGAGTTGGTGTGGGCTCAAATTAAGGGATATGCTGCAAGACACAATACAGAACCCCCATTTACCACAAAAAAAAATGCTAAAATTATTAGAAGAAGCTTGTGAACATGTGACTAAAGGAGACTGGGAAAAGGTTGTGAATAGAACTGTTAAATTAATAAGGGAAGATTATGAAAGAGATGTGAAAATAGATAATATTATAGAAAACGAACATATAATTATTAATGTATGTGATGATAGCAGTGACGACAGTGAAAATAGTAGTATGGACGAATCTGATTAATTATGGCCTTTTGTGGCACCTTTTTTGGTATCTTTTGTATTCATATGTTTCTTGTGTGCATATAAAGTATGTATATTCATTTTCGTTCAAATATTCAGTTCGTTCAAATAAATTAAATAAACATATACATTTTTGTTTTATTAAACCTATTTAATCAGGTACAAAAACAAAACTTAATTGTTTTTTGTTCGAGAATAAATTGACATTCCACATCACTATTGTAATGTGTCAAACCGGCCATCATAGCGTGCCGCTAGTATAGCGATAAACAAAGTAACTGAATTTTTTTGTGAAATTGACTTTTTGCATTAAACAAAAGTTTTATGTCGAGTAGTTTTTTACCACAGTTTAATATTTGAATAACTTGAACCGTTTACTGAAATTTAAATTGCCCAAACAAAGTAACTGCACTCACTAACCCGGAATATAAATGCAAAAACCAAGTAAACAACAAGCACAACACAAAAACAAAGTAATTGAATGTTGATTACTTTGTTTTTGTATTTAACATGCAGTTGCTTGATTTTTCGTTTCGTGAAACGATCCCAGGTAAGGTGTTCTGAATGTAAATACTTTGTTTATCACTAGGGCAGCCGAGTTAACCTAGTGTTGCTTACTACAAAATTTAATTTCCCTATTTTTATGAGATTCTGGCATAGAAATAATAATAATAGTCAATGGATTCTGGTCGATCTTTAATCATTATTCTGTGGAGGTCAAATGTCTTGCAAATTGTGATTTGTTTACAGGCTGTATGGTCTACGACCTTTGCCTTTCCCGAAAGGGTAGTGATGGGACTCGAGTGATTTTTTTTTCACTCGAGTCACTCGGTAGGTACTGGTAACTTTCTCACTCGAATGCCACTCGAGTGAAGATAAAACTCGAGTGATTTTTATTGACTCGAGTCACTCGGAATATAAAACTCGAGTGACTAAAATTTTAAAACGAATAAAACGATATTAATTTTACTTATAAAATGTGTATTCATTTTCGCATTAATGTAAAAGCTACTCAAAAAAATCTAAACAAAATGTAAAAAAATAGAATTTTCCTTCAAACTAAACCATACATAATCAAGAAACCTCTTATATCAACTATCAGTCGAATTGAAATATTATAGTCTACTACTACTAATAAGTTGTAATAAGTTCTAATCCAATTTAATTTATTCTTTAACCCCCGCACGTTACTATTGCGCTGGAACCTTGTCACATTAACTTCAGCGTGACGTCAGACAAAACGAAAGTTTACCTGTTTGTTTTCTTAACTTAATAATTTAACGATTAGTGACTACTGAGTTATATTGACTATTAATTGATCTATTTTAATGAACTTTCCTTCGTACTTTTTTACAGGCTTAGGACTGTCTGAATAATACAATTTTAAACTAAATTACCTACTTATTTTTCTTTTTTATAATCCTATTCCGAAATTCTAAGTAGTACCTAATAATATTATGAAATTTGAATGTAAATATGTTTGTTTGTTACGTTTTCGTAACACGGAACCCGTGCTTTCAGCCGATTTTGATGAAATTTGGTAGGTACCTAGGTTAGAAATAAAAATAAACAAACTTAAACCACGAGGACAAAGTCCCGTGACTTTGTCCTCGTGGTTTAAGTTTGTTTATTTTACATATTTTACATAAGCTTGTTAATTGTAATATTCAGGAGTACTTAAATGTTCATTGATTTTATGTACATTTTACGACTATTTATCCTAGATGGCTCTGCTCTGCTCTGATTACATTTAACAATAAAAAGTTGAAAAGCATTAAGCAAATAAGCAATCGAATAATAATGGACTTTTTTAATAAGCGTGCTTATATTATATGCTTTCGTTTAAACGCCCACCTCTACCAGTTATTGGTCTGTGCCCATCACTACGAAACTCTCGTTAGAGAGTATTTTTGTTCTGTGCTACGAAAGGGATAAACAAAAAAAAAATGTGATTTGTTTTTTTTTATTATTTGTTAATATTTTCAATTCTTCATTTTCGTGAATTAAGTCTTAGAAGTAAATAAAAAATATCTAATCATTACACCTTGTTGCAATGCGTTCTCAAGTGGAAACTATTAAATCTGCGATAGACATATGTTTAGAGGTTATAAAAAATTACGAGTGGCTTCTGGATCTTTACGTTTTGGTCAGAATTATTTGTTTGCCTAATTTCATTAATTACACTGGTCTGCAACGAAATCCTCCTTTAAATAAAAATATGATAAATATGAAGAGCTTAACATGCTGAATCTAGATCTGCTTCTTATTCTTTGCTATCACGTATATTTTATTTTTTATTTAATTTTTTTAAATACCTCTAAATTCTGTATTTTTTGTGAGTCATTCTTGCATTAACGCTAGTTTATTCATTCTGTATCGTATCTTTCCACACAAAAATGACTTGGGTTGATAGAAAGAGAGAGAACGATATCAACTGATGATGATTTTACACTAATGCATATACGTTTCTGCAGTTCTCGCTGTGACTCCGTGGCGCTCAGTTTGATATAAAGTTGTAAAGTGATTGTTGCTGATTTTAACCTAGTATCTCGGTAAGTTTTATATTATATTGATACATGTAATTAAAATTTATGTGTAGTTTCAACTATATAGCAAAAAAGATTAGAACGTGATTAAAATATAATTTTAATTTTATGGCAAATTTAATTTTGTTGTAGGTACAAAATGCCAAGGATTTGCAAAAACTCTCCTGATGTGTTTTGCTACATTTGCGGTAAATTTACCATAAAATCTCAACGGAACACATTGACTAGTCTGGTTAATATCACTTATGTGCGTTATTTTGGGATTCCGGTCGATGATAGAGACAAAAATTGACTTTCGAAAATATGCTGCAAGAGTTGTTCAAGAGCTTTTAGAGGTTGGCTCAAAAAAAGTCATAAAACCATGTTATTCTCAACGCTCATGATTTGGATGGAACCTTAAAACCGTCAAATCTATTGTTACTTGTCTATGACTTCGACAATTTTCTTGGAAACAAAAAAAAAGTGAAAACTACAATGAAAGCATCCAAGACCTTGTCTTCTTATAAAGCTTTAAAATGCAATATGGTACTTAAAATTAATTTTTTAGATTATCACTTAGATTTCTATCCCGAAAATCTTGGAGTGGTATCTGATGAACACGATGAAAGATTTCATCAGGACATATTGTACATTGAGAGGCGTTACAATGGAAAATGGTCGAAAGCAATGTTTGCCGATTTTTGTTCGTCTTTTCGTCGCGAAACTTCATTAGAAAATATAAAAAGAAAAAAACTACCGAGTGAAATGATATAAGCAATATGTAATTACATTGTCTTATGGTTTTTAATGTTTTAGTGTGATTATATTATGTAATATTTTGTCCTAATTATATTAAAACGATGATTTATTTTGAAACAAAAATTTGTTTTCTTTAAAAATTCCCTCACAAAAAATATATACGTGATACATATTTTTTTAAACCAAGTTTCTGTAGAGAAGTATCCCATCTATAATAATCTTGCACAATAATATGAAGGAGTGCAAAAAATTTTTTTTTTGCAGACCAGTGTTATAAAATGCTAGTTTCAAATCTAAATCGCTGAACAGTGAACGCTATTGATGAAAGGCTAAAATCTCTAATGGTTAGCCACTAAGCATATTTGACTGCGAATCATGAGGTCCTGGGTTCGATTACCGGGTCGGACAAGTAATTGTTAGGTATTGGATTTATCTGTCTAGAAATTCTCAGTGCCAGCCCCAATGGTGGTAAACCCCTGTGCCTCGGAGAGCATTCTAAGCAGTCGGTCCCGGTTATTATCACTCTTTTAATATCACACAAGGACAAATATTTTTACAAAATTTATTTATCTACTATATAAAAATAAGTCGGGTTTTCCTGACGCTTTAACTTCAGAACGCACGAACCGATTTCCACGGTTTTGCATTCGTTGGAAAGGTCTCGGGCTCCGTGAGGTTTATAGCAAAGAAAAACACGCTAACGAAGTCGCGGGGGTCAGCTAGTTATGAATAAATTATAACCCAAATTTTTTTTATATTTACACACTAGTACCATGTCATACTTACGCATTTAAATTTTTCAGGATTTCTTTGTGGACAATCACTGGGAAAAACTTCCAGAATCATGGAAACAGGTCTTAAAAGATCTAGACCCGAAAGATCTGGGGAATATTCTATCAGGAAACCATACAAGACACATGCTACCCCTGTCCCTACTGGCACTCTTCAAGACAATAAGTAGCTTTAGCATATCTAGACAAGGCGACAACTGTAATATAAAAAATCAGGTTGCAGAAAATTATAGCTGTGACCATCCAAAACTAAAAAATCTATTTCTAAAACATGTCAAATTAAAAAAAAGACACGAAATTAGTATGATGGCTGAATTTGTCAATTTGTATGCTAAGCACAGTAATTGTGGGGCAGTGGTGGATTTTGGCTCAGGTCTGGGACACTTAATTAGGATATTGTCGTACAAATATAATTTGCATTCAGTGGGCATTGAGATGCAGACTCAGTTGACGGTAGAAGCTAGGTCTGTATATTTGGTATGTATATTTTTTTGGATGTTTTATGATTTTGACTTTGACTTCTTAAATGCTTTGTCGTTTTAAGTTAAAACAACATTTATCTGATTATGGGAGGATTATCTGTTTATCTGTCTTTGTATGTGAGTATGTATCTTTTCTGTTTTCAGGAAACTAGACTCAGAATTGGAATACACAGCTAAAAAGTATCTCACAGAAGAGCAAATGTCGAATCTACTGCGTCCAACACATTGCAACGTTACCTTATCATCCATAACTCAACTACAAGAACTAACTTTATCAACTAGTGTGACAGAATATGGACTAATTGGTTTGCATCCTTGTGGAGATTTAGGTCCCTTGTTGATCAAACATTTTGTAAATTGTGATAAGGTATTTTTTTTTTCTTTATTCTCTGTAACCCTAAAAAAATTTTGCACATCTAAAAAAACTTTGATAGTTTTTATAAGATTCGTAATTTATATTGTGTAGATTCATGATATTTATCTTGAAATTAGAGGATCATGATCCAAATATTGTGATCTGGCGATATTATATTGAGCGTTAACATGTCCTTTTGATGAAATACTTACTAACCTGCACTAGGACTTCTAAGCCCAACAAATAACAATACAGCATTGGTAGGTTGCTATGTTAAATGTTAATTTTGTTTCTTTTTAAGGTTCAGTTCATATGCTTAGTTGGATGTTGTTACATGAAGCTGTCGTGCAATAGTGAGTCTTGTGGTTATCCCATGAGCCAGTATGTGAGTGGCATGGACAGTGGCCTGTCATACACCAGCAGAGAGATAGCCTGCCATGCTATAGACACTTATTGCGAGAGGCTGTGTCGAGGAGAATATAACGATTTAAAGGTATTATTAGTGCTTATTAGGTCTATATATTAGTGCTTATTCAGTTACACACACATCTTATATTAGGAGCTGGCTAGCAAAACAGACTCCTCAAATGAGATGTAAAAAACCTGAATGAAACTTATCACCAACCAAAGAAAAAAGTCTGTTTTGGTTTGATAAGTCATTTTCAATGCGTATTTTGAATAGGATAGAACTAGTTTTGATTGAGAGTGTGATCAGAAACATAAAAAAAATGATGGTTGTGTACAAATCACTTTTTTCCTAGGTTTGATCAGAAATATAAGAAAAAATACGGTTGTATGTAGAAATCTACTTTTTTTACCACCTCAATAAACCTATTTTAGGTATGGAGAATACCTAAGCTTCAGTAGTTTTTTGGCTTGAAATCCGAAAGGTCATAGAATCAAATTCCATCCATTAGATGCAGAATATTCAATGCACTTCGGTTTGTCTGTAGCGTGCTAGCCACGATAATTTTTTTTTAATGGCTAAACTGCTATTACCACATTCACATGTTTTCAATGTTCATTTCAGGTCCACGCTTTCAGAGCAGCCCTCGAAAAATTGTTACTGCAACTAGATCCAAAACTCAAGCATATGCCCATCAGGAACGTGAAACACACCAACAACATGACTTTTAAGAGGTACTTAACAATCTATATCTATACTTAATATAATAAAGCGGAAGAGTTTGTTTGTTTGAACACGCTAATCTCAGGAACTACTGGACTGATTTCAAAAATTCTTTCACTGTTGGATGTGTAAGTGATCCTTGAGTGCTATAGTCTATATATGTACCACGGGCGAAGCCGGGGCGGACCGCTAGTTATAAATAAACTGTTTAAGAATTTATAAGTTACGTTTATTTTAGGAAACAATAAAGTTGAGATAAGTCTAATATACGTGGGTATTTAAAAATGCCATTTAATGTGCTACTGCCGGGCACAAGTTTCCTCTCATAGGAGAGAAGGACAATAGTTATAGAGCTCAGACATGCCCCGCTACTCCAATGCGGTTTGGCGGGCTTTAATGACTATTATCCCTGATAATAATAGTAATAATAATAATAATCGGGATCGACTGCTTAACGTGCTCTCCGAGGCACGGGGATGAAACACTGTCAAATACCAACTCTGGGCTGGCACTAAGACTTGTGTTTTCTTGACAGATAAACCCAATACCTAACAATTATTTACCCGACCCGGGAATCGAACCCAGGACCTTGTGATCCACAGTCGGATATGCTAACCAAGGCAGCATATTATTATATTTATGTATAACTAGCTGACCCCCGCGACTTCGTTCGCGTGTTTTTCTTTGAGAGACATTTCCAACGAATGCCAAACTGTGGAAATCGGTTCGTGCGTTCTGGAGTTATAGCGTCAGGAAGGAAAACCCGACTTATTTTTATATAGTAGATTTATACATTAAAATAATAGGCATAATATATTCAAAAATAATTAAAATAAAAAAAAAACATTTCAGTTACTGCGACGCCGCTCTCAGTCGAATATGTATGAAGCCGTTGAGGTACGAATCCGTGGAGCACGAGTTGGCGCAGTGGAAGAGAGTCGTCATCCTCTACACCCTGAGACTCGCACTGGCGCCGCTGGTCGAGACAGTCATACTTTTGGACCGCGTACTCTATATGTTGGAAAATGGTGAGTAACCTCTATGCAGTGTCCACTAGTTATAAAAGTTTGCTCAAGCTAGACGAAGTTGACGACCTCCTTAGCGCAGTGGTGAGCGCTGTGGTCTTATAAGTGGGAGGCCCCGGGTTCAATTCCCGACAATTTAAGATTTTATAATTTCTAAATTGTCTCTGATCTGGACTGGTGGGAGGTTTCAGCCGTGGCTGGTTACTACCGGCAAAGCCGTGCCGTGCCGCCTAGCGATTTTGCGTTCTGGTATGATGCCGTGTAGAAACCAACAGAGGTTCAGAGGTATGAATGCCTCTTCCAAGTTAGCCCACTTCGATCTTAGACTGCATTGTCACTTAAAATGAGGTGAGATTGCAGTCAAGGGCTAACTTGTAGTTGAACAAAATAAAATAAAAGTTTGCTCTGGCAAGTCGCTTGTGTAAAAACTTGCAGCAAGTAAATTTTTGCAAGTTTTAGCTTTGGACTAAAAGGGAATATGTGAGTGATTTAAATTGGGTAAAGTATGCAAAATGTAGATGCTGTTTTGACATAGACATTTATTAGAAGAAAATACACGAAATAGATACATTAACGGTAATTTACATACATCGCTTCATATGTACAATTAAACAACAACCACTAATTTATACAGAAGCTTAAATTAAAACACAGTAAAATAAACATTACATAATAATTAACTAACTAAATCTTTGGCACTTAATTAAAGACAACAGTACCCTAGTATGAGTTAGCATAGTTTACGAAAACTAAATTCCTCGATACAACTAGTGCGACAAAAAACAAAGAGCTTTTGGTCCATTTTAGTTAGAAACATAATATCGAAACTAACGAAAACTATAAAAGTTTTCGAGGTGTGCAAACTCATATTAGGGGATGTAGGAATAAAGTAAACAACTAAACGTACGATCTGGTGCGATTTTTGAAATTTAATCATATTTATACCTAACCTAATACTGATAAGGTATAATCAAGGATATTTTTTTATTTTATCATTTCATGAAACAGAACAGTTTCATGAAATGGTCGGCCACATCATGAAGTGATCAATTCTAAGATCTGGCCACGATATGTACATGTAGGTACATCATGCTCGCTCGATAGCTGTCAAAAGAACATGCCTAGCGCTGGTTTGATGTTGAAAATCGAACATATTTTTAATAAGTCTATGCATAAGGTCAACAGAGGCCAACGAATGC
This sequence comes from Melanargia galathea, assembly GCA_920104075.1. Classification (NCBI taxonomy): domain Eukaryota; kingdom Metazoa; phylum Arthropoda; class Insecta; order Lepidoptera; family Nymphalidae; genus Melanargia; species Melanargia galathea. Next base: position 3,749,008 of record OV049859.1, on the reverse strand, counting down.
AAAAATTAATGGCGCATTTTGAACTTTTGGCAGTAAATGACATTAAAGTGACAGGTACCAGCAGGGCGATTCAGAACACTTCGATAACGTAATTATCGATCGATTCGGTAAGATATCGTACGATATCATATATTTTCAATTCAGAATAACCGTATCGACAGGGTAGTTGTCGAAACCGAAACCGAATTGAACCGTAGTCGAAGTGTTCTGCATCGCCCTGCTGGTTTGATAAATTAAAAGATTAAAGTGCAGTCGCGGAGCAGAAAGAATTTCGTACAATGACCTCTTGGCCTGCTGACAGTGGTCACAAACTTTTTTTATTAAGTGCGGTTTTTGAAGGAGAAAAAAAAATTGCTAGCTTATTAGGTAAATAGATTCTTTATTTTGATTTAAGTCTGAAAACAGTTATAATAATCGAGTTATATTTACTTAAAGTCAAAGTCAAATGATTTATTCAAAATAGGTAATAAATTACTCTTTTCGATTGTCAGTTGTTGGATTTGTAAGATATAGTGGTGATAATTATTTCGCAAACTTAAAACTAAAGCTACGAGGGTTCCAAACGCAACAAAAAACGAACCTTACGTTCGCAGGTAAAAGGTTTACAATCCCCGAAAACGGCGGTCATTGCATCTGTGCGAGCGTGACGCATTGTTTTAACGCGGGAGTGACAGAGACAGGTAGTAACAGGTTAATGTACGAAATTCTTCCTATAACGCGACCGTACTATAGAAAATGTTTTTAGTGTTGCCATCCATCGAAAAATATTTTCTTTAAACGATATTCTTTCTTATTAATTTAAAAAATAATATGGTTTTCTAAAATTATTATTTAAATGGCGAATAATTATATATTTTTTTCTCTTTAGGATGGTAGTTTGGTTCTGACACTCAGAATTAAAAAAAAACCACCTTCCATATTAAACTGGGACATATCCAGTATACATACGTAATATATAAAATACTAGCAATCGGCCCCGGCTTCGCCCGTGGTACATAATATATCGCCTATAGCACTCAGGGATCACGTACATATAAAACGGTGAAAGAATTTTTGAAATCGGTCCAGTAGCTCCCGAGATTAGCGCGTTCAAACAAACAACCTCTTCAGCTTTATAATAATATAGTATAGAAGTATAGATAGTGTAGATAAACATTAAAGTGACGATATAGCAATGCGTCTTGGCGGGAGTGCATGTGATGCGATGAGTCTCAATGAGTCTCAGACTGGGATTACTTGTCGCACCTCATACAACTGTTATGGGATTTCCGTAAATTTGTCGAATAAACGATTGTATGGCAACACTAAAGTGACACTAACGACCTCCCTCAGTTCACAGATAGATTGGTCGCACTGTATGTATGGAGAATACCTAAGCTTCAGTAGTTTTGGCTTGAAATCCGAAAGGTCGTAGAATCAAATCCCAGAAATTTACAGAAAAATTGGTCGCAATGTACATTAAATAGGTTGGTGCAAGTGGACCTAAATAATGTTGTAGCTGGTACGGTTATCTAAATGAATAATAATAATTGCTTCTCCAGGTATATCCTGTGCAATCTATCCAGTGTTCGATCCGAAGATATCGCCGCGAAACCACATAATAGTTGGAAGAAAATCGTAATTAGATACTATCTATGTTTATGAAACATTGTGCACGTCATTTTCAGTGTATAATTTAAAACATTTCAAATAACCTAAATAAATAAATTGGTAAAAAATATGGATTTTGTTATTTATCTCCCCTAAAAAAAATAAACAGATCTACGGAACTGTGGAACCAGCGCAAGAATCGGCTCACTTTGTAAGACCACAGCCTGTCCAGCATAGGTACTTGTATCTTTGAAATTGTCATTTAATGTGCGGCAAGCGTCGCTGTCACCGGGTCAAATATGTTTGTATAGTCCTAACACAAACAAACATATCTGACCCGGTGGCAACGTCGCTTGCCGCATATTAAATGTCAAAGTGCCTTCATTAATTCCACTTTCCGCCACCGACTGAGATAAGTTTGTAGGACTATAAGATTTTATGTAGTCTGTTTTTCCTTAGTCGTCTTAAAAGGTAAACAAATCGCAAAAATGTCGGGGAAACGCGTAAGTGACGCTCTTTCGACGCTGCTTGAGACGTTCTTGTATTTGAATTCTCACTTAAATCATGACTTCATTGTTAGTTCGCGGTAAGAACGTGATATGCGCCGTGCACAACGCGTCGCCACACGAGTAGATAAGTACAGAGAGGAAGCTTCATACAAACGACCCGCTGTAGGTACACTCACACAAACACTCACCAACGGTTCACGGACGCCCGCTCGTTCCACTAACCGGTACAGTTGGTGACAAACGTGCGCATATGTGTGAGTGTACCTACAGCGGGCCGCTTGTAGAAGCTTCCCCTCTGTACTTATCTACTCGTGTGGCGTCGCTTTCTAGCGAGGATGGACTTGTTTACATTTTAAGACAACTAAGGAAAAACAGACTAGTGGTCAACGTATATCCGCGAGGTGTCTGTGTGAAGGGCAGAGGTTGTGGTCATCAGGCGGTGGGCGGCGGCAGCATGGGCGCGGGCTCGTCCTCGGAGTCGTCGGAGCGCACGCGCGTGAAGCGGCGCCGCTCCAGCAGCCGCCGCAGCTTGAACTCGCCGTGCCCGTACTCCCAGCGGCGGCGCCCCACGGACTTGCGACCTGCTGCCATACCAACCTCTTTACTGCACTTACTTCCCTATTTGTTGTGGAACATGAAATCGGACAAAATGGGTACACAGAGTGGAAGTAGTGAATATAAAGTTTAGACACTCACCGCTGCGCGAGCTCAACTGCACTTTATTACGCCGAATCAATAATCTCTTTTTAAATGCGTGTGGAGTATCCTTCTATAACGTACGATTATGTGTTCTGTGCCACGACACTATTGTGCACTGCTTTGTGAACATGGCGAACATTTGAGATTAGCGACACTGTTAGCTATAGATAAATGTCGTTATAGGTCGACCAGAATCTCATGAAAAATAGGGAAATTAAATTTTGTAGTAAGAAACACTAGGTTAACCGGCTGCCCTAAAGATAAACAAAGTAATTACTGCACTAAATCAAGCAACAGCATTTTAAATACAAAAACAAAGTAATCAACATCCAATTACTTTGTTTTTGTGTTGTGCTTGTTGTTTACTTGGTTTTGCATTTATATTCCGGGTTAGTGTGTGCAGTTACTTTGTTTGGGCAATTCAAATTTCAGTAAACGGTTCAAGTTATTTGAAATATTAAACTGTGGTAAAAAACTACTCGACATAAAACTTTTGTTAATGCAAAAAAATCAATTTCACAAAAAATGTCAGTTACTTTGTTTATCGCTAGGGCAGCCGTAGTGTTGCTAACTGTGGAATTTCATTTCCGTATTTTTCATGAGATTCTGGTCGACCTTTAACACCTAACAGAATATACAAGAAGGTTATAATTATATTCTATGTAGACACTGAAGACTGCGCCTAAAGCATTGTAGTGAAGACAAGGTCATTCACCTGGATATTTTTTGTCTCTAGGTTTTTCTATACCTCACACACTCTATTTAAGTAGGTGAGTATGAGACAAAAATTATAAAGGCCAAATTTCTTTGCATCAATATTTGGTATCTTTCGCACACTAATCATAAAAAATTTAAAATAGAACATAATGTGCGCAATTAAAGCGTGCAAAGTCAAAAGGTGCAAAAAATAAAAACAACTGAAGCGGCTTCAAATAAATTTATTATAGCTTTAACAAATAACTTGTACTTAAAGAGATAACAGTATAGTAGGAAGGAACATGAAAGCAAAACTAAAATTAAGTAAAAACAATAAAATTTACAATAATAGTGTAATAGCACAAAAAATACACACAAAGAATGAAAAATATCACTACTTTAATAATAGCCGATTTAGTTAAAGATTCATTATACGACAGAATAGGGACCATTAACATCACATAAATGGGGCTAATTCTGTTCCACACAATCTCTAAACTAAACTAAAATGACAGGTCTAAATATATTCCCATCTCTTTCACAATGCTCCAATGCAATGGAAACGGATAGCACTATTTATAAACCTGTCAAAATTGACAGTTACATATTACAACTAGATAGTTTAGTTTATGGATTGTGTACAGCAGAATTTTGCTACATAATACATTGTTTTTACAAGAATAGCAAAAAGCACAATACAATACAGAGACAAAAAATGCATTAAGTAGTTATACAAAAACATTACACATAATAACATAACATATTAAAACAGAAATTAAAAAAAAATTGTGAATAACAAAACAGCATTTCGAGGTGAGATGTACAAAGCGTAAAAATATAAAAGACGGAAAATAAAACATTGTGATTACGTATGTCGTGGGACTATTAGAATTAAGAAAATAACAGAAGTAGTCTTAATACTAAATTCAAAAATTTTTTTAAACTATTTTTATATTATAAAACTCAGATCATAATAATTTCAGTTCTTTGAACTTACGATATGATTATTAAATGGAATGCAACTTATTAAAATGCCTCTTAAAATATAATTAAATACCTACAGGTAAATATAAATAAGCGCCGAATAGTGAAACACTACTTTTAAAAATTGTGGGAATCTCGAATGGCAATTGACGTGTTATCACTACCATGTGACAATAGTCGTTAAAGCCCGCCATCCTGCATTGGAGCAGCATGGCGGGTCTAAGCTCTAAATCCCTCTCCTATGAGGTCTGTGCCCAGCAGTGGGACGTAAAAAGGCTGTAATAGTGGTGGTGGTGGACTCTATGTCGTAAAATAGTATTAATTAGGCTCACTTCCGCAATGTCCTGACCGTTTGTCCTGGTCAGTAGTAGTAGGAAATTAAATTGCCTAGCTTGTATAAAGTATCGGATTTTTCTACAAATATCAAAATATTGTCACTTAATATTTGTCCATACTGGGATTTAATCAGTCCCTATTTCTCTTAAAATAAATTATTAGGAATGCATAAAAAATGTGTCGGTCTGTTATTTATAAAATTGTTTTCTATCGAATATTCAATTCTTGTACCATTCATTCACAATATTACACAGTGTAAAGCGCAGACCCCACTGGGAGCGAGATCGCCCCGCTCACGTCGCTAGACTAACAGCCCCCGCACACTGAGCCACTAGTGGCGACGACTAGTGGCCGGCTACAAGTCGCAGAAGAGATTTTTCATACTTTTTATATGGTACCACCGCACACTGAGCGCTCGAGTGGCCGCGTTCGAACCACAAGAAAATTTATTAAAAATCTCTTCCGCGACTTGTAGCGGCCACTAGTCGCCGCCACTAGTGGCTTAGTATGGGAACTTCGCTTCGCTCCGGCGTTCGTAGTGTGAACCGTAGTATAAAAAGACGCGGTAGCTGCCGTGAGCTAAGCAAAACAGACCTCGTTTCGCGGCCAATGGGGTCTGCGCTTGAGTCTTCTAGACTCTAGCGCAACAGCGGCGATGGGCGGTCCGTCTTACCCCTGTTCCTCGCGCGGCACAGCGCCGCCAGCAGCGCGGTGCCGGCCGCCGCCAGCGCGCCGCCCAGCGCGCCCGCCCACACGCTCCACGCGCCGCCCACCGACCCCGACATGCCCACACCCACGCCCTCACCCGCCCCACCCGCACCCACGCCCACCACCTGACCCTCTGCCAGCAGGGAATACTAATTATTATTATTTAAAAAAAAAAGATTAAGTGGACTTTGCGTGTCACATTGGCCATCTAATCTCACGCAACGTTTCTGACAGTCTCGTCGACTTTGACCACTGTCTAAATTGCGCAACGTTTCTGACAGTCTCGCCGAGTTTGACCACTATCTAAATTGCGCAACGTTTTTGACAGTCTCGCCGAGTTTGACCACTGTCTAAATTGCGCAACGTTTCTGACAGTCTCGCCGAGTTTGACCACTGTCTAAATTGCGCAACGTTTCTGACAGTCTCGCCGAGTTTGACCACTGTCTAAATTGCGCAACGTTTCTGAAAGTCTCGCCGAGTTTGACCATTGTCTTATTGCGCAACGTTTCCGACAGTCTCGTCGCCTTTGACCACTGTCTAAATTGCGCAACGTTTCTGAGTCTCGCCGGGATTGACCATTGTCTTATTGCGCTACGTTTCTGATAGTCTCGCCGAGTTTGACCACTGTCTTATTACGCAACGTTTCTGACAGTCTCGTCGACTTTGACCACTGTCTAAATTGCGCAACGTTTCTGACAGTCTCGTCGAGTTTGACCATTGTCTTATTGCGCAACGTTTCTGATAATCTCGCTGAGTTCGACTACTGTCTTATTGTGCAAAGTTTCTGACAGTCTCGTCGACTTTGACCACTGTTTAATTGCGCAACGTTTCTGATAGTCTCGCAGATTTTGACCATTGTCTTATTGCGCAAAATTTCTGACAGTCTCGTCGACTTTGACCACTGTCTAATTGCGCAAAGTTTCTGACAATCTTGTCGACTTTGACCACAGTATAATTGCGCAACGTTTCTAATAGTCTTGTCGACTTTGACCAACGCTGCGCAACGTCTCTGATAGACTTGTCGAATTTAACCACTGTCTTATTGCGCAACGTTTCTGACAGTCTCGTCAACTTGACCACTGTCTAACTGCGCAACATTTCTGATAGTCTCGTCGACTTTGGCCAACACTGCGCAATGTTTCTGATAGACTCGTTAACTTTGACCACTGTCTAATTGCGTTCGGTGACGATGACGCGAGTTCCATGATTTTTGTTCACCCAAAAAGTGCTCAACGCGCCTAAGAAGTTTTCACTTCAAAAAAAAAAGAACGAAAAAGTTACCTACTTACCGACCGTCGCAGTGGGCTTGGCGCGCGTCGCGTTCACCGCCTGATCTCTCGTGTCGTTCCGGTACGTCTCGTCAACAAACTTGGTGACCCTGTGCGGGTCCAACTCCGCCACATAGATGGCGCTGCCGTCCGCCTTCACCGCGATGTCGTGCGGCTGGTGGAAGCCGTCGCTGGGCGCGAACGTCTGTATGAGCCGGCCCGTGGTGTAGTCTATGACGTAGCCCCGGCACGGCACGCCGGTGAGCGAGGGGCCGTTCACTACGTACAGGCGCCCACCTGGAAAAATTTGCATGTGTATTTCTAGATCGATCTATGATCTGAGACATGGTCGCTAACTATGGGCCTCATAAGAAGGCTCACTCACTCAGCCATGGACACAGATTGCTCTAAAAGCCGATAGTTCAAATCATTTACAAATTAGACATATTGTGAGATGGTGATAATAATAAAAACCCGGCTGAGTTTGTTGTGGGCTCTTCTCGGATCAGAGCGCATTTGGAACCCACGTAGTTTTAGTTTTAAGTTTCCGTAGTAATTATCACCATTACATCACTTTCATGTACTTTATTGACGTTCAAAAAGTGTACAGTGTACCTACTTTGAATAAATGAGTTTTGAATTTGAATTTCAGCAAGCGATGGAGAGAGCTATGCTCGGACTATTCCTGCGGGATCCAATCAGAAGTGAGGGGATTCCTAAAAGAACCAGAGTCACCGACATAGCTCAACGGGTTGTGATATAGTGGCAACGGGCGGAGGCACATAGACCGGACAAAGGACGAAAGCCGTCCTTTGGCCATTTTTTTTTTTTTTTTTTTTTTCAACGAAAATAAGCGCTAATCGAGCCGGGTGTAAAAGCCTCACCTTCGACGGGCGCGTAGGCGACGCTGTACAGCTTGGGTCCTACGAGCCAGTTGTGGTAGGCGGCGGTGAACGCGCCCGAGTCGGCGCGGAAGCACGCCACGCGGCCGCGCTCGCGGTCCGCCACGCACAGCTCGCCGCGCTCCTCGGCCAGCGCGAGCGCGTGCGGGATGTTGAACACGAACGCCGAGTCTCCGTACCCTGCGAGAACGATGCTACTTAGGGGCTGTCCATTAATCACGTAATGTTTTTTAACATTTATGAAACCCTCCCTCCCCCATGGTGATACGTGGTGAGGTTTAAAACTACCCCTCCACCCCCCACCAAAAATCACGTGTATTTTTTAGTACCTACAAATAATCTTAAAATTTTTATAATATTATTTTTAAGTACCGGTATAAAGTATAATCTAATCCTTAATTCTAGAAAATTAATTCGGTTTAGAAATCACGCGTTTGACGAAAAATAAGTACACGTGATATCTTAGTATACCCTCCCTCCCCTCTTGTGATATTTCGTGATGTTTGCCGAACCCCTCCCCCCCCCCCCTTTCGAACCTCACGTGATTAATGGACAGCCCCTATAGACCGAGGGGTTAAGGCCAAATTAGACGGTTCATTTTTAGAGATTTTTGCTTTCATTTTCGATGATTCATCGATGAAGCCTCGAAAATGAAATCAAAAATCTCGAAAACCGTCTAAACACCGACCGTTCATCGTTTACAGGCCCTTTGCCATAGTAAATATCGTATCGTGCATCGTTCACCGCAAAAATGAACGATGACCGGGGCACCGTCTAATTTGGCCTTAACAATTTAGATAAATTAAAAAAAAAAAAAACTGGCTGGTGTTTGTGACTCGCACCCCAAATCACTACATAGTATAAAACAAAGTCGCTTTCTCTGTCCCTATATCCCTGTCCCTATGTATGCTTAAATCTTTAAAACTACGCAACGGATTTTGATGCGGTTTTTTTTAATAGATAGAGTGATTCAAGAGGAAGGTTTTTATGTAGAAAAATTGGACCCGGTAGGTGGCGCTAATAGCGGGCAGGACGAAGTCTGCCGGGTCCGCTAGTATTCCATAAAAAGCTGTGCGTGCGACTCACGTTTCCCCCACTGCAGGATCTTGGTGCCGTCGGGCGCGAACTTGACGACGCGCGCGTTGCAGTACCCGTCCGCCACGAAGAAGTCGCCCGACGCGAGCACGGCCACCGCGCTCGGCTTGCAGAAGTGCGCGTCGTCGTCGCGCGGCACGAACCTGCACCGACACACACGCATAACACAAGTATCGATTAAGGGCCTGTTTCACCACCTTCGGATAAGTGTCAGATAGCTTATTCACAAGTTTTATCTTTGTCACTTGACATAAAGTAAGAAAGTGACAAAACTTATGTTTAGTCTATTCGACACTTATCAGAAAATGGTGAAACAGGCCCTAAAAATTATAAAAACCCCCGACATTCGCCATTTTGCGGTGGCGACCATCTTGGATTTGCATAGTGCTATTCTACTAGTCAAGCCATTTGATACCCATATTGAGGGAGATGTGAAAAAATATGTTATCCGTCATTTTGTGGCGGCGGCCATCTTGGACCGATTTTCTAAGAACACTCCCGACAAATTCACCTATCAAACAAAAAAAAACCGCATTCAAATTGGTTCATCCGTTTGAGCGCTACGGTGAAACAGACAGACAGACACACAAGCACGCACGCTCGCACGCACACACACACACACATACTTCAAACTTGTAACTTAAAAAAAATACAAAAATGTCTCACTTTTCACCGAGCACGAGGGCCGGTTTTGTCCTGGAGTCGGGCATGAACTTGAACACCTGATGCAGAGCCACGTCCGTCACCCACACGTTGCCCGCCCCGTCCGACGTGATGCCGTGAGGCATGTAGAAACTGAAACAAAATTGTTGCGTACACACTACACATGGTGGAGAAGTGACACTTGCGACATTTTATATCTGCTATCTGGGCTCAACAAAATAACATTGTGGTAATCAGCTCGCTGGACAAGTATAAATTAAAAATTTTAAAAACCCCCGACATTCGCCATTTTGTGGCGACGGCCATCTTGGATTTGCAATAGTGCTATTCTACTAGTCAAGCCCTTTCATTTGATACCCATATTAAGTGAGTTGTGAAAAAATATGTAATCCGCCATTTTGTAGCGGCGGCCATCTTAGACCGATTTTCATCAAACATAGCTAACAACACTCTCGACTAATTCACCTTTCAAACAAAAAAAACCGCATTCAAATCGGTCCACCCGTTTGAGCGCCACAGGGGAACAGACAGACACACACAGACACACACACAGACACGTCAAACTTATAACACCCCGTCGTTTTTGCGTCGGGGGTTAAAAATCTCAGATATGGTAATCAGCAACCCTCACATGTGGAAATTGGCATTTTGAAAAACCTCAGGTGGTATTCAACAAATCTCAGATATGGAAATTGGCACCCTGAAAATCCTCAGTTATGGTAATTGGCACATTAAAAAACTTCGGATATGATAATAATCAGCACCCTCAAAATTATGGTGCAGCATCTATACTTATTTTTTTTTTTTTTTTCATAAAATGTGATGTACAAATGGGATTTCAAAATGGATGTTATTCAATGAGCATCCCAAAAGTTGTGATTCATTTATTGACGTCTATAAAAAAAAAATACCTAGGGAAACCCCATCAAAGTCAACACAGTGAACTGACATCAATATGTGAATAAGTTATAATGGATGTCTTATCTACTTTATTTGTTCAATTTATTCACACCTTTTCGTAGATTTCCACTGATTGCGAAAAATACAAAATATTATTTTACATACTGTTATTAACGGGGCTTCCTACGTCAGCGACAAACGCGACAACGCGACGGAATACGAAGCGACGCGAAAATATCACACAGTAGCTGAATCTTCGCGTGGCCTAACGTTGTCGCGTAGATAAGTTTGTCATTTTGTATGGAGTTGTATAACGTCACGTGACGCGTCGCTTTCGTCACTCACTTAGTTCAACCCGTTGTATGCCTGGTAGATAAATAATGAAAATCTCCATCAGAAGTCAGAACCTAATTACATATTAGGGCTTCTGAAACATCCAGATGCCTTGGTGAACTGCAAGAGACAGTTTGCCAGTCTGCCAGTCGAGGATTGCCTAAAGCATCTGAAATGAAAATGGAAACTTGTCCCAGACAAGTACAATTGACCCAGAAAACATTTTGGTCAGAATCAAAAGCAATTAAAGAAAAATTCTATGCCTCTTTGAAACCAGACATCCCAAGGTGTCCGTGGTTTTTTATGTATAAATATGCTGATAGGTGGGTAACTTCCACAATATGCCACCTACGCCTTGGTCACTCATGTACACCTTTCCACCAACATAAGATCAGAGTCAGAGATCACTCCCTGTGTGAATGTGGCTTGGACGAAGGTACTGTCTCCCATATGCTTTTTTCTTGTCCCAGACTTCTTAATGAACTCTTTTGCTAATAGTTCTGGGACTGATTGTAGATTTCCTGAGTAGAAAAAACAAGTTATTTTTTTTATTTCAACTTACAACTAGACTTACAGGTTTTGTCCCCAGGAGTCGACCAGCTCGCCACTCTCGTTGAACACCAGTATGGTTGGCTCGGCTATGGGCGGGTCCCCGATGAACTGGTAGATGTTGCGCATGGAGAATGTGGTGGCGTCCCACACGTTGGCGCCGCGGTGCAGCACGAGCGTGCGCCCCGCGCGGTCGATCGCCACCGCGGACACTTGCCCCAGCTTGATTGTGGTGTTCGCCCAGTTGGGAACATACTGAGGAGATTCCGCTGCAAAATTAGATAATCTTTTTAATCGACTGCAAAAAAGGTCCTATATGTACCTGTACATATGTATGTATGTATGTTTTGTCTTACTTCTGCTAGCAATCAGCAATAAAATAGCAATATTCATTTGTTTCAATTCAACATCTATCACCTGTCCAGCATAAAATTATCACAGAGGTGAGGTTCCATATTTTTCAAATTTGTGTAATTGAAATATTATGTAATTAATTTTAATTAGTATTTCTTTGATTAGTAATGGAATATACAGAAAGTGGTGCGAATATAATACTCACATGTCTCCAATTTCTCCAAAGCTGCACTGATTGTTTGCTGTTGGTCGAAGTAAGTGCGGGGATAAAAGTGTTCATCAGGATACTGTATAGGAAACAACATAATTATTATGTTAAGAATTTTACTGACAAATATCTGATTACTAGCTGATGCCCGCAACTTCGTCTATGTGGATTTGTATAAATCTCATACAAACTTTCAACCCCTATTTAACCTCCTTAGGTGATGAATTTTCAAAAATCCTTTCTTATATAATAGCTATGTGCATGCCAAATTTCAGCTTTATCCGTCCTGTGGTTTGAACTGTGCGTCAGTCAGTCAGGTCAATCAACTTTTCCTTTTATTGAGATAATGTGTGAGATGCACTGACGTAAATAGTGTGAATAGATAAACACTGTTTGAAAAAAAAAAAACTATGTACATACATAGTTTTTTTTTTCTTCTTGAGATTTCTTGAGATTGCTTCTTGAGATCAGTGCTTCTAAACAGATGCTGCAAGCTGCCTTTGCATTATGTACGTAATTCTTACCTTAGCTAGTACTAAGTGATGTTTTTTATTCCAAGACAAGTTTGCCCTTGACTGTGATTTCTAAGATGATGTTTATGATCAAAACGTGCTAACCTACTAACTGCCATACACCTTGTAACTTAACTGAGGCAAACTTAGGGCAGTTGTAGGCACAATTGTTATTGTGCCTACAACTGCCCTAAGTTTGCCTTACAGGACATTCTTGTTTTTGGTAATACTGACAGACATCCTGATAAAATTAGTGACCAACGCAAAACCTACATTGGCTCTCCAGCAATACAACGGTGTGGTGGCTAGCTACCGCCAAAGCCTCTCACCAGATAAACAGACAGATTTTATCACATTTTATCAGCACTATGCAGTTGTGTGAGTCAGTATCAAAATGTGGTAAAATAGTTTATGGAAAAAAAATTGTCCAGCAAACTTACCCTTCTTGCTGAAATACTTGTGATTAACATAAACAACACAAATAATTCTGACATGTTTTTAGTTAAACTAATACTAAAATCAATCATTATTACTATGTAGTTAAACCACCTATAAATGTACAGAAATGTAAGTAAAGCTGGTCTAAAAGTACAATACAAACTGGTAGCGATTCTGTTAAACACACTCTCTAACCTAAACTTAATTTTAGGTTTTCTTATTATAGCGACTCTATCTTTAAACCGTATTCTATTGTCAGGCTCCAACTAAATTTAAGTAGTCTAAAAGGCCGCCTAAAATGACGTTTGAGTTTAATAGTAAGTGTTGCCATGTAAGATAACAAGAACTGCACAAATGTTGTGTTTGATTTTCCCCATTAATTTCAAAAATATTTTTAGTGAAAAATGTCGAAGAAAAGCGAACGATGTTACTTGAAATACAAAAATAATAATTTATTTGATTTATTTTGCTCCAATCATGATAAGAAAGTGCCGAAAATTGGTATTTTGTTTATTATAAAGTGTAAAGTAGGCTTAAATCTTTGTCTATACTCTATAGTTCATGGTTGTCATCTGTGAGTTGTAGTATCCTCTAGTAATCTGTGGTTGTAGTGTTTTCAAAAATAATTAAAAGAAACATTTTAATTAATAACATAAATAAGGAACGCCAAGCCCGTAAAAGAATAAATAAAAAACAACAAGAGCTATTGGTAGAGAGGCTCAATGCGAATATTGAAATCGCGAGAGGTAAGTCGGTGTATTTTACGTTTTTACTTACTTCAGTGCTAATAATTAATCGTTTTCCTTTCAGTCACGTAAAAGTTGTGATCAATTCTGCGATGTAAAATTCGCGAGGCTAATGCGACTTTGTTCCCCCGTCAATATTTCAAAATGTATTGATTTTTTTTGTTAACCTAACCTAACCTAATCTTTTATTAAAAAGACAAGATTCGTAGGTAAGGTTAGATAGGTGCACTTCAATAATGTTAAACCTACCTATTTTGATTTTGATTCATCATCATCATCATGATCAACCCATTACCGGCTCACTACAGAGCACGGGTCTCCTCTCAGAGTGAGAAGGGTTTTGACCATAGTCTACCCCGCTGGCCAAGCGGATTGGCAGACTTCACACACCTTTGAGAACGTTATGGAGAACTCTCAGTATGCAGGTTTCCTCACGATGTTTTCCTTCACCGTTAAAGCAGGTGATATTTAAATACTTAAAATGCACATAATTCCGAAAAGTTAGAGGTGCGTGCCCGGGATCGAACCCACGACCTCCGATTAGAAGTCGGTCACCCTTACCACTAGGCTATCACAGCACTGATTTTGATTAATAGATGTTAACTTACTCAGGGTAACAAATTTTAAATAAGAATCGGTTAAGAAGTCTTATTTGTATGGCTGATTTTATTAAGAAATAGTTATTGTGATAAACCTATTTACAATATATAAATGTATTATATTGTGTACAATCTACCCATGGTCATACGTATAAATAATTTCTTCCTCACAGAGAACACAGCACTTCGGGAAGTCGTTGATTTTTAGGCAGCGTTGAGCACCATGCTGAATCAACTGGGATGCAGCAGGATTACACAGCAGTGGCAGTGTGTAAGTTGAGACTACTATTTTTATTCTTTCTTTCATAACATCATGAAATTAACTATCATCAATATCCTAATGCCGACCCACTAAGGAGAACAGATCTCCGAATGAGAAGGGCTTAGATCACCACGCTGCTAGTACAGTATAGATTGGCAGACTTCATACACCTTTGAGAATATTATGGAGAATATATCTTATAAATTAGGTTTCTAGTAATCTAGCTTTTGCCTGTGACTTCTGCCATGGTACCTGTTAACTTATAGTTTTCTAATGGTGAAAGAATTATTAAAACCTTTCGAGAAAGAAAATTCATTTAAGAATTACAAACATATAGTATAAATATAACTCTTTTTCAGGCCTTGCCACCGAGCCATGGTGTAGTGGAGAGCCTTCACCAGCTAGTGCTGGGTTGCCCTCTGTGCACCCAGAACTGCCAATTCACACAGAAGCTGAAGCGGGGATGTCCACATCAGCAATCCAAAATCCACCATCCAAAATCGGACATACATATATACATAGAAGAACAAGGCCTGATCAACATCCCCGCCTACCAGTTCATAGCAACTTAGTGGCTAGCCTTAGTGAGAATAATTTATATTCTGTTGAATGAAATGAAAAAAATTAATAAATTAATTTATTACATAGTGTTATTTTAACCTTTTATTTTTGTTCTCATCAAGTGCTTGCCCCAACTCAGTGCTGAAATCTCAATAACTTCTTGTAGTACCTAGTAAAAGTTGATTTTGTACCTGATAGTAATTATTCCACCACCCACCACTAGTCTTTTTTACGTCCCACTACTGGGCACAGGCTTCCTCACTCATAGGAGAGAGGGATTTAGAGCTTAGACCCGCCATGCTGCCCCAATATGGGTTGGCGGGCTTTAACGACTTGTCACATGATAGTGATAATAACCAGGATCGACTGCTTAACGTGCTCTCCTAGGCACGGGGGTGAGACACCGCCAACTACTGACTCCGGAGTGAGAATTTCTTGTCAGAAAAACCCAATACCTAACAATTATTTGCCCAACCCGAGAATCGAACCCGGGACCTTGTGATCTGCAGTCGAATATGCTAACCACTAGACCAACGAGGCAGTTATAAATCATCAATTATTATCCTTACTAATATTATAAATGCGAAAGCGTGTCTGTCTGTCTGCTAGCCTTTAACAGCCCAACAGTGCAACCGATTTTGATTTAATTTGGTACAGAAGTAGCTTACATCCCGGGGAAGGACATAGGCTACTTCTTATGCTGGAAACATAACATGTTCCCATGGGAAGACGGAAAATTTATAATGCATAATCTGTTCAACCGATTTTGATGAAATTCGGTACAGAGGTAGTTTACATCCCGGGAAAGAACATACCTAGGTTACTTTTTATCCCGGAAAAATAACATGTTCCCATGGGTTAAATACATAATCCGTTAAACCGATTTTAACGAAATTTGGTACAGAGGTAGCTTTCCCTTGCTTTCCTTCGTCCCTGTAATTGACATAAGCAACTTTTATCCCAGAAAAGCAAATAGTTCCCACAAGATTTTAAGAAACCTACACTAGCGGCACGCTATGAAGGCCGGTTTGACACATTACAATAGTGATGTGGAATGTCAATTTAGTCTCGAACAAAAAACAATTAAGTTTTGTTTTTGTACCTGATTAAATAGGTTTAATAAAACAAAAATGTATATGTTTATTTAATTTATTTGAACGAACTGAATATTTGAACGAAATTTATTGATATTTTTTTGCGATTTCAGAGGTTTGTCCACATAGTGAAAATTGTTCATATTCACAAGTACATTCACCCCTTAAATGGTGCAAACTGATTTTTCTACACTTGTATACATTTAAGAAATCAATTTAATAAATAAATTTTGAGTCCTAAACCTAAAACTACATTCGATAAAATTTATGAATCTCTGCACATCACTATCGTCAATAAAGTAATACAATTATTTCCTTCAAAGTCGTTATCAATTAATACGGAACTTCATGAGCGGACAAACGTCAAACCGGCCATCATAGCGTGCCGCTAGAGTAAAAACAAGGCATCATCCAGTATATTATAAGTGAGATAAGTTGTTTATAAACTGAAAGAACTATGTACCTACCTCTTGTTAATAATTATTGAGTTGAATTTGTTTATAAGAAATATGTGTAGTACTATGTACTATGTACTTACCAAAATATTTAAAAAATATTTAGGTAAGTACCTAACTACCTTGTTGATTCTAAAAAATAATAAGCAAAAATAAATATTTTTTATGTGAAACATTTTTTATTTATCAAAATGATTAGTAATAAAATTTGTCCACTTAGTCTGGCTTCATGCAAAAAATCTTCGTTGACTTCTTCATTTATGATTGTCTGTATCTGCATTTTTTGGGTTTTTATCTGCACTATCTGCAAAATATAATGATTTTATTAATCTGTTTTTTTTAAATGAAAGTAGGAGGCTAACAATTTTGAAAAACTTCAACAATTGTTATCAATTCAGTTGAATGATCTTGATATCTTGATAAGATACATATTTATGTAACTAGAACTGAAAAACTATCTGCTACCCTATTACCTACTATAATTATCATTTACAATATTCTGAGTAATAGGATACATATTTTTGATGACTCGGTGCAGTAGATCAAGT
This sequence comes from Melanargia galathea, assembly GCA_920104075.1. Taxonomy (NCBI): domain Eukaryota; kingdom Metazoa; phylum Arthropoda; class Insecta; order Lepidoptera; family Nymphalidae; genus Melanargia; species Melanargia galathea. Next base: position 3,731,999 of record OV049859.1, on the reverse strand, counting down.
AGATGAGAGATGTTTTGATGTTATATCAATATTTCTGTACAGAAATTGCTTAATTTGTAGGGTTCTGTATCTCCAGAGAAAAAAAGGAACTCTTATAGGATCATTTTGTTCTCTGGCTGGCTGCCCTATCACTAAAGACCGTTCAAAGGGAATCAAAACCTATACTGTTGATTGAATACTTCCCGTTGACTTAGAATCATGAAAGCAGCTGGCACTGTTTTATAGCACAAGGGAAAAATTCGAAAGTTGTGAATTTGTAGTTACATCTCAACAAATCTGAATTCAAGAAATTACTCATATTTGATTTTTTCATATGCAATAATAATAAGTACTGGTTTGTGTATATAATAATAAAATTATAATCTATACCTACTAATAAATAAAATTGAAGTGTCTGTCTGTGATTTCAAAATAACTACCTCATATTAAGCTCATATGGTTATTTGAACTGTACTATAACTGAATCACATGTTTTTAAAATTCTTGTCTGTCTGTCTGTTTGAACAGGCTAATCTTCAGAACTGCTGAACCGATTTTGACGGGACTTTCACATACAAGTAGAGGATTAACCAAGGAGTAACATAGGCTACGTTTTTAACCGATTTAAAAAAAAAGGTCCATTTCCAACTCCTCAATCCTAATGCTGTAGGGGATCTGACCCCCAAAACTAATGGGATTTAGAAACTGTCAGTTAATATAGAGGTACCTACCAATTAAAGACTTTATCATTGAATGAACTCAAGTACATACCCAACTCCTTAACCCTGATGCTGTAAGGAATTGCATTCGCATTCCTAAATCGTGGAGATCCCGTGAGATTTTTTCGTTTTGAGGACAGGTTAGATAGGCTACTTTTTGTTCTGGAAAATCAAAAGTTCCCACAGGATTTTAAAAACCCAAACACACAGGGTCGAAGCCGTGGGCATCATCTAGTAATAAAATATGTTTGTTATTTTACCTTTTATAAAATAAAATAATAAAATATGTTTGCCTACCAGTAAGCACATCGAGAAAAATATTATATAACGTCACCAGTATAGTTGTTGCCGCTTTTATGGCTCGTAGTGTAATTATCTGTGTCTAGGGAGGCACCTGAACTTGTTTTTAGGCATCTGTTAAGTACACATTTCAAAGATATTTCTGGCCCTGGTGTGGCATTCATTGTATTGAAGTTCGGCTTCGGTTGATGGCTCCATCAAAGGATCATCAACCATGGCTGTAGAGGATAGATATCCTTTGTCACCTCTGCAAAAATCATAATAAAAAACTATACTTACAAAATACATCAAAATGTAGAATATTGTGATTACAAAGCAATTGACTTTTCTTTATTCATCATTTTATATGTTGGGCTCAGATTATTTCAACAAATATCAAAACCCAAACACCCATTTTTAGGGTTCCGTACCCAATGGGTAAAACGCGACCCTATTACTAACACTCCGCTGTCCGTCTGTCTGTCCACCTGTCACCAGGCTCATGATGTGATAGTCAGACAGTTGAAATTTTCATAATTGATTATGCCTTTGTTAATTGGCTACTTAGATCATTTCTTCCTTTAAGGTTTCCTAGTGCCTAAAAGAGACTACAGATCTTTAGAATACGTAGGTACTAGTTATTTAGATACCTAAGATTAAGAAATTTAATAAATTACCTGTCTCTGGAATCAATCAGAGCTGCAATAACGTTTTCTTCCATTTTAAGGTTATCACATGTACAGCAACATAAAATCTAAGGTAAAAAAACACTAAATACAACTATACCAAGTTTTTCTCAATGAAATCATAGAAAACGAAAAAAATATATAACTTTTAAGGAAAACCGAAACCCTAATATAAATATTTCTTTTCATTTATTCCGCGGTTTTTGGCTTTAGACGGACAACTTAAATTTAGGGGGCACCTCGAGAGGTCCTCTTTAAATTTAGCGAATTTTAAGTTGACGTTTCTTATTTTTGACACTTAGTGCGTTCGACAGAATAGGTTTTGCTGTCTAAAATCTAAATTGAATAGTTTAGTGCTGTCAAAATCAATTTTAAGTTAGACCTGTCATTTAACTGTGTTTGTAGAATTGCACATCCCTCTAAGTCTAATATAAGCGATTTTAAATTTAGAAATCTGCCAAGAGAATTGCTACCAATGTCAAACTAAATGTTAATATAATATATTTGTACATTAAATGCATATACACATACTGATAAAAATCAAAAAAACATTAAAAATCTATTTAAAAATGAAATCAATTTATAATTAATAAAGTATAGATAATGTACTCTGTGATAATTAAATAGAGAAGTAAAGACCACAGACAACAGAGCAAGCAGAGCAGTGTTGCCAACTCGGATTTTGAAATAGGTATAAGTCGACCAGAATCTCATGAAAAATACGGAAATGAAATTACAAAGTTAGCAACACTACGGCTGCCCTAGCGATAAACAAAGTAACTGACATTTTTTGTGAAATTGACTTTTTTGCATTAAGAAAAGTTTTATGTCGAGTAGTTTTTTACTATAGTTTAATATTTCAAATAACTTGAACCGTTTACTGAAATTTGAATTGCCCAAACAAAGTAACTGCACACACTAACCCGGAATATAAATGCAAAAACCAAGTAAACAACAAGCACAACACAAAAACAAAGTAATTGGATGTTGATTACTTTGTTTTTGTATTTAAAATGCAGTTGCTTGATTTTTCGTTTCGTGAAAAGATCCCAGGTAAGGTGTTCTGAATGTAGGTAATTACTTTGTTTATCACTTATAGGGCAGCCGAGTTAACCTAGTGTTGCTTACTACAAAATTTAATTGTCCTATTTTCCATGAGATTCTGGTCGACCTATACCTACCTACAAGAAATAGCTTTATCGCTTTATCGTAGCTTTTAGGCAGGCAATACACGTCCTATTTTGCTTCCGACTGTCTGATCAGACTATCTGATCAGACTATCTGATCGGATCGGATCGGATTGACTCGATACACGTCCGATTTTTTCGTCAGACTTTTTCTGAACCCAGTCGTTCCCGAGCTATCATCTCGAGTGGTTGCGTACCGTCGGAGCAATTTTTTATCTCGAATTCCAATTCCATCTCCAACTGTAACTGTAAAGTAGTAAATCTATGATTACGTATGTTATACAATAATAACAAGTATAAATTGAAAATTTGAAAAACCCCCGACATTCGCCATTTTGTGGCGGCGGCCATCTTGGTTTTACAATAGTGCTATTCTACTAGTCCAGCCCTTTGATTTGATACCCATATAAAGGGAGTTGTGAAAAAATATTTAATCCGCCATTTTGTAGCGGCGGCCATCTTAGACCGATTTTCATCAAACATAGCTAACAACACTCTCGACTAATTCACCTTTCAAACAAAAAAACCGCATTCAAATCGGTCCACCCGTTTGAGCGGCACAGGGGAACAGACAGACACACACACAGACACGTCAAACTTATAACACCCCGTCGTTTTGCGCTAAGTTATTCTTAACTACATATTATACTATTAATTATTATTATTTTTGTTTTGATATTAAATGTATAAAATAAATAAATTTTTAATATCTAAACGTAAGGAACTACTGCCTCGTTGGTCTAATTTGTAAGTTATATTCGAAAGCAGATCACGAGAACCCGGGTTCGATTCCCAGGTCGGGCAAATAACACTGTGTGACAAAAACAAATTTTTTTTTGTTAACATTGATTTAAATAGCTGATTGTTGTCAAATTAGGCTTGCTGAACACAAATATATAAATGAATTTCTTGTAACACGTAACATTTTAAAGTTATGATAAATTTTAGTTTCATAAATGAATAAAGCCAGTATGAAAATTTCAAATCGGACGTGTATGTACCTACATATTTTGTCCCTATTCAGATACATGCAGATCGCGCCTTCAGACAATCGGACGAACAATAAAATTGGAAACGCCTTGCGCCCGCTTCCGACTCGGATGACCGATCCTACTATCGGATCAGTGGCGTATTTGAAAATTCAGCGCCCCGGGCGTGTAGGGTTTGCCGCCCCATAAATTAACGGAAAAAGAGCAAAACATTTAATCATAAAATAAAATCCAGCAGTTTGTTGATGTGAGCTGCGAATGATGATAATTAATGAAAAAATTAAACAAAAAATTGTTAATTAAAAAAATCAGCCAAGTGCGAGTCGGGCCTCGCTCTTTCAGGGTTCCGTACATAATTATGAACAATATAATATTTTGGGTCTAAGAAATATTTAATTTCCGAGCTAGACATCGCAACAAACCGTGAAAGAAAAACCCAAAAAAATGTTCGTTTATTTTGGTCACAGCTTATAAACTATTTAATAAATCGTTGTTTTCAGTATTTGTTGTTTAAATAGAGCATATAGTACATAATATACTGAAATATCATATTCCCAACTAGTTTAGTTTTTGAGATAGCCCCCGTCACAAAAATGGTCTAAAACTGACAACTTTGATGGCCTCCCATTCCCTTATTTTTTGAGATAAAAATTAAAAAATGTACTCTACTTAATGAGCTCTAAACAATGATACCCCACAAGCTAGGGTAAAGAAAATTTTTTTTTTCCGGCTCCTTTTTCATGTATGGGAGCCCCCCTGAAAAATAATTTAATTCAATTTCTAATTCAATATTTGATTTTGGGTTAACGTTTTACACTAAATACCAAAATTTCAGGTTTGTAACTCATTTCGTCTGCGAGTTAGAGACCTGTGACCGGCGGACAGACGGACAGACAGACAGACAGACAGACAGACAGCCGAGTGACATTAATAGGGCTCCGTTTTTACCCTTCGGGTACGGAACCCTAAAAACTATGCTAAGTAGGCAATGTAAGTAGGTATGCTAGGGTGGCAAAGTAATTCATAAAATAATTGGCCAAGTGCGAGTCGCGCCTTCGAGTCGAGTTCTGTACATAATCATGAACAACATAATATTTTGGGTGTAAGAAATATTTAATTTCCGAGCTAGACATCGCAATTCGCAACAATTAACAAACCGTGAAAGAAACCAAAAAATGTACGTTTATTTTGGGTCAGAGCTTACAAACTACTTGATGAATCGTTGTTTTCAGTATTTGTTGTTTAAATAAAGTATATGGTGCATAATATACCAAAATTTCATATTCCTAACTGGTTTAGTTTTTAGGGTTCCGTACCCAAAGGGTAAAAACGGAGCCCTATTAATGTCACTCGGCTGTCTGTCTGTCTGTCTGTCTGTCTGTCTGTCCGTCTGTCCGCCGGTCACAGGTCTCTAGCTCGCAGACGAAATGAGTTACAAACCTGAAATTTTGCTATTTGGTATAAAACGTTGACCCAAAATCAAATATTGAATTAAAAATTGAATTAAATTATTTTTCAGGGGGGCTCCCATACATGAGAAAGGAGCCGGAAAAAAATTTTTTTTTCTTACCCTAGCTTGTGGGGTATCATTGTTTAGAGCTCATTGATTAGAGTACGAATATATATTTTTTTATTTTTTTTCTTAAAAAGTAAGGAAATGGGGGGTCATCAAAATTGTCAGTTTTAGACCATTTTTGTGACGGGGGCTATCTAAAAAACTAAACTAGTTAGGAATATGATATTTCGGTATATTATGTACTATATGCTCTATTTGTACAACAAATACTGAAAACAACGATTCATAAAATAGTTTATAAGCTGTGACCCAAACAAACGAACTTATTTTGCGTTTTTCTTTCACGGTTTCTTGCGATGTCTAACTCGGAAATTAAATATTTCTTAGACCCAAAATATTATATTGTTCATAATTATGTACGGAACCCTGAAAGAGCGAGGCCCGACTCGCACTTGGCTGATTTTTTAAGATAGCCACCGTCACAAAAATGGTCTAAAACTGACAATTTTGATGAAAATGTTTTAAGAAAAAAATAAAAAATATATAATATATTCATAGTTTACTTGATGAGCTCTAAACAATGATACCCCCAAGCTAGGGTAAGATTTTTTTTTTCGGCTCTTTTTTCATGTATGGCAGCCCCCTGAAAAATAATTTAATTCAATTTCTAATTGAATATTTGGGTTTGGGTCAACGTTCTACACTAAATACCAAAATTTCAGGTTTGTAACTCGAATGTCTACGAGCTAGACACCTGTGACCGGCGGTTGTTGTTGTTGTTCGATATGAAAAGTAGTATTTTTAACCCCCGACGCAAAAACGATGGGGTGTTATAAGTTTGACGAGTCTGTGTGTGTGTGTGTCTGTCTGTAGCGTTCAAACGGGTGGACCAATTTGAATGCGGTTTTTTTTTTGTTTGAAAGGTGAATTAGTCGAGAGTGTTGTTAACTATGTTTGATGAAAATTGATTCAAGATGGCCACCGCCACAAAATGGCAAATGTCGGGGGTTTTTAAATTTTTAATTTATACTTGTTAACTCGGGGAAAACCCTCCCCGTCTTGTCAAACAATCTACTATTTGCGATAGCTCAATTCTTGGGGAAGGTTATAGGCTATTCAGCATCATGGTGTTACGAGATTTTTAAAAACTTAAATACACGCGAACGAAGTCATGGACATGTACTAGTATTATATAAAATTATCGTGTCACAGTGTTTGTAACAAAATAGAAACAGCTTGGCCGATTCTTATGAAATTTTTTGTGTATATTCGGTAGGTTAGAAATTATTTTTCATACCCATATGTGATAAGAGTGGTCCACCCTAAAATCATTTTTTACTAGAAGTTGCCCGCGACTTCGTCCGCGTGGATTTAGGTTTTTAAAAATCCCACGGGAACTCTTTGTTTTTCCTAAGCCCCTTTGAACTCATACTGTTAAAAGTCGCGCATTAAAATCATTAAAATGGAACTACAATAATGAGTATTAATTTTTTAATAGCTCTTCCCATCACTAAAGCTTCCCCAATGAAAGTCCCATCAAAATCAGTTCAGCATTTTGGAGACAGACAAACACAAATTTTAATGTACCTTAGATGATAATCCGGACGTTCAAAGGTTTCTGTACCATCCGGGTTCCAAGTTATATGAAATACTGAGGGTTGTGATGGCTATAATTTCAAAACTACAAAACCGATGACCTTGAAATATAAAAGAATAAATGATTGGACCACGCGTTAACAATTTACAGCTAAGTACGTACACATTTTTACTTTAATCCCCTCTCCCAAGGGAACCGTGCTGAATTTCGGGTTAAAAAGTATCCTATATGTTACTCCGAGTCCGTAGTATGAACTTAAATCATGTCAGGTTTCATTTCAATCCATTCGTAGTTTTTGCATGATGCGCGCACAAACATACAGACAAACAGATAAACAGACAAAAATTTCAAAAACAGCTTTTTACGTTCCATTACTTATCCCTAACACCTCCCAGTTATTATTTTGCAAAAAATCTTTAATGTACACAGATACGGCAAGTGTACCTACGATATGTATAGATTTTTGGACCAATTTTTTTATTTTTTTATGATTTGACTTTAAAAAATACATACAACTCTTTTTCACCCTTTTACTACCAACCCCTTTTTATCAAATTGATATACTTAGTGCATCTAATTAAAATAGATCTAAATTTTACTAACCTCCTCCGCTGTAATCTCTGCTACGTCATTGTCGGTTCGCCCGTATTTTTATTGAAAAAACTGTCAATTTTAGCTTTTTGTTTGACAAGCTTTTCTTCCTTGTGTTTTTTTTTCCTAAATATTTTCTTCTGTAAGCGTGGCCGCTTAATTTTTTTTTCGTAGAATCCATGTCTGATGATAATAACACTAACAGTAAACTTAGTCGGCAACGAGAACTGCTTGATAAGTTAAGATAATTTATATGTTCTCATTAACTCATAGGTAAGTATTCAAAGTCCAAAACAAAACTTAATAATTTGATGCGTTGATTAGAGACAAGTCATCAACTGAAGCACGATCTGCATTCTGCTTTCTGCATTACTCTCGACGCCGCCTGCGCCGTTCCGCGCCCCTCCGTCTATCTATCTATTATGAACCGAACGGTTTTTGACATGTGCAAATCCCGAATAGCCCCGAAGCTTCGAACTCTAGAGTCGCGCTCAGGATGCACGTCGTAGTGCAACATGTGGTCCGACCTGGCGACGGACATACCGCCGCCGCCCGCCCCCCGCCGCGAGGGTCAGTTATACAATAGCCCCGGTCTTGATGTCCAACTTACAACAAATAATGAGTTGTCTTTTTTGTTAATTAGGTAGGTTTTTTTTTCAATTTCTTGAGGCATATTTGTTAGTCAAAGAAGCTGAGCGAACCGCCCCTCGAACCCTGCCGCCCCGGGCCATGGCCCTTTTGGCCCTAGGGTAAATACGCCACTGTATCGGATCGGACGTGTATTGGGGAGGTTATGGAAAAATGACCACAGAACCACAGATAAATAATTAGGTACTATCTCTGTCAACCACGAGCCTGCCACGAGCACATGATACCTATAAGAAGTTCATAAGTGACCGACTTCATATGTTCATGACTCATGAGTCAAGACCACGTCACGACTGTCACGACTAGTCGTATCCGATAATTAATTTGCTTCCACAGTTCCAACTTATTGGGCATTTTTGGGCTTTCTATTTTCATGTAAACGGGCGGGGAACGAGGGCAGCTCCCCGCGCCTCATACGTTGCTCGCATTACTACCTTAGCTCATAGAGATAATAATATTATTATCTCTATGCCTTAGCTTAACGCGCAATAAACTTGTTACTTGTCAGTTGTCATTGCTACCCATGAAGTTGCTACCATTTGTTTATAGATACTTAAATCTATACATATCTATACTAATATTTCTATACTAATAAATAAAATTGAAGTGTATGTCTGTAATATCGAAATAACTACCTCATATTAAGCTCATATGGTTATTTAAACGCTACCATAACCGAATCACACGTTTTTAAAATTTTTGTCTGTCTGTCTGTCTGTTTGAACGGGCTAATCTTCGGAACGGCTGAACCGATTTTGACGGGACCTTCATATACAAGTAGAGAATTAACCAGGGAGTAACATAGGCTACTTTTTTAACCGACTTTCAAAAAAGGAGGAGTTGTGTTTTTCTACCTATGTACACCGATATCTCCGAGATTTCTGAACCGATTTGCGTAATTTTTTTTTTAATCGATAGAGAAACATTGCTACCCTGTTCTATAAAAAATTTGGATTCCAACTCCTCAATCCTGATGCTGTAGGGGACCTAATCCCCAAAACTAATGGGTTTTAGAAACATTCGGTTATTTAAATTGATATTGGGGGTACCAATTAAAGACTTAATTAATCTTTGAATGAACTCGAGTAGGTACATATCCAACTCCTCAACCCTGATGCTGTAAGGAATTGTATTCCGAAATCGTGGGGATCCCACGGGATTTTTCCGTTTTGGGGACGGGTTTCTACAGATAAACTACTTTTTGTTCTGGAAAATCAAAAGTACCCACGCGATTTTTAAAAACCTAAATTCACACGGGCGAAGCCGTGGGCATCATCTAGTCTATACTAATAAATAAAATTGAAGTGTCTGTCTGTAATTTCGAAATAACTACCACATATTAAGCTCATATGGTTATTTGAACGATACCATAACCGAATCACACGTTTTTAAAATTTTTGTCTGTCTGTCTGTCTGTTTGAACGGGCTAATCTTCGGAACGGCTGAACCGATTTTGACGGGACTTTCACAGACAAGTAGAGGATGAACCAAGGAGTAACATAGGCTACTTTTTTAACCGACTTTCAAAAACGGAGTTGTGTTGAAATCGGTAAATACAGATGTTAAAAACGCCCTGATAGGTATTTTCGCTGCGCGCGATCGCGACGGCCGACGCGGACGCTCGCGCTCCCCACGCCCCTGCGCCCTGCGCCCACCGTACGCGGTACCGCGGTACGCCGCCGCGCGGCGGGGGGCGGGTGGACCAGAAATCTACTTATCCCTCAGGATTTGTGAAAAATCGAAATTCACGCGGGCGAAGCCGCGGGCAAAAGCTAGTATATAATAAAATCGTAGTCGGATGGGGATAAGTAATGGTATAAGGAACGTAAAAAAGCTATTTTTGAAAATCTATATAGGTATAATTTACTAAAGCGGAAGAGTTTGTTTGTTTGAACGCGCTAATCTCAGGAACTACTGGACCGATTTCAAAAATTCTTTCACCGTTGGATATGTACGTGATCCTGGAGTGCTATAGGCTATATATTATGTACCACGGGCGAAGCCGGGGCGGACCGCTAGTTTTGAATATGTTCATACTACGGAGTAACATAAAGGATGCTTACTTTTTATCCCGGAATTCAGCACGGTTCCCTTGGCAGAGGGGACGATTCAAAATGTGTACTTAGCTGCAATTCATGAACGCGAAGTCCGATTTCATTCATTCTGTTTTTTGTTAGAAAGGAAATAAATACTTTAAATATTGTTCTGTAAATATTTCAAGGTCATCGGTTTTGTAGTTTTTTTTATTTTTATTCAACTACAAGTTAGCCCTTTGCATCATCAGGTGAGATTGCAGTAGTCTAAGATGGAAGCGGACTAACTTGGAAGAGGTATGCATAGTGATCGGTTTCTACACGGCATCGTACCGGAACGCTAAATCGCTTGGCGGCACAGCTTTGCCGGTAGAGTGGTAACCAGCCATGTCTTAAGTCTCCCACCAGACCAAACCAGAGACAATTTAGAAATTATAAAATCTCAAATTGCCGGGAATCGAACCCGGGACCTCCCACTTATAAGACCAAAGCGCTCAAATTAATAGTTCAGAAATTACAGTCATCACAACCCTCAGTATTCCATATAACTGGGAACCCGGATTGTAGAGGAACCTTTGAATGTCCGGATTACATCTGGGGTACATTAAAATTTGGGTTTGTCTGTCTCCGGAATGCTGGACTGATTTTGATGATACTTTCATTGGGAACTTTAGTGATGGGAAAGAGCTATTAAAAAATTGTACGACCTTTAAAAGTATGAGCTGAAAGGAGCTTAGGAAAAACAAATAAGTAGGTATTTCCCGCGGGATTTTTATCCACGCGGACGAAGTCGCAGGCATCCTCTAGTAAAATAATAATAAGACATTTGTGCACTTTACGCTAAGAAGTTTATTTTTATATGCACTCTTAAAGTGCGCTTACACCTAACAAGAAAAAATCGCCATAACATAAATAAAACCCATCTCAAAATGGGCTGAAACATGGTGGCGACTGTTTCTAAATGAGGTGATCATATATCGCGAGAAGACGATCCTTCACATCTTACATATTTGACAAGAACAATTGAGCCTGTTCCTGGACCCTTCTCATTTTCTTGAAACTTTTTTTGCTCTCATGATTTTTCTTCTCAAAATATGTAATTTGGTTATTGATTCTTTTTATAAGTGTCATTCTGGTCTTCTTCAGAACCATATCTACCGGTTGGGAGCGCAATAATCTTCTGTGATAAAACAGTAACTTGTTCTTGGTTTTAGCCATAAGAGGTGTCGTTATAGCTGTATTAGATTGACAATAATTATCATCACTTGCATTATTTACGTTTTGTTGTAAATGTTGGATGTTAATCTTATTGTTGTGATTAACTGTAGGACTCTTAAAAAATTTGTTGTTGCGTATCTTTTTCAATGCGGGCGCTGGTCTGGAATAGTAATACTTATTGAGTAGTTCCACATAGTCATTTCTCTCCAGAGCCGTGAAAATGCAATGGAAATGTTCACCAATCTCTTCACGCAAAGTTAATGGTATATTTTTCTGTCTAAAGCTAGTGAGTCTCTCCTGTAAGAGACGCAAAGCATTCAAATGTCTCGAACCACCCGCAAGGCCAGCTTGCCCGAGTAGTACCATGTTTAGTTTTTTCACCATGTCATTCATATTATTTCTACTATTCGACAGTTTTACGGGGCTTATAGCCTTGTCCTTTAAGAGTTGTTGATGTCGATTTTGCAGATAAACTAACTCCCTATATAGAGCCTTAGGATCTCCCAAATCAGTTTTCAGAGTTTCAAAAGCTCTGTTAAGTTTCCGCAACACATTGTTCCTATTCTTAGGTATGTCATTACTCATCTTATTTTGCTCAGTAATTGATTGCTGAGTAATATCAGCTTCACTTTCAGATACAGCTCGTTCTTTATTTTGCTTTGTACTGATCCAATCTCGGAGTTCTGTTTGAAAAGCTTCTTGATTTCCCACTGTGCCTTTTATGCTCAGATAAAAAGTTATGTTCTCACTTTCAAGACTGACATTATTCTTTTTGATAGCTTCTTTCATCCATGTATCACCCTCCTCCGTTTTTAGCTTCTCTACAATTTCTTTAGGGATGTAAATTCTAGCTGAAGTGACAACATCGCTCGTATCCGACACTTCATTATCTTGTATGATTTGTCCTCTTATGTCATGATTTTCAGATGTTATCGGGATAACGTCTGGAGATTTATTTGTGACTTTACTTTCTTCAACTGGTGCTGTTTCAGCATTTTTGTTAAGTTCTGTCTTATCTTTATTAGGTATAGCAGCTTGTTCTTTGTTTTCTGGAGTTTTCTTTTGTAAGCTGTTATTGTTATTTATCGGGCTCTTATTTCTTTGGTGTATTTCTGTGTTGTCTGGTGTACTGAAATTCATTTTTTTATTCACATGCATCGCATGGTTTACAGGTGATTTTGACTGTCGTTTGAGTCCATCATTCTTTAGTGATCCAGAAGAATCATTCGGATTTTGTGGGACATTTCTCTTGTAATGTTTAAAGCCTTGATTTGGAGTGTTTTGAGTGGCATCGTTGTTGCGAATTGGTGAATAGACAGGTCTGTATACTGCAACATAGGGTGAATTGATTGGTAGGCCTGAGAATGGCAGAGTGATTCGGCAGGTGTGGACAAAATGACCCCGGCGCGTGCATCCACTGCAGAATATTTGATAGTGTTTCTTTAACTGACGATTCTCCTCCAGAGGCATGTCCAGGTTGGTCTATGAACAAAATTAAATTATTTAAAACATTAATAACGGTTATGCCAGATGAATGGGATATTTTAAAAATTTTATTAATTTAAAGATATACCATATGTGGGAGGTCCTGGGTTCGATTCCCAGCAGGAGCATTTGGGATTTTATAATTTCTAAATTGTCTCTGGTCTGGTCTGGTGGCAGGTTTCAGTCGTGGCGGGTTACCACCCTACCAAGCGGTACTGCCAAGCGATAGCATGTAGAAACTGAAGTTAACCCACTTCCATCATAGAATGCATCATCACTTGCCATCAGGTGAGATTGCAGTGAAGGACTAACTTGTAGTTAAATAAAATCTTGTCATTCTTGCTAATTTTAGAAGAATTAATTATAAAAACTTACAGTATTGTGATAGCGACGCCACAGATCCGGGCAGTGGCTCGCCGGATGTCCGTTTTGTCCGCATTCGATGCATCTTATAGTGTGCCAGTTGCAGCAGTTGCGGCACATATTCGTGTACAAATGGTTTGGTGATCCACACTGAAATGAAAAACGCCATTTTAATTAAATTTAATGGATGGAATATATGTTTCTGTCATAATAAGAACTTACATTTACACAGATCTTCCTCGGACATCGTGGCTCAAAGTGTCCAGCTGATCCACACATATAGCACACAGGTGGTTTAAATCTACACGTGTCGTCACGATGTCCAACACGATTGCAGTAATTACATCTGTGGAATAAAATAAATGTATAGGTAGGCAGTTGTGATATAACCGTACTTAAAATAAAAGTAAAAACTCTATGGTGACCTATTTTATCTACTGAGATCTCTTGGTACTTGGCAAGCAGATGAAACTTACGAATATGAATACGTTTTTTTTTATTCATTCCCAAGTTAGCCTTTGACTGAGATCTAAAATGGAAATGGGCTAACCTGGAAGAGGTATGACAATTTTTATTAACCCTTGATCGGTTTCTACATGGCATTGTACCAGAACTTGTAGCCACAACTGAAGCCTCCTTCCAGCCCATATCTGAGACAATTTAGAAAATATTAGTTCCCAAATTGCCCCTGTTGGGAAACGAACCAGGGACCTCCCACCTATAAGACTACAGTGTTCACCACTGCCCAAGGGAATATTAATATTAGATTGATAAACTTACGTAGTTTTTCGTTTTGAGAATGAAGACATTTTGTCTTTTGGATCAATAACCCACAGATTCTTGTCTCCTTAAATAAAAACAAAAAATTTTAGTAACTGCGTAAATATAAAGAGTTATAGTACACTACAGTTATGTATTTATTAAATCAAACTCTAACTACTATGTATTTGTTAGATCAAACTATAAATTGAATACAGGGATTAGTTCCCTGTTCAACTTTAACACTCAACGCAACTAAACCTGTATAAAATAGTATAATGCATAGCCATAAAATTCAGAGATAGTAAAATATATCATCAACATTATCAACCCATTACCCGCCCACTACTCTGGGTCTGGGTGGGTAGTATACAAAAATCAGGGTTTGCTTTTTAGTTTAAGCTATTTATTTTACTTACTTGACATATTTTTCTGTATCTCTCGATGGTTAAAATCTTCACCACCCCAACTCTCATTGTAGAACTTCTCCATCTCTGCTCTAAGCGTTGTAAGAGAATACCGCCGTTTCTTACAAACTTTATTATTGCCTTTCAAATTGTCAAAATCGAGATCTTCATTCAATATAGCGGGTATTTTGGTTGAACCGCATATCGGGAGGTCTTGTAAGAGTGTGTTTTCATTGTAACTGTCAAGTTCTGTGAAACCAGTCACGTTCCCCATCACAATATTCTCAGTAATCATTATATTTTTATCCTCCGGTTCTGTCAAGTCAATGATACTTTTGTTTAAAGTGTTGTTTTTTGTGTTTGAGGTGTCAGTGTTCTTTTTTGTAGTCTTAGGAGTGGCTGCAATAGAACTTTCTGTTTCTGTGCAACTGCTGTTGCTATCAGATTCTTTGTTAACACTGACAACTTGTGGTGTATCTTTGATAACTTCAGATTGATCTGATTCATACACATCTATACTAGACAAACTTTTATCTGGAACTGAGAAGGGGTTTGGGAACTTATTACCCTCATTAGTAGACTGATTGCTATCTGAATCGTAAACATCTGCATTAGGTACACTTTTCTCGGACACATGGTAAGATTTTGTTTTTTGCCTTTTATTCTTGGCTTTGCTTTTTGGTGTCGCAAAGCATTCGTCTACAGATATCGGTGTAGAATTTACAGATGTGTTCGGAGTTGAAGTGTCCTTGTTGCGTTTCTTTTTCTTTTTCCGGGGAGGCGTCTGAATGAGGAGGTCAGCACCGTGCAAACTGAAGTCAAAGCTCTGGTTGTTGGCGTGTTTTGAAGATATGTTAAGCGCTATGCAGTCACCGCGGATGAACTCATCGGAGACGGATGAAACAACTGATGGCACAGGACTAGTTGTTACTTCTCTGTTACCAATTTTACTCTCCTGATGTTTTTCAATAGCTTTTTTTTCGGCAGAGCCTATTGAAATAGCAACTGTGTCTTCGTCTGAGCTGTCAATAGTAATGGTCGGTTTTGGAGGCAAAGCCACTTCGATCACTTCATCATCATCACTCGATTCAAGCTCAAAAACGTGAGGTGAGTCATCATTCTCCAGTATCTCCACAGTTTTTCTAATATTCTTGGGTACAGGCTGCTGGAAAATTGATAATTCTGGAGAAGTTGAAACATTACTTTCGTCACCTTTTTTATGTTGACTGTCCAATACATTCTTGACATCAGGGGCTTGCACTGGCTCTTTAGGAGTGTTAATCTTTTGATAAGGCGTGTTTCGTTCGGTGTTATTGTGCCAGTAACGTCGCAAGCCACTGTTTGTTACATTGTTGACGTTGTTTGAGTCCTTCTGATTTATAGCAACGTTTGTCTGTGTTTGGTCAACATAATGTAACATAGCATACATTCGTCCTTCCAACTCATTTTCGCTAAGCTCCTGCAATTGAAAAGAGATTGCAAATCAAGCATGCACTGTTGCAAAGTATTGTGACACAACAAAATATGGTAACCTTATCACGTACCTCTGCCATGTTTTCGTCGGAAATATAGGTCAAACAGAAGGTAATACGAAATCAACATAATCGAAAATTGTAAGGAGAACAATGATTAAGCTGCTATGGGCATTGAAAATAAAGAAAATTAGAATTTGTATTTATTATGGTAAGGACACGTTTGACACTCCATTTCGAGCACCACAGAACAAAAATACTGTCGAGCACAGTGACAGACTATGATAATTAGTGATGTGCGGAATCGATTATCAATAATCGATTAATCGATTATTAAAATGATCGATTGCAATCGATTATGATTTTGCATAATCGATCATGATCGATTATAAAGATATACGTTAATTACCAAACTTTACTACCAGCTTTCTGTTATTATACTAGCGGCACGCTATGATGGCCGGTTTGACACATTACAATAGTGATGTGGAATGTCAATTTATTCTCGAACAAAAAACAATTAAGTTTTGTTTTTGTACCTGATTAAATAGGTTTAATAAAACAAAAATGTATATGTTTATTTAATTTATTTGAACGAACTGAATATTTGAACGAAAATGAATATACATACTTTATATGCACACAAGAAACATATGAATACAAAAGATACCAAAAAAGGTGCCACAAAAGGCCATAATTAATCAGATTCGTCCATACTACTATTTTCACTGTCGTCACTGCTATCATCACATACATTAATAATTATATGTTCGTTTTCTATAATATTATCTATTTTCACATCTCTTTCATAATCTTCCCTTATTAATTTAACAGTTCTATTCACAACCTTTTCCCAGTCTCCTTTAGTCACATGTTCACAAGCTTCTTCTAATAATTTTAGCATTTTTTTTGTGGTAAATGGGGGTTCTGTATTGTGTCTTGCAGCATATCCCTTAATTTGAGCCCACACCAACTCAATCGCATTATACTCACAATGGTAAGGCGGTAACCGTATAACTCTGTGCCCATGTTCTAATGCTATTTCGTCAATGACGTATCGGATCTTGGTTGGTTTGTTTTCTTTTAAAAGACGTACTAATTCCGCTTTTAACATATTCATGTTTGCATCTACGCCATTTTTACGAAGCCATGCGACGATATCAGCTTTCTTTTGGGATTGGGCAGGTGGCTTGTCAATTTGCATCGAGTGGTATGGGGCGTTGTCCATAATTATAATAGATGGTTCAGGGAGGCTACACAACATTGAGGTAAACCATTCAGTAAACTTTTCTCCATTCATGTCTTCATGATAGTCTCCAGTGGTTTTTGACGCAAAAGCCATGAGAGAACCTTCGACAAACCCGTTGATGGTTCCGGCGTGACAAATTATAAGTCGCGATCCTTTTCCTACAGGAACTTTGGAAGTAGATGCTGCTGTGTCATCGTTCCAAGAACGGCCTACAGTATGGTTAGCATTAAGCCATGTTTCATCCAAGAACACAACATTTTGCCAATTTTTGATTTCTTTCACTTGCCGTAAAAAAGTATACCTTGCCATCGCTATATCAAATCTTTCCATCAATATTTTGCGTTTGTTACATTTTTTGTATCGAAATCCAATGGTCTTCAAAATCTTCGTTAAAGAACTTTCCCCACCGAAGAATAATCCAGCTTCCTTCAGTGAATGCACCAACTTTTTTCTTGTTGGATACTCCTTCTGTAAATAGTAGCCATAAACATGTCTTCGGATAGCATCGGCATCAAAGCTATCGATGCCTACGACTGGTTTTGCTCGTTTTCTCTTTTTTGGTGTGTGAAGTTTATTTTCTTCTGTGCCAGTCTCGCCATATTTTTTTTTAGTTATCCGTCTAACAGTTCGTTGTCCAATATTAAGCGCATCAGCTACGCGTTCAACCACTGAAGTTATAGGTAAAATTGGCCCTCCATTTTGAGCTTCACGATCGAAATAGTTACGAAGGCGTATTACGAACTCACGTGTCTGACTATTTAGAACAGTTCTCTGCGTACGTTCGGTCATATCGACGAAATCCACAACAAAGGGCTTGAACAGAGTCCAAATTAACGAGCAAGGGTCAACAGTAATGCAGTATCAATATTTGAAATCCAAAGCCAGGTCAAAACTATATCACAATCGCATTGTACTGACAGTTTATACTTTTCGAAGCAACGTCAATTCGAAACTGCTTTGTTTTGCATTGAGCATTGACGCGAGTTTGCCGGAGGTAGTAGTTGTGCTAGCCAGCGATCCTATGTGACGATCGTATTAGATTCCATTTTTAAAAATTTATTGATATTTTTTTGCGATTTCAGAGGTTTGTCCACATAGTGAAAATTGTTCATATTCACAAGTACATTCACCCCTTAAATGGTGCAAACTGATTTTTCTACACTTGTATACATTTAAGAAATCAATTTAATAAATAAATTTTGAGTCCTAAACCTAAAACTACATTCGATAAAATTTATGAATCTCTGCACATCACTATCGTCAATAAAGTAATACAATTATTTCCTTCAAAGTCGTTATCAATTAATACGGAACTTCATGAGCGGACAAACGTCAAACCGGCCATCATAGCGTGCCGCTAGAGTAATTTGCTTGCTAAAGTATAATATGATTTGGCAACCCTATCATTGCAAAAAGGGGATTCCCTCAAAGTTAGTTTTAGGCTTTGTTCACACCAAACGGATAGTCAGCCGCCGACTGTGAGCGAGCGTTATGCAGCTTACAGCTTTTTCATACATAATCAACTTTTCGAACACACCGAACCGACGATATGCCTTTACCAACTGTAGTGAAATTACCCCCGCTATGAGTATTTATATATGTACAAGCTGTGCCCCGCGATGTTACCCGTGATTAATAAGTTTCTACACAAAAAATATTTGAACAAAATCATCTAAGAGTAACTTAGCAAAGAGAACGACAGCAAATTCATGCAAAAGCATACAAATGCATGCAACGACAGCAAACTATTGAAATAATTTGTTATGTGAGCGTGATGTAGGTACCTAAGAACAATCAGCGTTTAACAGCACCTATCTCGTTTTTGGAAGTCTATATCTATTTAAGTCCCTCAGGAACACTTTTCCGGGATAAAAAGTAGCCTATGTGTTATTTTCCAGGACATAACATAACTCCAAACCAAATGTCAGCCAAATCGGTCCAGTAGTTGCGGCGTTAAAAAGTAATAAACATACACACATACATACACACACACACAAACTTTCGCCTTAGTGTGATAAATAGGTACCTAATAGGTATGTATATTTAATTTTGATCAATTACATTATTTTTTAATTAATCTATTTAATTTTCTAATTACAATTTCAAAAAAGGGGTTGTTTCATCTTGGGTTAGGTTCTTGTACAGTATTCCAAAAAATAGTATAAAATCATAGAAATCAAAGTAAAATACGCTTTTTTGCAGTTTTACAGTGATTAACTGTCGCGATATAAAATTAATAATTGCTTACATAATGTAGAATAGCAACTCTTGAAGTGCGTCCATCTGCTTCTTTGTCTATGATTGTAATCACATTACGTCATCTTAATGTCATTTCAATTGTCAAATGTCAATTGTAATTTGTAATTTCTTAAAATATCTCGCGATATAAAAGTAATAAAATATAATTATTCTAAAGTATCTTTTCCTGCGTATTTAAAGTGTTTTTTCGTTGTTTCTTTTGATGATACTGGATATTTTTCTAAAGACCCCGGCATTCCTTTGGACTTTTCGTGTTGCACACCCATTAACTTGGCTCGTATCTGTCTCAAACAAAACATTGGATCACCGTTTTGTTGGACTTCGTGTTTCAACGCTTTCACGCAACTATATTTATCAGGTATGTAACTATATTACTACAGGTATATTAATTATTCTACTTAGATCACACTGCAAAAAGATAGATTCATGTAATGTTCTCAAATAGTAGGTTTAGCTTATAATAGTGTCTAGTGGTTTGTTGTAAAACCAAATGATTTAAACTACCTGTATTATTATATAATATTATATATTTGATATATAATTATATATTTTGATTATCTGATTATGATAGTACTATCCACAATTGTATTGTAATACTAACTTAGTAGGTACATAATAAAAATTGTTAATGTAATACATAAGCATTTTTGCAAAAACTGACTGTTACCAAGTTTTATATTGAATAATATTCTCCATTCCTCTCTTCCTAAGCTTTTGCTAGGGAGCAGGGACAAATAATAGTAATAGTAATAGTCAAGTAGGGATCGAACCTACATTCTAGTAGATTTTAGTCCCCCATACAAGCTGTCAAGTGCTTATGAGCACGAATAACTCAATATTATGTTTATATACAAACTGTAAATAAAATAAATAAATACATAATAATAAATAATGACTAGACAAATGACATGATAGATCCCCTATTGACAATGTAATAATAATTAAACTCCCCATTATGTAGATACTATAATGTAAACTGTATTTTAAGTAGATAAATGTGTCCAATTCTGTTGTACACAATCTCTAAATCTAAACTAAAATGACAGGTCTAAATATATTCCTGTCTCTTTCACAATCCTCCCTGCTGAAGGGGATAGTACTATTTTTAAACCTGTCAATTTAGTTTAGGTTTAGAGATTGTGTACAACAGAATCAGCCACATTAATGGCATTATGTTTACTGCTAGAAATGAGACTTTCTGCTATAATAAAGTTAACCGGAGTTTAGATGAGCTATTTTTTCAATTAATTAATATTTTTCAGATTCCAAATAATGCATTAGTCTGTTACAACTGCTGGTTGTATGTGTATCGACTCGTACAAGACAGGTCAGGTGAAAATACTGCATCTGTAAACACCTATGTGTGTGAATGGTGCCCAGCATCTTTAAACAGGAGATGACCTCATTTTTTCGCTGAAGGTCTTGAGAGAGATCTAATAGCAGAAATAATCACTCCGAGACAGGTAATTCTTGATTATTATTTTGTCCTTTTCATGAGTATTGGTGTATGCATGTATACCACTTTACATGCCAGATCTGAGTACACATTTTCTCTATGAGGGTCCGACTCTATGAGGTGGGGAGCGCTCTTCCGTCGCATTACTGTTTGTGCAGCAAGGGCATGTGTACTCAATGTCTGCCCGGTAAGAAGTGCACTGCAGCATGTTGGACGTCTAGCCTTCGATACATGGCCCTCGTAATGATGATGATAGGTTGAGAAACTTACTTCTTCACGCGTCTCATGTTTTGCTGATTAGTGGTCATTGGATTATGGAATTCTCAGTGTGGGTGAATTTTCAAGATGTAATCCATCTACCAGATTAAATTATATAACTTATCTTTTATTCTTTGTAGATTCCACTAAATAGCAGTGTTTGCTATGCATGTTGGGCGAGTGCTCACAGAAACGTACATCACCAACAAAGCAAGGAAACAGAGCAGTTGCAAAGACCAGGAATATCTAACCAGCGTACAAATGAATGCACATATTGTAGGGTATCACTATTCCAACGACAAACATGTTTGTTGGGTGAAGGACAAGAGAGATATAGCGGGATGATGCGCATACAATGACCATAGTCTGGTACTTGAGCTGGGCTCAGCACCAACAGATAATTCATGCACGAGCTTCGTTCTTAAATGACATATTATTAATAAGAGAAGAGAATGAATAAAGAAAATAATGTAAAAGTATTGTTTTATTTATTATTTTTATTATAAAATATTATACATAACCTGCATATTTTATCTATTTCAAAATGTTAATAATTAATTCATAGCAATACAAGTACCATATTAAACTCACTAATGACTCGTCTGTCTCAACCCTTTTTTACAATTACCTACTACTAGGCATAGGTCGCCTCAGAATAAGAAGGGTTTTGCCATAGTCCAACACGTTGACAGGTTCGCAGTCTTCATACACATTGGGAACATAAATAACTCTCAGGTGTATCAAAATAAAATTACATTCACTCTTTCACGTTAGTTGCATAGTAGTCACTGCGACATTGGCTTGGTAAGTAAGTATAACAATCAACCAACCAGTAGCAAGCACCCGCTTGACTACTCTTTCGACATTCGCTTCCACTATGGACAACGTCATTTTCTTTTGCAGAGTACCTATTATTTATTACACACAGCACACAAATAGGTTAAAGTATTTAAGGTAAAACAATTATAACTGAGGCCTGAGGTCCCACAAAAGAATTAATTAGTTATTTGACAGTCTGATTGGGATATCTGCAAAGGGGATGACGCCTCTTCCACTATAGAGATTTTTCATTATTCAACATTTTGAGAATACTCATAACTCCGCTAAGTTGTAAAAATAAAATATTTTGATCGACTTGGTGTTGAGGCCTTGGCGGTGACTTGGTGATTCCTTATTTTTGTGTAAAATGTCATCTGTCAATGTCATCAAGACGTGTTATTATGTGCACAGAACATATCTATGTTTACGTCACTGTCAAAACGGACGCCATGATGTTACGTTTTTATTTGCAAAATAATTTCGCGTCGCGTAAAAAGGGCTTTTTCATGAGAAATAAAGAAAAAATAATTACTATTTCTTGACTCCGAACATTATAAAATACTGTACAAATACCTGATCCAGGCTCCATATAAATTTGAAACAACCCCTTTAAAAAATAGTGTTTGTTTTTCTTTTTTCAGAACAGTCTAAAAGGTTATAATATAGATGTTGCTACTAAATGCAAGGGTTCAGAATTTTTTCCAGAAAGTAGAATTGTTTTTCAGTTCTTTCTAAGAATTATTTCATAATCGATCAATAATCGATTAATAATCGATTATTATTTTATAATCGATTAATATAATCGATTAATCGATTATCAAAATAATCGAATCGGCACATCACTAATGATAATCTATACATATAATAAAATCGTAGAATTGCCGTATCTGTACATTGAAGATTTTTGCAAAATAATAACTGGGGGATGTTAAGGATAAGTAATAGAACGTAAAAAAGCTATTTTTTAACTTTTGTCTGTTTGTCTGTTTATCTGTTTGCCTGTTTGTCTGTTTATCTGTTTGTCTGTATGTTTGTGCGCGCATCACGCAAAAACTACTGAATGGATTGAAACGAAACTTGGTACGATTTAAGTTCATACTACGGAGTAACATATAGGATACTTTTTATCCCGAAATTCAGCACGGTTCCCTAGGGAGAGGGGATGAAAGTCAAAACGTGTATTTAGCTGTAATTCAATAACGCGTGGTCCGATTTCATTCATTCTTTTTTTGTTAGAAAGTAGATACTTTAAAGATTACCGACTAATCTCTAAAAGACTGGTGTCGGGAAGGCCCTTCCTTTCCCTAATTCTGCTTCGCGTTATTAAGTCGTTGAGAGCCCCTATGGGCCCTTAGAGGGTTTACAATAATGAGTAAGTGATAACGAGTGGAAAGGAATGCCCCCCGAGTTAATTTATATCTGATGGAGTCATACCTTCGTAATATGCTGCGACGCGAGTCTGACTCCAGCCGGTCTCCTCGCGTCTTCCGCTCCCCCTTCTCCATCTTGCTCTAGCTCCTCGGCGACCTGCATGAGTAAGTTAACCATGACATCACTGTATGATGCCCCTAGTTCTAGAGAGAGTGATTATGTTATATTTCTTAAACGTGCGGTAGGCCATCCCACACCATCCCAATGACCCCGAGCCATGTTTCCCTGGGAAACCCGTAGGGGTACCCGGAGGGATTACGATATACGACCCCCGGCGCACCTTCCGGTAACCTCCTTTGCAGCGCTCAAACACTTATGAGCCCTACTAAGGGTAGAAGATCCCTCGTTGCAGCCAGTACTTAGTCCTTGACCACTTCCTAGCTGATCTAATACGCCCGCCAGGTCAAAGGCATGGTGAGGAGGACCTCCGTTTAAACTTTGGTTGGCCAACCACATCGAGAATAAATTCCCTATCACTGATCTAGATACTTAGCGTCCAGGCACTTAACGTCTAGATACTTAGCTTAAGTTATTCGCCATCCGCTCGGTGCTCGAAGAGATGAGTCTGCCAGACTTCGCCTCTGCTTGCATGTTGTTCTCAGGAAGAGATGGTCGTGCGTTGGCAGCGCTATTTAAATACCACTCGTGAATAACGGAAATAAGACTTGATGTGACTTTATAAATTCCATTTAAGCAAACCACGATATACTAACATTTAAATACGCGCGCACGGTACGGGATCCGAGCGGATTACATCGATACACGTTCAAAATGGGAATACCGTTCAGCCACCTTGTCGCGCCCCAATTCAAATGTACTATAGCGAATGAAAAATGACTGATTCGTAATAGCCACAGACTATAGAGCATAGAGCGAACTTCGAGCGAACTCTGCTAAATCACAGATAACATTACATTCATAAACTAAACACTGACCTTAGAGCAGTACGGCTAACTTTGCTCTTGTGCATTTCGCGAACGCATACGCGCTTCGCGACACACCCGGCCGGAACAAAAATTTATGACAGGCATAGTAAGTTACTCGTCCACTCTTTGATCTTCTCAAGAGCCTTCGTGGCAGCAACTCTCCTCGACCTAGTTCGCGGACATTCATCCTCCTTTCCATGGTTCCCTTCTAACTCTGCTCTCTCTGTACCAACAACATTTTCTGCAGACTCTCTGATTCCCTGATCCACTACTTCGACCTCTACGTCGTCTTGAACGGGTTCCTCTGTATGCATGGATGGTAAATTCTCTTCCTGATCCAACTCGTCTAAGACAACCGTGAGCTTATTTCCATTTTCCTTCAAAGATTCGCTTCCAGTTACAGGAGCCCGTTCGCTAGACTTCTTTCCTCCCATGAATCTCTCTTCAACCTCTACCTCTGATTCTTGGGCTTCAAGCGGGTATAAATGAGCTATTGACCTCGTAAATTCCTTGCCTCCAACTTTCACTATGGCCACTCTACATAAGCCATCACCTCCCCTTTTCAACGAAACGATTTTACCGACTCTCCAGGTTTCTCTATTTTTATTTTCCCCTTTTATCTGAACTATTTGTCCTACTGCTGGAGATAGTTTTGAGGTGACGCGTGGTTCTTTATGCGAGTGGTTATACCTTTCTCGAAGACTAAGCAAATATCTGTTTACGAACATTTCTTTGAACTCTTTTAGGATACTAAGACCTCTTTTCCAACTTTTTATAAGATCAACTTTAATCGACGTACCCCTTTCTAGGCAATTTTCCACTGACTCTTCTATAGTAATGCAACTTCCAGGAGTAAGAAAATCAACTGGTTTCAGAATTATGTCCAATTCCGAATCTACACATGTGAGTGGTCGCGAATTCAGCACTGTTTCAATTTCTTTGATGACCGTAGCTAACTGGCTATCGGAGAGCATGTGTTTTGCTAACGTACGCTTCATACAATTTTTAATTATTCCCATAAGTCGTTCGTAGAATCCGCCAAACCATGGCGCCAATTGCGGAATAAATTTCCATTGAATTTTGTTGTCAATACAATATCGTTTTGCGAGAATCTCTGCTATAAGTTTGAAATGTGTCGCATTATCTGATGTAATGAGTTTTGGAATCTTTCTACTTGCTATCATCCTTCTCAATGCTAATAACCCTTCCTCGGCTGTAAGATCTTGCACTAGTTCCAAATGAACAGCTCTCACCGCTAAACAAGTAAATAGACAAATCCATCTTTTTTGGCCATTCTTGACGAGCACTGGACCCATATAGTCTATCCCGATAAAAGTAAACGGTTTGCTGTAGCCTACTCTTTCTGCAGGTAGCGGTGGGGTAATTGGCAACTTAAACGGACCACCTCCGTGTTTAACACACCTTGGACATTTTTTCAATACTTTCTGCACTTGTGATTTGCCTCGCGGTATCCAGTACGACTGTCTGATGAGACTAAGTGTGTGATTTACCCCTACATGGTAATTATCACTGTGGACCTTCTTTATTTTTTCCGTAATACAAAGCGGTTCATTGTGACTATTACTGTTAACTTCTGCTAAATTGTCCTCTGCTTCCCGATTACTATCGCTTCTTCTGGAAGTATTCGGTAGAACCTCCCGCGCCGAGAGAAAAAAAGATTGCGTCTTATCTTTCATAGAGAACGTCCGATTGCTGGATTCCGATAAGAACTGAGGACCTTTAAGCCACCTTTCTTTGTCTTCGTTGGAACTCGTTGGTTTGGTCGCAACATCCGCCGGGTTTAATTCTGAGGGAACATACTTAATCACGAGTTCTTTATTACTTTTTATTTCCTCAACTTTTCTAGCCACGAACGGTGGTAGTAGTTTGTTAGATTGACACCACTCTATGACGATTTGGCTGTCGGTCCATAACGTTTGAAATCCTATTTTCATGTAAAATGCTTTTAAAACGGTTTTAATAAGCCTGCAACCGATAAGAACTCCTAATAACTCTAATCGTGGAATTTTTAAGTGTTGTTGATCCTTTATAGGGACTAATCTTGTTTTGCCGATAACAAAACTTCTTTTTGAACCATATGTTACATATACGACAGCAGCATATGCTTTGAGGGATGCGTCTGTAAAACAATGCAAATGATACTCTTCGCTTCTTACATTTTTTAAATAGCATCTTGATATCGATATTTTTCTAATAGTCTCCAATTCTTTCCTTATTTCCAACCATTCAACTTGGTTTTCTTTTGAAAGTGTTGTATCCCATTTGACTTTGGTCTGCCAAAGCTTTTGGAGAAATAGTTTTGCTGACAAAAGTTGCGGTACTGCTAATCCACAAGGATCGTATACCGACGCTATTACTTTTAAAACTTCACGCTTAGAATTCGCTTCTGTATTTATCTTGAATCTTAGGTGCAGAGTATCCTTCTTTAAATCCCATTCTAAACCCAAGATTTTCACTACTTTATCTTTAACACCATCGGGTATCTTTTCTAAGAACTGTCTCGAATTTGAACTCCAATCTCTAATGTTCATCGATATTCGTTGGAAAGTACTTTTCACTTCTTCATATAACTGTATTGCTTCATCTTGCGTTTGAACTCCGGTTACTAAATTATCTACATAGATATCCTTTGCAATTAATTGTAGGTGTTCATTTCCTTTACAAAGATGATGTTTAATTGTCGCATTTAGTAGAAATGGACTAGATATAACTCCAAAGGGTACTCTACAAAATCGTAAACATACTATGTTTTCTTTACTCGGTGGTTTCTGAATATCTTTCAACCAAATAAATCTAGTTACATCACGATCTTGTTCATGTAATCCTATCTGGAGGAATGCTTTCTCTACATCTGCTGACAAAGCAATATTATGTCTTCGAAATCTAATCAATATGCACGTCAAATCTTCTAACATCAACGGACCACAATAGAGACATTCATTTAAACTTTTATTACCTTTAACTTTCGATGAGGCATCATAAACGATTCTAATGGGTTTGCCCCTTTGAGCGACGCAGTGATGTGGCAAATAGTGTACTGGATGATTTACCTGTTCTTTATTTGATACTACTTCGACTATTCCCTTTGATACTTGTTCCTGTATAGCATTATTATAAGATTTGAGAGTTTCCTCATCTAAGCGCTTGATTAAATTTACTAAGCGACCAAATGCCAATCCATAATTAGATGTTAACGTTGGAGGATATTCATTCCATGGCCAGCTAACATAATATCTATCGTTAATTAATTTGGTAGTTTCATTAAATTTCCTAATAGCTTCTTCCTCTCTAGTAATTTTAGGTGAATCAGTTATACCGATCGACTCAAGCTCCCAAAGGAAAGCTATACTTCCTTGATCTAAAGGCATGTCAGGTTTGTTCAGTCCGAAATCTATCTCTGCTTGGAAATATGTAACAACCGACATATGTTCACTCTCTATCTCCTCATACGGAACCTGACCCGACAGTATCCATCCAAACTCGGAATCTACTAGATATAAATCCTCTTTTATTTTAATTCTCCTTGAACGAACAAATAAATAATAATAATCACACCCAATAAGAATATCAACTTGATTTGTTAACGATCCATCATCTGCAAGTTCTAATTTATTTTTCCACTTATTAAGTTCTTCGCTGTAGGGTACTCCCTGTGAAATCACTGGTACGATATTTACATAAATAATTTTCTTATCCTTAGATTTAGTTTCTAACTCTAGTCGAACAACTGGACTATTGAATTCTTGCGGATTCCTGGAACCAAAGGTATAAACTGATAAGCTTTCTTCCTTCTCTATTGATAAATTTAATTCTTTCGCTATCCGTTGGGTGATGTAAGACCTCTGAGATCCTGTATCGAATAGTATACGGCATCGTGTTCGACTAGACTCAACTCCTTCTCTCCTGACGGCTACTACAGCTGTCTGAAGAACCGTATGTCATCTTCTATCCACCGCTGAGACAGCTGCGAGTTCAGTTGTGGATGAGAATTTCTTTGGGCACAGAGCCCTGTGATGTTGACCCCGTTTTTTACAATGATAACAAGCTCTAATATCTTGACATTTCGAAATAAGATGGCCTCCTCGGAGACACCCGTAGCACTTATCTTTGATTACCTCTTTCCGCTCATTAGCGGTCTTATATTTTTCGCATCGGTCACTGAAGTGATCTCCATTACAGAATGTACAGAATGGTTTTATTTTTTTCCTCGGTACCTCATCTTCCGTCCTATTTCTTCTTTTAAAGGTTGTGTTTCGTGTCTGTCCTTCGGTATCCTTTCTTGGTAGAAAGCATCTCTTCTTCAGATTTTGAGGTTCTACTCTTCTGGGTCGTGTACTCCATTCATTTCTTCTATCATCATTTCTATATGGTGTCCTTTCCGTCCTGTGTGGACTATACTTTCGTTTGTTCTGAGTGATGTGTAACGCTTCCACGGTGTAATTTTCCGTTGCCTGTGTACTACTTATATGGGTAATTCGGTTAGCGTCCTCTCTGGCCGTGATTAGTTTCTCTAATTCTGCTCTTATCTCATTCACAGATTCGTCTTTAATTTTCAGTTTTAGTTCGTAAATGAGGTCTTCCGGAAATTTACTAAAAATGAGATGGCGTAGGTGATTATGGTTTACATCTTCACCTAGTGATTCTAAAACTCTTAGATGTTTTTCTATTTCATTGAGTGCTTTCCTACACGATGTTATTGTTGAATCCGATGTTGCCACTCTTGATAATGCCGAGTAATGCGCATCTATTAAATGGGAGTCTTTCCCGTATCTTTCCTTCAAAGTATTAATAGCGATGCTATAATTTTTATTTGTAGTGTCGAGGCCCTCAATAGCTTTCTTCGCTTCTCCTTTCAACGAGGCCTTAAGATACAACAGCTTATCTACGTCTGCTATATTTCTGTTGTGGATGTTCGATTGGAATTGATCCCAAAATTGGTGCCAGCTCAATATATCCCCATCAAATTCCGGTAAGTTTAATTTAGGTAAGCGGCACGATGTTGTCGTCTCCGCTGCTTTACTTACTGCTGAAGTATTGGTGTTGTTCTGAAATAATCTCAATTTGACTTCTAACTCCGCCAGAATTTCTTCTGCCTTAAGTTGGATCTCGCTAATCTCGCTTATCTCATCAACCGCTGGAACATTGACCATCCGAAAATAATTTGTTAAATCGCTATTGAACCTCGTCAAGAGACTTCGTAATTTAGTCTTAAGTACTTCCGCATTAAAGATCAAGTCAGTATTCAGAGAGCCGAGATCTGAAGTTTGATTTGAGAGAGTTTGTATTTGAGTAGCCAGAAGCTTTAGACGTGTTAGTAATAGTTCATCCATGATGAATCCTCTGTAACAGATGTTTGACTTGCATAGGCATTGCTCTCTTATGAAGAGAGAAAGAGAAAGAGAAAAAAAAATTAAAATCAAAATTAAAATTAAAAAATTCTAAATATAAGTATTTTATAATAATTTATGCGATTATTCACTTTTGATTTTATAGGTAAATACCATATTTTATAGTCGCGTACCTTATTGTCCTTGTCTATGATATGTTTACTTTGAGGTTGAAGCACACTCTATGAATGCCATGAAGTGTACCCGTTCCACTTAGCAACCGCTGTATCTGAATTTCATTAAAAAAAATAAAAATCTTGTTCAATCTCTTATACTATCTTCCAAAGATATAAGTCTGGACTAGCCCTTTGTTAAAATCTCAAAACAAAAAATTATTTCAAATTATTCAATTATTTAATTCACTCGACATGTAAGTAACCTACTCCTGTACTATGAATCCATATATTTAATTAATCATTTATTTTTGTATATATGAGGGGAATAGGCCCCTTAATATACAAGTCAAAACATCAAGACACCTGTTGGGGTATATGAACAAACAAATATGAATGATTCTCTCTTTGGGTTCGTTTGAAAAAGGTTGTTATTCGCTTCGCAAACACTACACTCAATTCTATCGCTCAATTTCTAATTTTAATTCTCTTAAACTTCTGCCATTATGTCTAGGATATCAATCTACTGTCTACGTTTATTGTTTAGATTCAAATCGTATCAAGATACCAATTAAAAGTAAAATCTGGGCGAGTAGTAAAGTAAAATTCTCTTACTAGTCTCTATATACATGCTTATTCAGAATCAAACTCAGTACTGATCCAAAATAACAAAAATAATTCATTTATCCTCATAATTAATTAGAATTCATCATTCACTGCCTTTTCTTTTAGACTTCGAATTATTCCATCTACATTTAATATTTAATTTCGTTGCACAGAGAAAAATTTCACGTTGTATTTTAAAGTTCCGCCATCTTTAAGTGTTACCCTTGAAATTATGGCGCTGCGAACTTTCTCTGTATCCGGTTTTAATTGTACGTCGTAACTATTGGAATATCACCTTTAAATAAATAACAATTAAAATTAATATTATTCACCAAACTTATATCCAAAATTAATAAAATTAGTTCGAAGTTCGCTCATACTTATTGGATATTATCTTTGGCAACTCCGGCCCTTTCGTCTTTATCAAGTTGGTACTAACCCGTTATTCTGTTGAAAAAAAAAAGACCACGTCCGCTCTTGAAAATTCGTATCATAGTATACACCATAGAGTTGCGCGGGCAATTTGACCTCTCTACACTAACTTGTAAAAATCAATGCTGCCAACGTACCTTTTGCCGTTTTCCCTCGCTTTTAAAGTTGAAACTGCGACCATGTGCCGCCTCGCGGCGAACAGCGTAACCTCGTACGGCTAAATGCTACAAAAAGGCGCACACCCTACCCACTATGTTTTTCACATAAAAATTTGTTGAATTTCTCTATAGGTAGGTAGCAACAATCTTTATAGCCTGGCACCTTGTTTCACACATTTAAAATAAAGATACTTCGACGCCATCTTTTACACAATTTGGGGAGCGGAAACGACTTGGTATTTTTAAATCTGGTATGACTCCACGTGCTGAAAGTTCCAGTCTCTTTTACTAATCTCTATACAATCCACCATTATCGGATTCTTTTACAAAATCACAACACGACTCCACCATATCGGGTTTTTTTTTTTTTTTTTTTACAAAATCACAGCACGACTCCACCATGTCGGGAAGGCCCATCCTTTCCCTAATTCTGCTTCGCGTTATTAAGTCGTTGAGAGCCCCTATGGGCCCTTAGAGGGTTTACAATAATGAGTAAGTGATAACGAGTGGAAAGGAATGTCCCCCGAGTTAATTTATATCTGATGGAGTCATACCTTCGTAATATGCTGCGACGCGAGTCTGACTCCAGCCGGTCTCCTCGCGTCTTCCGCTCCCCCTTCTCCATCTTGCTCTAGCTCCTCGGCGACCTGCATGAGTAAGTTAACCATGACATCACTGTATGATGCCCCTAGTTCTAGAGAGAGTGATTATGTTATATTTCTTAAACGTGCGGTAGGCCATCCCAGCACCTCCACCATGTCGGGAAGGCCCTTCCTTTCCCTAATTCTGCTTCGCGTTATTAAGTCGTTGAGAGCCCCTATGGGCCCTTAGAGGGTTTACAATAATGAGTAAGTGATAACGAGTGGAAAGGAATGCCCCCCGAGTTAATTTATATCTGATGGAGTCATACCTTCGTAATATGCTGCGACGCGAGTCTGACTCCAGCCGGTCTCCTCGCGTCTTCCGCTCCCCCTTCTCCATCTTGCTCTAGCTCCTCGGCGACCTGCATGAGTAAGTTAACCATGACATCACTGTATGATGCCCCTAGTTCTAGAGAGAGTGATTATGTTATATT
This sequence comes from Melanargia galathea, assembly GCA_920104075.1. Lineage (NCBI taxonomy): Eukaryota > Metazoa > Arthropoda > Insecta > Lepidoptera > Nymphalidae > Melanargia > Melanargia galathea. The sequence goes on along the minus strand of OV049859.1, from coordinate 3,699,881 downwards.
TCTTAAACGTGCGGTAGGCCATCCCACACCATCCCAATGACCCCGAGCCATGTTTCCCTGGGAAACCCGTAGGGGTACCCGGAGGGATTACGATATACGACCCCCGGCGCACCTTCCGGTAACCTCCTTTGCAGCGCTCAAACACTTATGAGCCCTACTAAGGGTAGAAGATCCCTCGTTGCAGCCAGTACTTAGTCCTTGACCACTTCCTAGCTGATCTAATACGCCCGCCAGGTCAAAGGCATGGTGAGGAGGACCTCCGTTTAAACTTTGGTTGGCCAACCACATCGAGAATAAATTCCCTATCACTGATCTAGATACTTAGCGTCCAGGCACTTAACGTCTAGATACTTAGCTTAAGTTATTCGCCATCCGCTCGGTGCTCGAAGAGATGAGTCTGCCAGACTTCGCCTCTGCTTGCATGTTGTTCTCAGGAAGAGATGGTCGTGCGTTGGCAGCGCTATTTAAATACCACTCGTGAATAACGGAAATAAGACTTGATGTGACTTTATAAATTCCATTTAAGCAAACCACGATATACTAACATTTAAATACGCGCGCACGGTACGGGATCCGAGCGGATTACATCGATACACGTTCAAAATGGGAATACCGTTCAGCCACCTTGTCGCGCCCCAATTCAAATGTACTATAGCGAATGAAAAATGACTGATTCGTAATAGCCACAGACTATAGAGCATAGAGCGAACTTCGAGCGAACTCTGCTAAATCACAGATAACATTACATTCATAAACTAAACACTGACCTTAGAGCAGTACGGCTAACTTTGCTCTTGTGCATTTCGCGAACGCATACGCGCTTCGCGACAACTGGATCGATTTTGATGGGACTTTCATTGGCGGATGTTTATATTTTGATCTACCTAAACATCCGCCAGTGAACTTTTATCAGTTTTTAGCATGATAGGAGCTTAGGAAAAACAAAATGATTCCTACGGAATTTTTAAAAACCAATATAATATATCCACGCGAACGAAGTCGCGGGTATCCGCTCGTAATTAATAATTAATATGCTCATTATAGGCTCAAATATGCTAATGATGTGCTGCTACTAATGATAACAAGTATCGATACTAATACTTTCACTCGACACTGCACCGTATCGGAGAAAGAATCGATTATTGACCGTTTGACATGGTACGTTTATACGACATTACAGATTTTATATTCTGTGGCTCAAGTCAAAGAGGCTGGTTGGAGCCTAGATACCTACCTATACGCATAAATCATTGCATTTTAAATCCCTTAATTCATCACAGTGCAAGTCATCCTATAATGAACGAACTATACCTTATATTATGAGGTAGGTAATGTTCGTACAGAAGGCTCTCATTGACGTTTAAATAAAAAGCGACACTAGATAAAACGGAATAAAGTGCAGTTTAGCTCGCACAGTAGAGTATTATAATGTCGATACGGATATTCTGAATTGAAAATACATCTTATCGTACGATAACTTACCGAATCGATCGATAATTATGTTAACGAAGTGTTCAAATCGCCCAGCCCCCAGGTATACTAAGGAACTAAATTGAGCGCTCCTAGTCGTGAACTATTATCATAGAGATAATAATAATAAGTAGAGTTGGCATACCTACCTTAAAAACGTGCCAAAAATACACTCACACACGCACAATCCTGTAACATAAAATGGCGCGTGTTCATTGTGATGTCTCAAGTTGTGCGTGTGTGAGTGTTCATGTATACATTTTAGGGAGGCCATCTTAAGTCACGAGTCTGCCACGATCTGTTTTATTGTTATGTTTAAAAATGTAGTGTTGTCTCTTACACACTTATGAAAATTTTGATAAGCTTGAGCTATTTTCCGATCCACTATTTTCTATAGGACATTATGCCAAGTCCTCTTCCTATAGAGTCAATGACTATTATACGCAAGACTACTGACATGTCATACCAAGTTCATGGGTGTGACGCATAGAGATAATAATAATAAGTAGAGTAGGCATACCTACCTTAAAAACGTGCCAAAAATACACTCACACACGCACAATCCCCCAACCTAAAATGGCGCGTGTTCATTGTGATGTCTCAAGTTGTGCGTGTGTGAGTGTTCATGTATACATTTTAGGGAGGCCATCTTAAGGGAAGTGCAATAAAATTTCTGCCACGATCTGTTTTATTGTTATGTTTAAAAATGTAGTGTTGTCTCTTACACACTTATGAAAATTTTGATAAGCTTAAGCTATTTTCCGATCCACTATTTTCTATAGGACATTATGCCAAGTCCTCTTCTATAGGTTCATGGTGTGACGCGGCGGGGAACCGCTGGAACGTAGACAGTTAGGTAGACAGAGTACCAGATAGACCAAGGCATGACATCTACTCGTGTGGCATGACCAAGGTGAGTACTACCTACGCCTACCTGTGCTACCTACTGAGTACTGTGCATAGAGATAAATAATAATAAGTAGAGTAGGCATACCTACCTTAAAAACGTGCCAAAAATACACTCACACACGCACAATCCTACAACTAAAATGGCGCGTGTTCATTGTGATGTCTCAAGTTGTGCGTATGTGAGTGTTCATGTATACATTTTAGGGAGGCCATCTTAAGGGAAGTGCAATAAAATTTCTGCCACGATCTGTTTTATTGTTATGTTTAAAAATGTAGTGTTGTCTCTTACACACTTATGAAAATTTTGATAAGCTTAAGCTATTTTCCGATCCACTATTTTCTATAGGACATTATGCCAAGTCCTCTTCTATAGGTTCATGGTACTGTGTAACCGCGATTGAGATAGAGATAACATGACGTAACGATGACGTCAATGACAATGTTTTAGATTAATGTTGCCACAAGAACTGCCCCTTGGATGGAATATTGGATGGAGTAGGGAAAATTATTTTCAGAATTTTTAAATAAAACTAAAAAAGAAGTTGAATTGATTTTATTTTATTTTTTCAACAACATAAGTACATACAAAATAAGTCAAGACCATCTTGATCCATACTAATATTATAAATCCGAAAGTGTCTGCCATTTTGTGGCGGCGGCCATCTTGGATTTGCATATGCAAATTGTGCTATTATACTACTCTAGCGGCACGCTATGATGGCCGGTTTGACGTTTGTCCGCTCATGAAGTTCCGTATTAATTGATAACGACTTTGAAGGAAATAATTGTATTACTTTATTGACGATAGTGATGTGCAGATTCATAAATTTTATCGAATGTAGTTTTAGGTTTAGGACTCAAAATTTATTTATTAAATTGATTTCTTAAATGTATACAAGTGTAGAAAAATCAGTTTGCACCATTTAAGGGGTGAATGTACTTGTGAATATGAACAATTTTCACTATGTGGACAAACCTCTGAAATCGCAAAAAAATATCAATAAATTTTTAAAAATGGAATCTAATACGATCGTCACATAGGATCGCTGGCTAGCACAACTACTACCTCCGGCAAACTCGCGTCAATGCTCAATGCAAAACAAAGCAGTTTCGAATTGACGTTGCTTCGAAAAGTATAAACTGTCAGTGCAATGCGATTGTGATATAGTTTTGACCTGGCTTTGGATTTCAAATATTGATACTGCATTACTGTTGACCCTTGCTCGTTAATTTGGACTCTGTTCAAGCCCTTTGTTGTGGATTTCGTCGATATGACCGAACGTACGCAGAGAACTGTTCTAAATAGTCAGACACGTGAGTTCGTAATACGCCTTCGTAACTATTTCGATCGTGAAGCTCAAAATGGAGGGCCAATTTTACCTATAACGTCAGTGGTTGAACGCGTAGCTGATGCGCTTAATATTGGACAACGAACTGTTAGACGGATAACTAAAAAAAAATATGGCGAGACTGGCACAGAAGAAAATAAACTTCACACACCAAAAAAGAGAAAACGAGCAAAACCAGTCGTAGGCATCGATAGCTTTGATGCCGATGCTATCCGAAGACATGTTTACGGCTACTATTTACAGAAGGAGTATCCAACAAGAAAAAAGTTGGTGCATTCACTGAAGGAAGCTGGATTATTCTTCGGTGGGGAAAGTTCTTTAACGAAGATTTTGAAGACCATTGGATTTCGATACAAAAAATGTAACAAACGCAAAATATTGATGGAAAGATTTGATATAGCGATGGCAAGGTATACTTTTTTACGGCAAGTGAAAGAAATCAAAAATTGGCAAAATGTTGTGTTCTTGGATGAAACATGGCTTAATGCTAACCATACTGTAGGCCGTTCTTGGAACGATGACACAGCAGCATCTACTTCCAAAGTTCCTGTAGGAAAAGGATCGCGACTTATAATTTGTCACGCCGGAACCATCAACGGGTTTGTCGAAGGTTCTCTCATGGCTTTTGCGTCAAAAACCACTGGAGACTATCATGAAGACATGAATGGAGAAAAGTTTACTGAATGGTTTACCTCAATGTTGTGTAGCCTCCCTGAACCATCTATTATAATTATGGACAACGCCCCATACCACTCGATGCAAATTGACAAGCCACCTGCCCAATCCCAAAAGAAAGCTGATATCGTCGCATGGCTTCGTAAAAATGGCGTAGATGCAAACATGAATATGTTAAAAGCGGAATTAGTACGTCTTTTAAAAGAAAACAAACCAACCAAGATCCGATACGTCATTGACGAAATAGCATTAGAACATGGGCACAGAGTTATACGGTTACCGCCTTACCATTGTGAGTATAATGCGATTGAGTTGGTGTGGGCTCAAATTAAGGGATATGCTGCAAGACACAATACAGAACCCCCATTTACCACAAAAAAAATGCTAAAATTATTAGAAGAAGCTTGTGAACATGTGACTAAAGGAGACTGGGAAAAGGTTGTGAATAGAACTGTTAAATTAATAAGGGAAGATTATGAAAGAGATGTGAAAATAGATAATATTATAGAAAACGAACATATAATTATTAATGTATGTGATGATAGCAGTGACGACAGTGAAAATAGTAGTATGGACGAATCTGATTAATTATGGCCTTTTGTGGCACCTTTTTTGGTATCTTTTGTATTCATATGTTTCTTGTGTGCATATAAAGTATGTATATTCATTTTCGTTCAAATATTCAGTTCGTTCAAATAAATTAAATAAACATATACATTTTTGTTTTATTAAACCTATTTAATCAGGTACAAAAACAAAACTTAATTGTTTTTTGTTCGAGAATAAATTGACATTCCACATCACTATTGTAATGTGTCAAACCGGCCATCATAGCGTGCCGCTAGTGTAGTCAAGTCCTTTCATTTGATACCCATACTATTATGGGAGTTGTGAAAAAATGTGTAATCCGCCATTTTGCAGCGGCGGCCATCTTGGATCGATTTTCATCAAACTTAACTAACAACACTCTCGACTAATTCACCTTTCAAACAAAACAAACCGCATTCAAATCGGTTCCCCGTTTGAGCGCTACAGGGGAACAGACAGACACACACCCACACATACACACACAGACACGTTAAACTTATAACACCCCGTCGTTTTTGCGTCGGGGGTTAAAAATAGAAATCTTTATTTAAAAATTCTTCTTCTTTCGTTTATCGTAATTTGAAAATAAAAAAAAACAAAAAAATTATATCAATACGACGATTTATTAAATAAAAAATTTGGTAATCCAAAAAAACTGTGTAACAATTTATTTACATAATATCTAATAAATAAGGTCCAGGAAAAAGTCTTTTCGTATATTTTTATATAATAATATTATACAACTAGCCGACCCCCGCGACTTCGTCCGCGTGGATATGTTTTTATATAGGATCGGATTGGATCCCATAATCCTTTTTTGTACCTAAACTAAATGTAGCCTGTTACTCCTTATAACACTGAAAGTTTCATTAAAATCGATCCAGCCATTTCGGAGATTAGCTGGAACAAATAGACAGAACGACAAACATAAATTTAAACGCACGCCAGTTTAAAATAAGCCGTACGTACAAAGATCCGGGTCCCAAGTTATCGGAACCCAATAAATGCCTGTCATTTCTAAACTAAAAAACCTATGACCTTGAAATATTTACGGGACAATACTTAAAGTACTACCTTTCTAACAAAAAAAGAATGAGTGAAATCGAATAACGCGTTAATGAATTACAGCTAAATACACGTTTTAACTTTCATCCCCTCTTCCAAGGGAACCGTGCTGAATTTCGGGATAAAAAGTATCCTATAACCTACCTCGGAGTATAAACTCAAATCGTACCAAGTTTCATTCGAATCCATTCAGTAGTTTCGGCGTGATGCGCGGCCAAGATACAGACAGACAGACAGACAGACAGACAGACAGACAGACAGACAGACAGACAGACAGACAGACAAAAATGAAAAAAATTGCAGTTTTGGCTTCAGTATCGATTATAGAGTGCCCTCCGATAAAAATTTTCAAAATATCTTCAATGTACAGAATTGGATCTGTTACAGTTTTATTATATTATAGATTGAAGACATTTTTTTTCTAAGTTTAGTAACATTTAAATAAATGTATATGTGCCTTTTTGTTCACAACTTGTAGGTAGTGACATGATAGTGCAACTAAAGAGCAACAACTTCATACGAGCAAAATATGAAAACACTATTTCCTCAGCTTAATACAAATACAATGTATTGAAACGTAACATTAGCTATTCAACAAATTACATAATGAAGTATGAACTTAGATTCCATTTACTTTCGCTCCAATCTTAGAAAAGTTGGTGAAAGTATTTTAGAGATATATCGGCGGTTACTTATTTTAGTTATTACTGTTTTTAACCCCCGACGCAAAAACGACGGGGTGTTATAAGTTTGACGTGTCTGTGTGTGTGTGTGTGTGTGTGTGTTTGTTTGTGTGTGTGTGTGTGTGTGTGTGTGTGTGGGCGGGCGGGCGGGCGGGCGGGCGGGCGGGCGTTTGGGCGGGCGGGCGTTTGGGCGGGCGGGCGGGCGGGCGTGCGTGCGTGCGTGCGTGCGTGCGTGCGTGTGTGTGTGTGTGTGTCTGTCTGTTCCCCTGTGGCGCTCAAACGGGTGGACCGATTTGAATGCGGTTTTTTTTGTTTGAAAGGTGAATTAGTCGAGAGTGTTCTTAGCTATGTTTGATGAAAATCGGTCCAAGATGGCCGCCGCTACAAAATGGCGGATGATATATTTTTTCACAACTCCCTTGATATGGGTATCAAATGAAAGGGCTTGACTAGTAGAATAGTACTATTGCAAATTCAAGATGGCCGCCGCCACTAAATGGCGAATGTCGGGGGTTTTTTAAATTTTCAATTTACACTTGTTAAAATTAGTTCCTACAATGATTTTAAAAGAATATCGAATTATTTTAATTGTTTTTCAAAATCATGTTTCATAATATAAAGTCGTTATTTTGATTATTCAAAACTAAAATTAGAAAAAGTTAAATAATTATTTAACTGTATGTATGTAATAATTATTTAATTGTTTACTTACGTTATAATGATAAATTGTGGGTAATTTTGTTGTACACAATCTCTAAACCTAAACTAAATTGACAGGTTTAAAAATAGTGCTATCCCCTTCAGCAGGGAGGATTGTGAAAGAGACATGAATATATTTAGACCTGTCATTTTAGTTTAGATTTAGAGATTGTGTACAACAGAATTGGCCACATTGTGGCTAATTCTGTTGTACACAATCTCTAAACCTAAACTAAAATGACAGGCCTAAATTTATTCCTATCTCTTTCACAGTGCTCACTGCAGAAAAGGATAGCAATAGATTTAGGCCTGTCATTTTAGTTTAGGTTTAGAGATTGTGTACAACAGAATTAGCCACATTGACTATCATAAATAGGTACAGTGCATGTAAACAAATTAAAACGGTTTTGGTAAAAATCCAAATTTACCCCGATCTACTCTCGATTTGGCTATAAATACTGGCTGTTCATTGTCGCACGAGAACCCCGATTTCTGACGTCACCCGGACGTGGGCCCTTACCACGGTCTCGGGGGCGCTCGGACTAATCTAGTCCAACGAACCCACTCGCCCCAACATCAACCTAAGCCGTGGTCCGAGCCTCACAGGAGGCGCCCTTAGGAAGACGTTGCCGCCCTCCGATATTCATCGAGCCCTAGGGCTCACTACTCCCCCCTGGCAGAGCTTCGCGCTCTCCGACAAACCCCGGTGACGCTGTAGCGGCCAATAGGGCCATGCAGCATACTCAATCCGAAAATAGAAAATGTCGCACGAGACAGTGCGGAGCCGAACAGTGCGGAGCTCCGTATTGTTATTGACTAATGTGACGGGCTTAAGTTTAATTAAAAGATTTATCAGTAGAAAGACTAGTTTAATTACTGTCACCATGCAGTCATGATAATACTCAGATTAATTATCAAATTCTCTTAACGAAAGAGAATGACGTATAGGATGAATGAAGTATAAAAATCACTAACCAAAATTGTCTGAAAAATTTTTAAACCACATCAATAAAATTTTAACATCGTGTCTTGAATGCTGCATGCGACGTATACAAGGAATGGAATGGACACGATAAGACTTGTGCTAAGGCGACTATTTTCTGAATGTATCATCCAATGAACAAATGAGACATCCAAAAACTTGCAATTGGTAAACTGTTTGAAATTTAAACTAATGGACAAGTTTCCGAATATTTGTTTTTAATTAATTATAAAAATTTAAGTAAAATAAAACAATTTTTTCCATGCAATTGGAAACTTGTCCATTATTACAATCAGACGCTAGATGGCGCAACAGACGGTCATGTTTGTTTGCGAAGCGTCTGACAGTCGAGAGGTTCAAGTAACTAGCGAGCAACTTCAAGTTCCTCGCTAACCTCTCGACTGTGAGACGCTGCTAACTTCAACATGTCATTTTTCATGTCACCCTGTGAATCACATCATAAAAATTCACTCTCAACATTTTTTCATAACCCGCCTAAAGAAGTATAACTTTAATAGTAGTTTATGAAACGGTTGCATAATAGAGGTTATTAAAACACGAGTGTTAGTTTAAAAAACGAGCCGCAGGCGAGTTTTTTAATAGTATTACACGAGTGTTTTAATAACTAATTATGTAGAGTTTCATACACTACTTTATCTAAACTCATATCTTAAAATCCAAACCATAAAATCTTGGTAATATTTGTCGTGAGTTTTCTTTGATTTTACTGGCAAAAGATTGTTGGTCGGTGGTCAGGTGGAGTTAAATTCTCTTCAGTATCACTGCTAGACATTTTTCCGCACAATAAAAACCATGTCTTGTAAAGTTTTGAGTAACAAATAAAAAATTTAAATATTATAACTAGCGTATGGCGCCAAAATTCAGTTGTTACCATAGAGATTCTTCTTCTTTTTCGGTTTGTCCCTTTCGGGACAGGCCAAGATCGTTGACCATACAGCCTGGGTTACCATAGAGAAATTAATAGTAGTAGAGGAGTCCTAATGTCCTATAGAAATTAGTGGATCGGAAAATAGCTCAAGCTTATCAAAAATTTAATTTTTAATAGTTATTAATTTTTAGTAGTTATTTTTAGTAGTTACTTAATTTTAAGTAAACTTAATTTTTAGTAGTTACTCTTCTGCAATTTAACACAATTCACAATGTTTAACGCGTTTGTACAGTTACACACATGAGGTCGCACGAATTTCCCGCCATGGCTCAAAAATACCAGAACCCAGTTCGCCTGTACTATAATGTAGAAAAAATTATTTTATAACATTACTTTGCAATAATTTCCTAACAAAGTAGTGTTATAATGATTTTTTTTAATTTTTGTTTTAAATATTATAGATGTATGTGAATAAAGTAGTCCAATATATGACACATTTTGATTTCATATTCGGGATTTTAAGATATGAGAGTAGATAAAATATATTATTTAAGTATATATTGTGGCCAATTCTGTTGTACACAATCTCTAAAACTAAAGTAAAATGACAGGTCTAAATTTATTCCTATCTCTTTCACAGTGCTCACTGCAGAAAAGGATAGCAATAGATTTAGGCCTGTCATTTTAGTTTAGATTTAGAGATTGTGTACAACAGAATCGCCCACATTGTGACTCATTCTGTTGTACACAATCACTAAACTAAACTAAAGTGACAGTTCTAAATCTATTTCTACCTCTTTCACAATGTTCCCTGCAGAAAAGCATATTACTATTCCTAAACCTGTCAATTTAGTTTAGGTAAGAGATTGTGAGTAGAACTAGCCACAATACCTATCTAGATGTAAAATTAAATAACTAAAAAAAAAAAAGAGTAAAGATAAAAGAGTAAAGTACATATATATAGAATATCTTTAACTCAAAGAAACATGGTATACCTGACTCAACAACTACATAATAACTACTACACAAGCGTAATGCCGATAACATCTCCTTTTATTCGGGAGATTCCCAGGGCTTCAAAATAATCATAAACTTTAATTGAAATAAATTATTTCATGCATTAAAAAAATATACATAGATATACATATCTCCTTCACAATGTTCCCTGCGAAAAAGGATAGTAACTACTATTTTTAAACCTGTCAGTTTAGTTTAGTTATGAGATTGTGAATAATAGATCTAGCCGTAATGTCAAATTAGATAACTACAAAAAAGAGAAAAGCGTAAAGTGTAAAATATCTATAACTCAGAGAAACATGGTAAGTATACCCCGTATACCTGACTTAAACAACTGCATAATTAGTACTTTACACAAGCATAATACCGATAACATCTCCTTTTATTGAGGAGATTCCCAAAGTCAGAGCTTCAAAATAATCATAAACTTGAAAACGAACCTTTTTTTTCATGCTTTCAAGAAAATATAAATTATATTGTGGCTAATTGTGTTATACACAATCTCTAAAGTAAAATGACAGGTCTTACTTCTCTTTCATAGTACTCCATGCGGAAAAGGATAGTACTATTTTAAACCTGTCAATTTAGTTTAGTTAGAGACTGCACAACAGAACTAGCCACAATACCTACCAAGATATTGTGGCTAGCTTGTGGCTAAAAAAAGAGTAAAGTATACAATGTGGCTAATTCTGTTGTACACAATTCTCTAAACTAAACTAAAATGACAGGTCTAAATCTATTGCTTTCCTTTTCCGCAGTGAGCACTGTGAAAGAGATAGGAATAAATTTAGACATGTCATTTTAGTTTAGTTTAGAGATTGTGTACAACAGAATTAGCCACAATGTCGTAAATTCAAAGAAACATGGTATACTTAAGCAAATACATAATAACTACAAAACAAACATAATATAGATAACACCCCCTTTTATTCGGAAGATTCCCAAATCAGGTCTTCAAAGTAATAATAAACTTAAACTAAATTATTTCATGCTTTCAAGAAAATATATTATATATTGTGGTTAATTCTGTTGTACACAATCTCTAAACTAAATAGACAGGTCTAAATCTATTCCTATCTCTTCCACAATGTGCCCTGCGGAAAAGGATATTTATATTTTTAAACCTGTCAATTTACTTTAGGGGATTGTGTACAACAGAACTATCCAAAATACCTATCAAGATGTAAAATTAAATAACTACAAAAAAAAAAAGGAGAAAAGAGTAAAGCTTACAAAAATAAAATACTGTTATATACTTACATAACATGCCATGAAAATTAGTTAATTTTAAAATCTGCCTGGCTTTGAAAGCTAGAATATCACTATTCAAATATTAGGTACTCCCCACCGTTGGAGAGTTTGATTAATAGTTTCAGGCACTGGTTTCGAATTTAATATTGAACACAACATGCATATTATGTTATATATCTCTTACTAAATACGGTCAATACTATATAGCTTTATTCTGGCTCGTATCACAATATATGAGAACTTTGATTATTGATTAACCGGAAGGCGGAATCCTGTCCTATTTACACTCAACACAAGTGTGAATTTACACTCAGCACAAGTGTAAATTTACACAACACAAATGTAAATTTACAGTCAACGCAAGTGTAAATTCACACTCGACTCGGGTGTAAATTTACACTCGAAATTGTTTTACACTCCATACAAGTTTCAATTTACACTCACCACGAGTGTAAATTAACACTCAACACAGGTGTAAAACAGTCGAGTAAAGTGTAAAACATTCCACACAATTGCCTAGTGTTTTACACTCGACTCAAGTGTAAAACACTGGACTCAAGTGTAAATTTACAGTCGACTTAAGTGTAAATTTACACTTCAGTCGAGTCGAGTTTGTCGGCCGTGCGCACGACGACGAGCTCGGCCGCCTCGGCCTTGAGCTTCTCCTTGCGCGCGAGCGGCGTGCGGTCCGGCACGTACTTGTAGTTGCGGTCGCGGTGGTAGGTGCGGATGTGGTTGCGCACGTCCTGGTGCTTGCGGAACGACTGCTCGCACATCGGGCAGTCCGCCTGGAACTTCCTCTCTTTGTGGACCTGGGGGAAATAGATATACAAATTCTTTATTAATTGTATAATGTGTGTAAGTGTGAGTCCTGAGTGACGGCGCACCGCGTACGGCGGATTTACGCGTCGTACTTGACCTTAGTGCACGCGGGGCAGTGCGCGCCCGCTCGCACTGCGGACAACTTCAAAGGTGTTGAACAGTTGCTTAATGCACCGTTCACTCCGCCTGCGCAGTGCGCCGTCACTCAGGACGTACGCTAAAAAAAGATGGTGGTCTTGTTTTACAGATCCACCACATTAGCCAAAGCGGCGTGCAAATATGGTGGGTAGAGTAGAGATACAATAATTATACATTTTCATAAGAATTTAAATCATTAAATTTGGAAATACCGCGTACAATACGGTAGGGAGGAAACAAGTGATAATCTAAACAAGCTACTTATATCTTAGAAAAATTTTAACTGACTTCACTCCTTCGGCAATATCCGACAAATCGGTGTATCAATCAAAAATATTAGTGACATATGGGTCATTGGTGACATTTATACTTGTAACTTCGTACATAAGAATAAATAACTAGGTGTGTTAACCTAAACTACACTGTGTTAACCTAAACACTAAAACCTCCCTGAAAGTATGTAGATAATGATAGTGAAAAAATCATCAAAATAGGTTCATTAGTTTTTGAAATAATTGCGAACATTTGTACATTGTACATACATACTTACATACGGATAGAATACATAACCTCCTTTTTTTGAAGTCGTTTAACAGACTTAACCACACATTTAACAGTCCATATTTTGAAAACTGGTGGACCTATTTTGATGAAACATGCACTGTTCCCAAAGTTTAAGTAAATGTAAGTCAATAAAAGAATGGTTACGATCCGAATAAGTTTCGGAGAAATCCGCGGTTCTTGTTTGTATACTTGAGTGAGCGTCGCGCGTCGTTTTCGTCGCTTCTTTTTATGCCCACCCGACTTTTAATAGCCCTATTATATCGGGTTATACAGGGGTAATAATTTGTATTAGAGGCCGCAAAACTTTCGCTGGATCTATCTCTAACTATCCCGGACGAGCTGTATGAGAACCAGCTGTATAGTGCGACAAGGGTATTTTGGCACGTGGCCAAAATCGGAACTAATGCCTCCATCTTGCAGGTAAGGGCTACCACACCTAAGAATCCTACTATACTCTGATTTTTAACTCCGTGGAATTCGACGACCAACCTTTCTGTGAAATGGCGAAAAGTGGAACTACGATCACCATCTTGGAAAGTCATTCAATTTGACAACATATTAGTGTTGTCAGTTCCTTAAATATAAGATACCTACCTAATTATTATTATACTATGAAAAATGTTTTCGGAAATTATTAAAGAATCTCCTCATGCGTAATTTTTTCTTAGCTTTAACGATACCAAAAGATATTAGAAGTGATGCCCGGAATAGAACTCTGAAGTTAAAGACATTTTTTGCAGGATAGCATCAGGCTCCAATTATTCCCTAAAATTCATACAATCTTTATAAGCGAGTTTCTGCCGGTACAGGTCAGTGCTATCAAGTAACCGGTTTGCGACCTGATAAAAACGATGATGCGACGAGTCGCAGTGAGTCCCACATTGGGATTACTAGTCGTGGTCGACTTGCCGCACCTCGTAAGTACTGCTACGGCATTTCCGTAAAGTCGAAAAAACGATTGTATGGCAACACTAACGACCTCCCTCAGTTCACAGAAAGATTGGTCGCACTGTATAAGTTGTGCTACAACTAGTGCAGGGGGGCGCCCTGCTAATGTTATTCGTGTGTCGCACTGTAAGCGGAACCGACCTCCCACATGTGGTCCCACTTCTCCTTGAGCGTGGTGAAGAACACGTGGCAGGAGGCGCACTTGAAGCGCGCGCGGCCGCGGCTGATGTGCTTGCGGTACGCGGACTCCGAGTAGAACACCTTATCGCACTCCTGGCACACCAGCGGCTTGAACTGCTCGTGCGTCTACAATACAATAAAATTACAAGTATAAATTAAATTTAAAAATTAAAAAAATCCACGACATTCGCTATTTTGTGGTGGCGGCCATCTTGGATTTGCAACGTGATATTCTACTAGTCGAGCCCTTTCATTTGATGCCCATATTGAGGGAGCTATGAAAAAATATGTAATCCGCCATTTTGTGGCGGCGGCCATCTTGGGCCGATTTTCATCAAACATAGCTAAGAACACTCCCGAGTAATTCACCTTTCAAACCAAAAAAACCGCAGTCAAATTGGTTCATACGAGCGCTACGGTGGAACAGACGGGGACACACACACACGCACGTACGTACGCACGCACGTACGACACACACACACAGACACGTCAAACTTATAACACCCGTCGTTTTTGCGTCGGGGGTTAAAAAAATAGTTACAAGTACAAAAAGCAGTAATACCTACCACAATATGCTTGATGAGGAAGAGCTTGGCGGTGAACTTCTTGTTGCAGATGTCGCAGATGACAACGTAGATGTTGTGCACCTTCTTGTGCTTGGTGAAGTTGTGGAAACCACTATTCCACTGTATTTTTTGTATTTTGTACTTTTTATGTGATTTGAAAAATAAATAAATAAGTTGCTGGAGTCGCTGAACGTCTTGTCGCACACCTCGCACTTGTAGATGGGCAGGCTGCCGTGACGCGCATGTGCCGCTTGTACCTGAACACCACGCTCACCTCAAGGTGCTTGATGAGGAAGGGCTTGGCGGTGAACTTCTTGTTGCAGATGTCGCAGATGACCACGTAGATGTTGTGCACCTTCTTGTGCTTGGTGAAGTTGCTGGAGTCGCTGAACGTCTTGTCGCACACCTCGCACTTGTAGATGGGCAGGCTGCCGTGACGCGCATGTGCCGCTTGTACCTGAACACCACGCTCACCTCAAGGTGCTTGATGAGGAAGGGCTTGGCGGTGAACTTCTTGTTGCAGATGTCGCAGATGACCACGTAGATGTTGTGCACCTTCTTGTGCTTGGTGAAGTTGCTGGAGTCGCTGAACGTCTTGTCGCACACCTCGCACTTGTAGATGGGCAGGCTGCCGTGACGCGCATGTGCCGCTTGTACCTGAACACCACGCTCACCTCAAGGTGCTTGATGAGGAACGGCTTGGCGGTGAACTTCTTGTTGCAGATGTCGCAGATGACCACGTAGATGTTGTGCACCTTCTTGTGCTTGGTGAAGTTGCTGGAGTCGCTGAACGTCTTGTCGCACACCTCGCACTTGTAGATGGGCAGGCTGCCGTGGTCGCGCATGTGCCGCTTGTACCTGAACACCACGCTCACCTCAAGGTGCTTGATGAGGAACGGCTTGGCGGTGAACTTCTTGTTGCAGATGTCGCAGATGACCACGTAGATGTTGTGCACCTTCTTGTGCTTGGTGAAGTTGCTGGAGTCGCTGAACGTCTTGTCGCACACCTCGCACTTGTAGATGGGCAGGCTGCCGTGGTCGCGCATGTGCCGCTTGTACCTGAACACCACGCTCACCTCAAGGTGCTTGATGAGGAACGGCTTGGCGGTGAACTTCTTGTTGCAGATGTCGCAGATGACCACGTAGATGTTGTGCACCTTCTTGTGCTTGGTGAAGTTGCTGGAGTCACTGAACGTCTTGTCGCACACCTCGCACTTGTAGATGGGCAGGCTGCCGTGACGCGCATGTGCCGCTTGTACCTGAACACCACGCTCACCTCAAGGTGCTTGATGAGGAAGGGCTTGGCGGTGAACTTCTTGTTGCAGATGTCGCAGATGACCACGTAGATGTTGTGCACCTTCTTGTGCTTGGTGAAGTTGCTGGAGTCGCTGAACGTCTTGTCGCACACCTCGCACTTGTAGATGGGCAGGCTGCCGTGACGCGCATGTGCCGCTTGTACCTGAACACCACGCTCACCTCAAGGTGCTTGATGAGGAAGGGCTTGGCGGTGAACTTCTTGTTGCAGATGTCGCAGATGACCACGTAGATGTTGTGCACCTTCTTGTGCTTGGTGAAGTTGCTGGAGTCGCTGAACGTCTTGTCGCACACCTCGCACTTGTAGATGGGCAGGCTGCCGTGACGCGCATGTGCCGCTTGTACCTGAACACCACGCTCACCTCAAGGTGCTTGATGAGGAACGGCTTGGCGGTGAACTTCTTGTTGCAGATGTCGCAGATGACCACGTAGATGTTGTGCACCTTCTTGTGCTTGGTGAAGTTGCTGGAGTCGCTGAACGTCTTGTCGCACACCTCGCACTTGTAGATGGGCAGGCTGCCGTGGTCGCGCATGTGCCGCTTGTACCTGAACACCACGCTCACCTCAAGGTGCTTGATGAGGAACGGCTTGGCGGTGAACTTCTTGTTGCAGATGTCGCAGATGACCACGTAGATGTTGTGCACCTTCTTGTGCTTGGTGAAGTTGCTGGAGTCGCTGAACGTCTTGTCGCACACCTCGCACTTGTAGATGGGCAGGCTGCCGTGGTCGCGCATGTGCCGCTTGTACCTGAACACCACGCTCACCTCAAGGTGCTTGATGAGGAACGGCTTGGCGGTGAACTTCTTGTTGCAGATGTCGCAGATGACCACGTAGATGTTGTGCACCTTCTTGTGCTTGGTGAAGTTGCTGGAGTCGCTGAACGTCTTGTCGCACACCTCGCACTTGTAGATGGGCAGGCTGCCGTGACGCGCATGTGCCGCTTGTACCTGAACACCACGCTCACCTCAAGGTGCTTGATGAGGAACGGCTTGGCGGTGAACTTCTTGTTGCAGATGTCGCAGATGACCACGTAGATGTTGTGCACCTTCTTGTGCTTGGTGAAGTTGCTGGAGTCGCTGAACGTCTTGTCGCACACCTCGCACTTGTAGATGGGCAGGCTGCCGTGGTCGCGCATGTGCCGCTTGTACCTGAACACCACGCTCACCTCAAGGTGCTTGATGAGGAAGGGCTTGGCGGTGAACTTCTTGTTGCAGATGTCGCAGATGACCACGTAGATGTTGTGCACCTTCTTGTGCTTGGTGAAGTTGCTGGAGTCGCTGAACGTCTTGTCGCACACCTCGCACTTGTAGATGGGCAGGCTGCCGTGGTCGCGCATGTGCCGCTTGTACCTGGGCCAAAGAGGTTAGAGCTAACTTAGTGATCATCACTTGAACTCATGGATAGTAGGATCGTCCTAGAAACATTTAATGCCAATAGGCGCAGCTCTGCGCGGCTCACCGTTATGTTGGCAACATTGATACATTGCGAGTGAAGTTGGCGTTGTCTGTTACAATTATCTTTATATTTATCATTATTAACTTATCAACCCATTACTGGCCCAATCACTACAGGGCTCGGGTCTCCTCTCAGAGTGAGAAGGGCTTAGACAGTGGTCCCATTAGGCGAACAGTGAGCGGCTAACTGTTCCAGGTTGCTTCCACCGAATCAGTTTGATATGCATTGCTGCTTTACTGTTTGAAATACAAATTACATTACCGCTATTAACACCACTCCAACCAACCTGTCACTAGTGAAGAAGTCCTCGGAGCATATCTGGCACCTGAGGTACCCGTACTTGTGCCGCTCCTGGTACGCGTCCATCAGCAGGTGCTCTATGTAGTGTCGTTTGCACTCGTTCTTCTATTGACATCACGGCAACTAACCTGTCACTGGTGAAGAAGTCCTCGGAGCATATCTGGCACCTGAGGTACCCGTACTTGTGCCGCTCCTGGTACGCGTCCATCAGCAGGTGCTCTATGTAGTGTCGTTTGCACTCGTTCTTCTATTGACATCACGCCAACTAACCTGTCACTGGTGAAGAAGTCCTCGGAGCATATCTGGCATCTGAGGTACCCGTACTTGTGCCGCTCCTGGTACGCGTCCATCAGCAGGTGCTCTATGTAGTGTCGTTTGCACTCGTTCTTCTATTGACATCACGCCAACCAACCTGTCACTGGTGAAGAAGTCCTCGGAGCATATCTGGCACCTGAGGTACCCGTACTTGTGCCGCTCCTGGTACGCGTCCATCAGCAGGTGCTCTATGTAGTGTCGTTTGCACTCGTTCTTCTATTGACATCACTCCAACCAACCTGTCACTGGTGAAGAAGTCCTCGGAGCATATCTGGCACCTGAGGTACCCGTACTTGTGCCGCTCCTGGTACGCGTCCATCAGCAGGTGCTCTATGTAGTGTCGTTTGCACTCGTTCTTCTATTGACATCACGCCAACTAACCTGTCACTGGTGAAGAAGTCCTCGGAGCATATCTGGCATCTGAGGTACCCGTACTTGTGCCGCTCCTGGTACGCGTCCATCAGCAGGTGCTCTATGTAGTGTCGTTTGCACTCGTTCTTCTATTGACATCACGCCAACCAACCTGTCACTGGTGAAGAAGTCCTCGGAGCATATCTGGCACCTGAGGTACCCGTACTTGTGCCGCTCCTGGTACGCGTCCATCAGCAGGTGCTCTATGTAGTGTCGTTTGCACTCGTTCTTCTATTGACATCACTCCAACCAACCTGTCACTGGTGAAGAAGTCCTCGGAGCATATCTGGCACCTGAGGTACCCGTACTTGTGCCGCTCCTGGTACGCGTCCATCAGCAGGTGCTCTATGTAGTGTCGTTTGCACTCGTTCTTCTATTGACATCACTCCAACCAACCTGTCACTGGTGAAGAAGTCCTCGGAGCATATCTGGCACCTGAGGTACCCGTACTTGTGCCGCTCCTGGTACGCGTCCATCAGCAGGTGCTCTATGTAGTGTCGTTTGCACTCGTTCTTCTATTGACATCACTCCAACCAACCTGTCACTAGTGAAGAAGTCCTCGGAGCATATCTGGCACCTGAGGTACCCGTACTTGTGCCGCTCCTGGTACGCGTCCATCAGCAGGTGCTCTATGTAGTGTCGTTTGCACTCGTTCTTCCTGTCGAATTTCCTTTTACATTTGAGGCAGTACCGCAGTTTAGTGTATGGGTCGTCCTTCGACCTTGATGGCGGATGGATACCTTGAAGGAGCACTGGAAATAGCATAACATTATTAAAATAAGAATTTATGTATCAGAATTAATGTGTAACATAGCTCGTGTTGTTCATTAAAACGCATACACGCTGTGTCCAAACGTTACGCACACTTAGAGTCGAACTATTCGTAATTACTGTACAGGTATGAAACAAATAACCCCCACCCCCACCTTTCAATAATATCGATTCTTTGAACTATGTGCCGTGTCCTTTCCTTCTTCAATTTCGCAACCCGTCGAGGTGACTCTGGTTCTTCTATGGACCTCCCCTGTAGTGTTATTGTAATAATATCTATACTAATAAATAAAATTGAAGTGTCTGTCTGTAATATCGAAATAACTACCTCATATTAAGCTCATATGGTTATTTGAACGCTACCATAACCGAATCACATGTTTTTAAAATTTTTGTCTGTCTGTCTGTCTGTCTGTCTGTCTGTCTGTTTGAACGGGCTAATCTTCGGAACGGCTGAACCGATTTTGACGGGACCTTCACATACAAGTAGATAATTAACCAGGGAGTAACATAGGCTACTTTTTTAACCGACTTTCAAAAAGGAGGAGTTGTGTTTTTCTACCTATGTACACCGATATCTCCGAGATTTCTGAACCGATTTGCGTAATTTTTTTTTTAATCGATAGAGAAACATTGCGACCCTGTTCTATAAAAAATTTGGATTCCAACTCCTCAATCCTGATGCTGTAGGGGACCTAATCCCAAAACTAATGGGTTTTAGAAACTTTCGGTTATTTAAATTGATATTGGAGGTACCAATTAAAGACTTTATCGTTGAATGAACTCGAGTAGGTACACATCCAACTCCTCTACCCTGATGCTGTAAGGAATTGTATTCCGAAATCGTGGGGATCCCACGGGATTTTTCCATTTTGGGGACGGGTTTCTAGAGATAAGCTACTTTTTGTTCTGGAAAATCAAAAGTTCCCACGGGATTTTTAAAAACCTAAATCCACACGGGCGAAGCCGTGGGCATCATCTAGTCTATATATATAAAACAAAGTCGTGTTAGTTCTAACACTTATAACTCGAGAACGGCTGGAGCGATTTTCATGGTTTTCAATTTGTTGTATTTGTCTCTGTCCCGAATAGCAGAATAACTATTAAAAACATTGAAAAATTGACGAAAAAATAAAATAAAAGTAAAAACATTTCCCATACAAAATGTTCACGGGCTTCGTAACTGTCAAACATCCCGTCGCTTGGATACGGTAAATTCTCTCACCCTCTCACCCGTACCTACAATTATAATTCTTCTGTACGAGTGTTTGTCACCTAACTCATCCTAAACGGCTTGACCAATTTGTATGAAATTTTGTGTGTATATTTCAATGGGTTTCTGGATGGTTTGAAAACACAATTACCGGGTAGGTATAGGTACCCTATCGGGTCTCAGTAGGTGGCGCCGATGTCGGTATGTCACCGGGCAGGACGAAGTCTGCCGGGTCCACTAGTATTATATAAGTTGCGGGTACTTTAATAATAAATTATGGTGGCAGCAGTGGGATACGAACCGACGCCTCCGAAGACACTGGTGCCTAGAACCCCACTTCTAATTTAATCAGGATTAATCAATCATGAATTATATAGTCGTGTTCAACTCGAATCAGTTGCAGAAGTGACCTCTCCGTGAATAAAAAAAAACACAGAAAGGACAACAAGGAATTTAAAAAAAAAACTTACATAGCATCTTTTTCAAATCATGCTTGTGTTCCATTGAGGGCGCGAAACCCTTACTCGGCTTCGACTTCTCCCTCGCGTCTAATATTTGCAAGTGACTCTCCCAATGCGTAAAGAATTCGGACGGGTTGAACTTCTGCGCGCACGTCTTGCATTGGTGCGAGCACTGCTCGTTGTCGTCACCCTTCTTGGTCGTTATGATGTAAACGTTCACGAAGCACTCCCTGACGTGGGTGTATATGTGACTTTGGAAGGCCTGCATGTGCGGGAAGACAGCGAAGCATTGGGGGCACGACCGCGGCTGGTAGTCGTGCACCTGGAACGAACGACGGTTCTTGACTCGTTATACAGCCCCCGCACACTGGGCCACAAGTGGCGACGAGTGGCCGCCATAAGTCGCGGAGATTTTTTTATAGATTTTATATGGTACCGACGCACACTGAGCGCTCGAATGGCCGCGTTCGAGCCACAAGAAAATGTATGAAAAATCTCTTCCGCGACTTTTGGCAGCCACTAGTCGTCGCCACTAGAGGCCCAGTGTGCGGGGCTGTAACACACGTTTCGATGAAGACGACAAACGACATGCTGAAGTTGGCAACGTGTAACAGTCGAGAGGTTAGCGAGCAATTTCAAGTTACTCGCAAACCAGCATTGGAGCATCGTGGCGGGTCTAAGCTTTAAATCTCTCTCTCCTATGAGAGAGTGCCCAGCAGTGGGACGTTAAAAAGGCTGTAGTGGTGGTGGATACCTTGGTAAAGTGTAGGGCATATTTGTAGAAGGACTGGTACAACACGTCACACTTGGTACACTTGTACCGCGCGCCGTTCTCGGTGCTCTTTGTTCCCTTGTGCAGGTACGTGTGCCTCGGCTTGGTGGCGAAGTGTCCCGCCTCCTGCATGTGTCGCTTGTACGGCTGGTGGAGGCCTTTGAAGTCGCATTTTGTACACTTATACAATCTGCAAAAGAGTTATACAATTTATATACAAACTGCAAAAGAGTTAGGCTCTGTACAAGGTTCAATCGCATTTTGTACACATACAATCTGCAAAAGAGTTATACAATTTATACAACCTGCAAAAGAGCTAGGCTCTGTACAAGGTCCAATTGCATTTTGTACACATACAATCTGCAAGAGTAATGCAATTTATACAAACTGCAAAAGAGCTAGGCTCTGTACAAGGTTCAATCGCATTTTGTACACTTATACAATCTGCAATACAGTTAGCTTTTTACACGGTTCAATTGCATTTTGTACATTTCGATACCACAGTTCCAGAGTGTAACAAGTCTGAAATTCAGTGAGATAAGAAATGATTCCATAAATAGTTAAGTACCAAATATTTCCAAAGAGAAACAAGTCGATAAGTGAATGCAGTTTAATCATTACAGCCAATTTTTTCCACAAGTATTACAACTGACAATCTACAAATAAATCTAATTTTAATCAAATTAAATAATTAAAATAAATTTAATTTTAACTAAATCTAATTTTAATTATAAAAAATAAAATAATTCAAAAATACTGACTATCTACAAATAAATCTAACTACCATGCCATGCACATTATTATTTCTAGTCCCTTCAAATGCCTTGGTACACATTGACCCAACTCGATCCGCCAATGCCTTCGGCGAACAAGTACATTTGGTTTATATTATCCACGTGCTGCCAACGCTTTTCATTAAAAACATTAATTCGCAATACGAAAACAGCGTTTGAAACGATAAACTTTGAGGTCTCAAGGATCAAATCAAAAAGAGAAGATCCGTAGAAGAGCCAGAGCCACCGACATAACTCGACGGGTTCCGAAGATGAAGTGGCAATGGGCGAGGCTCATAATTATTATTATCTGTATACTTCGAAGATACGACAAACGTTGGAAGTCTCAAGACGCTGGAAAGCGCAGCGTTGGCAGACCCCAATGAGGATTACAATAGGTAGATCGACGACAAAACCAGTCGCAAGGAGCCCCTGGGTACAAGTGCCGCAAGCCCGCTGCGTCTGCAACTCCTTCCTAGATATCTATGTTCAGCAGTTGACGTCTATCTAGGTTGACGACGAAGAAAAAGCAGAGTTCACAGATTTGGCCGGCACTCGTTGACCGCATTGGGCAAATGTGTAAAGGAGTCTTCAAATCTACTCTACAATCTAAAATGCAATTCTACATCACACAAAAAAAGACATGTACATACAAAATATATACAGATTTTCTTGTTTACGGCTTAGAACTTCCTAATTAGTTACGTGCAGTTACCTAAAAGTCGGCAAAGTGAAAAATGTCTTATTAAATTCTTTTTCGTTTTTTAAAATTTATTTACGGTGGTGGTACTTCGGCTGCGAGTTTTCTTGTAAGCTAAAAACGGGAAATTTACAATTTCTAAATGTTCTCTGTTCATCAATATTTTCTTATGACGTTATCACGTAAAATTACTGTCCGTAAACCAACTTTACAGACAACCAATTTTTTTACTGAAACTAGATTCGCAATCGTGAGTGGGAACTTATTTAACTTATTTAACTCTCACGGGCTGAAGTATAATGTTTTGAAAACTGAGATGCTAATTTTTAAGGCAGGAAAGGGTCCGGAGAGGGTGCCCGAAGTGTGTCTGAACGGAACTGCAGTTCGGGTTGTTAGGCAGTTCAAATACCTTGGCCACATCGTCACTGACGACAGTAAAGACGACTTGGACATGGAGCGGGAAAGGCGGGCATTGTCGATCCGGTCTAACATGCTCGCGCGCAGATTTGCTAAAAGCAGTGATGAAGTGAGGGGCACCCTCTTCAGGGCCTACTGTCAGTGTTTATATACCTGTCAGTTGTGGTACCGGTACAAGAGGGTGTCCTTCAGCACCATAAGGGTGCAGTATAATAATGCATACCGCATCCTTATGAAGTTTCCTAAATACTGCAGCGCGTCGGGCATGTTTGCCGAATCGGGGGTGCCCGACTTCTTTGCTGTTATCAGGGCACGTATAGCTTCCTTCTGTGAAAGATTGCGTAACTCTGGTAACAGCATCCGACCCATCGAGATCCAAATAGGAAATAACTCTGCACACCTTCAGTGAGCAGCGTTAACTTAATACGTATATTTTATATTTATTTATAATTATAGTATTTATATCACATATTGTATTTGGTTTTAATTTAATTTTTTGAGAATGTATATATATATATTTGTATTTTTATACTTGGGTTTTCACCTCAATAAAGAAATTTTATTATTATTAATATTATTATTTATCGCGGACACTTTTTTTACGATCGAAGGATCGAAGGTTTGGGACACTCATTGGACTGATATCGGATTGATACTCTAAGGGCCGGTTTAAAATTGAAAAGAAAAAACCAAATATATTTACCTTTTACCATATTTCTGGCATACAATAACTTCGGGCTCCGATGTCTGCGTGTTTCCCTCGTCTGACGTCATCATCGTGTTGGCGCTGGAGTCCATTTCATAATTCATATTAACACTGTTATTCGGATCCAATATTATCATATCGTGTTCCATTAACTCATCGAGATTCTCTTCTTTAATTTTGCAATTTATAACTTCTTCCTCGACAACGAAACTGTCGTAAAACTTCTGTGTATCCACTTCTTGTTTAATTTGTATGCCCAATTGATCAATCATATTGATAATGTTATCTTCCAATTTGTCATTTTCTGTGTTTCGCAATTCATCAGTATTAGTTCTCAATTTATCATTATTAGATTCCAATTTAACATTATCATTTTCAACATCATTTTTCAATGTATCAGTATGAGCTTTCAATTTATCATTATCATTTTCAGTATGATTTCTCAATGTGTCAACCTTAGCTTTTAATTTATCATTATTGGTTTTTAATACACCATTACCATCATAATTGGTTCCCAATTTACTACAATTAATTCTGAATGTTCTCAATTTATTATTAATTTTAGTTCTCAATTTCTTACAGTTAATTTTAGTTCCCATTTTATTAATTCTACATTTCAATTTACTATTCGTATGAGTTTTTAATTTATGAATATTAGTAGCCATTTGATCATTATCAGATCGAGGCCTTAATTGATTATTTACAGTTTGTGTTATAAGTGTTTTGTTAACACTAATGTTACTCGTATCAATGTTACTGTTTGCACTAGTAGCAATAGCTTCTTCTTGGATTATGTCTAAAGGTTCTTCTTTAATTTTTACACTTATTATTTTAATTTCACCCACTTTCTCTAGTTCTTGTTGAGTGGATTCTGTGGTATCATTATGATCTATTTTTTCTTCCTTAATCACTAAATTGGGATTGAATTGATTGATTCCAGTTGGTGAAATATCATTGATATTATCTGAAGACACGTTTTCTATGGGTTTTCCACGTTGTTGTAAGTTTTCAGGCATGCGGAAGTCATCATTGTTATTTTTTATAGTATGTATTTTTATATAAGTGTGATCATTACTCTGATCTCGGCTAATAGTGTGTATTGGCACATTTATATCATCAATGATATTTTCTCGGCAAATCTCAGATGTGATAACATGATTTGTTGGCGCAGTAACATTTACAAAAGCATTGAAATTTTCTTGGAAACCTTTAGGCCTTTTTACGTCAACAATGACTTTTTTCTGTTCAAGACTAGGTGTTTTCATATCTTCATTACTTTTTTCATCACCAATGTCGGGTGCAGTGATGTCAATGACAACATTTTTTTGTGGATTTTCAACAATTTCCACGTCAACTTCTTCATCTTCGTGTGAGCTGTCAGTGTGAGTTATGTCTATAACATCTATTTTATGTGGATGCTCAGGTAATTTTATATCAAGTTTTGGCTTTTTAGGAGGTTTATCTAAGTTCTTGATACTTCGGCTTTTCATTTCATTTTGCACTGAAATTTTAATTTTTAATTACATTTTCATGGATCAAATTTTCAATTAGATTATTCGAGTAAAAAGTAAACAATTGGCCTGGAAATGAAGATTTAAGAGATCTGTACATGATTCTTTTCAACGCAATTGTTTTCAGCGCTGCAAACTAGAGTGAAAGAATTAATGCTATTTTTAGGTATGTTTTCTTCAATATATTTAAATGGTTTTGTGAATATGTGCAAAAGTATTCAGGCTTTGACAGTATCGCGTCTTATTTTTAGATGTGCAGAGGCTCTAAAATGCTGCAATGGCTATAGAAAGAATTTTTACTAAATTACCTTTTTTCCGCAACTTCTCAGCACACGTGTTTCGTTTGGCCGAGCAACCAGAGGGTTGACCTAAATGCATAAATTTTTAATTAATTATATATTAAATTGCAGCGTGCGTCAGTTCGTAAGTCTAAAGGGCTTCTCCTCCATCTAAACGGCTTGACCGATTTTGGTAAATTTTTGTTTGTACTTATAGGGATCACCTCTATAGTTCTTAGCTATAGTTGGATCCGGAAGGCGCAGATACAGAATCGTCGTCGTCATCAATCGATCGACGTCCATAAAATAAAGGCCTTTTGTAGTAACATTCATTTTAATCTATGTTTATTTAATTATTTACGTATAGGAAAATTTGTAATCCATCAGTCAGAATGACAACCTTTCTTTTTTAACATAAACAAGAATATGAATCTATGATAACAAGTAAAATGAGTTTGTAACATTCCTCTCGGCCTAAGACATTAGCTCTATGAGGCGGTGTGGCGGTCGTACGGTCCTCTTGCTACGTCTTAACACCGGTGTCTGCTCGAACGTTAGCGGTGAAGAGGAAGCGGTTTCAATCACCGGCTGACTAAGTGGCGTTGAACTAGCATGCGGTAGCAGTTCGTGTGACGTTGCTGAGCCAGCAGGTGCAGATGATTCCACAGATGATTCCATCCCAGTCTCTCGCTCGACGATTGGTGACTGAGTCACACTTCCCTGGGGCCGTATGTGGTCGGCGTGTCTGCGCTTCAAAACTCCTTCTGGAGTTCTCACCACATAAGAATACCGATGTTTCCTTTCCTCAATTACAGCCGGTTTCCATTTACTTTCCAATTTAGTACGAATGTACACTGCTTCTCCCTTCTGGAAATGTGGTGTTTTTTGTTCAGAGTCGATATTGGCTTGGATGTTTTTGTGTCGCAATGTCCTTCTCATATTTGGTTTCACATTATCCAACAAGCAGTTTAACTGTTTTCCGAACATCATTTGGGCTGGTGACTTTCCTGTGGTGGTATGTGGTGTGTTTTGGTACGAAAAAAGAAAATTTTGCAGTCTTCGCTTTGGATTAACTATATCAGCTTCACTTGCAGCCATTCTCGTTTTAAACGTACGCACCAGTCGCTCAGCCAATCCATTTGTTCTTGGATGGTAAGGTGAAGAGGTCATGTGCACTATCCCTTGTGATGTGCAATATGCTCGAAAGTCTTTGGAAATGAACTGAGGCCCATTGTCAGAGACTATAATCTGAGGTAATCCAAAAGTGGTAAAAATACTATGTAGCTTCTTGCACAATGTCTTGGTGGTTATTTTTGCCATAGGTTTAATTTCTATCCATTTTGATAGAGCGTCTGCCAGGACTAACCAATATTTGCCCTCAAAGGGTCCGGCGAAATCGATGTGAATTCTTTCCCATACCTTTTCTGGAACCGACCAAGAGTATACTGGAAGTTCTGGATTGTTGGGTCGATTTTCCTGGCATTTCTGACATTGCTTTACAAAATTATCTATGTCTTCTTCGAGTGTTGGCCACCATACATAGAAACGTGCTAGAGCTCTCATTGCAGAAGTTCCAGGGTGTCCAATGTGCAAATAACGTAGCACTGTTAGTTTCAATTTGTTCGGTATAACCACTCTACCTTGCCACATGATTATCTTGTTCTCTATTGACAGTTCGCTACGTTTTCTAAGAAACGGTTTCAGTTCAGACTGTGTGCAATTATACCAGTTGGTTTTAATTAATTGCAGTACTTGCTTCAATGTGGCGTCTTGTTTCGTCTCTTCCCTGATCCTTTCTTCACTTAAAGACAAATCGTCTAATTTACTATGCTGCAGCAATTCAGTTATTCTATTTATTGATACCTCTGAGTCATTCGGCTGTTCCGCGCCATTTGGCATTCTAGAGAGGTAATCAGCAATGATGTTGTGTTCACCTTTTCGATAAATGATGTCATAGTTATAATTTCCAATCACGAGTGCCCACCTTACTAGTCTATTATTCGCAATTTTCGGCAGATTTCGTTGAGGACCTAATATGTGGATCAGTGGTTTGTGATCGGTAACTAGCGTAAACTTAGTGCCCCTGAGATACTGGTCAAATTTTTGAATACCGTAGAATATTGCCAATGCCTCACGGTCTATGACAGAGTATTTGCTTTCAGCCGGTTTCAGTTTCCTCGAACCATACGCAATAGGTTGTTCGATATCTTTATCCCTGTGATATAAAACCGCGCCTACTCCTTTCTCCGAAGCATCACAGGAAAGAAAAAGAGGCCGATGTTCATCAAATGCTACTAGCGATTCAGATCTAGTTATCAATTTCTTGGTCTTTATGAAGATTTTGTTTTCATGCTCCGTCCATTGCCATTTCCGGCGGCCACCTGTTAGTTCATGTAAGTCGGCGCATACACTATGTAAGTGTGGAATAAATCGCTCATAGAAATTTATGAGTCCTAAGAACGCCCTCAATTCTTTAGTATTTGTAGGTGGTGGTGCCTTCGAGATAGCTTCTATTTTAGATTGTGTTGGTCGTACTCCATTTTTGTCAATAATATGTCCTAAATACTCTATTTCAGGTTGTAGGAAAATGCATTTTTTGAGATTTACTTTGAGTCCGGTTTGTTTCAATCTGTTGAACACCTTGGAGAGAGTCTGTATATGTTCTTTGTCATTTTCCCCAGTAATGGCAATATCATCAAAAAATACTGCGACGTTTGGTATGCCATCTAGTAGTTTGTCGAGAAAATGCTGGAAAATTGAGGGAGCTGTTGCAATACCAAAGGGCATTCTGTTGTAGACAAAATATCCTTTGTGGGTTGATATTGTTAGGTACTTTTTCGATTCCGGGGCAATCTCAAACTGAAGATAAGCATCCTTCAGGTCAATTTTTGAATATTTATCTCCGTGAGCAAGCTGTTGTCTTAACTGGTCAAATAGGGGTACAGGATGAGTATGCTTTATGAGTACCGGGTTTATCGTTGTTCGGTAGTCACCGCAAATGCGTACTTGGCCAGTTGGTTTTAAAACATTTACTGTGGGTGTAGCCCATTCTATCGGTGTTATGTTGGGATCCACCTCTGTTATTATCCCCTCACGCAGAAGCCGTTCTAGTTCTATTTCGACGTTTTTGCGCATGCTGAACTTGATGGGCCGTGCCGGTAGATGTTTTGCTTCGCTGCCAGATTTGATATGGATATTAACTTGGTAATCCTTGACTTTTCCTAATTTATTGTCGAATAGATCGGTGTGGGTAGCTAGCACGAGGTCCAGTGACGTGTCTGCGGTGCATTTGATGGAGTAGACAGGTTTGGGAAAAATCATGTCGTTCATTTCGCTCCACTGTAACCCAAAAAGCATAGGCTCTGCCTTGTCCATAACTACAACAGGTAATATTTTTTGTTCGTTGTCTACTTCCACTGTTACGTCAGTTATGCCTTTTGGTTTGAGCTTGAAATTGCAATAAGCTTGAAGTTTTGGTGCTTTAATTAATGCTGGGGCTCCAATCGTTTTCCACATTTTTGTGGAAATTATAGAGTAGATTGACCCCGGATCCCAGTCCATCGTACATTTTACCCCATTAATGATTGTGTCAATTTTCTTACACCGGGATGTCTTCCTATTGATATTGTGAACAGGGTTGTACTCAGTTTCACTCTCTTCCGTCGAGGAGTCAGAGTTTGATGTTGCCATTGATGAGGTCTCTGATGCATCTGTTCGATTGTTAATCTTCTGTGTTCATTGCGTTTATCAGTCTCGTTTTTACGTTGATAGTGTTTGGTTTTTGACGTTAAATATGCTCTACCTGATTTGATGCATACACTTTCATAGTGTCCTGTGCTGCCACATGCCTTACAAAGGTGGTCTTTAGCTGTACAGTCGTTGAAGTCATGTTTGTTACGCTTTCCGCATCGTCGGCATTGATCAGGTTGCAACTTTTTGGCTGTTTCAATACTGGTTGTAGTATTAGTGCGTTTGCCTTGTCTCTTTTGTCGTATCCTGTTAACATTTTGGTTGTTATTTAAGGTGTTGTTGTCGTTCTCTGCAATTTCGCGTGATTGGGCGACTGCAAATAATTCTGTGAATGTTATCTCTCTCGTTTTACCCTCTTCTGTTACTTCACGTAGTTCAGGCCATTTTTGCTTCAGATCTACCTCTAGTTGTGTATGGTTCAAGCCCGTTGCAAAACGGTCACGGAGCTGTCTTTCAAGCATAGTCCCTTCGTAGCCACAGTCCTTCGAGAGTTCTTTTAGTCTATTAGCATAACGTTCCATAGTTTCGTCGGTTTCTCTCGTGGAGTTCCAAAAGTCTATTAACGCTCTGTATCGTGTTTTTTTTGTTCTATATAAATCCAATAGTCTCACCTTTATTTCGTCGTATGTTGCTATGTCAAAATTAGGAGTCAAAGCTACCTTCAGTTCGTGGTACATTTCTGGTGTTATGCAGTTTGTAAGTAGGTCTTTTTGAATACTAATAGCCTCTTGGCCCCATATACGACATTTCGCTTCAAACAGATCGATAAAGTTTTCTGCAGTGGTTGTGTCTGGGTTAAACTTGTCGCATTTGAAATGTTTTACAATGTTTTGTTTTGATGTTGTGGGTGCTTCATTACTACAGTTGTTTTTAGTGCTGGTGTCTGTTGAGGAGCTTCCCTGGTGTTGTTGAAGTTGTACGAACTGCTGTAGTAAGGCTGATAGTACCTTCTGTTGTTCTTGTTGCGCGGTAAGGAATGCCGCGAATTGTTCAGTGTTCATGGTGTTTGTTTCCTACTGAACAACACAATTTTTACTCGTCGCCAATAAAATAAAGGCCTTTTGTAGTAACATTCATTTTAATCTATGTTTATTTAATTATTTACGTATAGGAAAATTTGTAATCCATCAGTCAGAATGACAACCTTTCTTTTTTAACATAAACAAGAATATGAATCTATGATAACAAGTAAAATGAGTTTGTAACAGTCCACTGTTGGACATAGGTGTCTTGGGTCATAATACATTATCTTTTATAAATGTACGTATCACTATCACTACATAGTATAAAACAAAGTCGTTTTCTCTGTCCCTATGTCTCTATATCCCTTTGTACGCTTAAATCTTTAAAACTACGCAACGGATTTTGATGCGGTTTTTTTTAATAGATAGAGTGATTCAAGAGGAAGGTTTATATGTATGATAACATCCATTAAATAGTGGAGAAATACTGTTATTTTTGAGGTTTCTAATGTGATGTCGTAAATAATTACATTTTTTTCCGCTTACATTGCAAACGCAGGCTGAACCCTACGAGATTTATCAATATAATGTACTAAGTATTGTACACATTGAAAAGGTCTATAGAAAACTCCGCGATGGTATATGTCTATCTCTTATGGATATCCCACAATAACATTTTTTGTCATTTACTTTTTTACGACAAATAATGGCTAATTTTAGAAATGATTTTAACCAATACAGCATAAATCCTTATCTAATTAAATACCTTAAGTACATTGTTGATTTATTATAGATCTATATGGCCCTTTACAGCATATGATTTAAATGAATATTTTCGAAGATATTACAGATTTAAAAATTGCGGGACATAGACATTGCGCGCGGCGCGCGGTTCCAGCCGGCCGGGGCGGCGATGCGTAAAGTTCTCCTACAGCATTTTGAATTTAGCAGCGATCGGACGCGTATGCTATCGAGTATCGGAGCTTCCTAGCGAGGAAAATAACAATCACACTAATATTATAAAGGCGTTATTAAGTTATTAAGTTTGTGTGTATGTTTGTTCCTCTTCTCCGCCGCAACTACTGAACCGATTTGGCTGAAATTTTAAATGGAGATAGCTTATGCCCTGACTTAACACATAAAGTAACTTTTTATCCCAGAAAAGTATTCCTGTAGGACTAAAATAGATATAGACCTCCAAAACGCCACAGAGGGCGGGAACGGGAACCGGAACTCCACGATTCCCTCGGGATTTGTTCAAAACCGAAATTCACGCGGGCGAAGCCGCGGGCAGAAGCTAGTACTTAAATAATGTAAAGTAAATTATTTATAATAAATTAAAATGATACCTGACTGCGACAAAACTCAATAGTAGGTACCTATACCTGACAACGAAAATGGTAACATAAAGCAATGTCCTTATTGCATCAGGTAGAAAAAAACAACACCTCCTTCAGGCAACCTTTTTTAGAAGCGCCTAGCAATGGAGTCGACTTTGAGTTTGACTTGTATGAATGAAATTTTTACATGCACATGCACAATAATTCATGATTATGAAGTAAGTAATATTAATGTAATTACGTTATATTATATTAATACATTGAAATTTATCCTTTTGTATACAAAAAAAAAATTATTCATGGCTGGCCCAGCACATTAGTTATTCTATTCAATAAAAAAAAATCTCACCTAAGAAACCTAAAAGTCCGTTAAAGGCATTGTCGAAACTTTTTTCAGTGGTTCTTTTGAGTATTTCCAATTCCCTTTGTCTATCCGCAAGACCAAAACCTGGTTGGGTCACGGCTAATCTTATTGGAATCACTATCTGTAATATAAATAAAACCGGTCAAGTGCGTGGCGGGCCACGCGCAGTGTAGGGTTCCGTAGTCACAATCCTCGAAAAACAGATATAACTCCTTAACCTGTGAACCCTACTTAGCCGTGATAGTTTTCCTTTAAAATTGATTATATACCCTACTGCTGTGAATTTTTTCAAGTTCCTATATACTGCCATTTGGCTGATAGAGGGGGGGGACACTTGACTCTAATAAAAATTTGCACTTTAAAACATCATATTTTACAAACGGATCTAGAAATCGAAAAATGATGTTCCCACACCCACAGTATTTTTAAAAGACCTATTCAACGATACCCCACACTATGGGGTAGACGAGAAAAAAAATATTCATCCCCACTTTACATGTAGGGGAGCTACCCTAAAAAAAAATATTTATCAAAATTTTATTTCACCACTTTGTCGGCGTGATTAATATTTATACTCATGCCAAATTACGGATTTCTAGCACTAATAGTCTCTGAGATTAACCGAGGACGGACGGACAGACGGACAGACGGACGGACATGGCGAAACTATAAGGGTTCCTTGTTTACTACGGAACCCTAAAAATGGGAATACCATGATCGTTGTAATGTGGGACCGGCCTCAGCCAGCTTACCATTTCGTAAAAGTTGATCAGGCTCTTGCTTTCAATTTTCCCTCTGTGTGTGCTGAGTTTGTGTTTGTTGATCGCGTTCAAATCGGGGAAATATATTGAGTCTACACAGTGAATACATTTGTACACCGTGGTATAGTTACTCGTGTGCTCCACCAAATGCTGCAGCTCCATACACTGTTTGACGAGGACCATCCCGCACACCTTGCAGGGATACTGTTTCTCTGTTAGAGTCGTGTGCACTACAAGAAGCGATTGGCTGTTGAACTTCTGAAAACAATACTTGCAGGACGACACCATCGGCTTGTATATACAGTCGTGCATGGATGGTTGCAGGTAAGCGTGTTTACAGTCGCTGCACACTTTGTGCACCCATTCCGTGGGCAGGTCGGATCTCACGCTGTGCCGCAACACCATATGCTCCACTAATTCCTTCTCGGTTCTGAGCCTCGCGGGGCACTGTGTGCACCCGTGGACTTTGAATGCGTTTTCGTAATTCAACGGACAAACACACTCATGTTCGAACAATAATGTACACGTGTAAAATTTCTCCTTACAACCGATGCACTTGTATTCGCTTTTCGGTCCCAAATGCGAAGCGGCATCTCTCCCGCATCTCCAACAGTTGGATTCTATGTGATGTCTTCCTTCTTTAACTTCTGGTCCGAAGGCACTGTACGCTCTGACGTGGCACTCGTGACAGACGGTCTGCAATTGGATCAGCATCTTGCAGGTGGTATGTCTCTCGAGGAGGTGTTCTCTGAAGTCGTGCAGATGCCACCAGGCTCTTTTACAGTCGTCGCATTTGTAGAAGAGCGGCCATTCGCGAATCGTCGCGAAAGGGCTGCGCCAATTTTTCCATTTCCTTCGAAATAATACATTCTGCAAATTTTCATCTACATAGTTCCGTGAGAAGGTTACCTTTTTTCTCCCTAAGTAATTTCTCATGATTATTTCTATCCGTTTGTCAGCCTCGCTTGTCGTTTTGCGAGATAGATTTTCGAATTCCATCCTTAGTGTTTCGTCGGAAATCCTTATGTAGGGAATATCAGACTCTTTGCTAGTGCTCGGGGCGGACGGAGCCGTTGGCTGAGAAAGACTTTTTACAGAATCAAGCTGAGAAAGATTTTTTACAGAATCAAGCTGAGAATGACTTTTTACAGAATCAAGCTGAGAAAGACTTTTTACAGAATCAATTCTTATGTTGCTTAAATTGTTTTCAGCGTCGCGCTGCTCACTGAATTCCTCCACTTCAACTTTGATGGAGAACTGCAACGGATTCGGCTCCATTGGTTGGCTTAATTTTTTTAGTATGTTTTTATTTTTTATATGCACCAATGTTGCTTCGATTTCCTCCTGAAAATTAAAAATTTACTAAGTGTTTAAAAAAAAATTTGTTAAGTAGGTAGGGTACCTACTTCTAAAACACGTTCGAGTGGATCAATGGATGCCACACGATACGCCTTTCAATCATTGTCAATTTGAATGTTTTCGTCTCAATGCGCAGATTTCACATGCAGAAATCTGCGCATGTGCAATCGCGATGCAAAGGCAATTACTGCAATTATTATCAGTCAGTAAAAGTTGTGTCAAGTTATTACCATTATATGATGCCGAGCCTCGGTGCCACATATATATGCGCTAACCCTAACATGAAAGCAGGCTATAAACAGCGGCACGAAACTCGAGCGCTGACCTTCAAGTGCGCGCAGCGTCGTACAAGTGAGCGGGACACAGTACGATTAGAGAGCCAATCAGCGCTTACGAGGGAGGGATCCGCGAGAGCTAATCAGTGCTTACGATTACGAATGATCCCCACGCCCTCCCCGCGACCCCCTCACCACCCGAGATACCTCATTTTCGACTTCAGCGCATTGAAGGTTAGCGCTCGAGTTTCGTGCCGCTGGTTATACAAGCCTACCAGTTATCTCGGATAGATCTTGAAGTAGCGGTGCGGTGCGGGAGGGATGACGGTTACCCGCAGTCCTATACAAGTATAAATTAAAAATTTAAAAAACCCCCGACATTCGCCATTTTGTGGCGGGAGCCATCTTGGATTTGCATAGTGCTATTCTACTAGTCGAAAGCCCTTTCATTTGATACCCATATCAAGGGAGTTGTGAAAAAATACGTAATCCGCCATTTTGTAGCGGCGGCCATCTTGGATCGATTTTCATCAAACATAGCTAACAACACTCGACTAATTCACCTTTCAAACAAAAAACCACATTCAAATCGGTTCACCCGTTTGAGCGCTACAGAGGAACAGACAGACAGACACACACACACAAACAGACACGTCAAACTTATAACACCCCGTCGTTTTTGCGTCGGGGGTTAAAAATAGATGAACGACAAACAGTAGGGCTATTCTGTAAAGCCATTTTCGAATTATAGAGAGTGAATTCGAGATGAGTTTGCTAATTTGTGCTCTGTAAAACTCGATAGTACAGGTTTTCTCACTCAAACTCACTTCACTTCGCAAGTGCGTAGCAGATGTTTACAGAATATCAAACCAAGGTGAAGTGAGTTTGCTTTCGAAGCGAGTTATCTCACTTGAGTGAGCTTCGATATCGAGATGGTATTTTAGAGAATAGCCCTACAGGAGAACGCGACATAATACGACGCGACGCGTAAATATCAATCAGTATTGTCATTTTCTATGGAGTCGTATCGCGTCGCGTCGTGTCGCATAGCATCGCGTCGCAATTGTCGGTCACCTAGGACAACGGGATAGGCGCGGGAGGTTCCACGGTTGGGTGGCCAGAGCCCAGAGGGAACTAATTCCTAGGGGAGAGGTGACAATGGACAAGTTTCCAATATTTTTTAATTAATAATTATTATAAAAATTTAAGAAAATTAAACAAAAACCTGAAAGAATCATTAAATTAAGTCAAAAACTGAGAAATTATGTAACTTTAAATTTTTCGAAAAAAAAAAAACTTTTTTTCGAAGAAATCTATGGGACCATTTTGCAACCTGTCGATTAAAAAAAATCACGCCAATCGGTTCAGAAATCTCGAAGAAATTCGTGAAACAAGTTTCACATAGAAACAAGCTATAATTTAAAAATTAAAAAAACCCGACTGCCATGCTAAAAAACGAACTAAAAAATTAATAAACTACCACCGTACCACTTACAGTGTAGTTGTTATTTATTTTGTTTTTCATGATTTGTCACTCCAAATTGATTTAAAACATATAGATTGTATACATTTTCGTACTTGCCTTTTAAAGTCCTTTATTTTGATACCCCACTCGAGGGTCTTGAAGAAAAAAATTTTTTTCAGCCCGCACATTAAAGTGCATAACATTCGCCATTTTGATTTTTTATGAATTTTATGTACCCAGTAACATTTGCGCCGTCAAGACAAATCTAATGACGTATAATTTATCAAAATAGGTTGAGCCGTTAAGTAGTTACGAACTGACATAGGAAACGGTAATTTTCTACGATTTATCACTCCAAATTGTTTCCAAATATATAAATACATATATACATTTTCGTATTTGCCTTTTGAATCCCTTTATTTTGATACCCCACTCGAGGGTCTTGAAGAAAAAATTTTTTCTCAGCTCGCACATTAAAGCGCATAAAGTCCGCCATTTTGATTTTTTTTTTAAATTTAGGTACCCTATAACACTCGCGTCATTGAGACAAATCTAATGACGTATCATTTATCAAAATCCGTTGAGCCGTTGATTAGTTACAAGCGGACATAGGAATGGACATATGTACATACACACAGGTGAAACACATATACCCAGTCGGGTAAAAAATATATTGGAACCCATTGAATTATATTGTACTGACGTACTAGAACAGACGGCGCGAACAACGTCTGTGTACCGCTTGAGGTAGTGCGGGGCGCGCGGAAGGGGGCTAACGAGACATAGAGTAGGCATAGATGGACATAATTACACAGACGCGGCACTTTGTTTATATTCTGCCTATTATAATAGGTAACGGAACGTAGTAAAATAAATTGAAATAGCAACTGATCGTATTCACTACAATATACAGTACCTATTTATTTTACTTGATATTTTTAAAGACAAAGACAATTTATTAAACTGTACAATACACTTGCTCGAAAAATACATGTACAATGTTAGTAAAAATCTTTAAAGTAAAATTTACCGCAATTTAGTGCCATTGTAATGCGGCGGGTTTTTCAAATATTTTTACTGACCTCATTTTTTTTATAGGTGTACGTAGGTGTATGTCTTTTTGTACCTACACTTCCAAAAAAATTATATCAGACAGATATACTTAAACATGTTACTTTGTATTATCTACGGAACACATACAAAATCCTTCCAAAAGATTTTTTTCTTGATTATGGTACCTACATTATTATATTATACCTATGTTATTTATTTATTAGTTCAGGATCATGCGGAGTATCATTTATAATTACAAATAAAATTAAAGACAAATATTTATCCTACTAATATTATAAATGTGAAAGTGTGGATGTTTGGATGTTTGTATGTTTGTTATCAATCACGCCGTAACTACTGAACCGATTTGGCTGAAATTTTGAATGGAGATAGATTATGCTCTGACTTAAAACATAGGCTACTTTTTATCCTGGAAAAATCCACAGTTCCCACGGGATTTTGAAAAAACTGAAATCTATTTTACTAAGTTTACTATATAGTAAACTTTCTTGAAAGTAGGTATAAAGGTTGGAAAAGGGAGCGGGAACGGGAACCAGAAATCCACGATTCCCTCGGGATTTGTGAAAAACCGAAACTCACGCGGGCGAAGCCGCGGGCATTCTCTAGTATTATAATAATATTATGTTTATTTAGTAGCCCTTAAATAATATAAGTTTAGGTAATTCTACCTAGAATTCACAATTTCACATCTGTTTGATTTAGTCTTTGACAAATGACGAAACATTGCGTCTTCTAAATATTGTGATCGAATTTACTTTTAAAACTAAAATATCTTGTTACCTACCGATGGAAAGTTACACCTTTACACTTCTTCGTATTCCTTGAACTGTTAGTACAATATAGCCGTACACAGGACGGCATATTTGAATAAATTTAAAGTATTTTCGTTTCGAACAATTACGCGTCTTACGCGCTCAAGAGCTAGCAAGATACTAAGTAAAGTGTTGCGCACGCACCACAGTTGAACGGAACACAGTAGTGATGAGTGGCGTCTTCTCTATTCATATAGTACCTCAATGTTGGAACCATCGGGATGACGTCACACACTCGAGTGACAGGCGGCAATCATTTTGCGTTCAAATACAATTATTTATTTGATTAATTTCTCCATCATTTATTGATGGATTAAAACATTTCTTTCATTGTTTTATTTACCTACTAGTTTTGATCTATATTTCAATTCCATTATGTTAAATATGATAATATTTTCAACATCAGGAAACTTCCTCATTATTGACGTAAAAGTACGTGACATGGAAACCTTACATTAAGTAGGTACCTGTGGTAGGTACCTCTTAATTTCATTGGTCAGTCACCCCTCCCGCACTGCGCAGCTACCTCAGGAACCGTTTAAGTTAAACTAGAAACACAGTAGACCTATAATTTTATATAGATACGTACCGCGATTTAAGTTTTTAAGTATAATTCTCGAGGGAAATCTTCGATTTCCGATACCAAAGATTTCCCTGAGAAATTCAAAGTTCTGAAAAGTTAACAAACAGATTTATTTTCAAGTTATTTAGATAGATGTACCTACTTAATACTGAGGGTGGTGGTGTCTGTAATTTCTGAACTACAAAATCGATGACCTTGAAATGTTTACGTGACAATCTTTAGTAAAGTAGGTACTGAAGTAGGTACGTACCTCCTTTAACAAAAAAAAAAAATTAATGAAATTGGACTCTTCCAAGGGAACTGTGCTGAAATTTCAGATAAAAAGTACCCAGTGTCCTACCTCATAGTATGAGCTCAAATTATGCCAAATTTCATTTGAATCCAATTAGTAGGAAGCTTTGGCGTGATGCGCGGCCAAGATAGAGATACACAGACAGACACAAAAATGCAAAAATGACTATTATTAATCTACATAGACACTTAAAATTGAGGTACCCACTTAATAAAATATGAAATAACTGCTCA
Source organism: Melanargia galathea (assembly GCA_920104075.1). Classification (NCBI taxonomy): domain Eukaryota; kingdom Metazoa; phylum Arthropoda; class Insecta; order Lepidoptera; family Nymphalidae; genus Melanargia; species Melanargia galathea. The sequence continues at coordinate 3,660,419 of OV049859.1, read as the reverse complement.
TAAAAGTTATTCGAACAATAATTGTTAACATGACCTAAAAGCACATTTTTAATAAAACATTATATCTGTCTGTTTGTCCATCCAGGCTAATTTTCTGAATGGCTTTCACTTTGACTGGACTTTCACAGGCAAGATTACTTTTACTTATAAAAAATATTTACAGTTCCTTCGGAAAAAAATAAAAACTGTTCATAATACATATTCACAGTTGCTACATCAATTTGGATTGCTGCACCACTCGTAACGGCTACAGAGGTACTTAGTTTACATCTAGGAGACAGATTTATTTTTAAATCAAAGAATTCCTACAACATTGTTTAAACATCTAGGTACTTAACTCTTAAATCCATATAAACATGCAAACAACGTTGCAGGCTTAGCTTAATCATTGAACAAGCTATAATTTAAGAAAAATTAAAACAACTTCGATAACGAAATAAGCGAGGCAGTTACACTTACACACATATATAAGTCCATATCTTGAAACTACTGAACCAATTTTTATGAAATTTGCACTGTTCCTAAATTGAAGTAAATTGCCAATAATCCCACTAACAGTTTTGGAGAAATGTGTGGACAAACATAATACATACATACAAACATACACCTATATAATTTTATATATTTGTTTGGACACCCTAATAGATTATTATATAGATATGTGAATATGTTGCTGTTTCAATAACATTACATACATACATGTCAAATTGATAATAATAATAAAAAAATTATAAAATCTGACTATTCCTGTTGTGTTACTGCAAACCCTAGCAGTACTTGGAGGTTTCAATGCCCATCCTTTGTTACTCAGTCTTGATAAATGTAGTAGAGTACTGGAAGGCAGTAGAAATTATGTCCTCCGACCTGACCAAATCTTGGCCATGACGACCAATCTCAACGGAGGTGAAGACTCGACAACTATGCAAGATATACTATAGTCCACAAGTGCGTGTGCACTCTCATGGTCTGATCGGACACCAATGCAACATGATCGGAGAGATCAGGATCAGACATCATCAAGTCCAGGCTGTTACAGAGAATTTCTTAACAAAAGAACCCAATCACTTTTTTTTAATTTGGCCCAACACAGGATTTGAATTCACAACTTCATGATCTGCAACTGATCAACCAATGATCCCTCATGTAGCCAGGCTAATAAGCTCTGCATTTTATATGTAAGTATTGAAACTGATTGCAGTGGTCAAGTAGGGCCGTACTTATACCATCACTAACCTGCCCTTGGGGAAATTGATCAAAGAAAAAATAAACAGCCTGTTGTGTTATTTTTATTTTATTTTGCATAAGTTAAGAAATAAAAGGTCCAACAGTATGGAATTGCTTAAATTATGAAACTTTTATTGAATGTTTTGTAAAACCATCAATAAAAGTACACAGTAAATATATTGCTGTTCCATTTAATATAATAGGTACATACGTCATGTCGAATTGATAACCTATTTTTTTGAATTTGGTTACAATAAAAGATTAAATAAGTACCTACCTACCTTCCTATTTAAAATTCTTTAGAACAATAAGTATGACAATGAATTTGCGTTTATTTATTAAAACAGTAAGTATTAGGTAGGTAAATAAGAACAAGCAATAAAATAATGTCAGTCAAAGAAGGTTTGAAGGTTATGTAATTTTCTATTTTTATCAAATATATTTAATACCTACCAACAAAATACTTCATTTTATTTTATACAATAAAGCCCGTTAGGCCTTTTTTTATTAGCACGTGTTAATTTTTGTAGGTGTTTAAGTTTTTTTTTACTGATTTTTACTGAAAATAAATCTACCCCCACTAAAAATTTTGAGATTTTCATTTTATTGAGCATAAATTATGGGATAAGTAACAAGGATATAAAAGATATTTAAGGCTTCAAGTCTCAACTCATCGCATAAATAGCTCGCAAACTTTCTTACAAAATGGTGGATCTACCTGCATAACTGCGATATTCTCATCGTCGGAATCCAAGCAATCTCGCGGCACCAACTTAGCCTTTCGGCTCCTTTTTCTGTCTTTTTCGTCCATTTTTACAATTTATGCACTTAAATGTACTATTTGCAACTCACTTTCATTTTATTAATATTAAATTCTGTAGGTAACGCAACAAAAAGATCACTTCCACCGATCACTATTCACTTGGGAAGTATTATGTATAACTCAACTTAATTGAAAAACTAGTTGAAGTTTGGAATGTTTCTTAGAACGAGGTAACGTTTTATTTGTCAGGATTATCATTTGCCGTTCTTCTATAAGGTCGGGTAGTTCGTGAGAGGGAGATTCTCGTTCAGAAACGTAGGTATAGTGCGACCAACTTTTCTGTGAAATGGCAAAAAATGGAACTACGGCCGCCATATTAGAACATCATACAATTTGACTACAGGTTAGCCCAGTGTCGATAATTTTTGAAACCAAGAAAAATCACAGTAGGATGAAACCCATTGGAAAAGGAGGAGAATATTATAAAAATAAAAGGAAAAATAATTTACGGGCGATCTGAGCTCGGGAAAAAAAAGTGGGGGGGGGGGGGGGTTAGGGTAAAAAACGGTTTATCTCGATTTCCGGCAAAACTACAAGTCCTATGGAAAAAAATTAAATGGCAAAGTTGTAGGTAATAAAAAGATCTACAACTTTGTATTTACACTTTTTTCACATAACCTCAAAATTTATGTGAAAAGTTCAAAAAACCAAGTTTTTGGTTTTTTATTTTTATCTGTTACAATATATATATTTTTTTCACGGAACTTGGTGAAAACTTACCTTTTTATGTTCCAAATACACTGTAATTTATTTGATTTGAAATATTTAGTTTTTCTCCTTATTTTTGACTCAATATCGAAAAAGCACCCTAATTTTCAATCGAAAATTCATCCGTCAAAATATCAGCTTTTTTCAAAAAGTAGGTGTGCGTTCTATTCTTTGAAATTCAATTAAAAAACTTAATTCAATTTTAATTTTTTAGGTTATATTATATTAAACATGTTATTTTTTAAAGAAAATATTACAATTTTTATTTTAGAATTGCGCATGTTTTCCTTCACCGTTAAAGCAAGTGATATTTAAATACTTAAAACGCACATAACTCCGAAAAGTTAGAGGTGCGTGCCCGGGATCGAACCCACGACGTCCGATTAGAAGTCGGTCGTCCTAACCACTAGGCTATCACAGCTGTGGGAAATGTTGGCAACTATTTTCAGTTGCTAACTAAGTTACAGAATAACCCCCCAGGTCATATCATGGTGTGGCCAACCATATCATGAAACGGTTCTGTTTCATGAAATGAACGGCCTCATCATAAAGTGATCAATTCTAAGATCCACGACATAGACACTATGCGCACCGGCTTAGTGCGTTGTTGACAAGCTGCCGGCAGTCATTCTAGAAAGGTAAAACGTTACATGGGTCGAAGCGCATCGGAGACCAATAATTCTATGGTTACATGCCTATAATTATGTACTGTTACTATTCGTTATGTACTGTTACTATTCGTAAACTTGACATACTTAAAAGACTTCGTGTAAACGTACACTACAATAGATATCCAAACTCATCCTGTGAATCTGACAGTGGCCCGAAAGTGTGGCGAGTCCTAAATTAATAGGTACTATCTAGAAACATAGAGCCAATGGAATTTGCATTTCAAACAAAACTTTGAAGCAAAGAAATTTGGCCTTGAACAGGTCTGGATATTTTGTCTCGTTCTCATCTGCCTCTGAATCTGCATCTGAATGACCTTGTCACCACTACAATGTTTTAGGCGCAGTCTCCAGTGTCTACATAGAATTATAACTTTCTTGGATACTATAGTCTAGAAACGGTCCCTACAGGGCGACCAATCTATCTGTGAACTGAGGGAGGTTGTTAGTGTCGCTTTAGTGTTGCTATACAATCATTTTTTCGACAAATTTACAGGTGCTTACTTATGGTTGTGGTTACTTATGAGGTGCGGCAAGTCGTCCGCGACTAGTAATCCCAATCTGAGACTCACTGCGACTCATCGCATCACATGCACTCGCGCCAAGACGCATTACTATGTCGTCACTTTAATGATTATATTACGTAGGTAAGTATACTGATGGTAAATTTAGTTTGTTTTTAAATGGTTTTTAACAGATCACAAACTGGTTGCAACTTGCACTTGATAATACTGACCTGTACTAACAGATACTCGCTTTTGTATTAGATTATATGGAATGATCGGAGTATCATGCTTCTTCAAAAAATGTCTTTAGTTTCAGAATTATATTCCGGCCTTTTGGTATCATCGTTAATGTGAATAAATAATTACGGATGAGCAGATGGATTCTATAATAATTTCCGAAAAGTTTTTTCATAGTATAATTAATTAGGTAGGTATTTTATATTTAAGGAACTGACAACACTAATATGTAGTCAAATTGAAGGACCTTCCAAGATGGCAGCCGTAGTTGCGCTTCGTGGATACTAATCATTAATCTGTGGTTGCGCTTTTCGCCATTTCACAGAAAGGTTGGTCGCACTATAAAAGTACGAAGAATAGTGTGCGTTGGCGTGCGGTAGTTTATTAATAGTGCGGGTAATTTAATAATTATTAGTTACATTTGGAGGGTATTCTGCTCTATTGTAATATAATTTTATTATTATACCTATTTAAATTTTTTATTCATTTTATTTAATCTAAGTATGTATATCTATACTAATAAATAAAATTGAAGTGTCTGTCTGTAATATCGAAATAACTACCTCATATTAAGCTCATATGGTTATTTGAACGCTACCATAACCGAATCACACGTTTTTAAAATTTTTGTCTATCTGTCTGTCTGTCTGTCTGTCTGAACGGGCTAATCTTCGGAACGGCTGAACCGATTTTGACGGGACCTTCACATACAAGTAGAGAATTAACCAGGAAGTAACATAGGCTACTTTTTTAACCGACTTTCAAAAAAGGAGGAGTTGTGTTTTTCTACCTATGTACACCGATATCTCCGAGATTTCTGAACCGATTTGAGTAATTTTTTTTTTTAATCGATAGAGAAACATTGCGACCCTGTTCTGTAAAAAATTTGGATTCCAACTCCTCAATCCTGATGCTGTAGGGGACCTAATCCCCAAAACTAATGGGTTTTAGAAACTTTCGGTTATTTAAATTGATATTGGGGGTACCAATTAAAGACTTTATCGTTGAATGAACTCAAGTAAGTACATATCCAACTCCTCAACCCTGATGCTGTAAGGAATTGTATTCCGAAATCGTGGGGATCCCACGGGATTTTTCCGTTTTGGGGACGGGTTTCTACAGATAAGCTATTTTTTGTTCTGGAAAATCGGGATTCTCGGAAGTTCTCACGGGATTTTTAAAAACCTAAATCCACACGGGCGAAGCCGTGGGCATCATCTAGTACCTAATAAATTCAATTAAGTATTAAATAGTTTTCTTTTTATTTTGCATGCTTTACTTTTTCATAATAATGTAGCAGACTAGGAACAACTAGATAGACAGCCGATTTCCAGAATCCAGATTCGTAGATACTAATCATTAATCTGTGATCCAGATAGTGTGACGTCAAAACTGCCAGAGTATCGCTCTGGCAGTTTTTCTCGAATTTGTCCACTTCATTATCACAGTCATCAGTCTTCACAGATCAGTGAAAACTGATGACTTTTAAAGTTGGTTAAAAGCAGAACTTTCAACTACCTTTCAACGCCCGGGGTATAGATGTAAGGCCAGTTTAAAACCAATTAAACCAATCCGTTTAAAACGAAAAGACCCGTTTAAAACCGAAATAAACCATTTTCCCGGTTTAAAACGGTTGGTATTGATGACTATGTTTTTAAACCCCGACGCAAAAACGACGGGGTATTATAAGTTTAACATTGCTGTATGTATGTGTATGTGTGCGTGTGTTTGTCTGCTGTTCCACCGTAGCGCTCAAACGGGTGAACCAATTTTAATGCGGTTTTTTCGTTCGAAAATTAGTGTGTGAATTAGTCGGGAGTGTTTTTAGCTATGAAAATCGGTCCAAGATAGCCGCCGCTACAAAATGGCGGATTACATATTTTTTTCACAACTCCCTCAATATATCAAATGAAAGAGCTTGACTAGTAGAATAGCACTATGCAAATCCAGGATGGCCGCCTCCACAAAATGGCGAATGTCAGGGATTTTTTTAAATTTTTAGTTTCTTGATTTTACCGAGGTAGGGATATAACGACTCGGAGTACCTATAAACTATGTGAAAAATTTTAAATGTGTGATAAACTTACTGATATTGATAATATACTTAGCGGGTTGGTCCGTCTCCGTCCGACCAAGCGTAGATAGTGTGGCCAATTCTGTTGTACACAATTCTCTAAATTAAACTAAAATGACAGGTCTAAATTTATTCCTATCTCTTTCACAGTGCTCACTGCGGAAAAGGATAGCAATAGATTTAGACCTGTCATTTTAGTTTAGTTTAGAGATTTGTGTACAACAGAATTAGCCACAGTACCTACCTAAGTTATAAAAACTCTATTTATAAATTAAAAATTCTGTATTGGTAAATAAACATTTTTTATCATTGTTTTCGAACGATATACATAATTATGTCAATTTGATTAAGTTTAAAATCAAACCCACAAACTTTTATGCAGCAAAGATTTATTTTTGAAATTCTTAAATTCTCTAGTTTTCAGATAAAAACTTTCAGGGTCAGAAAATCGAGAAAAATAAAGAAAAGTTTTACAAAATAACTCTGCCTTTCGATACTAGATGGTGCTAGGCATTGTGGTTATCAAGAGTATAAAATGTGAAAAAAATGGTTTTCTACTATTCAACGTCATCTAGGCGGAACTTTGCTATAAAAAGTAAAGCTTTCTATTATATTATGTTCAGATAATTTAAATTATTCAGATAATTAAAGTTTTACGAAATAACTCTGCTATTCGATACTAGACGGCGCTAGGCATTTAGGTTATCAAGTCTAAAAAAATGGTTTTCTATTATTCAACGTCATCTTCATAGGCGGAACTTTGTTATAAAAAGTAAAGCTTTTTATTATTTGTTCAGATAATTTAAATTATTCAGATATTATTAAAGTTTTACGAAATAACTCTTCCATTCGATACTAGATGGCGCTAGGCATTTAGGTTATCAAGTCTAAAGTTTAAAACCGTTTACAACGGTTTATTTGAGGTTTAAAACGGCAAAATTTTGTTTAAAACGTTTTAAATCGGTTTATTTACATCTATAGCCCGGGGGCATGTCGACGACGGATTCGCCTTGTAAACTTATTGTAGCAATGACGCAGATAATGCGCAGTGTCTTTGAACTCGTACAGGAATTGTAATATGTACAAAAACTGTAATGTCATTCACCCATTGTTACTCAGCAATGTCGATCACGTATACTCTTGAAATATATCTTAGTGCAGTTAAATTGTCCAGTTATTTCATCTGACCTTGTGCTAGTCCTAAGCATCAAGTTATTCACTACCTACTTACTTTGGTTACTTTGGGGTTACTTTGGTATAGTACACAATTCCGATTTTGTGAAAAACTCTAATAAATTGCAAAATCAATGATAATAACTACTTATATTGACTTCAACTCACGACACGATATTCAATATGATTATTTGGATTATAATCCAAGCTTGTAACCTCTGAAGAAGCTCTGAAGCTCCGAACGCAACTTTGTCAAAAATCGAAAACCTCGACTATTTCGGATGTTTTTCAGATTTTGGTGATTATAACCCTAAAGGACTAAGTTATTGATAGTACCTACATTTTCAGGACGTTTTTGCAGTAAAATAAAATTGTTACCATCTTACTGAGATGCTCGCGACTTCTACTAAACTCTTCTTCGACTAAAATCTATAAACTTGTCACAGTAGCTTTCTTTTGTTCATTTAAGATATTGTAGGCACACACTAAGAAAGGATATTGGAAATTCCACCCCTAAGGGGGTTAAATAGGGTTGAAAATTTGTATGAAAATCATTTTTTATTTTTAAAGTTTTGTCTATGAAAATTGGTATTTGAGCTTTCAATAAAAAATAAAAAACCGGCTGCGGAAAAGGATTAATAATTTAAAATCTAATTACATTTAGAACTGTCACTTAAGAGATTTTTAGGGTATTTGACAACATTCAAAATATACTATTGATTGTGGTCATCTTATCAGATAATAGCCTAAAAAAGACATATTTCACTCAATCAAACTAAACTATGTAATTTTACGCGATATTTTGCACGAAATAAAACATAATAATTTTGAAATTTTATCAGGAGCGTGAACGCTCTGGGATTGTTTGTGATGTCACTTGATAGCACGTAACTTGGTTGATATAATTGAAGTTTATCAAGTCAACCGAAACTAAACTTTACACTTGAAAGAATAAGATTGATATTAAAATGAGTAGGTAGGTATAACAATTTAGAACATTACGATGTAGCAGTCGCCTTGCGCAGCGTCTCTGTCGCACGCACCGAGTTCCGAAAAGGAGCGAGCGAGAGAAGTGACTTGTATAGCGATTTGTGACTTCACTCGATAGCACGTAACTTGGTTGATATAATTGAAGTTTATCAAGTCAACCGAAACTAAACTTTATACTTGAAAGAATAAGATTGATATTAAAATGAGTAGGTATAACAATTTAGAACATTACGATCCAGCAGTCGCCTTGCGTAGCGTCTCTGTCGCACGCACCGAGTTCCGAAAACGAGCGAGCGAGAGAAGTGACTTGCATAGCGATTTGTGACGTCACGCGTATCATGTGATCAGAAATGTCGTTTTTGGCGTGGTTTTCAAAACTTAAACTTTATCATTGATTTAATTCTTAATACTGTAGATATTGCGAAAAATATCAATGTAGTGTGTTTTAATAAGTAATAAAGAATAATTTAAAACAATTTCCAAAAATTAGTCAAATACCCTATAGGCATCTACACTATCTATTTTAGGTAAAAAAAAAACAATAGATAAACTTATATTTATTTAAAATCATAGGCATATTATTTCATTTTTTAAATAGATAGGTACTTATATTATCATAATTATTTACCTACATTAATTATTACTGTTATCATTACTTACTAGGTATTTTTAATCTTAATACTACACATAAGTATGTATGTAAGTACCTACCTAGGGTTGTCTGTAAAGTCGGTTTACGGACGATAATATTTTTACGTGATAACGTCATAAGAAAACATTGCCTCTCTATCGCTTGTTCCGCGCTCTCGCTTGCATGCTTGGCTCAGGAATGTGACAATGAATCATGCTTTTTCGTGCTGCCAGTGTTCATTGATTTATAAGACGTTACTTATCACGTGAAAAAAACAACCTCGTGATTTGCTTCGTTATATGAGAAATACGATCGTTTACCAACGTAACCGTATGTAAATATCTACTCGTACTCTACAAAAATTATATAAAACAAAATATGCTGGAAACAACGATTCATAATCATCGATGTATCAAAACAAACGAACATTTTTGAGGAATTTTTCGACCGCGGGTTGTTGCGATGTCGCGGACCCATAATTTTGATATTAAATAAGTAGGTATATCTAAGAACCTACTTAGACTTTTTTGAAAAATTAAATAGGTACCTAGGTAAGTAAGTATCAAAATATATATAAAAAAAGAAAAAGATAATTGATGTGTACGGGACCCTAAGCGAAGCCCGACTCGTACAAGTTCACCGATTTTTTAACTTATTTCTTATTTATTATCTAGTATTCGATATTGTTCACGTGGCCATCTTCAACCATCGATTCAGGTACTCGCTCACGTTGTGTGCAGCATTTCTGTAAAATATTATTGAATTTCATAAAAAAATTGCATAAAATGTTTTATTATGTCTTTTTATAAATATAGATATTATATTAAGCTAAGCGAGCAAACTTCGTTCAAACTGTTTAAATATTGGTTATGTACTTAACCTAGTTTGTGAAAATGTTAGCAAAAAAAACGCAGCCATGAAAATATACTCCTCATGGGCTGAGTCTTGGCTGAGCAACGAGTGTCAACTGTCACCCATGTGCGAGACATAGTGCAAAAGACAAAAAAAAATAACCAAGAAAAATAAAAATCGATAAAAATAATCGATTAAAATATTCAATTTTTATTTTTACAAAAATAATCGTGAAGAATATAGGTACCCACGTAGAGACAATGTTTAGTAATCAATTGATTAAAGCAGATTTCCTCTTGTCTTTATCAGCATCACGTTACCTAATTGAGAAGCCAAGTTCATGTCGTGTGGTGCAAGGCAAAAGCTCAGCGAGGGTTCGGTCGACGGCTCTCTCTACGCTTGAACACCGGCCCACCCAGACTGGCTCGCATTGTGCACTGGAAATAAAGAATCTTGCTTAATATTTTGTCTTATTAAAGCGAAGTGATTTAGAGTACTCCGAGTGAACCATGCGCAACCTCACAGACAAAATTACATTCAGGATCTACATTGTTAGTGCAAATCGGTTATTTCTTTATAAACCTACGAGTAGAAGTGATATCTCGCACGATGCTTGGTGAAACAAGAGCCACGCCCATTGGCGATTTTGTTCTAGTGACATTCACTCTCTATAATATCTAGATATGTCAGAGTTTCAGTTTCGCGCTGGACTCACTTTTTGGCGACGTGTCTTAAGCTGGCCCGGACGACGGTGTCGAAGGCGGCGGCCGCGTCGCCGTACGCTCCGCTCGTGTCGCCCGCGCACGCCCATGCAATAGACCCACCATGTTTTACGCGCGCTGCCAGCAATTCCAGTAGCTTGAACAGTAACATATTTTTTTTATTTTATTTGTTTGTAACTTATGTTAAAAAAAACAGTATGATTTTCATGTCTTTATTCATTATTGTGTCTAGTTATGGTGATAATGTGGCTAATTCTGTTGTACACAATCTCTAAATCTAAACTAAAATGACAGGGCTAAATATATTCCTATCTCTTTCACAATGCTCCCTGTGGAAAAGGATAGCACTATTTTTAAACTTGTCAATTTAGTTTAAGTTTAGAGATTGTGTACAACAGAATTAGCCACAATATAAGTTTTAAAAAGTTATAAAATATTTTCTACAAACAAAATGTTTCCATGCTACATAAAATATCATGATGTTAACCCAAAGGTCAAGTTCCGATCTATGAAGTCGGTCACCCATCCAGTAACTAATTTCACTTGGGTTCATGCTGCTTGCCTAGCAATCGTCTGATATGCGCTGTCGTAAATAAATCAATTTTAAGATTCTTATAATCATCTTATTTATCTATCTATCTATTATCTATTCTATTACATATAATAAAATCGTAGACTTACCGTATCTGTACATTAAAGATTTTTGCAAAATAATAACTGGGGGATGTAAGGAATAAGCAATAGAACGTAAAAAAGCTATTTTTGAATTTTTTGTCTGTTTGTCTGTTTGTCTGTTTGTCTGTTTATCTGTTTGTCTGTTTATCTGTTTGTCTGTTTGTCTGTTTGTCTGTATGTTTGTGCGCGCATCACGCAAAAACTACTGAATGGATTGAAATGAAACTTAGCATGCTTTAAGTTCATACTACGGAGTAACATATAGGATACTTTTTATCCCGAAATTCAGCACGGTTCCCTTGGGAGAGGGGATGAAAGTTAAAATGTGTAGTTAGCTGTAATTCATTAACGCGTGGTCCGATTTCATTCATTCTTTTTTTGTTAGAAAGAAGATACTGTAAAGATTACCAGCTAATCTCAAAAAGGTTGGATCGATTTTGATGGGACTTTTACTGGCGGATGTTTACATTTTTATCTACATAAACATCCGCCAGTGAACTTTTAACAGTTTTTAGCAAGGTATGAGCTCAAAAGAGCTTAAGAAAAAAAGTTCCCATGGGATTTTTAAAAACCGATATCCACGCGAACGAAGTCGCGGGTATCCGCTCGTATCTAATAATCCTCTTACATTCAAATTATCATACACATCCTCGGAAACCAGTCTCGAGATGCCGTCCAAACCCGCTTTTGACTCGGCTCCGATCACTACCAAGCAGTCGACCTTATCCGCTCCCGCTATGCTCGTCGCGTCGCTTGTGGCCGTCCGCACGGTGCAACCTTCAGTTTCTAATCTTCGTTTGAGCTCTTGGCCTAGTGCATTAGTTGAGTTCGTTACCTGAAAATCATACTAATATAAATGCGAAAGTGTGTTTGTTTGTTTGTCCTTCCTTCGCGGCCAACCAACCAATCAACTTGGTGTTTGGCATAGAGATAGTTGATGGGACGGAGGGTAAGTAACACAGGCTACTTTTATCCCGGAGAATCATAGAGTTCCCAAGGGATTTTTAAAAAATTTTTTGTCCGCGTGGATTCAGCCACGCACGACGAAGTCGTTGGTATTAGCTAGTAATATAATGTTACGAATGAACCTTATTTCTAGAGCATTAAGGTTCATAATTGCTCGTCACCTAATAAATACCTAATCACCCATCGATGTAAACAACCCATAATGTAAACAACAACAACGCGGCTTTTCTAGAATAAACATCGATAGGGGTGGAACTTTCTAGAAAACGCTTAGTCACGCGGTAACGGGTATATAAAGGGACCGGCGAGCTGACGGAGGGCAGTTCAGTTCTGAGAGCCGAGCGAAATACAAGCGAAGGAAGCGATCGGAAGAAAAGAGGATTGGAAGCGAACAAGCGTGAAGAGGAAGTCTACAAGAAGATCAGGAGTACCAAGTGGAATACGGAAGTGCGGAATAAAGTCTGATCAAGGGTCACCAGGTGTTTTATTCCAAATCTTCGAACCCCAGCACGTAACAATTGGTGTCAGAAGTGCGATTTGGAAGCTATGCCATTGACTCCGAGAGACGACTTCGGCAGCGAGGGTGTCAAGACCAGGGCCCAGCGTGCAGCGGAATCCAGCCGAGCACCTGTGGAGGAGCACCTGGAGGAACCAGCACCTGGTGGGTCCCCCCAGCTGGCCCCGTCCACTGGCCACACCCACCAGGCCACGCCCCTTGAGACCACGCCCACTCAGCCGGCGGCCCCGCCCACTGACCACACCCACCTGGCCACGCCCACTGAGCAAGCCACGCCCACCGTTGACTTGTCGAGTTTGATGCGGATAATGCAACAACAGTTTGCAGCAATACAGGAAAATCAAGATTGCAAATTTGCAGCGATACAGGAAAATCAAGATTGCAAATTTGCAGCGATACAGGAAAATCAAGCAGCGATACAGGAAAATCAAGATTGCAAATTTGAAGGGGTGCAGCGGACTGTTTTGTCGGCCGTTCACGAAGTCGGCGGCATGGTGGCTAAATTGCGAAAAGAGTTGGACCTCATGGACGAGCGAGTCACCTGCCTAGGAACGGACATAGATGGTGTGAAGACTGGCCTAAACGAGCTACAGAAAAAGGTGATACGTCTTGAAACGACAAGACTAACGTCAAGTGGAGCGATGGGCGCAGTTCAGGGACCTAATGTTAAGGTACCCCCATACGACGGTAGCACCTCCTGGCCCGCGTACCGGCAACAGTTTCAGACTGTTGCTACTGCCAACGGATGGACGGACGAACAGTGCTTGACTGCCCTCACTGTCGCATTGAGAGGGCAGGCTCTAACTGTTCTGGAGGCCTTTCCTACTTCAGGCTGTGGATACAAGGAACTGTTGGATGCACTCGAATCCAGGTATGGGGAGCGACATCTGGAGCATGTGTTCCGCGCCCAGCTGCGCGATAGAGTCCAGCGGTCTGGAGAGGGTCTCCAGCAATGGGCGTTGGAAATAGATAAGCTTGTGCGGAAAGCTTATCCATCGGCCGACGATAAGATGGTAACCGCAAACATCGTGCAAGCTTTTGTCGATGGAATTAAAGACCTGGAGGTAAGAGCTGCCGTGAGGCTTCGTCACCATGCCTCATTAAAAGAAGCATTGGCGCATGCCTTAGAGGTCGAAGCAGTTCGACACGACATTCGGCAGACTCACAGACTACGTGAAGTTGTCGAGGAGGTGAAAGAGGTTAAGACCTCATTCAGGAAGAACTTTGGCGCTGTGTGCTATAGATGCGGTGAGAAAGGGCATTTGCAGCTGAATTGCCCACACAAAGAGTCGCAGATGTCCCGACTAAAGAAAATAGAGGAACGGTTGGAGGAGCTTGCGAAGAGAGGTGAGGATGCAAGGTTTCCTCAAAATCAGGGAAACTAGTAACAGCCAGGACTAAGGGGCGAGTACTGGCTGGCACGGAGGGAGCCCCAGCAACGGTTATCTCACAGGGGGACATCGTCGGAAAGTGTGAAGAAGTTGTGTGGCTGAAGAAATTCACTTCAATGCCAAGCATGGAAAAATCAGGTTCTGGGAAGGATCCTACAGTCTATGAGCTTCTTGAAGACTGCAAAAGCAACCTGACTTATTCACAAAGCATCAAGGCAAAGAAGTTTCTATTACGCCATGCGGACATCTTTTCTAGTCAAGAAGGAAACCTAGGGAGAACATCGTTAGTGCAGCATAGAATCGATACCGGAAATGAGGGACCCATCCGTCAGCGGGCGAGACGGCTACCAATCGCGAAGGAAAAAGAAGTCGAGGATATGCTGAAAGAAATGGAAAGGAACAAAATAATAGAACCATCCGCAAGTCCCTGGTGCTCATCGGTTGTGCTTGTGAAGAAGAAAGATGGAAGCACACGGTTCTGCGTGGACTATAGGCGGCTCAATGACATCACAAAGAAGGATAGTTACCCGCTACCTAGAATCGATGACACTCTGGATACCTTGAGTGGCATGAAATGGTTTTCGACTCTAGACCTAAAATCAGGTTACTGGCAGGTAGAAATCCATCCAAAAGACAAGGAGAAGACAGCGTTTTCAACGGGAAAAGGATTATGGCAGTTTAATGTTATGCCTTTTGGATTGTGCAACGCACCTGCCACCTTCGAACGACTCATGGAATGTGTGCTAGCAGGGTTAGTAGGAGATGCCTGCTTGGCGTATCTAGATGACGTCGTTATCATGGGTCGAGACTTCGAGGACCATTTGCAAAACATGGAGCGAGTCTTCGCCAAAATACATGGGGCAAACTTAAAACTTAACCCGAAGAAGTGTCAGCTATTCAGGAAAGAAGTGAATTATCTCGGCCATGTCATCACAAGTGAGGGCATCCAGACTGACCCGGCGAAAATTGAAGTGGTTAAAAAATGGCCTACCCCTAAAGACAAGACAGAGGTAAGGGCATTTTTGGGTTTGTGCTCTTACTACAGGCGTTTCGTCAAGGGGTTTTCTGAGATCGCAAAACCGTTACATAGACTGACGGAAGAGAAAAGACCATTTTGTTGGGATGAAGCCTGTGAGGATTCCTTTTCAAAACTGAAGAAATACCTGTGTGAAACACCAATTTTGGGATACCCACAACCGGAAGGCCAGTTTATCGTCGATACCGACGCGAGCAACACCGCGATTGGAGGAGTGCTATCCCAAAAGCAGGGAGATAGAGAAGTCGTTATGGGGTATTTCAGCAAATCACTGTCAAGACCGGAACGGAACTACTGCGTGACACGGAGGGAACTTTTTGCCGTGGTAAAAACATTGCAACACTTCAGCAAGTACCTAATCGGCCGAAAGTTTTTACTACGTACGGATCATGCAGCATTGAAATGGCTACTGCAATTTAAGAATCCCGAAGGTCAAGTTGCTCGGTGGATTGAACAACTCCAGGAATATGACTTCGAGACTCAACATCGCAGCGGGAAGTCACATGGAAATGCAGATGCACTTTCTTGGAGGCCATGCCCGGAAGAATGCAAACATTGCATCAAACAGGAGTCGACGGAGCTATCATTGAAACTTACCAGGACGAGTTCCTTAGGACCCTGGGAGGATGATGCAATGAAGATGGCTCAAGAGGATGATGAGGATCTACGGCACATCATCGTGTGGAAGAAAAGAGGAGAAGACGTCAGACCAACATGGAGTGAGGTTGCACCTATGAGCGTTATCACTAAAGCATACTGGGCACAGTGGAGCAGTCTTACTCTACAAAATGGAATACTCTACCGAAAATGGGAAAAGACTAACGGCAGGGAGTTCCATCTTCAGGTAGTCGTTCCGAGAGCCAAGGTACCCGATGTCCTACGTGAAGTGCATGACGGAGTTTCGGGAGGTCATCTTGGCGTCAAGAAGACACTAACGAAAGTACGGGAGAGGTTCTACTGGCTCCATTGTCGGGAGGATGTGCAGGATTGGTGCCGTAAATGTACCATTTGCGCTGCCGTGAAGGGACCGCAGACAAGGAGTAGAGGTAACCTGCAGCTGTACAATGTTGGTGCACCCTGGGAACGTATAGCTATTGATGTAGCCGGACCATTCCCTGTGACTGAAACAGGGAACAAATACTTTATGGTTGTTATGGACTACTTCACTAAGTGGCCGGAAGTATTCGCGATACCTAACCAGGAAGCTACAACTGTTGCAACTAAGCTCGTTGAGGAGGTTATATGTCGCTTTGGTGTACCATTGGAAATCCACTCAGACCAAGGAAGGAACTTTGAATCGCAAGTGTTTCAGGAAGTATGCAAAATTTTAGGTCTGCATAAGACACGCACAACTGCATACCACCCGCAGTCTGACGGAATGGTTGAAAGATTCAATCAGACGCTTGAAAGGCATTTGGCAAAGTTGGTTGACGCCCACCAAAGAGACTGGGACAGGTACATTCCACTGTTTCTCCTCGCCTACAGGACTGCAGAGCATGAGAGCATAAAGGCGACTCCGGCGTTAGTCAATTATGGCAGGGAACTGCGGTTACCAGTAGACTTATTGATGGGAGGGACACCGGATGAACCTTGCACCGTACAAGACTACGTCGCCAATCTGAGAGAGAAAATGCGAGAAATACATGCTACAGTCAGGGAAAACGGATTGCAATCAAGTGAGAACATGAAAACCAGATACGACCGGAAATCGAACACGAGCGGATTCGAGGAAGGCGCCTTAGTCTGGCTGCATAATCCGACTCGTCGAAAAGGGAAATCTCCAAAATTGCAAACCAGATGGGAGGGTCCATACAAAGTGGTTACCCGTATTAACGACGTCACGTATAGGATTCAACGTCAACCAAGGGGAAAATTTAAGGTTGTGCACATCGACCGCTTGGCAAAACATTACGGAAGCAACAGTGATGCTCGGGACGAGCATCGCTAAGAGGGGGGCAGTGTTACGAATGAACCTTATTTCTAGAGCATTAAGGTTCATAATTGCTCGTCACCTAATAAATACCTAATCACCCATCGATGTAAACAACCCATAATGTAAACAACAACAACGCGGCTTTTCTAGAATAAACATCGATAGGGGTGGAACTTTCTAGAAAACGCTTAGTCACGCGGTAACGGGTATATAAAGGGACCGGCGAGCTGACGGAGGGCAGTTCAGTTCTGAGAGCCGAGCGAAATACAAGCGAAGGAAGCGATCGGAAGAAAAGAGGATTGGAAGCGAACAAGCGTGAAGAGGAAGTCTACAAGAAGATCAGGAGTACCAAGTGGAATACGGAAGTGCGGAATAAAGTCTGATCAAGGGTCACCAGGTGTTTTATTCCAAATCTTCGAACCCCAGCACGTAACAATAATATACAGGGTGACTGGTAACAGGATACATTCCTTGCAGGGGCTTAAAGTAGAGCTCATTTGCAACAAATTTTTTCATATAATGTCCTATCCGAAACTTAGTCGTTTCCGAGTTATTGAAGATTTAAGGTTTTTAGCAAAAAATTCCAGTTTTAAAGTTAAAATTAGTTGCTAAAGAAAATCATACCCGGTTTTGTTGTTTTTTTTATTGTTTTCTGATAGAAAAACGTTCAGAAACTCAATCAAAATCAAAATAAGCTAGAAAATACCGTTAACTTTTCAGTTAAGGCCTAAAAACCACGTATTATTTTTAAGAAAAAAATCGAATTTGATGAAAAGCAATAGTATTTCTAAAAAAAAATGTATGGAACGTTACGTACAAATTACTGAAATAACTTCCTTGATTCATTAGCTATCCAAAAAGGTACAGATGTCTACAACTTTTTTCAAAACCTCGATTTTATTAACAAAATTCTGAGGACTGACGAGTCTCAATTTGACCGGGATGGAATCACAAAGTATCATAATTTACATTATTGGGCGGCAAAATGAGAAAACCTAAAAAAGAAAAAGAAAGGGCACATCAACGGAGGTATTCTGTAAAAGTATGGATAGGATTAATCAATTAGACATCTAATTGGCCCGCATTTTTCCCTCAGAATTTAAAAAATACGAATTAGGTGAAAATAATATTATTTCTAAAAAAAAAATGTATGGAATGTTACGTAAAAATTACTAAATTAACTTCTTTGATTCATTAGCTATCCAACGAGGTGAAGATATTTACAAAAAACTGCAAGAACGATTTTTAATTCAATTTGAAACTTGTAGTAGTTTAATGACTAATTGATTAATTTTAGGAATAACAATAAACTAACTAATAATTATTAGTAATTACATATTTTAGGTTCGCAAAAGAAAAACTAGTTATGATTTTAATCTAAATTTTAATCTTTATTTTATTCTAAATCTTAGTGTTAATCTTAATCTTAATCTAAATCTAATTTTAAACTTGCTCTAACTGTGAACCTCTTTGTCTGATACAAGCCCAAAACCTTTTTCGTATTTCCGTTTCAGTGACTCTTGTTGGCTAATTCTTACGTATTTCATGAGCTGCACGAAGAGTACTCGCGAAGCTCATCTGTGATAATGGGGTAAGCGTACATCAAATCATTCATGTGGCCCCAAAGATAAAAGTTTCAAGGCGTTAAATCTGGACAAGGAATAGGTTCACCTATCGTTATTGCAGTTTTTTGTAGACATCTTTACCTCTTTAGATAGATAATGAATCAAAGAAGGTAATTCAGTAATTTTTACGTAACGTTCCATACATTTTTTTTTTTGAATTAATATTCTTTTCACCTAATTCGTTTTTTTTAAATTCTGAGGGAAAAATGCGGGCCAATTAGATGTTTAATTGATTAATCCTATCCATACTTTTACAGAATACCTCCGTTGATGTGCCCTTTCTTTTTCTTTTTTAGGTTTTCTCATTTTGCCGCCCAATAATGTAAATTATGATACTTTGTGATTCCATCCCGGTCAAATTGAGACTCGTCAGTTCTCAGAATTTTGTTAATAAAATCGAGGTTTTGAAAAAAGTTGTAGACATCTGTACCTTTTTGGATAGCTAATGAATCAAGGAAGTTATTTCAGTAATTTGTACGTAACGTTCCATACATTTTTTTTTAGAAATACTATTGCTTTTCATCAAATTCGATTTTTTTCTTAAAAATAATACGTGGTTTTTAGGCCTTAACTGAAAAGTTAACGGTATTTTCTAGCTTATTTTGATTTTGATTGAGTTTCTGAACGTTTTTCTATCAGAAAACAACAAAAAAACTAACAAAACCGGGTATGATTTTCTTCAGCAACTAATTTTAACTTTAAAACTGGAATTTTTTGCTAAAAACCTTAAATCTTCAATAACTCGGAAACGACTAAGTTTCGGATAGGACATTATATGAAAAAATTTACTGCAAATGAGCTCTACTTTAAGCCCCTGCAAGGAATGTATCCTGTTACCAGTCACCCTGTATAAAAAGTTATTAGTTACGTAGTTAGGTAACCTATTCAAATATTGACAGGAGTGGTTTTGCGCGTCCTACTGATTACACAGGGTAGGTAGGTACCGCATAAGGGGACCGCTATCGAAAAATTAGCGCTATTATTATTAATCCAATAGCAATAACCATGTCTATTACACTTGTAGTATTATTAATAGAACGCAACCGTTTAAAGTTTTGAATGAAACTGTAAATGGCTATAAATCCAACCATAACTTATATGATATACCTAATCTAAGTATAATTTAATCATTATTATATACAATAATATTATAATACAAAGTTAAATTTACTATTTTTTTATAAAAGTGCCGTTCTTATTTTTGAAACAAAGAATAATTATGCTATTGATTTTTTTCCCTAGTCAAATAGTCCGCCTCTGGTTGCCCCTGGGCCAAAGGTGCCCATCAAGCTAGCAGCATTACCACGCTGAATAGCGATGGACAAACTTTGGACCAGGTAGGCCCCAGAGCGCGGATCACAACCTCTTTCCGTTAGGCGACGGCCGATGCCACGTACGAAATCCCTCGCTTCTTCGCCCCAGCAGGCCATTGTCTCCACCGCCAGTGGGACAAAAAGGTATTTGCCCAGGAGAGGGGCATATTTAATCCTCTTCTTCGCGGCGGCGGATTCTGCAGCGGCGCCGGCCACCCGCGACGTTCGGTCGAGATGGCTTGGCGCAAGAGTGCTAGCGCACGTCGCGTCCCACAGCAGGCATTTGCCATTTTGCCATGGGACGAGCGTCAAGCCATCTGGACGCTTGCCGCCTGTGCGGCTCAGCCCTGGCGGCTCGAGAACGCAGGGCACGTTGGCCGAAATAAGGGCCCTGCGGACGACATCGTTCAGGGCGTGGTGACGAGGGAACCTCCCTGAGCAACGGCAGCAACTCAATGCGTGATGGCCGTTGGCTTCCACCAAGGAATCGCAGATGCATTGATGGGGTTCGCATACATCGCAGCCCAATCGGAAAGCCACAGCAATATTAGATAGATTAGGTATATTTTGTAGTATTATTGGTTTAGTATTATATATTTTTCAAACCGGCAATGAATAGCGTGCACAAGTCCCGCGAGCGGCGCGGTAGCCGGCCCTCGACAACTTTAGGTGTTTAGGCGTCAGCTGATTGCATTACATTGCGAACTTTAAAAAAAAAACAGGAAATAAGTAGGTAAGTATTATTTTAATTATTATTATCTTCGCGTTTTTTCTTTTGGTGGTGTCTTGTCAGTAATTACTACTAATTTACCTGCCTTCGTTTTCGACATTGCTCATGAAATTAGTTTTAGGTTAGCATTTTTTTCTTTCAGTAACCTAACTACTGCCTACCTTCAAAAGGATCTCAGGTAATACGTAAAATTACCAGAAAGCTGTTCGCAGTCCTGTGCCGTCGTTTCCCGACGAGATGGACTCTAGCGGTGTAGGCTATCAACGCAGACGTGGCCACTAGGATGGAGCCCACCTCGAGCGTCGCCAGCAGCCGCCACGCCACGCCAGCGCCCGCTTCCACTGCCTCCGCCATCTTCTATTCTGCAACAAGTATTAATTAAAAATTTAAAAACCTCCGACATTCGCCATTTTGTGGCGGCGGCCATCTTGGATTTGCATAGTGCTATTCTACTACTCAAGCCCTTTCATATGATACACATATTAAGGGAGTTGTGAAAAAATATGTAATCCACCATTATGTAGCGGCGGCCATCTTGGATCGATTTTGATCAAACATAGCTAACAACACTCTCGACTAATAATTCTCCTTTCAAACAAAAAAAACGCATTCAAATCGGTCCACCCGTTTGAGCGCCACAGGGGAACAGACAGACACACATACTAGTGCAGTGGGACAGGGATCTATGTATGTACTTGAAATTCCGTGCCTAAAGGAATGAAAAGAGATGGTGAATGGTGGTTTGTACGAAGAAAATTTTTTATAACCTGAATTCACACAGACTAAGTCGGTCGAGGGAGTAAGCTAATTTTATCTATACTAATATAATAAAGCGGAAGAGTTTGTTTGTTTGTTTGTTTGTTTGTTTGAACGCGCTAATCTCTGGAAGTACCGGTCGGATTAGAAAAATTCTTTTTGAATTTTGTAGTCCAATTTTTGGGGAAGGTTATAGGCTATTTAGTATCCCTAAAATCCTCCCCTAAGGGGGTAAAATGGGGGTAGAAAGTTTGTATGAAAGTCCTATGTTTTTAAAGTTACAGACCTGAAAATCGGCATTTAGATTATTAGTTTTAAATAATAAAAATCTGTATATTTCATTTTGAAAAATCTTCCCTTAAGGGTGGTAAAATAGGGGATGAAAGTTTTAATGGGAAGTTTTAATTATATAATTGTACTTATCAACTTGAAATTTGGAATGTAGGTTCATTCTATGGCTTAGATATAAACCTAGAAAAGATTTCACTAAAATCCTCCCCTAAGGGGGTAAAATGGGGGTAGGAAGGTTATATGAAAGTTCTATGTTTTTGAAGTTACAAATATGAAAATAGGCATTTAGATTATAAATTTTAAATAATAAAAACCTGTATAAGTTATTCTGGAAAATCTCCCCTTAAGGGTGGTAAAATAGGGGATGAAAGTTTTTATGTGAAGTTTTAATTATTGTTATTATTAACTTAAAATTTGGAAGGTAGGTTCTTTCTAGGGCGTAGATATCAGCCTAGAAAATATTTCACGAAATTCCTCCCCTATGGGGGTAAAATGGGGGTAGGACGGTTACAAGAAAGTTCTGTATTTTTAAAGTTACAGATACGAAAATCGGCATGTAAGTTATTAGTTTTAAAAATAAAAACCTATTTAAATTATTTTGGTAAGAATGGAACTTTGTACAGGAAAGGGGGTGGGCAAAAATGTAAAAAGGGTAAAATGGTTTACTTATATTATGACATCAGTTTATGAACTTAAATATAATACCTAAGTATTAATTATTATTATCGGACATAACACTACAGATTGATGTGATTTTTTTCAGTTGTATTTTTTTAGTTGAGGACCTGGAGAGTGACAGGCTACTATTTTATCCCGGGAAAACAAAGGGTTCCCGTAGGACTTTAAAAAAAATGTAATACCGCGGACGAAGTCGCGGGCAACAGCTAGTCTATATCTTCTATCTATCTATAATATAATAAAACTGTAACAGATCCAATTCTGTACATTGAAGATATTTTGAAAATTTTTATTGGAGGGCACTCTATAATCGATACTGAAGCCAAAACTGCAATTTGTTTCATTTTTGTCTGTCTGTCTGTCTGTCTGTCTGTCTGTCTGTCTGTCTGTCTGTCTGTCTGTCTGTATCTTGGCCGCGCATCACGCCGAAACTACTGAATGGATTCAAATGAAACTTGGTACGATTTTAGTTTATACTCCTAGGTAGGACATAGGATACTTTTTATCCCAAAATTCAGCACGGTTCCCGTGGGAGAGGGGAAGAAAGTTAAAACGTGTATTTAGCTGTAATTCATTAACGCGTGGTTCGATTTTACTCATTCTTTTTTTGTTAGAAAGGTAGTACTTTAAGTATTATCCCGTAAATATTTCAAGGTCATAGGTTTTTTAGTTCAGAAATGACAGACATTTATTGGGTTCAAATAACTTGGGACCCGGATCTTTGAAGGTGCGGCTTATTTTAAACTGGTGTGCGTTTAAATTTATGTTTATCGGTCTGTCTATTTGTTCCAACTAATCTCCGAAACGGCTGGACCGATTTTAATGGAACTTTCAATGGCAGATAGGTGATGTTATAGGGAGTAACTTAGGCTACATTTAGTTTAGGTACATAAAAGAATTATGGGATCCGATCCGATCCTATATAAAACCTATAAACACGCGAACGAAGTCGCGGGGGTCAGCTAGTAATATAATAAAACTGTAACAGATCCAATTCTGTACATTGAAGATATTTTGAAAATTTTTAATGGAGGGCACTCTATAATCGATACTGAAACCAAAACTGCAATTTTTTTCATTTTTGTCTGTCTGTCTGTCTGTCTGTCTGTCTGTCTGTCTGTCTGTATCTTGGCCGCGCATCACGCCGAAACTACTGAATGGATTCGAATGAAACTTGGTACGATTTGAGTTTATACTCCGAGGTAGGTTATAGGATACTTTTTATCCCGAAATTCAGCATGGTTCCCTTGGGAGAGGGGATGAAAGTTAAAACGTGTATTTAGCTGTAATTCATTAACGCGTTGTTCGATTTCACTCATTCTTTTTTTGTTAGAAAGGTAGTACTTTATATATTGTCCCGTAAATATTTCAAGGTCATAGGTTTTTTAGTTCAGAAATGACAGGCATTTAGTGGGTTCCAATAACTTGGGACCCGGATCTTTTTACGTACGGCTTATTTTAAACTGGCGTGCGTTTAAATTTATGTTTGTCGTTCTGTCTATTTGTTCCAACTAATCTCTGAAACAGCTGGATCGATTTTAATGGAACTTTCAATGGCAGATAGGTGATGTTATAAGGAGTAACTTAGGCTACATTTAGTTTAGGTACAAAAAAGGATTATGGGATCCAATCCGATCCTATATAAAACCTATATCCAGGCGGACGAAGTCGCGGGGGTCGGCTAGTTATTATAATATAAGTGAACCGCATCACATCAAACTAACTATAAAATACAAAATATCGCTTACTTGCGGTTACAATGAACTGAACTGAACTTGTGGGCCGGGTTGCCCGGGTAGTAACAGCTGTAGTATGATATTATTCGGTGGAATTCTGACAGTTGTCATTTTTACCCCCCTCCCCCTCCCTCGCAAAAACGACGGGGTGTTACAAGTTTCACGTGTCTGTGTGTGTGTGTCTGTCTGTTTCATCGTAGCGCTCAAACCACACGAGTAGGCTCAAACCTTTGAACGACCCATTGCTGGGCACAGGCCTCCTCTCTCATAGGAGAGAGGGATTTAGACCTTAGACCCGCCACGCTGCTCCAATGCGGGTTGACGTGCTTTACCGCGTATTGTCACATGATAGTGATAATAACCGGTACCGACTGCTTAACGTGCTCTCCGAGGCACGAGAGTGAAACACCGCCAACTACCAACTTCGGGCTGGCACTGAAATCCAATACGTAACGATTATTTACCCGACCCGGGAATCGAACCCGGACCTCGTAATCTACAGTGAAATATGATAACCACTAGATTAACGAGGCAGTCACAGTTTATGAGTAAAAATTACCTAATAAATGTCAGCTGCTCAAACAACAAAAACACCCAACAAACAACAGCAGCATAAAGTATAAATACAAAAATAATCGAAGAGACGTCGCTCGCTGCTAACGATCTTGATCTTAGTTTTTGTTAAGGTCTCGCCATGTCATTGAAATGACAGCAACATTTTGCTAGTGACGTTGGAAGGTACATGAAGACCCAATTCCATGGAAAATACAAAGTAGGTAGTTAATTAATCAAAACGTAACGATACGTTGATCATCGAGCGAGACTCGATGCCCTCTGTGGTCTGAACTCTAACTAGCTGATGCTTCGTCCGCGTGGATACCTACCAAGTTACCTACAGTTACCAAGTTACCTACAGTTACCAAGTTACCTAGTAAGTTACAACCTACCAAGTTTTTCAAACTTAAAAAAAGGAGATTATCAATTCGACACGTACGTATTTATACGTATATCGTTTATCAATTTGATATTATTGGAACTGCAATAGGTATATCGGAGGATCGAGCTATGGGGGCGAGGCGCGGATTGGGAACGCGCATTTAAATTGCAAAAACGCGCTGTCAGAATCTTAGCTAAAGTATCACAGGACACTTCCGCGCGACCCTATTTCACCAGTTTGGGTATCCTAACATTGCCCTGTCTGCTAATATATAACACGGCTCTATATGTCGTCAATCATAAGGACGAATTTAGTACGAGAGGGGACACGCAATGCCGTAGCCTACGATACCCAAACAGGTTATTGACTAAGGGTAGACGCTTAAAAAAAGCATCTAAAACCGTTAGGGGTATGAGCGCTCAAGTCTATAACCGAATACCCCTAATTATTAGAAATGCATCGAGCGTAACGGGCTTTAAAAATAAGCTGAAGACCTGGCTTGTCGAGAGGGCCTTCTATAGCTACTTACAATGAATTCTTAGAATGTAAAATTATATAGGTACCTAATTATAATTTATAACAAGTAGGTATAAATTGAAAATTTAAAAAACCCCCGACATTCGCCATTTTGTGGCGGCCATCTTGTATTTGCATATTGATAGTGATAGTGATATTCTACTAGTCAAGCCCCTTTCATTTGATACACATATTAAGGGAGTTGTGAAAAAATATGTCTTCTATCTTGGATCGATTTTGATCAAACATAGCTAACAACACTCTCGACTAATTCACCTTTCAAACAAAAAAAACCGCATTCAAATCGGTTCACCCGTTTGAGCGCTACAGGGGAACAGACAGACAGACACACACACACACACACACACAGACACGGATTATCATTTCGATAATATCTTAAAAGCACCCCACGCTTTTTTTTAAATAAAATACATTTTTTTCATATGCACACTAGGTATTATTAATTTATATTTATTAAAATTTATTTTCTATTTTTTAGTTTGGTTTTCTATAAAAATGTTATGTTTAAGTATTTATTGCTATAATTTATTCCTTTAATAAACTAACAAAACTAACATAGTAGGTAATTAAGAAAAATTGTATTACTAACACACTAACAAGTTATGGATGGAAACGTCTGAAATAAACGTTTATTATTATTATTATTATTATTATAGCTGTGATAGCCTAGTGGCTAGGACGACCGACCTCTAATCGGAGGTCGTGGGTTCGATCCCGGGACGCACCTCTAACTTTTCGGAGTTATGTGCGTTTTAAGTATTTAAATATCACATGCTTTAACGGTGAAGGAAAACATCGTGAGGAAACCTGCATGCCTGAGAGTTCTCCATAACGTTCTCAAAGGTGTGTGAAGTCTGCCAATCCGCTTGGCCAGCGTGGTAGACTATGGCCAAAACCCTTCTCATTCTGAGAGGAGACCCGTGCTCTGTAGTGAGCCGGTAATGGGTTGATGATGATGATGATGATGAATAGATAAGTAAGTGAATGCGAAGTGCATTATATTTTTGTATGGCGATATCAAGTAGTGTAGGTAATTACTGATTACCCACCACTTCCCATGTCATTTACCCATGCATATCGCGTTACACAATGTCGCCGTATGAAATGCCTTGAACGGACAATGCAAGGGAATTCATACCTATGCATTATTGTTTTCTTGTACCTAACTACATTGTCTCAGACCAAGTAGGTAGACATTTTTTTAGACCAGCTCTCAATAAAGTACCTTAGGTATTGAAAATAATATGACAGTAATAATAAGTCATACAGTATCTGTACCTACTGCAGACTGAACTGCCTCGTTGGTTTAGTGGTTAGCATAGAATTCGACTGCAGATCACGACATCCCGGATTCGATTCCCGAGTCTGCCAAATAAAATTGTTAGGTATTGGGTTTTTCTGTCAAGAAATTCTCAGTTCAAGCCCGGAGTTGGTAGTTGGCGGTGCCTCACCCCCGTGCCTCGGAGAGCGCGATAAGCAGTCGGTCCCGGTTATGGGGCCTAAATCCCCATAAACATTTCCTATGAGAGAGGATAGGCTTATGCCCAGCAATGGGACTTTAAAAGGCTGTAGTGGTGGTGGAAGTGTTACAAAAATTACAGCTTTTGTAACTTTATTCTATATACTTACTTAGGTAGGCACAAGTTAGAATTGCAAGCCCTAATATAGATTTTAATCAGTTTCTGGTTTTAACAATAGTTTTACCAGACCACTAGATATTTGGCGCGAAACACTTAGGGTAAAACCCGGATAGACGCCCCACTTTTTGAAATGGCCTCCTAACTTTTAAAATATTAATTTATCACAAATGATATTTATGAATATAGCTAGTTTAATCTTTTGGGTTCCATTATGACTTGTTTTTGTTGTCCTAACGATTACAGATTTTGCAGAATTTAACTTTTTGCAGACCCTTTTTTTTGAGGATAGATGCCTACCTGTGTGGATAGATGCCCCACTATGAAAATACTAAAAAGGATAGATGCCCTATGAAAAAAATAAGCAAAATACATAGTTTTATAAGGTTTTATTATCTAAAAATATTGTTACGTGCTGGGGTTCGAAGATTTGGAATAAAACACCTGGTGACCCTTGATCAGACTTTATTCCGCACTTCCGTATTCCACTTGGTACTCCTGATCTTCTTGTAGACTTCCTCTTCACGCTTGTTCGCTTTCAATCCTCTTCACTTCCGATCGCTTCCTTCGCTTGTATTTCGCTCGGCTCTCAGAACTGAACTCCTGCGTCAGCTCGCCGGTCCCTTTATATACCCGTTACCTCGTGACTAAGCGTTTTCTAGAAAGTTCCACCCCTATCGATGTTTATTCCAGAACAGCCGTGTTGTTTGTTTACATCGATGGGTTTGTTTACATCGATGGGTGATTAGGTATTTATTAGGTGACGAGCAATTATGAACCTTAATGCTCTAGAAATAAGGTTCATTCGTAACACTGCCCCCCTCTTAGCGATGCTCGTCCCGAGCATCACTGTTGCTTCCGTAATGTTTTGCCAAGCGGTCGATGTGCACAACCTTAAATTTTCCCCTTGGTTGACGTTGAATCCTATACGTGACATCGTTAATACGGGTAACCACTTTGTATGGACCCTCCCATCTGGTTTGCAATTTTGGAGATTTCCCTTTTCGACGAGTCGGATTATGCAGCCAGACTAAGGCGCCTTCCTCGAATCCGCTTGTGTTCGATTTCCGGTCGTATCTGGTTTTCATGTTCTCACTTGATTGCAATCCGTTTTCCCTGACTGTAGCATGTATTTCTCGCATTTTCTCTCTCAGATTGGCGACGTAGTCTTGTACGGTGCAAGGTTCATCCGGTGTCCCTCCCATCAATAAGTCTACTGGTAACCGTAGTTCCCTGCCATAATTGACTAACGCCGGAGTTGCCTTTGTGCTCTCATGCTCTGCAGTCCTCTACTCCTTGTCTGCGGTCCCTTCACGGCAGCGCAAATGGTACATTTACGGCACCAATCCTGCACATCCTCCCGACAATGGAGCCAGTAGAACCTCTCCCGTACTTTCGTTAGTGTCTTCTTGACGCCAAGATGACCTCCCGAAACTCCGTCATGCACTTCACGTAGGACATCGGGTACCTTGGCTCTCGGAACGACTACCTGAAGATGGAACTCCCTGCCGTTAGTCTTTTCCCATTTTCGGTAGAGTATTCCATTTTGTAGAGTAAGACTGCTCCACTGTGCCCAGTATGCCTTAGTGATAACGCTCATAGGTGCAACCTCACTCCATGTTGGTCTGGCGTCTCCTCTTTTCTTCCACACGATGATGTGCCGTAGATCCTCATCACCCTCTTGAGCCATCTTCATTGCATCATCCTCCCAGGGTCCTAAGGAACTCGTCCTGGTAAGTTTCAATGATAGCTCCGTCGACTCCTGTTTGATGCAATGTTTGCATTCTTCCGGGCATGGCCTCCGAGAAAGTGCATCTGCATTTCCCTGATTTTGAGGAGACCTTGCATCCTCAACTCTCTTCGCAAGCTCCTCCAACCGTTTCTCTATTTTCATTAGTCGGGACATCTGCGACTCTTTCTGTGGGCAATTCAGCTGCAAATGCCCTTTCTCACCGCATCTATAGCACACAGCGCCAAAGTTCTTCCTGAATGAGGTCTTAACCTCTTTCACCTCCTCGACAACTTCACGTAGTCTGTGAGTCTGACGAATGTCGTGTCGAACTGCTTCGACCTCTAAGGCATGCGCCAATGCTTCTTTTAATGAGGCATGGTGACCAAGCCTCACGGCAGCTCTTACCTCCAGGTCTTTGATTCCGTCGACAAAAGCTTGCACGATGTTTGCGGTTACCATCTTATCGTCGGCCGATGGATAAGCTTTCCGCACAAGCTTATCTATTTCCAACGCCCATTGCTGGAGACCCTCTCCAGATCGCTGGACTCTATCGCGCAGCTGGGCGCGGAACACATGCTCCAGATGTCGCTCCCCATACCTGGATTCGAGTGCATCCAACAGTTCCTTGTATCCACAGCCTGAAGTAGGAAAGGCCTCCAGAACAGTTAGAGCCTGCCCTCTCAATGCGACAGTGAGGGCAGTCAAGCACTGTTCGTCCGTCCATCCGTTGGCAGTAGCAACAGTCTGAAACTGTTGCCGGTACGCGGGCCAGGAGGTGCTACCGTCGTATGGGGGTACCTTAACATTAGGTCCCTGAACTGCGCCCATCGCTCCACTTGACGTTAGTCTTGTCGTTTCAAGACATATCACCTTTTTCTGTAGCTCGTTGAGGCCAGTCTTCACACCATCTATGTCCGTTCCTAGGCAGGTGACTCGCTCGTCCATGAGGTCCAACTCTTTTCGCAATTTAGCCACCATGCCGCCGACTTCGTGAACGGCCGACAAAACAGTCCGCTGCACCCCTTGAAATTTGCAATCTTGATTTTCCTGTATCGCTGCAAATTTGCAATCTTGATTTTCCTGTATCGCTGCAAATTTGCAATCTTGATTTTCCTGTATCGCTGCAAACTGTTGTTGCATTATCCGCATCAAACTCGACAAGTCAACGGTGGGCGTGGCTTGCTCAGTGGGCGTGGCCAGGTGGGTGTGGCCAGTGGGCGGGGCCTCTGGCTGAGTGGGCGTGGCCTCAAGGGGCGTGGTCTGGTGGGCGTGGCCAGTGGGCGGGGCCTCCGATTGGGTGGGCGTGGTCTCA
Source organism: Melanargia galathea (assembly GCA_920104075.1). Classification (NCBI taxonomy): domain Eukaryota; kingdom Metazoa; phylum Arthropoda; class Insecta; order Lepidoptera; family Nymphalidae; genus Melanargia; species Melanargia galathea. Next base: position 3,630,009 of record OV049859.1, on the reverse strand, counting down.
AGGGGCGTGGCCTGGTGGGTGTGGCCAGTGGGCGGGGCCAGCTGGGGGGACCCACCAGGTGCTGGTTCCTCCAGGTGCTCCTCCACAGGTGCTCGGCTAGATTCCGCTGCACGCTGGGCCCTGGTCTTGACACCCTCGCTGCCGAAGTCGTCTCTCGGAGTCAATGGCATAGCTTCCAAATCGCACTTCTGTCACCAATTGTTACGTGCTGGGGTTCGAAGATTTGGAATAAAACACCTGGTGACCCTTGATCAGACTTTATTCCGCACTTCCGTATTCCACTTGGTACTCCTGATCTTCTTGTAGACTTCCTCTTCACGCTTGTTCGCTTGCAATCCTCTTCACTTCCGATCGCTTCCTTCGCTTGTATTTCGCTCGGCTCTCAGAACTGAACTCCTGCGTCAGCTCGCCGGTCCCTTTATATACCCGTTACCTCGTGACTAAGCGTTTTCTAGAAAGTTCCACCCCTATCGATGTTTATTCCAGAACAGCCGTGTTGTTTGTTTACATCGATGGGTTTGTTTACATCGATGGGTGATTAGGTATTTATTAGGTGACGAGCAATTATGAACCTTAATGCTCTAGAAATAAGGTTCATTCGTAACAATATAAAAGGAAAAGGTGACTGACTGACTGACTGACTGACTGACTGATCTATTAACGCACAGCTCAAACCACTGGACAGATCGGGTTGAAAGAGATAGATGCCCCGAAGAATATTAAAACTATTAGGAATTTATTGAAAAAAGAAATAAAAATATAAAAGAACATTAAAAATATTTAAAAAAAATACTTGATATATCTATAGGTATATTAGGGGATAGATGCCTCTAAGGGCACCTATACCTCGAAAAATCGAGGCAACTATCCTTTTTGATATGGATAGATGCCCTTTTATTTATTAAATAAACTAAAAACTAAAGAGCGATTATTTACACTTAGGTGTACACTTATTGAACCAGTGTATTGACATAATAAAAAATATAACAGAATCTACTACTACTTCAAAAGTTATACAACGGCAAATACTCGCCTCTAAAACTTTGAAGGATTTGCCGCGTTCGCTGCGGAGATAATCACACGCACAAGCGAAACAAATTGTTTTAATACAAATGTATGTAGGGGCCTGAGGTTTGGGGGGCCTGCGCTTCTTATTTAAACTATCAATTTTTAGTCACGAGTTTGGGAAGTCAGGTTTTTTGACACTGAGGCATCTATCCAACTGCGGCATCTATCCGGGTTTTACCCTAGCAATAAATACTTATTCCTGACTTGAAGTTCAAAATAAACTAGCCATTTCTTATCTTAATAGGTGCGTAACCTATTATGAGAATAATAAATAATTTGTGAGTAAACTTTCAATTTCAGTTTCACACTACTTAATAATAATATAAAGGCGAAAGTTTGTGTGTATATATGTATGTATGTATGTATGTACGTATGTGTGTATGTTGGTTACTCTTTACGCCGCAACTACTGTGTGATATTATTTAGATTTTAGAGTGTCAATCTGATCAATAATACATTGACAGACGAGATAAGCTAAAAATCTATACTAATATAGCGGAAGAGTTTGTTTGTTTGAACGCGCTAATCTCGGAAACTACTGGACCGATTTCAAAAATTCTTTCACCGTTAGATATGTACGTGATCCTTGAGTGCTATAGGCTATATTATATTATGTACCACGGGCGAAGCCGGGGCGGACCGCTAGTAATATAATAAAGCAGAAGAGTTTGTTTGTTTGAACGCGTTAATCTCAGAAACTACTGGACCGATTTCAAAAATTCTTTCACCGTTGGATATGTAGGTACGTGATCCCTGAATGCTATAGGCTATATATTATGTACCACGGGCGAAGCCGGGGCGGACCGCTAGTACTTTATAAAATGATGATAAATATCTGATTTTTCATACGGAAAAGCACGTTATTTAATTAATGTCATAGTCGAACTCGATTCATTCTATCTGAGTCAATTTTATTGTTTTGCGCATTTTAATTATTATTATTAATCACAGGCTGATCCCGGCATGTGTTCCAATGCCACGTATGTAGATAAAGTATAGTTTAGGAGCACGTAGGGGACAAACATACAAACATTCATTTTACATACCTACATTTTTTTGACTATAAACCATGTATGTATATAGTTTGTATGTATATACTTTATTGCACACCACATAAGAGAAAAAAACACAAAGGACAGGAGAAAAGAAAACATAAGACCACCTCCCTGGCGCAGTGGTGACTTGGTGAGCGCTGTGGCCGTGCCGCCAAGCGATTTAGCGTTCCAGTACGTTGCCGTGTAAAACCCTATCTATGCATACCTGTTCCAAGTTAGCCCGCTTCCATCTTAGACTGCATCATCACTTACAGGTGAGATTGCAGTCAAGGGATAACTTGTAGTTGAATATAAAAAAGTAGGTACAACAAGGCGGTCTTATCGCTAAGTAGTGATCTCTTCCGGACAACCTTAGCGAGGGAGAAGATAAACTATAGTTGGGACATTACAAACGTGCGAACTGAGTCATAAAGCTGACAGATCATAGTGTTGTGAGGGCTCTCCCTCGTTCTTTATAGCCTCTTATCGACTATCGATAAATCCTTTATTATTGTTACACACAACACCACAGAATCAGGTTCCAGTACCATAAGGCCTGTAAGTGCGAGCGAGAAGTCCGATATGAATGATTTATGACGTTTTGTAACATTGCACGTTTGCACTTTTGCATTGCACTTTTGTAAAATCCCAACTGTAGTGGACATTGGGAGGTGGTGTATGTGAACGCATGCAGAACAATACCTACAGGCTACACCAAAGTTTCATCGTATTCGGAAGTACTTTCATCGTCTGAAATAAACGTTTATTATTATTATTATTATTATTATAGCTGTGATAGCCTAGTGGTTAGGACGACCGACTTCTAATCGGAGGTCGTGGGTCGATCCCGGGCACGCACCTCTAACTTTTCTGAGTTATGTGCGTTTTAAGTATTTAAATATCACTTGCTTTAACGGTGAAGGAAAACATCGTGAGGAAACCTCCACGCCTGAGAGTTCTCCATAAAGGTCTCAAAGGTGTGTGAAGTCTGCCAATCCGCTTGGCCAGCGTGGTAGACTATGGCTAAAACCCTTCTCACTCTGAGAGGAGACCCGTGCTCTGTAGTGAGCCGGTAATGGGTTGATCATGACTAGATTTTGCCCGCAGCTTCGACCGCTTGAATTTCGGTTTTTCACAAATCCCGTGGGAATCGAGGATTTCCGGTTCCCGTTCCCGCTTCCTTTTCCAACCTTTATACCTACTTTCAAGAAAGTTTGCTATAGTAATCTACCTATGAAAATATATGGAACTGTGGATTTTTCCAGGATAAAAAATAGTCTATGTGTTAAGTCAGGGCATAATCTATCTCCATTGAAAATTACATCGTGTCGATAACCTCCTTTATTTGAAGTCGGTTAAAATAGACAACTAACAAAATAACTAGGTAGGTACCTATTTACTGGGTTAATGGGCGGATAATTTAATTTTAGCTATGTAGATATTATGCTAAATGAATTACGTATAGTACCTACCTACTGCACTAGGTTTACTAAACTTTGGAGGCCATATTATATATCTAGATATTTTTGTCTGTTTATCTCTAAATCTAAACATGTCCTAGGGTTATGACTTTAGCGCTCTTGTTTCGTAAAATCTAATTATTTTTTTAAACTGCCGCAACAAAATTACTATAATTTAAAGTCTGTGTAAAGTAAGGTGGTGAAACAGAGTGTTGAAGTACTTAGTTTATCGCGGTTTAGTAAAATTTTAAGGTTTTTGGCATATTATAATTAACTAGCGGTCCGCCCCGGCTTCGCCCGTGGTACATATATAGCCTATAGCACTCAAGGATCACGTACATATATCCAACGGTGAAAGAATTTTTGAAATCGGTCCAGTAGTTCCTGAGATTAGCGCGTTCAAACAAACAAACTCTTCCGCTTTATTATATTAGTATAGATATTGGTCTCCACTGCGCTACGGTCTAGAAGGAGCAGCATGTACCAGCGAAGTGCGTCTACAAAAGGTACGCCATATTGGCGTACACGAGTATAAAATATATACATGCATATAGTTGTAAGCATGAATATTTATCTAAGCAACACTCTTGACCAGGGGTTCCCAAACTTTTTTTGCTCATAGACCACTTTCAAAATTTAACTAGTTCCGATGGACCCCCTGTAGCTATATTTCTACCATATTCCCAAAACTCGAAAAAAAATGTGAATATTATATCTTACTATGGAAAGCATTGCGGCTGAGTTCCAATCACGAAATTAGTTTTCGAAAAAAGTGAGAATTAATTGGTTAATTGATTGTGCTGTGAGTGAACGTCAAAAAGTAAAGTTCTGTAAAGTAAAGTTAAGTACTGAATATGGAATATGCAAGTTTTTACAAGTAACAGTCGCTGAGCTTCTTAAAATATTATCTGCCTACATTGTTAGGTGAAGTCAAGCCAACATTTTAGGTCTTCATTATCGAAAGCAGATAAATTTTCGTGGACCCCCGCTTACAACTCGTGAACCCCCATTTTTTTGTCACTCCAACGTAGACCCCCGTCGAGTCTCCCGTGGACCCTTGGGGGTCCACCTGGACCACTTTGGGAACTACTGCTTTAGACTGTACAAAATATTTTTTCCATTAATCGGTTAAAAGTTATGAGTCTGGCATCATTATTCTAACACGTCTTTGTATACTCGCGTACACACATCGGTATTTCGTCGTCGCATTCAGCGAGCTACTTTGTTTAGATAGTGCTCCATCTGGATAGTCCTTGGCCTTAGAAGGTAAAGTTTGACTAACAATACGTAATAAGCTGCTGTAGAGTCAAAAAGACCGGCCAAGTGCGAGTCGGATTCGCGCACTAAGGGTTCCGTAGAAACGTGTCGATATGTAAATAGTTCGTTTATCACGGCAATCGTGTCTCGAAGATTTTTCCTGCATTTTCCGAGTATTTTTAAGTTTCCCCCCCCAAAACGTATACCTAATTACAATATGAGTTTGAGTTTCTTTCTATATGTTTGTATAGGTGAAGTTATTTTTAAACAAAACTGTTTTAGAATGTACAGGTATTAGCTCTTTCGTAATAATATCGAGCCTTTACCGCCGTTTTAGCGCAACCGACAAAAACCAAATCTCCAACCGGGAGAAGGTTTTTTTAAAATATTTTTAAACAGAAGTGTGCTAGTAAATAAAAATTTCACATACATTAATGATTTTCAGACATTTAAATATATGATTGAAAATAAAACAAAAATGATAGGACTTATCATCAAAACTAATATTATTAGTGTCGATTAAAAACAAATTTTCGACAAAAGTGTCGCTTACGATAATTTGGCGGTAAGGTCGATATTAAGATACCCCACGTGGTATAGTTATCCTACTTTAAAAATTAAAAATACCTACTAAGTAATTAAGTATTTGTTCATGAACACATTTTTTTTGTGATGTAGGTAACCACTAATTCACGGTTTTTGGATGTTTTCCTTTACTTGTGCAATACGACCTACCTACCTGCCAAACTTGATTCTAGGTCAACGGGAAATACCCTATAGGTTTTCTTGACAGACACGACTGACGACAAATGGACAGATAGACAGACAGACAGACAACAATGTGATCCTATAAGGGTTCCTTTTTTCCTTTTGAGGTACGGAACCCCAAAAACTAGCTTAATCCTTAATTTAGAAGAACAAGTAAAATTCGGGCATATAAAACATTAAGAACAATTAATGATTCAACACCTTGGAGTATACATTAGGTAAGTGAGTGCAAAGACTAAAGAGCGGAAGGACGGAGCCTTCACGAACTAATGTGTTCAAATGTAAATAAAGATATAAAATAAGGGCAAAATCGAATATAAAAGTAATGGTCGGTAAATTATTGGTAAATACGAGTAAATCCGAGAAGTAAATATACATATATATTTGACATAAATAAACATAAGAAACTAGTGAATGATCCCATATGATTTTATTTTAAACATAATATCCTATCCCGACAGTTTTAATCCAGAATCAGCCGTTTTGAAGATCGCTAAGACCTATCTATATTTTTGTTTAGTCTGTGCAGCTCAGGCCCTTCACGGCTCAGGGGAAAACGAGAATGAGCACTTGGCACGTTTTGATAAGAATCACGCAATTACACAGAATAATTATAGTAGTTTATAAATTATGTTTATCAAACACATTACCACTTCTTTGCGTCGCGCAGTTGGGTATAAAAAAGCTTTTTGCCCTTGGTTAAGGAACCAAATGATCTAACACTCAATTGTCGTAGGTATTGCAGTAATATGACTTCAAAGATTACCGGCTGATGATTTCGCGCTGTCAATAATTACTAAGTTATCATGATTTCTAGAATCCATGAGTAGGTAATTACAGGTAATTGTGTTATGTACCTATAGTACGTGGATAAGTATCTATTACCGAAGATATTAAACGATTATACTTGTAATTACCTAGCACTATATAGAAACACGACTAGAACCTAAAGTTATGATTATGATAGTATTTACTATTAGTAGTATTTACTAGTATTAGTATAATTTACTATCATAAAATCGTATCTTCTAGGTTCTATTTATGATATTTCAAGCTACTTGTTTAAAAAAACCGCTTTTCACAACACAAGACCCGCATATAAAGAATCAAAGTTTCATGGTTTTTAGATGGTTTTTAGCTTTCTATTTAATTAATATTTCAACCTCTTCAAGCCTTTTTTCGCGACAAGAGATGTCCGTTTTCAAAGTCTAATTTATATCTGTGCTTATCAAATTTCATCAAAAAAAAGTTCACCGGTTTAGGCGTGAAATCTTAACATACAGACGGACAGAGTTACTTTCGCATTTATAATATTAGTATGGAAGTATGGATAACATGCGTAAGTACATACAGGTATATTATGTAGTACCTATGTACAATCTAAAATTGAAAATACTACGTTGTACCCAGCACATACCATTTTTGGGTAAACCCATGGGTCATGGCCTACTATTAATGTGACATGGCATAGAGGCATCGATCTTCGTTCAACCAGACAAGTATCTAAGTAAGCAGGTAATATTAATTCATCTCAGAAATGTGAACCTAAACCTAAAAAAATAATCGTAATCTATGGATGGCCCCTAAGGGCGTTTGTGCACTTACTCGTTTTCGATTCGTTTTCGATTCGTGTTCGTTTTTTTAATGAACATCATAAAAACGTATACGAAATTCACGAATGACATTTGTGCACTTAATCGTGATTTCACTATACGTTTTAAGCATTTCGTAGATAAAACCGTGTTCATAATGTGTGCTGCATTTAATCGTCGTCAGCTTTTCGCACTTCTCTTATACATTCGTAGGCGATCATCACTTAATGACATGACATGACATCATGAAAAAACTTTTTTTAATTACTATCGAAAGAATGTTGCTACTTTCGATTTCATATTGTGTCATATAAAAAAAAGATTCCTCGGCAAGACACACGTTTTAGAGAATGCATAACTCCAGAAAAAATGCTGGCAGTAACACTAAGGTAAGTGATTATGAATATTTCACACGGTACGGTTAGTATCAAAATTATCTAAGCATACGTCATATATTTTGTGAACATCCCAAGTGGACATTACGCTCTTGTAAGAAAACAGTAACAACTAAGTATCAGAAATGATATTTTTTATGAAATGTTCATATTTTGCTGATAGTTTTTGACTACCAACCACAGGTATGGAAATTTTGATTATACTTACTACAATATTTAGGTATTTTACTCGAAGTAAAACTAATTTGAATGAAACAAACGATTTATTTTAATGCCAAACTAAGTAGGTATTAACTTTTAATAATAATCAACTGCTTTGAATCATGTTTTGTTGGAATTCAAGAAATGCAAATACCTATGTTTTCCAAATACCTCACAACATCAGGACTCATCTCTGCCCTCTTTCCACACACCATTCCACTCGCGTCCTTATTTTAAAACGATTCGATGTGAAGAATTCACGAATATATAAACACGAAAACGAATCGAAAACGAGTAAGTGCACAAACGCCCATACAGTTATAAGGAAGGCTATGTCGAATCGTGTTTTCACGAAACACGAAAACGAATCGAAAACGAATAAGTGCACAAACGCCCTAAGGATTTTCGGCGAAAGAAAAATTCGAAAAGTTGCCCGGAAAATTTGGCAAACCGCTGAAATTTGATTTTTTCTTTGGGATTTTTTAAAACTCATTACCATAATTGAGGAAAACACAACGTCTATCGGATTAGCTAGTTCATTAAGTAAGGTAAAGTCCCCTTATTCCGTGGTATTTTCATAAAAACTCGAAAGAACGTCAAAAATTAAGCATTTACTACACCTTTCTGAAGAACTGGCTATTTTTATCAGAAGCGTTATTTATTTAACTCTTGAAATATCCTAAAAGGACAACAATTACAACTTGATTTAAATGTAAAATTAAATTAAATATAAAGAAAGTCCGAATGCTCCAATTCCGAGGTAAAAATCCTAATTCCGAGGCAAATGGCTCCTAATTCCGAGGGTACAGAATACAAAGGGAAACGAGTAGAATGAATTCTACATGGTGTTCAAAAATGAACTGTATTTATTAATAGATTTCAAAATCAATTCGATACGTATGTAATTGTTTAATTATGTTTGTGTGTAAAATATTAATATATGTATATTATTATACAGGTGCTCACAATATTTCAGTATGATTTCAGTTACACCAAGTATCATTCGCGTTCAGTCACGCAAACATTCATATTCTAAAACGTTTATCTTATTATTGCTCGTGCTGATTCATTCACTGACTCACTCATTGATCACCTCTCCTGTAAAATTTTGTATTAAAATTATTTTTTTCACAAATGGTTTCGTATAGAGGATAAAAATTCATTCAGAACAAAAATCTTGAGACAGCTGATGATTGAGGATCATCATCATCATCATCATCCTTCGCATGATTTTTTGTCTTCTATACGAAACCATCAATGAAAAAAACAATTTGTATGGAAAAATAAATCCTGACATCTTGATTTATTTTCTATCCATTTAGTAGATCTAAAGATCTACTAATCTTGGTTTCTACTAATTTTTGTTGTAAAAGTTGGTTGGTTACTAATCTAGGTTTTGATTTATTTTCTATCCATTTAGTAGATCTTTAGATCTTTAGGTCTTGATCATATTTTGCCCAGAAAATACTCTTCCATCTTTTATACTTAGTACGAGACATCGACGAAATTAGTATAGTCGCCATTTTGAATCTGCCATTTTGGGGTTTTTTTCAGTTCAGTGCCAACTGGATGAGGTTTCGAGTAATTTTTGTTTGAGCACCTCCCACCTATCTACAATACCCTGCCCGGGCTCCTCAACCATATTCCGAACCCTCAATCATCATATTATCTTCCCATATTTTTTTTGAGATTTCTCCAAAAAACCACATCAAAGCCTTGCATAGTTTACAACTTGTAGTCTCTTCAATATTCGCCATACATTTTCTATGGAAAAATAAATTCCACCATTTTGGTTTTTTTTCTATTCATCGAATAGACCTTTGGATCCTGATCATCTGTTGCTAGGAAACCACTCTTCCATTTTTTTTACCCTCCGAGGTAGACACCGACGAAATTTGTATGGCGGCCATCTTTTTTTCGCCATTTTGAATTTTTTTCAGCTCACTGCCAATTGGATGACGTTTTGAATGACATTTGCTCAAGCACCCCCCTCCTATCTTCAATACCTTAAGCGTGCTCTTCACCCGTCTCCGAAATCCTCAATCATCAGCTCTCTCCATATTTTTGTTCCGAATGAATTTTTGTCTTCTATACGGAATCATTAGTGAAAAAAATTTTTTATACAAAATTTTACAGGAGGGGTGATCAATGAGTGAGTCAGTGAATGAATCAGCACGAGCAATAATAAGATAAACGTTTTAGAATATGAATGTTTGCGTGACTGAACGCGAATGATACTTGGTGTGACTGAAACCATACTTAAATATTGTGAGCATCCTGTATTTTATTTCTATACATACCACGTAATTAGAGGCTCATAGAACCTTATTCCGAGGTAGTATTTCTATCCATACCACATAATTAGGGGCTCATAGAACCTTATTCCGAGGTAATACCACGGAATTGAGTTTTGTTACAAAAAACACGTTTCCTAATTCCGAGTGTTAAAAAAGAAAAGATTTTTCCATAATAAACAAATAATTTAAAGCTTAATTAGATTATCTTCGTAAATATGTACAAAACTCTCACAAAATTGCATTGAAATATGTATAAATTTAATTTTCTTTTAAATTAATTTTCTTTAGCTTTCCCATACAATCTATCAATAAATTACCTAAATAGGTAAACTTTGACACGGTATAGTTAGTGATTGAGACGCCAAAGTGTACCTCGTAATTAGGACTCTGTAACCTTATTGCCTATTTAAATATTCAAAACCGAAACAAGAAGTATTTAACATAAAACGACTCTAAAAATTGAAAAAGTTATGAAGTCTATGAAATCGCAATTCCGCGGTATACCACGGCGTTAGGAACCGGCTAAAATATTTGGCACCTAACGCCGAGGTATTTTCAAAACCTATTTTCACCTTAATTTCTTTACAAATATACACAAAAGTTGATTGTTTTCGATTGAAAATATAGTCCTTCAAATATTCAAATCTAAATAAAAACAAATAAAGCTCAAAATTAACGGATAAACACTATTTAAAAAAATGTAGGTATTTCGTGCACGAGGTCCAAAATGTATGAAACATGCGTTCGGGCTGGCTGCTAGTGTAAAACTTGCCGGTTATTTTAAAACATATACATATAAAAACAACAATTTCGTCATTTATCTATGGAATGATAAACTATCAATTGATTAAGATATGTTGCAGTAAAAAATAGCTTGGTGATCGGTAGAAAACGCTGTTTTTCTATATACCTCGGAATTGGGTGCCAATTTTAGAATACCACGGAATAAGGAGACTTTACCTTATATAAAAAAAAACATGGAATGGAACAATGGAAATTGGCGTTACTGTGATTTAACCAACGTACAAAAGAAATACTGAGAAATCGCATCATTAGGGCACCTTACCGCGAGTAGGTAGGTACAATGCGAACGCCGATCAGCCAAGTTCACGGTGAGTTTGTAAAAACGACCACGTCATATTAAAAAAATCAGCCAAGTGCCAGTCGGGCCTCGCTCTTTTAGGGTTCCGTACATAATTATGAAGAATATGATATTTTGGGTCTAAGAAATATTTAATTTCCGAGCAAGACATCGCATAACAAACCGTGAAAGAAAAACCCAAAAAATGTTCGTTTATTTTGGTCACAGCTTATTTAAACTATTTTAAGTATGAATCGTTATTTATTATTAAAGTCATTATTTACTATCAGTATTTGTTGTTTAAATAGAGCATATAATAATATAATATACCGAAATATCATATTCCTAACTAGTTTAGTTTTTGAGATATCCTCCGTCACAAAAATGGTCTAAAACTGACTACTTTGATTGCCCTCCATTTCCTTATTTTTTTTTAACAAAAAATTAAAAAAAAATATATTCGTAATTTACTCAATGAGCTCTAAACAATGATACCCCACAAGCTAGGGTAAGAATTTTTTTTCCGGCTCCTTTTTCATGTATGGGAGGCCCCACTGAAAAATAAATTCAATTTCTAGCTCAATATTTAGTGAACGTTGAATAAAAAATCAAATGATTTTGGTTCAACGTTCTACACTAAATACCAAAATTTCATGTTTGTAACTCATTTCGTCTACGAGCTAGAGACCTGTGAACGGCGGACGGACAGACAGACAGACAGCAGAGTGACATTAATAGGGCTCCGTTTTTACCCTTTGGGTACGGAACCTCAATTATATGTAATGTTCATTATGGGGCAATTTCAACAAAGCCGTTTTTTCTTGAATTTCGGTGGACTTTTTTTACTATTAAGTTTTTTCGACTTTGAACTATGGTTTATTGTTCTTCTTGTTATTGTTTATGCTCTTATTGAAAGCCATCAAAATATGTCTTATAAACTCGTGAGAATACGTGTTTAAAATTTTAATGCCACCGAAATGATAAAACTAGCCACCGAAATGATATACGTAGCCACCGAAATGATAAAAACTGTCCACCGAAATTAAAATTCACTGAAAATATATTAAATATACTACTGAGCAGCCTCAACTATACACTTTAACTAAATAGATGCACTCATAGCAAGTGTGAAAGGTTGTTTACTATCATGAGTGACAATGTGTTAACCTAGTTACATATGTTCTACTTAATTTTAGATATTCCTCTGGATTTCACACAAAAAATGCACCTACCTACAATAAAAGGAATAGAATAAAACTAAATGAAAAGACATATTTTAATTAACGATTTTAATCTTAGCTTAGCAATAATCAGTCTTTTAATTTCTACTATTCTAATAATTTCGCACTTACTTAAATACAGTGTAAACTCTATATTGCGATACTTAAGGGGCTTCTAATTTTATGGAGTTATTGAGATTTTAGAGTTGTCGTTAAATGAAGAGAAAAAAAATCAATATTATGATGCATACAGTGACTAATAAAGTATACAGTTTGAAAGTCTGTGACCAACCAAGAATATGATAACGTATAGATAATGCAGATGCATTATTTGACTGTGTATTTGAAGTTCCATTAGATTCTAAATCATCATTGATAATTGAGTGTCACACTGAGTGTTTGTCGAGTTGTCTGAATTTTGTATTTTTTTTTTCTTATAATAATATGCTTTCGAACTGGCTGCATTTTTTTTGCGTAGATTTCGGAGCTTGTGAGAATGCACTCCTCGAAAAAATTAATCCTGTAGCTTTTCTTCTTGCATATCTCTCTCTATCTTTTCTAAGAAACTCTTCTCGATCGCTTTTAATTCGTTAAAACTTACCTATATTTTAATATACATACATAGGTGCTAAGATCGTTATCTACTAGAATTTTCCTTTTTGGTTTGGTTTTCGTTTATTTTTCAGTGTTTTTGACCACCTACCTTCTACCTACCAACAGTTCATGTATTCTTTTTGCGACCATTTCATAAACTTTCTCTATTGAGTAAAAAAAAAATTAGTGTAGAACCAAATATGGGGAAAATCGGTGTACAGGTTCAATATTTTGATGACATAAGTAAGTGTACACTTATGTCAATTTGTACATATGAATTATATGAACGTAGGTATAATATAGTTATTAAAAACTCCCTGAAAGTATGTTAATTACGATAGCGAAAAAATTATCAAAATCGGTTCATTAGTCTTTGAGATAATTGCGGCCATACATACATACATACATTCGTACGGGTCAAATACATAAACTCTTTTTTTGAAGTGGTTTAGTTAAAAAATTACCTGTTGGCCTGAATTTTCATCGAAACAAATAATAATCTACCAAAATAATAAAACAATCCACCGAAATGAGACAATTAAACACCGAAATGATAAAGCAATCCACCGAAATGAGATAATTAAGATTTAAAAGAACCGAAATGAGAATTTCTATCATTTCGGTGAGATTTTTGTCATTTCGGTTGACAATTTAGCCCACCGAATCCACCGAAATGATAACACCGAAATTAGAAATACGGACAAAAATTAGCATTACAAGAAGACTATTTATTACAAGATGATATGAATATTACACAAATAAACGTATTGCCATTACGCACTCTTGAATAATTTTTTATATGTATTAACTAATTGCATGACAAGTTATACTTGTACACGGAAATGATAAGAAGTTTGTCACATGCCACCGAATTGAACTACTTACTTTTTTTGCGGGAACACGCAGGCAAGCGGCGCATTTCCTCCTACGATAAGCACATAGACCACACTGTTACCTACATTTTAAGCGCACGAGGGGGGAGCTAGAATTATCCTATGCAAAACTACAATCGATTAAAAAAAAAACACCGAGATGAGAGGACTTTCTGGGACACAAGCATTTTTACTTACCAGTTATTAAACTAAGTAGATATTATCATAAAATTATTTTATAACTATACTGTCACTATTCACAATTTAAATAAAAGTAGCCATATACCTAAATAAGCAATACTTTTTGATTTATGAGGGAAATTACATTGAAAAAGGTTGTGAGGACAGCTACCGAAATGATAAATTCGGGGCTTTAAAAATTTTTTATTTCCTAAACTGCAGTCCTAATCAATAAATATTTATTGTCTCGCATAGGTATCTACCTATTCTACCTAGAAAAAAATATTAGATCTTTATACTAACGTTGGACAGTACCGATTTCACCCAGTCCGTGCGAATTTTGCTGTTGGGAAATCCACCCTTATACACACTACACAGTGATGTAATAATACCTAAGCAATACACGTGAGATCATAATTTTAACCCCGACGCAAAAACGACGGGGTGTTATAAGTTTGACGTGTCTGTGTGTGTGTGAGTGTGCGTGCGTGCGTGCGTACGTGCGTGTGTAGTGTGTATTGATAAAGTTCTCCTACTTATACACATACCTACCTATATTTGAGTTACTAGCTCATGCCAATGACTTCATCCGCGTGGATTCAGGCTTTTTTAAAATCCCGACGGATCTGTTGGATTTGCCGATAAAAAGTCAGTCCATGTACGTATATGTAAGCTAGCTTTGTGCTGAATTTGATGAAAATCGGTTCAGCCGGTTTGGCTGTGAATTTTGTTCGTAATACTCATCAACGATTATTATTCTCATACGGAGGAACCCTAAATATTCCCTAGATAAAAAGTAGCTCTATCTGCCTGTCTGTGAAAATCCGTACAGAGTTTTTTTTTCATCTACAGGTTAGCCTTTGCCTGCAATCTCACCTGATGGTAAGTGACCCTTGATCGGTTTCTACGCGGCATCGTAAATCGCTTGGCGGCACGGCTACGCCGGTAGGGTGGTAACCAGCCCCGTTTGAAGCCTCCCACCAGACAGACCGTTCTAAATATACGTATGATTGAATTATGCTATCGTTTTAAAAATTGTATGGTTTAATTAAGCGGATTAAAGCGCATTTATGCACGAATCAAAGCTAGTGGAGAGAGCACTGCACTCAATGGACATCAGGCGGTTATACCCATAAACTTCGTATTACTACTGTGGCTATACCCAGAGCCGGATTAAACCCTATCAGGGCCCCTAGGCAATGCAATTCTCGAGGCCCCTTTCCTTTACCCTTTTCTTACTTTTTAAAATATATTTTTTCTATCACAAAAGTCGAGTCGATCAGATCGACTTCTTTGGTATACTGTTATTCCAATCTCTTCTACATTTACACTACGGCACCCCCGTGGGCCCCTGTTCGGCGTGGGGCCCCTAGGCAGTTGCCTAATTCGCCTTATGGATAATCCGGCCCTGGCTATACCTAGTATTTTTTCCGCGAAGACCAAGTCGGAGGATGTTTAACGTGTTTCGACTTTGATCCGTCATTTGAGAACACATCCGCTACAGTAATTCAGTCGTCATTCTTCCCCTTGAACTCGAGTCATGACTTTAGGTTAAGGCTAGTCATCGTGCGGGTGACATTACATAGGAATCAAGTTATTAAAAGTAATTTAACTTGAAACTAGGGGGTTATCATCTAAAAATGATTGGCTGACTACCACCAACACTATAGCCCTTTTTAAAGTCCCACAGCTGGGCACAGGCTTCAGCTCTTATAGGAGAGAGGGATTTAGAGCTTAGACCCACCACGCTGCTCCAAGTTGGCGGGCTTTAACAACTATTGTCACATGATAGTGATAATAACTGTGCTCTCCGGGGCACAGATCCGCTGCATCAAAATCGGATAGGTAGTTTTTGAGTAGATACCTAAATGAAAGATGCACTGATATAGGCACAGCCTTTTATCTCAACCGCATACAGATACCATCTTTGTTTTGTTGTTGGTAAAAATATAAACAGTCGAAATAAGATGCAATACGATAAGTTTCTTGTAAGAGTAAAAACATGTCTGTAAGTTCAGAGAACCGCTCAGAAGATCATCATAAGATATTAATCACGGTAATTGGTAGTTGTATAGTTACGGTAATTGTAGTTGTGGAGTTCGCCGTGGATATTTATTATAGCCAGGGAGGTAGCGCTGCAATTTTTCTAGTGATTTTACACTAGAAAAATTGAATTGAATTTTATTTCAAACATTTGTTTAATGTTTCGAAATCAGTAAAGTGAGCGTCAGTCGTCGCATCCGCGATGGAACTAAAAGATACAACATGAAAAAGTAATTTTATTGTTACGAAGAACCTTATGACAAGGGAATACGGTTCATAATCGCTTCCCCACTGCTTGTTCGTGATCGTTTCTACGACATTGGATCAAAACAAGAACGAAACATTTCACTTATTCCCTTGTCCTAAGGTTCTCTGTAATGACGTTCGGATCTGTTAGGGGAAAACTATTATTGTTATGATTTTCAGTTGGTATATTATAATGACTTGCTCAACTGTTGCGCTACCTCCCGTACTATACCTACCTATATTGTGACAATAGATTGATATAAGTAAATTGCATGCTAGATTTTCCTCGCAAATAACACTTTTCCGAGAGGAAGATACGTGGGTAGGTACATGTAGTTGCAATAGCAAATAATGTAAGTATTTCTCATGGTCAGATAATAATGAGTTTTTTTTTAATCGACTTAAAAAAGGTGCATCTAATGCATTTCTGATATTTCTTCTTCTATAGCCTTCTGCTAATAAAACCTACTTATGATACTGACCATATTATATTATAGATTTATTACACGCTTTATATTAGCTTCACCTGTATGTATGTTTGTAACCGACTTCTTTGAACGCGATTTTGACCCACTTTAAACGGTCAGATTTCATTCAAACTTTGTAGATTTATCGAGGACCGATGACAATACACTAATTTGATAAGATTATTTCATTATTCAATTTGGAAAATAAGATTTTGTATTCATTTATTAAAAGTCGTCGGTAAGGAAAAACAATAAACATTCAAAATCGCACGGTAACTAACTGTAACTAGGGTAAACAGAATAGATGTCACACACAACTAAAATATAAGCACAAAACGCACGAATGCGAAGATAAAACAATATTTAAACAAAATTTTCTATTTTTTAGTTTGGTTTTCTATAAAAAGCGCGTTTTTTAGTTTTTTTAAACTATTATTTATTTTCTACTTTTTAGTTTGGTTTATTTATAAAACACTAAAAAAATCATGTCACTTAAAATACAACAGATATTAATTATTAATAAATTATTTTATTTGTTTTTTACTGTAAATCGTACAATATGATTAAAGTAAAATATAAGTACTAATTAATAATATTATTATAAATTTTAATAAATATAAATTAATAATAGTGTGCATATGAAAAAAATGTATTTTATTTAAAAAAAGCGTGGGGTGCTTTTAAGATGTTTTCGAAATGATAATCCTCTATACACCCATGCACCCCATGCTTTTTTTTTTAATAAAATACATTTTTTTCATATGCACACTATTATTAATTTATATTTATTAAAATTTATTTTCTATTTTTTAGTTTGGTTTTCTATAAAAAGCGTGTTTTTTAGTTTTTTTAAACTATTATTTATCTTTTTTCGTCTAGTGTGATAGTAAATTGTTAGGTAGGTAAATTGTGGTGCGCTTAGGATTTCTTTTTCATATTGCAATTCGCATGAACATGCGAAATACAAAATTGCATCGCAGTAGTCTTAAAAAAATATTCCAACAAAGGATAGAGTGTCATAAACAAATTGACGTGTTAAAAATTCTCTCATTTTTCTGTCGCGAAATACTTAGGTACAAAATATTAGCATATACTTATTTATGATTTAGTTTATTACCCTGGATAAGTTTTCGGATTAATTAGCAAGCTTATGAGATAAATTAATATTAAATAATAATAATAAATGTCATTGGCGCATTTCGTCCCATTTTATGTGTATTGGTAGTTGGCAAATTGAATCAATGTTCAATTGGACCAGGGACGACCGACTTCTAATCGGAGGTCGTGGGTTCGATCCCGGGGCACGCACCTCTAACTTTTCGGAGTTATGTGCGTTTTAAGTATTTAAATATCACTTGCTTTAACGGTGAAGGAAAACATCGTGAGGAAACCTGCATGCCTGAGAGTTCCGATCTTTTACTAATAAATCTTTAATTTTATTCTGATTTTTTTTATTTTCTTTTTTATTCAATAACTAGCTGACCCCCGCGACTTTGTCCACGTGGTTATATAGGTTTTTATATAGGATCGGATTGGATCCAGCCGTTTTGGAAATTAGCTGGAACAAATAAAAAGATCGACAAACATAACTCTAAACGCACACCACTTTAAAATAAGCCGTACGTTCAAAGATCCGGGTCCCAAGTTATTTGAACCCAATAAATGTATGTCATTTCTGAACTAAGAAACCTATGACCTTGAAATATTTATGGGACAATACGTAAAGTACTACCTTTCTAACAAAAAAAGAATGAGTTAAATCGAACAACGCATTAATGAATTACAGCTAATACACGTTTTAACTTTCTTCCCCTCTCCCAAGGGAACCGTGCTGAATTTCGGAATAAAAAGTATCCTATGTCCTACCTCGGAGTACAAACTCAAATCGTACCAAGTTTCATTCGAATCCATTCAGTAGTTTCGGCGTGATGCGCGGCCAAGATACAGACAGACAGACAGACAGACAGACAGACAGACAGACAGACAGACAGACAGACAGACAAAAATGAAAAAAATTGCAGTTTTGGCTTCAGTATCGATTATAGAGTGCCCCCCAATAAAAAATTTCAAAATATCTTCAATGTACAGAATTGGATCTGTTACAGTTTTATTATATTACTAGCTTTTGCCCGCGGCTTCGCCTGCGTGAATTTCGGTTTTTCACAAATCCTGAGGGATAAGTAGATTTCTGGTTCCCGTTCCCGCTCCCTTTTCCAACCTTTATACTTACTTAGGGAATTTTTTATCTCCATTCAAAATTGCAGCCAAATCTGTTCAGTAGTTTTGACTGGCCCGTTGGCGCGGTTGGCAGTGTCCCTGCCTTCGACATACATACGACTAAAACAAACTAAAGAAATAAAAAACATCATAACCCCTAATAAAAACAAAATCTCCGATTCAAAATAAAAATTACGAAAACGCACGCAACAAACGCAGTACACATCCGCACGCATAAGCTCCCTCGTTCGAAATGGAGATTGGATTGGAGCATGCACCCTCTTCACCGCACCCGCCCGCCGCGCGGCGGCGTACCGCCGCACCGCGTACGCGGCCGTCGCGTGCAGCGAAAATACCTATCAGGGCGTTTTTTAACATAGGTACTTACCGATTTCAACACAACTCCTTTTTTGAAAATCGGTTAAAAAAGTAGCCTATGTTACTCCTTGGTTAATCCTCTACTTGTCTGTGAAAGTCCCGTCCAAATCGGTTAAGCCGTTCCGAAGATTAGCCCGTTCAAACAGACATACAGACAGACAAAAATTTTAAAAACGTGTGATTCGGTTATGGTATCGTTCAAATAACCTGAGCTTAATATGTGGTAGTTATTTCGAAATTACAGACAGACACTTCAATTTTATTTATTAGTAAGTATAGATAGATAACTTAAATTGATTAAATTTTTCTTTCAATGAAGATATAATTAATTTTATAAATATATTTTTAATTTCATATAATGAAAATAACATTAACTTGTATAAATCTATCTATACTATCTATACTAATAAATAAAATTGAAGTGTCTGTCTGTAATATCGAAATAACTACCTCATATTAAGCTCATATGGTTATTTGAACGATACTATAACCGAATCACACGTTTTTAAAATTTTTGTCTGTCTGTCTGTCTGTCTGTCTGTCTGTCTGTCTGTCTGTTTGAACGGGCTAATCTTTGGAACGGCTGAACCGATTTTGACGGGACTTTCACATACAAGTAGAGAATTAACCAGGGAGTAACATAGGCTACTTTTTTAACCGACTTTCAAAAAAGGAGGAGTTGTGTTTTTCTACCTATGTACACCGATATCTCCGAGATTTCTGAACCGATTTGCGTAATTTTTTTTTTAATCGATAGAGAAACATTGTGACACTGTCCTACAAAAAATTTGGATTCCAACTCCTCAATCCTGATGCTGTAGGGGATCTGATTCCCAAAACTAATGGGATTTAGGCACTGTCGGTTATTTAAATTAATATTGGGGATACCAATTAAAGACTTTATTGTTGAATGACCTCGAGTAGGTACATGTCCAACTCCTCAACCCTGATGCTGTTAGGAATTGCATTCCGAAATCGTAAGGATCCCACGGAATTTTTCCGTTTTGTGGACGGGTTACTGCTTACTACAGATAGGCTACTTTTTGTTCTGGAAAATCAAAGTTCCCACGAGATTTTTACAAACCTACATCGATGCAAACCTAAATACACACGGGCGAAGCCGTGGGCATCATCTAGTTATAGTATAATAAACAAACTTATTTATTAATAATAATTATAATAATTCCATAACGTTCTCAAAGGTGTGTGAAGTCTGCCAATCCGCTTGGCCAGCGTGGTAGACTATGGCCAAGACCCTTCTCACTCTGAGAGGAGACCCGTGCTCTGTAGTGAGCCGGTAATGGGTTGATCATGATATAAAACCAATTAAAGTAACATAATATGTACTGTTAGCATTGTCAATTAATAAGTACTACTCAATTAATTATTAAATATTAATTACATAAATAAATTCTATTTCAGAAATAAGTGGACAACGAAGGGCAGTCGCCATTACTCTGGGCATTCGTGTGGTTGTCACTGCATTTTTACACGCTTTATATTTTATATTAGAATTCGGTTGAGCAATGTGTTAGAAAAGTGGATCTTAAAAAGGTTTTGCAATACAAGTTTTATACTAACTTGTTATCTATTTTTAAGTTTTTAGTTAAAAATTGCTTTTAAAATGTTCATAATGTTTTATTTCTCACAGTACTAATATTTCCTAAGTTTGGGGACAGAAATTGTAAATCGCGCTGCAAATCAACTATTTTGTCCTTGAATCGGACACAAATAATGCGTAGAATGGAACGGCGCGGCGGCGGCTTCAAAAAATTAAGTTACTTACTGAGAGCAGGCCGGGGTCCTCGTATCGCGAGGATTTCGCGGAGGCCGCTTTATCACTGGCCTTCCCAGTGATAAAGCGGGACCTGTATCTGAGCTTGACTGATGGGAGGCTTCAGCCGTGACTGATTACTACCCAATCGGCAAAAGCGTGCCGCCAAGCTATTTAGCGTTCCAGTACGATGCCGCGTAGAAATCGTTCAGAGGTATGGGTTTAATGAAAACTCTCACTTTTCTAGGTTAGCCCGCTCCATCTTAGACTGCATCGTCATTTACCATCAGCTGGGTTATTCTGTAACTTAGTTAGCAACTGAAAATAGTTGCCATCGAATTAGTTTGATATACATTGCTGCTTTACTGTGTGAAATATAAAGTGTTTTCATAATTTTACACAGTAAAGCAGCAATGTATATCGAGCTAATTCGTTGGCAACTATTTTCAGTTGCTAACTAAGTTACAGAATAACTCCCCTGGTGAGATAGCAATCAAGGGCTAACATATAAATTAGAAATAAATCCCGACTTATCCCCTTATACTGGCTTAATTAGCGCAGGAAAATCTATAGTGGCAAGAGCCCTTTTGATTGTACCATTAAAGAGTTAGTAGATCAGTTAACTCTTACGCACTCTTGACGGCCACTCAGACAAGGTACATCGGTTACGCAAGGCCTAATGTACCTACTCGCACTTTTTGATATACTTTAGATAAAAAAAACGGCCAAGTGCGAGTCTCTCGCAGAATAACGGTTCCGTACCACCTCACATTTAAATTCTTCCATCGAGGCGACGAAAAACAAGGCGTTAAAATGGTAACGCCTGCGGCCTGACCAACAATCCTACCCTTTTGAGTACGTTACCTTAATTTTTATTAGCGCTTAATGTGTATATAACCAAATTTTTTAACCTGAAAGTATGTCATGTATTAATATCATGTATGTCATATTGTATGTTCATAAGATATAGCTGAAACAAATAACGTTGAGAAAATGAATTTTTATCGATATTTAGGTACTTTTATGAGAACCCCTGTTGGATTTAACGGTTTTTTTTTATTATTAACCACGATTGAGACAATAGTCACACGTATTCTATGAATATTTCAACAGTCTGCCTATAACGGCTGACGCTGCAGACCCCTGTTACACGTGGGCGGACAGACAGCGGAGTTTGGCACACTTTGGGTACTGAACTCTAATAAAAAATAAAAAACTATCGGCTAAGTACAACTAACTATCACAACAATCTAAAGTACCTTTAATGGTTTATAGAGTTACATTCGAAGGTGACCTTGCTCTATATTCTCACAATATGAATATTTATTCGTCTGTTGCCGACCGGAAATTCGAAATCATCCTTCTCAAAGTATACCTACTTAATAAAGAGTTCAACGGGTGTACAGCTAGCTATCTTTGGCTTCATATTCTTTGGGTCTACTATCTTTGGCTTCATTAATGAGTAGATAAATACTCATGTGCTAACTGCAAAATTATACTTTCGGTAATTTTCTCTGTGCATCGTTATCCTAATTCCTTATAATAGGTTTTCTTGGGTTATCTAATTAGACCCCGATCTACTACCGAATAAGTATAAAAGCTTCTTTCCAAGAATCGTCCGCATACTTCTTTTTTTAGGTTAGGTCAACGCCTATAATTTATACCAAGAAGGTTATAAGTATATATTTTACTGGAGCTTGCGCTCCAAATATTATAGTGAAAATATATATATGTGATTAATATTGTAGTGAAGACAAGGTCATTCACCTGGGCGATTTTTTCTCTCTAGTTTTTCTATACCTCACACACTATTTCAGTAGGTGAGATCGAGACAAAGCAACTCCAGACCTGTTCAAAGCCAAATTTCTAGATTTATACTATAATTGACATTAGTACGACTTCTACATCTCTACAACGGTGATACACTTCGAGTATCGAAACAGTATAACGTCATAGTAAAATTGACCTTAAATGTATTTTTTTAAGATCTGAGTTCATCCATATATCTACAGCCAGCGCTCCAAACGGAAAATTAGCCAAACAAAAACCGGTAGTACTGAATTTACGACTCTAAAATAAAAGTCTTCAAGTACGCTTTACGCTAACGTTATAGGGTTTCCATACTCAACGTGTATCATGGTTTCGAGATGTGTAAAGTCGTACCGATGTTAATAATGGAGAGAGACGTGCTCTCCGAAGATCGGAAGAGAATAAATGTCACCCGTCCGGTTATCGACCTTTGGTCATAATTTTTAACCAGTAGATACAGTCGTCTGATCTATCTATACATATAATAAAATCGTAGACTTGCCGTATCTGTACATTACTGTACAAAGATTTTTGCAAAATAATAACTGGAGGATGTTAGGGATAAGTAATAGAACGTAAAAAAGCTATTTTTGAAATTTTTGTCTGTTTGTCTGTTTATCTGTTTGTCTGTTTGTTTGTGCGTGCATCACGCAAAAACTACTAAATGGATTGAAATGAAACTTGACATGATTTAAGTTTATTCTATGGAGAAACATATTATAGAATACTTTTTATCCCGAAATTCAGCACGGTTCCCTTGGGAGAGGGGATGAAAGTCAAAATGTGTACTTAGCTGTAATTCATTAACGCGTGGTCCGATTTCATTCATTCTTTTTTGTTAGAAAGGAGATACTTTCAAGATTACTGGCTAATCTTTGAAAAGCTGGGTCGATTTCGATGGGACTTTCACTGGCGGATGTCTACATTTTGATCTACCTAAACATCCGCCAGTGAACTATTAACAGTTTTTAGCAAGGTAACTATGAGCTCAGCTCAAGGGAGCTTAGGAAAAACAAAATGATTCCCACGGGATTGTTAAAAACCAATATCCATGCGAACGAAGTCGCGGGTGTCCGCTTGTATAATAATATGCTGATAAACTTGAAATAAAAAAAGATAAACTACCCCATTCATCACCTTCATCTTTTATCATCTTTTAACAAGCCATTCCATAAGATATCCATTTACCTAGGCAAGTAGGTACTTAAAATAAATAAATAAGTATTTAAGATAAATAAGTCGAGATTTTCTTCACACTAAAAACATCTAACAAATCTCCCATTCGTCCTTTCGCAGAGCCTAGATTAAGGTTAGATTAGCGGTAGCCCTTCGAATTAGAAGGTCCGGTGTACTTGGACTAGAATTTCTTTTCCGGCGTGGTATCTGGTCTATCACTATGTTTTAACAACCTTGGGTATAATACGCGCGTAAAATTAGCTGGTAGTTACGCATTGGACCGTTTGTGAGTGGTTGTTACGTGCTACATAGAATTAGCACTATAGTTACAAGTAGGTATAAATTAAAAATTAAAAAAACCTCAACATTCGCTATTCTACTAATCAAGTGTTCTTGTAATCAAGCATAGTGCTATTCTACTAATCAAGCCCTTTAATTTGATACCCATATTAAGGGAGTTGTGAAAAAATATGTAATCCGCCATTTTGTAGCGGCGGCCATCTTAGATGGATTTTCATCAAACATAGCTAACAACACTCTCGACTAATTCACCTTTCAAACAAAAAAAAACCGCATTCAAATCCAGACACACACACACACACACACACACACACACACACACACACACACACACACACACACACACACACACACACACACACACACTCACACACACGCACGCACGCACGCGCGCACGCACACGCACACGCACACGCACACGCACACGGACACACACACACACACACACACACACACACACGTCAAACTTATAACACCCCGTCGTTTTTGCGTCGGGGGTTAAAAACAGGTGCCAATAAAACAAGAGACAGAACAAGGTATACATAAGTAATTTAAGAAAAATTAAAGCGACTTTAATAAACATACAATACTCGTAATTACCGTAATAAAGAATTGTCCATACATTGAAAACTACTGGACCAATTTTGATAGAATAGAATAGAATAGAAAAGAAAAGTTTTTTATTCAAATAAACTTTTACAAGTACTTTTGAATCGTCAAGTGATGAAACTTGCACTGTTCCCTAAGTTGAAAATGATATTATATATTAACAAGTATAAATTAAAAATTTAAAAATCAAATCAAAATTCAAAATTCATTTATTCAAAGTAGGTACACTGTAATTGACTGTATACACTTTTTGAACGTCAATATAAGAAGTACCTATAGTGGTGATAGCCGCCACTTCAAAATGGTGTATTTCGGGGGTTTTTGAAATTTTTAATTTGTACTTGTTTATTAGGTACTTATTGCAGATGGCAGCTGTATTTGTTGTAAGTATTGCTAAGTAATTTTATATACCGTTTATCGTTTATTATCATGAAGCAAGCAAAATTACTGAAGCTAAACAAACTACCTAGAATCTAGATTAAATATTCTGAAATTTGCGTAATTTTTTTAATTTTGTTTTCCGTCCAAATAAGAATTACTTAATATATTATATTTTATATATAGGTTAATAGACGATTTACATTATCATGCCGTAATCTAGTATTTTAAATATTTTAGTTTTTAAGCGATTGCTGTTTTTTTGTTGCTGAAGAAAAAAAAATTGTTGTAAATGTGTAAAATTACTGATAAAGGAGATGTTTCAAATCTGGCTAAGTCTTGTACAGTACCTTACAAATTAAGAAAAATCTGTTGTTCTCGGGAAAAATAAAATTATTCAGTTAAAACTAATACTTTAGTTGTACAAAAATATTTTTTATTCATTAATTATTGATCGATTTTCAATATGGCGTCGCTGGCGTCGTATGGTTTGACGTAAACTAACAGCTTTGATAAATTACTCTCAAGATATAGCGACGGTGGTTCCACAGCGTAGATAAAAATATGGGGGAACTCCTAGTCTTTAAAGCGCTCCCCGCTCCGCAGTGTCGATTGTAACCTCAAGGGATACGCACGCACGGCTTATTTTTTGCATTCGTTTATTTTGGTGAAAATGACTACTTGCGCGATAAAAATCTGCAGAAATTACAAAGGACGTTTACGAGCAACTAACAAAATCTCCTACCATCAGTAAGTAACTCATAATTAATAGTAATTTACAAAAACAAAACTAATATATTGATACATTTTTTCACAAAACCAACGCGTCGTTTTTTGGTGTTGTCAAGTTTGGATTGCGAATTTACCCGTATGGTTCAATAGTAATTAATTGTCTTTATAAAAGCTGATGAAGGTTTATATACTATATCCATGTACGTGGACGTATGTTTCAAAAACGGAAACTCTAAGTATGAATATGGGAATATGGACGCCATTTTGATTTTTTTGGTTAATGGACAGAATCCTTTCAAAATCGATATATGGGGTTCCCTGTGATCATAAAAAAGAAAACTGATGTCAAAATAACAAAAAATGGACGCCATTTTGATTTTTTTTGTTAATGGACCGAATTCTCTCAAAATCGATATATGGGGTTTCCTGTGATCATAAAAAAGAAAACTGATGCCAAAATAGCAAAAAATGGACGCCATTTTGATTTTTTTTGTTAATGGACAGAATCCTTTCAAAATCGATATATAGGGTTCCCTGTGATCATAAAAAAGAAAACTGATGTCAAAATAACAAAAAATGGACGCCATTTTGATTTTTTTTGTTAATGGACCGAATTTTCTCAAAATCGATATATGGGGTTCCCTGTGATCATAAAAAAGAAAACTGATGTCAAAATAACAAAAAATGGACGCCATTTTGATTTTTTTTGTTAATGGACCGAATTCTCTCAAAATCGATATATGGGGTTCCCTGTGATCATAAAAAAGAAAACTGATGTCAAAATAGCAAAAAATGGACGCCATTTTGATTTTTTTGTTAATGGACCGAACTCTCTCAAAATCGATATATGGGGTTCCCTGTGATCATAAAAAAGAAAACTGATGTCAAAATAGCAAAAAATGGACGCCATTTTGATTTTTTTTGTTAATGGACAGAATCCTTTCAAAATCGATATATGGGGTTCCCTGTGATCATAAAAAAGAAAACTGATGTCAAAATAACAAAAAATGGACGCCATTTTGATTTTTTTTGTTATTGGACCGAATTCTCTCAAAATCGATATATGGGGTTCCCTGTGATCATAAAAAAGAAAACTGATGTCAAAATAACAAAAAATGGACGCCATTTTGATTTTTTTTGTTAATGGACCGAATTCTCTCAAAATCGATATATGGGGTTCCCTGTGATCATAAAAAAGAAAACTGATGTCAAAATAGCAAAAAATGGACGCCATTTTGATTTTTTTTGTTAATGGACAGAATTCTCTCAAAATCGATATATGGGGTTCCCTGTGATCATAAAAAAGAAAACTGATGTCAAAATAGCAAAAAATGGACGCCATTTTGATTTTTTTTGTTAATGGACAGAATCCTTTCAAAATCGATATATGGGGTTCCCTGTGATCATAAAAAAGAAAACTGATGTCAAAATAACAAAAAATGGACGCCATTTTGATTTTTTTTGTTAATGGACCGAATTCTCTCAAAATCGATATATGGGGTTCCCTGTGATCATAAAAAAGAAAACTGATGTCAAAATAACAAAAAATGGACGCCATTTTGATTTTTTTTGTTAATGGACCGAATTCTCTCAAAATCGATATATGGGGTTCCCTGTGATCATAAAAAAGAAAACTGATGTCAAAATAGCAAAAAATGGACGCCATTTTGATTTTTTTTGTTAATGGACAGAATTCTCTCAAAATCGATATATGGGGTTCCCTGTGATCATAAAAAAGAAAACTGATGTCAAAATAACAAAAAATGGACGCCATTTTGATTTTTTTTGTTAATGGACCGAATTCTCTCAAAATCGATATATGGGGTTCCCTGTGATCATAAAAAAGAAAACTGATGTCAAAATAACAAAAAATGGACGCCATTTTGATTTTTTTTGTTAATGGACAGAATCCTTTCAAAATCGATATATGGGGTTCCCTGTGATCATAAAAAAGAAAACTGATGTCAAAATAACAAAAAATGGACGCCATTTTGATTTTTTGCTATTTTGACATCAGTTTTCTTTTTTATGATCACAGGGAACCCCATATATGGGTCAAAATCACCAAGGTGGGAAATTTGGTTCTGACACAATTTTACCTAATAAAGCTTTGAAATAATTGGGTCACAATTATTTTAAATTATCAGATTTAGTTAATTTTATCTAAATTCTAAACCCTTCATTGTTTTTTGCAAAATTATTCTAACACATTTTTTTTCCTCATAAAACTAGTGAAAATGTCATTTGGGAACGCGTCCCAAAGTACAGTACAGTACAGTACAGTATTACATATAACTCTGTCCGATAGTTTGTAGGTCACATCGTGGATGCACTCTATTTTGTTAAAAATTGTGCCCAATCATGTCAAGCGAGGAGCTATTGTGCAGTCGCACGATTGAATCTCTTGGATGTACACAGCTTTCGGTTGTTTTATGGCAGTTTTCAATAATAATTTTTTTGTTATGAATATTTCAATTGTGTATTTTGGTACCGTACATCAATAAATCATCATAACGGGAACGGCTCAAAATTATTAACATAACAATAAGTGAAGATAATTAGTCTTAATTCCATTAAATAATGCTGTTCTATTTCCGCTAGTGTTGTATATTGGCGTCCAAGATTGTCTACGACTATTTAAAATAATACGATGCGTTGAAAAATCATTTCGGGAACGGTCATTTCATGAACGTTCCCGAAATGACTCATTTCGGGAACTATGAAAACGCCCGTTTCAAAAATAATGTTTTCTTAGGATTTTACTTTTAAGTACTTTTATTTCATAAATTTACACTAATTAAATGATTAAATTCATAAATTGTAGTAGGTAGTGATTGGAATTACTTAAAAATTGAAATCCTGGATAAAAAAATAAAATGTGTATATTTTGCGCGCTTCTTTTACAGCGTAGTTATTGATAATAGCGTAGTCATTGTAAGTTATTTTTTGAATTTCTAAGACGTGATAATTTTTACAAAAGTTCACATTTGCAAATTCGCCACCTTGGTGATTTTGACCCATATCGATTTTGAGAGAATTCGGTCCATTAACAAAAAAAATCAAAATGGCGTCCATTTTTTGTTATTTTGACATCAGTTTTCTTTTTTATGATCACAGGGAACCCCATATATCGATTTTGAGAAAATTCGGTCCATTAACAAAAAAAATCAAAATGGCGTCCATTTTTTGTTATTTTGACATCAGTTTTCTTTTTTATGATCACAGGGAATCCCATATATCGATTTTGAAAGGATTCTGTCCATTAACAAAAAAAATCAAAATGGCGTCCATTTTTTGCTATTTTGACATCAGTTTTCTTTTTTATGATCACAGGGAACCCCATATATCGATTTTGAGAGAATTCGGTCCATTAACAAAAAAAATCAAAATGGCGTCCATTTTTTGTTATTTTGACATCAGTTTTCTTTTTTATGATCACAGGGAACCCCATATATCGATTTTGAAAGGATTCTGTCCATTAACAAAAAAAATCAAAATGGCGTCCATTTTTTGTTATTTTGACATCAGTTTTCTTTTTTATGATCACAGGGAACCCCATATATCGATTTTGAGAGAATTCGGACCATTAACAAAAAAAATCAAAATGGCGTCTATTTTTTGTTATTTTGACATCAGTTTTCTTTTTTATGATCACAGGGAACCCCATATATCGATTTTGAAAGGATTCTGTCCATTAACAAAAAAAATCAAAATGGCGTCCATTTTTTGCTATTTTGACATCAGTTTTCTTTTTTATGATCACAGGGAACCCCATATATCGATTTTGAGAGAATTCGGACCATTAACAAAAAAAATCAAAATGGCGTCTATTTTTTGTTATTTTGACATCAGTTTTCTTTTTTATGATCACAGCAGGGACTGAATAACCGGAATTTAATGGTAGTTTTATTTAGCGGTAATGGGCCTACCCTTTTAATAAAAGTACCGAATTGTTTAAATACCTATAATTTCGGTACCGCTTCATTTCGGTACCGAAATTTTATTTCGGTACCGCTATTTATATCGATATTTTTATCTAATAAGGCTTTACTTTGATGTGCCGTTGAATGAATCCCACCACTTCGGCATTCTATATTCTTTAATATTCTTATTTTTAGATTAAAATTAGCATTTGGAATTTCTTAAAATCCTTACGTTTTAACAAACACAGGAACCGACGGGAAGCGGGGGACGCGCGGCGCGCGGCTAGTGGTCAAATTCTTCACCCCCGCGCGCGCACCTTTTCGTATTTTTTCGGTACCGAAATCGCAAAGCGGTTAAATAAAGGTATTAATATATATATAGCTGCTCGTGCTGATTCACTGACTGATTGATCACCCCTCCTGTAAAATTTTGTATGAAAATTTTTTTTTTTATTAATGGTTTCGTATAGAGGACAAAAATTCATTCGGAACAAAAATATGGAGAGAGCTGATGATTGAGGATTTGGGAGACGGGTGAAGAGCACGCTTAAGGTATTGAAGATAGGTGGGGGGTACTCGAGCAAATGTCACTCAAAACGTCATCCAATTGGCAGTGAGCCGAAACAAAATTCAAAATGGCGAAAAAAAGATGGCCGCCATACAAATTTTGTCCGTGTCCATCTCGGAGGGTATAAAAGATGGAAGAGTGGTTTCTTTGGAAAAGATGATCAGGAGCCAAAGGTCTTCTCGATGAGTAGAAAAAAAAATCAAAATGGCGGAATTTATTTTTCCAAAGAAAATGTATGGCGAATATTGAGAGAGAGAAGTTGTGAATTATGCAAGGCTTTCAATTAGGCAAGGCAAGGATGCGGTTTTTTGGAGAAATCTCAAAGAAAAATATGGGAAGACATGATGATTGAGGGTTTGGAAGATGGTTGATGAGCCCGGGCAGGGTATTGTAGATAGATGGGACTGGGAGGTGCTCAAACAAAAATTGCTCAAAACCTTATCCAATTAGCACTGAGCTGAAAAAAAACAAAATGGCGGATTCAAGATGGCAGCTATACAAATTTCGTTGGTGTCTATCTCACTAAGTATAAAAGATGGAAAAGTGGTTTCTTGGCAAAAGATGATCAAGACCTAAAGATCTACTTGATGAACAGAAAAAAAAATCAAGATGACGAAATTTATATTTTCACACAAAAAGTTTTTTCACTGATAGTTTCGTATAGAAGAAATTCATGCGGAGCAAAAATATGGAGAGAGCTGATGATTGAAGATTTTGGAGACGTAAGGAGCACGGTCAGGGTATTGAAGATAGGTGCGAGGTGATCAAACAAAATTACTCGAAACCTCATCTAATTGGCAGTGAGCTGAAAAAAAGTCCAAAATGGCGGATTCAAGATGGCGGCCAAACAAATTTCGTCGGTGTCTATCTCACTGAGTATAAAAGATAGAAGAGTGGTTTTTTTGGCAAAAGATGATCAAGACGTGATTTACTTGATTAACAGAAAAGAAACAAGATGTTGGAATTTATTTTTCCATACAAAATATATGGCGAATATTGAAGAGACTACACGTTGGGAACTATGCAAAATTTGATACAGTTGCTTTTCAAAAAAATTTTTTTATGGAAGAACTCTCATTCTGACAAATTATTCGGAGAAAAATATGGAGAGTGATAATGATCGAGGGTTAGAAATATGGCAGAGATAGGCTGCTCAAACCAAAATACCCGAAAGCAAAACCTCGCGGTCCGCTTTAGCGGGCCGCGCACCCACGCGCCATACTAGTCTTTTATAAAGGTTGAGATTTCGGTACCTATTTTGTACCGGTATGATAACGGTGGTATGTACCGGTATGCTCTACCGCTTTCAGTCCCTGGATCACAGGGAACCCCATATATCGATTTTGAAAGGATTCTGTCCATTAACAAAAAAAAATCAAAATGGCGTCCATTTTTTGTTATTTTGACATCAGTTTTCTTTTTTATGATCACAGGGAACCCCATATATCGATTTTGAAAGGATTCTGTCCATTAACAAAAAAAATCAAAATGGCGTCCATTTTTTGTTATTTTGACATCAGTTTTCTTTTTTATGATCACAGGGAACCCCATATATCGATTTTGAAAGGATTCTGTCAATTAACAAAAAAAATCAAAATGGCGTCCATTTTTTGTTATTTTGACATCAGTTTTCTTTTTTATGATCACAGGGAACCCCATATATCGATTTTGAGAGAATTCTGTCCATTAACAAAAAAAATCAAAATGGCGTCCATTTTTTGCTATTTTGACATCAGTTTTCTTTTTTATGATCACAGGGAACCCCATATATCGATTTTGAGAGAATTCGGTCCATTAACAAAAAAAATCAAAATGGCGTCCATTTTTTGCTATTTTGACATCAGTTTTCTTTTTTATGATCACAGGGAACCCCATATATCGATTTTGAGAGAATTCGGTCCATTAACAAAAAAAATCAAAATGGCGTCCATTTTTTGTTATTTTGACATCAGTTTTCTTTTTTATGATCACAGGGAACCCCATATATCGATTTTGAAAGGATTCTGTCCATTAACAAAAAAAATCAAAATGGCGTCCATTTTTTGATATTTTGACATCAGTTTTCTTTTTTATGATCACAGGGAACCCCCATATATCGATTTTGAGAGAATTCGGACCATTAACAAAAAAAATCAAAATGGCGTCTATATTCCCTTAAGTCCATACTTAGAGTTTCCGTTTTTGAAACATACGTCCACATACATGGATAGTAGGTATATAAACCTTGATCAGCTTTTATTTTTTTAATTTGCTTAAAACCGAAATTCACGCGGGCGAAGCCGCGGGCAGATGCTAGTGTTTAAATAAACTGTAAAAAAACTCCTAATAAGTATGTAAAATAATTAAATTTAAAACAAATAATAGATAATATGCACCTCAAAATCAAAATATAATATTCCCCTACTTGATGGGAAATATTCAAGAACTGGTATCACTCAGCGCACGCCCACATGAATCAGCGCGCTTGTTAAACACGCGCGCCTACGTACACGTGTGTGCGTAATACGCACACAGCGCTTTCAAAGTTGGCCTGTTATTTTTGTTGCGACTGCAGCGCTTCACTCTATCTTGAGAGTAATTTATCAAAGACTAACAGCTTGTCACTTCAAATAACAATTGTCATTGTGATTGATATTCTGTCAGTCAATGGTGGACTGGTGGTCAATTGCAATCGATTTCTGTTTGATTTTTGAGTTCTTTTCAACAACTTCGCTTTCGTTTTCTGGATTTTGGACCGTTTTGCTCATCTGTTTACCTGGCTTACGTTTTTGGACTATTACTCATACCATCTGTTGACCCGGCGTTGTGCTACACGGACTTCGATTTTGCTTAGCGATTAATGACATTTCTGTCAAAGTCAAATGTCAAATCGAAATGAAAAACATTTTACCGCCATGATTAATTTTTATTACGTGTTGCAATCCTAAGCAGAAATACTTGTTTTGTACATCCAAATAAAACTATTTTATAGAAAATATATAGTTAAAAACTGTTTAATGTTTTATGGACTATATCCAAGTATACTGTACCAAGTCCTAACCAAGGCCTCATACAGTGATGAAACATCTCCTTTATTGTATTGACCATTTCTGTCGATAATTTTTCTAGTTGAAGCAGTTTTATTTTTGATTCCTAACCAAAGTAATTATCAGCTTTTCTTTGGTCTACTTCGATTCTTAAATTATCCATTCTGTTTCAGCTTAAAAGTATCGATAATACAATCATATGGATTGTATTATCGATACTTTTAAGCTTCGAGTGTGTGTAAGTGTTTCATTTTACGCCATAACAGTAAAGATTGGAAATACCTAGAGTATTTTTACATACTTTATTTCTATGCAAAATTATAAAGTATGTACACCAAAAATAAATACGTTATTATAAAGTATAGTTTGGCAACCCTAGTCACACAACTGATAATCTAGAAGATTG
This sequence comes from Melanargia galathea, assembly GCA_920104075.1. Lineage (NCBI taxonomy): Eukaryota > Metazoa > Arthropoda > Insecta > Lepidoptera > Nymphalidae > Melanargia > Melanargia galathea. The sequence goes on along the minus strand of OV049859.1, from coordinate 3,595,938 downwards.
AAAGTTAAACTGACTTCACCACTCACATAACAATCTATTTATTAATTATCTTGAAAAGTATCCACACAACATATTTTGATGAAACTTGATTAAAAAAAGTATTGATTTGATTTTGATTAAGTGTAGCTTTTGGGCTTTTTCTATTACGATATTCGTTTGATATGAAAAACATTATTTAACAACGACATCCCATTCGTTAAAACGTAAATAATTTTTTCCATGTCCAGGCGTCCCCGTGAGAAATTTTTTATTATTTTAGAATTGAAGTAGATACAGGTGGTAAGTATTTATAACTGTGCCTTTTAATTTTGTAGCTTTAGCAGTTTCTGCATAAAACGGCTGCAACACATTGATGGACAGACATAGACAAACAGACGCGGACATATTGGATTAAATTATAGGGGTGCTTATTTCACTATGGAGTCCTATTTAATATAGAACTAGCGACTGCCTGCGACTTCGTCCGAGTGGATTTAGGTTTTTAAAAATCCCGCGGGAACTCTTTGTTTTTCATAAGCTCCTTTGAGCTCATACTGTTAAAAGTTTATTAATTAAATTAAAGCGCATTAAAATGGAACTACAGCAATGAGTATTAATTTTTTAATAGGCCTTTCCCATCACTAAGGTTTTTCCAATGAAAGTCCCATCAAAATGTGTCCAGCATTTGTCATACACAAATTTTAATGCACCCCAGATGATAATCCGGACGTTCAAAAGTCCTGTGCAATCCGGGTTCCAAGTTATATGGAATACTGAAGGTTGTGATGGCTGTAATTTCTGAACTACAAAACTGACGACCTTGAAATATTTACGAAACAATTTTTAAAGTATTTTCTTTCTAACAAAAAATGAATGAAATCGAACTACTAAGTAGACATTTTAACTTTCATCCCCAAGAGAACCGTGCTGAATTTCGGGATGATATAAGTATCTATCCTTTATGTTACTCGGTAGTATGAACTTAAATCATGCTACTTAAGTTTCATTTCAATCCATTCAGTAGTTTTGCGATCACGCACCAACGTCCATAAACATACAGACAAACAGACAAACCGACAAAAATTTCAAAAATTGCTTTTTTACATACGTGTATTACTTACTTATCCATGACATCCCCCAGTTATTATTTTGCAAAAATCTTTAATGTACAGATATACGGCAAGTCTACGATTTTATTATATGTATAGATTAAAATTTATATTAACTATCCTATAATTTACCACGATTTTTAGGGTTTCGTACTAACAAATAACGAGGAACCCTAAAAGTTTTGATAGTCATTGGATCAAATACAATAAATATAAGTCCATAATGTTAGAAAATGATTTTAAATTACTCTTGAATTTACTTACTTACCTATCTGTAAAATATCATATTATTAATTTCAGAAATATTTTTAACTTTATGTACTTAACTTTAATTTAACTTAAAAAAGACAATAAAAACATGAACAAAACTAACGTAACTCATACAAACCTGAAAAAAAAAAACTGGAACTTTGTAATCGTTAAACACTAACCAAAATTATTTGAACAATTTTGCTGTAGATCGTCATATTGAAAATTTTCGAGCTCACTCACACCTATCGAAAAAAAATGGAACTACTTAAAATGGAACGGCGCGAAATTTTCACGTTTCGATATATTTTTTTAATCAGTTTCACAGCCTTGGGTTCTCGGACTTTCGAGACAGAAATTAAATTACCGTGCGATCAGACTCAAAGCCCGCGCGCGAATAAGCACTACGTATAAGTATTATGTAGACTAGCGTAGATATTCGCTGAACGAATCAAGGCGTTTTTTCACTGTCGTAGTAGAAATCGCATCGAGGAAAAAATATAATTAACCTTGGTTTTCCAGCGAAAAGACCGGTTCATTTACAGGACAATTGAAGGGTTCCATTATTAGATGCAGTTATTATAACAGTTAATTTTATGCAAATCACAACTCGTGTTTATATTTCATGACAAGTATTTCTTATTGTCTTTTAGAAATCGAATAGAATTTATTGTCTTTTAGAATTTAGAATTTTCAGATATGCAGAGCTGCGTTAGCCTGAAGTTATCGGCTAATAAGTAGGTATACCTACTTGCGCTATTATTTAAAAATTAGAAATTATTCTCCATTTTAGGAAATTAATAATACCTAATCATTATACCTTCATTCATTAATAATGCACATAAAAAAAATAGAAAATACTTAGTTAAAAGTGAAAAGAAATATAATTTTAAGTGACGATTAACTTAGAAGTTACTGCTTTATATCAATAGTTTAAGTGGAACCAGCTTTATAATTTCCATATTCGCTCATCAAATAATATAATGACTCTATTGAAATAATTACACTAATATTATAATCCACAGTTCCCATGGGATATTGAAAAACCGAAACTATAGCTTTAGGTAGTTTACAATAGCAAACTTCCTTGAATGTAGGTATAATGGTTGGAAAAGGGAGCGGGAACGGGAACCGGAAATCCACGATTCCCTCGGGATTTGTGAAAAACACGCGGGCGAAGCCGCGCCGGCTGCTTAAGTAGCTGTAATAGTTATAATTATATTATATTTCAAAGAAATACAAGTAACATTGTATGCCATTCTGTCATTGTTTTTCCTACTATATTTCTTCATAGTATTATTTTTAATAACAAGCCACTTGCTCCATATCATATTCGAGGCGACACGTGCCGCAGATCTCTTCACAGATAGTACCAAGTGACAGATGTACTTACTATAACAAAATCGTAAAACCAACGTAAAACGCAACCAGCACTTACGTGATACGCATTATTATCTCGTAGGTACATTACGGACAAAAAGTGCAATAAAGCTGTCGAAATGTGGGCACACGAAATATTATGTAGTATACCTAAGATAAATTCAAAACCACAGAAATCCTACTAATATAAGGCATTAGAAGTGCTGTGTACCACTACAAACTATACAGAATGCATGTCGCCGCCTTACTACATACACAAACATAGTTTTAACACATGAGTAGGTACATATCCCTACAGAGGGGAAGCTTTTTTAACAACGTCCAAAATTTATACATACATACTCTCATAGGATTGTCACTTGTTGCATGTGATCTTAAATATACTGTTAACTGTACAAGGTTAAGCATTTTTATCTAAACACAACACTTAAGTCTAATTTTTTTATATAATTTACACTATTTTACACAATCTCTAAACTCTCGCCAAACACTTTATTCACAGTATTAATTTAATGCCCACGACGACCCACACTTGTCGTTTGCCTCCCAACCCCAGCGGAGCGTTCGTGAACCGTTGGTGAGGGCTCATGTGTGTGAGCTGCGCTATGTGTGAGTGTACTTACACTTTACAGCGGGCCGCTTTTATGAAACATCCTCTCTCCGATTTTTCTTAATATTTTACGTGTTTCGGCATTTCTATTATCAAAAAAAGTATTGTATATATCCAAAACTGAAATGTACCACAAGGTTAATATATACCTATCTACCGATATTTTTTGTTGTTACACATTTTGGCAAACTGACCTATAAAAATGGCTCTACAATACTTTGACTTATCTCAACAGATTTAAGTTAAAGTATCACCAAACACTCCTATCAATGTAACTGTACATAGTTTGTTGTAATCGTTGAATACCAAGTGACAAGTAGATAAGTGGGATACCGCCAAAAGACAGCCATGTAACAGTTGTACCTATACTGGTTTAATTTATGTGAGCAGGAATACTATTACGTTACACCAGGAATTGCTGTTACGGTGGTTTACGTAACGCGAGGCAGGTATGAGGTACTCGTAGGGTTGGCCAAGAGATACGCCTCGACTTAGTTAAATACCTAACGATGTTCTAATCGTAATTATTTACAAGTTGGTACTTTCTCAATGGTTGGCGACCTCGCACCGGAAAGCGCAATATTAGCAGACCCCCCACTAGGTGGACCGACGACATCAAAATAGTCGCAGGGAGTCACTGGATACAGGCGGCACAAGACCGCGGCGTGTGGAAGTCCCTACAAGAGACCAATGTACAGCAGTGGACGTTTATCGGTTGAGGATGACGACGCGACGACGACTTTCTCTTCGTCCACGGCTGCATTTCGTAGCGATACAGTCGCAGTTAAAGCCTCCTCTTCACAGTCAGTGACTGTAGACGATTATACGCCTGCACGATTTTGTGGAGAGCTTATCATCTGTAGTGAGTATAGTTACCGATTATCGCTGTCACAATCGTCAGCAATCGTGGCGATCGGCGACTTGTCGATTTTCAGGCACGCATAAAAGGGGATTTGCGCCGCTTGCTGCTCAATAAACGATCACGGACGATCGCGTGATTGCTTGCACGATGATTGTGATGATTGCCGGTGATTTTATTGGCGATGGCATCGGTGATTGAGCAGCTTTAAGATACGCGCGACTGCTTTGCTAGGTAGGTATGTGCTTAATATGGTCGTTTATTATCATCATTATCAATCCATTACCCGCCCACTATAGCGCACGGGTCTCCTCTCAGAATGAAAAGGGTTAAGGCCGTAGTTCTCCACACTGGCCAAGTACTGAATGGTTGAGTTAACTCTCAGGCGTGCAGGTTTCATCGCGAAGTTTTTACCTTCACAGTTAAAGCAATGTTGGTATGTTGGTCCTCTATCGTCCATTGATCCGATTGCGATGAAACGTTTGTGGGTTCCTCTGTGTACGCCCGCGATGGTTTCTAGTCGAAAAAATCTAATTAACAAGTAGAAATTAAAAATTTAAAAAACCCCTGACATTCGCCATTTTGTGGTAGCGGCCATCTTGGATTTAAATAGGGCTATTCTACTAGTCAAGCCCTTTCATTTGATATCCATATTGAGGGAGTTGTGATAAAATATGTAATCCGCCGTTTCGTGGCGGCGGCCATCTTGGACCGATTTTCATCAAACATAGCTAAGAACACTCCTGACTAATTCACTTTTCAAACAAAAAAAAAGCATTCAAATCGGTTCTCCCGTTTGAGCGCTACGGGGGAACAAACATACAGCCACACACTCACACACACACACAGACACGTCAAACTTATAACGCCCCGTACGTTTTGCGTCGTGGGTTAAAAATGAATGTTTATATGTTTGTTGTCTATGCGTTCCTTAACAACACATTGCGTGTCATTGCAACGCATGCCGGGCACAGTTAGTTACTTATAATAAAGTAAACAGTATAATTAACATCCTTCATTTGTGCAACCTCCCCTATTGCGAGCTCTCAGTGCTCTATCGATTGCAGCAAACGCGTTGCGTTTGTGAACTAAGTTTAATTTCTTCATTTGTAATATAATATACTTGATTTTAAATGTTTTACTTACCTACTTAAATCAAAAAGTTACTAAGCACAGACATATTATAGAGTACATAGAATAATATAGAGTAGGTAGATCGGCGATCATAACTGTTCAGCAAGCATTTACGCGTGCCAAAATAAACACTAATCTACGTGTGATAGGATACTTCCTTATTGCGATTTATTTCTGAAAGTTTGAAATAGCGCAAAATAGCAAGTTGAAGTCTCGGTGCGCATGTAGGCGCACAGTTGTGCACAAATTTCCAAAATCACACTCAGATTTTGGAAATTTGTGCACAACTGTGCATCAATTTGGCACGCGTTTTCCTACCACTTCGCCGTTCTATCCTTGATATTATATTTCTAGGGTTACCAAGAGTTTTTAAATCCACGCAGACGAAGTCGCGGGCAAGAACTACTTAAATAAGTAACTCTTGAGAACCGTCCATTAACCATACATGTAAGCTGTCAATCTAATTTAAAATTAATATGTAGTTCAATTTTGAACATTTTTTTCATGTTTAGTTGATGATTTACATATCTATCTATATCTATATAATATAATAAAACTGTAACAGATCCAATTCTGTACATTGAAGATATTTTGAAATTTTTTATTGGATGGCACTCTATAATCAATACTGAAGCCTACTGCCATTTTTTTCATTTTTGTCTGTCTGTCTGTCTGTCTGTCTGTCTGTCTGTCTGTCTGTCTGTCTGTCTGTATCTTGGCCGCGCATCACGCCGAAACTACTGAATGGATTCGAATGAAACTTGGTACGATTTGAGTTTATACTCCGAGGTAGGACATAGGATACTTTTTATCCCGAAATTCAGCACGGTTCCCTTGGGAGAGGGGAAGAAAGTTAAAACGTGTATTTAGCTGTAATTCATTAACGGGTAGTTCGATTTAACTCATTCTTTTTTTGTTAGAAAGGTAGTACTTTAAGTATTACCCCGTAAATATTTCAAGGTCATAGGTTTTTTAGTTTAGAAATGACAGACATTTATTGGGTTCCAATAACTTGGGACCCGGATCTTTGTATGTACGGCTTATTTTAAACTGGCGTGCGTTTAAATTTATGTTTGTCTATTTGTTCCAGCTAATCTCCGAAACGGCTGGATCGATTTTAATGGAACTTTCAATGTTATAAGGAGTAACAGGCTACATTTAGTTTAGGTACATAAAAGAATTATGGGATCCGATCCGATCCTATATAAAACATATAAACACGCGAACGAAGTTGCGGGGGTCAGCTAGTGTTCTTCATAAAGTTTTCCTAACTTAACTAAAAAGCCCTTTATATTATACTCGTACAAAAACTCAATACATATGTTAACATAAGATATATATAGATACTATAAAAGATGAGTTGCACATTATAGGCAGTTAAATTAAAGTTATGGTTAAAGTTAAATTAGAACACCGAATAAAGTCACTTTGGGTTGCACAAATCAGCATTCGTTAACCAAAATCTGAGACAATAGCTTTGTTTAGTTGGGTATCCGCGCAACCCGTTTTGATTTTAATTAGGTGTTTAAAAACCTTAATTTTTACCTTATTTTAACCGCCTGGCATGCAACTGGCTCTTTAGTAAGTCAGAGTTTGACATGAAAAATCCTATTAAATCTGTTTCTTAACCACGTTGAAGTACTTTTTTCGTATTAATTAAGCATTATTTACTAGCCGATGCCAGCGACTTTATCCACATGAATTAAGGTTTTAAGAAACCTCGTAGTTAGATACTTAACTCTTTGATGTTTTAGGATAAATAGTAAAGTACATCACTTCTTGTGTGTTCCTCTATCTACCTGTGACAGTGTCGTCAAAATCGGTTCAGCCGTTTCGAAGATTAACTTTTTTAATTTTAATTACGTTTTTAACATTCAATCTGTTATGTCATCCTATAATATCACTGGGTGCAGGGTCGGTCCTGCGCTTCCGTACTAGTGTCTAGTGGTACTAACAAATTAGTGCTACGGTGTCGCAGCGCACCGTGTATCACCGTGGATTTTTCTATGAAGAACTGAAGAAGCACTATGTCACTGCGCACCACATCGTGTGCTATTATACACTATGGACTTTTCCGCAACGGCGCCGCAGCAGCACATCAGCTACATCGAAACGCGTCGCACTGTGAGACATCACGGATTTTTTCACAATAACATGTCGTAGTGACGCGGGCTGCGCAGAAACCGCGCAGCGTCGCCGGAAAACGGCGCGGAATACCGCGGATTTTTCCATGTAAAACGCGCCGAAACGCCGGCGCTGATTACCGAACGTGACGCAGCGTCAGGCCAGGCGCGCTTCACATTGTATGTATTTAGTTATGCCGCTACAAGTACCTAGCGCGCTCCGGGTGGTCGAGCCCTCACGTAGTCGAAATGGATTACAGCTACCTACGCGATAAAAAGAGAGGTTAAAGCCTAGGTTAATAACGGTAGGTAGTTAGCGATACTGCTACCTGAATTGCACTTTGCACTAATATGTATTCTGTGGCAGCGTTACCTCAGTGCGTTGTGTGGTGTCGCTCTTATTTATGCCTGCAGTTAAGTTTTTGCTAAGATTTTGCAAGAAGTTTAAAAAAGGACCTCATGCGTTACGCCGCACGAGCCTATCATAAAATGAAAATATATAAAGTAGGCCACATGTTATAATATTTGCTGTATAATACGTTAAACAAAACTTGCGAAAGTTGACGCACTATTGCTAGGCATTTAAATAAGTATAATTAGTGTTGTAATTGTTTTTTTCGGCCGAAGGTGAGTTTCGTTCATCTGGCGTGCGTCGCGTCGATAATATTGTCGATAATATTATTTAGAAAAAATTTTAAGCTCAATTTGTTCGATATGATAATATATCGATGTCTAATACTTAGGTATCAGTTCCTGGTTTTAACTACTATGGAACCCTAAAAGATGGTGTAGCTGGGTGTAAAATTTCAACTCAGTGAAAATTATTAAAAAAGGGTTTAATAAATAACTGATAAGAATTTAATATTATGAATGTAAATAGATACCTATTTCGTGGTATCAATAACGACCTAGTTATTGTACCTAGCTACGTTTGTGCAAGAGTAAGTAGGTAAATATACCTCCGAGTGCCGACAATCGATTCGAAAGTGGTTAACAATATTAGATTTTTTTTCAATGTCACAAAAAATTCAATTTGCAGTACCTTAAAGGTACCGATACAAATTGGATTTATAATAAGAAACGAGCAAAAAAACTTACTTAGTTACTTACCACCTTTGTATTTTTTTTTTCAAGTTTCTTCGTATTTGATAAACAAAACTTTTTTTTTTCAAAGTTTTGTGTTGTAAATAAATATGTAGGTATGTCACTATGTGGGTTTTTAAAATTACACGGTTCATTGGGTTTCTTTCAGTGAGATCATACGGCAACCTAATATAAGTAAGTAGGTACCTAACAACCTATCCAGCTTTTTTTGTGTAACCAGAGTTCTACTGTGATCAATGCGATGGTAATACCACAAACTGCTCTTTAATAATCTAAGTAAGTATAATAGGTATAAATAAAGATCAACGTAAGTATGTTTGTCCTCATTCACTCCTAAACTATTGATCCGGTTGTGATGAAACTTTTGTCGGCTCTTTTTTATACGTCCTCAAGGATTCCTGGCCCAATAAATCTATATAAACATGAATGTTTGTGTTGTCCTCTATGCTTTCCTAAACCTAACAAGTACTCTATTACAAGGACCAAAGATACAGAGCAATCATGTCAGCAGGGAATTGCGTAAGATGATACCTATACTTGTAATGACTGTAATGGGCCAGTGGCAGGTTGACCGCAACGCGCTTCGATGGCCATTGTTTCTACTCGTAGGAACCTAAGTACTTAGCCGAGTTTTAAATGCGTCGTTGGTCTAGCGGTAGCACGTTCGACTGTGGATCACGAGGTCCTGGGTTCGATTCCCGGGCCAGGCCAAAAATTACAACGTAAGTAAATTGGGTTTGTCTGTCAAGAAAGCCGGCCTGAGTTGGAAGTTGGCGGTGTTAGATGCCCCATGCCTCGGAGAGCAAGGAAAGCCGTCGTTCCTGCGCCTGATCTCTCTCCGGTCGTGTCGTATTGGCGTCCCATCGGACTATGAGAGTGAGGGAATAGAAAGTGTACCTGTGTGTGCGCACGTTTGCGCACTACAATATCTCCCGCGTAGTTGGCTAGTCACCGCCTCGGTTGATACTTGATATTGATCGCCGTGGCCGAAATTCGGTCGGGAGGACATTACTTAGCCAAAATAGTTATTGTTTCTGTTGAAGACTAGACAGCCTATAATATAATCCGATGCGTGAGCGAGTTGGTACAGCCAGCAGTATGCTTCGCCTGAAAATAGCTCGTCAAAGGCGCCTGAAAGTATTATTGTAGTAAGAATCTCAGCGGTTGCTTTAAAAAAAGGAAAATAATAATAGGTAGGTACGTAGGTAGGTACACGTAATGAACATAATTTGATGCAATCACATGCACTGCTGGAGCGAGTCAAATCCACAACCGATTTTTACTACCAGTAAACTTGACCCGAATATTGTCGTGTATCTACACTTACTCACCTACCTAGGTATATAAAACATTTTGTATTTAGTAGGTAGGTACTTATTTACTTAACTATTCAAATAGGTGTTATCGGTCGAGCTAACATATCGGTTAAGTGCATATTTATGTGCTAAATATTATTAGTTTATTGACTGACGAATGACGAGTTATAATAGGACCTTCACCCAGTATTAGTATACCTAGGAATTTGTATCAATTATCTATTGAGTGTTTGTGACTCCGAAAACCAAACATCTTGGTTCAGTTTGAATCTCGATAACTGAATGAGTACCTACGTCAACTGTTGCATCATCATCCGATCAGATTTTCGAAACCTTTGCCATTCATATTATAGGTAGGTTACGGTTTTATTGATCATCACTACATAGTATAAAACAAAGTCGTTTTCTCTGTCCCTATGTCCCTATATCCCTTTGTACGCTTAAATCTTTAAAACTACGCAACGGATTTTGATGCGGTTTTTTTTAATAGATAGAGTGATTCAAGAGGAAGGTTTATATGTATAACTAGCCGACCCCCGCGACTTCGTTCGCCTGGATATTGGTTTTTATATAGAATCAGATCGGACCCCATAATTCTTTTTTGTACCTAAACTAAATGTATCCTAAGTTACTCCTTAACATCACCTATCTGTCATTGAAAGTTCCATCAAAATCGATCCAGCCGTTTCGGAGATTAGCTGGAACAAATAGACAGGCCAACAAACATAAATTTAAACGCACGCCAGTTTAAAATAAGCCGTACGTACAAACATCCGCGTCCCAAGTTATTGGAACCCACTAAATGCCCGTCATTTCTGAACTAAAAAACCTATGACCTTGAAATATTTACGGGACAATATATAAAGTACTACCTTTCTAACAAAAAAAGAATGAGTGAAATCGAACAACGCGTTAATGAATTACAGCTAAATACACGTTTTAACTTTCATCCCTTCTCCCAAGGGAACCATGCTGAATTTCGGGATAAAAAGTATCCTATAACCTACCTCGGAGTATAAACTCAAATCGTACCAAGTTTCATTCGAATCCATTCAGTAGTTTCGGCGTGATGCGCGGCCAAGATACAGACAGACAGACAGACAGACAGACAGACAGACAGACAGACAGACAAAAATGAAATAAATTGCAGTTTTGGCTTCAGTATCGATTATAGAGTGCCCTCCAATAAAAATTTTCAAAATATCTTCAATGTACAGAATTGGATCTGTTACAGTTTTATTATATATTATATTATAGAAGAAGAAGATAACATCCATTAAATTGTGGAGAAATACTGTTATTTTTGAGGTTTCTAATGTGATGTCGTAAATAATTACATTTTTTCCGCTTACATTGCAAACGCAGGCTGAACCCTACGAGATTTATCAATATAATGTACTAAGTATTGTACACATTGAAAAGGTCTATAGAAAACTCCGCGATGGTATATGTCTATATCTTATGGATATCCCACAATAACTTTTTTTGTCATTTACTTTTTTACGACAAATAATGGCTAATTTTAGAAGCGATTTTAACCAATACAGCATTAATCCTTATCTAATTAAATACCTTAAGTACATTGTTGATTTATTATAGATCTATATGGCCCTTTACAGCATATGATTTAAATGAATACTTTCGAAGATATTACAGATTTAAAAATTGCGGGACATAACCTTTACGCGCGGCGCGCGGTTCCAGCCGGCCGGCCGGGGCGGTGCGTAAAGTTCTCCCCATATACATCGATGCCCATATAGCATTTTGAATTTAGCAGCGATCGGACGCGTATGCTATCGGAGCTCTCTAGCGAGGAAAATAACAATCACACTAATGTTATAAAGGCGTTATTAAGTTATTAAGTTTGTGTGTATGTTTGTTCCTCTTCTCCGCCGCAACTACTGAACCGATTTGGCTGAAATTTTGAATGGAGATAGCTTATGCCCTGATTTAACACATAAAGTAACTTTTTATCCCGGAAAAGTATTCCTGTAACCTAACTAAAATAGATATAGACCTCCAAAACGCCACAGAGGGCGCTGACTGTTCTTAGGTAAATCACGCTCACATAACCCATTATTCCAATACTTTGCTGTGTAGCATGCATTGGCAACACATAGGCTACTTTTTATCCTGGAAAAATGCACAGTTCCCACGGGATTTCGAAAAACCCGAAATCTATATCTACAGCTATAGGTAGATTACTATTTACTATAGCGACCTTGCTTGATATTTTAAGTATAAAGGTAGGAAAAGGGAGCGGGAACGGGAACCGGAACTCCACGATTCCCTCGGGATTTGTTCAAAACCGAAATTCACGCGGGCGAAGCCGCGGGCAGAAGCTAGTATTATTATAAAAAAGTAGTCTGGGTGCGACCCTCGAAATCCACACGACCACGAAGAAGTTCTCAGTGGTAAAAAATGGCTGAACCGATTTTGCTGAAAATCTTATCAGTTTCAAGTTACGTATTTAATTATACGTCGAATGAACTTTTGTCCCATGTAAATATCGTATTTCATTCGCGAGATAATCGAGACGAAAAATAATTCACAACACAGACACACACAAAATAAACATCCTCTTAAAAACTAACTATAGCATTCTCATAGAAGGCGTAGAGATAATGTTGTCAACATTTGGAATTCACAAAATCAGTCCAAGTCATTGTTGTCCCTACAACAATTTACCACAGAGATCTGTTTCAAAAATGCAAGGAATAGATTTAAGAAGAACCTAAATACCTAAAGCTGGTTTCGGAATCGCGCTTGGTCCATGATCGAATTTGGGTTAAGTAACGTAGACCAAGTTATTTATTGGATAGGTGAAATAGTGCCATCTGTCAGTAGAACCTGTAATTATCTTCTTAAGTTATACAAGCTCTATGTAGTCTGTGGTCACACTGTGGTACAAGATTGTAGACATAGATGGCGGTGTAAACAAAAACTTTATCCTATTTTATCAAATAGGTTTTAATCTATACTTATATAAGGGAGAGTCCGGCAGTACGGGCCGGCATCCAGTACGGGCCAGTTGCTATTTCTAAGATTCTATAACAGTTAACGCTGACACCATTAGCTCCATTTAAGTAGTTCACTTTGACAAGTCTATGCCCAAAACGGGGGCGACCTGTCAGCTACCGACTAACTGCCAGTGGAAAGAATTGCGTTGCGCGCGGTGACGTTCACAGAGTACTCTAAGTGACGTTCGTTACACAAGTATTGTACCGGGGGTGATATTTTAATATTATTGGACTATATCGAAAATAGTTAATCATCGTATGTATTTATTATTTATATAGCTACAATAATAATGTTTTAATTGTTGCTTTATACGTAACATTTTATAATTGAGGTAGTATAGTGATACTAGTGATACTACACTGGTATTTGTTTCTGACCGGTACTGGAGGACAATTTTTTTTACTATTAATTTTTAGTGTCTTTAGATTTTATTAATAAATTTGATTCTTTCCAAATATATTGATGTTACATTATTTCTATTTATACATTATGAGTTATTTTACATAAATCAGCAAATATCTAACATATTACTTTGGAGATTTTAATTTTATATCAAATATACCTTAGGGTGTCGGTACTGTAGGACTCTCCCCTATATGTATATAAATATATATCTATATACTAATATAATAAAGCGGAAGAGTTTGTTTGTGTAAACGCGCTAATCTTAGGAACTACTGGACCGATTTCAAAAATCCTTTCACCGTTGGATATGTACGTGATCCCTGAGTGCTATAGGCTATAATATATTATGTACCACGGGCGAAGCCGGGGCGGACCGCTAGTAATATAATAAAGCGGAAGAGTTTGTTTGTTTGTTTGAACGTGCTAATCTCTGGAAGTACCTATCGGATTTCAAAAATTCTTTTTGCATTTGGTAGTCCAACTTTTGGGGCAGGTTATAGGCTATTTAATATCCCTAAAATCCTCCCCTAAGGGGGTAAAATAGGGGTAGAAAGTTTGTATGAAAGTCCTATGTTTTTAAAGTTACCGACCTGAAAATTGGCATTTAGATTATTAGTTTTGAATAATAAAACTTCTGTATATTTTATTTTGAAAAATCTTCCCTTAAGGGTGGTAAAATAGGGGATGAAAGTTTTAATGGGAAGTTTTAATTATAATTTTGCTATTATCAACTTGAAATTTGGAAGGTAGGTTAATTCTAGGGCTTAGATATCAGCCCAGAAAATATTTCACGAAAATCCTCCCCTAAGGGGGTAAAATGGGGGTAGGAAGGTTATTCGAAGTTACAGCTATATGAAAATAGGCATTTAGATTATAATTTTTAAATGATAAAAAACCTGTATAAGTTATTCTGGAAAATCTCCCCTTAAGGGTGGTAAAATAGGGGATGAAAGTTTTTATGAAAGTTCTATGTTTTTAAAGTTACAGACCTGGGGGGTTATTCTGTAACTTAGGTAGCAACTGAAAATAGTTGCCAACGAATTTGTTCGATATACATTGCTGCTTTACTGTGTAAAATTATGAAAACACTTTATATTTCCCACAGTAAAGCAGTAATGTATATCAAACTAATTCGTTGGCAACTATTTTCAGTTGCTAACTAAGTTGCAGAGTAACCCAGCTGAAAATCGGAAGATCGAAAATTGGCATTTAGATTATTAGTTTTAAATAATAAAACTGTATCTTTTATTTTGAAAAATCTTCTTTTAAGAAAATAGGGGATGAAAGTTTTAATGGGAACTAAAAACGATCGCAGCGCCCTCTAGCAGCCAAAACTGGAAACTAAAAAAAAAAAACGATCGTAGCGCCCTCTAGCGGCCAAAACTGGAAATAAAAACGATCGCAGCCCCCTCTGGCGGCCTAACTTGAAGCGATCACAGCGCCCTCTGGCGGCCAAAACTAGAAACTAAAAACGATCGCAGCGCCCTCTGCCGGAAACTTGAAGCAATAGCAGTGCCCTCTAGCAGCCAAAACTGGAAATTAAAAAACGATTGCAGCGTCCTTTTGCGGTCAAAACTGGAAATTAAAAGGGATCACAGCGCCCTCTTGCGGCCAAAACTGGAAACTTAAAAACGATCGAAGCGCCCTCTGGCGGCCTAACTTGAAGCGATCACAGCGCCCTCTTGCGGCCAAAACTGGAAACTTAAAAACGATCGCAGCGCCCTCTGGCGGCCAATTTCTTTTCTTTTCTTTCACTATAGCAAACTACCTTGAAAGTAAGTATAAAGGTTAGAAAAGGGAGCGGGAATGGGAACCACAAATCCATGATTCCCTCAGGATATTTGATAAACCGGGCGAAGAAGCGGGTAAAAGCTAGTTATATTATAAAGACACAAAACTGTACTTAACGCATTACAAAAGTTTATAAGGGCTTTTTAGGTATGAAATAATTAAAAACCTTTGTTATTAAAAAAACCGTTTATTGTCATTTTTTATTGAAATTCTTATTATTATCACAACTCATATCATTAATAAAATGCTCTCCAAGTGATTTGAAACTATTACAAAAATTAAAACACAACAAATTTCACTGATAAAGTGCAACCTTTAAAATTTAAAAGAAATGGATTGGATCCCATAAATGTCAAAATTAAAATCCAAATTACATCTTCAAACTAAGTGCACTGATCAGTCTCATAATAGATAGATTATGTATGATAGCTCTATGTATTGTAGTTAAAGCTGGATTAAACACATGTATATACCTACAATCTAAGTTTCAGGGCACAGATAATATATGCAGGTCTTGCCAGGAGTCTCTTGACCTAGCAGTATTGGTCTTGGAAAACATAACCTACGAGGCTGGATGCAGTACATAATTTTAGCAACAAATGTCAAGATTTTGGAGAGTACAATAATTGATGCGCAATTCGTCATAAAACTACAAGAATTCTATTTCATTGAAAATTTTGTTTTCCTACAGGAAAACAAAATTTTCGATAAAATTGCTCAATGAAACAAATAAGAAAAATATCTCAGTCCCCTAGGACTTAAGATATTTTTCTTATATGAATATGTATATTTCCCAGGATAAGTAGCCTATATCCATCTCCAGAATGCATGCTATCTCTGTGCCGAATTGTCAAGATTGGTTCAGCAGTTAGTTTATTAATTAACTAGCTGACTCCCGCGACTTCGTCTGCGTTGATTTAGGTTTTTATGTAGCATCGGATTGGATCCCATAATCCTTTTTTGTACCTAACCTAAATGTAGCCTAAGTTACTCCTTATAACATCACCTATCTGCCATTGAAAGTTCCATCAAAATCGATTCAGTCGTTTCGGAGATTAGCTGGAGCAAATAGACAGGTTGACAAACATAAATTTAAACGC
The DNA here is from genome assembly GCA_920104075.1 of Melanargia galathea. Classification (NCBI taxonomy): domain Eukaryota; kingdom Metazoa; phylum Arthropoda; class Insecta; order Lepidoptera; family Nymphalidae; genus Melanargia; species Melanargia galathea. The sequence continues at coordinate 3,579,758 of OV049859.1, read as the reverse complement.
ACGCCAGTTTAAAATAAGCCGTACGTACAAAGATCCGGGTCCCATGTTATTTGAACCCAATAAATGTCTGTCATTTCTGAACTAACAAACCTATGACCTTGAAATATTTACGGGACAATATATAAAATACTACCTTTCTAACAAAAAAAGAATGAGTGAAATCGAACAACGCGTTAATGAATTACAGCTAAATACACGTTTTAACTTTCATCCCCTCTCCCTAGGGAACCGTGGTGAATTTCGGGATAAAAAGTATCCTATGTCCTACCTCGGAGTATAAACTCAAATCGTACCAAGTTTCATTCGAATCCATTCAGTAGTTTCGGCGTGATGCGCGGCCAAGATACAGACAGACAGACAGACAGACAGACAGACAGACAGACAGACAGACAGACAGACAGACAGACAGACAGACAGAGAGACAGACAGACAGACAGACAGACAGACAGACAGACAGACAGACAGACAGACAGACAGACAGACAGACAGACAGACAGACAGACAGACAGACAGACAGACAGACAGACAGACAGACAGACACAGACAGACAGACAGACAGACAGACAGACAGACAGACAGACAGACAGACAGACAGACAGACAGACAGACAGACAGACAGACAGACAGACAGACAGAGACAAAAATGAAAAAAATTGCAGTTTTGGCTTCAGTATCGATTATAGATTGCCCTCCAATAAAAAATTTAAAAATGTCTTCAATGTACAGAATTGGATCTGTTACAGTTTTATTATATTATAGATAAATTTACTGTCATTAAATGCATGTTGCTGTTTAAAAAATGCTGTTTATTACCCTATCACACCTGAACTGCTGAGATCTAAACAGATATCAAATTCAGCAAAGACAAATCTATTCAAATACTAATAGTAATCTGTGTTCCTTTTCCAATCTGATTTGCAGTGAGTTGCTCATTCAACTTTACATTTGTTTCAAAAAGTGTTCTTATTTCCTTTTAATTTAGTATTCAAAACCATGAATGTTAAAATTTTTCTTTAGTCAAACACAATATTGTATATATAAAATATGACCAAAAAAATCTGCATAAAATAAAGAAAATTATGATGAAAGCAATACTCCAAACATATCATCCTTCCGTTTTTGTATTAATGTGAATTTGCCAGTGCCTGTCAACTCAAATAGCAATTTCACATTCACGGTTTTGAATGCCCAATGAGGAATACATTATGACCAACATTCTGCAAATTCTATACTCTTTAATTTCATACTAATTACCATTCTCATGTATTCGGTGTATTTTCGGAACAAATCTCCTACTTATATGGAGTGTGGAACTGCATAATATTGATTTTAGCTGTTTTGCGAGTCCTGTTCCGAGCTGCTAGTGCTTTCTTCACAGCTCTCTTCCTCGCTGGACTCTTCACTGGAGTCATCAGACTTGGTACCCTTTGACGCCTTCTTAGCCATCAAGTCTTTGAATTGTCTTACGGTAATTTTTTTTGGCATGATCTCTCGAAGGAAATCTAGAGTATCATCCTCCTGTACTATTTCAGCTATGTGTTTGTATTCTAATAAATTGTTTTTACTGTTCTTGAAGGCGCGTTTCGCTAGATCTGTGACGAATAACTCCTGTAAAATGCATAATATAAACGAATGAGCAATTTTAGGTCTACTTTGTACCTTTAGAAAGTATTGACACAAAAATTATATGTTCAGTACACTATGAAATTGTTGTGATACTTTTCGCAATGTTTGTAATGAAGAAAAATTTATTCCATAATCATTGTTTTACTTTCAACTTGTATGAAAACTTACCGTAACTTTAGTAACTAAATATAAAGGTTCTGGTCCTACAGCATCCACATCTGGCGAGCTTTTCATTATAGTTTTCACTCTAGATAAAGGCAAATTTAAGTCTTTTTCTGGTTTTGGTGTAGACATTTTAATTAAATAAGTATTTCTGTTTTGCAGAAAGCCGCCGATTTTATAAACCAATTATTTTATCTCAATGTGCTGTGCTCTCAATAGTTGTCAAATCAAAACCACAGATCAAAACTCAAACTTCTAAGAAATAAGCATAGAGATAATAATAATAAGTAGAGTAGGCATACCTACCTTAAAGACGTGCCAAAAATACACTCACACACGCACAATCCTACAACTAAAATGGCGCGTGTTCATTGTGATGTCTCAAGTTGTGCGTGTGTGAGTGTTCATGTATACATTTTAGGGAGGCCATCTTAAGGGAAGTGCAATAAAATTTCTGCCACGATCTGTTTTATTGTTATGTTTAAAAATGTAGTGTTGTCTCTTACACACTTATGAAAATTTTGATAAGCTTAAGCTATTTTCCGATCCACTATTTTCTATAGGACATTATGCCAAGTCCACTTCTATAGGTTCATGGAAATAAGAATAAAACTAGTGATGTGCGGAATCGATTATCAATAATCGATTAATCGATTATTAAAATGATCGATTGCAATCGATTATGATTTTGCATAATCGATCATGATCGATTATAAAGATATACGTTAATTACCAAACTTTACTACCAGCTTTTTGTTATTAATTTGCTTGCTAAAATATAATATGGTTTGGCAACCCTATCATTGCAAAAAGGGTATTCCCTCAAAGTTAGTTTCACACCAAACGGATAGTCAGCCGCCGACTGTGAGCGAGCGTTATGCAGCTTACAGCTTTTTCATACATACTCAACTTTTCGAACACACCGAACCGACAATACGCCTTTACCAACTGTAGTGAAATAGGGTATTTGACAACATTCAAAATATACTATTGATTGTGGTCATCTTATCAGATAATAGCCTAAAAAAGACATATTTCACTCAATCAAACTAAACTATGTAATTTTACGCGATATTTTGCACGAAATAAAACATAATAATTTTTGAAATTTTATCAGGAACGTGAACGCTCTGGGATTGTTTGTGATGTCACTTGATAGCACGTAACTTAGTTGATATAATTGAAGTTTATCAAGTCAACCGAAACTAAACTTTACACTTGAAAGAATAAGATTGATATTAAAATGAGTAGGTATAACAATTTAGAACATTACGATGTAGCAGTCGCCTTGCGTAGCGTCTCTGTCGCACGCACCGAGTTCCGAAAAGGAGCGAGCGAGAGAAGTGACTTGCATAGCGATTTGTGACTTCACTCGATAGCACGTAACTTGGTTGATATAATTGAAGTTTATCAAGTCAACCGAAACTAAACTTTATACTTGAAAGAATAAGATTGATATTAAAATGAGTAGGTATAACAATTTAGAACATTACGATCCAGCAGTCGCCTTGCGTAGCGTCTCTGTCGCACGCACCGAGTTCCGAAAACGAGCGAGCGAGAGAAGTGACTTGCATAGCGATTTGTGACGTCACGCGTATCATGTGATCAGAAATGTCGTTTTTGGCGTGGTTTTCAAAACTTAAACTTTATCATTGATTTAATTCTTAATACTGTAGATATTGCGAAAAATATCAATGTAGTGTGTTTTAATAAGTAATAAAGAATAATTTAAAACAATTTCCAAAAATTAGTCAAATACCCTATTACCCCCGCTATGAGTATCTATATATGTACAAGCTGTGCCCCGCGATGTTACCCGTGATTAATAAGTTTGTACACATAAATAGTAGATTGTATCATAAGGGAGCAAAATAATATTTTTACGGCGAGGGCGCTTTTTTGAATCCAGAGCGAAGTGAGGGATTCTTTAGTACAATCCTGAACGTAGCGAGGGATTCAAAGTACGTCGCCCGAGCCAAAAATATATTGCGCCCGAGTGATACACTCTACTTTTCATCACCCTCTATGAGGAAATAAAAGGCGCCTCATATTTTTAACCCCCGCCGCAAAAACGACAGGGTGTTATAGGTTTGACGTCTGTGTGTGTGTGTGTGTGTGTATGTCTGTCTGTTCCCCCATAGCTCTCAAACGGATGGACCGATTTGAATGCGGTTTTTTTTTGAAAGGTGAATTAGTCGGGAGTGTTTTTATGTTATGTCTATGTTTGTGTGATTAAAATCGGTCCAAGATGGCCGCCGCCACAAAATGGCGGATTAATAATACAAGTATAAATTAAAAATTTAAGAAACCCTCGACATTCGCCATTTTGTGATGGCGGCCATCTTGGATTTGCATAGTGTTATTCTACTAGTCAAGACCTTTCATTTGATACCCATATTGAGGGAGTTGTGAAAAAATATGTAATCCGCCATTTTGTGGCGGCGGCCATCTTGGACCAATTTTCATCGAACATAGCTAAGAACACTCCCGACTAATTCACCTTCCAAACAAAAAAAAACCGCATTCATATCGGTTCAACCGTTTGAGCGCTATGGGGGAACAGACAGACACACACACATACACACACAAACGTCAAAATGAAAGGTCTTGATGACAAGACCTTTAATTTGATACCCATATTGAGGGAGTTGTGAAAAAATATGTAATCCGCCATTTTGTGGCGGCGGCCATCTTGGACCAATTTTCATAAAACTTAGCTAAGAATACTCCCGACTAATTCACATTTCAAACAAAAAAAACCGCATTCAAATCGGTTCAACCGTTTGAGCGCTACGGGGGAACAGACAGACACAGACGCACATACATACACAGACGTCAAACTTGTAACAACAATAACAACAATCGATACTATCGTTCGCGCCTAGCCCGGTGGGACCACGGGCCCTTCATCTTCAATAAGTGCGCCGCAATTATCTTTTAGGCGCACTTATAAATAAGTGCGATTAAAAGATCTTTTACGCGCACTTATAAAAATGCGCCGAAAACACCACCTTTGGGTGCACATAAAGGCGAACCAAGTCGTCCTTTTCGAATAGATGGGATGAAAATATTTTTTCATCCCATCTATTCGAAAAGGACGACTTGGTTCGCCTTTAAGTGCACCCAAATGTGGTGTTTGCGGCGTATTTATTTATAAGTGCGCGTAAAAGATAATTGCGGCAAAGATAATTGCCGCAATTATCTTTGCCGCGCACTTTTTGAAGATGAAGGGCCCGTGGTCCCACCGGGCTAGGCGCGAATGATATCGATTGTTGTTATTGTTGTTACAAGTTTGACGTCTGTGTATGTATGTGTGTCTGTATCTGTCTGTTCCCCCGTAGCGCTCAAATGGTTGAACCGATTTGAATGCGGTTTTTTTTGTTTGAAAGGTAAATTAGTCGGGAGTATTTTTAGCTATGTTTGATGAAAATTGGTTCAAGATGGCCGCCGCCACAAAATGGCGGATTACATATTTTTTCACAACTCCCCCAATATCGGTATTAAATGAAAGGTCTTGTTGTCACGACCTTTCATTTTGACGTCTGTGTGTGTATGTGTGTGTGTCTGTGTGTTCCCCCGTAGCGCTCAAACAGTTGAACCGATTTGAATGCGGTTTTTTTGTTTGAAAGGTGAATTAGTTGGGAGTGTTCTTAGTTGTGTTCGATGAAAATCGGTCCAAGATGGCCGCCGCCACAAAATGGCGGATAACATATTTTTTCACAACTCCCTCAATATGGGTATCAAATGAAAGGTCTAGACTAGTAGAATAACACTATGCAAATCCAAGATGGCCGCCATCACAAAATGGCGAAATTCGGGGGTTTCTTAAGTTTTTAATTTATACTTTTATTATTAATCCGCCATTTTGTGGCGGCGGTCATCTTGAACTGATTTTCATCAAACATAGCTAAAACACTCCCGAACTAATTCACCTTTCAAACAAAAAAAACCGCATTCAAATCGGTCTATCCATTCGAGAGCTGTGGGGGAACAGACAGACATACACATACACACACACAGACACGTCAAACTTATAACACCCCGTCGTTTTTGCGTCAAGGGTTAAAAATGTGAGGCGCCTTTTATTTCCTCATAGAGGGTGATGAAAAGTAGAGTGTATCACTTGGGCCGTCGGGCGCAATATATTTTTGGCTCGGGCGACGTACTTTGAAATTGAATCCCTCGCTACGTTCAGGATTGTACTAAAGAATCCCTCGCTACGCTCGGGATTCTACTATACAATCCCTCACTTCGCTCTGGATTCAAAAAAGCGCCCTCGCCGTAAAAATATTATTTTGCTCCCTTATGATACAATCTACTATTGAACAAAATCATCTAAGAGTAACTTAGCAACGAGAACGACAGCAAATTCATGCAAAAGCATACAAATGCATGCAACGACAGCAAACTATTGCAATAATTTGTTATGTGAGCGACGTGTGAGCGTGATGTACCTAAGAACAATCAGCGTTTAACAGCACATATCTCGTTTTTGGAAGTCTATATCTAACTAAGTCCCTCAGGAACACTTTTCCGGGATAAAAAGCCTATGTGTTATTCCAGGACATAACCTATCTCCAATCCAAATGTCTTGTGTGTCTCTGTGTTGCAGCGTTAAAAAGTAATAAACATACACACATACATACACACACACACACAAACCTTCGCCTTAGTGTAATAAATAGGTACCTAATAGGTATGTATATTTAATTTTGATCAATTACATTATTTTTTAATTAATCTATTTAATTTTCTAAATTCAATTTAAAAAAATTTAAAAAATAGTGTTTGTTTTTCTTTTTTCAGAATAGTCTAAAAGGTTATAATATAGATGTTGCTACTAAATGCAAGGGTTCAGAATTTTTTCCAGAAAGTAGAATTGTTTTTTCAGTTCTTTCTAAGAATTATTTCATAATCGATCAATAATCGATTAATAATCGATTATTATTTTATAATCGATTAATATAATCGATTAATCGATTATCAAAATAATCGAATCGGCACATCTATAAATAAAACTATAAAATGTCAAACTTGTCTAACAAGTGACAGATGTCTGACATGCGACTGACCATAGAGATAATAATAATAAATAGAGTTGGCATCATGAACCTATAGAAGTGGACTTGGCATAATGTCCTATAGAAAATAGTGGATCGGAAAATAGCTTAAGCTTATCAAAATTTTCATAAGTGTGTAAGAGACAACACTACATTTTTAAACATAACAATAAAACAGATCGTGGCAGAAATTTTATTGCACTTCCCTTAAGATGGCCTCCCTAAAATGTATACATGAACACTCACACACGCACAACTTGAGACATCACAATGAACACGCGCCATTTTAGTTGTAGGATTGTGCGTGTGTGAGTGTATTTTTGGCACGTTTTTAAGGTAGGTATGCCTACTCTACTTATTATTATTATCTCTATGGTTGGCATACCTACCTTAAAAACGTGCCAAAAATATACTCACACACGCGCAATCCGAAGACATAAAATGGCGCGTGTTCATTGTGATGTCTCAAGTTGTGCGTGTGTGAGTGTTCATGTATACATTTTAGGGAGGCCATCTTAAGTCACGAGTCTGCCGCAAACTGTTTTATTATTATGTCAAAAATGTAATGTTGTCTCTTTCACACTTATGAAAATTTTGATAAGCTTGAGCTATTTTCCGATCCACTAATTTCTATAGGACATTATGCCAACTCTATTTATTACTAGCTTTTGCCCGCGGCTTCGCCCGCGTGAATTTCGATTTTTCACAAATCCTGAGGGATAAATAGATTTCTGGTCCACCCGCCCCCCGCCGCGCGGCGGTGTACCGCGGTACCGCGTACGGCGGGCGCAGGGCGCAGGGGCGCGTGGCGCGGCGCGGGAAGCGCGAGCGTCGGCCGTCGCGATCGCGCGCAGCGAAAATACCTATCAGGGCGTTTTTAACATCTGTATTTACCGATTTCAACACAACTCCTTTTTTGAAAGTCGGTTAAAAAAGTAGCCTATGTTACTCCTTGGTTAATCCTCTACTTGTCTGTGAAAGTCCCGTCAAAATCGGTTCAGCCGTTCCGAAGATTAGCCCGTTCAAACAGACAGACAGACAGACAAAAATTTTAAAAACGTGTGATTCGGTTATGGTATCGTTCAAATAACCATATGAGCTTAATATGTGGTAGTTATTTCGAAATTACAGACAGACACTTCAATTTTATTTATTAGTATAGAGTATAGATTATTATCTCTATGCGACTGACTGTCAGGCAGCTGATTGACAGCTGACACCATGAACCTATAGAAGAGGACTTGGCATAATGTCCTATAGAAAATAGTGGATCGGAAAATAGCTTAAGCTTATCAAAATTTTCATAAGTGTGTAAGAGACAACACTACATTTTTAAACATAACAATAAAACAGATCGTGGCAGAAATTTTATTGCAACTTCCCTTAAGATGGCCTCCCTAAAATGTATACATGAACACTCACACACGCACAACTTGAGACATCACAATGAACACGCGCCATTTTATGTTACAGGATTGTGCGTGTGTGAGTGTATTTTTGGCACGTTTTTAAGGTAGTTATGCCAACTCTACTTATTATTATTATCTCTATGGCTGACACTTGACATTGACAATGTCAAATATCACAGAGAAATCATAGAGATAATAATAATAAGTAGAGTAGGCATACCTACCTTAAAAACGTGCCAAAAATACACTCACACACGCACAATCCTGTAACATAAAATGGCGCGTGTTCATTGTGATGTCTCAAGTTGTGCGTGTGTGAGTGTTCATGTATACATTTTAGGGAGGCCATCTTAAGTCACGAGTCTGCCACGATCTGTTTTATTGTTATGTTTAAAAATGTAGTGTTGTCTCTTACACACTTATGAAAATTTTGATAAGCTTGAGCTATTTTCCGATCCACTATTTTCTATAGGACATTATGCCAGGTCCTCTTCCTATAGAGTCAATGAGAGAAATAGGTAACCATAGAGAAAAGAATCTAACCATAGATAAATAAAATGTATTATACATATTTTGTACCATAGATTTAAAGTATATGTGAGTAACTCTAAAAAAGTGGTAAACATTGTGAATCCGTACATCATTAAACACATACTATTATCTACCTACTAAATTAAAATCAAGTTAATTATAGGTCGACCAGAATGTCATGACAAATATAAATTAAAAATTTAAAAAACCCCCGACATTCGCCATTTTGTGGCGGTGGCCATCTTTGATTTGCATAGTGCTATTCTACTAGTCAAGCCCTTTCATTTGATACCCATATTAAGGGAGTTGTGAAAAATATGTAATCCGTCATTTTGTAGCGGCGGGCATCTTGGACCGATTTTCATCAAACATAGCTAACAACATTCTTTACTAATAATTCACCTTTCAAACAAAAAAACCGCATTCAAATCGGTCCACCCGTTTGAGCGCCACAGGGGAACAGACAGACACACACACACACATACACACACACACACACACACACACTAGACGTGTGCGCCGATGCTAAAATCTCCGGCGGCGCACGCCGGTCAAAAATCGGCGGCGGCGGCGTGTTTTCGGCGTAATTTCGGCGCGGATAATTTTAATAAAACTGGCTAACTTGTAGAATTATTTTTACTGAAAATCAGATAGGTACAATTACATAAAACTTTTGCAATAACAACAACTTGCCAAATAGTCCAGTAACTTTAACGTTTGCAAGTATGGGATACCTTGCGTTCAGATTTTGGACTAGGTAGTATAACGGACTAGTTTTTTATTGTACATTTTCAGGACGTTTACAATAACTTTCATTTATGATAAATAAGTAAATGATTATGATTATGATATAGGGGCCCACTAAAAAAGGATTATTGGAAATTCTACCCCTAAGGGGGTTAGATAGGGGATGAAAGTTTGTATGAAAGTATCATTTTTTAAGTTATAACCATGAAAATTGGTATTTGGGCTTGCGATAAAAAAAAATATATTTCAGGATTTTTGAAAAATCTATCCCCAAGTACGTTAAATAGGGGATGAAAATTTAAATGAGACCCCGTCACGTTTTCACGACATTTATCAAGTTATATCCATGAAAATTGGTATTTAGATTTTCGATTAAAAATAAAGAATTACGTGTTTAAGAAATTTTGAAAAAACTACCCCCAAATTGGTTAAATAGGAGATGGAAGTTTGTATGACATTAAGAATCTACGCGGGTGAAGTCACGAGCATCTCAGTAAGTAATGTATCTACAGAGCTGGTTCTGGTCTTAAATTATAGCAATTTTATTCTACTAGGTACTCAAACAATTTAAGGACAACAAGGCGTCAGGTGATGACGGAATCACAGCGGAACTCCTGAAAGCAGGTGGAAAACCAGTTCTTAAAGCTTTTCAGTGACTGTTCAATTCCGTCAACGACGAGCGCATAACGCCGGAGGCATGGCACGGAGGCGTGGTGGTTCTTTTCTTTAAAAAGGGCGATAATACCTTGCTGAAGAATTATAAACCCATCTCTCTGCTGAGCCATGTCTATAAGTTGTTCTCGAGAGTCATTACGAATGTCTCACTCGTAGGTTCGACGACTTCCAGCCTCCCGAACAGGCCGGGTTCCGAAAAGGCTTCAGTACCATAGACCACATCCATACGCTGCGGCAGATTATACAGAAGACTGAAGAGTATAACCGGCCACTTTGCTTAGCGTTTGTGGACTATGAGAAAGCCTTTGATTTGGTGGAAACTTGGGCTGTATTGAAATCACTGCAGAGATGTCAGATCGACTATCGGTACATCCAAGCGTTGAAGTGTTTGTACGAACGCTACTATGTCAGTCCGTATACAGGACCAGACTACAAGGCCAATCCAGTTGCAGCGAGGAGTGCGTCAGGGAGATGTTATCTCCCCGAAGCTATTTACCGCTGTGTTGGAAGAGGTCTTTAAGCTTCTGGACTGGAACGGACTTGGCATCAACATAAACGGTGAGTACATCACTCACCAACGGTTTGCCGATGATATAGTCGTGATTGCAGAGACTCTGGAAGACCTCAGTACAATGCTCAATGATCTCAGCAGAGTTTCTCAACAGGTGGGCTTAAAAATGAACATGAGTAAGACGAAGGTCATGTCTAATGCTCATGTTCCACTCCACCCGGTAATCGGCACTCGAAATTGTAGACTAGTATATATACCTGGGACACACGGTCCAGCTAGGTAGGTCTGATTTTGAGAAAGAGATCAATTGCGGAATCCAACTCGGCTGGGCAGCGTTCGGGAAACTTCGAGATGTATTTTCGTTCAATATCCCTCAGTGTCTGAAGACGAAAGTCTTCGAACAGTGCGTGTTGCCAGTGATGTGCGAACAGTGCGTGTTGCCATATACGGCGCTAGTGTCGCCAACGGCATATTAGCTCCGCGTAAAACTTTTAGTAAAAATATAATACATCGCTAATTGAACATAAACAAGTTTTGTTTTAATTTATAACAGTGCAAAGCAAGAGTGGTAATGTTTGTGAAGCTAGTTTTTAAAGAAATCCGGTAAAAATCTGTGTTGTAAATACTGGCAGGACCCTGTGTTATCACACTACAAAGAACGTAAATAAAACACCGAATCAGCCTCAGGCCTTGAAGAAGTGCAATTTGCAGATGTGTTTCGACTTACTTGCAACTAATTTTTACCAATTTGTGTTGGAAAGTTTGGATAATTGACACAATAATTAAAACTATCCGTTGTAAGTAATATCAGACGACACATTATTATTTTAAAAGTGGGTAGAAAAATATTCATATGCGACCTGTTACTTCGAGATCGGAACAACAATCTGTCCAACAATTTCGCCTCATCGTACAAGTACATCGGTAGCGTGTTTGGTGCTATAGCTGCTTGAACGCGCATCGCACCCGGTTCGAATCCTACTTCGGACGGAGATACTTTTTCGATTTTATTTAATTCTTAAAATTTCTGTATAACATATTCACAATGGTTGGTACTTGTGAAGCATGCAAAGAGCACATCAGCGTAACCGTAAAGCGGATAAAATGCAATCTATGTAACTGTATGTACCATTCCGATTGTGTTGGATTTACGGGTGACTCGACACAAGCAAGGACCCAGTGGAAGTGCCCGAGCTGCGTTGCTGCAACACGAAAAGGCGGGGACAACAGTAATACACCGGTTCGAGTTTCGAGTGAGAAATCAAGCAAGATCCAGCGCTCGGCTGGTACCGATCCTGATGTCGCGTTGTCCGATAATGACGTCTCAAAGGCGTTAACTGAAAACTCAAAGTTATTCAGTCGTTTTGAGGACATCTTAGACTCTAAGCTGAAAGCAATCAAATTGGAAATAGTCGAAGAACTTAAAACGACTATCTTTGCGGAAATAAAAAGTGAAATCGCATCTTTGTCATCTGAATTCTCCCAATTGCAGGCCTCTTACAGTCAGCTCCAAATAGAAAATGACTGTCTCAAAAACGACTTACGCGTGCTCCAGGAGCGCATTAATGCATCTGATAATCAAATAGCGGACTTGCGTGCCCAATTCGGCAGACAACAGCAACAGGCTAGAATCAACAACTTGGAAATCGTAGGGCTGCCCCAAACGAGTAACGAATCGCCAGTGGATCTTGTATTAAAGATTGCTAAGCACGCCGGCGTCGACCTCAAGCAGGATGATATCGAGTTTGCACACCGTGTCCAACCACAAAAGACCGTAGCGGGGAGACCCAAGCCCATTGTAGTAAAACTAAAAAACCGACTGTGTAAAGACAATCTACTCTCCGGTTTAAGAAGGAAAAAGGGCGTATGCACAAAAGATATAGGTATCGAAGGCATGGAGAAAAAATTCTTCGTCAACGAGCACCTTACACCGGAAAACAAACAGCTACTAAAAGCAACTAAAACTCTTGCACAAGAGAAAGCTTACAAGTTTGTATGGGTTCGTAACTGCAATATTTTTTTAAGAAAAAACGAGGAATCGCCTGCTTTGAACATACGTCTCGAAAAGGATCTATCCAAGATAAAGTGATCGTACGCGCAAAACTTTTTTTAAATTATGTTTTAATAAATGTCCTTAATACCAGTCATAAATATTCGCAACATACACCTCTATACCATACTCGACCTAACAAATTACACACTTTAATTTTCTATTCATCATATTATTATGTACTACACACGAATCTTAGTATTCAGCAAACTAAACCACACACCATCCAGTCCTCTTACGCACCTCATACCACACTCAATAAAATAAATACATATCTTAGTAACTATAGCCACTCCGTTTCCAAACTCCTCCATATTTCAAATAATTGTCTTCCAGCCTACACTTACCTCAACCCAACCCGTTGTAAACCACTTACATCTTCAAAATACATTTTATATTATTATTATCATATGTTAGTACCAATAATATTATGTCCACAGGCGCTAGTCCTATAGAATTACTATACCAAAATGTACGTGGTTTGCGTACCAAAACAGAGGTCTTTCGACTTAATATCTTAAATCACGGATACGACCTCATCTTAATCACAGAATCATGGCTAACAGAAGGTATTTACGACCGTGAAATTTGCGATGATAGATACGACGTCCTTCGATGTGATCGGAACCTGGAGACATCTACTAAGAAAAGGGGTGGCGGAGTCTTATTATGTTCGCGTAAGGAGTTAAATATACAGCTGCATCGGGAATGGGCGTGCCCTGGCATCGAATCTTTATGGGCGACTATACCCGCTCAATCCCTAAAAATCCAAGGAAGTCGTAATATTCACATCGGGTTAATCTATGCGCCACCAGACAACCTCTTACCGGCTCGACTTGAATCCATCTCCTCTCGCCTAGCAGAACTCGTTACCAAGTACCCTAACGACTACATTATCTTAGCTGGTGACTTCAATGTACCAAACGTAACGTGGTCTGACTCCGGACCCACCATCCACAAACGCGGATCAGTGGAGTTACATAATGCCTTTATGAATGTTATAGATATATGTAACCTATCTGGACTAAAACAACTTAATACTGTTCCTAACAGTAAGCATAACACCTTGGATCTATTGTTCAGCAACATTGATTTCAGTGTAAACCATTGCCCAAATCCTCTAGTCCCAGAAGACACTTTTCATCCTTGCCTCCAATTTAATCTCTCTAATCTGCTTCTTCGCAACACTCGCCAAAAACCAATTTCAAAACCCAACTTTTTCAAAGGAGACTACAGTCAAATCAATGAGCATTTGTCCAAGATCAATTGGCACGAAGCACTCTCGGCTAAATCAATAAACGACGTAGTTGATAAATTTTACTCCATTCTAAACGAAACAATTAAGAAATTTATTCCAGTAAAAGTAAGTTTCAAATCCAATTTTCCAGTATGGTACTCCAAACCTTTAATCCATATAGTGAAAGAAAAACTCCGTAAGCATAAACAATGGAAAGTTTACAAAAATCCCCGCGATTATGACGAGTTCGCTATATTAAGAGCGAGACAAAAACAAATACAAAATAAGTGTTACACTTCTTATATCCAAAGTATGCAAACCTACATCGCCAAGGACCCTAAGCTTCTTTTTTCTTTCACTAAATCTCTTAGAAGCAATCAAAATGGATACCCTACCAAGCTTACATTAGGCAATACTGTATATACGGATGAAGTGTCAGCTTGTAATGGTTTCAGTGAATATTTTGAGAGTGTTTTTGCAAAACCAGCTAATTCTTATGACGCAATGAGCCACTCAAATTTGAGCTATAAAGAATCTATCTGTAAAATCACCATTGATGAGAGTAATGTACTCAAGCTGCTCAAAACTCTGAAAACTAACAAGGGAGCCGGTAGCGATGGTATTCCTCCAGTTTTCCTGAGCAAGTGTGCTGCAAATCTGGCGAAACCTCTTACAATTATCTTTAACCTCTCCATAAACGTCTACTGTAGTTTCCCAGACATCTGGAAAGAAGCACTAATAGTCCCCATTCATAAAAGTGGACCAAAAACTCAAATAGAGAATTATCGACCAATCTCTATCCTCAACGTAATGAGCAAGTTGTTCGAGTCAGTTATTTACTCATACATATCTCCAATCATTTCGAGATCTATTCCTTATGAGCAACATGGCTTCATGAAAAACCGTTCCACTGTCACCAACTTAGCGGTCTTCACGGACTATGTCTTGCGGAGCATGGATGATAGATGCCAGGTGGATGTGATCTATACGGATTTTGAAAAAGCTTTCGACCGTGTGGATCACGTAATTCTGCTTCACAAGCTAAGCGTCCTAGGAATAAATGGCAACTTACTCCGATGGCTGGCTTCATATATCAAAAACCGTATGCAGGCTGTAGTAACGGGTAGCGCTCGAAGCAACTTTATAACCATACCATCAGGGGTACCCCAGGGGTCTATCCTAGGTCCCCTCTTATACAACGCATATCTATATGATATTGGTAGCTATTTTAGCCATGCACAATATTTGATGTTTGCAGACGACAAGAAGATTTTCCTCAAAATACGTTCCCTTGAGGATTGTTCTCGGCTGCAAGCAGACTTAAATGCCCTGAGTGATTACTATGTCAGGAATAGAATTATTGTTAATGTTAAAAAATGTCATCACATAACTCTTACCCGCAAAACTAGCTCAATAGTCTTCGACTATCAAATTAATGGTATAAATATTGCTAAGGTCAATACCGTCCGAGACCTGGGTATTCAAATTGACGCTAAACTATCGATGAAAGAGCATGTCGAAGTCGTGGTGGACAAAGCCTACAAACAACTAGGATTCATTAAACGAGTAACACGTACTTTCAGCAACATAGAATGTATAAAAACCCTGTATTGTGCATATGTTCGAAGTACTCTCGAATATGCATGCAACATTTGGTCACCCTATTATATTATACATACTCAGAGACTCGAATCAATACAAAAACAATTTCTTAAGTACCTGGCTTTCAAAGAATTCAAAAAATTCGACAGTTATAAAGAAGCCTGTACTCATTACAAAATTGACTCCCTGGATTCAAGAAGAAACCAAAGTGACATGCTGCTGCTTCAAGCTATATTGACTGGACAAATTGACTGTCCTAGCCTGCTGTCAGCATTCTCATTCAATGCATTCTCATTCAATGCTGCCCCCCTAAGGCCTCGAAAACCTAAGCTATTGCGTGTACCGAAATCAAATACAGACTACGCCCGAAATTCCGTACTTCTGCGCCTGGCGCGAAACTATAATAAAATTTACTCAGACTTCGACCTTTTCCACCTGTCAAAAATGCAATTAAAAAAGGAAATAATTAAACTGCATCGGAAAAATAATATGTAATTAACAACAATTATATTATAATCCATAATAGTACATAAATACGCATAATATCATAACCCCGTAGCACTAAGTCACGTATACTCTCACACGCACTCTCTCTCCCACACACAAACACAAACCCACACACACACACTCACACATACACACACACACGCATGTTGTGAATCACCTGCTAGTTAGGTATTTTTATTTTTATTTTTACTAGTTAATTGATATTGTTTTCATACTATTATATTGTAAATCTTGCTTAAATTATTTGGTCTTTTCAAACGTACCTACTGTTATAATTAATAACTATTTTTAAGTAAACAAAATTGTAATCCTATTTGGCCTTATTTTAAGTCTTAAATGTAAAATTATAGTATCTGTAACGCTGTTGATTACAAATAAATGAATAAAATAAAATAAAATAAAATGACTTATGGATCTGAGACATGGTCGCTAACAATGGACCTCATAAGAAGACTCAGGGTCACTCAGCGGGCGATGGAGAGAGCTATGCTCAGAGTATCCCTGCGGGATCAAATCAGAAATGAGGAGGTCCGCAGGAGAACCAGAGTTACCGACATAACTCAACGAGTCGCGAAACTGAAGTGGCAATGGGCGAGGCACATTGCTCGAAGAACCGATGGACGTTGGGGTCCCAAGGTGCTTGAATGGTGACCTCGCACCAGTAAACGAAGCGTAGGTAGACCCCCCACTCGATGGACAGACGATCTCAAGCGAGTCGCTGGCAGCCGCTGGAATCAGGCGGCACAAGATCGTGTTCTGTGGCGATCCTTGCAAGAGAACTATGTCCAGCAGTGGACGTCCATTGGTTGAGATGACGACGATTCTACTTGTTAGGTAAGTTAGTTAGTTAAGTTTTATTATGAATAGGGAGGTGTAACTTCATATCGATCAAAATTTTTTTGTAATTTATTGTATAGAAATATGGAATATGAATGGTGTAATCGTTAGGTTATTTGGTATAGAAGAGGGTGAATGATGTTGGAGGGTGTTCCAAAAACATTTAGAACTCGCGCCGATTTTACGCCGATACGCAGATCGGCGGCGGCGGCGTCCAAAAAATGACGGCGGCGGCGGCGGGTCGGCGCGGCGCACACGTCTAACACACACACACACACACACACACACACACACACACAGAGACACGTCAAACTTATAACACCCCGTTGTATTTGCGTCGGGGGTTAAAAAATACGGAAATGAAATTCCAAAGTTAGCAACACTACGGCTGCCCTAGCGATAAACAAAGTAAGTGACATTTTTTGTGAAATTGACTTTTTTGCATTAACAAAAGATTTATGTCGAGTAGTTTTTTACCACAGTTTAATATTTCAAATAACTTGAACCGTTTACTGAAATTTGAATTGCCCAAACAAAGTAACTGCACACACTAACCCGGAATATAAATGCAAAAACCAAGTAAACAACAAGCACAACACAAAAACAAAGTAACTAATTGGATGTTGATTACTTTGTTTTTGTATTTAAAATGCAATTGCTTGATTTTTCGTTTCGTGAAACGATCCTGGTAAGGTGTTCTGAATGTAATTACTTTATTTATCATTAGGGCAGCCGAGTTAACTTAGTGTTGCTTACTACAAAATTTAATTTTCCTATTTTCCATGAGATTCTGGACCTATAATAACAATCTGCTAAGGGTACGAACACATGGCAGAGCATCATGGCTTTTTAATTTTCTTTATTTTTAAATAAAAAACAGCCAAGTGCGAGTCGGGCCTCACTCTTTCAGGGTTCCGTACATAATTATGAACAATATAATATTTTGGGTCTAAGAAATATTTAATTTCCGAGTTAGACATCGCAAGAAACCGTGAAAGAAAAACGCAAAATAAGTTCGTTTGTTTTGGTCACAGCTTATAAACTATTTTATGAATCGTTGTTTTCAGTATTTGTTGTACAAATAGAGCATATAGTACATAATATACCGAAATATCATATTCCTAACTAGTTTAGTTTTTTAGATAGCCCCCGTCACAAAAATGGTCTAAAACTGACAATTTTGATGACCCCCCATTTCCTTACTTTTTAAGCAAAAAATTAAAAAAATATATATTCGTACTCTACTCAATGAGCTCTAAACAATGATACCACACAAGCTAAGGTAAGAAAAAAAAATTTTTCCGGCTCCTTTCTCATGTATGGGAGCCCCCCTGAAAAATAATTTAATTCAATTTTTAATTCAATATTTGATTTTGGGTCAACGTTTTACACCAAATACCAAAATTTCAGGTTTGTAATTCATTTCGTCTGCGAGCTAGAGACCTGTGACCGGCGGACAGACGGACAGACAGACAGACAGACAGCCGAGTGACATTAATAGGGCTCCGTTTTTACCCTTTGGGTACGGAACCCTAAAAAGCAACATTTTATGCCTACTTTTAGTCCTAGCCTAGCCCGTACTGCGAAATTTACTTGCTCGATTTTTTTCACAGAATTCAGTGACATGGAAATATTATATGAAGCTGCATGCACTTGCAATTTAAAATTCGCGAAAAAATATATTAAAATACAGAATAAACCACGCGAATTAAAATTGCGCGAATAAGTTTCGTAGTGTGGGCTAGGCTTTACACTTAGGCCGCACTGCGAAAGTAGCTTGTTGCGAAAAATGTTGCTTTAGGATAAAATATTAAATATGTATTAACTAAGTAGTAAGGTACTTAACTACCTACTTGAAAACATGAGAAGAAGTAAAATTGTTACGGTTAGTTGTGAGCAATACTAGACGAAATTTACGGTACCTGTATGACCAAGCGCAGTGCTCTGAAGCTTCAATGGACTGACCGAAAGGTCGAAGAGTGAATCCTTCTTTGCTTACGGTCCGTGTCTCACACGTTTGGACATTGGACAATAGTGAAAGAACAAGAAGAACAACTGTTACTTCTTTTACCAACCTACCTTCAACTGTTGTCCAACGTATGAACTGAAGTGGCATCGTAGATACTACTAATTAAAAACTACCTGTACTCAAGTTATGAAGGGATTTTTAGTAGGTACCTATCTACATACCTACCTATTACCTACTAAGTAGTAAGTACATGGTTGAGATCTTTGAATGGTGGTAATATGCTAGAGGTGGGAGAGGGATAATAAAACGAATAAATATTTTTGGTCTTAACGCTAGCTGTCTTTATTTTCCATTTCCACATAGAAAATACTTTTACGAAAAACAGTATCTCGGGCCGCCCGCGTGCCCGGACGCCCGACTGGAGCGCCGATGACTAGTTCGCGCGGCAGCCCGCCAACATCCGAATACTTACGCGAAAACGATAAATAATAATAATACAAAAGAATACTGAACAGTACGAGATCGAACGCTTACAACGACTTCTCCATCTTGATGAGCTCCGCGATGCCGTCGTACATCTCCTTGACGGCGTCGTACTCCGTGAGGCCCATGCGCCGCTTGTTGGAGATGTCGTACACGCCGCCCTCGGCCTCCGTGTGCTCGCCGCGCGTGCCGCGCACCTGCAGGTGGTACTTGGACGCGACCTGCTCCAGCTTGGCCTTGTCCGCCGCCAGCTTGGGCAGCTTGATGTGCACGGACGCGCGCACCGTCGTGCCCAGGTTGGTGGGGCAGAACGTGAGGAAGCCGAGCCGGTCGTGGTGCGAGAACGGGATCCTCTTCTCGATGTCGTTCACGGCGCTCACCAGCCGCTTGTACACCTGCTTCAGGTCACCGCCCATCTGCATGGAGATGATGCGCAGGTGGTCCTCCTCGTTGCACCACACGAGGAACGTCTTGTTCTCGTTGTGGTAGATGCCGCGGCCGGTGGGCCAGAAGCGGCACGCGTTGGCGGCCTGCAGGAAGCGGTCGCCCTCCTTGAACAGGAAGTGGTCGTCGATGAGCTGCTGCTGGGTCTCCTTGGACATGCCCGTGAGGGGGTAGAAGGTGCCCTTCAGCTCGCCCTCGAGGCCGGAGAGGGTCGAGGAGACCTTGTCCTCCATCTCCTTGTACTGGGCCTCGGTGAGGCAGGGGTTGAAGGGGTAGCCCTCGAGCGAGCGGCCGCAGCGCACGCGGGTGGACACGATGAACTCGTTCTCGGGGTCCAGGTTGCCGAGGGTCTCCACGTCGCCCCAGTTCTTGGGCGGGTGCTTGTCGGTCTTCTTGAAGCCGTTGTGGTAGTCCTCGATGATGGGGTCGAAGAGGTCGGCGAACACCGAGTACGCCTCGGCGTCGGGCGCGTAGATTCCGACACCGGAGTCCAAGTTCTCGACACCTACGACAACGACAATGATTAGATCAGATTGAAACTAATTGACCTAGTGATTCCATACCTAAATTATTTACTTATTGAAAAACAAAATAATTATGTAAGTACCTACCTAGTTTTGTAAAATGAACTGAATTGACATTTTATAGATAAAACTTTAATCTACACCATGATATCAAAAAGATAGCGGTAAGTACTATTTATTATTTATTTATCGGTATTTTCCGAATCTAATCAAAATTTGATAAGAATATTTCAAGAAGGATAAAATAAAATGTGTGCCTATAATGTGGATCAACTTTATAAACCATTTCAGTCTTAAAGAAAATCATTGCAAAAATATGTTCTCAGTATTAATGTACGTAGGTATTTATTGTATTATTTTAACGAAAAACTTTTGAACCTCCTTCTGCTCTTTCAATCCACAATCTTATAATACCTAAAAATTAAAAAGTTTAACAAAAATATTAATTTCCCCAAATGTTAGGACACCTCTATAAAACAAGATACCTACGTTTAAAAAAAATTCTATTCTATTCTAACCCTGGTTGACCCTAATCAGCATGAGTCCAAGACTGTATGGAAGTTGGAACCACATTCATTTTCTTTTAATACTTTTCGTAGGTAGATTAATAACTACGAACAGGTTAATAAACCATAACTAACAAAATCAATAAATAAAAGAAAATAAATAATATCAGAATTTCATTTTACTGTAAAGGAAAATCTCAAATTGAATCCTTTATCCTTTATCCCGCTAGAGATAAAGTCGATATTCAGGTAGAGGAAGGACTCATCAAGTCACTAATGAGGGCTTTGGTTTCGTTTCACTACCTATTCATATCAATAGCCTAATAGGCACCTACCGCAGGGAGGTATTATATCACTCGGGTAGGTATTTAATACTTACGTATCGAGTTTTTCGTTACGTAACACGCTTTAGTAATTAAATCTAATGTATGTACCTAGTGTACCTAATGTATGTACCTACTAGCTGATGTGCCCACCACTTTTAGGTTTAAAAAAATAATTTTTCATAAAAAATTTAGCACACTCTATTTAACCCTTATACCTATTTAACATCCTTGCGGGAAGAATTTCCTAAAATCCTGAAACCTTAATTTCTTTATTTTTAATGAAACCTGAAATACCAATTTTATGGATATAACTTGAAAATAGCGCAAAAATAGCGGACTATCACGCAAACTTAACCCTCTTGGGGATGGAATTTTTGAACACCTGAAATACCTACGTATTTTTTAATTTTTAACTGAAAACTCAAATATCAATTTTCATTGATAGAACTTGAAAAATTACATACAAATTGTCATCCCCTATGAGTATTTTACCCACTTGGGGGTAGAATTTCCAATAAGTAATATTTTTTTTTAGTGAGTGCTTCTAATAAAAAGAACTTATTGTCATTTCTAGCCCCAACGGTTATACGGCCATGCGTTAATAGATCAGTCACTCAGTCAGGATAAATCTTTATCCGTTAGCAAGTCTACCTACCCTACGCAGCAACAATGAAATGTTATTTCGTGTTTTCTTTAACTTACCAGACTGAATACAATCCAGGAGTGTGGAGCCAAAGGATGTCTTCTTGTTCTTTAGAGCGTCGAAGACTTCCTTGGTAAGGTATTTTTTCAGCAGTGACTTTGAGTCAGAGGCCTGGAGCTTGCTGAATCCAGCCTCCAATTTCTCCATGGTTGCGGCGTCCACCATTGCTGCGGCTTTTCTGCAAAAATATAATGAAAATCATCATTAGGTAAATAAGCAATATACTTTTGGAAGCCAAACTGAATAAATAAAATGTGCTAACGCCTTCAGTGCTGCACATGTTGCACGCGTGCACATGATTTCGGAAAAAATTATCTAATTTTCCAAAATATTCCAAGCACTAAATCAAAATAGCGAGTGACGTGACGTGAGTATGACGCGTGCGTGTCGCTAGTCGCTAAGTCGCGAAAGAAGTAAAAAAAAATTACCAAAAAAAAAAAAAGGTCTATTATCGTTGATCAGCAACGGACAGACGCGGAATTGTCAAAAAGTTCAATTTCCATTTTTAAAAAATAGTGACGTCTACGCTTTCCGGAAATACCCAACTAAAAAAAAAATAGCTACGGCACTTCACACAGGATGGTCGTTAGATTAATCGTTTCACTGAAATTCACTAGATTGATAAAATGCAGTTAATATTTTTGAAGGGTACCTTCCCGTAGAAAAATAAAAACAAATATTACAAACCGTCTGATGAGGTAATACGCAAGAACAGCGCCACCGCAAACGATTACAGGAATTGTGACTTTCAGTTTGTAATTCATGGTGATGGATCGCTTTCAATGCTACTAGGGGCGATGAGAGGGTCTAGCAACTAGGTGATGGTGTCAGGGGAACTGCCGGGGTATACAATTGTTGTTCGAACACACCCAAGAGCCACTTGAATTTAGTTGAATTACGTAATTGTGCCAGAGGTCGCCTGAACCGCGCGCAAGTCGAATGGAATCGTCAGCTCACTGCGCACCCGTGCTGCTCACATGCGCGCAGCGGTCGCCTCCCACTCGGTGACAGCTTACGAATGCTGTCGCGAGTTTCTTATTACCGAATTGCATTCATTTCTGCACGACAACGTTGTTAACATATCAAAGCATGCTCAAATTACAGTTTCATTTTCACATTTCGAGGAAATTTACATCAATGGCGCACGTCACTTTCAGGAATAGGTACATCATACCGGCTTTACGAGTACCTACTTACGAGTTTTTTTTAATTTATAATAAGGTTTTAACACCTAAAGAAGTTTATTTCGATGAAATAAACGATTCAATCACTGCTAAAATATTTCGAGAACATAGCCAATATAAAAGGGTTCAAATTCTACCTACATTTTTCAGCCGTTTATAAAAAGTAGTTACATTACCTACTGGGAATATATAATTTATTAACAACCTTATCCTTTGAAGTTTTCTATTTTTCAATAATTGCGAATTAGTTTTAAAGAAATCAAAATGAACTGAACATAATATTCTATTAAACACAGGTTATGTTGAAATGTTTTAATTTTGTAGTGGGTACCTGCCTAATTACATTTTTGCCACTTTAACCATCGATTACGTGTGACGTGTCACAGAATCCTAAACAATCTCAAATAGTAAGGAAAGTAAGATAGGACACGTTAAAAATAAATGCCGGCTCACAATACGCACCCGTCGGCTTCTTCGGCCGGTTTGTTTTCCTTGTTCTCTTTCGTAGCACAACCACCCATTTTTCACAATTACTACGAGACGCAACTAGCCGCTAAAACATGCACTATATCACAAAAAAACTACTGCAACTAAATAAAATGAACGGAGTGTACTAAATGCAATGATGGAGCGATATTTTGCCCAAATGGGTATGCCTGTGCAGGGAGCGGTGAGGGCGAGGGTCGGCCGGATCGATGCCCGGTACGCACGCACGCGGTCCACGCTTCCCGCCCTTCGGGAACCGCTTTCAAACTTTTCCGAGGGAAACCTACCCCCGTGCCAGCGCAGCGCCACCGTTTACCTTCGCGGGCTTTATTCGAATGTACGACGGAGTCCTTGCGAAGAACCGCCGTATCGGGAGAAGCACACTCGAAATTATCATTGCACATCTCTAGATTGTCACTAGATAATAATTTAATCGTTATCGAAACTTTTGAAGTGGTGCCGCGTGACGCCAGCGGTCGGGGGAGGCTGGTCGGGGCGGTAGAGTGGATTCTTAAGTCTACCGCTTACCTTGCACTAGAACAACCGTCAGAGCCGACTGCGAGGTGCAGAATGGTCGGAGCGGGAACGCGCGCGGAGCGTTAAGGCCCACCACGCCCCGCGCCCGCTCCGCAGCCCTACCGCTGCCAGCCTTGGCCTTGCTGGGATGCATCACGTCTGGTCATCATCGCAGACCTGCCGCTTTCACGCTTGCATCGATCATTTAAAACGATACCTATCATATCGAAAATGCGATAAGTAAGTTTAAATACTCCAATAAGTCTATTTACTTTTCTCAGCGATCGCAGGAATCTACAAAAGAATTCTGGATTATCTTAATACCTCAGGACGTAGACTGTGTTTACACAATTTAATAAATTATCATAATGCAGTGGCTGATATAAAATTAGGATGTTGCCGATTCCGCAAGCTGGATGGGTTCCAAATGTATTACGGTACGATTGCCGGCCGGCGCTACGAAATTTACTTTTATTCTTCTCTTGTTTTGATTACGACGATGTTGTTTACAACTATTATTTTAGTAACTTTTAAAACGATCGTAGTAGCCACTGTAACTTTTCAACGTTCCCAGGAATTACGGGTATCGGCTTGTGCTATTGAATAATTTTTAGTGAAGAATGTAGTTTAATTTTAATTACCTACCTGCGTTCAAATGCTTTTAAACGTGTCGCGTAGCTAAATGCTACGATAATATTTTAAAACTATGCAACTATTAGATAAAGCTGTAGCATGTCCAATTTTGTACATTGAAGATATTTTGCATTTTTTTTGGAGGGCACTCTTCAATCGATACTGAAGCCAAAACTGTATTTTTTCATATTTGTCTGTCTGTCTGTCTGTATCTTGGCCGCGCATCATGCCGAAACTATGAATAAAATGGATTCAAATAAAATTTGGCATAATTTAAGTTCATACTACGAGGTAGGATATAGGATACTTTTTATCCTGAAATTCAGCACGGTTCCCTTGGGCGAGGGGATGAAAGTTAAAATATATACTTAGCTGTAATTCATGAACGCGTAGTCCGATGTCATTAATTCTTTTTTTGTTAGAAAGGAGGTACTTTTAAAATTGTCCCGTAAATATTTCATAGTCATCGGTTTTGAAGTTCAGAAATTACAGAAATCACAGATCTAGGTAGGTATTCCAAATAATTTGGAACCCGCATTTTGCAGGAAACTTTGAACGTATGGATTATTATCATCTTAAACTGCTGTTTTCACCAATAGACAGAGTGATTCATGAGGAAGGTTTAGGTGTAGGTATAGTTTATCAACGTTTTGTGTAAATTGGTTGAAATATGACGATTATTGTTGAAAATGTTGGAAAAAGTCAAGCAGCCTAGGACCATGACAGAGAAAAACATGTATAGATATCTAAGCATAAATATAATAATATGCTGTACTACCCGTGTGAAGCCAGGGCAAGTCGCTAGTTCTACATATTTTTCTTTAAGGGTGTTTATATTTTGTTAAAACAAAGGTCAAAATCCTCGTGTCCTTGACTGGCATTACCCAATGACTTTGCGTGGCACGTTCCAGTCAAGGAAGCCATAAACGCCACCCCAGCCCGCAGCTGTTTTATACATAAGCCTCGTGACCTTTACACGCGGGTGCCCTATATAGGCTACTGTACTGCAGCGCACGCCGCAACCTTTTCAAAATAGTATGGGAGGTAGCGCTACAGTTGATCAAGTCATTTTATACCGACTGAAAATCATAACAATAATAGTTTTCCCATTAACACATAACAACTCCGAACGTCAGCTGCTTCGATAGCGGTGGAATTAAAGGAGACAGAAATACCTAGACATAAATATAATATGTTCTACTACCCGTGCGAAGCCGGGGTGGGTCGCTAATTTTATTTTTTAGGGTGTTCATATTTGTCAAAACAAAGGTCAACATCCTCGTGCCTTTGACTGGCATTACCTTTGAGTTCACGTGGCAAGTTCGAGTCAAGGAAGCCATAAACGCCACCCCAGCCCCGCAGCTGTTTTATACATAAGCCTCGTGACCTTTACACGCGGGTGGCCTTTAAAGTGCTACCGTGCCGCAGCGCAAACCTCAACCTTTTCAAAATAGTATAGAAGGCAGCGGTACACTTGAGTAAGTCATTTTATACCGACTGAAAATCATAACAAAAATAGTTTTAGTGATTTTAGGCTTATTTCGTGGTTTATCGATATAGTCTAATATAAAGTTACGGGTACATACCACGATAAAATATTTGTTTATTTGTCGATATTTCGGTCCAGTTGTATGGACCGTGGTCACGACGAGACTGCGAGACGACTGAAAAATAGTTTTCCCCTAACACATAACAGCTTCGAACGTCAACTGCTCCGATGCGGTGGAGCTAAAGCTATAACCCCCCCTCGTCGATACAGCTCACGATTGTTTTTTTAACAACAAGTGTAAATTAAAAATTTAAAAACCCCCGACATTCACCATTTTGTGGTGACGGCCATCTTGGATTTGCATAGTGCTATTCTACTAGTCAAGCCCTTTCATTTGATACCCATATTGAGGGCGTTGTGATAAAATATGTAATCCGCCATTTTGTAACGGCGGCTATCTTGGCCCGATTTTCATCAAACATAGCTAACAACACTCTCGACTGAATCACCTTTCAAACAAAAAAAACCGCATTCAAATCGGTCCACCCGTTTGAGCGCCACAGGGGAACAGACAGACACACACACACACACATACACACACACACACACACACACAGACACGTCAAACTTATAACACCCCGTCGTTTTTGCGTCGGGGGTTAAAAACGATTTGATACATTTTTGCACGGTATAAAATTCATCGGACCAGATTTTTTTGTAATGACTTTACATGATGTCTCCTTTACCTCCACCACGAGTGCGACAACTGACGCTCACTTTATTGATTTCCATTAAACAACAGCTGTTTGAAATAAAATTCATTCGGTATGAAATTCCTTGAAAAACTGCAGCACTACCTCCCTGCCTAAAAGCATTTATATTGCTACTGTAGGCATCAATTTACGGAATGGAAAATGTATATCTAACCATTGACCTACTAAGTTGTACAATTAAAAAGGATTATGTAAAAATATTAACAGTAAGTGAGGTATATAAACCAGATTTGGAAGTTGGCGGTGTTAGATACACCCCCATACTTAGGAGAGCACGTAAATCCGTCGGTCCTGCGCCTGATCTCTCTCCGGTCTCTAAGTGCGTGCGTGCGTGCGTGCGTGCGTGCGTGTGTGTGATGTGTGTGATATTTTTTATGAAAATCGGTCCAAGATGGCCGTCGCCACAAAATGGCGGATTACATATTTTTTCACAACTTCCTCAATATGGGTATCAAATGAAAGAATAGAGTAGAATAGCACTATGCAAATCCAAGATGGACACCACCACAAAATGGCGAATGTCGGGGGTTTTTTAAAATAATTTATATTTGTGTATCTACTATCTACTATCAAGCCAAGAATGTCATGAGGCGCAGAATGCAGCGCGGCGCGGCGCGGCGGTAGCTATCGAGTAGGTAGGTACATAGCAAACAACAATGCCCCTTGGTTGCTCGTTAAATGAGTTTCCGGTAATTGAAACGACAAATTGAATGCACCAACCCACGGAGTTTAATGCTTCTTTGATCAATCTGAAATGCGTCACGAGGGGCGCGTAAGAACTCAGTACTAGCATACTTCATGGTACCTAGGTAAGTACAAATTGATATATAAGTAAGTATATTATTTATGTATGTAATCTATACAAATAAATAAAATTGCATTGTGTGTCTGAGATTTCGAAATAACTTTTTCTTAAACTCACAGGATTTGTTTGAACGATAAAATTTTTGTCTGCTTGTTTGTTTGTAAACGGGCTAATCTGTAAAACGGCTGAACCGATTTTGATGGGATTTTCACAGACAGAATTATACGAGGACGAGCGATTTTCCATGTTTTTTATCGTGGAAATATTTAGACAGTCTAGCGACTGAGTTATTGACCAATCATTTAAACTTTTTTTACAAGAAATTCAGGAAGGCAAGTACCTAGATGAAAATTCAGGAAGAACCTACATGCTCTATAAGTTGTACAGCGAGTTGCGACGCTTTTTACGTGTGACCGAAGCTACGCGACCGACGTCAGCGTGGAAAGATTTCAGGCCTTTCCTTCAATGTTTAACCCCATCATTTACCTACGCAAATAATGAAAAACAGCTTTCAGTTGTAATCTAATTTTGCATAACTCTTTTTATCTGAAAACATGACAGGTTAAACATTTTTCATTTAAAAATACTTAGCCCTCATTATTATCTTCATCACTACATAACTACTTAGTATAAAACAAAGTCGCTTTCTCTGTCCTTATATCCCTATTCCCTATGTACCTATGCTTAAATCTTTAAAACTACGCAACGGATTTTGATGCGGTTTTTTTAATAGATAGAGTGATTCAAGAGGAAGGTTTATAAGTAGAAAAATTGGACCCGGTAGGTGGCGCTAATAGCGGGCAGGACGACGTCTGCAGGGTCCGCTAGTCTATCTATCTATCTATCTATCTATACTAATAAATAAAATTGAAGTGTCTGTCTGTAATTTCGAAATAACTACCTCATATTAAGCTCATATGGTTATTTGAACGATACCATAACCGAATCACACGTTTTTAAAATTTTTGTCTGTCTGTCTGTCTGTCTGTCTGTCTGTCTGTTTGAACGGGCTAATCTTCGGAACGGCTGAACCGATTTTGACGGGACTTTCACATGCAAGTAGAGAATTAACCAGGGAGTAACATAGGCTACTTTTTTAACCGACTTTTAAAAAAGGAGGAGTTGTGTTTTTCTACCTATGTACACCGATATCTCCGAGATTTCTGAACCGATTTGCGTAATTTTTTTTTTAATCGATAAAGAACATTGCGACACTGTCCTACAAAAAATCTGGATTCCAACTCCTCAATCCTGATGCCGTAGGGGACCTGATCCCCAAAACTAACGGGATTTAGGAACTGTCGGTTATCTAAATTGATGTTAGGGATGAACCAATTAAAGACTTTATCGTTGAATGAACTCGAGTAGGTACATATCCAACTCCTCAACCCTGATGCTGTAAGGAATTGTATTCCGAAATCGTAGGGATCCCACGGAATTTTTTCCGTTTTTGGGACGGGTTACTACAGATAGGCTACTTTTTGTTCTGGAAAATCAAAAGTTCCCACGGGATTTTTAAAAACCTAAATCCACACGGGCGAAGCCGTGGGCATCATCTAGTAATATAATAAAACTGTAACAGATCCAATTCTGTACATTGAAGATATTTTGAAAATTTTTATTGGGGGGCACTCTATAATCGATACCGAAGCCAAAACTGCAATTTTTTTCATTTTTGTCTGTCTGTCTGTCTGTCTGTCTGTCTGTATCTTGGCCGCGCATCACGCCGAAACTACTGAATGGATTCGAATGAAACTTGGCACGATTTGAGTTTATACTCCGAGGTAGGACATAGGATACTTTTTATTCCGAAATTCAGCACGGTTCCCTTGGGAGAGAGGATGAAAATTAAAACGTGTATTTAGCTGTAATTCATTAACGCATTGTTCGATTTCTCTCATTCTTTTTTTGTTAGAAAGGTAGTACTTTAAATATTATCCCGTAAATATTTCAAGGTCATAAGTTTTTTAGTTTAGAAATGACAGACATTTATTGGGTTCAAATAACTTGGGACCCAGATCTTTGTACGCACGGCTTATTTTAAACTGGCGTGCGTTTAAATTTATGTTTGTCGTTCTGTCTATTTGTTCCAGCTGATCTCCGAAACGGCTGGATCGATTTTAATGGAACTTTCAATGTTATAAGGAGTAACAGGCTACATTTAGTTTAGGTACATAAAAGAATTATGGGATCCGATCCGATCCTGTATAAAACCTATAAACACGCGAACGAAGTCGCGGGGGTCAGCTAGTCTATATATATAAAAATCAATGCCACTTTTCGTTGTAATTTTATAACTCAAGAACGGGCTCACCTATCCAAACCAAATGTTTAGGCTTTGTTCGGACTATTTAGTAGATGGTTTATGTGAAGTTTGCATAAAATCGGTCGAGCGGTTCTTCATTTATCACATTTTTCATTTTTATCAATGGGTTCCTAGATGGTTCGAAAACGATTACCGGGTAGGTACAGGTCTCGGGTCCCCACCGGGTCTCGGTAGGTGGCGTTGATGTCGTTATGTCAACGGGCAGGATAACGTTTGCCAGGTCCGCTAGTTATTTATAAATTCATTCATTTATCTTCCCGACTGAATTATTCGCACATGCATGACGTTTAGGATAAAAAAGCGAGGCCGTGGGAAGCGTCTGGAAGGCCTTGGCAATGACACAAGCGGGCCTTGCTTCAGACTGGTATTTAGCCCGTTATAAAAATATTCTTCACTAGCTGATCTCCGCGACTTCGTCCGCATGGATATACGTTTTTATATAGGATCGGATTGGATCCCATAATCCTTTTTTGTACCAAAACCAAATGTAGCCTAAGTTACTCCATATAACATCACTTATCTGCCATTGAAAGTTCCGTCAAAATCGATCCAGCCGTTTCGGAAATTAGCTGGAACAAATAGACAGATCGACAAACATAAATTTAATCGCACACCAGTTTAAAATAAGCAGTAGGTACGTTCAAAGATCCGGGTCCCAAGTTATTTGAACCCAATAAACGTTTGTCATTTCTGAACTAAAAAACCTATGACCTTGAAATATTTACGGGACAATACTTAAAGTACTACCTTTCTAACAAAAAAAGAATGAGTTAAATCGAACTACGCGTTAATGAATTACAGCTAAATACACGTTTTAACTTTCTTCCTCTCTCCCAAGGGAACCGTGCTGAATTTCGGGATAAAAAGTATTCTATGTCCTACCTCGGAGTATAAACTCATATCGTAGCAAGTTTCATTCGAATCCATTCTGTAGTTTCGGCGTGATGCGCGGCCAAGATACAGACAGACAGACAGACAGACAAAAATGAAAAAAATTGCAGTTTTGGCTTCAGTATCGATTATAGAGTGCCCTCCAATAAAAAATTTCAAAATATCTTTAATGTACAAAGTTGGATCTGTTACAGTTTTATTATAGTTATTATAGATTTTTTGCATTCACCGCTTTTCAAGACCGTTTGAGAGCGTTTTCCGAAATGAATTAACTTTGTTAAAACCTAGATTCGTAGGTTTAAAATTCGTTACTTATTGTAATATATTGAACATTATTTAAAAATTTGGAAATTGTAGAATCAATCAACTAACAAACAATAGCGAAACTCCTCAGACTTTACTAAATGAAGCTAATATAAAGCGTGTAAAAAGGTACTTATACTTTATCTTAGTACTTTAATTTTTTATATTTTTACATAAAAAATTAAAGTACTTAAGACGTTACCTATCTTCCAGTCTAATACTAGCTGATGACCGTTACTTCATCCGCGTGGATTTAGGTTTTTAAAAATCTCTTGGGAACTCTATGTTTTCCCAGGATAAAAAGTAGCCTATGTCCTTCTCCAAGTTCTACTCTATCTCTGTACGCAATTACGTCAAAATTGTGCATCAGCTTCAACAAAAGCAAGGTGCGTGGTGCCTTTTGCCGGTGGTACCTAATCAAAGCGCGTTTGCCCTTTCATAAAATGATTAAATCTAATTAAATGACAGACAAATGTGCTGTGCATTAGTATAGTCGTTATTATGGTATTAGGTACTTTCTATAAGATAAGAGATACTTATCTACTTATTTGTATCTTGCTGATGCCCGCGAATTTGTAAAAATCACGTGAAAACTCGTTCATTTTCCCGAGATAAAACGTTTATCATGTTTATCTCCGGGATGCAAGTATATCTCAGTGCTTAATCCTGGTGTGTCCTGAACATCTATTTAGCAGTTAGGAAAACGTGTGTCATCATATCATTAAAATAATCATATTTCTTTCGAAATCACAGGTAGTCACTTCAATTTTACTTATTCGCGTAGAAACCATAATAGTGTGACATACCTGCAGACTATAAATAGATAGGTGAGTACATACCTAGCTTGTGATGTGAGCTATGAGTTCTAATTACTTCTACCTCACATTCGATTCAGTACATATGTGACTAATAAAAGCAATTGTAAGAATAATTATTAATTACAAACATGTCCACTGTCCAGTTCAATTGAATAGCTCGGTGTAGTGAATAGATAGGTACTTTGGACCGATACATATTTAATCTTTTCTACTAATTGTAAGCAGGTATTTTATCTAAGCACCTACTACTTACCTACCTACATTTTTCATTTTTGCGTTGGAATATGGCAATATGAATATTTCTAATCTTTCACACCTAGGGTAAAACCCGGATAGATGCCGCAGTTGGATAGATGCCTCAGTGTCAAAAAACCTGACTTCCCAAACTCGAGACTAAAAATTGATAGTTTAAATAAGAAGCGCAGGCCCCCCAAACCTCAGGCCCTTACATACATTTGTATTAAAACAATTTGTTTCGCTTGTGCGTGTGATTATCTCCGCAGCGAACGCGGCAAATCCTTCAAAGTTTTAGAGGCGATTATTTGCTGTTGTATAACTTTTGAAGTAGTAGAAGATTCTGTTATATTTTTTATTATGTCAATACACTGGTTCAATAAGTGTACACCTAAGTGTAAATAATCGCTCTTTAGTTTTTAGTTTATTTAATAAATAAAAGGGCATCTATCCATATCAAAAAGGATAGTTGCCTCGATTTTTCGAGGTATAGGTGCCCTTAGAGGCATCTATCCCCTATTATACCTATAGATATATCAAGTATTTTTTTAATATTTTTAATGTTCTTTTATATTTTTATTTCTTTTTTCAATAAATTCCTGATAGTTTTAATATACTTCGGGGCATCTATCTCTTTCAGCCCGATCTGTCCAGTGGTTTGAGCTGTGCGTTGATAGATCAGTCAGGCAGTCAGTCAGTCAGTCACCTTTTCCTTTTATATATTTAGATAATAAAACGTTATGAAACTATGTATTTTGCTTATTTTTTTTTCATAGGGCATCTATCCTTTTTAGTATTTTCATAGTGGGGCATCTATCCACACAGGTAGGCATCTATCCCCAAAAAAAAGGGTCTGCGAAAAGTTAAATTCTGCAAAATCTGTAATCGTTAGGACAACAAAAACAAGTCATAATGGAACCCAAAAGATTAAACTAGCTATATTCATAAATATTATTTGTGATAAATTAATATTTTTAAAGTTATGAGGCGATTTCAAAAAGTGGGGCGTCTATCCGGGTTTTACCCTACATCAGCACTAGATGAAACCGACGATTTTCTAACGTGTAGGTACATGAGAATGCAAAAAATACTGTAAAAATAATGTATTGAAAAACGTAGAACTGACGCGTAAAATTTTATCTAAGTAACGATAAAATTTTACGCGTCAGTTCTACGTTTTTCAATACATTATTATTTGGTCAGGCCGGTTGGTCAACGGGGCATACACCATTATTTTTCGTGTGTAAGTAACTGTGTGCTTAGTCTAAAGCGGAGCACTCGAAAACGAACTCGAAAACTATTGATCGATTTCAGAGTAAAATAGACCTAAAATGTCTTGTATTAAGGTTTGAGTTCGCCAATACATTCAGCATTGTTCGAATGCTGAATGTATTGGCGAACTCAAACCTTAATACAAGCCATTTTAGGTCTATTTTACTCTGAAATCGATCAATAGTTTTCGAGTTCGTTTTCGAGTGCTCCGCTTTAGACTAAGCACACTGATAAGGCGTAAGATCGCTCATTCCCACTAGGTTATACAATACCTACCTGCAGTGAACCTGCAATGTGTGTATTACGACGATGTATGGACTATGGAATGTGTCATCAGCAAACTTTGCATCGCAGGACCAAGTGAAATATTTGATCAAGTTACATACTTGTTAGGTAGGTATTTAAACAAACAAACGTTGTGTGAGCGTGCGATGTCGCATGTAGTCGCATGGTTCGGGGAAAATTACAATTCTTCCAAGAGTTTGAACTAGGTATGAGGAAAATATCTAATCGAGTGGCATTTGTTAATGTATTTGTACGATTAGACACTCATCACCTAATGTTTTACATCACATCAGACATATTGGGACATTCCTAAATCCTGCCGTAATCGGGAAGGAAAAGTTCTCACTTTTGAAAGAAAACGCTTTTGGATGAAGAAAATAGAAAAATCGTCAGGAAATTTCTCTCAGTGTGGTTAACATCTTAGTTAAATAACCAGGTAACCTGGTGCCTACGTGATTAGGTACGTCCTAACTTCCAAATAACACACAATAACCAAGATGAAGTCTAGCTATACAGTTGAATTTCCTTTCTACATACAAAACTACCTACTGCTTGTCGCATTTACTCGTTCCAAGTAGGCTGCCATTGAAATGAAAACAATAAAATCAAGAACCAACTTTCCAAGGCAATTGCCGCTGTGAAATTTTCCTTTCACAAACATGTTGCAGGCAGTTAGGTACCTACTATACTGGGCTTTTCGTGTAGTCGGTGGGTACTTGGTTGGTTACATAACACGGGTTATGCAACGCGCGGGGGTAGCAGCGACCGATCAATTCCCAGCGGATGCTCGCGCGACCTTGCCCCGCTTGCTGAATGCTGACTCGTTTCATGCTACTGCGGCCAATGTCACTGCCGTAATTCAGGGCCTACATATAAAGCTTTTTGTTGGTCATCAAAGCGGAAATGACTACGTGGAAAATTGCTCGTTGACGGTAAAGCAATGAGGGACGAATGACCAAAACTGCTTCCTTGACGATCGTTTTTAGGGTTCCGTACCCAAAGGGTAAAACGGAGCCCTATTAATGTTACTCGGCTGTCTGTCTGTCTGTCTGTCTTGTCTGTCTGTCTGTCTGTCTGTCCGCCGGTCACAGGTCTCTAGCTCGCAGACGATATGAGTTACTAACCTGAAATTTTGGTATTTGGTGTAAAACGTTGACTCAAAATCAAATATTGAATTAGAAATTGAATTAAATTATTTTTCAGGGGGGCTCCCATAAATGAAAAAGGAGCCGGAAAAAAAATTTTTTTCTTACCCTAGCTTGTGGGGTATTTTATATAGGTTTTTAAAACTCACGTAGGAACTGGGATAAAAAGAAGCGAAATTTTGTTAAAATTTATTCAACGGTTAGGCCGTGAAAATGTATTCCTAACCTTGTATTGTCCTTAATATCGACAGTTTTTATTTACCTTTTAATATTTCCGGGATATAAAAGTCACCTAGATTAAGTACTTACTCCTTGTATAATCCTCTATGTACCTGTGAAAGTCCCTTCAAAATAGGGTTTGAAATATAGACAGACTAATATTTTAAACTAGCCGACCCCCGCGACTTCGTTCGCATGAATATAGGTTTTTATATAGAATCTGATCGGACCCCATAATTCTTTTTTGTACCTAAACTAAATGTATCCTAAGTTACCCCTTAACATCACCTATCTGCCATTGAAAGTTCCATCAAAATCGATCCAGCCGTTTCGGAGATTAGCTGGAACAAATAGACAGGCCGACAAACATAAATATAAACGCACGCCAGTTTAAAATAAGCCGTACGTACAAACATCCACGTCCCAAGTTATTTGAACCCAATAAATGTCTGTCATTTCTGAACTAATAAAGCTATGACCTTGAAATATTTACGGGACAATACTTAAAGTACTATCTTTCTAACAAAAAAAGAATGAGTTAAATCGAACTACGCGTTAATGAATTACAGCTAAATACATGTTTTAACTTTCTTCCCCTCTCCCAAGGGAACCGTGCTGAATTTCGGGATAAAAAGTATCCTATGTCCTACCCCGGAGTATAAACTCAAAACGTATCAAATTTCATTCGAATCCGTTCAGTAGTTTCGGCGTGATGCGCGGCCAAGATACAGACAGACAGACAGACAGAAAGACAGACAGACAGACAGACAGACAAAAATGAAACAAATTGCAGTTTTGGCTTCAGTATCGATTATAGAGTGCCCTCCAATAAAAATTTTCAAAATATCTTCAATGTACAGAATTGGATCTGTTACAGTTTTATTATATTATAGATATGTGTACATATTTGCATTATGCTATCGTTCAAATAATCCTTCAGTTATTTCGAAATCACAGACAGACATTGCAATTTTTATTTATTTATATTTAGATGTAGAAGCTCAGTAGTATATTTAGATGTAAGTAGAAGCTTTATAGCATTGCTTATTGTTTTTGGACACACTCCCAAAATCTTTCTGAAGGTTATCATCGAGGTTGGTGTTTACGACCGAGTGGCTGCCTTTATTGAATTAAAGCTAATTGACCCGAGGGCCTGTACCTACCGAGACCTACCACATAAAATCGAAAAGTGTAAACCAACCGTGGATCAGCTAGCAGCTAGTTTGGCATAGTTAGGCTTCTATCAGATCGTCATATTATAAACCAATAAATAAATCGAAAGCGTACGCGTTTTTTCATAGAAAATTCTACAAACACAAGTTATAGAATAGAATACTTAGAATAGAATAGAATAGAAAAGTTTTTTATTCAAATAAACTTTTACAAGTACTTTTGAATAGTCAACTGAATCTACCACTGGTTCGGAATGCCATTCCAACCGAGAAGTACCAGCAAGAAACTCGGCGGTTGCTCTTTTCCAAATTTACAATATCTATATAACAATTTTATGTTAAGTATATGATTGAATTGCCGTCTCGCGCATTGCTGGAACGAGTCAAATCCACGCCTTTTTATCATTTATATAATCTTCAATTTTATTCAGATAAACTTTCACAAGCGCTTACGAATCGACAAATGAATCTACCACTGGTTCGGAATGGTGCTTACAATTCTACACATGTGAAGAAGGGCAGACTAAAAGTAGCCCCATTTCCGACGGTGGCACCCGTTCACGAGCATGACGCATGATCCAGCCATTGCTTCGCTCAACCATATTCGAGGGAACGTAGTTATCCGGCGATAAACATGCATGTTTTTTGAATTGGACAAAAAACTTGGACTAACTAATTTCAATAGGTCCAGTGTTGTAAGTCCACCGAAAATCAATTTGAATTCAGTACGACTGCACCACTTCCAATAAAAAATGCACCGTTCCAACTTCTTTGCTTCCAAGCGAATTGATTATTCATCCATGACTAATCCATGAGCGGTTTATCAATTTCCAGTCGACTGGAGCTGACAAGTCCGCGACGTCACGGCTCTTGCGTTTCGCTTGCAGTTCAAGGCAATGTCAATTTTACTACGTGCGTGCTGCATGCGATGAATTAGGACAACGGTCTACGAGTGCCTACTGTTCCTCTGCGTGCTACACGGTTACCGAATTTCAAGGTTTCTAGGCCTACGATGAAATTGGGTTTTCCGTGAATTCATGTAGCACGCTAGTTTTCGGCTTGAGCTTGTAATGTAAATTGGGTTTTCAGTGAATTCATGAAGCACGCTAGTTTTCTTCAACCTGTTTGATTTATTACAGTTTCGTGGTGGATAGATCGATTTATCGTTGCTTTTATCTGGAGAACGGAGATATCAGCATGCCAGCCGGACGAGCAAATCTAAATCTTCTGTCCTTATTTGACGGGCTATTAGTTTTTTGTAGCCTAATAGCAGATCTATTCTGTCCAAATCTTCTATAGGAATTAAATTAAGTGATGGATATGAAGTAAACTCTTTGGTTTTGATTTTGATATATTACGCTTCATAAAAGTTGGAAAGGGCAATTAGGTACCAACTGCGCCGCTAATTTCACCCAAAGAAAATGAATTAGGTACATCGTCGATCTGTGTTGGGTACATAGATCGATATAGATATTTATTGATTTACCCCTCAAAATGCAAGACATGACCTTGAATTGTATGGGTTTGGCACAGACGATATTAAGACAGGCCGATGAGCAATGGCAGTGGCAAAATCGAGGTTAGCCGACTTGATGGGCCTGTCTGTGGATAATACAACTGAGTCTAGTGGTCTAGTGGAAAATTATTTACGGAACGATGATAAAAAAATCAGCCAAGTGCGAGTCGGGCCTCGCTCTTTCAGGGTTCCGTACATAATTATGAACAATATAATATTTTGGGTCTAAGAAATATTTAATTTCCGAGCTAGACATCGCAACAAACCGTGAAAGAAAAACCCAAAAAAATGTTCGTTTATTTTGGTCACAGCTTATAAACTATTTAATAAATCGTTGTTTTCAGTATTTGTTGTTTAAATAGAGCATATAGTACATAATATACTGAAATATCATATTCCCAACTAGTTTAGTTTTTGAGATAGCCCCCGTCACAAAAATGGTCTAAAACTGACAACTTTGATGGCCTCCCATTCCCTTATTTTTTGAGATAAAAATTAAAAAAATATATATTTGTACTCTACTTAATGAGCTCTAAACAATGATACCCCACAAACTAGGGTAAAGAAAAAATTTTTTTTTCCGGCTCCTTTTTCATGTATGGGAGCCCCCCTGAAAAATAATTTAATTCAATTTCTAATTCAATATTTGATTTTGGGTTAACGTTTTACACTAAATACCAAAATTTCAGGTTTGTAACTCATTTCGTCTGCGAGCTAGAGACCTGTGACCGGCGGACAGACGGACAGACAGCCGAGTGACATTAATAGGGCTCCGTTTTTTACCCTTCGGGTACGGAACCCTAAAAACACCAACAAACCGAACTGATTTGTGTTTTCCATTTGTTAAATTCACATTTCTTGGTAGCCCTAGCCGCCGTTACATAACGTAACTGCCTATGTTATGTATTTATAATTTTTGTTCGTAGATACTATTTTTATGAATTTGAATTTCTAATTTTACCAACTGTCAGCTAAATTCACTAGAAAATTTGGGTAGGTATTATGGGAGGTTTAAATTATTTAAGAACCGGCTCTACTAACCCTCTACGCTGGTGGCTATAGACGGCTTGGTATTGAAGCAATTTATTTATCGCCGTTTTGGAAATTATTGTTACACAAGTGTAAATTGAAAATTTAAAAAACCCCCGACATTCGCCATTTTGTGGCGCGGCCATCTTGGATTTGTAATAGTGCTATTCTACTAGTCAAGCCCTTTCATTTGATACCCATATTAAGGGAGTTGTGAAAAAATATGTAATCCGCCATTTTGTAGCGGCGGCCATCTTGGACCGATTTTCATGAAACATAGCTAACAACACTCTCGACTAACTCACCTTTCAAACAAAAAAAACCGCATTCAAATCGGTCCACCCGTTTGAGCGCCACAGGGGAACAGACAGACACACACACACACACACACACACACAGACACGTCAAACTTATAACACCCCGTCGTTTTTGCGTCGGGGGTTAAAAATTGAGATTGAAGGTACTTTGTACTTATGTGAATTGAGTAAAATTGTATTGGAAAATGTCTTAGTTCTCAATATCTTCGGTGTTGCGGTTTGAATCTGCTGTATTGTCTGTATTGGCTGTGTTGTCTTAAGTAAGACTTTGAAAATAATTCAGTGTACCTACATACGAGTATGTACCAACCGTGAAAACAGTATTAGACGGAAATTACCGACCTCCTAAAGGTTTGTTAGCTCGAAGAACCGATAGACACTGGGGTCCCAAGGAGCACTAATCGCAACCTCGCACCGGTAAACGTAGCGTTGGAAGACCACCCACTGAGTGGACATACGATCTCAAGCGTAGCTGGCTTCCACTGGTTACAAGCGGCACAAGATCCTGTCGCGATCTTTGAATAAGACCATATCCACCTATTATGTGTATCAGTTGAAAAGTTTGTGAATTAATGTTTTCACTTTCAACAACTATGCAGCTAATCAGACATGAATAACTAATGTTTTGGCTTGATACCTACTCGTACATCAGTGTTGTAACTAGGTACGTACTCGAATACCACACAATCTGAGTTGCTGCCAGATTGATACGTGCTGACGAGTGATACGTGTAGTGCTGATACTTTGTACTTTTCCTAAGTAAGTAAATAAAAATCATTCATGTTGCTACCGACTGCCTTATCCATATTATATATATAAAGCTACTTGAAGTCAGGTACTGATCACCTCTCCTGAACAATTTTGTATGGGACTTTTTCACCATAATTTTCATGTGTGTAAAATT
The DNA here is from genome assembly GCA_920104075.1 of Melanargia galathea. Lineage (NCBI taxonomy): Eukaryota > Metazoa > Arthropoda > Insecta > Lepidoptera > Nymphalidae > Melanargia > Melanargia galathea. Next base: position 3,539,532 of record OV049859.1, on the reverse strand, counting down.
CAAAAATATAAGGTCTACAAAATTATAGAGAGAGCTGAACGTGGAAAACTGACTAGGGTGCCCTAAGGGATCTCGAAAACTATCAGTCGGAAAGGTACCGTCCCGAAACAAAAAATGTTCAAAACCTTGGGCCATTGGGTGAACCGGTGAAAAAAATATGGCCACCAAACAAAAAAAAATTTCGTCTCCATACAAAAATTTTGCAAATTTTCAAGAGGCTCTCCAGAACAATTTTGTATGGAACTTTTTTCGCCTCACTATTTATATGCGTAGAACTTATGGGTCTTCCTTCAGGAAAAATATGAAACGTCATGAATGTGGAAAATTTACCAGAGTACCCCAAAGGCTCTCAAAAACTATCAGTCGTAGAGACATGGTCCTGAAACTGAAAATGTTCAAAACCTTAGGCCCTTTGGTGAGCCAGTAAAAAAAAGATAGGCACCGAACAAAAAAATTTTTCGCGTCCATACAAATTTTTTTTTTAATTTTCAAGAGGCTCTCCAGAACATTTTTGTATAGAATTTTTTTTACTTCACTAAGCGCATACATAGAGCTCATGAATGTGCTTTCAGGAAAAATACTAAACGTTATGAATGTGGAATATTTACCAGAGAACCTCATGGGTCCTCCAAAACTACCAGTCATACAGACATGGTCCCAAACAAATGTTATTAAAGACCTTGGGCCATTGAGTGAACCGGTAAAAAAAAGATGGCCGCCGAACAAAAAAAAATTTTCTCCATACAAATTTTTGGGTTCTTTTCAAGAGGCTCTCCAGAACAATTTTGTATGGAACTTTTTCCTTTCACTATTTATGTGCGTAGAACTTATGGGTCTTCCTTCAGGAAAATTATGAAACGTCATGAATGTGGAAAATTTACCAGAGTACCTCATGGGTCCTCCAAAACTACCAATCATACAGACATCGTCCCAAACAAATGTTATTAGAGACCTTGGGCCATTGGGTAAACCGGTAAAAAAAAGATGGCCGCCGAACAAAAAAAAATTTTCTCCATACAAATTTTTTGGGTTCTTTTCAAGAGGCTCTCTTAGACATTTTTGTATGAAAAATTTTCCCCCTACTGCACTTATAAATAGAACTTAAAGATTTTTTTCACAAAAATCACAAAACGTAGTGAATGTGGAAAAATTACCAGAGTATCCTAACGGCCCTCAAAAACTATCAATCATAGAGGCATGGTCCTGAAACTAAAAATGTTCAAAACCTTAGGCCCTTTGGTGAGCCAGTAAAAAAAAGATAGTTACGGAACAAAAAAATTCGTGTCCATACAAAATTTCTTTTTAATTTTCAAGTGGCTCTCCAGAACATTTTTGTATAGATCCTTTTTTTCCACTAAACGCATGCATAGAACTGATTAGTGTCCTTTCAGAAAAGATACGAAACGTGATACCAATATTTCTTTCTATCTTTCAAGAGACTCTAGAATATTCTGGTATTTGGTATGGCCTCCCATTTCTTTATTTTACGAATATTGAAGAGACTACAAGGCACGCGAGCTGCTTGCAGCTCGCGCACCGAGCGCAACACTAGTCTTATATACGCTTATCCATATTAAGTATCTAAATTAGATATGGCTTCCATCTAGTCAAATTGTAATTTTAAAAATTCAAATAGTAAAAACTAAAAATTATTTCATCCGCGCAGAAATAGCGTCCTTTGTATTTTCCTAAACTTGAGCGTTTATTCCAGTATCCAAATTCTTTAAATTAATTTATTGCTTAAATATCCTATATACTTACATTTATAAAAATAAATGTTTGACTGTCTGTTTGTTTTCTATACGTTCATGCATCGTTTATCCTATTGAGCTAAAACTTCAGATAGCTTTTATCCAAGAGATGGTAACAGTCTTTTCTATTCAAAAGAGTTCGCCCGGGAACACAGTCACGGGAATCAATTAATTAGAAATATTAAACTGTTCAATTGTATCTTTCTGAGAATGAACAAAAAACTGGAACTTCTTAATTTCGGAGACATCAAGTAAAATCAGAAGTATCGACTGCTGAAACTATTCGTCCAAAGAAAGATCTAAATTAAATCTAAACATCAGATGATCTCTTCAAATCGGTTGAGCACTAGATCCTCACTCCTAGTGGCTGAATCAAGAATCTAGATTGCTTTAATGATTACCAAGCTCCGCAGAAAACATATAATTAAGAAAAGTAGATAATTTTCCTTTTCAACGGAGTTATCGTAAGTAAGTATGTAAAATAAAACTCAAAATGTGGAATGCTAGATTTATTCAGATCGATTTTTATTAGTTCAATTTAAATAAACTTAACACCCAGTTTCTCTAAGATGCTATTAATGAGTATGAAAATAAACATTTTCCGAAGTTTACCCTCATTAATTTATCTGATCTCTAACTCCGGAGCCTCATTACGTTAGTTTATTTTGTTGCAAAGTATTAACTACAATCCATCTTAATAACATTTTATTCACGTAAGATTTTTAAATATTTTCTTCTATGTTCGGTGGTATACTTGCTATAGCTGTACATTTAGCCATCTGGAGAGTACGTATGACATAATATGTATAATACAATATACATTGTACCTCCATTTATTTTGTCGTCTTTGTCAGTTCGTAAACAAAGTCCGCTCGACCATCTCTATTTGTACGCTTAACGATAATAGAATAATTAATCAAAATAAATATTTTGGCATTGGCACTAAGTGTATAGATTCATGTGCCAGGTGGTAATTAAATGAATAGGTAAATATATCAAATACGGCGCTTTAAAAGTAGGTACCCACTACCTATGTAGTATGTCCATAATAATAATTATAATTGATATGTCTGATGGTGTTTGTAATAACGATCCTAGTTTTCATGTCTGTAGCTCCGTCCCACTGAACAATGGGCTGACTGTAAATCTTGTAGCTGACAGAACTGACGGTTATAATAGTCAAGGTTACTTTTTCTATTCTATACTATTCTACATAATCTAAATAAGACAATAGGTCTTTTAACTAAACTGAGAGAATAGAACTTTTGTAAGATTAAGAAAATCGGCTTTAAACGTAGAATGTAGGCATCAAGTTTATACGACAAAAGAAACGGCTTCATCAATCTACCTACGTTTTTGATTTTGAGTTTGAAAATTGTGAACTTTCGAGTCTTAACTTTGGCACATGGAAATGTTTTAAGACGTTCTAAACATTCACACCGGGTATGGCTCAATATGTGGCTCATGATAACAACATTGGAAACTGATAATATTGTTTACAGATAAATAATAATGGAAAATTTTTATTTAAAATCTTTCGATATCTACAAAATATTCTTGTTTTTATCTTCCACTCACCTGATGCCGCACAAAGTGGTCAGCGCGAATGTAACATAGAAAACCCCTAAGATAAAATAAACACGGCAAAAGCACCTGGAAAATTTTCTTAGCGATAAAACCATTTTGGAAATTTCTCGAAGCTATCGGCAAAGGTATCGTTTCCAAACGCCGCGTGCGATAATATGTTAACTGATAACATATTATCACTGATAACTTGATAACTTCACTTATTTCACATTACGATAGCTAATCCGATATGAATTATGTCAAAGCTTGCTCAACAACGGTTTGCTTACAATCTATTATAATGAATGATTTGTGATTTAGCAGGTTCTACCTCTGATACCTATAATTTTTCGCCCGTGAATATTTCCGCTATTTGCCTCTTTTAACCTCTATGCTACGCTACGGATTTAGTAGGCAAATGATGTGATTAAAAATAAATAAACTAGATGCTGATGGAAATGAGAGATGTGAAGAAGATGAGAGAGATTAAGAAGAGAATATCACTTCTTGTAATACTATAAAAATTCATTTTATTTAAGTATTTACAAGAGCCAGAGAGGAAAAGGTATGATGTCAAGTATAAGTACGTAAAAGTTGAGACCAACCTCAATCAAAGAAGGCAAGTAGAAGCAATGATTATTTGGACTCTGTTCTGAGTTGAACAAAAACTAATAACTCGAACAATTATTATCAGTTCGATTCATGTCAGACGGTCATACTTTGCTTTTTTATTGATATCCAATACTATCTTATGTAGGTATCACTTGGTGAAATTCTTGGTATTCAAGTGAGTTTGTGTTCCCGAAAATATAAAAGCGGAAATTTCATTTTGCAGCATCATTTAGATGTGAATCATTAATGCATTGAGAGTTTCCTTGTAAACAGGTAAATAGCAGTCAACTTGATCGGCCTAAAATGATACGAATGCATGATGCAATGCTGTTGCAAATAAAGTTACCTACGAGTTTTTCCTAATGATTCACTTCATACCGGCCGCGGCTTAGCGCTATCGGCTTATCTTTTGACCGATAGTCGTTGCTAGAATCAAGTTGCTTAAGTACACATTGCATTGCGAAGCATCTGGTTGAAAATTCTCCTTGTGTTATTCTTTGATTTTTATTTTTTTGCTAATAATTTGTTCCAGGGCTGCCGGACCATATCTGTATCTTTTTTTCTCTTTAGAACCGCACTACAGCTTAGTAAATACTTGTATAATGAAATGGCTAAATAGTCCTACAAATTTAGTGGAACGATTTCCCAACCAAGCGAATAGAAATGTTAACACTTGCGCACTCGAGTAGCTACCTCCATCGAGAATTTTCATAGATAAAAAACTTGGTCGTATCGTAGAAACGAACCTACTCGCGATAATTTTGCTTGTTATTAATCACTAAATTTCCAGGGCTACCTGACTAATAGACAAGAATGCGTTTTGTATCTTGCATACATTCGTATATCGAAGGATAAAGAACTAATAATAGGTAAGTATAGTATAAGAATACTTACTTGATTCTTCGAATAGTTTTTCGAAGAATCAAGTAAAGGGATGAAGTTGCAAACGAAAACATTGAACATTTATCCATGCAATAAATAAACAGATTGTGCTTCTGGAATAGAAAAATAGTCTGCTGCATTGTAGACAAGATGATTGTGCTGTGTGGTATATTATGGCCTCTAGATCCTAGTATACCGACGGTAACTGGATCTGTGGGGTTAGTACGAGAATTTCGACAACGTTAACAGATTGCGAGTATCTTTTGTAACGGGAAAGTAAATATCTTAATTTCTTTGTTTTATCCACAGCCAGCGCCTCAAGTGGAAATTTGCGATCTAAAGAAAGGTAGGTCTGAATGCATGATTAATTTTAGGAGCCCAGTAACGACCATCCTTTGCGTCCGCGTCGTCCGTTGGAAGAGTACATCCGAATATTTGCGCAGCTTATGTTAGTTTGCGCAGATAACGGTTCTTATGAGCAGGCAGGGTCTACGGCATCGCATCATCGAACTCGCGAGCTCCTGCGATCGCCATGACCATGCTGACACGCAAGCGACTATGGCAACGATGAAATCGACGCGAGACCCACCGATTCTAAAAACAAAATTGCGCCTGGCAAATCGCAGTGGGGAGAACAGGGACATGATAGCAATCGACCAGGAGACCCCGAGCCGAGAAACCAGACTTTAGCCGCTGATAAACTGGCTTAAAACTAATCACCTTGGAAGCGTTAATCTCAATTCCGTTCCCGGGTAGGAAGGTCATGTCTCGAGACCCGTACGCATAGCCAGAGTTTACCCCATCGTCGAACGCATGACTTTCAAACTAGGACTTCAGGAAAAGTCAACTATACTCCGACGTCCTCGTGTTTCGAAGCTTGAAAACTATCAACGTTGGCGAGCTGTACGAACTCGTACTAAGTCACGGCGACCGGCGCGGCGGACACAGCGTTCCTTTATTATGATTATCTAATCATAATAAAGGAACGCTGTGTCCGCCGCGCCGGTCGCCGGAGGAGGGGCCGACAATTTGCAGCTACACGGATTGAGCATCCGGTCGCGCCCGCGGCTCATTCATACCCACCAACCCACGGCCACCAACCCAACCTACGCGCTTGTTCAGGCCAATTTGCAAACTATCCGCAGTAAATACGATGTATTGCGATTGTCAAGAGTGCTACGCAGTAGGAATTTTGAATTAAGAAACTGACAACTCAATCTCTCTTGTTCAATCAGATTTGCAAATGCAATCTGTAATCTTTATTTTAATATGTAAATAAAGTAATCCAGACGGAAGAAGTTGGACGACCATCGGCGACCATAAACGATCATGAGTCGTGACCTTGCAGTCTGATCAACAATCACATTATGTGGCCGATGAATCTGATTGATAAACAGAGATCTATCGGCAGGCTAAACTGCGCTGGATAGACGGAATAATCGAGATGTTACAAAAGCCACCGGATTAAAAAGCTGGAGGACTTAACAAATCTTGTTATCTTTAACCTTTCTGTCTTTAAAAATTTGCACCGTTTTGTGCAATTATTATGCATGTGGTCTCAGTAGGTCAAATACCCAATGGTACTACACAATTTATTGAGTTGTATTCTATGTTACAGGTACTTAGTTTTGAATGTCCGAGAAGTGGACTTCCATGCTACGAACGCCACCGTAAACTTTGTCTAATCCAATTTGCAAACTATCTACCTATATCTACATAATCTGTTTAGTAATAGCATGTAACATAATCCAGCCTGGATTATCCAGCAAAGTGTAAAGCAATATTGGAGTAGTAGGTATAGGTCAGCGGTGATACTTGCCCTGACATTTCAAATCAAACATAACTTCCTCTTCATTCATTGTTTTGTTTTAATTATAGTTACGTACCCACTGAGAATCCCATTGCGGTTTTCCGTCCATACCTATTTGCTTTCTGTAAAATTTAGGATTTATCTATTCAGGGACTTCCCGTGGACACGACGCGACGTGATTCTTGCTGCGTCGTTATCAAAATTATCCTCGTTTCAAAATTTAAGTAAGGTAGGTAGTTGCCTGAGAGTTCTCCATAACGTTCTCAAAGGTGTGTCAAGTCTGCCAATCCGCTTGGCCAGCGTGGTAGACTATGGCCAAACCCCTTCTCACTCTGAGAGGAGACCCGTGCTCTGTAGTGAGCCGGTAATGGGTTGATCATGATGATGATGATGATGAGGTAGTTGAAGTGGGTATAAAAAATGTGGCTTGGCACAGAACCCATTACTGGCCCACTACAGCGCACAGGTCTCCCTTCAGAGTGAGAAGAGCTTAGGCCGTAGTCCACCACGCTGGCCAAGTGCGGAATGGTAGACTTCACACACCTTTGAAAACATTATGGAGAACTCTCAGGCGTGCAGGTTTCACGATGTTTTCCTTCACCTTTAAAGCGAGTGATATTTAATTGTTTAAATATCACGCACATAACTTCGAAAAGTTGAGGTGAAATTCAATTTACACAGGTAAAGGCCGATTTGCACATATCAGTGAACCATCAGTGCCGGCGCAGTTCCGGCACAGTGAAAAATATTCTTTCATACATTTTCTATGAATTCACACTGAAACACTGCGTCGTCACTCGTCACTGATACGGATGTGACTTCTCTATATGAAGAGAATGTATGAAAGAATATTTTTCACGGTGCTGGAATTGTGCCGGCGTTGATGCTCCACTGATATTATGTACGAATCGGGCGTAAAAAAAATACTAATTTTCTCATAGGAATTTGTTTCTTAATTGTTACTTTGATACTGAGCTGAATTCGTCGCGTCGGGTCGCGAGCGCGCCGCGCCGGCCACGATGCACCGCTGCACGCTGCACGCTGCAGGTCACCCACCCCGCTGACTCACATTGCACTTCCTATGCCGCCGAACATGGAACGGGTTTACTTGCGGTGCTCATATGCGCGCAATTGCGAATACTTTGCACGTACGTGTACTTATTGTTTTGCGTTAAGTACTTATGTACTTCGTACTTATTGATTGTTCTGACTTGTTGGGCTAGACTTGACGGGTAGCATTTTCAAGGGTTTGGTTCGCGCCCGGGTTGGGCCAAAAAGTTTGCTAGTTATTGGATTATTCTGTCGAGAAAGGAGAATGTCCACCCCTGACCCAAACATTTACACAAAATGTAATTTATTAAAAATTATCTTACGAATATATGACAATTTGAAAATTAATAATTATTAATGCTACACTTCACGATAAAAAAATGTAATAAAAAAGGAACTAAACCGTCTTTTCAACTTCCCGTTTAATTCTGACGGCCATTTGCATTACATTCTACGCATAGGTACATGCCCAAATAAAAAGAGGTTTGTTATTTTAAAAAAAATAATTTCATTTAAAATAGAACGGATATTAATTATTTAAATACATTATTTTATTTGTTATTTGTTGTAAATCGTACAATATATGCTTAAAGTAAATAAGTAATAAGTAATTAATATATATTTTTTTTATAATATTGTTTTAACTTCGTCGCGTTTTGTGCAATGGAATATAATATAACTACAACCTTTTTGATTTTGTGTAACGAAACTTATTTCAAGATGTCAATGTGACATGTCATTGTTTTAGTTGTGTGTGACGCTAGTGACGTCTACTCTGTTTACATTTTGAATGTTTATTGTAGCACAGCGGAGACCAATATTAATTTGGTTTATTGTTTTTGTATTGGATATCATTGGACAGGTATGTTAAGTATAGTGCGCGCCAAACAAATAGTTCAAATCGGCAGGAAAGATACACGGCTTTCCTTACTACTTTAACAATTATAAACTACACATAACCTAGAATCATTTTCAAACTTAAACTTAGATTTATTTAAAACTACAAGTCCTAGAGGTATTAAAATGGTGTGTTTGGTTATCAGGAATAAACCTGCAATAAATGCTGCATACAACATGCTTGTAAACGACTGGGTTACACGCCCATAGATTTTTGGGCATTCTCCTTTCAGCGCCGGCGGAATTGTTGGTTGGTGAGGTTTCACCTTCGTGTCTCGGAGAGCACGATACGCCGTCGGTCCCGGTTATTATAACTATCATGTGACAATATTAAAGTCGTTAACGCCCGCTCAACCCGCATTGGGGCAGCGTGGCGGATCTAAACTCTAAAATCCCTCTCTCCTCTGAGAGAGAAAACATTGATGCATTAAGAATGCCATAAATTCAGCCAATTATCATTGCACCAATGATTGATACAACTCTAGACAATCAACGTACAGAACAGTTCACTACTACCTAATAAAGATTTTTGAGTTTAACTTGTACTAATGTAGGACCGTGACAGGACAGTATTAATTTATGACCATCGATCTTTTTGACGTGACAACGTCTTAAAAATCGATGAACGCCAGCTACACGCACGGAAAAGCATGACTCATCTCTCACGTACCGTGCATAATTTAGTTTGCAAGTGGCGTATCTACCCTAACCTACCTAAGTAACTGTTATCCAGATTATTTAGTAAATAAGTATCACGAGATTATCTATACTAATATTGTAAAGCGGAAGAGTTTGTTTATTTGAACGCGCTAATCTCAGGAACTACTGGACCGATTTCAAAAATTCTTTCACCGTTGGATATGTACGTGATCTCTGAGTGTTATAGGCTATATTATATTATGTACCACGGGCGAAGCCGGGGCGGACCGCTAGTAGTAATATAAAGTAGATAAGTTATAGTAATATTTATTGTAAAACCTTGTATGTAACTTACAATAATGCTGCATTTAAAGTAGAAAATCTAAGCCCTAGCATATTTATAAAACGCAAGACATGAATCTCAGCCTGAGTGCAGTTGAAACCACTAGAACTCCGAGAGGCGGCGCGCACGTGGCGTGGAGATGAAAGCACTTGGAGACATTGCAGGCTGTAGCTTTCTGAGTTACTATCTTGCTTTACTTTACTAACAATTGTAGGTGCCAACTAAGCTTTTTCATATCGCTTTTTATCTTGTACAATTTGGGGGTTTTTAATTCGGTGCATTTTTTTTTGTATCTTTGTAGTTAGGTATGAGTAGATCACCAATTTCTTGAGCGATTTTTGGTTCGATTTGCAGAGGTTAGAAGCATTACTGCGCGGAATTTTATTAAGTACCTACATACCTACATACCTACCTACCTACGTGTACATACGTACAAGGAATACCTCCAAGCCTATTTGGTCATGTTCTAGCCAGATAAACCTATGCGGTAGGTACAACGTACAACAAGCGATTTTGCGCCGGCATTTTGAAAAATATTTTTGTGCGTCCCTCACAGAACAATTTAAAAGGTGTCCCCCCCACACTCAGTGGAACCCAAAATAGTACGCGGGTAGATCAGAGAATTAGTCCCAGATTTGTTCTACCGATTTTTTTCCGTGGAAAATGTAAAGCTGTATTTTTTCCGCCCTCCCGCTTTGTTGCTTGCTTTTTCTGAATGTGTAATAACTAAACAGATACAAAAAAAGCAAGCACCCAAGCAAGCAAGCATTACTGCATTATTACGCCACTGAAAAATTACATTATTACGATGAAAAAATATTTTTGTGCGTCCCTCACAGAACAATTTCAAAGGTGTCCCCACAGGCCCAAAGTCAGCGGAACCCAAAATCGTAAGAGATATTAATAACTAGTTAATAACCGATGCAGAAAAACAAAAACCCCAAGCAAGCAATACGCATGCATTACCACAATGCATTATTACGAGTTTACCAATGAGGACTATACGCTAACAGCCCGAGATATTATAAGTTAATCCAAGTAATGTTGGTAATATTATCACAGCGCAAAGTGATTTGGTTTCGACCACGAGTTTCTATTTACTTCGCTAGACTAGTTGTTCGTACAGGGTTCACTTTCAAGAGAAAGTCAAGCACCTTTCACAATAACTTTACAGGTTTTTACTCTCAATAGAAAATGCGATTGTAGGCAAAGAGTAGGTAGACTTATCATGCTACTTCGCAACTTCGCAATTAAGCGACTATCCTTTCTTTAATATTAGGTATATAATAGCTCGTGCTGATTCATTGACTGGGGCCTGTCACACTATCAATACCGTATCACGATCCACGGATCGCGGATTTCAAGACCATCCGGAAATCCATCAGTATTGACGCAAAAAAGCGGCCAAACCATCAATAATTGGATCGCGTATCGCGGATCGCGTGTAGCTTATTCACCGCGGGTAACACCACGGGACGGAACTACAGTCCATTAAATATAGCTTGATACCTGTGACGTTTGTCATAATGACATTTAATGTAATGACAGCTACAATAACTGTCATTACATACATTAAATGTCATTATGACAAACGTCACAGGTATCAAGCTATATTTAATGGACTATAGTTATCAATACTTGAAAAATACCTAATCTAACCTACTTTGAAATAATCTTTGACTTTGGTTTTTGGAGTTTACCTACACAGAAAATGTGTGTCTCTAATTTTCTTTCAGGGCTTCAAATATACCAAATATTTACTTAGTGAAGAAAAGTGAAAGAATTAAAAAAAACACTCATTATTCGTATCATGTACGACTTACAAAAACTATAGAGTATGAAGCTTCTGCAGTAGATAGGTACTCGTATTTCAAACTAGTGTTGCGCTCGGTGCGCGAGCTGCAAGCAGCTCGCGGGCCTTTTAGTCTCTTCAGTATTCATAAAATAAAAAAATTCCAGAATATTCTGGAGAGTCTCTTGAAAGATAGAAAGAAATATTGGTATCACGTTTCGTATCTTTTCTGAAAGGACACTAATGAGTTCTATGCATGCGTTTAGTGGAAAAAAAAGATCTATACAAAAATGTTCTGGAGAGCCACTTGAAAATTAAAAAGAAATTTTGTATGGACACGAATTTTTTTTTGTTCCGTAGCTATCTTTTTTTATTGGCTCACCAAAGGGCCTAAGGTCTTGAACATTTTTAGTTTCAGGACCATGCCTCTATGATTGATAGTTTTTTGAGGGCCGTTAGGGTACTCTGGTAATTTTTCCACATTCACTACGTTTTGTATTTTTTGTGAAAAAATCTTAAAGTTCTATTTATACGTGTAGTGGGGGGAAAAATGTCCAAGAGAGCCTCTTGAAAAGAACACAAAAAATTTGTATGGAAATGATTTTTTTTGTTCGGCGGCCATTTTTTTTTTAACGGTCCACCAAATTTTCCAAGGTCTTTGACAACATTTGTTTGGGACCATGCCTGTAAGACTGGTAGTTTTAGAGGACCCATGAGGTACTCTAGAAAATTTTTCACATTCTTAACGTATCGTATTTTTCCTGAAAGGACACTCATGAGTTCTATATATGCGCTTGGTGGGGGGAAAAAAGTTCAATACAAAAATGTTCTGGAGAGCCTCATGAAATTTAAAAAAAAAATTGTATGGACACGAAATTTTTTTTTTGTTTGGTACCTATCTTTTTTTTACTGGCTCACCAAAGGGCCCAAGATCTTGAACATTTTCAGTTTCAGAACCATGCCTCTATGATTGATAGTTTTTGAGAGCCGTTGGGGTACTCTGGTAAATTTTCCACGTTCATGACGTTTTATAATTTCTTTGAAGAAAAACTCAAAAGTTCTACGCATATAAATAGTGATAAGAAAAAAGTTCCATACAAAAATGTTCAGGAGAGCCTTTTGAAAATTCAAAAAAAAATTTTTGTTGAGCGGCCATCTTTTTTTTGCCGGTTCACCAAATTGCCCAAGGTCTTTAACAACATTTGTTTGAGACCATTCCTGTATAACTGGTAGTTTTAGAGGACCCATGAGGTACCCTGGTAATTTTTCCACATTCACTACGTTTTGTATTTTTTGTGAAAAAAACCTTCAAGTTTTATGTATACGTGTAGTGGGGGGAAAAATTTTCATACAAAAATGTCCAGGAGAGCCTCTTGAAAAGAACCCAAAAAATTTGTATGGAGAAAAAATTTTTTTGTTCGGCGGCCATCTTTTTTTTACCGGTTCACCCAATGGCCCAAGGTCCTTAATAACATTTGTTTGGGACCATGTCTGTATGACTGGTAGTTTTAGAGGACCCATGAGGTACCCTGATAAATTTTCCACATTCATGAAGTTTCATAATTTTCCTGAAGGAAGACCCATAAGTTCTACGTATATAAATAGTAAGAGGAAAAAGTTCTATACAAAAATGTTCTGGAGAGCCTTTTGAAAATTTAAAAAAAAAATTGTATGGACACGAAATTTTTTTTTGTTTGGTACCTATCTTTTTTTTACTGGCTCACCAAAGGGCCCAAGGTCTTGAACATTTTCACTATCAGAACCATGCCTGTATGATTGATAGTTTTTGAGAGCCGTTGGGGTAATCTGGTAAATTTTCCACGTTCATGACGTTTCATAATTTTCCTGAAGGAAGACCCATAAGTTCTACGCACATAAATAGTGAGGGGAAAAATGTTCCATACAAAATTGTTCTGGAGAGCCTCTTGAAAATTAAGAAATTTTTGTATGGAGACGAAAATTTTTTTTGTTTGGTGGCCATATTTTTTTCACCGGTTCACCCAATTGCCCAAGATGTTGAACATTTTTTGTTTGGAGATAGTACCTCTCCGACTGATAGTTTTCGAGATCCCTTAGGGTACTCTAGTCAGTTTTCCACGTCCAGCTCTCTCTATAATTTTGTAGACCTAAATTTTTTGAATTCTACACACACGGAAAGTATGGTGAAAAAGTCCCATACAAAATTGTTCAGGAGAGGTGATCAATACGTAACTTCAAGTAGCTTTATATATATAATACTTGGCAAAGATACAAATAAATACTGGTGGTCAGCTGATCTACTCTAAACAATCACAAGCTCTTAGACTACATATTTTTCCTAGCAATTTTAAAATATATAATATAAGTACATAGTAATAGTAATTTCTAAAGTAGGTTATTCATTTCCAAAAGCAATATAAAAGTAACAATAACTGAATGGAAAACGTTCATATTCTTTTCACATTCGTCACGGGCGACACTCAATTTACGCCTTTCGTTCGGAAATTGGATAGACTTTATTTAAAAATAGAAATTGGGATCGATAAAAAATTGGAGCACGTGCCAATAGATGTGCTCGTGCAAGCTTGTGTTTTTATTTTAAAAAGCAGCAAATAAATGACCCGTTGTCGCTGGGCAATGGTTTTCCAATGACGTCGGAACTTTGTATCCCATTTTTAACCCCCGACGCAAAACGACGGGGTGTTATAAGTTTGACGTGTCTGCGCGTGTGTGTGTGTGTGTGTGTGTGTGTGTGTGTGTGTGTGTGTGTGTGTGTCTGTCTGTCTGTCTGTCTCTTCCTCCGTAGCGCTCAAACGGGTGAACCGATTTGAATGCGGTTTTTTTTGTTTGAAAGGTGAATTTGTCGAGAGTGTTGTTAGCTATGTTTGATGAAAATCGGTCCAAGATGGCCGCTGCTACAAGATGGCGGATTACATATTTTATCACAACTCCCTTAATATGGGTATCAAATGAAAGGGCTTGACTAGTAGAAAGCACTATGCAAATTCAAGATGGTCGCCACCACAAAATGGCGAATGTCGGGGTTTTTTTTTAATTTCAAATTTATACTTGTTTGTAAGTATGTGTTCTTACCTAAGTAACTTCATTTGTTACGTTCGTAGGTATGTAAGTACTCGTAGATCGACGGTAGAGTAATTTTTATTTTTTTATTCAACTACAAGTTAGCCCTTGACTGCAATTTCACCTGATGGTAAGTGATGATGCCGTCTAAGATGGAAGCGGGCTAACTTGGAAGAGGTATGCATACCCCTGATCGGTTTCTGCACGGCATCGTACCGGAACGCTAAATCGTTTGGCGGCACGGCTTTGCCGAAGCCTCCCACCAGACCAGACCAGAGACAATTTAGAAATTATAAAATCCCAAATTGCCTCTGCCGGGAATCGAACCCGAGACCTTATCAATTTAAGTAAGTCTTATCGATATGGCTTATCCGGAAGAGTGATGATAAACCGCAGCTAAATCTTCATACGAGCTTTTGGTTCCATTATACTGGCCAGTCTGGAACCCCTAATTTAATTTTGGTCCTTCAAACCGGATAATTTTTATGCATAATATACAAGTTAGCCCTTGCAGTCTGAGATGAAAATGGAATAATCTAAAAAGAATATGGCAGCTTAATTTAATCAATATATTCTGTAAGTACCCACTCGGTTTTTACCTTCGCGAAATCGCGTTATTACTTACCGAAAAAAGAAGTCTTACCGAAAATAGCATAATTTCTAATTACCTCCGCGTATAAATATACTTAGCTAAAGTAAATTAAGATATACCTAAGAACATACCTAAATTCCTACTTAGTGGGCGATAGAGATAATCTAATTTGTTTTTTAGCACTAAGTAGGTAAGTACATCACAACCTGACGACGTCAACAGGATATTTAACTTAAAAGAGGCTTCCTTTTCTAAACGGATTTAGAGCTTACAATAAATTTTCACTTACCTTAGGTATACAATTTGCGGCTTCACCTGTCTTCATTAGGCGACTGGTGCCAACTAAATAGCTGTTGTTTCCTACATTTTAATCCCATAACAAGATTATGCTCAAAAACTAAAATTCAATTATTTTATATATAAGTACAATAGTACATTGTGATACAAGGGTGGAATGTTGGTTATTGCAAACGAGCTGTCATTAACAAGCCCGAACCGAAGGTGAGGGTTTTTAATGTCACGAGTTTGCAATAACCGATACACCCGTGTATCACACGACGTTTTTCAATACAGTTGTGGGAAATAGTAAAAAAACAAATCGAAGAATCAAATGTTTATTTCAACATACATACCTACGTACGTACCTATCTTTGTCGGAATCTTGGGGGCAAAATTCCATCTTGCGTAATTTTTGCCCCAGATAAAATATCAGGTGGAGTTAATTCCATAATATCACTTGTACTGGAACTCATATTTACAAAAAATAATCAATTTATCACACAAAAAATGAAAACTTTCAGAAAATGGCGCGTTTTAGCAACTGGACATTTTAAAACGAAACTAGGCAACGGTCTACGCGTATACAGCCTATTCGATTTTTGAGATATGTTAATGTGAAAATAATTAAATTAAAAATGGTAATTAAATATATAATTAATTATAATAAACAAACATTTAAAAGAATTTTGAGAATTCAGTGCTAAGACGTACGCATTTATTAATTTTTTCTCGTATAAAATCTATCCGATTTTATTCTATGTATGAAAACTCCTTGCTACTAAACTTTTTAAATTGACTTATAAATTTAAAAATAAACTGCAAAACAAAATGATCGAGCTCGTAAAACAAAAGTCACGACCGCGTAAAACAAAACATGCCTGTGCAAAAGATTTAATTTTCGAATCATAACTATAGCCTCTGAAAGTACGGCATGTTAAACAACTGTATTGAAAATAATATATTCTTACTAGTAAACCTGGCAAACGTAGTCCTGCTCGGTGACATACCGACATCAGCGCCACCTACCAGGTCCAATTGTGTTTTCAAACCATCCAGGATCCCATACACACAAAATTTCATCCAAATCGGTCCAGCCGTTTAGGAGTTAGGTGACAAACACACGTACATAAGAATTAGATAATGTACTTCTCTTGTACTCTTAAATAAAGTAGGATTAAATGGAACGTGAAGGCTTTTGAATATTTTTCTGTACTCCCCTTGTTGAAGATTTTTTTCAACCTTTTCAGCTTCAGTTTTCGCTTGACCTATCTCAAAATATCGTCAATCATCGTACTTTATCTATTTTGTATGCTCAGTTGTGCTCAGATGCTGGGTTGTTTACCAGTAGGGAATCAATTTAAATCGTTTTCGTAACACAATGTTATAGGATAGGTAACTATTTGGAGCATTTCCAATCCGGGCACATAATTCTGTTACGCAAAACACCGCGCGTTACAAGGTGTTATACAATGGGGTTATTTCGGGAGAATCATAGAATTCTTACGAGACGCTATCATGCTACTAGTAAACTTGTAGGCCTGCGTTTATTTCTGCCGCGCCTCTCCGATTTGCTGCGCTCGCTTGCGTCACGGCTCGCGACTTCAACATCAGTGGTGGACAGACACTCAACTGATTTTACGAGTATTTGAGTTTTCGGAATAATGGTAAAATCACATTTATCAGGATCGATTCGCATTTTATCTCTATTGAAAATGGCTATCTTCTGATACACCTTTAAAATGGTTCCATGACAGACTGACATACAACGCAATGATTAACCGAGAGATTTGATATTTGAACTAAATATTCCTTGTGTAACTCAATGCAATGATTAACCGAGAGATTTGATATTTGAAGGAATATTCCATGAGTAACTAACCTAGAAGTGCACTAAGGATGGACTTTTGTAATTCCATCCCTGATAAATTGTAAAGAAATATTTTCGAATCTGCGTGAATGAAATTGTGAACATCAATTAGTTCTGTATAAAGATGCGTACGTATACAAAAAGAATTTACCTACACATATACTTATTTTCAATAGATAAAATTTGAATCGATGCTGACAGGTGTGATTTCACCCTAGGTGTACAACAGATACCTATACCGTTTTTGACGATCTTTTGGTGGTGTTATAAGTTACAAGTGAAAGATTCCGGGTTCGATTCCAGACGGGGGCAATTTAGAAATTAATAATTTCTTAAATTCAGTAATGACAACTTTCATACAAGAGGGCTGCCCTAGACGACAGTGGAGGGGATGTGTCTGCGCATGGATATAAGTAAAAGATTGACTGAAGAACCAAGAGCGCAGCAGAATAAACACCTCCATGGGCCCCCACTGCACGGATTCAAGTTCTTTTTAACGACATCATCTTTGATCGCTAAAAGAATAAAAAACCAGCAATTATTTGAGACCTTATATATTTCATAGTGATGGTCTTAATTCAAACGTGTTTTTCAAGGCACTTATTGATGTTGCTCTTTTTGAAAAGGGATTTTGGTTCCATTTCTGGAACCATAGAGTCCGTGTCTTTTTTTTCTTCTTTACTCGTTGTCATCGCTAAGACGGCTTTATAGGTGGCGGCGGCTGCGGCATTTGCGGCGGGACTATGTCATTCGGTTCTGTGGTCAGACATCAACAGTTTAATAAGACGATACTGGGAGTAAATTACCCAACTATTAATAAGGCACATTAAACGATAGCTATATATAGCGTTGATAGCTTCGGCCTCAATCCTCGAAATGCCTCGTTGGTCTAGTCACTAGACCAACGAGACCACTAGACCACTAGACTCTAGTGGTTAGCATATTCGACTGCAGATCACGAGGTCCCGGGTTCGATTCCCGGGTCGGGCAAAATTAGTAAGGTATCGGGGTTTTCTGTTAAGAAATTCCAGCCCAGAGTTGGTAGTTGGCGGTGTACCAACCCCGTGCCTCGGAGAGCACGTTAAGCAATCGGTCCCGGTTATTATCACTATCATGTGACAATAGTCGTTAAAGCTCGCCAACCCGCATTGGAGTAGCGTGCTGCGTGGCGGGTCTAAGCTCTAATCCCTCTCTCCTATGAGAGAGGAGGCCTGTGACCAGCAGTGGGACGTTAAAAGGCTGTAGTGGTAGTGGTGGTAGTGGAGTTCGATCCCCGGCACGCACCTCCACTTTTTGGAGTTTTATAAGCAATTAAAATTATTACTCGCTTTAACGGTAAAGGAAAGCATCGTGAAGAAAACTGCTCGCCTGAGACATCTTCATAACGTTCTCAAAGGCGTGTGAAGTAGGTACTCAAGTCTAACAATCCGCACTTGGCCAGCGTGGTGGACTATGGCCTAAACCCTTCTCACTCTGAGAGGAGACCCGTGCCCTGTAGTGGGCCGGTAAAATAATGGGTTGATGATGAAGCGAGTATTACTCGGCCAGTAGCCTAGCCTAGCCGTTTTTTCTGTAACACTTGCTTACCTGGCTCAGCGGGAGGGGCCGATGGAGCGACTGGCATGTAGCCCCTGGTGAAAGAGAAACACTTTTAAAAATCACAGTATCTTCATACATTTATTTATTTACTAGCTGATCCCCGCAACTTCGTTCGCGTAGATATAGGTTTTTATATAGGATCGGATCGGATCCCATAATTCCTTTATGTACTTAAGCTAAATGTAGCCTAAGTTACTTCTTATAACATTGAAAGTTCTATTAAAATCGATCCAGCCGTTTCGGAGATTAGCTGGAACAAATAGACAGACCGACAAACATAAATTTAAACGCACACCAGTTTAAAATAAGCCGTACGTTCAAAGATCCGGGTCCCAAGTTGTTTGAACCCAATACTGAAGGTTGTAATGTCTGTCATTTCTGAACTAAATATGCTATGACCTTGAAATATTGACGGGATAATATATAAAGTTATTACCTTTCTAACAAAAAAAGAATGAGTGAAATCGAACGACGCCCTAATGAATTACAGCTAAATACACGTTTTAACTTTCATCCCCTCTCCCAAGAGAACCGTACTGAATTTCGGGATAAAAAGTATCCTATGTCCTACCTCGGAGTATAAACTCAAATCGTACCAAGTTTCATTTGAATCCATTCAGTAGTTTCAGCGTGATGCGCGGCCAAGATACAGACAGACAGACAGACAGACAGACAGACAGACAGACAAAAATGAAAAAAATTGCAGTTTTGGCTTCAGTATCGATTATAGAGTGCCCTCCAATAAAAATTTTCAAAATATCTTCAATGTACAGAATTGGATCTGTTACAGTTTTATTATATTACTAGCTGGTCCCCGCGACTTCGTCCGCATGGATATAGGATCGGATTGGATCCCATAATCCTTTTTTGTACCTAAACTAAATGTAGCCTAAGTTACTCCTTATAACATCACCTATCTGCCATTGAAAGTTCCGTCAAAATCGATTCAGCCCTTTCGGAAATTAGCTGAAACAAAGAGACAGATCGAAAAACATAAATTTAAACGTACACCAGTTTAAAATAAGCCGTACGTTCAAAGATCCGTGTCCCAAGTTATTTGACCCCAATAAATATCTGTCATTTCGGAACTAAAAAACCTATGACCTTGAAATATTTACGGGACAATTCTTAAAGTACTACCTTTCTAACAAAAAAAGAATGAGTTAAATCGAACTACGTGTTAATGAGTTACAGCTAAATACACGTTTTAACTTTAATCCCCTCTCCCAAGGGAACCGTGCGGAATTTCGGGATAAAAAGTATCCTATGTCCTACCTCGGAGTATAAACTCAAATCGTACCAAGTTTCATTCGAATCCGTTCAGTAGTTTTGGCGTGATGCGCGGCCAAGATACAGACAGACAGACAGACAGACAGACAGACAGACAGACAGACAGACAGACAGACAGACAGACAGACAGACAGACAGACAAAAATGAAACAAATTGCAGTTTTGGCTTCAGTATCGATTATAGAATGCCCCCCAATAAAAATTTTCAAAATATCTTCAATGTACAGAATTGGATCTGTTACAGTTTTATTATATTATAGATAGATAGAAGATTTACGGATTTAAATATTTAAACTATTTTTTCTTACTCATCTACAAGTTAGCCCATGACTGCGATCTCACCTGCTGAAACGTGACTATATGCAGTCTAATCAGTCTAGTCAGTCTAGATGGAAGCGGGCTAACTCGGACGGGATATGGCAGTTTTTGTTAAAACCACTTTTAATACCCCTCATCGATTTCGACGCGGCATTGTACCTGAACGCTAAATTGTTTAGCCGCACGGCTTTGTAGGATGGTAACTAGCCACAGCCGAAGCCTCCCACCAAACTAGACCAGGGACAATTTAGAAATAAAAAAGTCCCAAAATGTCCCTCCCGGGAATCGATCTTTTCGTAAAGAGAAAATCTGAATTACTAAGCTATAACCGAACTATCGCTACTAAAAGGTAATTCGGTGATTTTTATCAACCGGACTATGCCACTGAAAAATAGCATTAGTTACGTAGTCCGGTCAACCAGACTAACAATAGGCTACTGCTAGGTACTAGTAGAGGGAAATTTCGTGACATTGACCGTTCAAATTAGCGAAGCAATAGAATTGGATACGTTTAACAAATAGCACAATACCTGTAACTGAGTTATCACTTGCAGACCTTGACGCAGCAGACAAACATGTGCTAATTGCGACCAGCGTAAACATATTGTGCATGCTGAATCAATCGGCAAAAACTTCCCATTGAAAATAATCTCTAGTAGCGTATACATTAAAATTCAAAGCCGATTACCCGTTGACCGTATGCATCCTATGTATTGATTGGTATTCAGATGGATGTATGACCAAATAGAGTCACACCAACATAAACCATAGGTATATCAGCTGATGGTTGAATTTCAAAAGAAGGGTAGGTTGAGAATGATGTTTTACGGCGCATAGTAACACTATCGACGTTATTTTTCAGGCTGAAGAGTGCAGTTGTAAAAAGACTTAAGATTTTTGCAATAGAGACGTTTGATTAAGTAAATGAAATAATTACATTGAATAATAATATAAAAGTAAACAAATGAATGACACCTTGTAATATTTAAAAATAAAATATAATTCTAGAAAAACTATTTATAATATGTAGTAAGTAAATATCCAAAATGTAGAAGTTAAAAAAGTCTCGAATATAATATTTACCTATATTCGTTAAATTTTGTCACTAGAATTAGCGATTCAAATTTTTATTATTATGTAAGAGAGAAAAAGCGCCGACAAGCTTTTAAAAGCTTCTGGTTCATCCTTAAAAAGTAATAAGTTGTTCGCCATACAAACTGACAGTGAAACTCAATTAACCAATACAATACAATAACAAATAATTAAGCCAACTCCAAATTTTCGTTTATGGAAAATCTTACAATCTCTAATAATAAAACGTATTCAGTAACAGAACTTAATTCTGTCAGACTGAATGGTTCATAGGTATTGGTTCTATGAACAACCTCTGTATACCTAGTAAGCATGTGGACCATTATTTTAAATATCATGATTAATTTTGGATACAAAACATGCCATAGCTTATTACAAATTGTCGTGCTATTTTGTATTAAGTAGGTTTTTAAAATTTATTCTTCTTCAATTTCCTCATGCATAAACTCTCCAGCAGAATCCTCTTCGTCTTTGGGATCTATCATTGGTTCTACAATTGTTTCCACGATTGGCTCAATTTTGACTAGTTCTTCTAAAATTCTTTCATTAGCTTCCATCAGATCTGCAGCTGTATCGTTTTTAGTTTGTTCCGTTTCTTTTTCATCATCTTCGGGAGCATTAAGTAGTTGTATGTCGTATATTGGCTTGGGTTTTTCATTCGAATTTCTCTTAGCTGGTTTGTTGTTGTCTACATTTTTTCTGCAAAGAATGAGATTTACCTTAAATTTTTACCTAACTATAATATGCACATTTATATACATATACGTGGGGTTTGTTAAATTTTTACTTATGAAGTTATCCAACACAAAACAAATTAAAATAATTCTAAAATTGAAAGAGAAGACCAGACAGAAAAATATCAGTATTAGAGAGTGAGAACACACGAGTAGATAAGTACAGAGGGAAAGCTTCTGCAAGCGGCCCGCTGTAGGTACACTCACACATATGCGCACGTTTGTCACCAACTGTACCGGTTGGTGGACCGAGCGGGCATCCGTGAACCGTTGGTGAGTGTGTTTGTGTGAGTGTACCTACAGCGGGCCGCTTGTATGAAGCTTGCTCTCTGTACCTATCTACTCGTGTGGTGAGAATATGAATAAAAATTTAAAATATCAGACTAAAAAAAGACTGATAAAAAACGAATTAAAAAAATCAGAAAATAAAACATACCCTTGAGACTAAACGGCATCAACCTTCGAGCGTTAAAAAATGTCTATTAATAAAAACTAGATGTTTTTAAAACATAAATAGACAGCCTGGAGATAATATTGGGCATAAACTGCGGATGCGGCTAATGCTGTGCCAAGTGGCATCGTCATTGGCATTCGAGAATGTATTAATTTATAATCCCGAGCCCAGAACACAGAAGCTGGGCAACGGACAGCCGATTTTAATGGCCAAAACTATTGGAATAGACCCAAAATCGCTATTTTAAATAATTCTATTGTTAACGATAGGAAACCGGTGTTTGGCATGTTAGATTAAGGCCTAGGCCGCACTGCGAAATTTATTCGCGCGAATTTTTTCGCAAAATTCTGTGACATATGGAAATGTATGAAGCTGCACGCACATGCGATTTAAAATTCGCGAGAAAAATATATTAAAATGCGGAATATAATCCGCGCGAATAAATTTCGCAGTGCGGCCCCGCTCTAAGAATTCATAAAGATATTTTTAAAAAGAGTTTGCGGAATAAGTATTTGACATTATGATAGATAAAGATCGACCAGAATCTCATGAAAAATAGGGAAATTAAATTTTTTAGTAAGCAACACTAGGTTAACTCTGCTGCCCTAGTGATAAACAAAGTAATTACATTCAGAACAATTTTATAGGACAAGCAAAAACATTGAAACTCTTATTTAAAGGCAACCTTTCTACAAAAAGAAAGCCGGTGCCGAAAGAAAGCCGTTATTCTAAATGTTATTCTATCTATTCTATAGAAAATTCCAGTTTCTATGTTTGATCTATGTTTTCGTCAACCGTTTGAAAACTTTTGACACAGGCGCGCAGCAAAACTGACAGATGACAGAGCGTTTAATTTGGTATTGCTTAAAGAAAGTAAAGGTGATCTCAAACATAGACAAGTTTTACCTGGGATCATTTCACATATCATACTTGGTTTTTACATTTATATTCCGGGTTAGTGAGTGCAGTTACTTTGTTTGGGCAATTTAAATTTCAGTAAACGGTTCAAGTTATTTGAAATATTAAACTGTGGTAAGAAACTACTCGACATAAAACTTTTGTTAATGCCAAAAGTCAATTTCACAAAAAATGTCAGTTGCTTTGTTTATCGCTAGGGCGGCCGTAGTGTTGCTAACCTTGGAATTTCATTTCCCTATTTTTCATGAGGTTCTGGTCGATATATACTTACTTACAGTAAAAAAAAACTACTTAATGAAATGCGTAACATTTTGTAAATGTATCAAAACAAAACAAGAAAAAGAATTATGAAACACATCCATTATAAGATATCTTTATTTATCCCCATCGCTTAGCTTTTCTATTGTGGAAATTTATAAAATATCTGAAATATAAGTATACAAAATCTATTCTATACATATAATACAAGTATAAATTGAAAATTTAAAAAACCCCCGACATTCGCCATTTTGTGGCGGCAGCCATGTTGGATTTGCATTATGCTATTCTACTAGTCAAGCCCTTTCATTTGATACCCATATTAAGGGAGTTATGAAAAAATATGTAATCCGCCATTTTGTAGCGGCGGCCATCTTGGATTGATTTTCATCAAACATAGCTAATAACACTCTCGACTAATTCACCTTTCAAACAAAAAAAACCGCATTCAAATCGGTCCACCCGTTTGAGCACCACAGGGGAACAGACAGACACACACACACACACACACAGACACGTCAAACTTATAACACCCCGTCGTTTTTGCGTTGGGGGTTAAAAATCGTAGACTTGCCGTATCTGTATTCTGTACACTGAAGATTTTTGCAACATAATAACTGGGGGATGTTAGGGATAAGTAATAGAACGTAAAAAATCTATTTTTGAAATTTTTGTCTGTCTGTCTGTTTATCTGTTTGTCTGTATGTTTGTGCGCACATCACGCAAAAACTACTGAATGGATTGAAACGAAACTTGGTACGATTTAAGTTCATACTACGGAGTAACATATAGGGTACTTTTTATCCCGAAATTCAGCACGGTTCCCTAGGGAGAGAGGATGAAAGTCAAAACGTGAATTTAGCTGTAATTCAATAACGCGTGGTCCGATTTCATTCATTCTTTTTTTGTTAGAAAGTAGATACTTTAAAGATTTCCGACTAATCTCTAAAAGGCTGGATTGATTTTGATGGGACTTTCACTGGAGGGTGTTTAAATTTTGATCTACCTAAACATCCGCAAGTGAACTTTTAACAGTTTTTAGCATAGTATGAGTTCAAACGAGCTTAGGAAAAACAAAATGACTCCTACGGGATTTTTAAAAACCAATATATATCCACGCGAACGAAGTCGCGGGTGTCCGTATGTTATAAATATAATCCGGATAATAAATAGATAATTTTATACTTCAAATTGAAAACAAAATTGCGATAAATTTTTAGACCAGAAGAAAATTTTTTAAAGTCGCTCCGTAACCTTTTAGCAACAAAGTTAGTTACAATATAGGTAACTAAGTATATAACTAATGTCTGAGGTGCATAGGCTGCGCAAATCTGGATTAGGGATGTCGCAAAGCTGGGTAGCAGCTGCATTATCGTAGGGAATATTCATCAAAGTCATGTTATCGGACTTCTGAGTCCGAATTGCAACTGTTCAGGTTCACATTATCTGTGCGTAAATCTATAATTCAGTGCGCAAGTTAAGTAACTTTTGGTAAAACGTCGTGATTTCACATCTCCATACGAAATGATAGATTTAGTTACTTATAGTTTTAACAGTACTGAAAATATTGTGGCAATTTTTTATCCACGAGGCAACGACGGAACGCCGATGGTGTAGGTAGGTAATTAGGTATGTCTTTTTTTAGAAAAATGGTAACATACCTATCTATCTATAATATAATAAAACTGTAACAGATCCAATTCTGTACATTGAAGATATTTTGAAAATTTTTATTGGAGGGCACTCTATAATCGATACTGAAGCCAAAACTGCATTTTTTTTCATTTTTGTCTGTCTGTCTGTCTGTCTGTCTGTATCTTGACCGCGCATCACGCCGAAACTACTGAATGGATTCGAATGAAACTTGGTACGATTTGAGTTTATACTCCGAGGTAGGACATAGGATACTTTTTATCCCAAAATTCAACACGGTTCCCTTGGGAGAGGGGAAGAAAGTTAAAACATGTATTTAGCTGTAATTCATTAACGCGTTGTTCGATTTAACTCATTCTTCTTTTGTTAGAAAGATAGTACTTTAAGTATTGTCCCGTAAATATTTCAAGGTCATGGGTTTATTAGTTCAGAAATGACAGACATTTATTGAGTTCAAATAACTTGGGACGCGGATGTTTGTACGTACGGCTTATTTTAAACTGGCGTGCGTTTAAATTTATGTTTGTCGGCCTGTCTATTTGTTACAGCTAATCTCCGAAACGGCTGGATCGATTTTGATGGAACTTTTAATGGCAGATAGGTGATGTTAAGGAGTAACTTAGGATACATTTAGTTTAGGTACAAAAAATAATTATGGGGTCCGATCCGATTCTATATAAAAACCTATATCCATGCGAACGAAGTCGCGGGGGTCAGCTAGTTTAAAAATAAAAATATACTTGGATGATTTCAATTCACAATAGCTTGCAATTATAATTTTTGACGGGGTCGATTTTGATTCGATTTTCTGAATTATAAAGGAACCTCAGAGGAGGTTCTACAAGAGATAAAATCTATTATAAGATCACTAAAAAATACAAATTCGGTCGGTTTGGATGGTTTACATACTAATTGATATATTTTAAAGGTTAGGTTAGACCACGCGGAGATGCTGCAGTTCGTTGTGGATTTTTTTAAATTAATTTTTATTATTATCGTACCTAAGTACATTGATTGTAAGTACTTATTTATTTTCATAACATCAAATATATGGTTTCAAAATTATCTGAAGCTTCTCATTGGTGATTTTTTTTCTGCTGCAAATGTTCATGAGTATTTCATTTAAGTTGGTCAGTCACTTGCTATTCATATCAACACACAAGAATGGCATCATAATATGAATTATGTTATCCGGGGAATATCAGTGCAGACTGCAGAACACAAGCAAGACAGAGCGAAGCAAAACGAAACGAAGTAAGCACGTTTCGCTTCGCTCATGTCGCTAGACTATGAGAGCTCGCAAGTTCGCATCGCTGGTTTCGCTTAGCTCTATCGTTCGTGGTGTGAACCGTAGTATGAAGAGACGCGATATTGACATGAGCGAAGCGAAACGAATCTCATTTCGTTCCGGTCCGCTCCCAATGTGAGCTGCGCAGTGCGCTTGATAAGTGTTTATTTTTTGAGATTGCGGCAACCCTATTCAGGAATCCAGTCTCCACTTCCTGTCTGCGTCGTCGCGGCCCGAGCTAATCTAGTAATCCCGAGCACTGACGGCGGTTGCAATCTAGTTTTTATGCCTATAGATTATCTTATCTTGGATTTCATTACGAGCTGCAGGCTGACTCATTACTGGCTCTTAATGTAGAATATTCTGCATGTAAAAATCTAAATCTTCTTAACATATCAAAGTATATAATATTCACTTTTAGTAGACTTTTTTCAAGGACCTTAATATCAGCTGCTACCGTAACCGCTGAAGAAAGAAACATATAGCTTTAATAGTACGTTCAAGTCCAATTATAAAATCAGCATCATAATTATTTGAAACTCTTTTTTTTAAGTAGGTACATTGGACTTACAGAAATTAAAGAAAAGCTGCAAAGAAATTGCACTTGTGCGATTTCTTTACACTTACCGCGCGCGTGAGTTCAATTTAAATTCAATTATTTTCAAGCCATGTTTATTACTAGTAAGTGCAGTTTTCGGCCAAAGTGTATTGAACTAAATATTTAAATATACCTACTTAGTCCAAAAGTTCCAAGTAGAAAATCAGTTACCTACGTCCTACTTATTCAGGTAGATAAGTAAAAGGCAAAACTTTCTCGAATACGGTTAAAAATGTTAACTGTGCGGAATTCCAGACAGTTTTTAAAGTAAACAGTGGACAATGGACGACAGACAGACGGCAAAAACGCAGGAAACGGAGGAGTGACTAATAACAAAAGTACGGGGGTATAGGTATACCTAACTGCAGCGACTCAACGAGGCACGATGGCTATACATACGTCACCGTAATCATAATGACTGCAGCCTTGAACGAGACAATTATCGTGTTGTTATTTTTTTTCAACTGGTCTTAATAGATAGTGTGTTCAAGAACCTGCAGGAATTAGGATTACTAATCCTGTATAATTAGTATAACTTATCTACTTCTCGAAGCTGAGATCTATGATGGTATAGAAAAGACTCCTAGGATGAGTGGTGGCAGCTTCTGGTGTAAGACCCTCTTTGGTCCAATAAGTCAGCGAAGTTTTAAATAAAAGTTCATTTATTTTTGCTGATAGCACTCTCTATTGCCCGCTGAGTGACCCTGAGCCTTATGAAGTTCAATAGATAGCTCATAGACGTCGGAATCCAAAGTTTGAATGGAGACCTCGAACCGAGAAACACAGCGTTGGAAGACCTCAGCACTAGTTGGACGGACAGTCTTAACACGTTTGTGGCAACCGCTGGGCACAAATGGCACATATTTATTATAGCCTCAATAGCGCAACCGTTGTCGAGCGCAGATCAAAAACCGCAAGGTCGACGGTTCAAACCCCCCTCGTTACACTATTGTCGTACCCACACTTAGCACAAGTTTTCACTTAATTGGAGGAGAATATTGTTACGTGCTGGGGTTCGAAGATTTGGAATAAAACACCTGGTGACCCTTGATCAGACTTTATTCTGCACTTCCGTTTTCCACTTGGTACTCCGGATCTTCTTGTAGACTTCCTCTTTAGTCTTCACGTTTGTTCGCTTCCAATCCTCTTCGCTTCCGATCGCTTTCTCCGCTTGTATTTCGCTCCGTTCTCAGAACTGAACTGCCCTCCGTCAGCTCGCCGGTCCCTTTATATACCCGTTACCGCGTGACTAAGCGTTTTCTAGAAAGTTCCACCCCTATCGATGTTTATTCTAGAAAAGCCGCGTTGTTGTTGTTTACATTATGGGTTGTTTACATCGATGGGTGATTAGGTATTTATTAGGTGACGAGCAATTATGAACCTTAATGCTCTAGAAATAAGGTTCATTCGTAACACTGCCCCCCTCTTAGCGATGCTCGTCCCGAGCATCACTGTTGCTTCCGTAATGTTTTGCCAAGCGGTCGATGTGCACAACCTTAAATTTTCCCCTTGGTTGACGTTGAATCCTATACGTGACGTCGTTAATACGGGTAACCACTTTGTATGGACCCTCCCATCTGGTTTGCAATTTTGGAGATTTCCCTTTTCGACGAGTCGGATTATGCAGCCAGACTAAGGCACCTTCCTCGAATCCGCTCGTGTTCGATTTCCGGTCGTATCTGGTTTTCATGTTCTCACTCGATTGCAATCCGTTTTCCCGAACTGTAGCATGTATTTCCCGCATTTTCTCTCTCAGATTGGCGACGTAGTCTTGTACGGTACAAGGTTCATCCGGTGACCCTCCCATCAATAAGTCTACTGGTAACCGTAGTTCCCTGCCATAATTGACTAACGCCGGAGTTGCCTTTGTGCTCTCATGCTCTGCAGTCCTGTAGGCGAGGAGAAACAGTGGAATGTACCTGTCCCAGTCTCTTTGGTGGGCGTCAACCAACTTTGCCAAATGCCTTTCAAGCGTCTGATTGAATCTTTCAACCATTCCGTCAGACTGCGGGTGGTACGCAGTTGTGCGTGTCTTATGCAGACCCAAAATTTTGCATACTTCCTGAAACACTTGCGATTCAAAGTTCCTTCCTTGGTCTGAGTGGATTTCCAATGGTACACCAAAGCGACATATAACCTCCTCAACGAGCTTAGTTGCAACAGTTGTAGCTTCCTGGTTAGGTATCGCGAATACTTCCGGCCACTTAGTGAAGTAGTCCATAACAACCATGAAGTATTTGTTCCCTGATTCAGTCACAGGGAATGGTCCGGCTACATCAACAGCTATACGTTCCCAGGGTGCACCAACATTGTACAGCTGCAGGTTACCTCTACTCCTTGTCTGTGGTCCCTTCACGGCAGCGCAAATGGTACATTTACGGCACCAATCCTGCACATCCTCCCGACAATGGAGCCAGTAGAACCTCTCCCGTACTTTCGTTAGTGTCTTCTTGACGCCAAGATGACCTCCCGAAAGTCCGTCATGCATTTCACGTAGGACATCGGGTACCTTGGCTCTCGGAACGACTACCTGAAGATGGAACTCCCTGCCGTTAGTCTTTTCCCATTTTCGGTAGAGTATTCCATTTTGTAGCGTAAGACTGCTCCACTGTGCCCAGTATGCCTTAGTGATAACGCTCGTAGGTGCAACCTCACTCCATGTTGGTCTGGCATCTCCTCTTTTCTTCCACACGATGATGTGCCGTAGATCCTCATCACCCTCTTGAGCCATCTTCATTGCATCATCCTCCCAGGGTCCTAAGGAACTCGTCCTGGTAAGTTTCAATGATAGCTCCGTCGACTCCTGTTTGATGCAATGTTTGCATTCTTCCGGGCATGGCCTCCGAGAAAGTGCATCTGCATTTCCATGTGACTTCCCGCTGCGATGTTGAGTCTCGAAGTCATATTCCTGGAGCTGTTCAATCCACCGAGCAACTTGACCTTCGGGATTCTTAAATTGCAGTAGCCATTTCAATGCTGCATGATCCGTACGTAGTAAAAACTTTCGGCCGATTAGGTACTTGCTGAAGTGTTGCAATGTTTTTACCACGGCAAAAAGTTCCCTCCGTGTCACGCAGTAGTTCCGTTCCGGTCTTGACAGTGATTTGCTGAAATACCCCATAACGACTTCTCTATCTCCCTGCTTTTGGGATAGTACTCCTCCAATCGCTGTGTTGCTCGCGTCGGTATCGACGATAAACTGGCCTTCCGGTTGTGGGTATCCCAGAATTGGTGTTTCACATAGGTATTTCTTCAGTTTTGAAAAGGAATCTTCACAGGCTTCATCCCACTTCTGACACCAATTGTTACGTGCTGGGGTTCGAAGATTTGGAATAAAACACCTGGTGACCCTTGATCAGACTTTATTCTGCACTTCCGTTTTCCACTTGGTACTCCGGATCTTCTTGTAGACTTCCTCTTTAGTCTTCACGTTTGTTCGCTTCCAATCCTCTTCGCTTCCGATCGCTTTCTCCGCTTGTATTTCGCTCCGTTCTCAGAACTGAACTGCCCTCCGTCAGCTCGCCGGTCCCTTTATATACCCGTTACCGCGTGACTAAGCGTTTTCTAGAAAGTTCCACCCCTATCGATGTTTATTCTAGAAAAGCCGCGTTGTTGTTGTTTACATTATGGGTTGTTTACATCGATGGGTGATTAGGTATTTATTAGGTGACGAGCAATTATGAACCTTAATGCTCTAGAAATAAGGTTCATTCGTAACAATATAAAGAATATTCTGTATTTAAAAATAAATGATCGTATTCTTGGCGATCCTTGCCAGGGACCTCTGTCCAGCAGTGGATGTTTATATGTTAAGACGACAACCAAACGACACGAAATTATGATAAAACAAAATGAGGACAGGATATAATTTTATTTCCAGCAATTGTCGTAGCAAAGACGTGGAGTCAAATCGATTTCATGCGCGTCCGTGGGAACTGCACGTTTGGTTGATGAAACAATAAGCAGTAAGTATTCCAGGTAACTACTTACTTAATATCATTTGCAATTTATTATTCAGCACAATATACGTCAATGCAGACAACAAAGTATCTATACCTTATAGTTTTAGCTTCAGTCATTTCTAAAGCAATGGTAATGGGTAGCATCTTATATCTATAGCTCGAACAATCTACCGACGTTGGGGTCCCAAGTTGCTCAAATGTTGACCCCGCAACAGCAAACACAACGTTCGAATCGAAGACCCACTAATATGTTGATATTTGGAGGATCTCAATCCAGTAGTATTCTATAATACCTATCTATTCTTGCCCATTCCCCTCAAAACTATTAAATAGGTTATTTTCAATAGCACTCTTAACAGTGGTAGTGACTGCCGAGATAACATACCTAATTATATACACGTCAGTCGTCGGTCTCCTTGGTTTTGAGTCGCAATGGCTACCGTACGATGTTTCTCCACATTGTTGGTATGCTGACGATTGGTAACGCTATAGGAGCACTACACCACAGTAAGTTTGGTTCCGTCGAGAAGCTCTTTTGGCTCTTTTTCCTTCCACTTGGTACCACCAAGATTGATGCACATTTCTAGAGATGTGGCCGAAGATACGGGTGACGTATGAGACGTGGAAGGTCGCCCGCATTCCCTGCACGCATCTACCTAATAGTCCCAGTCTGGGTCCAATTACAATCAAATTGGACAAAGGAACTGAATGCTGATCTTCAGTAATGGAGATTATGACGAAGAAGGATCTATTCTAATTAACGCGTGCGAAGAACACGAGACCTCCGCGCTTCATACGCTACCAGCAATCCTGAGAGGTTCTGCCGCGTAGCGAACTATAAGTACTTATAATACTTAGTAACTGTTGTCTATAGCCCTGCGTTTAATCTGTCTTGTCTGATCTAAATTCGTTCAGTTATGCAAGAGGGAGCCGTTAAACTCTACACCCCACACTCGCCTCGTATCGTCTATCGACCTTATGGAGTTGGCGCCGCGCCAGCGACCTTTCCTCGATGTCACATCTCCGAAGCTATTAGCTATTGAGTGTTCACCTCCATTAGGATGGCATTAAAAACGCTTCTCCCAGATTATTATTTTCTTCGTTTTTAACCCCCGACGCAAAAACGACGGAGAATTTAAATAAGTTTGTTATGTTTGATGAAAATCGGTACAAGATGGCCGCCGCCACAAAATGGCAGATTACTTATTTTTAACCCCCGACGCAAAAACGACGGGGTGTTATAAGTTTGACGTGTCTGTGTGTGTGTGTCTGTTCCCCTGTAGCGCTCAAACGGGTGGACCGATAAATGCGTTTTTTTTTTGTTTGAAAGGTGATTAGGTGAGAGTGTTGTTAGCTATGTTAGATGAAAATCGATCCAAGATGGCCGCCGCTACAAAATGGCGGATTACATATTTTATCACAACTCCCTCAATATGGGTATCAAATTTTAATGAAAGGGCTTGACTAGAAGAATAGCACTATGCAAATCCAAAATGGCCGCGGCCACAAAATGGCGAATGTCGGGGGTTTTTTAAATTTGTAATTTATACTTGTTTCTCAATGCCCTCAACATGGGTATCAAATGAAAGAACTTGACTAGTAGAATAGCACTATGCAAATCCAAGATGGTCACCATCACAAAATGGCAATGTTGGCGTTGTTGAATGAATGGCGAAAACCCCCGTTTTAAATTTTTTAATTTGTACTTGTTATTCACAACAACGTGAGGATGAGAGTTAGGTTTATCACTGACATGAATTCAAGAACGTTGAGGCAATGCAACTCCAATGTATTCGACCATTAGATGACACCACCTTACTATTGCAGCTGCCGAGCCTCACAGCAAAGGGGATGAGGTCGGGGGAACATTTCCCCGAGGGACTCACGGCCATCGGGATTCTACCGAGGAAGTTTAAATGAATAGTAATACCTCAAAGAAGTCGGGTATCTTTAGGATATTTCCCCTCTTCAACAAATCACAGGTATCTAGGTATTCAATCTAACTGTCCTAATTCAGACACTGCGTAGTGTCTGAAGTAGCGTTGCTGTTGATGCTCCATGCGCCGAAACTTTGCGTTTGCTTCGCAACGCGCATCGTCATCGTCGTCTCAATCCGACAGACGTCCACTGCTGAACATAGATCTCTTGCAAGTGTGGCCACAGAACACCTAGTTGCGAGTTGTGACTCGAGCTATGTCCAACTCTAGGACTAATCGAAGCATGCGGGGAAAGCACCCGGTTCGTTGCGCCTCACACATCGCCGGCATTCCTGTCTTATCGCGTAGGTACTATACGTGTAAATAGTACAAGTAAAGTACATTAAAGGTATACGTAAGGTATAACTTTAATGTTACGTAAGTACTTGAAAAATTATTTTTCCAGTATCAAGTAGGTACCAATTGATTACAATTTTGTGGTATACTTTCGTTTTATTGTACCTATATATCCAGTCGTTCGAAACGACTGCAGAAACCGATTAGCGTCGAGTTATTTTATTTGCATTATAGATACGAGCGGGGTTGCCGCATCTAGGATAATCAGGAATTATAATTTAAATTAACCAGACGAGAGTTGGAGAGCCTGTTAGTTAATTCTGGCGATGATATTAACTATATCGTTTTATTTTGTAAGTACTAAGTAGTTGAAACCCGTGACTCGTTACCGGAAGAACTCTTTTCTGGGATGAAAAGTAAGTATTCTACGTTTATCTCCAGGATGCAAGTTATATTAGTGCCTTTCAGCTCAATCAAATACACAACGCCAACGCATAAAGGTGCGTCCAGACTTGAACATTTCACCGAACCGAACAGCGAAACTTTCGCCGAACTGTTACGCAGTAACCCATCTCAAGCGCTCCAAGCGCGCCGTCCACATTGAGCGTAACAAGTTCGCCGAAATGTTCGCTGTTCGGTTCGGTGAAATGTTCAAGTCTGGACGCACCTTTAGATATTAATATGTGCGTGCTTCCCTGCGAAACTCTTTTCCAGTATGAAAACGTTTTCTATTTTTTTCGGGAAATAAATTATTGTCAAAATCGGTTAAGCGGTTGAGGCGTGAAAAGACAACAAACAGACAAACAAAATTACTTGCGTAAAACTTCGGTACGGCCTATCAGCCTATCAATTGAGCTTATATTGACAGACGGCAATTGGCAGACGGACTGACCACAAAATTGCAGTTCCGCAATTTTATAGAACTGCAAAACCTCGCATGCAGAACCGATGGATTGCACAGTTTACACGCAATCAGCATACAGTTATAGTACCTACAACGGACTGCGTAATAGTTGTGTTACAGTTATATCAACTGCAAAAGAACTGCATCCAAACTGTTATTTTGCAGTCGGCTGTACAAAAGCAGTTCATCTATTTTTATACTCTTTGGGATTTTAACCGGAATTCCGGAATTTAGAGGTATTCTCGGATTTTTGGGATATTCATGGAATTCGGGATTTTAAAATTCCTGGAGAGGTGTCAGCCCTAGAGTCGGTATGTGCGCTCGCGCAGCGTACGCTATTTTGAAGCGTAGGCCGACAACCCCGCGTAGCGCAGACACCGAATAGAAGGTTACGTGGTATAAAGTTGGCCCTTTAACGTCCCACTGATGGGCACAGACTTCATATCTTATAGGAGAGAGGGATTTAGAACATAAACTCGTCACGCTGCCACGCTGCTCCCAGTGCGGGTGTTGGCGGTCTTTAACGAGTGTTGTCACGTCATGATAGTAATAATAAATGGGAACGACCCAACTCCCAAGTTCTTGTCACAAAATGGCAATGTCGGGGGTTTTTTAATTTATACTTGTTGTGTTGAAATGGGCGTGTCTACTGTCGTGGTTGTTTTACCCAAAATGTAATTATTCTTACTAGCATAAGAAACGAGTCTTTCAATCGTGAAAGCTTGCATTCCGCATACATTGGACAGGGAGCGTGTGACCGGACAGTTTTCACTTCAAATATTTATTTTTCTGTTTACCAAGCTATACCTTCCAAAGAAGATATTGCATCCCAAGACACGAACCTCCTAGTCTGGAAGTCAGGGCAGGGTCAGAGCATTATTATAATAGTCAGAGCATTATAATAGATTAATTAATCTACCTACCAAAGTAAAGCCTACGTAAAAACCTAAGTAAAAACTAAAGTTGTTTCCTTTATTTGTGGGCTTCATCTGTCTTTTACCTTTAATCTATGAGTAGCCATCGATTTCTAGTCCAGGAAATAGTGGTGCCCGTCTGCAATTGACTATTATACAGATAGTACCTATACCTAGTATTTAGATCTAAAGCTGGAATGTGAACGTGGCATAACAAGCAAAGACAGAATTGCTGTATTATGGAAACATGCAGGATGTCATACATATTTATAGCGATTACAATATCGATTTGCATATCGTGTAGGTACCACCATTCAGTTGCAATTTTTTAATTGGAACTGAAGGAACGGGTTAAAACTCTCCAAGAAGATAAGTTCGAGTTGGTATTTCAACTTTCATTACATTGTGGTTTCGGTACCTAATTAATTTAGAAATTATTAAGGGCCTGTCAGCACCTTCTGATAAGTATCAGATAGCTATCTACAAATTTCGTTTTTGTCACTTGACATAAAGTAAGAAAGTGACAAACTTACATTTAGGCTATCAGACACTTATCAGAAGATGGTGACACAGGCCCTTAAAGTTTCGATTTAGTGTTATAGTTTAACATAGGACGTGTTTAACGTCCAGCTAATGACTCGTTTCCGGAACCAAATTGTACGCTACCTACGGAAACAAAACATTATCTACAACTAGCAACCCGCCCTGCCTTCGCACGGGTAGCTATGTACGTAACTAATAATTACCCGCTACTATCCCAGCATAAGTACATTGTACATTGTTTATGCCAGCGTTTTCGATAAAAGCTCCTAGGCAGCTTGACTTTTTCCAACATTTTCAACAAGTATCCTCATATTTCAACCAATTTACTTACACAAAATCTTAACTTACACCTAAACCTTCCTCATGAATCGCTCTGTCTATTGGTGAAAACCGCATGAAAATTCGTTCAGTAGTTATTGAGATTATCGAGACAGACGAGACTGTCTTTTTAATATGTAGTGATTATTATAATGGCAACGACCATGGCAACTAATCTATATTTAGTACAAAAGTCCCACGCATAGGCGCAGTGCAAACTTAGCTAAGTGCACAATGCACATCTAGGAAGACGTAAAGTTAACTTTGGCGGGCTAGCGACAGCGGGACAAAGGGATCTATGTCTAAATGCGGTGTTGCCATTTAGGGACACTTCGACGCATCGGTGCCGCACGCGGACGACCAAAATAGCTAAATGCTTCTTGAGGGGGTTAACAGTAGGGTGACCAGCTGACCACGCATCGGTGCATCACGTACCTACTTGTACCAACCTAAATAAGTAATAATTCGTAGTGTAGAGTACCTATCTTCTAAACGTTAAACAGTAAATTCCCAAGTGACACAAAATTATAATATGTAATTGAATAAGGCGTACTTTTAAGATTCTCATTTACGACGTAGCGTGAAACCGATCGACTGCAATCAAATTGTTGGACGCCAATAGTTTAGGCCACTCGCAGCTTCGCTCCAAAATTCAATTTTTTCTAATAGATTGAACACAAATGGATGTGAGTTCGCAAAATGTTAGCACATTCATAAGCTGAACGGCGCGGTGATGCCACGGCGCGGCGCACGGAATTACTAACTCACGGACAATTGACAAATGGCATGATGTTAAATGCTTGAAGCTGTGGATTATGGAGGGCACGGAAAATTGTCATAGTCTGACAATTATGATCAAATTTTGGCTATATATCACGCCATTTGACGCCATAGATTGACCGTCAATGCTTTTGTGAAGCTTTAAACTTAGATCTGATCATTTTTATTGCAAAAGTATTACAATATAGGACTATTCAAGAAAACAAAAAAGCGTGGTAATCCGAGCTGCACATAAACTGCATCAGCGCCCAGGGAGTAGTGGATCCTACGCAAATAAAACACTCCACGCAACGGACTCCACAGTGGGATGCTTTTAGACAGCTTGCACCTCCGCACTCCAAAATTATCTGTATCACTAGGGAGATTGCCGATGCACTTTCCCCAGCTTTATGTTCTGTTTTACCTAAATAGAAAATCTTATACAAAGTCCAAATTAATTTTCATTTTGAATGTGACATGACACGAGTGTAACTTGCGGTGATAGCCTAGTGGTTAAGACTGGATCGTTAACCCACTTTTCATAGAAAAAGCGATAACGTTTTTTTTTATTGTCCAATTTATTATGATTTTTGGAAATGTTGTAGATATAGTGAAAAACTAGGTCCGTACGTAGTTATTATTTTCAGTTATTATAGCATCTAAATATCTCTATTTTTGACGTAAAAACTTCCTCTAGCGTTTTTATTTATTTTAATTAAACTAAGTAAACTGAATTACTAAAAAATAAAAACTTACAGACCTAGACGAAGATGTACTGAATCCAATGAGATCAAAATCGTCTTATTTCATAAAGGTAAGGGTGGTAAAAACGTTATCGCCCGAAACAATATTTCAGTAACGAAATGTAGGGAAATCTCAGGAGTCAGGACTTGCAACTCTCTCTATTGCACAATACGGAGCATTTTTGAAAATACCTACTCCTGCCGCGTCTCATCACTACACGATCCTTTTAAGATTTTGGCATAGCTTTTGGGGAGACCGAGTGCGATTCCTGACTTTGCTGACCTCTAACTTTTCTGAATTATGCGTATTTCAAACAATTAAATATGACTTGCTTTAACGGTGAAGGGAAACATCGCGAGGCAACCTGCATGCCTGAAAGTTCTCCATAATGTTTTTAAGCGCGGAACGTCATGCTCAAGATCTCAATGACCACTTCAAAACTAGGTACTAATCCAACAATCCGTAAATAAGGCTTGTTTACTATTTAGCAACGTTGTAATGAGTAGTGAGTACATAATTCTAACTCTCGTGTAAGTTATGATAAAATAGAAACCATTTAATAGGAAAATTAGGTAAACGTATACATACATATTATACTAACTCAACAATTATACCTACTACTACAAAGCTAGCAAAAGAACCTGTATAAAAAAATCAATCGATTTTGTATAGGTATTTTAGCTGAACAGTTGGTAGAATTCCTATAAAGTTTTAACTTAAACTACTAAAATCTGTTTTTTGTGGAAGGAATTTTTAAAGTTATTATTATTATTAAATTATTAGTTCTTATCATTATAACCACCCCCATCAACACTACAGCCTTTTTTCGCCCCACTGCTGGGCACAGCCTCCTCTCTCATAGGAGAGAGGGATTTAAAGCTTAGACTCGCAACGCTGCTCCAATGTTGGCGGGCTGTAATGACTATTGTAAGTACTATTATATATTCTGTGCTATTGTCACAATATTACGATAGTGATACTAACCGGGACCGACTGCTTAACGTGCTCTCCGAGGCACGGGGATGAAACATGAAACACCGCCAACTACCAACTCCGGGCTGGCACTGAGAATTTCTAGACAGAAAAACCCAATACCTAGCAATAATTTGCCCGGGAATTGAATCCGGGACCTTGTGATCTGCAGTCGAATATGCTAACCACTAGAGTCTAGACCAACGGGGCAGTCTATACAATTTATATAAAGAATATTATAACATTACTCACAAAATAGAAAGATGTTTCATTTCTTCTACGAGTAACATTGTAGTTACCTATAGGTAACTAGGTGGACGGACGATTTCAAATGATTCGCTGGCAGTCGCTAGACACAAACTGCACAAGATCTTGATCTGTGCCGATCCTTACAGGAGGAGGATTGAGATGATGAACATAATAATAGATATTATGCACATATGACAACTTTACATCGATTGAAAATATTTTTAATTTTCCCGCCAATTTTCTTCTCAAAAAACTTGAATCCAAGTTTAAGTCAATCGTTCAAGTTCACAGACAAGTGAAGTTTAGTCTGTGTATTATGACACTTGACAGCTTGTTGTTGACAGCTTGACAGTTGACAGTGACTTTGACAGTGACAAGTCAATGACAAAAGGATTCATTTTCGTTTTGTTTTTGTATTTGTAAACAAATCGCTAAAACCAAAACATGTTCCTAACAGGAAAATTAATGCTTAAATTATTTAAAACGAACTCATGGTGGTATTCCCAGTGCAGTGGTGCATAGCCGACTTTTACTTGTATTGAATACACGTGCGAGTTTCACTTTTAAGTATGTTTTGAAATAGTTATTACAAAGTACAAAGTATTTGTCTTGTGCTCTATATAACTTGTAATACCAAGTTGTAAGTATTTGTTTATTTCACTTTATTTTACTTATCAGTCAAACGTTATTGTTGCGAAATAATTTCAAAATAAATCGGTTTTAACTTCTATTATGTAATGTTTTGCAAGATAAATTACCTACTAAGTTTTATTGTGATACTAAAAGTACTTGATTTCATAACGAAATTATGACTAAAATACACCTATTTCAGTTTTAGAAATTAGAATTGACACTAATATAAAACAACACAAGTTGCTGAGTTAGTTTTGTTGCAAGAAAAAGAAGATGCAAAGATCTCCATAAACCTGTCCAAAAATCTACATAAACATGGATGAAGTAAAAAGGAAAGCTCTATTCGTCTGTCTAGGTAAGTATTGATAAAAATTGTAATTTGCTGACAAGACTTCATTAGACATTATTACCATGCATGCTTTTCCTGTAATTACCATGCATGCTTTGCCGAGTTTCTTGCTGGTTCTTCTCGGTTGGAACGGCATTCCGAACCAGTGGTAGATTCATCTGACTATTCAAAAGCACTTGTAAAAGTTTATTTGAATAAAAAACTTTTCTATTCTATTCTATTCTTACAACACAGGGGAGCTACCTGAATCTCAATAAAGATTAGTTTAAAACACAACTTTATAAAATAGTTCAAGCTTTAAAGCTAAACAGTGCTGCATTTCATAATGTTTACAATTTTTGTCATCGAATAACACAAATTTTTAAACCTTATGAGTCCATTTGAATATGTTAATAATTTTAAAATTGTAGATTACATACTAATTCGTTGAAATCACAACTAAAACTATGGTTTAGCCATTCCGTGGATCCTTACAGGTAGACACAGAAAAAAATAGTTTAATGAACATGTGTTTGGGTAGTCTATAGTTCAAATTAACATAATATGAGCTAAAAGCTGTGATAGCCTAGTGGTTAGGTCGACCAACTTCTAATCGGAGGTCATGGGTTCGATCCCGGGCACGCACCTCTAACTTTTCGGAGTTATGTGCGTTTTAAGTATTTAAATTTGCTTGCTTTAACGGTGAAGGAAAACATCATGAGGAAACCTGCATGCCTGAGAGTTCTCCATAACGTTCTCAAAGGTATGTGAAGTCTGCCAATCCGCTTGGCCAGCGTGGTAGACTATGGCCAAAACCCTTCTCACTCTGAGAGGAGACCCGTGCTCTGTAGTGAGCCGGTAATGGGTTGATCATGATGATGATGATGAGCTTATTATAGGAAACAGTTACTTTGAATTCACAGAAATTGATTTTTTTTTAATTTGTGGAAATTTATTTATAAGGAAACAGCTGCCGTTCCCCAATAGCGGAGGGTGTATTTCAGAAAACGGTGAATAAAATGGCACAGGGACACCTGTGGGAGGTTGACAGTGCTGGCATAGCCGACTGGAATGTTGGCTACCCGCCCACAACCAGGGCTCAAAACACTATGAAGCGACATGATGTACGATATAATAATGTTGGGAGACATGTAAGTTTATAAGAACAGTTGTGTCTTAATGGACTTAACGCAATAAGTAAATAATAAACTTAATGGACTTAAATAATAAGCTTAATGGACGAATATTGCAATTGATGACTGACCCGTTGGCGCGGTTGGCAGTGACCCTGCTTTCCGCTCCGGGGTTGCGGGTTCGATTCCCGCCCTGAGTCTGGGTGTATTTATGTAAGTATATAAGTATGTATTATGTATATACTATACTATATATTTAATAAAAAATTATATATACTTATCTATATTGTATATATGTAAATATGTATATCAGTCGGTTGTTACCTATAACACAGGCATTAAGTTGCCTACTTTAGGAACAGACGAATATTTATAAAGTGAATATTTATAAAAAAAAATTGATATAACCCACTTTCACACAAAAAAAAATACTCTTTTGCAATCTTTATACAGGTTTCTAAATTATAGCATTATTGTAAGATAAAACCCAATCAACAGAGCAAATTAAAGTAGCCACAGTGCCTTTTACTATAACAACTAAAATTCAGCTTCATTTTCTTTGGCACAGCGGCGGCGACGGCGCCATGTTTGATTTTCGTTATACCAGTTGCATTTTCCGCCGCCCCCCAACTCTAGTTGTGTGGCCTAAAAGGCCTAAATAATTTTTTTCGCCCTCCAGATAACACAAGATGATTTCAACAACTACGACTTCATATTTGGTATGGACGAGAGCAATATGAAGGA
Organism: Melanargia galathea; assembly: GCA_920104075.1. Classification (NCBI taxonomy): domain Eukaryota; kingdom Metazoa; phylum Arthropoda; class Insecta; order Lepidoptera; family Nymphalidae; genus Melanargia; species Melanargia galathea. Next base: position 3,497,714 of record OV049859.1, on the reverse strand, counting down.
TCTGAGAGAGATGGCACCCGATGGATGTAAGGCCAAAATGTTCCTTTTTGGAGAGTTTGACCCTGAAGGAGAGATAATCATCAGAGACCCTTATTTTGTAAGTCATTTTTAACCCCCGACGCAAAAACGACGGGGTGTTATAAGTTTGACGTGTCTGTGTGTGTGTGTGTGTGTGTGTGTGTGTGTGTGTGTCTGTCTGTTCCCCTGTGGCGCTCAAACGGGTGGACCGATTTGAATGCGGTTTTTTTTGTTTGAAAGGTGAATTAGTCGAGAGTGTTCTTAGCTATGTTTGATGAAAATCGGTCCAAGATGGCCGCCGCTACAAAATGGCGGATGATATATTTTTTCACAACTCCCTTGATATGGGTATCAAATGAAAGGGCTTGACTAGTAGAATAGCACTATTGCAAATTCAAGATGGCCGCCGCCACTAAATGGCGAATGTCGGGGGTTTTTTAAATTTTCAATTTACACTTGTTATTATAATTTAATAACTTTTACCTACCTCGTACCCTTTTACAACAATTGATTCATTGCAAACTGTCAATTACCATCGACAATTTCTCTATGTTGGGAGGTGCTGGGTTCGATTCCTGGCTTTGGCCGTGGCTAGTAACCACCCCACCCGGCACAGATGTGCTGCCAAGCGATTTAGCGTCTCGTTACGATGCCAAGTAAAAACCGCTATACAACTTCCAAGTTAGCTTCCCTCTTAGGGTGCTTTTCCACCAGAGATGTGCTATGAAGCTATGCTGCGAAGATGTGAAATCTACGCTACGAAAATATGTGACCGTTTCCACCAATACTAAGCTATGTAGCTGTGCGAGGAAGATGCGCTATGAAGATGCGCCGCCGCAAAGTAGCTGCGCGAGAAAGATGCGCAGCTCGAGTCTACTTTTAGCGACAAACGCGGGCATACTGTAGATACTCAGCTCTGCACATAGCTACACCACTCGCGACGTGCCATAGCAGGCATCCATAGCACGCATCCTTCCATACAAAAAACATATCTTAGTTGAATCCGTTTCCACTAGTGCTAAGCTATGTGCACCAATGAATATGATTGGTGGATATCAAACGCATCCATAGCAACGTAGCATAGCACATCTCTGGTGGAAAAGCACCCTTACACTGCATTGTCAGTTAACAACATGTCGTTTTGTTTGCTAGCTCTTCATGTGAGACTTGAGAGCATAGTAAAGAGCTAACTTGTCGTCAAATTGAGAAAAATATAGAGCGAGTCGTAACATATTATGTGAGTGAGTGAAGTTAGCGGGAAATATTTGCGGGACAATCTTTAAAGGAAATCGGACTACCCGTTAATGAATTACAGCTAAGTAGGTACTCGTTTTAATTCTCATCCCTCCTCCCAAGGGGATCGTGCTGAATTTCGGGATAAAAACTAAAAGTATCATATATGTTACTCCGTTGTACGAACTAGTACGTACCAACTACGTACGTACGTACGTAACGTAGTATCACAGAGTACCTACAGAGGGGAAGCTTCTACAAGCGGCCCGCTGTAGGTAGGTACACTCACACATATGCGCATGTTTGTCACCAACTGTACCGGTTAGTGGAACGAGCGCGCGTCCGTGAACCGTTGGTGAGTGTGTTTGTGTGAGTATACCTACAGCGGGCCGCTTGTGGAAGCTTCCCCTCTGTAGATTTACTACTCGTGTGGTAGTATGCCGAGTTTCATTTCAATCCATTCAGTAGTTTTTGCGTGATGCACGCACGAATATCTACGATCTCACGTATGTTACGAACATACATAATATATGTGAGTAAAGTTAGCGGGAGTTGTCAACAGTGGCGTAACTATACCGTTTGAGGCCCGTGGCAAATTCATCGAATGGGGCCTCTCCTACCCAATATTTAAAGAAGCTTGGCCAACGTTAAAGTTTATATTTTCGGACTGGGGGCCCTTTCCAGCTGGGGGCCCGTGGCATTTTGCCGGAATGCCACCCTATAGTTACGCCACTGGTTGTCAAGGCGTCCTTGTTACCATTTGATAGGGGTAAGTGTGCGATTAATTATAATCAGTATTTTATTACCAAGTTTAATTTTCAGGACAACCACGATAGAGGTTTCGAGAAGTGCTACCAACAAGTTGTGAGATGTTCTAAAGGGTTTTTGGAATGGTTGGAGCGAAGAACCGATATGTGATATTATATTATGAAAAAATCAAGTTATTATTGAATATTTTTATATTGTTATTTTTTTCGACCACCAACCCGCATTGGAGCAGTGTGGCGGATCTAAGCTCTCAATCCCTCTCTCCTATAAGAGAGGAGGCATGTGCTTAGCAGTGGAATGTTAAGAGGGCTAATAATAATGGTTATTATTTTAGTAGTTACATAATAAACGATCTACCTAATTAAGTGATATGTTTTTAATTTTTATATTAAATTAGCTTTTGCCCGCGGCTTCGCCCGCGTGAATTTCGTGGATTTCTGGTTCCCCTTCCCGTTACTTTCAAGGTAGTTTGCTATAGTGATCTACCTATATCTGTAGATACAGAATTCAATTTCAAAATCCCGCGGGAACTGTGGATTTTTCCAGGATAAAAAGTATGTCTATGTTTTAAGTGAGGCCATATTCTATCTCCATTCAAAATTTCAGCCAAATCGGTTCAGTAGTTGCGACGTTATAGAGTAACAAACATCCAAACATCCACACTTTCACATTTATAATATTAGTAGGATGAATCCTAATTCCTAGTTATCATTAATCCTAGTTACTAGTTTAAGTGGTAATAGGAAGACGAAGAAAGGAGATAATTCTCACAGCATCTCTCCTAACAATCTGCAATGTGACAATAACCATATTATAATAATTGCACACCATCAATCATCGTGGCCTGTGGGCAGACTGCATAGCGCGCGTCCGGCGGAGGCGTGACTCATGGAAACACTGCATTACTTCCGCCGCGTGGTATAAAGCTGGCTGCACATTTTTAACGTGTTGGTGTATTCAGTATTGTATCAGGTAAGTTGTATCTAATAATAATGGATAGCCCCGTTTCATGACGATTGGTGTAAGTACATATATTTTCTACACATCGATAGTACAAATGTAAAGTCGAATGTAAAGTCGAGCTTATGCCTTGCGGACTACAGGTAATAGTTTCTTGGATCGTTCTGCTTGAGTGTCTAGAGGGCCGATGCCACGCTTCTGCACTCAAAGCTAAGTTATAAATCTATACGTCTATAAAACTGTATTAGACCACACAACAGACGACAGTGAATAAACGTAACCTGATATTTTTAGCCTCGTATATCCTATAGCTATGCAAACTAAATTGTAAGCAATTTTCAGTAGAATGCAAAACGACCTCGCACTAACAATGCGCTGATGGTAGCGCGAAAATTTATTGCACAATATTTTACGATGTTTTAGAGAGGGCAATTTAGTAAGTAAGTATATTATTATTTGTAAAATATTGCTAATCACGTCTTTGGTAAAATAGTAGATATAGATTTTTTCCAGAACAACTACGTACAATACTTTGGTATTTAAAAAAAACAATGTACCTATACTGAGTACGTCTAGAGGGGGTGGGGTATAATTTCTCTTAGAAGTACGTCTATTTGAGAACCTCCTTTTTTCATCGATCACACTCGTGTCTTGTTGCGAACTATTTGTACAGGTAGGTTTAGGGAAGTGACGATGGCTTAGGTGTATCAACCTCGATGGTGAACTCAGTTTTTTTCATCATAATATCACAGTGCAATAATATAATAATAATAATAAATAAATCATTTATTTACCATAAGATAAGATAATACTGCCATATAGTCGTTTTAATAATAAAATTATGTCCTCCCGACAGAATTTCGGCCACGGGATCAATCTCAACCGCGACGCGGAGACTAGCCAAATACGCAGGAGATATTATACTGCACAAGTGTATACACAAGTGCATTCTATTCCCTCACTCTCATAGTCCGATGGGACGCCAATGCGACACGACCCGACGGATTTACGTGCTCTCCCGCTAACTTCCAACTCCGGGCTGGCATTGAGAATTTCTTGACAGAAAAACCCAATACCTCATTGGCCCGACCCGGGAATCGAACCTCGTTGGTCTAGTGGTTAGCATATTCGACTGCAGATCACGAGGGGTTCGATTCCCGGGTCGGGCAAATAATTGTTAGTTATTGGGTTTTTCTGTCAAGAAGTTCTCAGTGCCAGCCCGGAGTTGGTTTTTGGCGGTGTTTCACCCCCATGCCTCGGAGAGCACGTTAAGCAGTCGGTCCCGGTTATTATCACTCTCATGTGACAGTAGTCGTTAAAGCCCGCCAACCCGCATTGGAGCAGCGTGGCGGGCTTAAGCTCTAAATCCCTCTCTCTTATGAGAGGAGAGGCCTGTGCCCAGCTGTGGGACGTTAAAAAGGCTGTAGCGGTGGTGGTGGTGGTAATCGAACCCAGGACCTCGTGATCCACAGTCGAACGTGCTAACCGCTAGCGGCTAGACCAACGAGGCATTGTCATCTTGGTCAGCAGAGAGGCACAACATGTCGCAAACCGCGCCTAGATTGACTTCCCTATAATCCCCTTAAGTTGCACCCATATAAGGTCATCCCTGCGTGATCAAATCAGTAACAGTAGATCCTTTGGAAAATCAGTTACTTACAAAACTCACGAATGCGGATCATCTCGTGCGAGCCATTGGATTCAAGCGCCACAAGATTATGTTGTACAATAGAGAAATCCTTGTGACAGCTATGTAGACGTTTTATATCCGGACATCAATTATTATAATATACTTACATCAACATTCATTTAACTTGTTTGTAGACAGTGAGAATAATATTAGTCCTGCTTAAAATGATGAGCACAATGGTGCGGGCCTTGTTAAGCCAATTTAGTTGGATCCTTTGGAATTCGGTGTGATAGTACAGTAGGTACGAAACATTTCATGCGGCATGGCATAGAGTGATAAAATTATCCCACGATACTTAATAATGCAATATTATCAACTCGCTTCCACAAAACGTGCAGAAATATTATGTTGGCTTGTAATTAAATCTATGCTGGACAGTAGCCAATAGTCAAGGCAAAATATTATTCAACTTAATATTACTTTACATTAACTTATTATTTTAATGCCAGTTTTAATTTAGCCACCATTTCTGAGGCCGGGCGTGAGCCGCGAAATTTATTCGCGCAATTTTTTTCGCAGAATTCTGTGAGATATGGAAATATATGAAGCCGCACGCACTTGAGATTTAAAATTCGAGAAAAAAAATAAAATATGGAAAATAAACCGCGCGAATAAATTTCGCATCGCAGTCATGTGGCCCCGCTCTCAAATCGTTCAAAAAGCTTTGACCATAGAGTAGCGTAATATATACTTAAGGCCAAATTAGACGGTGCCCCGTTCATCGTTCATTTTTGCGGTGATCGATACACGATACGATATTTACTATGGCAAAGTGCCTGTGAACGATGAATGGTCGGTGTTTAGACGGTTCATTTTCGATGATTCACCGATGAAGCCTCGAAAATGAAAGCAAAAATCTCGAAAATGAACCGTCTAATTTGGCCTTTAGAAAGCTTCGACCTTCGAATCCTAGACAACTGTCAGTGTCAACACTACATTTTACATTGACAGTTGACATTTGACAGATAGAACAATATTTTCAAAACAAAAATAGTTACCTACCTATTTTACTTTTTAGAGTAAAAAATCCTTCAAGAAACATAAATAAGATGTCTGAGAAAAAGAAAGCTCTATTTATATGTCTCGGTAACTATTTTCACAGTTATTAAAGGTTTAAGTTTTATTCTAAACCAACTTTATACCTAATTATTGTTTTTGGTGTTTTTACAGGCAATATTTGTCGATCGCCGATAGCGGAGGGTGTTTTTCGGAAGACGGTGAACGAGCTGGGTCTGGGATCGCAATGGGAGATAGACAGTGCCGCTTTGAGCGGCTGGCATGTCGGCGATCCGCCGGACTGGCGGGCGCTCGATACTATGAAGAAACATGGAGTGCCCTACGATAATTGTGCACGACAAGTAGGACCATTATAACCTTTCCTATACAAATTATTATTACGTGTATTATGCACTGTCCGCGTAGATTTGAACCATCCTGTATAAGTGAGTAAGTTCTGCGCATCGCGATGTATTCGTGAAAATAAAACTAATTTGCTTAGAAAATTTTGAGCACTACCTACATCCTACAAGTAACGCGAAAGAAGAGTTGATCACACGAAAGTTTAAAAAAATACCTACCCACTATTTTTTGGTATCACTGTTTTGCTTTTTGTTTTTTCGTGTTAGATAACTAGGTATTAATTCTTATACCATCAGATCACAACAGATGACTTCAAAAAATATGACTTCATATTTGGGATGGACGAAGACAATATGCGGGCCCTCAAGAATAAGAAAGTCGAAGGCTGCAAAGCCAAGCTGTTGCTGTTTGGAGACTTTGACCCCCAGGGGGACAGGATTATCAGGGATCCTTATTATGTGAGTATAACTTTTTATTATAACTATGATGGACGGAACACAGAAAGCGAAAAAGTTGGATTATCAATGAACCAAGACAAAACCAAAATTATGACCAACTCCCAAAAAGAAACTATCACGCTAAGATCAAATATACTAGAATATGTAGACGAATACATATACCTCGGACAAACAGTATCACCAACAGAGCAAACATCGAAAGAGGTAGATAGAAGAATATGTAATACCTGGAAAAAATACTGGGCTTTAAAGGAAATCATGAAAAATAAAGATATTCCCATGTCAGAAAAAGCCAAAGTATTCAACATATGCATCCTCCCATGTCTCACGTATGGTTGCCAGACGTGGGATTTAACTGATAAAAACCTTAAAAAACTAAAAATTTGTCAAAATAGTATAGAGAGAAGTATGCTTCAAATTAAAAGAAAAGATAAAGTGAGACTCTCTAATATTAGATCCAGGACAAAAGTAAGGGATATATCAGTCACCATTAAAAAACTGAAGTGGAAATGGACAGGGCATTTTATGAGAGATAAGAGAAATAAGTGGACAAAATTGGTTACAGAATGGTACCCAAGAACGGGAAAAAGGAAAAGAGGTCGCCCTTGCCAGAGATGAGAGGATGACATATGAGAAACGGCAGGGAATATATTATGGCAAAGAAAAGCCAAAGATAGATATTTATGGAGAACCCTGGAGGAGGCCTATGCCCATGGGCAAACTGATTAGAAAAGGGAAAAAAGAAGAACAAAAGGAAACAACATTATACCAGTGTCAAAATTATTTATTTCTTTATGTAAATATTAGTTTTTTGTAACAATGTATAATTCAGTTAATAAATGCTTATATTATACTAGCGGACCCGGCAGACGTCGTCCTGCCCGCTATTAGCGCCACCTACCGGGTCCAATTTTTCTACTTATAAACCTTCCTCTTGAATCACTCTATCTATTAAAAAAAACCGCATCAAAATCCGTTGCGTAGTTTTAAAGATTTAAGCATACATAGGGATATAGGGACAGAAAAAGCGACTTTGTTTTATACTATGTAGTGATTATTATTATATTATGATGGACGGAATTGGGTATGACTCTTTAAGTATATGGATGTGAGGTAATGGTGATAACTATTATTAACTAGTGGACCCGGCAGACATTGTCCTGCTCGGTGACATACCAATATCAGCACCACCTACCAAGACAGGTTACCTGTACTTACCCGGTAATTGTATTTTCAAACCATCCAGGAACCCATTGAAATATACACACAAAATTTCATCCAAATCGGTCCAGCCGTTTAAGAGTTAGGTGACAAACACACATACAGAAGAATTATATAGGTACAGGTGAGAGTTTACCATATCGATGGGATGAACATTAAATGTTTGACAGTTACGGAACGTATGAATATTTTGTATGGGAAAATGTTATTTTATTTTTTGTCAATTTTTCAATGTTTTTAATAGTTATTCTGCTATTCGGGACGGAGACAAATACAACAAATCATAAAATATGAAAATTGCTCCAGTTGTTCTCAAGTTATAAGTGTTCGAACAAACCCGACTTTGTTTTAATATTAAAAAGATAACAACTCAAAGCTACAAAGTTATGGGGGCTCCAAAGTTTGGAACCAAACAAAGGGTTCAGTGTTGAATCAGTGTTGAAAATAGATCTTCCCATCTGAGAAGCTAATTTGTTATTATACAATTTAATATTCTCTATGGAAAATTATAGTATACATTCACTAGACTCTATTTTTAATTCTTTCTTTTTGTTTATTACAGGACAGTGATTCAGAGGGTTTTGAGAAGTGCTACCAGCAATCTGTGAGGTGCTCTAAGGGATTCCTTGAGCAGTTGGAGAAAGGACTTGTCAAATAGTTACTTCGAGGCATAATCACATTCCAGATTCAGTAAAATTATAAAACTTAACAAAAAAGAAACTAAAATGTCATGGTTATTAAATCTTATTGATAGTACATTACAATATGCGTGACTATATACTCTTAATCACAGCATTAATTAGCAGTAAGCGCTGTGAATCGATATACTATTTATCATCTACTTAAGTTATGAGTATTGTATGTTATTTTTAAGTACCACCAAAGTTAACTTGTAGAAATATTTACCATTTTTACATTGATAAATGTTACTTAAGTTTGGGTTTTAAAACACATTGTGCTATAAATTCCATTTTTCTAAAACGTGTTTATATACTGTTGTGAATTGTAGCATTTCAAAATATTTCTGAGTGTAAAACAAAGGAATGAATAAATGGTTGTAATTTTTTCAAGCTGCGCATTTTATTTGCGTTTTGCTTTTCTTAGTTGCATATTAAAATAAACTCTTATAAAATAAAACATAAAATATGCATTGTAGGAAATGTAATGTAATTAAAGTACTTACATGTAGTAGTTGTATGCGATTGCTAAGTACCAGAGGCCAAAAATTATGATGCCTTCTGCCATATTGGAGGGATCTGCAAACAAGTGTTTATTTTTTCTACAAATAAGTAGATACCTTATTTTTTTTATTCAACTACAAGTTCGCCTGTGACTATAATCTCACCTGATGGTAAGTGATGATGCAGTCTTAAGATGGGAGCAAGCTAACCTGGAAGAGTTATGCCAATTTTCCTTAATCCCTGGTCAGTTTCGTACCAGAACGCCAAATCGCTTCGGCGGCACGGCTTTGCTAGTAGGGTGGTAACCAGCCACGGATGAAGCCACCCACTAGATCAAACTAGAGATAAATTAGAAAGTCCATCGGCCCTGCCGGGAATCAAACCCGGGAGCTCACCGCTTATAAGACCACAGCAGTCACCAAAACGCCAGGGAGGTCGTCAAAAAATACTGTCCCTGGTCGATTTACGTATAGTAGCGTTGCCACTTGTCCTTGTCAGTAAGAAAAGTTTCTTTTATGAAGTGTCGGGGGTGGGCTAACGCTTAGGTATTGTATGTAGAGAACAGACAAAAATTTCCAGATAGATAGATACCGATTATTCTATCCGGCGGCAATCGCGATCACATAGTGGCTTGTAATTTATTTCCTAGGTTCGATTGCCTGGGTGTATTAATTTACTTACCTTGGATTTCATGTGTTGTTCATCAGGGAGTATCCGGGGATATGAAATAGTGCCATTTTAATAGAAAAATGCTTAAAACTTTTAAAATAATAACAATTCAAGTCATGTTTACTAGTGGTCTCGCAATGACAGTTTGTCAATAAATTACGTAATTAAAAAACTAAAAACCCGACTGCGTAAAACAAACCAGTTCTGGTTACTGAAAAGCAAAAAACAAGCTTTGTACTTTATAAACTAGAATTTGATAAGATCATAAACATAATTAATGTTAGAAAATGTATGGCATGCGGGGGCGAACTAATAGTCCTGAGTAGTTGGCTAAGTAATGCCCCCGCCTGCCATACATTTTCTAACATTAATTATGTTTATGATCTTATCAAATTCTAGTTTATAAAGTACAAAGCTTGTTTTTTGCTTTTCAGTAACCAGAACTGGTTTGTTTTACGCAGTCGGGTTTTTAGTTTTTTAATTACGTAATTTATTTCTTGGTTTTTAGTGCAAAACTATGAAAAATTTTTAGATGCATATTTTTACAAGAGATAAAGTTCGTAAACTAAAACCCGATTAGGACTACGCTTAGTAATTTAATTTAATATAAAATAATAATTTAGTGTGCAGAACGCGGGGCAAGCAGCTAGAGGCGTCATCTATTATGTCTATCCGAAACTAAATAATATTTTACTTTTGCCGCTTGGACGTCGCTTCTCGATTTTTTTCGTATATAAAATATAGCCTATGTCTAATTCAACATAAAATTACCAATTAGCGAAGAAAGTTTCTAGAAACTAAGTATTTATCTGAAAAAGTAGATTATTTTCTACAAGTTTAGGCACTAGGCAGTTCTGCCGACTTTTGTGGTTTGCCACCGAAACGAATTAATGTAAGAATACAAGAAATATAATATAACTAGTAGGGCGCTTGGCTGCGCGGCCCGCTAAAGCGGCCCGCGGGGATTTCAGTATTATTTTTGTTTTAGCAGCCTCCACCTCTATCATTTTCAGCATCTTTAACCCTGGCCGTGCTCCTCATCCATCTTCCAAACCCTCGATCATCATCACTCTCCAAATTTTTTTCTCCGAATCATTTGCCAGAAGGAGAGTTCTTCCATAAAAACAAATTTTGAAAAGGAACCGTATCAAAGTCTTGTATAGTTTCCCAACTTATAGTCTCTTCAATATTCGCCATATATTTTGTGTGAAAAAAATAAATTTTGCCATCTTGATTTTTTTCTGTTCATCAAATTGTAGATCTTTAGTTCTTGATCATCTTTTGCCAAGAAACAACTCTTCTATATTTTATACTTGGTGAGATAGACACCGACGAAATTTGTATAGCCGCCATCTTGAATCCGCCATTTTGTTTTTTTTTTCAGCTCAGTGCCAATTGAGTAATTTTTGATTGAGCACCTCCCATCCCATCTATCTGCGATACCCTGCCCGGGCTCCTCAACCATCTTCCAAACCCTCAATCATCATGTCTTCCCATATTTTTCATTGAGAGTTCTCCAAAGAACCGCATCAAAGCCTTGCATAGTTTACAACTTGGTAGTCTCTTCAATATTCGCCATACATTTTCTATGGAAAAATAAATTCCGCCATTTTGATTTTTTTTTCTATTTATCCAATAAACCATCGGATCCTGACCATCTTTTCCAAAGAAACCACTCTTCCATCTTTTATACCCTCCGAGATGGAGACCGACGAAATTTGTATGGCGGCCATGTTTTTTTCGCCATTTTGAATTTTTTTTCAGCTCACTGCCAATTGGATGACGTTTCGAGTGACATTTGCTCGAGCACCCCCCACCTATCTTCAATACCTTAAGCGTGCCCGTCGCTCGTCTCTGAAATCCTCAATCATCAGCTCTCTCCATATTTTTGTTCTGAATGAATTTTTATCCTCTATACGAAACCATTTGTGAAAAAAAAATTTTTCATACAAAATTGTTCAGGAGAGGTGATCAATGAGTCAGTGAATCAGTGAATCAGCACGAGCAGCTATATATATATTAATAAGTATTAAGTAATAATTAGTAATTAATAGCTAATGAACCTTTTACTTCAAGCAAATTTAGTAACCCGAACTACGAAAGACATCGACAGAACGATTAATCAATCAATCAATTTCTCAATAAAGCGCGAGCCCATAAGTCGCAGTCTATATTGATGTTCAGTGGATGTTCATGTATTAAAGTATAGCGCGTTTAAGACCACTATTAGCGCCATCTGTTGAACACTGGAAACTTTAATAAGGTCCTTCATAATATTATTGTATTATTTTAGTGTTTGGCGATTTAAGGTTAAATTATTAGTGTTACAATAATTGATGGGAAGGGGGGAGTTGTAGGGGGGATTATGTGGAATGTAGTAGAGTGGAGTGGGAAGGGATCTTAAATAAATTACCACCAATTTACTCAGTGTAGTTGTTATTTATTTTGTTTTCTATGATTTGTCACTCCAAACTGATTACAAACATATAGATTGTATATATTTTCGTATTTGCCTTTTAAAGCCCTTTATTTTGATACCCCACTCGAGGGTCTTGAGGAAAAAAATTTTTTTCAGCTCGCACATTAAAGTGCATAAAATCCGCCATTTTGAATTTTTATTAATTTTATGTACTCAGTAACATTTGCGCTGTTAAGACAAATCTAATGACGTATCATTTATCAAAATAGGTTGAGTCGTTGAGTAGTTACGAACTGACATAGGAAACGGTCATTTTCTGTGATTTATCACTCCAACTTACTTTCAAATATATAATTGTATACATTTTTGTATTTGCCTTTTAAATCCCTTCATTTTGATACCCCACTCGAGGGTCTTGAAGAAAAAATTTTTTTTCAGCTCGCACATTAAAGCGCATAAAGTCCGCCATTTTAATTTTTTTTTTAATTTAGGTACCCTATAACACTCGCGTCATGAAAACAAATCTAACGACGTATCATTTATCAAAATCCGTTGAGCCGTTGATTAGTTACACGCGGACATAGGAATGGACATACATACACACAGGTGAAACACATAACCCAGTCGGGTAAAAACATCTTGTAAGTGCTAAAAATAAAAGAGGCCTTTATGTGTTTAGAGTAGAGAACCAACCAGAGCTAATTTAGAAGACTGTTAGTTGCCTACTTTTACGCCTTTACGGTAGTAGATAATAATTTCCTACCCAATGACCCGAAGTTGGCACTTCGCAGTGTTTCAATCCCGTGCTTCGTAGAGCACGGCAATCCGTTCAGTCCCGTTTATTATCACTTCATCATCATCATCAGCCCATTTCCGTCCACAGCTGGACGTAGGCCTCTCCCTGGATGCGCCACACCGTCTGGTTCTCTGCCTTTCGCATCAAATCCCGGCCAGGGACCCTTTTAAGGTCGTCGGACCATCTAGCCGGGGGTCGTCCCACACTGCGCTTGCCGGTTCGCGGTCTCCACTCGAGGACACGTCTGATCCAGCGGCCATCGGTCCTCCGACAGATGTGACCTGCCCACCGCCACTTCAACGAGCTGATCTTGCGAGCTATGTCGGTTGACGGTTAGTTCTTTTCCGAATAACCTCATTTCTGATTTTATCCTTCAAAGAGACTCCAAGCATAGCTCGCTCCATAGCCCGTTGAGCGACTTTGAATCCGTGGACAAGCCCCACCGTCAGTGTCCACGTCTCGGCTCCATATGTCATCACAGGTAGGATGCATTGGTCAAAGACTTTTGTCTTCAGGCATTGTGGCAGAGATGACGAAAAGACTTGACGTGATTTCCCAAATGCTGCTCAACCCAGACGAATCCTCCTGTCGGCTTCCTTTATTATCACTATGATGTGGCAAAGTCGTTACAGGTAGTCAGTCAGAAGCGTGGCGGGTTTACGTATATAAGTTCTAAATCCCTCTTCTATAAGAAAGGAAGCCTGTGCCCAGCAGTTGGACGTAAAAGGGCTGTAGTTGTGGTTTGTATCCCTAGATTTAAGAAGATTCTACCGTTTATGTTTCTTCCATATAAGGGAATCAAATCTGATACTTTTATCAAACAAGTACATTTTGCAATTGCGCCACAGGTGTTTGAAGGTAAAGGGCAATAGGAATTAAGCTAAAGATTCCAAAGAGCGATTTCGATATAGATATTATCTAATATCTAAAATCTATTTAACTAAGTAAATAAAACGAAATCTTACCTTGTTCTGATTAAGTAACTAACTACCTATTTGGTTGACGTGACGTTGTAAGGTACAGTTAGTGACAGGAATCCAGGAGGCCATGCTTCCTCAACGCGTGGACCTAGCCTCTCACTGAAGAAGTATTGCCTACTGAGTGCTTAGTCTAAGATCGGAGCACTCGAAAACGAACTCGAAAACTATTGATCGATTTCAGAGTAAAATAGACCTAAAATGGCTTGTATTAAGGTTTGAGTTCGCCAATACATTCAGCATTCGAACACAACGAGCGCCCCAAGCAGAAATGTTGTAAAATACATATTCGAACTATGGAATTACGACTTTAAAATACGAGTATTTGAGTTCATTTTGCTCTGAATTCACTTGTGATTCGATCAATAGTTTTCGAGTTCGTTTTCGAGTGCTCCGATCTTAGACTAAGCACTCTGAATAATATTTTACAGAAACGATGTTTTGTAGAGTTATCCTTACTAGATTCGTAAAAGGAACAGAAAATACCTATTCATTTCATCAACAACTAACCAAAACGCGAGTGAAGCAAACGCAAAAATTTTTCTTCAATTTTACTGAAACGATCCCAAGATAGTCAATACTTTAACTCTTTAATTATGGTACCTTCTGGTAATTGCAAATAATTTTATATTAGCATGATTTCCACAAGGTTTAGAGACCTATTACACCCGTAGTAGCCTTTCCGCCGCCTTCGGAGCCTGCCACTGTACCTCATGGTTATTAGGAACTAGCGGTCCGCCCCGGCTTCGCCCGTGGTACATAATATATAGCCTATAGCACTCAGGGATCACGTAAGTACATATCCAACGGTGAAAGAGTTTTTGAAATCGGTCCAGTAGTTCCTGAGATTAGCACGTTCAAACAAACAAACTCTTCCGCTTTATTATATTAGTATAGATTAGATATAGTTGAAAAAATTACGAGATTTAAATCTATTTTTTTTTCGTTAAAATGTCGTTGGACACAAGCGGCACAAGATAGTGTGCTGTTGCGATCCTGACAAGAGATCTTATGCTCAGCAGTTGACGTCTACCAGTTGAAACAATGTCGACTCAAAATATTTCTATACAGTGAAACTACCGTGATTTGATAAACATTTTATTGAACTTTAATTTTATTTAAATACATTAAAAATATTTACGGCCTGTTTCACCACCTTCTGATAAGTGTCAGATAGCTATCTACAACTTGTGTCTTTGTCACTTGACATAAAGTAAGAAAGTGACAAACTTACAGTTAGGCTATCCAACACTTATCAGAAGGTGGTGAAACAGGCCCTTAGGATACAAAAATTATTTTCTTATGGCTATATTCCAACACTTACTCTAATCTCAGTACGCATAAATTCTTGTTTTAAGACTATAATTCTATCACAATATTCTTCATTACATATTTCACGATTCAGACTGCTCAAAAACCAGGGTAGCTGCAACCGAAAGTATTTGTATTTAAATACATTTCTTAAACTATTTTATACATATCTGGACTAAGTGTGTGGTGAAGTCTAACTTTCAACCTTCTAGATTATCACTTGTGATGGTCTGTAATTTTAAATTGTATATCATACAATCATCAAAACCAAACACGAGCATCTATCCTATTGGAAGAGTTTAGCTAGGTTCAGTAAGCAGCTACAAATCCCTCCTGCAGTTTGTGGAGGTATTGTTTGCGCGCCGGCAGGTCGTCTGCGGGCCGGTTGTACGGCAACCAGACAGGCTCCCCGATGAAGAAACGCTTCGCGTGGATGAAGTTCTGAAACAGACATAATTACATGTTAATTACTCATTTTTACTATGCATATTCTTATAAAACAGTCCACTGCCGCGTCTGTTCGCGATAAACTCATAAACTACTGAACGGATTTTCATGCACTTTTCATCAAAATACAGTGATTCATGAGGAAGGTTTAAGTGTATAATTTGTTAAGAATTTGTGTAAACTGGTTGAAATACGACTATAATTGTTGAAAATGTTGGAAAAAGTTAAACCGCCTGGGAGGTTTTATCGAAAATTGCCTAATTAGTAATAACAAAATAATGTACGGTGAGATAGTAGCAAGTAATTACTACCCATGTAAAGCTGGAGTGGGTCTCTATTGATTAAAAAATATAAAAGGCTACTTCAAGATATGGCCAAGCGTAAATATTCTAAAAATTATTATGGGTATGTAACCACATGTTTAGTTGGCAATTCAATCATGTACTTAACATAAAATTGTTATTTTAAAAAAGAGCAACCGCCAAGCCAACACCGCTAACCTAACCTGACCAAACCATGGTAGATTCAATTGAAGATTCAAATGTAGTTGTAAAAGTTTATTTGAATAAAAAACTTTTCTATTCTATTCTATCAGGCAGATAGTATGTAATGTTGCAGTATCAAGTACTTCAATGTGACCACAACAATAATATTATAATATGACTCACATTGGTATCCAGTGTGAACCGATGGTAGATACCACTTGGGATGACGATCATATCCCCCGCAGTCACAGCAATGCGGATCCACTGGTCATCCCCGTCACGCACATCAAAGTAGCCCGAGCCATCTAGGACCAGTCTGGAAAGTATAGGTAAATTATTTCGCTTTGTTGGTTTTGTTTCATGTTTCACCATATTGTGAGATAGTGATCTTAAAATTAAAAAAACCCGGCTGAGTTTGTTGTGGGCTCTTCTCAGACTAGGGCGCGTTTGGAACCATCATAGTTTTAATTTTAATATAAGTTTTCGTAAGTGATTTTCACCACCATTACCTCATTTTCATGTTCTCAAATTGAAGTTCAAAAAGTGTACAGGTACCAATTTTGAATAAATAGTTTTAGACTTTGACATGTTTTTCGATGGGTGGTTTAAATCATGATGGGTAGAGCTAAAAGGCTATTAGGTGTTTCGTGTTCAGGATCTTGATGAAATTTAGCATAGAGACAACTTGCATTCAGAAGTAAGTATGCATTCAAAAATAGGGAACTCATAACTTAAATCCACACAGATAAAAGTTGCTGGCTAGTTAGTTTGCAATAAAATTGGACAGGTTCTACTTATAACTGTTCCAAATTTCAAGTCCATAGCATTAATAGTACTAACAGATAGACTGACTAAGATGCACACTAAATAGTTTTTTTAAATAGGTAAAGAAATAGTAATTAAACTTCAAACCTTATTTCTTCATCAGTGTGAAGGTGCTCTTCATAAAAAGATTTAATCTTCTCTTCATAGTTCGGGAGGCACTCTTTTGAGCAAGTGATCTCATCCTCGTAAGTGTAGCCTCTGTCTTTTTTTATTTTATCTAGCACCCCGTCTGTGGTGTAGGTGGCTACATTTATCTGAAATTAACAGTACAGCTGTCACCATAATAAAATTTCAATTATTGTTATTATCATAATTCAATTATTGTGAGTGAAGTTAGGAGAAACAAAACCGAAGCTATTTTATGATGGTAATGGAAGTCAAACCCAGCGCTCATCAACTCTGCAGTACTTACCTGGTATATCGGGTTCACCCCAGGAATTTTAACGCGATAACCACAACCACCATCATAACAACTTTACTTTAAATTATGATAGTTATAAACTATAAAATAATATTAAAGTACTTCGTTATCTCATCTTATTTTTACTCGGTTTACTGACAGTCAAATGAGATAAGAAAACAATAAACAACATCTATAAAACTATTGATAAAAGTTATAAATACACAGAAACTTACATTGAAATACTCGACTCCAGTTTTTTTGTACAAATCCTCGAGTGAAATAAACTCGGGAGGGTTCCTATGGTGTTCCAGTCGTTGGTCATTAGTATCAGTGTCCATATACCAAGCTTGAACCATGGTAAATGGTTAAAATAATAATTTACTGAAAACAATTCAAAAAAAAACGCAACACACGCAACAGCTTCTGCTTTGCAGATTTCACGCAGATTTGTTCACATACCAGTGTGACCAACTTTAAATTAGAGATCCTACCATGATCCTACCTTTCACTGGATAACTGCCAGTTTAATTTGAAAAAATGCAAAAATATTATGTATACCAATTTGTACCTTTTCCTAGGTACTTCAATGGATGAATGGATAATTCTAAATTTATTTTCAATGTACATGGATTATTTTAAATATTTGATTTTAAACTATGTAGCATTAGTCGTTACTCGTGAGTCGTGACTAATAATGAATTACAGACATTGCAAAATGATAATTACATCTGGAAAATCTTTTGATTTTGATATCCACGACGAAAATCAGTGGATCTCTTTAAAATCACTACCCTTAATATTTATTTTCTCATAACTTTCATAAATATAAGTTCAATTGTCCTGGCTGCCAAAAAGGCCGGAAATTGACACAAATGGTCACACTGTCACAGAGCAAAAAGAAGTTACGTCCACAGACTTATACTGCCGTCATAATCATAGATAATATACTATTAAAGGGTATGTCATAATTATAAACGGCGTAACTTATCCAAACTTGATTTTGAGTAAATGGCAGTTTTGTCTAAAGTAATATTTTACCAATTTGGTAGCGTTTGCTATAATTAAACTGATACCATAATTTGTAAAAAAATATAGGTACCTTTTCTAGTAGATTAGGTATGTTTTATTTTGCTATTATATATCTTACGTTTTTTAAACCTAATATTCCCTTTCATTGTAGTAAAAAAATGCATAAAAATTATCTATTACTCTCAGATTAAGTATCAAGCTCTCTTTGTACTGCAGATACAAGAAGAGGAGGTATTACTTACTTTATCTTAGGCAGATACCTATTAAGGTATTTGACAACATTGAAAATATACTATTGATTGTGGTCATCTTATCAGATAATAGCCTAAAAAAGACATATTTCACTCAATCACACTAAATTATGTAATTTTACGCGATATTTTGCACGAAATAAAACATTATAATTTTTGAAATTTTATCAGACACGTGAACGCTCTGTGATTGGTTGCTACTCTGGTGACGTCACTTGAAATTATTATACTTGAGAGTACACTTTACTTGGTCGATATAATTGAAGTTTATCAACCAATCGAAAGTAAACTTTAAATTTGAAACAATAAGATTGATATTAAAATAGCATTATTAACCTCTTAATTTCACTTATTTGGTGTGACTTTCTAGCGCATATACTCTACAATACACAATTGTTTTCATACCAATAATTAGATAAACTCTTCCACTAATAAATTATCACTAGATAAACTCATAACTTTTCTTTATTTCCTCACAAAAACAAAAGATTTGTACCTAAATACACAAGTGTTTTTCGCGCCATCCGTCGTAACTAATCACGCAGCGTGCTCTGTCGCACGCACCGAGAGCGAGCGAGAAAAGTGATGATGCTAATATTTTTGCTATGTATTTATTACATAATTAAAGATTGTTATTTTTCTTGTTTCCTCTACCGCATTCCATTTATTGCATTTAACTTTGTATTTATTGTATTTAACCTATTTAATTACTTTTAATTTGTATTTAACTATTTAATTATTGTTACTGGATAGCTACGCTGTTTTGTTGTGGTTTCTGGTTATGTAACCCATACTGTGCCCATACATACTCTGAACCTTATAAACTTGCTCATTGGTTTGTGCAATGATGTTTTACCTTAACTAGATCAGCATTCTAAAGCACCGACTCATCGCTACTTCGCATATGTCAATGGGCACCTACGACTTCAGTTGCCAGCCCGACGTCCGAGTGAACACGAACGTAACTGTTACTTGCCACACAATTTGTCAAGATGGTGAAATGTGTTGTTAAAATTTGTTTGTCACGGTCAGAAAAAGATAATAAAGCAACTGGTGTTACTTTTCACAAGTAAGTTTGTTTTATTTAATTCCGATTATCCAAAACAACACGTAATAAAAACATAAATTTACCGCGCATTATTTTTACTATAAGTGTTGCCAGTAAAAACTATTTTGATTTTCCCTACATTGTTGGGAAATTAGTGAATGAAAAAAGCGAATGATGAACGTATACCTATAAGGCAAACGTTATATCATTATAAAATAGTTAGTAGTAGGTATAATGATTTATTACTAAGCGAGTTCAAAAAAGAAGGTTATATATTCGACCCGTATGTTCGTGATTATTTCAAAAACCAATGAACCGATTTTGATAATTTTTTCACTATCGTAATTTACAAACTTTCAGAAAGATATTAGTTTTCATATACATACCTAGTGATCATTCTTATGTATGAAATTACTAACATAAGCGTACCCATATGTAACTAATATTTTTGATTGGTTCACCGATTTCTCTGAAACTGCTGGGCCGAAGTCAGTTTATTTTTATTAAAAAAAATATACGCAAATCGGTTCAGAAATCTCGGAGATATCGGTGTACATAGGTAGAAAAACACAACTCCTCCTTTTTGAAAGTCGGTTAATAAAGTAGCCTATGTTACTCCCTGGTTAATTCTCTACTTGTATGTGAAGGTCCCGTCAAAATCGGTTCAGCCGTTCCGAAGATTAGCCCGTTCAAACAGACAGACAGACAGACAGACAGACAGACAGACAGACAGACAAAAATTTTAAAAACGTGTGATTCGGTTATGGTAGCGTTCAAATAACCATATGAGCTTAATATGAGGTAGTTATTTCGATATTACAGACAGACACTTCAATTTTATTTATTAGTATAGATTTTATTAAATCTAATATAATTATTAAATCTCATAAACTCAAATAATTTTTTGGGGGAAATCGTTCTTTTGTGGGAAATTATTCCTGATACTGGTAACTCTAATCGTTTGTCTAATTGCAATGTCTTGTCCTATTCTAACGTAATTAGTTTGAGGGTAGAAGAAACGAGACAAATATAGTTTACTCAAAGTTTTCTTGGCGTATATGTCAGTTTCAAAGCTACGTCTTTGAAACTCAAAAGTGGTTACGTTTTTCTGAGAACAGTTTATATGACGCTTCTACTCTTTATTTATTACACCTCACTGGGTTTGTGACGTCACGCGTAGCATGTGATCAGCGCTATTACAGAAATGTCGTTTTTGGCGCGGTTTTCAAAACTTAAACTTTATCATTGATTTAATTCTTAATACTGTAGATATTCCGAAAAATATCAATGTAGTGTGTTTTAATAAGTAATAAAGAATAATTTAAAACTAATTCCAAAAATTAGTCAAATAGCCTATTAAAAGTCGAACTATAGATAAGATTTGACGGATGTTAAGTACCAACTTACCTACTTACTGATCAAAAACCTGGGGTCTCCAAAAAATTTTTTTGCTATTGAATTTAGTGGGTGTCAAATGAAAGAGGAAAAAATTCTGAGTTCATAAATATAAATATAGTATAATATTTAAATATACCAAGCGATAGAAAATCAATTTTATACTAATATTATTGTAAGTTATATTATATTGAATTCAAATTGAATTACTTTAGTCAGGTTCTAATTTTAAAATTTTTCATTCAAGCTTTTTGAACTTGAGCTAGGTAATTTTAATTTTTTTTTAATTTGCAATACGCAGGTACTTACCGTGTACACTTTATTTACCAAGCTACTAAGTTAGGTATAAGGTAGATGGAATAAAAAGCATTTTGCAAGTAAAAATAAATTTAATACATTAATTCTATGAACGTTACACTCGTTCGACCAAATTACAATAGGGTACAGTCACGAATATCGGGGTTTTAGATATACAATTACGTCTATCGAATTTATCAAAAATAATCTATACTTTGTAAAAACCATACGTAACTTACGGTAGGTAAAAACTAAAATAAAAAAAAAACTTGCAATTCCATTCCATTTTTCACAGGATGTATCCTGCCCCCGTAGCCAAGTTACTCGTATAGATACTCTTTCTATGATCGTTAACGCTTTAGAGTAGTGTTTCCCAAAGTTATTTATATATTTCGCGTCATTTTTTGCAGTATAAACGCCTTAATTTTTATTAGGCATTTAAAATGCATAAATTATTAGTAAATTAGGTATATAATTTTATTATTGTGCAGAGTATGTTTGAGTATCAAAATCGCAAACTAGATGGCGATGCAATACTTTTAAATCGTGGTTAACTGCTTAAGGGTCAGCGACGCAGCCGTGCTGATGTTAAATAACGCTAACCATTCACTAAGTATAAAATTATTATTTTTCTAAACTAAAATAAACTAAGATTATAAAATAACTTTGGGAAACCCAGCTCATAACAATCACGATCATAGAAAGACAATAGAATGTAATTTGACTAGGGGGGCTGAATAGAATAAGTAATTAATTTTAGATCATTTTTAGACTATAAGCACGGAACGCGTATATTTCATTATTTTAATCAAAGAATCCCAATTTTAATATTGTACCTATTTGCATTTTAGTGGCATTTACAAATACTAAAAACCGAATAAATGTGTTATTTGCGGTGAACGATGTAATGTGCAATAAATAGGTATGTAGATAATCTTTATAATTTTGATATATTTATTTATTTTAGGTATAATTTAATCGAATATAGATAATGTTTAAATCCATATTATATCGTTAACAATAGCGATATGCGAACAATTTTATTTATACAATTGCAATCAAAGGATTCTGAATTCACAAGTCATATCGATAAAAAGGTAAAAAAATACAATAGAAAAATATTGAAGAAACAATGGTTTAGAAAAAAATAAATGCAACAAAATAACGCTAATAACTGGACGGAAATGGAAATTATAAACAATTATAATAAAAATCTCGTAAACTATAGACCAAAAGAGACAAAAGAAAGTTATAAGTTAATTATTTTAATTGGAGATTTCATTTGTACAGTAGGTAGGTACGTCTTGAGAAATACGAAATATTCCAAAAAAAGATAGGTAGAAATACGACAATAAAGCCATTGAAATAAGCTTTCTATACCGTTTCTTCCAAAACGATACAGAAATTGACCATAATATTTCAAGGCTACAAAATAATAAAAAAATTACATTTTAAGGATTTGTCATTTAGGACTTTTAATTTTATGGTAGAGAACAACAAACAAACAAAGGTGCCCACTGCATTAATATAACAAGAAATCTCTATTCTGGGCATAGGCAATGGGCTAAGAGAGAAGTAGGCATTAGGTATACTTAAAAGTATAGCCTCCTTATGTACGCATTCTGTTTGGATATTGATCTAGACTTCAATGAGAGCTCAGCTTTTTTTTTAAAGCTTAAGTTTTTATTAAACTATCTGGACTTAAAATGAAATATATTGAGATCATCCTTATTCCTAGTTACATTCTATATTTATTTCAAATCAATGAATATAATACGGCTACATTTATAATTGAAAAAATTAAATAAACGTTCGAAGGTAATACAATAATAATTGTATTACTGCAGTGATATTTGAATTATTATAATAATATTATGATTGATAATAATAATTAATTATTAACATTTGGTTGACGTATAATCCTATATCATAACATATAATAAACGCAAAATATACCTTCTTAACTATCTTAAATTAAAATGTATACCAATGTATAATAAGTAATAATTTCAATTATTGATACGGTACAACAAATATATTATCACAATCATACTAAAATTATTTACAGGAAAGCATTCTAATAAAATGAAACGATAAATCTATTATAAATTAACTATGATAAGTCTAATCTTAACAATTCACATCAACTATTAAAATATTATGATACATTTATTTACTATCTATAATATAATAAAACTGTAACAGATCCAATTCTGTACATTGAAGATATTTTGAAAATTTTTGTTGGAGGGCATTCTATAATCGATACTGAAGCCAAAACTGCAATTTGTTTCATTTTTGTCTGTCTGTCTGTCTGTCTGTCTGTCTGTCTGTCTGTCTGTCTGTCTGTCTGTATCTTGGCCGCGCATCACGCCGAAACTACTGAATGGATTCAAATGAAACTTGGTACGATTTGAGTTTATACTCCGAGGTAGGTTATAGGATACTTTTTATCCCGAAATTCAGCATGGTTCCCTTGGGAGAGGGGATGAAAGTTAAAACGTGTATTTAGCTGTAATTCATTAACGCGTTGTTCGATTTCACTCATTCTTTTTTTGTTAGAAAGGTAGTACTTTATATATTGTGCCGTAAATATTTCAAGGTCATAGGTTTTTAGTTCAGAAATGACAGGCATTTAGTGGGTTCCAATAACTTGGGACCCGGATCTTTGTACGTACGGCTTATTTTAAACTGGCGTGCGTTTAAATTTATGTTTGTCGTTCTGTCTATTTGTTTCAACTAATCTCTGAAACGGCTGGATCGATTTTAATGGAACTTTCAATGGCAGATAGGTGATGTTATAAGGCTACATTTAGTTTAGGTACAAAAAAGGATTATGGGATCCAATCCGATCCTATATAAAACCTATATCCAGGCGGACGAAGTCGCGGGGGTCGGCTAGTTATTAATAAAAATACATTATAAGAGTTGTACCACATTACCAATATTTAAGTTTCAATAGTACAATCGAAGCCAATTCAATTAATTGTATTTGTATAAAAACTTCATTTACTCAAAAGTACGGATATGGAGAGAACAGTTTGAATATTAATCTCAATTCTTTAGTTAGGTAATAGTTCTGTAGAAAATAAAATTGGTAAATCTTTTTTTAACATAAGCATTTTCAAATATAGTTACTATTCAATCCATAATATAACCCCCGGCACGTAAGTCGACCAGTGACCTTCAAGTGCGCGCAGCGTCCTACGAGTGAGCGGGACACAATACAATTGGAGAGCCAATCAGCGATTACGAGGGATCTGCGAGAGCTAATCAGTGCTTACGAACGATCCCCACGACCTCCCCGCGACCCCCTCTCTCCCCGAGATACCTTATTTTCGACTTCTGCGCATTGAAGGTCACCGGTAGGCTTATTTGCCGTGACTTTTATAAATAAAGTGGGTGCTTGTGTACGCAAACTAAAATAAATTTCGATTATCATTATGATAACCACAAATATAATAGCTTAAATTGTACACAATAAGAATTACTTAAGTAATTTAGTTTTTTGTAACATAAATGGTAAGAAACATATTAAGGTTTACTTAACACAGGGTTTAAATAAATTAGAAGAGCTTTTATGCTTTTGCATTTTCAGGAAAATAAATTAGATGAGAAAAGTTATTGCATTATTATGTATAAATAAATATTCAATAAATTCCAATTTTATTTTTTCAATATTCAAAATTTTTACTTTTATAAGTCATAAGCATATGCTATATAATACATGAAGTACAGAAAGTAAAATGATAATGACTGCAATAGTGTACCACTGTGATGGCACACCCATTGAAACGCTTACATTGACAATGTGGCTAATTCTGTTGTACACAATCTCTAAACCTAAACTAAAATGACAGGTCTAAATCTATTGCTATCCTTTTCCGCAATGAGCACTGTGAAAGAGATAGGAATAAATTTAGACCTGTCATTTTAGTTTAGGTTTAGAGATTGTGTACAACAGAATTGGCCACAATGAGCAGATACAAGTATTTACCAACAAGGAAAAATTGTACAGAATTATACACAATTATATACAACTCAAAATTTCATATATAAAGAAATATAACTGGGCTATTAATTATGGGCATAAAATAATAATATGGAAAATAATTTTCATACACTATCAATGGTTAATAAATTTAGTATAATACCAATTTCATGGTGAAAATTAAATAACTAAAATCAAGTAGGTAAAAAAACTAAAATCAAGTAAAGATCTGAACTTTTCGCAGAGGATATTATTATGAAATGATTGATCTTATTTTAATATAGGTACATATATTTTTTTTTTTATTAAGTTAAAGTTGAATTGGTAGTACAATAACCCTTTTTAGAGTTAAATGAAATACTCAAAAACACTGAGTTTTATTTACGAAGATACAAGATTTTGTACACTCAAGAATCAAAAGATACACACGTATTTTGTCTCCTAATAGGTTGTCAATATCACCAGGAATGTTTTGATATCGTTTAACTAATCACCAATGACACGAATTATAGTTAAAACGTCACAAATTTTAGTCAATAAGTACCGCAATATATTCTGGAATTCACCTGAAGCCACTATGTGACTAATTTTAGTCAAAATGGTAAAGGCAGCGTTGGGAGGGCCCCATCAGGTGGATATGATCAAGCGGCTGGAGACCGTGTTCTTGCGAGACATGCCCAGCTGTGGACGTCCATACTAAAGCTTGGTGTGCTTCACAGTGTCCGTCCAATAGTTCTGGATCGTCATAGCCTCTAACGAGTTCAGGAACGAATCGTTATCCAGGCTGTACATCTCCTCCGAATTATCCTGGAAAGAAGAATAAAAGTATTTATATTAGACTGGGTGAGATTTTGGACAAAGCCGGCGGCTTGGAGACTTCGGATTTATCGTCGCAAAAGAGCCGCCGGCTTTCAGTTAGGTAATGTGCAAATAATTCGCTAATGCGCTTTGTAACGATGTCAGTCAATTGACTCAAGACAGAGGGCTCACGCGGCTTTGGTATGAACTGACCTTTGGAGATTGATGTTTGATGAATCGTCAAGGAAACTTTGACGTACTTCATAAAAAGAAGAGAAAGAAAAGATTAGAAAAATATTTATTATAATGTTAGGATACAAAGTAAAGTAAGTATATTGTGACGACCTCCCTGGCGGGTCTGGTGGGAGGCTAGGCGGGGCTAGTTACCACCCTACCGGCAAAGCCGTGCTGCCAAACGATTGAGCATTCCGGAACGTTGTCGCGTAGAAACCGATCAGGAGTATGAGATTAAAAGTCAGCCCGCTTCCACCTTAGACTACATCGTCACTTACCATCACAATCAAGGGCTAACGTGTAGATGATGAAAAAAAATAACATACCCGTATAGTACTGTCGTCCAAGTAGCCGCTCGAGTCAGGATTCGAGCACTTGTCATTCAAAGTTTGCGGTTTGTTCAGATACCGTCTACGGTACAGAACGAACGCGGTACTCCCGGCCAACGCAGCCAGCACCAAAGCCCCGAACGATATCCCAGCTATCGCTCCCGTGTCCATGCCACCGTCGCTCGAGTCTATTATACTTCTAGAACTTTCTATGTTCGGTGGAATTCTAGTTTGCAAAAACGCCGTCTCTAAAGACAAAGGTTTCTCGGTTACTATCCGACTCTCGGAAGCCCCTTCCAACGTAAGGTCCTCTTTGACGTAATCTGGTATTGTTAGATTGCGTTTCTTTGCGAATGTCGAGTTCTGAGATTCGGTGATGTTAGTGTAATCTGTTATGTTTACGTCTGTGGTGTTCTCTGGCTCTGTTGGTCTCTGGCTGTTCTCTTGGTCTGTCACGTTTACGGGAGTCCATTTTATTCTGGTTATCTCTGTTGCGTTAATGGATGTCACATTTTTGGATGGATTGTCAGTTTGCGTTAATTCTTTATCGGTGTTATTCTTCTGTGTTGTGGGTGTTGTTTTGTTTGTGTTAGTGGTTTGCGGTGTTTTCGTGAAGTACATAGCTCTCGCTTGTCTCTCCGACGCGTGGGGTTCAATTTCAAAGTCTGCGTAGCGTTGCAACTGTTCAGTTTGGGGCGCTGCGAGGTTTCTTCCGGTGCTCGCTGAAAAGATAACGAATAGAGTTAGAAAAACGTCAATTAACATAAATTAGCGATAATTAAGCCTTCCTAAAGAGTTGAAATGCACTGAAATGTGTGTCGCGGCGATGAATAATGAATTTTAATCGCGTTAATTAGAGAGGTAATTTTACGCGGTAACGTAAAGTATGGTACTTGTCTCTAATACCTACCAATTACCAAGCAAGGTCTATGTAATAGACGATTATTACCTAATAGATTAAAGTTCCGGTTGCAGAGTACCTACTACATAATCAGCTGTATTCACTATTGAGGGATTTTTAATTTACTCGAATGTACAAAAAGTTCTCTCTCTATAATCGAAATATTTTAATCTGAGCAACTAGATAAAATCGACTTTCTGGTAACTCAACGTAAGTGAAAAAATTAGAATTTTTTTAAATTATATTTTTTGTTTGAGAGAGATTTGTCAATTGAGTTACAGAAAATGGAACAATGGATCTTGTTTAGTCATTCAAATATTATTGCCGCAACCTGGTCAATTTACTGTGGAGTTAATTAACAAAAGAACAACATATCAGAATTTTAAAGACCTGAATAGCTCAATAACGGGCCCTGTTTAATATTTATATTAAAGTCTCTGATTTTTAATTCGGTGTAATTCTGACAGTTGTTATTTAAAAATAGAATGAGTTATTTGTATGAAAAACAAGGTTACCACCTGAAGTTCGATTTTAACCCAAACTAAAGTACCATCTGTCAGGCATTTGCCATATCTACATGAGGCAATTGATTTTTATTTATATGTAAGTTTTGAATTTATTGTGGGAAACGTCAGCATTCCACGGAATTAAAAATCAGAGTATACATTTCATTAAATTATTAAAATATAGTAATGGCTGACGTTACTTGGAGAACGTACATTTAATTCCAACTATGAACCTAAATTCAGGAACTCCAGTGTTAAATCCTTAATCCCACGCTTTCCGTGAATTTTTCGGGTCTCATAATATAAAGGCTGTGTAAGCATTAAATTAAATTTTCCTTTTATTCAGTACAGCTTTTACAAAATACTTTCACCGTTACATTCCGAAATAAGCATAATATATCACGTAGAAAGACTTTTAAAAGCTTTTATATTTCTTACTTTGCGAACGTAATTTATTCATGTCTACTTAGTACCAGAGGTGCCTGTAAAGTTATTAGGATTATTTTATAGCAGACAGACAGCAGTGAGTTGCGACCTGGTTTGTTATGACTGGATATATCGGGTTCTATTATTAAAATTATTATTGAAATTTGAATCTGTAATAATATAGATGGATCTCACAAATGCGGATGCGATTCGGCTTTTTCTGGATGGTTTTAGATGAAGGAAGTTTCGTCAGGAAGAAGACAAAGAAAAACACGTGATTTTAAACACTAAACATGATTTATATTGCAACCTTGATAACGAATGTTGTTAGGGATCTATCATTTACTCTATTAACTATATTCTATACTATAATTATTAAATTCTATACTATATGCTATAGTCCGAGAATAAATAAGCGCCATCTTAATAAACAAAAAAAAAAGATTAAGTTACCAATTAGCCGATTCGTCCAAAGAGGCAAAGCCTGGGAATGTCAGAGGTCGTTAAAAGTGTACTATCGTGTTCTTTTCCCCGCAACTTCCATGCTAGACTTATTTATTGCCCGCCGAGGGAAAAGTAATTCGATAAATCAATGGAATCCGATTCACCTTCTAGGATTGCGCAATTGGGTTCCAATCGTCTGAAGTAGGTTAGGTTTCCCGCGTTTTTATTATGGCCGCGATTCAAGCTTTTGCAAATCCCATGGGAACTCTTTGATTTTCCGGGATAAAAAGTATCCTATCCAATTCCAGGATGCAAGTAATATATGAAAATGCTCGCGACGCGGCGACGTGATAGCGGAATGCAGAACTAAACTTAAGTGGATGAAGGTACATCCCTATTTCCTAAATAAATATTACTAAATAGGTACACTTTTTAAGTTTTAACTGCCTCGTTGGCCTAGTGGTTAGCATAATATTCAAACGCAGATCACGAGGTCCCGGGTTCGATTCCCGAGTCGGGCAAATAATTGTGAGATATTGGGTTTTTCTGTCAAAATCAGTGCCAGGCCGGGGTTGGAAGCTGGCGGTGTTTCACCCCCGTGCCGGTCCGGTCCGGTCCCGGTTATTATTGCCTGTTGCCAACCCGCATTGGAGCAGCGTGGCGGGTCTAAGCTCCAAATCCCTCTCTCCTCAGAAAGAGGAGGCCTGTGCCCAGCAGTGGGACGTTAAAAGGCTGTAGTGGTGGTAGTGGAGGTACACTTTTATGTCTAGCATTTGACTTGTGCTCAGCAATATTTAATGTTTATTTCATGCACAATATCGCCGTTTAACTGCCACTGTTCACATATTTGCGATGTGAATGGACAATTTAACTGCGACAACACAACTTACTGCCAGAGCAAACAGCCAATCGGACCGAGCCCGAGGTCAACTTGTTCGCGTGTGAATATAACAACAATTTAATTTAAAAGAAATAATTTAACAAAAAAAAAAAATTAAGTAAGTACCTACTTGGATAAAATACTCGCAGTAGGTACATACGATATGTCATGTGACTTATGTAAAGAAGTCCATTAAGGTGTTACGTTTTCCATACTAACTTCATGTTACCATTCAAGAGCGAATGGATTATATATTTACACTGAAATTACATCGCACAGCCTTAATATAATTTTTAATTTGCGCGAAATTATATTTACATACTAGATGATCCCCACGGCTTCGCCCGTGTGGATTTAGGTTTTTAAAAATCTCGTGGGAACTTTTGATTTTCCAGAACAAAAAGTACCTTATCTGTAGAAACCCGTCCCCAAAACGGAAAAATCCCGTGGGATCCCCACGATTTCGGAATACAATTCCTTACAGCATCAGGGTTGAGGAGTTGGATATGTACCTACTCGAGTTCATTCAACGATAAAGTATTTAATTGATACCCCCAATATCAATTTAAATAATCGAAAGTTTCTAAAACCCATTAGTTTTGGGGATTAGGTCCCCTACAGCATCAGGATTGAAGAGTTGGAATCCAAATTTTTTATAGAACAGGGTTGCAATGTTTCTCTATCGATTAAAAAAAAAAATTACGCAAATCGGTTCAGAAATCTCGGAGATATCGGTGTACATAGGTAGAAAAACACAACTCCTCCTTTTTTGAAAGTCGGTTAAAAAAGTAGCCTATGTTACTCCCTGGTTAATTCTCTACTTGTATGAGGATATATCAAAAGCCATGCATGCCTCTAACACCTACTACAGTGTTGTGATGGGGGACTTCAACGCAAGGCTGGGTAAGCGAAGCGGTGCAGAGTTGAAAGTGGGACAATTTGGCTATGGGCGACGGAACCATAGGGGCCAAATGTTGGCCGACTTCATGGAGAAAGAGGGCCTCTATATGATGAACTCTTTCTTCGAGAAGCGGCCACACAGGAAATGGACCTGGATGAGCCCCGACGGTTCTACGAGAAATGAGATCGACTTCATCATGTCTACAAAACGGCACGTATTCAATGATGTCTCTGTGATCAACAGGGTAAAAACCGGCAGCGATCACCGTATGGTAAGAGGCACATTGAATCTCAAAATAAAGCTTGAAAGGGCCAGACTGATGAAGTCAACGCTCCGACCTTCTCGTGCCCATATCCAGAACCCCGAGAGCTTCCAACTCGAATTGCAAAACCGATTCGCTTGCCTGGCAGATTGCGATTCAGTGGACGATTTGAACAACAGGCTGGTGGAAACTGTCCATGCGGTCGGGTCTAAGTTCTTTAAGACCCACCGTAGAAATAGAACCAAAAAATTCTCAGACCATACTCTCAATCTCATGGAACAAAGACATGAAATGAGACTGCAGTCTTCAGAAGACGCCCTTGCTTATCGGCGGATTAATAGACAGATCTCTAAATCACAGACACGCGATCTGCGATACTTCAACACCGAACGTATCAAAGAGACCATTGAGCGTAACAAAGGCTCAAAGGTGTTCGCGAGAGATCTGTCTATCGGTCAGAGCCAGCTGACGCGACTGAAGACCGACAACGGTAGTCTCATTTCGTCAAAACCTGAGATTTTGAGGGAGGTCGAGAAGTTCTACGGACAGTTATACACCTCAACACAGAAGCCTGTTGAAGATTTGGCTAAAGATCCGAGAGCCAAACTGACCCGACACTATACCGAAGATATCCCGGACGTCAGCCTATACGAGATTAGTATGGCTCTCAAGCAGCTTAAAAACAACAAGGCACCAGGTGATGACGGAATCACTGCAGAACTCCTGAAGGCGGGTGGAAGACCAATACTCAAAGTCCTTCAGCGATTGTTCAATTCCGTCATTCACGAGGGAATAACGCCAGAGGCATGGCACAGAAGCGTGGTGGTTCTTTTCTTCAAAAAGGGCGATAATACCCTGCTGAAGAATTATAGACCCATCTCGCTGCTGAGCCATGTCTATAAGTTGTTCTCGAGAGTCATTACGAATCGTCTCGCACGTAGGTTCGACGACTTCCAGCCTCCCGAACAAGCCGGGTTCCGAAAAGGCTTCAGTACCATAGACCACATCCATACGCTGCGGCAGGTTATACAGAAGACCGAAGAGTATAACCGGCCACTTTGCTTAGCGTTTGTGGACTATGAGAAAGCCTTTGATTCGGTGGAAACTTGGGCTGTATTGAGATCACTGCAGAGATGCCGGATCGACTATCGGTACATCCAAGCGCTGAAGTGTTTGTACGAAAACGCCACTATGTCAGTCCGTATACAGGACCAGAATACGAGGCCAATCCAATTGCAGCGAGGAGTGCGTCAGGGAGATGTTATCTCCCCGAAGCTATTTACCGCTGCATTGGAAGACATCTTTAAGCTTCTGGACTGGAACGGACTTGGCATCAACATAAACGGCGAGTACATCACTCACCTACGGTTTGCCGATGATATAGTCGTGATGGCAGAGACTCTGGGAGACCTCAATACAATGCTCAACGATCTCAGCAGAGTTTCTCAACAGGTGGGCCTAAAAATGAACATGAGTAAGACGAAGGTCATGTCTAATGCTCATGTTCCGCTCCACCCGGTAATCGTTGAGAACTCTGCACTCGAAATTGTAGACGAGTACATATACCTGGGACACACGGTCCAGCTAGGTAGGTCCAATTTTGACAAAGAGATCAACCGCCGAATCCAACTCGGCTGGGCAGCGTTCGGGAAACTTCGAGATGTCTTTTCGTCCAATATCCCTCAGTGTCTGAAGACGAAAGTCTTCGAACAGTGCGTGTTGCCAGTGATGACTTACGGATCTGAGACATGGTCGCTGACAATGGGCCTCATAAGAAGGCTCAGGGTCACTCAGCGGGCGATGGAGAGAGCTATGCTCGGAGTATCCCTGCGGGATCAAATCAGAAATGAGGAGATCCGCAGGAGAACCAGAGTTACCGACATAGCTCATCGAGTCGCGAAGCTGAAGTGGCAATGGGCGGGGCACATTGCTCGAAGAACCGATGGACGTTGGGGTCCCAAGGTGCTTGAATGGCGACCTCGCACCAGTAAACGAAGCGCAGGTAGACCCCCCACTCGTTGGACAGACGATCTCAAGCGAGTCGCTGGCAGCCGCTGGAGTCAGGCGGCACAAGATCGTGTGCTGTGGCGATCCTTGCAAGAGACCTATGTCCAGCAGTGGACGTCCATTGGTTGAAACGAACGATGTGAAGGTCCCGTCAAAATCGGTTCAGCCGTTCCGAAGATTAGCCCGTTCAAACAGACAGACAGACAGACAGACAGACAGACAGACAGACAGACAGACAAAAATTTTAAAAACGTGTGAGTCGGTTATGGTTGCGTTCAAATAACCATATGAGCTTAATATGAGGTAGTTATTTCGATATTACAGACAGACACTTCAATTTTATTTATTAGTATATAGATAAAGAAAACATTACATAGACAGCTTAATTATTATAATAGCCATCTATTAAACGCTGTTTTGCCTAGCTGACCGAGATGGATTTACTTCACTTTTAGCTGTTTATGTAATGTTTTCTTTATGTAAATAAAATTTTCCGCAAATTAAACACTAAATTAAGGCTGTGCGATGTAATTTCGGTGTTAATATATAATCCATTCGTTCTTAAATGGTAATAATAAATTAGTATGGAAAACGTACCACCTTAATGCACAACCATACGGCAGCTGTTGTGTATTAATTTATTCTCTTCTCATTTTCATTAGTTGTGCATTAATGGACTAATGGCAGTAAGTAGCATATGTACTAAACTATACCTAACTCTTTTTAGAGCCTTTTCCATACCTCGCTCAGTATCCTGGCATTACGTAAGTGGAAAGGGATCCTAACATGTTTTTTTTATACCTACGCCTATTAACTTACTTCACCCACTAAACCTTCAGAGTTCAACCAGATTCGTCGGTGATAAGTGATAATACTACATTAAAATGTTTTGTCGTACTTCATTACGTTACTTGGTGTTAACGGTTATGTAGGTAAATATTTTATGTAAATGATCAACTGAACAGTATGATCTAGTTCAGGTTGTGAGTATGTATACGTACAACAATGAGCCAGAGTAAATAGCCAGTCGGACCACACCCAAGGTCGTACAATTAGTTTGCGTGCGAATAATAATTACGTTTCGAAGATTTAGGGTTGTCAATTTCAAGTTAAATAATTAAACTATAATTATTGACATAGAGAAGCGTGGCCTCCATGTCTACTTGGATGATTTCGTCCGTCCGTTTTTCTGTCTGTCTCCTTGTCTGTCATCGGAGCTTTATGACTTATAAATAAATGGACATAACTGCATAATAATATGTAAATTAAAATAACATTATAACATTTTCTCCTTGCAAAAGTTTCGCTACCCAAGACTAACACCGACAGTTCGAAATTCTTCTCGCACTATTGTTGGACAGTTGGTATATACGATCTTATAGGATGTGTGGTCTTAATTCGGGGCCAACCACTAGTTAATCCATGTGTATTATAAATCCAAAATTGTGTCTGTCTGTTAGTCACTGTACGCTTCAACCACTCAAACATTTTCAACGAAATGAAATCAAACGAAGTCTGCCCCAACGGCCATCATTGTGCAACAGACATGGGCCATAGTCTTCCCGCTGCCACTTCAGCTTGCATAACATACGAACTACGTCGGTAACTTTCGTTCACTTACGAATTTCTTCGTTAATGATCAAAAGACACAAGACTTAGAGGGTGACAAAGATGTTCAAAGACAAAGCATCATATTTTAGTACAGATACAAAGATTAATTCATGTGTGTGACATGTGTGTACAGTGTGACATAATGGCAAAGGTGTCAGTAATTATTTTTGACAACCCTATTAAAAACTTTGTTCGTATCCCCGCAACGTAAATGAAAATGGGTTTATTTACATTTTTAAACACGTGATATAAGTACATTTACATAATAAATAGTTGGATTCTGTTGTTTATAACAATAACAATAAACTATACCTTATATCGATTTTTCTAAACCAAGCGATTTTATCATAGCCGATTTTACCACTGTTTAACGTCTTTTAAATCGATGAACGCCGGCTGTACGCATGAAAAAGCATAACTCATTGTCACGTTCCGCCTGAGTCGAGCGTGCAAACGAGGGCGCGGAACAAGCGATATAGAGACACGATCGGCCTAAGCGGCGGCTTCATCGATGTTTTCTTATGACGTTATCACGTAAAACTATCGTCCGTCAACCGACTTTACAGACAACCAATTTTTTTTTTCAATATTATGCTGGT
The DNA here is from genome assembly GCA_920104075.1 of Melanargia galathea. Classification (NCBI taxonomy): domain Eukaryota; kingdom Metazoa; phylum Arthropoda; class Insecta; order Lepidoptera; family Nymphalidae; genus Melanargia; species Melanargia galathea. Next base: position 3,462,585 of record OV049859.1, on the reverse strand, counting down.
TTTAGCAACTGTTTACCGTAGCTTTTTAACCCCCGACGCAAAACGACGGGGTGTTATAAGTTTGACGTGTCTGTGTGTGTGTGTGTGTGTGTGTCTGTCTGTTCCCCTGTGGCGCTCAAACGGGTGGACCGATTTAAGTGCGTTTTTTTGTTTGAAAGGTGAATTAGTCGAGAGTGTTGTTAGCTATGTTTGATGAAAATCGGTCCAAGATGGCCGCCGTTACAAAATGGCGGATGACATATTTTTTCACAACTCCCTTGATATGGGTATCAAATGAAAGGGCTTGACTAGTAGAATAGCAGTATTGCAAATTCAAGATAGCCGCCGCCATGTCGGGGGTTTTTTAAATTTTCAATTTATACTTGTTATGTTGGGTATTCAATTATTTGTAATCTTGTCCGCAGTAGTCGGCACGTTACAAATCACGTTAATCTCCTTACGCGGTGAATCCTTCACGGGAAGCCCTGTAAGGCGTTTAGCGACACCCCCGCGCTGACCCGTGTCGCCCTTTCATACCCGCTCTTACTAGAGCTGCTATATAAGATGTGAGATATGTGTATAAGGCCTACCATTCACGGGCGTATACGGGTGATTTGTCGCTCGCGACAAGTCCGCGGACCAATCTTCGTGTGAATGGTTCGCGGTTCGTCACGAGGCTCGCGTAATTGTCTGCGGCAACGCGAGCGCCGAGCCGCACCCGCCCCGAGCCCAACCAATTAATGCGTGTATGAGCGCGCGGTAGATTTGTCCGCGAACTCGAGGCCCGGCGCAGAGCAGAGCATTTTCTAAGAACACTGAATAATTAACTTTACGACTATTAACACATGGTCGCGCGGTACGGTACGCGCGGTGTTAGCAAGCAGCAGAGATACGTGCGAGGCTCACCAAAGTACACAAGCGAATGACGCGCTTGCGTAGTGAATCCGTTTGCGAAGTGCGTTGCGTAGTTGCGACGGATTGGTACGGCTCGAGGCTCGTGTAATGAATGGCGGGCATAACATAGCACACCGACTGGACTCGTGTGGATGTATATCATGTACGCCGGAGTGTGCCCGACTATAATTGGGATATTACAAACATGCGAACTGAGTCATAAACCATTATGATCATAGGGTTGTGCGGACTCTCCCTCGCCTTATATCCTGTTTTGTCGCCTTGTACCTGTTATCGATTATTCTCTTTTATTGTTGCACACAGTGACACAACACACGTCACACAATCCGGTCCCAGTTCCATAAGGTCTGTAAGTGCGAGCGAGAAGTCCATAAAAATGATTTATGACTTAGTTCGTAGTACGCACGTTTGTAATGTCCCAACTATAGTTTCGAACGCAACCGCCCAGTGAGATTAACCCCCAACCCAAGCCCTCTGCCTCTCACAGCGCGTCCGGCAGGCAGAGGCCCTCGCTTCCCGTCGTGTGACCTGCGCCGCATAACATGACATGCACATGATAAAGAGCGTACATCCACGTTACCCAACTATTGTGTTATATGTAGCTATAAGAATATGAAGATTATACCTATAACGGCGAGCAGCATTGTCACCCAGAACCAGTGCATCCACCAGTGCAGCGTCATGACGGCAGCGTGGCGACGTCGGCCCCGCCCTACGACCTGCAAAGAATACACCACATGTTTAATCCCACTGCTGGGCACAGGCCTCCTCTCTAATAGAAGAGAGGGATTAGAGCTTAGACCAGCCACGCTGCTCCATTGCTGGTTGGCGGGCTTCAACCACTATTGTCACGTGATAGTGATAATAACCGGGACCGACTGCTTAACGTGCTCTCCGAGGCACGGGGGTGAGACACCGCCAACAAGACTGCCAACTACCAACTCCGGGCTGGCATAGAGAATTTTTTGACAGAAAAACCCAACCTAACAATAATTTGCCCGACCCGAGAATCGAACCCGGGACCTCGTGATCTGCAGTCGAATATGCTAACCACTAGACCAACGAGGCAGTTTAATTATCATCATCGTCATATACCCATTACCGGCCCACTACGGGGCACGAGTCCGTAGTCCACCACGCTGGGTGCGGATTGGTAGACGTGACACCTTTGAGACCATTATGGAGAACTCTCAGGCATGCAGGTTTCCTTACGAAGTTTTCCTTCACCGTTAAAGCAAGTGATATTTAATTGCGTAAAACCCATATGAGTAATAAGTATAGCTCCGAAAAGTTAGATCATGATCGAACTGGGTACCCCCCAGAAAAGAAGGTTCATATCTTGTTTACTTCCAAGTCAATTAATGTTAGTAACGCGATCCGTGATTAGCGAGTCTCAATGCGTTACTAAACAATACAAATTCTACTAATTGAATCTCAGCCCGCGGCGTCGTAATGAAAGCGGCCTTGTGTACAAACAACTAAACAAGGCACACGAGTAGTGATGCCTGGTTCGGCATGCCAAATAAATCGGGATATTGGGTTTTCAATTCGGGACAGTTTTTAGGGTTCCGTACCCGAATGGTAAAAAACGGAGCCCTATTAATGTCACTCGGCTGTCTGTCTGTCTGTCTGTCCGTCTGTCCGCCGGTCACAGGTCTCTAGCTCGCAGACGAAATGAGTTACAAACCTGAAATTTTGGTATTTAGTGTAAAACGTTAACCCAAAATCAAATATTGAATTAGAAATTGAATTAAATTATTTTTCAGGGGGGCTCCCATGAAAAAGGAGCCGGAAAAAAAAAATTTTTCTTTACCCTAGCTTGTGGGGTATCATTGTTTAGAGCTCATTAAGTACAGTACAAATATATATTTTTTTAATTTTTATCTCAAAAAATAAGGGAATGGAAGGCCATCAAAGTTGTCAGTTTTAGACCATTTTTGTGACGGGGGCTATCTCAAAAACTAAACTAGTTGGGAATATGATATTTCAGTATATTATGTACTATATGCTCTATTTAAACAACAAATACTGAAAACAACGATTTATTAAATAGTTTATAAGCTGTGACCAAAATAAACGAACATTTTTTGGGTTTTTCTTTCACGGTTTGTTGCGATGTCTAGCTCGGAAATTAAATATTTCTTAGACCCAAAATATTATATTGTTCATAATTATGTAGGGAACCCTGAAAGAGCGAGGCCCGACTCGCACTTGGCTGATTTTTTTTATAATCATCAATCTTATTATTAGTTTAGCAAGCGTTCACCTTATATCAACAAGGTAAAATTTAAGAAAAATTAAACTAACTTCCACCACCACTACAGCCTTTTTTACATCCCACTGCTGGGCACAGGTCTCCACTCTCATAGGACAGAGGGATTTAGAGCTTAGACCCGCCACGCGGCTCCAATGCGGGTTGGTGGCCTAAACTAACTTCATGCAATAAGTATACCGAAATAAAGAATAGATAACTGAAAATGGAAAAGTGTCCTTAAATTAAAAACTATTGAACAGATTTTGATGAAACTGCACAAACAACTGAAACAGCTGTCCTGTAAATCAGAACGTCCCGCGCAAATCAGAACGTCCCGTGCAAATCAGGGGGGCTATTCTGTAACTTAGTTAGCAACTGAAAATAGTTGCCAACGAATTTGTTCGATATACATTGCTGCTTTACTGTGTAAAATTATGAAAACACTTTATATTTCCCACAATAAAGCAGCAATGTATATCAAACTAATTCGTTGGCAACTATTTTCAGTTGCTAACTAAGTTACAGAATAACCCAGCAGGTCGTCACGCGCAAACCAGAATACCTGCATGCAACGCAACGCACGAGCCATAATTAGCGGGGGATATTAATACGATTGCATACATTATGATTTATGACTCACGTCCCTACGACACTTTCCGTAAAGAAAATTTTCATACACACAAATTGAATCAAAAAGCAATACAAAAAGAATACATTATTAAGTATTCGCTGTTTTAAGCTTAATATGCATATTAATATTATAGAAACCTCTCTTAATTTTCTTCTTTGTACTGTACAAAAAATACAACATTTGATATTCCTTTGTGGCAAAGAGTAGGTAGAGCTCATTTCATCTCCTACATTAAATATCCTTTTGAAATATTTTTGTCTTACACACGACTACGTACTTATATATTACTAGCTGACGCCAGCGACTTCGTCCGCTTGGATTCTTATAAATCTCATCCCCTATTTAATCCACTTGGGGGTGGAATTTCCAAAATTCCTTAAACACGTTATTCTTTATTTTTAACTGAAAACTTAAATACCAATTTTCATGGACATAACTTGAAAAATGACGGACTTTCATACAAACTTTCATTCCCTATTTAACCCCTTTTCTTAGTGTGCGCCTACGTCATAAAAGGAAGCTACTGTAAAAATTTAAAGTTTTTAGCGTCGGTTTAGGCTAAGCGTTGAATGTTGATGATCAGTCAGTCAGTACAGAACAAGCTTCTTTATATTATTATAGATATATATAGATAGATTATTATTATTATTTTACGTACTCAATGCAAGAAACTCAGCACTTATGTTTTCAATAGACAATCTGGTACTATACAACGTTATCTACAGCATGGTAAAAATAGTATATTATATTGTGTCTTGTATGAAAATCTTTTGTCGCCAGAAAAGCCTCTGAAGTTTTTCTTTTGTGTACGTACGACATAGGTACATGTCCAACCTGGTTTTCATTAAAAAATGTTTGTGAAACAATAGGTGACGAAAGTCCTTTCTTCCATTGTCTATTTCGCACCATCCTACGTGTTGACTAGCTCGCGTAGGCATGAACAACAGAGGGAAAGGTTAATAATTCCGCCTGCTGAGATTTGACTCATTAGCGCGTGAATGGCTCTGTGGAAATCATAACACTGAAGACAATTATTGTTAACTAGCTGATGCCCGCGACTTCGTTCGCGTGTATTCATATAAATCTCATACAAACTGTCAACCCCTTTTTAATCCCCTTGGGGTTGAATTTTCAAAAATCGTTTCTTAGCGGATGCCTACGTCTTAATAGCAATATGCATAATAGCAATAATGCATATTGCTATTATGTATGCTATGTATGTATGTATGTATTGCTATATATATATTAATAGCATAATAGCAATAATTAGATGATTGAAAAAAAAATACCTGTTTACATCCATACTGACTTAAGTATACGGATTTATCAACGTCAAGTGCAGAAAATAGGCGTGGAATTTTCCTTTTACGTGACAGGAAATTGCCGAGACAGTGTCTTTAAACTTCGGCTCTTCTCTCAATTTGTACACTAATTGGTCGTGGATAAGAGTTCAAAATCATCGTTATTTCATCCTGTGGACATCCAGTGCTGGACATAGATCACCAGGTGACCCAATGAGCGTCACCACGCCCGGTCCTCAACTTTTCTCATCCAACAGCTTCCCGCCACGCGGACATAATGTATGTCCTCCAATATTAAACCACCAGATGCGATATATTCCTTTCTTGCGATGAGGAAAACGAGTTAAAGAACTTGCGACAACTGCATCGTTAAAACTTCAGTAGAAAGAATATTATATTCGTATAAATGATTGAAACCTCCAATATTTTACCAAAACACGCTACCGTATATCATTACGTATACTTAGTTATTCTTTCATGGCGAACAGTATTTTTGTCAACCCATGGCGCGATGAATCGTCGATTTTCCGCAGTTTACCCTCAAATCACCGAACAGCGCTCGCGCTCGCTAGCTGGCGCTGGCAAATGAGCTTTTAATGTGTTTACACTTCAAGGCGTTGCTCATATACTTACGCGATTTCCCCTTCAGAATGAATCCTCTTTTTAGCTTCTAAGAATATAGTTTAAGACGTATTGTCATAATTTTAAGACGTAATTATCCATTTTAGAGAAAGAGGTCAATAGCCGGATTCAACTTTGCAACGTTCGGGATGCTTTGTAATGTCTCCTCATCTCAAATTCCTCAATATTTTAAGACAAAAGTCTTCGATGTGTTGATTGAGTGATGATTCTCGGATCCAAAAAATGGTCGTCATAAGAACGCTCAGTTTACTCAGCGGATTACTGATGGAGAGAGTCATGCTCGAAGTATGCCTATTTACATGTCCCTCTCACCTACACTCGATCACACGACATAATATCGCATGCGAATTTTCCTTCTAATTAGAGATACATAAAGCAACGCAATTTCACGATCTGTCGCAGCTAAATGAACGTTTAACGTCTTAAGTTAATGACATTGTTGGTAAACGCGAGTAATTTTCCCTCTCTCCCCCTGAGACGCCTTGATTATATTTTCTTCCTAACTTACGCCCTACTTGAGATGAATTTCTGCCTCCTGTAATTAAGCTATCTATCCATCTTGCGAAGTTTATTTCATTAATGTTACCTACTTAAGAATTAAGAGGCCGTATTCCGAGCCGAGCCATCGAGTTTCGGCCCGAGTTTTAAATGTGTGCGTGTACCTCACAATGGCACCGTAAGCTGCACTCACACAAAGACATGGTATACTTAAAAGCGGTCGGACTAACCTATATTGATACTTTGCGTTCCAAATTCAACGCGCTAATAAAATAAAATTTTAGATCTTAGTATATTTTATATTTGCTTTTTTTTAATGTTCGATTTAGGTAAGTATATAATTATTATCAAGATGTTGTGTAATCGTTTATACTTACACATAACATCTGTAAGAATTAAATACAGCTATATCACTACCCATATTATAATGCGAAAGTGTGTTTGTTTATTAGTTTATTGGTTTGCTGGTTTCTCCTTCAATCAAGCTGCAACGAAACAAAAGACTATACGATCAATGCTTATTATATTGGTCAATAGATTAATCTGGTTATTTCAGGTATACAGGTTGTTTTGACAAAGAAGTTTTCTCAGGTGTGCAATTATCTACTATGCAGTTGCTTATCTTAGGTCATAAATAAAATTTGCACGTGCTCAATTCTTGTAGGAACACTTGTTGTATTCGTATTTGCTTCTTGTAACCGAATTTTTATTTATTGTCAAGAATGGCCCGAGTACCCATAATATTTTATTACCAAAGACTTGATGAGTAGGTGCTAAACTAATATTTGTTCGTGTTCAAACCGTGATGTTTTTATTATATTCTTTTTTCTTGTACTAGTTGACTCGCCCAGGATTTACACATTTTCGTTTAGCCAATTTTGATGCAATTTAGTACACATATGGCTTACATCCCGAAGGTGGACAAAGGCTATTTTTATCCTGGAAAATAATTTATTTTTCATAGAACACTATTTTATGTGTTTATTATTAAAGACATTACTATCTATAATTTCAAAATGGCGCCGACTTTTTTAAATTTTGGTAACAGTTTCCTCTTTTGTGATCCCAGGGAGCTCTAAATATCGATTTTGAATGAAATCGGTCAATTAACAAAGAATTTCAAAATGGCGTCGACTTTTTTAAGTTTTGGTAACAGTTTCCTGTTTTGTGATCCCAGGGAGCTCTAAATATCGATTTTGAATGAAATCGGTCAATTAACAAAGAATTTCAAAATGGCGTTGACTTTTTTAAGTTTTGGTAACAGTTTCCTGTTTTGTGATCCCAGGGAGCTCTAAATATCGATTTTGAATGAAATCGGTCAATTAACAAAGAATTTCAAAATGGCGTCGACTTTTTTAAGTTTTGGTAACAGTTTCCTGTTTTGTGATCCCAGGGAGCTCTAAATATCGATTTTGAATGAAATCGGTCAATTAACAAAGAATTTCAAAATGGCGTCGACTTTTTTAAGTTTTGGTAACAGTTTCCTGTTTTGTGATCCCAGGGAGCTCTAAATATCGATTTTGAATGAAATCGGTCAATTAACAAAGAATTTCAAAATGGCGTCGACTTTTTTAAGTTTTGGTAACAGTTTCCTGTTTTGTGATCCCAGGGAGCTCTAAATATCGATTTTGAATGAAATCGGTCAATTAACAAAGAATTTCAAAATGGCGTCGACTTTTTTAAGTTTTGGTAACAGTTTCCTGTTTTGTAATCCTAGAAATCCTCAGATATTGATTTTGAATGAAATCGGTCAATTAACAAAGAATTTCAAAATGGCGTCGACTTTTTTAAGTTTTGGTAACAGTTTCCTGTTTTGTGATCCCAGGGAGCTCTAAATATCGATTTTGAATGAAATCGGTCAATTAACAAAGAATTTCAAAATGGCGTCGACTTTTTTAAGTTTTGGTAACAGTTTCCTGTTTTGTGATCCCAGGGAGCTCTAAATATCGATTTTGAATGAAATCGGTCAATTAACAAAGAATTTCAAAATGGCGTCGACTTTTTTAAGTTTTGGTAACAGTTTGTTCTAAAAAAAACTGTTCCTATTCACCCATAAGTCGTTCCTATTCACCTCATTCTCATCCCTATTAACCCCTCTTTCGTCCCAAAAGAACTTCGAGTATGAGATTTTAACATTATGTCATACAAAAAACATTTCATTTCAATATATACATATATCAACACATACTTATACCAAAACATAGCATTAGCTATGTATTAGCTCAGCATTGATCAGATCGGACCACTAATGAAATAAAACCTATGCACAAATCATCAAACTGAGTCGGTTGCGCTATAACTTTTACGTAACTTTTACGACAAGTCATTACACAGCTTTGCATGTGTGCGTGAGCTGCGTCGGGCAACAACACGTCCTCCCTCGAAGAGCGCTAAGCTCGGTATGGCATTCGTACTGTCTGCTGTGCCATTTTATTTGTAAATTTTAGGATACTTTGACAATTTTTTGTGGTCATATAAATAGTTTCTGGATTATTATTTTTTTACAATTATAGCTAAATGAATCCTAAACTTTCGTGCTATATATTTTTTTTATTAGTGAAATTGCGATAAATCAAAGAAATTGGGGTTAATCTAATGCTTAAATTTTCATAAATCGTACGTGCGGTTTTTATTTTTTATTTACTAATTTTGTATAAAACATAGAAAAACTAATTCCAACATTCCAATTTTGAGGGTGTGTTCATAATACTAGTAATTTTTTTCAGTCGCTTTCTACAATTTTTAGTACTTATATGTGTGACGAAAGTTTCACTCAAAAGCGTAAAATCAGTAAACGTCTTCCGCAAGAATTAAGATTTGAATAATATTTTTTAATAAAATTAATATTTTATTCCCAACATTCTATTAAAAAAGGATTGATCTTTAATATTTGATAATTTTTTTTAAAGTAATCATTATATCTAAAGCACTATGGTGTTCAAAAGTTCGTAAAAAATTACGAATCCGGGTACCGGCCTCTTAAGATCGCAATATTTTTTCAAGTACTCGTGGGTGCTTAGTGCTTAGCATAGATTAAAAACTTCACTCTCAGAGTAATTTAAAGTTTCATTAGTACAGCTAAATGACAGCTCATTAAGGGACGTAATGATGATTAGTAAATGACTCGTTCTCTTAGTAAATGTCTCTGGTGTCTCTGAGCGCGCCATGTTGTTAAGTTTGACATCGTTCCTAAATAACTTTGCTAAAAACGAAACCGTCTGGTGCGAAAAGCTTCGGGAGTCGATTTTTCTCCTGACCTGTCTTTTCTACTACTATATTTACTGTAATTTATGTAGGTCACTGACCTGAAATAAGATAATTTATTTATTTTATTTTTATTACTAAAAACTGAAACCTGTACAATCGTTTAGTATCAACAAAATACACATAATGTAGCGAACATCTCCAAAATATGTACATTTCCAAATTAATAAACGATCGTTTGCCATTATCAGGTTTAGAACTAGTCTCCTCGTTGCTGTTGATTTACGTTAAATCTCGGATAACCGGCCGATTACTCGCACCGCGGGATTCAGGGATTATATCGCTGTGAAAGGTCAACTGAGCGTGTTGAATTTGTGTCACTTTTGGCGAGATTCTTTTTTGGGTGACAAAATTGACAGTCATCCATACTGACAGATAACTGTCAATATGGATGACTGTCAATTTTGTAAGTATGTATAAACATACTGGATATTTCGAACACTTTTAATAAATTCTCAAAGTACCTTCCTACAATTTCATGAATGGTAATAAAGGATTTCCAAATTCGATAAGTATTCAAAATGATTTATTCTATACATGAACACCTACAAATTGTCCTTTTACTATAATTATTATGTTAAGACTCTTTCATTGGTTCGTAATTCGTATGACAATTCATATTACGATTCGTATGGTTCAAGAATTACCATTGGTTATTATAGCAGATTCTGCTGTAATGTTGATTTTTGATGATGCTAACAGGCCTTTGCAAAATTGGAATAATATCTGCGTTTAACTTAATCTACACACCAATACCGAGAAATTGGAAAATGTGATTTGAATCTCCAAATCACAGTGTATAATTTAGATTTCTTTCTAAATTATACAATGTGATTTAGAATCTATTGTGTATCTGTTCTGGTTACCGGCGTCAATAAGAAAAGCAAGAGCACTCTTATTTTCGTAGACAGAGATTCATGGAATCAAGGCAATGAATTTCTCTATACCTATATTTAATTAACTTCCACAAATTGCAGGCTATAAAAGCCTTTGTTACGTTTAGATAGGTACTATAATTGTACGCAGGTATAAGTTGTATTAGTAGCCATTTTGTGTTTTTTGGGTGCGCGTGATTCGCTCCGATCCACACGAGGTGGGGCATTGCCGTTTGAATAGGGTTATCAATTGTTATAACTGCACCTACACGTTTTAATGGTACAATGAAATTAGTTTGTGTAATAGCAATGTTAATTTGGTACGCAGTACTAGGTATCTACCTACCTACTTATTACTCACTATAATAATACCTAAGAGCTTCTCTCTCGTCTCTGAAACTCTCTCTATTAACTACTACTAAGTGCAATTTTTGAGAGTACGATTATTTATCACAGAAACTCTATTTTTAATCAATAGCCTTATAAAATAAGTTAATTTAATGGATCTTTATGTCTTATACATATAGGTGATAGAAACGTTCTAAATGTCCATAGCTCCTAAAAGTTCTATATTTACTAATTACCTTGGATAGTAACGCAGTTTTATTTTGGAATATCTCTTCTTATAAATCGTAGTAAACGAGTCTTCTGCCTTCATTTTTTTGCCACCCCTATACAATGTACATTGAACCGTTCCGTACCGATTGTACTGGTTAAAAAAAAAACATATAGTTAACAGGGAAAGTATGAGGTTGTGATTTTTTTTCATATCGCACTTGCTTGTTAATCGATGCAGATAATACACAACTTAATTTATACACGCACAATCAAAATTGTTCCTTGTATCTTTCAACACAGTGACATTACATTAAAGTTAACGGACATAAAGGTAGGGCGCTTATTGCCAAACATAAGATAATCGAAACCTTTCCAATTGGCTAACACCCTCCCACTAATTGGCTGAAGTACCTACACGAAGAAGATGGACACAAGAATACAGTAAGTTCAGCCAAGACGGACACGAGAAGAATACAGTAAATTCAACCAAAATGGACACAAGAAGAATACAGTAAATTCAACCAAGATGGACACAAGACGAATACAATAAATTTAGCCAATGTAAATGGAATGATGGCAATGTCATAATTAGCTCAGTCGAGTCTAGACAAAAGGAAGTAAGAGTCAGGTCTAGAACTAGGGGAAGCTGTATTTTGAAGATACCATGTGTATCTAAATTATCGATACAGCCGGACTGCATTTTGGGACTACAAGCCGACAGTAAAATTGCAGTTCGGATACAGTTGACATAACTACATTGCTTATTTGGAGGGGAAAGGGGCATATAAGTCAAAAAAAAAAAAATTTTAAAAGAAAAAAAAATTGCGCAGTTCAAATGCAGTCTATATGTCTAGAAACTGTCACATAGGCACACGCGTGTTAAGCGGAAGCCCACCCCCACATTGGAGCAGCGTGGCGTGCTTAAGGCCGCTCTCTTCACGCGCTTCTCCATACAAACGTATTACGCCTATTATTCTAATATTTGTCGCAATAGGTCTAAAGTTAAGCCAGATATCAATTTATATCTCCATTATCTATGCCATAAAATAAAAATATTAGTAAAATTATATTTATTTTGAAAGTTATGACGCTTGAAAAATCACTATTTTTGGGCAAATTTTGGGGCAACTTCGTGCGTAAATAAACTATCCAAACAAAAACATTTCATGTGAATAATAAGGCCAACTTCCTATCAAAAAGTTTCGGCCATTAAAAGTACTGATATCAAAAATTATGACCAAGTCCTTGGCAACATTTTTTAAATTAAACAAATTCAAAGGAGTACAAAAATGTTGTCAAGTTGAAAACAATAAAACTATTCTAAGTCCCAAATGAGCTTCATATTATAGTGTTATTAGTAAGACATAAATTATTTAAAAATATTTTAACAGGATCATTAGGAATGGTATGATAGCTTGAGGGTGATCGAAGAAGATATACCTTCTAAAACTGTATGGTTTCATTTATCGAGCCTAGCAAAGGACTTGGTCATAATTTTTGATATCAGTACTTTTAATGGCCGAAACTTTTTGATAGGAAGTTGGCCTTATTATTCACATGAAATGTTTTTGTTTGGATCTCACTCCTTTTTTCTAAGTATTTCAAAGTTAATGCAATAAGTATAATGAAGTTGTGATGGCTTATAATCAAGTCTTTTTTCTCTCTTACGCTTCAGTATAATTAGGAATAGAACCCAATCACATTTTACGGTCTGATTAGATGTGTTAATATATATGCTATCACAGTATTTTAATACATAGTATAAAACAAAGTCGCTTTCTCTGTTCTAATTGGGTGAATTTTTATTTTGTTCGTCTGTCTGTCAAAATCACAGATAACAGAAACTCCACTCCAGAGTATTTCCACTCAGTGGTCAGTTTCAGAACTTAGAACCATACGGCTTAACTAAGAGAAGATTTTGAGTATTTGACTCTCAAAGTTTAATGAATAGTATTAGATATTAGTGATACCTAGTAGCCGGAATCAACAGGACACCAAAGTCTCCTCCAAACCTCCAAAGTCGGCCACCCATCCATTTCCTGACTTGGGTCAAGGTTGCTTATCAAAATTATTAAGAAAATCGCGCTTCTGGTTTTATTGGCAAAGACGAATCTCAAACTACTGGAAGGAACGGGCTTAGGCATACAGATAGCTATTAATGTGGCGTACGACATCCGCAAAGAAAGGATTTTTGAAAATTCAACCCCTTAGGGGGTAATATAGGGGTTTGAAATTTGTGTAGTCCACGCCGACGAAGTCGCGCCCACGACTTCAATAAAAAAATATACCTCTTGGCGTTTTATTATTTACCTACACTTTACTTTTTATTAGAACTCAAGACCAGTAAGATTGACCCCTTGCTAGAAAACTTAAAAAGTCACATCTCCCTAAATAGTGCACCGATTTCGATGAAACAAGAACCATATATAGCTTCGAATAAAGTAAAATACATTTATTAAAACAAAATGAAAATTTGTTCAGTATTTTTTGTGTGATGTGGAAACAGACAGATTTTTATATATCTTTGAATTGGTCAGTGTCTGATGCAACTTTTGGACATTTTTCGATTTTTTCCTTCATATACACACTAAGACTCATCTTCTTACCAAATTTCAACATTCCACATACACGGGAAGTGCGTCATAATTTTGATCAGTCAGTGAGTAGGTCTTGTTTTATGTGATTTTCAAACCTCTGTATCTCAGAAACGGTTCAACTTGAAAATTTGAAACTTTCAATTTATCATCACATCCACGAGTTTAACTTATATTTCAAATTTCGTAGGATTACTATCCCACGAACCAGAGTTATGAGGGGGGTCAAAACAGCTCGAAATGGATCGTGTAAATAACACACTCATGCGACAAGGCCGGAGGAACTTGGCCTGGCGCACTTCGTGCGCCTAGATATAAGAAACTAGAAAATTGAAAAACGACCGAAGTCTTATCATAGGTTACTTCATAATAATTACAAATGTCTTTAGTTCATGTAAAAAATTGCCAAATATTTGCTAAAATAGGCGAAATACCAAACCTAGATTTGCATCTTTTTACTTTGCCGTTTTTCACTAAAAATCATGATATCTCAAGCAAAATTTATTTATTTAATTAATTTATTATTTATTTATGTATATATTTTTAGTACTCTTCTTTACTGAAGACGTCTCGCTCTCTAAATGCAGAAATCACTGTTTTAGACTCCACTCACCAACGATTTGTCGATGCCATGGAGAGGGCTCTTAAGCCCGCCACATATGTGGCGGTGTGTGTATGTGGTGTGGCGGGTATGTGGTATTGTATAAGATAGAGGCATCAACCCAGCAGTGGAGTCGAAGGGCTGTAATGGTGTTGGTGGTAAGACACAATTCATCCAAATTGAAAGATAGATTCCAGAAACGAATCTTTATTCTTCTATATAATATCACCGCCCTAAATATTTCCTTCCATATCCCATTATATTTCGAGGAATATGTCAATCAAAACGATATAAATGACGTAATAAAATGGGGAAGAACAAAATAATCGTATAGCATCTCCGAAATGGGGCATGTTAGACAATGGCCTATTGTGTGTAAGGACGAGGTATTTCCTTGACAAGCCATTTCATGAATTGTTTGTTGTTTGTTTGTTCTTGCAAATATTTTTTTCTGAATTTAGAATGTACGTAACTAGTTCTCTTATTATTATTTACCTCTTTAGGATTCCATTAGACCAATGCAGCAAAATATCCTAACTTAAGGATTATTCCATTAGAAAAGAATAGTCGATTAAACATAACGTAAGAACAAAATAAAATAAAAATTTCTCAAATTAGTGACTTATTTACGAGTACATAATATTATCGTTATATACAAAGAATCTTTTGGTAACCCCGAATCATCATTACTTAACCGATACTTAAATATAGACATAGGTACTATAAGCATATATACTATATAAGCATATTAGTTACTGTTTCAGCAAAAGATCTGCCAGTAAGTTTCAATTTCGTATTACACAGAGCAGGATCTCCTCAAAGGATTTCTATCAACGGCGAGACAGTCCCGCATCTATTGAAAACGTTTAGACGCCTCAAAGGCTTAGACGCCTTGGGAGACGGGCTTTTATGGCTTTGGCACAAAGGAACATGGTATATCTTAGGACTTAGAATATGCATTTATACTCGTCTTTGAATTTGTCTCTTGGTGTTTATCCTTTCCTTTCATCCCGGAAAAAAAAATTTCAGCGATAAAAAAATATAATCTGTAGATATTAGAGGCTGAACGAAATTAGGTTTATAGTGCCACCAACATAACTGTTCAGTTGATGGCGTCTCTAGTAGACTTTGTTAATGCTATTCAAGAAATTCCTCCACGAAAAAATGGAATTAACATTCTTTCAACATAGCGAAGAAACACGAGAGCACACACACTAAATACAAACTGATTGCGGAATAACGTTCTTAAAATTGCAGCTGACGAGGCTGTAGTTCTGACCACCTGAACAAATAAGTCGGTCGCACTGTAGGTATACTTTGTATCCCAGGAAAAGTTCCCACGAAAAATCCACGCGTATGAATTCGCGGGCATCAGGAAGGTACCATTGAACTTCGCTACACGATAATTATTAATACAAGTTTTTTGTACTTTGAAATTGATTAATTAATTATTATAAGACTTCGATCTCACATAATTATGTCGTAAAAACAACATTCACTCACCTAATAGATAGATTATATACACCTAGATATATTATATTAGATGCACACCATTATGGCGGTAACCTAAGTTTTGTTATTAACTAGTTTATTCAATTTAGAGACCGTGGGAAGCTATAAAGTTATAACTACAGAACTTACTTCAGCTCCCAAAGTTTAGTTCCTTCTGGTTTGTACCAATTAGGAAAACATGTTCTAGATGTCTTTTTCAAATAAAAAAATCCAGAATAAGGCCATTTTATTTGAAATTGTCTCAAGCAGAACACTTTTGCATATAACTACATAATTCTATAGTACAACGACAAAGACCATTATCCACTTATAGTAAAGGCATCTGAATACAAGTTATACAAGTGAATAGATAATTTTGGGATTGCCAAAGTAAAACATTATCGCATTACAGCAAATTCTCGAAGGAATCAAACACAGCGATGTGGTTAACCTAGTTAGTTAAGTAAAAGTTTCGAAGGCGAACTTTGAAAGTAACCAAGAGACTTGGAGTACTGTACAAATATTTTATCCATTGAACAAATAGATCGTTAAGTTCAATAGAATCGCAACTTTTTGTGTCTGGACAGAATTTGGTCTTGATAAAAGATCGTTCAAAAGAAATGACTAGCGTACAAGACTTACTGCGGATCATTCTGTGACGATCCTGGCGAGAGACTTATGTCGACAGGACAGAATGAACGTCTTTCGATTGAGATGACGATGATGATAACATGGCCAGAAAGTGGCTGAACAGTAAAATCTACAATGTCAAACAACCTGAATCAAACTAAAGAGTGTACAAACAAACAGCCTGGCAGATATTGAAAAGAATCAACTGAAGTAGAATAAAGCGGGGCGAAGAGAATGATTCGAGTCGTGAGAGTGAAGGAATGAATCAAGTCTTGACGATGCTCTCACAGGATGACGAAGATTACAAGTTCAGGCTGAAACATGAAACAATAAAGAGAAGAAAAAGCCTCTACTCCTCTACTAGTCCAGTAACTTTAAAGATCGAACCTTGCGTCAAATTGTGTAGTTCTGATTTTTTGCATTGTTGGTTACCCCCAAGTTGGTTAAATAGGAGATGGAAGTTTGTATGAGATTAAGAATCTATGATCTACGAACATCTCAGTAAGTAATGTATCTACAGAGCTGTTTCTGTCTGCAAAAAATCAGAACTACCCTACAGGATTTGACGCAAGGTACCCCATACTTGCAAACGTTAAAGTTACTGGACTATAGGTACTTACTAATTGTAAAAAGTAATTAGATGAAAATTTACCGTCCCCTCTTACTTTAGAACTTTAGTATTCACAACATAGCTCCGTATTTCACGAGAACAGCGGGATGCGGAAAAGGACAGCGTCGGAATTAATGAGGGTCTAAAGTAATTGACTAAAATGTACTCTTAAATGACAAATGTTGCCGAGCTGTATAAATTCCAGAATGGACGTGTAGTAAAGAGAAAACGATGCAAGACCTTCTTACGTTATTCAACAAACAAAACTATAAAATAACTAAATAATTCTTACTGCGGGAAAGAAAAGAACTATACACAACAGCTGTTCAAAGTTTCATGAACAGCATTTGAGGACGTGAGCCAGTTTTCTCCAGATATTTTGTCAATTATAACTTTCTTAGAAATATCGGTTTATTTTTTCTCAGTAAGTTCCCTCTTCCCCGAGACCTTGACTCGAAAATGAAATTTTAGTCTTATCGCGTCAATCTTTTCTGTCAATGTTTATGTTCAATTTGTTCTAAGCTCTACGGTAGCATAACATCAGGTGAGAACATAGTAAAGTGCAAAGCTGAGATCGATAGCAATTATCAAACACTCCGCAACTCGTTTGGCGAACTTGACCTTGCGCATGAGGTTGCTAGTTAGACGGCACGTGTCTATAATAAAAATAATAATAATAAATATTTTATTTGCAAAAGCCGTAAGACGTGGTGATGAGGATATAATTGACTGCCTGGTATTTGTTCTGGAAGACCCGGATTTGATTTACTTTTCGGAAGTCGAACCTACGGCTTTTAAGGATTCTGTGTGCTTAGTCTAAGATCGGAGCACTCGAAAACGAACTCGAAAACTATTGATCGAATCACAAGTGAATTCAGAGCAAAATGAACTCAAATACTCGTATTTTAAAGTCGTAATTCCATAGTTCGAATATGTATTTTACAACATTTCTGCTTGGGGCGCTCGTTGTGTTCGAATGCTGAATGTATTGGCGAACTCAAACCTTAATACAAGCCATTTTAGGTCTATTTTACTCTGAAATCGATCAATAGTTTTCGAGTTCGTTTTCGAGTGCTCCGATCTTAGACTAAGCACTCTGTACGCAAAGGACAAAACTGGGCCGTATTAATGTCTATTAAAAACCGTGACACCGTGGTGTAAACGATCACTATACCTACTCAGGGTGCGATATTTGAGAGATGTGGGCTCAAATCCAGCCGGGTCGGCAATTTTTGATACGCAAAATTTCTGCGCATATAGATGCAGTAGGCGAGAAATCTTCCTAATATATAAAATTTTAAAAGAATATCTGACTAACTGATCTATTAACGCATAGCTCCAATCACTGGACGGATCGGGCTGTTTGGCATACAGATAGACAGCTACTATGACGTAGGCATTCACTAAGAAAGAATTTTTGGAAAATCAACCTCCAAGGGTGTAAAATGGAACTTAACGTGACCGAAGTCGCGGGCAAGAAAAGTTAGTGAAGACATAAAATACATAACGGATATACTTACCGGTTTACGTCAGTCAGTGATTCACCGTCGACTCATAGGTTGATCACCGAGATTGTCAGATCTGCGGACAAATAATAAATTTTATAAAAAGAACGGATCAATTTTAAATCATCCTTACTTAGTGGTAAGTACTGCGTACTAATTAAAAGTAATACGTATTTAATGCAAAAAATTGCTTTAAAATTGGTCCTGTAGTTGCACAGGAAAATAAACATTTTCAGTTCCTGCTATTACTTTAAACGCCTATCGTTCCGTCGCGGAAAACCCATATAATTTTTATAGAAAAAAATCTTTTTTAGACCAGCGCTGAACAATAATCATACTATGGGCAATGCCTTTATATTTTGACTAGCTGACCCCCGCGACTTTGTTCGCGTGTTTATTGGTTTTATATATGATCGGATCGGATCTCATAATTATTTTATGTACCTAAACTAAATGTAGCCTAAGTTACTCCTTAAAACATCACCTATCTGCCATTGAAAGTTCCGTTAAAATCGATTCAGCCGTTTCGGAGATTAGTTGGAACAAATAGACAGACCGAGAAACGTAAATATAAACGCACACCAGTTTAAATAAGCCGTACGTTCAAAGATCCGGGTCCCAAGTTAATTGAACCCAATACTGAGGGTTGTAATGTCTGTCATTTCTGAACTAAAAAACCTATGACCTTGAAATATTTACGGGGCAATATATAAAGTACTACCTTTCTAACAAAAAAGAATGAGTGAAATCGAACAAAGCGTTAATGAATTACAGCTAAATACACGTTTTAACTTTCATCCCCTCTCCCAAGGGAACCGTGCTGAATTTCGGGATTAAAAGTATCCTATGTCCTACCTTGGAGTATAAACTCAAATCGTACCAAGTTTCATTCGAATCCATTCAGTAGTTTCGGCGTGATGCACGGCCAAGATACAGACAGACAGACAGACAGACAGACAGACAGACAGAAAGACAGACAGACAGACAAAAATGAAAAAAATTGCAGTTTTGGTTTCAGTATCGATTATAGAGTGCCCTCCAATAAAATTTAAAATATCTACAATGTACAGAATTGAATCTGTTACAGTTTTATTATATTATAGATTTAAAATCACACGTCTTCTCGAAGAATACGGAAGGACAGCATCAAATTTTAAAAGAAATAGTAACGATGTAAGGGCATTTAATAGTTTCATTTCAAAATCAACAAAATGATTCAAAAGTTTAAGACAACTCATCTTTGTTTAATGTCGAAGACTAGGCGAGTCGGCTGGTCTTAAAATATACCCACGTATAGAAATGGTGGGCACGGTAAAATGGTTGGGTAACACAATTTTGCACAACTAGGTAAAGTGACTACACTCAATTACTATTCGTAATATAGCGAGACAAATCGTTAATGTTTTTTCAGGCTTGTCTGCGTCGTTGCACCCTTCATTAGCTATCCAGGACGACCTTGCGTTTAGAAAGGTATTATTACAAAAATATTTTTATAATTTAATATCGGTAATATTGTTTCTGATTACTTTATTATTATACTAGCGACCCGCCCCGGCTTCGCACGGGTAGTAGAGCATTTTATGCGTAGGTACTACCCGCTCAGGGATTAGGCAGCGTTTTCGATGAAAGCTCCCAGGCGGCTTTTACGACTTTTTACGATATTTTCCACAATGAACTTACTATATCTCACCTTATACCCGAATTACTAATTCCGTGGAATTCTGACGTTTCATAATGTTACCAGAGATAAAACAATTCCCACAAAAAAGATGAAAAATTCAAAACTTATGCAAATACAAATCAACTGCTGCATGTAGATATGACTTTCTAGTTTCCATTCTTAGCAATTTCTATTTTAGGGCGAAACAATTAATATTATTAAGCGGCTTAGAGCTTTATATGTTGACAGGGAATTAAAGTAGTTTGGGGTAAAATCGTACTTCGTAGATGTTAACCCTGTTCTCCATATAAATAACTCATCTGTAAATGAAAATGACAGCTGTCAGAATTAAGTCGATATTAAGTCAAAAATAAGGAGAAAAACTAAATATTTCAAATCAAATAAATTAGTGTATTTGGGACATAAGAAAGTAAGTTTTCACCAGATTCCGTGAAAAAAAAAAATTATTTTAAAAGATAAAAATAAAGAACCAAAAACTTGGTTTTTTGAACTTTTCACATAAATTTTGAGGTTATGTGAAAAAAGTGTAAATATAAAAGTTGTAGATCTTTTTATTACCTACAACTTTGCCATTTAATTTTTTTCCATAGGACTTCTAGTTTTGCCGGAAATCGAGATAAACCGTTTTTTACCCTTAAAACTCCCCCCCTTTTTTCCCGAGCTCAGATCGCCCGTAAATTATTTTTCCTTGTATTTTATAATATTCTCCTCCTTTTCCAATGGGTTTCATCCTACGTACTGTGATTTTTTTTTGGTTTCAAAAATTATCGACAATGGGCTATAGGGAGAACCGCGGCCGCCGACGCGCTTATAGGCACGCTCCCGCGCCGCCGCAATTTTTAAATCTGTAATATCTTCGAAAGTATTCAT
This sequence comes from Melanargia galathea, assembly GCA_920104075.1. NCBI lineage: Eukaryota > Metazoa > Arthropoda > Insecta > Lepidoptera > Nymphalidae > Melanargia > Melanargia galathea. The sequence continues at coordinate 3,441,686 of OV049859.1, read as the reverse complement.
TTAAATCATATGCTGTAAAGGACCATATGGATTTATATAAAATCAACAATGCATTTAAGGTATTTAATTAGATAAGGATTAATGCTGTATTGGTTGAAATCGCTTCGAAAATTAGCCATTATTTGTCGTAAAAAGTAAATGACAAAAAAATGTTATTGTGGGATATCCATAAGAGATAGACATATACCATCGCGGACTTTTCTGTAGACCTTTTCAATGTGTACAATACTTAGTACATTATTTTGATAAATCTCGTAGGGTTCAGCCTGCGTTTGCAATGTAAGCGGAAAAAATGTAATTATTTACGACATCACATTAGAAACCTCAAAAATAACAGTATTTCTCCACAATTTAATGGATGTTATTATACATATAAACCTTCCTCTTGAATCACTCTATCTATTAAAAAAAACCGCATCAAAATCCGTTGCGTAGTTTTAAAGATTTAAGCGTACAAAGGGATATAGGGACAGAGAAAACGACTTTGTTTTATACTATGTAGTGATTTGGTTTGGAATAGTTTCATTTCAGGCGTAGATGAGCTAGACTGCAAGACTGTTGTAATGCATTGGAAGTGGAAGAATGCATGCTAAAAATAATTAAGTACAAAAGCGGCAACTAAAGAGTTCCTAAATAAGGAACAGGAAATTCTGTCCAGCTGAGGAAGACATCTTAAGTTCCGTAGGAAACCCTAAGGAAAACCTAACTTCTATACAGAAGGATTTCGAACAGAGACTATGTCGACTTGATCACCTTCAATCGAATTTGACCAAGTAATGAGAGATATAGAGTCACGACGACATGATGATTGGGATCACCTTGTATCATGTACTTGAAGAGCGATGAAAATGGCTAAACTACGTGATTCTGGAGTCTGGACCTGTGTCACTTCTCATTCAGCAAAATATTCACACTTAGTCCAACCTAAGTGTAGATCTGCTATGCCAATATTGACATAGGTCTTGTAGTTAGTTACCTAGGCACTTGTTGCCTCTCACAATATTTATCTCTTAAACTTAAAGACTATAGGTAACAACAGTATATCCTTCAATGGAGGTCGATTCCGCAACCGACACCCGCTTAAATACACAAATCAAAGCGTTCGCTAATTTAGTTCATGACTACATTGACGTTATCATACCCCCTGTTTCGCCACATTAGCTGACGATGGAAGTTACGTAATAATTGCTGCTGGTATTTTATAATGTAAAATTAGACATTGGAATTGTGGCGTTGTGTAAAAATTTACAACGCATTGCACCCAATTGATTGGCTACACTGTAAAATCAAGCCCCAAGAATAATTTAGTGGTTGCGTGGAACTTTTATTACGCTCATAACATGAGACAACAGGCTTTGCAGTAAGGGCATTACATTTATTTAAAGAAATTGCAATGCAAAAAAATTATTGTTATTTCGTGATTTATCATGTTTAATTATTAGGTAAGCATTAAACTTGTGTTAGGAGTAGGAATCACAATAATCGAACGGGGTTAACACTAATGTTTGGTTTGTATTCAGTTGCTATTGAGGTTTTATAGGTTATACACATTCCCTGAACGATACACATTATGACAATTTAGTTTTATGGTATTTTGTGTTCCATCAAATTAGCATCATTGCTATAGCAAATCATTGTGGTCATTTTTTCTGCTCGCTAACCGACGAGATGACCGCAAATCGTAAAGCTGTCTAACAAATTGCATTCTCGACTTTAAATGTAGAGTCCAAATACCATTTTATTATATTATATTTTGTGAAGAAATAAATTGAATTATTTCTCTCCTGTTTCACTTACATAACTTCAGCTTTGGATCACGACTTGATCACCTGTGAATCACGACTTATTTTCCTCACCCCTTCTCTGTCCTTGTTTGCACGTACTACATATACATACATACATGATTTATAATATATTTTGTGCGGAGTCATGACTTTGTGATACAATACTTTTGGGAATCACAACATCTAACCTATAAGTATATGCTATGAATTTGAATGTCTAAATATAATATTCCCTTTAGACTGTAGTACAAAACTTGTGATTGCGATATTGCAAACGTATTTAGGACAATAACAACACCCTTTTGGATTAGTTGGATTATTCGCAATATAATGAACGATTGAAAGAATATAGAAGCAGATTGAAACTAAAGAAAATCATAGCAACTTTAATTCGTAATTTATTTTCTTCATAATCCTGGACGTCTGGCATATGGTTTCTAGAGTCTATGTACTCGATTAATATAATAAAATCGATACCAGACACGAACAAAATATGATGTAGGACAGTTTTCTTTCTTATAATTTTGAACAGTTTGCTTTTGAAAAATCATAAGCTTCAAAACTATTACCAATCACTCCAAACGACGACATACACATTTACCCATAGATATATAACCGAAATTTACCTGAATTCCTATAGCTATTAATGCGCTATCTTTTAATTCAAATTTTCATTCATAGATACAGTATTTCTCAGAGAAAGGCGAATTGCTAAGCAGAGGCGAGTTAGGAGGTATGCACAAGCAGGATCGTGTAAAAAAATTTACAACCTTAAAATTCGCATTAACGCTATCAGTAAAACCTTTGCTAGTCGCTCAACAACAATGCAAGCTTTTCACGTCGTCGTGTTTACAAAAGCGTACAGTTACTTAAAGTACTTAGTCTAGACTGCAGACGCAGTTGGTTTAGTAACACTATACCTACCTTAAAAGCTATGATAGCCTAGTGGTTAGGACGACCGACTCCTAATCGGAGGTCGTGGGTTCGATCCCGGGCACGCACCTCTAACTTTTCGGAGTTATGTGCGTTTTAAGTATTTAAATATCACTCGCTTTAACGGTGAAGGAAAACATCGTGAGGAAACCTGCATGCCTGAGAGTTCTCCATAACGTTCTCACGCGGTGTGTGAAGTCTGCCAATCCGCTTGGCCAGCGTGGTAGACTATGGCCAAAACCCTTCTCACTCTGAGAGGAGACCCGTGCTCTGTAGTGAGCCGGTAATGGGTTGATCATGATGATGATGATACCTACCTACACCTCCTATTGAGGTCTTGTGAGGCCGTTTAATCGGAGTGTAACCGATATGTGGTATAGATCGACCAGAATCTCATGAAAAATAGGGAAATTAAATTTTGTAGTAAGCAACACTAGGTTAACTCGGCTGCCCTAGTGATAAACAAAGTAATTACATTCAGAACACCTTACTTGGGATCGTTTCACGAAACGAAAAATCAAGCAACTGCATTTTAAATACAAAAACAAAGTAATCAACATCTTTATTTTAATCTGTATCAATCAACTCTAAAATAAAAATAGTAGGTATAGATCGACCAGAATCTCATGAAAAATAGGGAAATTAAATTTTGTAATAAGCAACACTAGGTTAACTCAGCTGCCCTAGTGATATACAAAGTAATTACATTCAGAACACCTTACCTGGGATCGTTTCACGAAACGAAAAATCAAGCAACTGCATTTTAAATACAAAAACAAAGTAATCAACATCCAATTACTTTGTTTTTGTGTTGTGCTTGTTGTTTACTTGGTTTTTGCATTTATATTCCGGGTTAGTGAGTGCAGTTACTTTGTTTGGGCAATTTAAATTTCAGTAAACGGAAAAAACTACTCAACATAAAACTTTTGTTAATGCAAAAAGTCAATTTCACAAAAAATGTCAGTTACTTTGTTTATCGCTAGGGCAGCCGTAGTGTTGCTAACCTTGGAATTTCATTTCCCTATTTTTCATGAGATTCTGGTCGATCTTTACAATGTCGTATGCCGGCGATGTTGCTACACTATTGCATGACAGTATAACAATAGTAAGCAGTTCAATTTTATTTTTACACCCAATGTTTGGGACTACGGAAAATTGAACTTTATTGTGTTATAATAGAGCGGAGGCTGTGTAGTCTTAGATGATTACTTCGGGATAAGATCCTCCACAGACTGCAGATTCTTCATCCCCATATGAAACAATTTCAAATCAGGTGATAGAAAAATATAAAGAGCAAACTAATTTCCATCTGAAATAAAAATAGGCCAACAATCGGTAGACTGTAATTAATCATTATGATACTCTGTGTGACCGGGTGATAGTTTTTTACCCGAATACGGCAAAGCCAAAAGGAAGGGTTATGATTTTAGCAGTCTACTTATGTATTTAAAAGTAATTTTCTATGCTCTGTACGCTATCTTATTAATTTAATTAAAGATTAGCAAGTCTTCCCATCGGCAATTGTACAGTTCGATGCAGTTGTTTGTGGCTACAGACCGACTAAATTTTCGAGTAATCAAAAGTCTGCAGTGTCCAGGGGCGCTTAAGCTGCCATTAGGGAGCGGAGTGCATGACAGATTAAGGCCGAGTGTATAAATGTCGTATAGGATGACGACTTGAAATTATAATATGGTTTCGGCCTTTTTCGTTTTTGTATAATAATCAGCTTCCGATCGAGCAAGTTGCCCGGTATCATGTTCTACAAGTGTAAATTAAAAATTTAAAAACCCCCGACATTCGCTATTTTTGGCAGCGGCCATCTTGGATTTGCAATAGTGCTATTCTACTAGTCAAGCCCTTTCATTTAATACCCATATTGAGGGAGTTGTGAAAAAATATGTAATCCGCCATTTTGTAGCGGCGGCCATCTTGGATCGATTTTCATCAAATATAGCTAACAACACTCGACTAATTCACCCATCAAACAAAAAAAAACCGCATTCAAATCGCCACAAAATGTCGAATGTCGGGGGTTTTTTAAATTTTTAATTTATTAGGAGTTTGTTGATCCGCCAGAAATTAATAAAATTATCCTATTTGTGGAATCTTGAAAATTAAATTGGTTTCATGTACAAAAAGTTGCAAACATTTTCCAATGATGAGTAAGTAGGTAAGTGTAAAGAAAGTCTCGCGCTATCAATTTCTAAACTCAGTTTTAAATCTTCAAAAACAAAAGGCGCTCGGCAGTTGTTTTCCGCGGAAAATTGAAAATCTTGTCTTCAGAACATAACAAAAGGAAAAGGTCTTTCTTTCGATTTATTTTTATTCCACTTTTTATGACAAGTCCCACTGGGATGCCACGTTATCTGAAAGTATAACAAATAATGCGTAAAGTTTATCGACTTCAGATTTTCGTCTTGCTTTATTCTTGTTTAATAACAAATTGAAAAAAAAATCAGCCAAGTGCGAGTCGGGCCTCGCTCTTTCAGGGTTCCGTACATAATTATGAACAATATAATATTTTGGGTCTAAGAAATATTTAATTTCCGAGTTAGACATCGCAAGAAACCGTGAAAGAAAAACGCAAAATAAGTTCGTTTGTTTTGGTCACACCTTATAAACTATTTTATGAATCGTTGTTTTCAGTATTTGTTGTACAAATAGAGCATATAGTACATAATATACCGAAATATCATATTCCTAACTAGTTTAGTTTTTTAGATAGCCCCCGTCACAAAAATGGTCTAAAACTGACAATTTTGATGACCCCCCATTTCCTTACTTTTTAAGCAAAAAATTAAAAAAATATATATTCGTACTCTACTCAATGAGCTCTAAACAATGACACCCCACAAGCTAGGGTAAGAAAAAAAATTTTTTTTCCGGCTCCTTTCTCATGTACGAGAGCCCCCCTGAAAAATAATTTAATTCAATTTTTAATTCAATATTTGATTTTGGGTTAACGTTTTACACCAAATACCAAAATTTCAGGTTTGTAACTCATTTCGTCTGCGAGCTAGAGACCTGTGACCGGCGGACAGACGGACAGACAGACAGACAGACAGACAGACAGACAGACAGACAGACAGCCGAGTGACATTAATAGGGCTCCGTTTTTACCCTTTGGGTACGGAACCCTAAAAACTGCTTGAAATAGAATAAAATCATCTCTTGAGGCTTATTCGGGTGGACTGACTTACACGAGGGATTCTATAGATGCCTGAAGTCTAAATAAATAACAAGTATAAATTTAAAATTTAAAAACCCCCGACATTCGCCATTTTTTGGTGGCGGCCATCTTGGGTTTACATAGTGCTATTCTACTAGTCAAGCCCTTTCATTTGATACCTATATTGAGGAAGTTGTGAAACAATATGTAATCCGCCATTTTGTGGCAGCAGCAGCAGTTCATCTTGAACCGATTTTCATCAAACATAGCTCAGAACACCCCCGACTAATTCACCTTTCAAACAAAAAAACCGCAATCAAATCGGTTCACCCGTTTGAGCGCTACGGGGGAACAGACAGACACACACACACGCACACACGCATACAGACACATCAAAACTTATAACACCCCGTCGTTTTTGCATCGGGGGTTAATTAGGAAAGGAAAAACGTTTCAACCTCACATTTCAAATCAGAGGTTCTTAAGAATTAATTGAATTAGATATTTGAACATTAAGAAACTCTACAAATTCTTCTTACATTTTTAACAATTCTACATAACGTCGATGATAATGGAAGGCCATTCAAACTGGACAAGCCCCTAAAACAGGCTATTCTTCAAACTTGATAAGAAAAGCGGTGTTAATTCGAAGCGAGTCAAGGTAAATACGAACTTTTACGAGAGCACAATGGCTGACATTGACCAAAGTGACTGTAGACGTAGAGTAGAGTAGATCAGATAACCTTGATATAATAAAACAAAAAAAAAAACATTTCTTGTAACTTAAATTAAAAAGAAGAAATTGGATCATATGATACCAGATAGTAGATATCGTACTAACAACTAATGTTTCAGCACAATGAAGGCTCATTCACTTTAGAACTTCTTATGAGATACATCTTATAGAGAGAATGTTTGTTTAAATCAGACATCTTGCTAAAAAGGAATGGACAGGAAAAAACGGATAAGTAAATTAGAATTGATGATCTAGCATTTTCCAGCATTAATTTTTTTTTGAAAACCCGAAATTTTAAATTAAGACGTAATTTACTATCGATAAGATTATTAAAAAAAAACTAGTGGCCGGTAAAATATAAAATTAGAATTATTAGCCTAATTAATATCCGGGCAATGCTAAAACCGAAGACAAAGACATGGACGGGTCATTAATCTGGTGATCAACGTGTTAATATTCATCCATAAGATTTATGCAAATAATAGTGTGAATCACATTCGAAACTAGAAAAAGTGCTAAAGAATTCGTAGTTCTCAGTTCAAACATGACAATGGATAGAGCTAATATATGAAAATGAATGGAGCAAGTGCAAATTTGTACAATCAACAACACGCAATGGACGTAACGGACAAGCGTCCATTACAACGGAATAAATATTTGTTGTGTACGAACGCGGGCGATGGTGAGTAAACTTGTGATTTTGGGAGTATTGAAGGTCAAGAGGTTTATGGAACAGGGAAACTATAGCAAAATTTCAAATTACACACTGTCTTTTTATAGTAATAAGCGATGTTAATCCCCGGGAGGATTCTGATCGCAATCTAAAAAGCAAAGCAAGAGCATAAACAATAATCATCATCATCATGATCAACCCATTACCGCCTCACTACAGAGCACGGGTCTCCTCTCAGAGTGAGAAGGGTTTTGGCCATAGTCTACCACGCTGGCCAAGCGGATTGGCAGACTTCACACACCTTTGAGAACTTTATGGAGAACTCTCAGGCATGCAGGTTTCCTCACGATGTTTTCCTTCACCGTTAAAGCAAGTGATATTTAAATACTTAAAACGCACGTAACTCCGAAAAGTTAGAGGTGCGTGCCCGGGATCGAACCCACGACCTCCGATTAGTAGTCGGTCGTCCTAACCACTAGGCTATCACAGCTTTTTTTTAAAATACTAGTGAGGAAATGAGCACTAGAAACCAAGGAAAAGCATAAGACTAATAAGATGGCTATAGCACGCCACTCACCTTGATGCCACGTGAGGCGTGTCGAGTCAAATCAAATTATATTATTTTCTATGGAAATTAGAAAGAATTACATCTCTAAAAAAATCGGAAATAATTTCTGGCGAAAGGCAGCCCACATTCGTATCGAAATATAACACCTACGCTATATAAATATCAAAAAGTACCAATGACAATAAGACGTTTCGCTTAAATTATAGAGTTCGTGCACCTCTTTGAAGTGCGAAGTTATATTAAATCATCAATCAAACATTTTTTTGTTATATACGATCTGAAAAAATCTCAGGCAACAAAAAATGGTGTTTATTTGTCTTCTAATGATTTTATTCATATATTGGTAAATAATAAATTACTGTTTAAAATTGTAACGCGGTATGGCAGAGCGTGCGCGCCTGACGATCAAATAGGCATTTTGATGTAAAAACAAAAACGTTTGAGAGCTGAGAGACTTCGTCGTCTATGTTTGGCTTCGGTTCAAAGCACTCGTTATTCACGAAGTCAACGACACTTGAAACCGCGTGCAATTAATTCTAGTGCACTAAAACTATACTTAAACTGAGCAAACTACCAGGTATAGTGAAATGTATTTTTTTGTTGACTACAAAACCTAAAGCAACGATTTATCCATGAATTAGACTTTTTTAACACTGTTATAATCAGGAAATTAATAACAGATTTAAAAAGTCTAATAACAATAAGTCGCAAGTGGCAAAGGTGTTGTTTCGATATACGTTCCGTCTATGTAGTTTAGGCAATCCCTTTCCTTAATTATTCTTTTGATCGATGACCATCTGGGTCCGAACATGATACTCCATTCAAGGTAACCTTTTCGTAATTTCCATCTAAAGTAATTACGAAAAAGCACTCTGTATGCTGGACAAATGACAATTTACTTTTATACAACCTTCACTTAGATGTTGATCGTTTTGCAACAAGAATTTGCACTAGCCATTCTCTCATTATAATATTCAATAGCTATAATTCTAGAGTTATGCCCTTTTTTAGAGCATTATTTGATTGTATGTATTTATAATTTACGAGGATATTAATATATCTAGAGAATAAAGCATAAAAAGCTGGTGATTCTATTGTATCCAATCTCCAAGTTAAAATAAATGACAGGTCCAAAAATAGTGCTAATCTTTTCAAAATGTTCCCAATGGAAAAGGGTAATATTGCATTTAAATAACTCAAGTTCAATCAGTGATTGAGTACAACAGAATTAGTACTAATTTACCTACTTGTAATATACTCTCGTTTCCATACTTCACCTAAATCATTTTCTCGGGTCGGGCACTCTTTCCTATTGGAAAGAGTGCCCGACCCGAGAAAATGATTCATGACAAAACATTCATATCATTAATATCTTCTCCGGTCTTCTATGTCTCTACCTTTGTCTAATGAGTACTTAAGATGATTATTGTTTTAGAATTTTCGATATTAGGTATCTAACGATACGTAAATAGGTCACATCAAGTTCGTTGACCTCCAGCGTCAGCTGATTTTATTTTAATCACGCAAGAATTACGTAACAAACTTTTACAAAATACAGCAAATAAGTTTTTTGCAATTACAGGGCTGTTTAACCCTCCAAAACAGGTATTGCATAAAAAGTGCAATTTTTTTTTTGTAAAAAAAAAATTTTTTTTTCACGTTTTTTTTAGTGATATCTTATCAGTAATCATCAGTACTATCACCTGTCTTCGTTTCCGAGAGCGGTCTCCTAACACCCTGTATATCTACTTAAACTCATATAAAAACCAAATACCAGATACAAGTAAATAATTTAGGACAGCTTGTCAAACCTCCTTTTTAGGGTTCCGTACCCGAAGGGTAAAAAACGGAGCCCTATTAATGTCACTCGGCTGTCTGTCTGTCTGTCTGTCTGTCTGTCCGTCTGTCCGCCGGTCACAGGTCTCTAGCTCGCAGACGAAATGAGTTACAAACCTGAAATTTTGGTATTTAGTGTAAAACGTTAACCCAAAATCAAATATTGAATTAGAAATTGAATTAAATTATTTTTCAGGGGGGCTCCCATACATGAAAAAGGAGCCGGAAAAAAAAAATTTTCTTTACCCTAGCTTGTGGGGTATCATTGTTCTAGTTGGGAATATGATATTTCAGTATATTATGTACTATATGCTCTATTTAAACAACAAATACTGAAAACAACGATTTATTAAATAGTTTATAAGCTGTGACCAAAATAAACGAACATTTTTTTTGGGTTTTTCTTTCACGGTTTGTTGCGATGTCTAGCTCGGAAATTAAATATTTCTTAGACCCAAAATATTATATTGTTTATAATTATGTACGGAACCCTGAAAGAGCGAGGCCCGACTCGCACTTGGCTGATTTTTTATAAATATCAGTGATATTTCCGACCTTGCCACCTGGTTTACCTTGTTCACTAACTCCAAAACTATATTGCCTATCAACGAGCACATCGACGAGCCAACAACTTCCTAGCTATATACTTTAAGAAACCACATTTGAGGAGAAAGAACGCCACTAAATGCGGTATTTCAGACAAAGTCTTTCAAACTGAACGCTTTTTCGATAATAGCGAATGTCACGGCCTATTAGATGAACATAACAATAGAACTCTTGTATTTGACCCACAACTAGACAATGGCAGCTTTTCCTTGTATCTGTCTGTATTGTGATAATAAAGTGATGAGTTTCCGTGTTTTATTTATATAACTAGTAAAAGGTGTCTGTTATTGAATGAAATAATTTATGGAATCATCTTGGAAGAACACGAGTTTTAACGGCAATATCAGAAAACTTCCACTGAAATTATCTTGTTCAAGCTTAGCTATACAACAATAATTGTGTATCTACATAAAATATTCAAAATACGGGGTCGGGCTATTGCCCGTTCGCGTGGATTTAGGTTTTCTAAATTCACTCCTTTACGGATGGAATTTCAAAAAATCCCTCCGTGGTACACCTCCAGGGTACAAAAGGAATATTTCCTCCAAATTTCAAATCTCTAAGTCCTCGGTAGACTTAGGACACGTGGACTTCTGGCTGTGTATTGTTTATCAGTCACAGGTATAGATTTCAAATATAAACAGCTTATTAGAAGGTACTCTATTCCCAGTCACATTTATGACTTAACGTTCACCGAAGAATGTGAATGTTATTAACTAGTTAGTGTTAGTGACTGTGCCAGTACCAATAGACCGATGAGCTAATCCCATTATACTTTAGACACGATTATGTTCAAGTACCTTTAACTAATAAGTGCATCCATTAGATTTGCAATACTCTCAATACATTTCAATAGTGATGAATTTACTTAAATGCTACTGAGCAAGTCATGTGTGCTGTATGGTAGATAACTTGTGGGCAAAATCTACTTCTTTCTTGATCCTTTAAAATGGTCTAAGATCCCGCTATACAACGACCTTCACCGAGATGTTTATTTGATGAAACCTATTTTATATTTAATTTAATATGTCAATAAATATATTGCATATGGGTTGCCTAACTTTCAGTCCAGGATATGATTAATTAATAATTTGAAAAAAAAATTTTAAACATTTCACCGGTTTGATTATTATTAGACAAATTCTATACCAATCGAAAGTATGAAGCCCATAGAATATGCAAACGTTAAACGTAGGTTGCCTATTCTTTTCCGGTCACAACTCTCGGGTAGCCAGGTGTAAGCAGGTAAATCGATACTAGTATTTTACACCGATTTGATTATTGCATTAAAATTAAATGAAAATAAAGATTATTTCATTATGAATTTGTCTAATAATAATCAAAGCAGTGAAATGTTTAAATTTTTTTATTTTTTATTATTAATTAATCTTATCCTGGACTGAAATTTGTTAGGCAACCCATATGCAATATATTTATTGACATATTAAATTAAATATAAAATAGGTTTCATCAAATAAACATCTCGGTGAAGGTCGTTGTATAGCGGGATCCTATACTAAAACCTTCTTGATTCTTGACAAGCGCCAGCTTGGCAGGCTGACAAGATGTTGGCGCGATGAAAAAAATACATCTTTATTTTTTAGATAGGTGACCCGAAGAGGACATGGGAGTTGCAGCTCTCAGTCGGAGGGAAGGTTTTGCGCAGCAATGGGATAATATGGGCTAATTTAGATTTAGATTTTGAATAATATGGTTTCAAAATAACGAACAAATCCAAAATCAAATACCAACACGACGAGGAAGACACTGAAGTTACAAGGAAAATATTGACTGAATGCCATACTCTCAAGATCATAACAATATAGAGTGTATAACCAGTCGAAAATATTATGAGTTATAACATGGGAACAACAGACTTAGGTTAAATCATATATTAAAACCCATCAGTTCAAACCAGGTTATATTAATTAAAATTATGACAGTGTACACATTTGCAAAATTTTAATATCATCGTCCATCAATAATATTGTTTCATTAAATTTTCACTAAAAGCTTTTAGCTTGTTTGCATCATATTTTAAAATTCAATTTTGTTTTAGCAGGTCAAGTAAAATTGTCCTAAAATCAATAAGCAGACAAAACAAAAGAATATTTTTTGTTCGTGTGGTATCGGAATAAAATTAATTGTGATATTATGTAATAATTGTTTGATAATGACGAGATACACAGAATACAGTCTAACGGAAAAGTGTTATTAATGAATGAAAAAGCAATAAATGCCTGACAAGTAAACTAAGTCCACATTGGAATAAATTTTTACAAGCTGTGATAAATCTGGCCATTACCATTCTGGGGGCTACTTAATATTTTGAGAGTCACAAGTGATGAAGTAAAGCAGCCTTGATGCCATGAAAATGAACCGTATCAGATATCGAAAATACTTGACACATTTTCACTAAAAAGATTTTAGCACTGAGAACGAAAAGCGAACCCCAACGATGTCAGTAGGTCGTACGCAAATAAAACGTGTAAGAAATACGAGCAGCTATATGTATAAAGAAAAATCTGTGATTTATGTACCATGCGATGTGAGCTAAGATTAGAACGAGCTCGATTACAAGGTATGTACCTACATTTCTCTTTCTGTGCACACCAAACTTATTTATTAAATTAAAAATTAAAATTAGCTTCAATTTGTGAAATTTATAGGCCTGTGTATGATCTTATACCCGACATCTTATTTGACTGGCCCGCTGGCGCGGTTGGCAGTGACCCTGCCTTCCGCTCCGGGGTCGCGGGTTCGATTCCCGCCCCGAGTCTGGGTGTATTTATAATATGTATGTATGTATACCTTTATTAAAAATATATATGTATTTATATGTAAATATGTCTATCAGTCGGATGTTACCTATAACACAGGCATTTTGCTTACTTTAGGAACAGACGACCGTGTGTGTATGTGTGAGTACCTATATTTTATTTATTTATTACCCATTATCCTCCTGCTCCATCATCAGACATTAGTTTATCAAGATCGACGAGTAAAAACGAGTAAAAACTCGGTGGGCCTCCGTTTATGGAGCTGTACTCCTGTGATCACCTTTCTGCTCCATCTTCAGACCCTGGTCACTGTCTTTAAGCCAACTACTCATAGACACTAAATCAATGAGCCCAACCACGAAATGTCTGATAAACCTCCAACGATAAGTCGTTTTCACTGAAAAATCCTCGAAAATATCAATAACCCATTTTCATCAAACATGAATAGAATAGAATAGAATAGAAAAGTTTTTTATTCAAATAAACTTTTACAAGTGCTTTTGAATAGTCAGATGAATCTACCACTGGTTCGGAATGCCATTCCAACCGAGAAGAACCAGCAAGAAACTCGGCGGTTGCTCTTTTCCAAATTTACAATATCAATATAACAATTTTATGTTAAGTACATGATTGAATTGCCGTCACGCGCATTGCTGGAACGAGTCAAATCCACGCCTTTTTATCATTTATATAAGTGCTATGTGTATGCTAAGCTAGCTGCATGCTAGTGTATGCTGTGTAGCTAAGTGCATGGCTAAGAACCAGCCCAACAACCCGTCTTAGAATTAAAAAAAAAAAAAAGCTTCAAATTCCTTTTGAGCACCACGTCACACACAGACAGACAGACAAAGCGGTCAAACTTATAACATCCGTCTTGTTGCATCGCGGGTTTAAATTGTAGTAGTTTACTACCTTCAAATAAAACTAAACGTTCGTATTTAACGGAATTCGCTATTAAATACGAACGTTAAGAAGCATTATGAATACATTTCCCACGGTATAAGTGGTGAGCAATGTCATCAATCAATCTGCATTCGTTGGAGAAAGAGGAAGGCGCGAAACGAGTGTCCTTCCGCAGGGGACGCGACAAAAGGAAGTTTCATTAACAGGACAATGTGTTGCAAGTGCTCATTTTCGACCTATTTACTTGCGGAAAAAGGAACATACATATTGTTCGTGACATACATATTGGTGCTAATTCTGATCTCTGAACTAGAGATTAAAGAATTAGGGCCTGTTTCACCACCTTCTGATAAGTGTCGGATAGCTTATTCACAAGTTTTGTCGTTATCACTTGACATAAAGTAAGAAAGTGACAAAACTTGCGTTTAGGCTATTCGAATAGGCTAGGTGAAGGTGGTATACTTGAAGTTAAGGTTTAGAGAAACCAGCATTTAAATATAATGCATTGGATACTGCACAATTAGTAATTGAAAACAGGTTGCACGGAAAGGCATTCACCGAGCGCGGTATGGACAGGTTAGTGAGTACCCGGATAGAAGCCTCTGCCGTTAAAACTATCTATCTATTTCTATATTTTAAATCCTAGGCGTTAGAACTTAGTTCCATTTACTATTTATTATCCGGCCTACTTCATAAAGCTCTTCTTCTGCCAAAGTTCGCCAGTTGGGATATTGCACTTATCATTTTCCAGAGCCGTGGGTGAAGATACGTCTTAAAAAAGATTGTATTTGAGTTTTAGATATGTTTTTGTCGATTTGTATTTATTTTACAAATTATCATCTTTTAACAATTATTGTTAAGCATTAAAAATGTAAAAAACATATGCATAATTTACCACAAATTGGCAAGAGAATCGCCGAAACTCCATTGCATTTTTTTTTTCATTTGGCTGTTTTCTGTACTACCTATAACAAACAGATTTAGCAAGAATTGTCCGTTGAGAATTATAGTAGGGCACTTGCTTGTAATACCAGTTATTGCAGAGGGCAATGCCATTCACAGTTAAGCGCTTCCGCGATCCTGGCATTTTTAGATACATAAGGACTGTAAATATATCTAGGCTAGACTGCACAAGAGCATATTTTTATTTTCGTGCACAGTATAGGAGTTATGACCAGTGCGATTCCCAAGGATGCTGTGAGGCTCGAGGCTGGCACTGGTACGAGAGTGATTAAAATTCACAGAAACTAATTCCTACCACAGAAGATCGTGACAGTTTCTGCCCAAACAAAAATAAATTAAAGGAATTTTTCCACTCAGTTACCGTTATTTGAATGACTCCAATGCTATTGTAGGCTTGTAAAACTCAGAATTTTTTTAAGCTTATTCATGTGACATTTTTACACATTCATAACATACGAGTAGATATTACAAGCGCAACAGGAATATGTATGTAGGAATGTAGTATGTATTATGAGGTAGAAGTATGTCCTTGACTTAGTAAAGAAGTATAGGTAATATAAGTTTTAAAAGTACATCATTATGTACAGTTCTTTTAAAGCTACGACATTCTATACAGTCTAGAGTCCATACGGACACAATATAACCAGTTATAATAGATTGTGGAAAATATATATGTACATAATTTCGTAGATTCCAAATATAAGACACTGTGACCTTAGCCTATATATCTAAACAATTTAGAACAAAAATAAACTGTTATTAAACAATAGAAAGTTGTCTGAAAGACGGGGCAAAGTGGCTCAGTCTACCTACTTCAGAAGAGGTTGAAGATTGGGAGTGGATGCAAGTGGGCTGAAAATAAATGAATCGAAGATTATGTCTATAAAAATCTAACCAATGGTAAGTACAAGAAGCCAATATGCAAGTTAACAAAAAAAAAATGAGAGGAAGTAAACGAGGCCACCAAACCTAACCAAACTATTCGTAATCATATCTGACTCACCGCATGAAGTCCAAACCACATCCTACAAAAATGATCGTATGAACAAAATTACCTGAATCCCAACTAATATTAATGCAAAAGTTAGTCTGTTGATCTTTCCTTCAATCACGCCGTCATAGAGCTGGATCAACGTGATTTTGCACGGTACACTTTAGGATCTGGACTCTGGAGAGTGACATAGTTTTAGCCACCTTCTGATAAGTGTTGGATAGCCAAAACGCAAGTTTTG
Organism: Melanargia galathea; assembly: GCA_920104075.1. Classification (NCBI taxonomy): domain Eukaryota; kingdom Metazoa; phylum Arthropoda; class Insecta; order Lepidoptera; family Nymphalidae; genus Melanargia; species Melanargia galathea. The sequence continues at coordinate 3,425,503 of OV049859.1, read as the reverse complement.
TCACTTTCTTACTTTATGTCAAGTGATAAAGACAAAACTTGTGAATAAGCTATCCGACACTTATCAAAAGGTGGTGAAACAGGCCGTTAGTATTTTACCCCCGGGAATACAAAGGGTTCCCGCGGTATTTTTAACTCCACGCGGACACGAAGCCACGGGTAAAATCTTGTGATAATAAAGTTGACAGGAAATTGAAAGCTCAAACTTTGTTCGCCGATAAAAATATTGTAATGGTTGATATAGGTCGACCAGAATCTCATGAAAAATACGGAAATGAAATTCCAAAGTTAGCAACACTACGGCTGCCCTAGCGATAAACAAAGTAACTGACATTTTTTGTGAAATTGACTTTTTTGCATTAACAAAAGTTTTATGTCGAGTAGGAGTTTACCACAGTTTAATATTTCAAATAACTTGAACCGTTTACTGAAATTTGAATTGCCCAAACAAAGTAACTGCACACACTAACCCGGAATATAAATGCAAAACCAAGTAAACAACAAGCACAACACAAAAACAAAGTAATTGGATGTTGATTACTTTGTTTTTGTATTTTTAAAATGCAGTTGCTTGATTTTTCGTTTCGTGAAACGATCCCAGGTAAGGTGTTCTGAATGTAATTACTTTGTTTATCACTAGGGAAGTCGAGTTAACCTAGTGTGGCTTACTACAAAATTTAATTTACCTATTTTTCATGAGATTCTGGTCGATCTATACGAACTAAAAACATGTTTTGTTGATCAATGGTAGGTAGTCAATGGTTGAAGCAGCAAAAAGTAAAGAACTGTCATTAATTTTTACACGTACCTTTGAATAACTTCCAAGGCCAAATAATAATATAGAGCGCAATTTACTACATGTTATAAGCCTCGAAAGGTGTGTATTTAAAGAAGTAGTACCTATATTCCAATAATACATCTGAGGACTATTGCAATAGTAAGAAAAGAAATATCATTAAAATGACGATTCCTATTCCTTTAAGCTCATAAGTGACTTATATCTCGTTATTCTGGTCGCCAGAAGCCATTTACGTGTATTAAAAATGCATCAAGATAAACAATTGGCATTTATATTGACATTACGTTTTTTATCTTTGACAGGTTTACACTTGATTGCGATCTCGTCGGGTGGTAAAACATGATGTGTACCTAATAGATAGTGCAAGATGGAGGCTATTAGAAAGATTGTGAAAAAAAGTAGAGGTAAATCAGAATTACTATTCTTCTTCGTATCCCTCTTCAGAACTCCGTGTTCGTTAACGTTCGTTCGTCTTATCAAGACGAGCTGACGGGGCAAAAAATATTCTCTTCACGAGATTCGATTGCTATTTGGAAGACTCGGTACTCTCATGCGATCGGTATCGACATCTATCTAAATATCATCATCATCATCGTTATCAACCCATTACTGACCGACTACAGAGCACGGGTCTCCTCTCAGAATGAGAAAGGTTTAGGCAGTAGTCCACCACGCTGGCCAAGTACGGATTGGTAGAGTTCACACACCATTGAGAAAATTATGGAGAACTCTAAGATTTATAACTCTTTGCTTTAAGAAATATTCCGTCAAATGTTGACTACAAGAGCGATAATGACAACCTTCCTTTCATCGACTTAGCGACATCTAGACCGAGTTACTAGTCTGTCTGAAACTTATCTTCTCTTAAAAATACCAAAACAGAGTATCTCTTTTCTTTCCAATTCAGCTAACACATTAATTCATGACGACCGGATACTTTGTCGATACGTACGTATTTCTTTTCAATATCTTCAAATGTCACCTCATATTTTTGGCAATTACATTTTTTGTTGCGGACTGTATCCTGAACAATTTGAGGAAACTTGGAAGTTATTAGTTACGTGTCTGAGTAATACCTACCTTATTCGTACAGTCACGATCTTTTTGTGAACTCACAAAAAAGGCATCATAAAAACATTCAATTTGAGTCGGTAGCCGAGATTTCAAAATCCATGCATTGACAAGTCTTTTAAGACGAAGGGTTAAGTTTTTTGTAAGTTTGCTTTGCTTTGTGAACGAAGTCAAGGCTTTCCTGATACTTTCTTTTTTTCTGTTCGTGAATCGAACGGGGCCTGCCGGTAATCGAGTACCTGAATAGAAAAGGGTTAGAAGGGACTATTCCAATAAGTTTTTATCTTTTGTGCAAGGGGTCCCGGTAATAGGAACTGGTAGCACCATTGTGCAACGTCGTATAAGTTTTCGAAATGGTTCCCATTGTTGAAGTGAATCGTTGTGCATTTGAAAATTCGATGAAACAAAAAAAGCGACACAATTTTAGCCTGCAAAGTCAAAGCCAAAGTTAAAGTTAAAGTTAAGGCTAGGTGAAGTTTCACTTCTGCCGTGTGTGAGTTGCACACACACACTTTTTATATTCATAATTATCAAACGATGTAAATGCAAATAGTAACCAGATATGCCCCGGAATAATTGTTGAATTCAAAAATATATCATTATCGTCATCAGACGGATCGGAACATCGATATAATGATGGTGATTAGTTATTTCATGATAGTGTAAGAATCGTAATTACATAGTCTTGTATTCCGTAACAATTAATTTTCTAATAGGAAATAGTACGTTGTGTGAAAATGACAAAACTGTTTTAAACGCAACGTGGTGTAAGCGTTTGCATGCCAATTTCGATAATAATAACATAATTGATGCTACGAAGCGTTTCCGCCAAATTAGATCTGTTAGATACTGCAAAACAATACCAAAAGAAACTCTTCCCATACGTGCAGTTATACATTCGTTTCACATAAAAATAAATATTAATTTACGAAACACGCAGGCGAAGAAATACCGCCTACGGTATCTACTTCCTGATATGGTATGCGAGCTATTATAACAATTAGGTATATCACCAATCATAAATGCGATTTTGTATAATTATAAAATTTCAGTGATGTCATCTTAAAATTAAAGTTTAACTAAGGGCATAAAATGTTTGAAGAGAAAAATAAACGTGAAGATAGACACGGAATTACCAGTTTTTACAAACTATGTGGAAGTTGATGTGGATAGTTTGTAGACAGAGTTGGGTGCTCGAAACGTCAGTTCCAGTCATCCAGTACAGGTAAGTATATCAAACAAACGAAACGAGCGTACCTTAAGAAATATCAACAACCTCCAATCTACGGCAACCGGGCGAGGCAACGTCCAAACTCCAAATCACAACAGTTCAATCAAACACGTAACAATCCACCACAACAAAGTTTATGTCACGGTTCTTAAGCTCAATTCATAACAATTAATCCACCGTGGAAGGGAATTCAAAGCGGCAGCAGCACGCCTGTGCTCTGAGCGCGCCAAACCGCGACTGGTCGGATTTGTCGGAACGGTCGGCGTGTCGGACTCGCAAACTCGGAACACTCCGCAGGTTTGCTTTCATCAATGAGCCTGGGACACGAACACGTTTCCATTTACACTTTCATTGGTCAGTACCAGTCAGTCGGGAATATATTTTCTTTTTACGAACATTAAAACACCATTCCGAATCGAATATCGGTAAAATCTCAGGTCTACTCGTTGACGCTTAACCGGTTGTTAAGTTAGATATAAGTATTGCAGGCATCTAAGAAATGCACCGTGTAAAAAAAACTGGTAGTCTGTCTATCCTATGACTCTTACGTGAGTTTAGAATAGCAAACTCTGGAAGCAAATAATAGATCGATGAATATACTGAACTATCTGTTCAACAACAATTGACAACAAATCACTACATAGTATAAAACAAAGTCGCTTTCTCTGTCCCTATGTCCCTATGTATGCTTAAATCTTTAAAACTACGCCACGGATTTTGATGCGGTTTTTTTTAATAGATAGAGTGATTCAAGAGGAAGGTTTTTAAGTAGAAAAATTGGACCCGGTAGGTGGCGCTAATAGCGGGCAGGACGACGTCTGCCGGGTCCGCTAGTAATTAATATAGAAGGGTCAATTTTTTTCATAGAAAATGATGTAAACGTACTAATTTCAAACAGATTTTAACGCACTCACAAATTGATGAGATTGTTTTTAACATGAAATTGTATTGGAATTATCCTGAATTTATTATTGGACTCAAAAAAAATACATGTTTATCGTTAGATAGATAATTCTGTAGATACGATTGTAAAACCTAATATAAAATGTTTAAAAAATGTAAAATCTTCGATTTTCATATATCTAGCGATAAAAACCACAAGAGCTCTTTTGATACCCGCTAGGATTTGCGAGATAAAAATTGCAATGTCAAACTCGGTAGCCACAAAAGTAGAAATACCTATAATTAGAGCATAATGTATTTATTAAAATTATATGGACAGGAACTAAGTTGATGTAAATTTTTCTATAACAACTGCACACAAATGCATAATCCAAACATGGATTAAAAACATGATTAAAATTCACGAGGATGTAACGGAAGTAGACAAACAGGAAGTAGAGCCTATGTAGCCAAATACGGCGGAAGCCACACAAATCGTTTACGTCATAATTAAGGAGGGTCGACGTACGATTACACTTTTAAGGGTGTACTAAAGTTTCGTTAAACACATTCTAGACTTAATGATTCATAAGAAAGACGTAGTAACGCGAATACTTGCATCTCGATTCGAATTTCACAGAAGTAGTTAGGTTGTTAATTATTAAGCTTTTTTTTATAATAATAGCGGGCAAACGAGCAAGCGGATTACCGGATGTTAAGTGATTACCGCCGCCCATGAACATTGGCAGCACCTGAGGAACCACTAATGCGTTGCCGGCTTTTGAAGAAGGGGACTGGCTATTCAGCTCGCTGCCGGAACGCATCGGATGCTTTGCGGCAGATTACGGCTGAAGTGTGATCGCTAGCCAGGCGGATTCGGGGTAGAATCCTACCACAAAGCGGGATACCATCCAGATTAAGTTGTGTGGTATCACATCGATGGTGGTATCAGGCATGATCCGTAGAGGGGACTAAGAGCGTCAGGGCCTCGTTAGCATATTGGCAGCATGCACCACGCGCGGTTGAGGTTGACTTTAGCCACATACGTGGAATTTGGGCCACATACACCCCAAAACTTGATCTATAAAGCTACGCAAAGTTTAGCCACTAGTAATAGTACATTGTTCCACGACGGGAGAAAGTGACCGATTACTACGAGGGTGTAGTTTGAGGCCCGAGGCCGTAGGCCGAAGGGCCGCAATACACCCGAGAGGAATCGCACTTTCTCCCGAAGGGATACATAGTGCTTTATACTACACCTACGAGGAAAATAATAAAATAATCAAAAATATTAAAATTATTACCGGAAATCAATCAGAAAAAGACGTTGGGTTTCCATTGTAAAAAATCTTCATATGCTTTGTTGTATCTATTTTTATCTATTTCTAGATATCTTGGTTAAGAGATTTTCAATATAACAATAACTGCTTGGCCACATATTTTTAGTTCCGGCGGCGTTGAGCGGCTCACTACTTAGACACTTCGAGTTCACTAAAGTTATTTGTAATTTTATAAATTGATTTGGATAGGTAAAACAAAAGAAAGCGACTCACAAAATACAAAGAAAATAGCGCGAAAAATTTATATTTTCTATTTTTTACTTTTACTTTATATTTAATTGTATTAATTAAAATTGAATTTATTTAAAATAGCGGACCCCGGTCGTGCTCGGTGACATACCGACATCAGCGCCATCTACCGCGGCGGTTACTTATTTATTTTATTATAGGTGCTTTTTATGTCGTCTTTTGTCGAAATGGGTTTTTTTTCATGTACTGATCGGATTTTATCAAAAATTAAAAAGAAAAAAGCACGTTAGTAATGGAATTTCATAAATGGAATTTCCGCTGTAGCGCGTTAACAATGAAATCTCATAGTTCTTTTCGCCCCGCCGTTTGACAGTAATGACGTACTTTTGACCGTCGATAGGAGAAAAACCAGAAGGTACTTTCCGAGCAGGTGTAGTATAAAATATATTTGATAGCCTAGTGGCTTTAAGCCTCCCTTTAGGGGGGACCGAGTTCGATCCACAGCAAGCGCCTTAACTTTTCGAAATTATGTGCGTTTTAAGCAATTAAATATCACTTGATTTAATGGTGCCTGAGAGTTCTCCATAAAGTTCACTAAGGCATGTGAATTGTGAAGTCTACCAATTCGCACTTGGCCAGCGTGGTGCCCTATAGTGGGCTTCTATTGGGTTGATAATGAAAAACATACTAGTTTAACTACTACTAGATAATATTAATTTCTTTCATCAGAGGAAAATCTACATAACGTGGTGTCGCCAGGTATGGACCAGGCACCAGTAGTTGACCACCTTCACCGTTTTTAACAAAAATAAGAGCTAGATTAGAGTTTTACCGCTGGCAACATTTAAACCATGTAGAATAGGGATCTGTTTGTCATATTGACAAATATCATATGAAACGGCCATTTTGTTTTAAAATGGCAAGGTGAACAAAATGTTGTGTGCAAATATCTTTCGATTTCATTAGTTTTCTTAAGCAAATCGCTAAGAAGGTAAATAAACGTTTTGATCGATGGATTCTCGTTTCTGATTAAAATGTAAATTTACAATGATTAAATCACTTAGATATAAACTTTAAAACATGCTTGTGAAGGAATAAATGCGACATAGAGTTATTTTCAAGTTTTAGAGGGGATGTCCATTACTGGATCGGAAACACATCAAAAATCCAGTCATGAACCTATGTATCTATTCTTATCATTTAAACACAATTACAAGTCAAAATTAAACTTGTATAGTTTAACTAGCTTCTGCCCGCGTGAATTTCGGTTTTTTAACCCCCGACGCAAAAACGACGGGGTGTTATAAGTTTGACGTGTCTCTCTCTCTGTATGTGTATGTGTGTGTCTGTCTGTTCCCCTGTAGCGCTCAAACGGATGAACCGATTTGAATGCGGTTTTTTTTTGTTTGCAAGGTGAATTAGTCGAGAGTGTTGTTAGCTATGTTTGATGAAAATCAAGATGGCCGCCACCACAAAATGGTGAATGTCGGGGGTTTTTTAAATTTCTAATTTATACTTGTCACAAATCCCAAGGGAATCATGGATTTCCGGTTCCCGTTCCCGCTCCCTTATGCAACTTTTATAGCTACTTTCAAGGAGTTTTGCTATAGTAATCTACCTATAACCGTAGCTATAGATTTTGGTTTTTTCAAAATCCCGTGGGAACTGTGGATTTTTTCAGGATAAAAAATAGCCTATGTGTTAAGTCATGGCATAATCTATCTTCATCAAAATTTCAGCCAAATCGGTTCAGTTCGGTATAGTAGAAGAATTGCATCTTAAAATTTTTTCCTTCAAATCTTATCAAGTGGGGTGTCAAATTAAAGGGGTTGAAAAGGTGATTCCGAAAATAAAATTTTTTTGACTAAAAAATATTGTGATCAAAAGTGAAAGAGAAAAAAAATTATGGTTTCCATGCAAAAAAAAAATCTGATGGGTGGGAAAGGGTTAAAAAACTAATACCTATAATTGTAGTTCCATTTAGATGTGCCACTTTTAACAGTTTTTAGAAATATAGGTATGATAGAATATGAGTATGAATAATAGAATATGAGCTCAAAGGAGCTTAGAAAAAACAAAGAGTTCCCGCGGGATTATAATAAACCTAAATCCACATGGACGAAGTCACAGGCATCCGCTTGTATGCAATATGGGGCCTAGCTCTATATTAACACAAAATAAAGAAGTGTTAATAGTAAAACGTGTCATACGAGTAGCTATGAATGAGGAACCTTCTTTCACCTAGAAAGAAGATTCTCCATAGCTAAGGATCACCTTTTGCCCTCTTGGACAGTGTCCAAGTAATTATTACGCAAGAAGAAAGGAAACCTTTTACAGGTAACAGGCCTAGAAAAACACTTATTCATCTTTTCAAAAAACAGGCGAAAATTCCTCGCTGCTTATGTGAGCAGTGTCGTGCTGCATCAGGATTAAGGAGCTGGGACTCAGAGGTCCGTGATTCAATCTAAGCTTGGTACCAAAAATATGAAGTCACAGTGGACAGTTCCCGAATCCCTTTAGTTTAGGTGGGTAGTATAGTACCCTACAGCGTGAGGATTAAGAAGTTGAAGCAAATAAAAAAATATGGAACCATATTGTAAACATCCTCAAATAGACAAGTGTCAAATTGAAATGTGACGAACCTTGGTTGTTTCTACGTAACTTTGATATTTATATATTATTCGAAATAATCAAGGAGCGGATCAACAAATTCTTTAAAAGCCGGCAACGTATTAGTGGTTCCTTTGGTGATGCAAATGTTCATGGGCAGCGGTAATCACTCAACATCAGGTGACCCGCTTGCTCGTTTGCCCACAATCCATATAAAATAAAACAAGAGATAAAGTTCGTAAACTAAAACCCATCATCATCATCATCATAATGATCAACCCATTACCATTTACCAGCTCACTACAGAGCACGGGTCTCCTCTCAGAGTGAGAAGGGTTTTGGCCATAGTCTACCACGCCGGCCAAGCGGATTGGCAGACTTCACACACCTTTGAGAACGTTATGGAGAACTCTCAGGCATGCAGATTTCCTCGAGATGTTTTCCTTCACCGTTAAAGCAAGTGATATTTAAATACTTAAACTAAAACCCGACTACTCATAATAGTATACAAGTATAAATTAAAAATTTTAAAAACCCCTGACATTCGCCAGTTTGTGGCGGCGGCCATCTTGGATTTGCATAGTGCTATTCTACTAGTCAAGTCCTTTCATTTGATACCCATATTAAGGCAGTTGTGATAAAATATGTAATCCGCCATTTTGTATCGATTTTCATGCCATGTTGGTTCGATTTTCATCAAACATAGCTAACAACACTGTCGACTAATTCACCTTTCAAACAAAATAAAACTGCATTCAAATCGGTTCACCCGTTTGAGCACTACAGGGGAACAGACAGACACACACACACACACACACACACACACACAGACACGTCAAACTTATAACACCCCTTCGTTTTGCGTCGGGGGTTAAAAATAATAATTTAGAAAAACGTGTATTCAATTGTGTACTAATGGAAGAAAAGGCGGGGCAAGCGGCTAGTGGCGCCATCTGTTATGTCTATCTAAAACTAACTTAATATTCCAATTTAGCTGTGCGAACGTCACTTCTCGATTTTTTCGCATATAAAATGTAGCCTATGTCACCCCCAAACTATAACAACGAATCAATTAACACCTCATTCATCAACATTGGCCCAGTAGTTTAGGTGCTTCGCTAGAACAAAAAATTGGATACAAACGTACATACATAGACTACAAAAATCATAACCCTTCCTTTTGGCTTTGCAGTAATCGGATAAAAACGAACTGTCCATCACTGGGCGTCCATAACTGGATTTAGACTGTCCATCATAAAGATTTTTACATATTTCAGTTGATCGTTTTTAGGTTTCGATATTTTAAAACTCGTTCGACTATTTCTAAATTTTAGCAGTTAGTGAGAAGCACTGTATATCTGAGTATATCATTGTAAAATTATAACACTCTAGATTAAATAATAAAAAAGTTATAGCTCCTCATGTTTGACTCGGTGCTTAACCCTGTCCATAACTGGTGCCACCACGTTAGCTATCTCGTACCACAACTTACTGATTGACAGTGGTGGATTTGAAATTTGAAGGAAAAATCCCTATACACATTTGGCATTTTTTGAAATTCCATCCCTAATATCGTGAAAATGGGTGGTGAAAGTTTGTATGAAGAATTTTTAAAACCTAAATCCACGCGGACGAATAATGGACATCAGGTATAGTGTGTATCAAAATATGAGCACGTTGAACTGCATCAAAATAACGCAATGACGCAGAACAGTGTAGAGAAACAACATGCTTTTTGCATGACGCGACAAAGTTCAAAGGAAAGTTCGTAACGAGCGATAAATTCAATCCTTTTGTTCACTTAATAATTTATTATGCGGATTTTACCCACTGGATTTTGGCGTATTGCTGCGTCCCTGACCCGATGGCCTTCGTTACTTTAATGTAACATACTGCTTTAACGTTGCTGAGCTAAATGGTGTTACGCGTAATAGAAAAATGGCCGCTCCTTTAATAAAGGCATTACACGAAAAATGATTTTTTAATTAAACAACTGAAGGAATACAAATGTAGTATTAAATTCGTATTTTCCGGTTAATATTTAAGCGGAACTGCATGAGGGAAATTATGTTTATTATTGTGACAATACACAGAGTTAAAAGCAGTACAAGGATAATGTGATATTATCCCTTAAAGCAACGTATCCACTAGCCATACAAGTGTAAACTAAAAATTTAAAACCCCCTGACATTCGCCATTTTGTAGGGCCGGCCATCTTGGATTTGCATAGTGCTATTCTACTAGGCAAGCCCTTTCATTTGATACCCGCAAATGAAAGGCCTTGCCTAAATATGTAATCCGCCATTTTGTAGCGGCGGCCATCTTGGACCGATTTTCATCAAACATAGCTAACAACACTCGACTAATTCACCTTTCAAACAAAAAAAAACCGCATTCAAATCGGTTCTCCCGTTTGAGCGTAACAGACAGACACGTCAAACTTATAACACCCCGTCGTTTTTGCGTCGGGGGTTAAAAATTAGCAGAAGTGAGCTCTAGCAAGTCACTTCCAGTGTCAATTTCTGCAAGTTACTACAAGTATACAAGTTACCTAGCCTGATATAGACTTCTGCAAGAAATTGCAGAAGTAACATGCCATAGGACACTGCCATACAGTGCTAATAAGTATTGCACAGTAGGATGGTGGCATGTTTGGTTATATTATAGTATTAAATGCAAGACATATTCTTGTCATGCATATTATTGCTTGTTGCAGGTACATGATAGGTACTTAATTAATGTCCATTTAACTCAAGGAAGTTGTGCTAAGAGTACCTACCTAAGGGATTAACAGGACCTCTCCCAGCTAATCTCAATTAGGTAAAATTTCCGAGGGTATAGGTACTATAGAATATACTAATATATAACAATCATTATGTACCTACTGATATACAGAGGTCACGAATAAACGTTACTATCGTACCACAAACCCGTTAAGGCAGGTTTCTATTGATCCAGTGACTGTCGACAATCACAGCCACCAACGAACGCTGTCACTGGACCGTGTCGTTTAGTGGATCGAATTAACAGCAAAAGTAACATGGCGCCACACCCATACCAGCAGGGGCATGCCAGTGACGCTGTCAACAGTCGCTTGATCAAAGTAAAGCCGCCTTTACAACGATACGATTTCGTCATAACATCGCCGCAACATGTAACAAGTACAAAAATATATTGAATTTTGCAAATAGGAAATTGTGCAATTGATACATATATAAAGTGTTACATGTAACTTTACAAGCAATTAGCTGCGTATTGTGATAACGATCGGTGTTGGCTGTCAATTTTGGCGTTCTACATAGAGTACACAATTTTGTAAAGAGAATAATAGCAGGCGCCCGACTAATTTGGTTTTTGCTGCCGCCCGCAAGTTGCTGACCAATTAGCTGTATTTGTGGACACGAAAAATTTTAGAGCTTAGCTAAATCTCAATATTCTTCAAATCATTTAAATAGCCAACTACGTATATTTTGACGACCTGACTGGGGCAGTGGTGAGCGCTGTAGTCTAATGAGTTGGAGGGGAGGTCCCGGGTTCGATTCCCGGCAGAGCATTTTGAGATATCATAATTTCTAAGTTGTCTCTGGTCTGGCATCAGCCGTGGCTATGTTGTTACCACCCTATCGGCAAAGACATGCCTTAGACTGCATCGTCCCATACCATCAGGTGAGATCGCAGTCATGGACTAACTTATAGATTAGTCGGTCGGTAGTAGAGGACCCGGCAGACGTCGTCCTGCCCGCTATTAGCGCCACCTACCGGGTCCAATTTTCTACTTATAAACCTTCCTCTTGAATCACTCTATCTATTAAAAAAAACCGCATCAAAATCCGTTGCGTAGTTTTAAAGATTTAAGCATACATAGGGACATAGGGATATACGGACAGAGAAAGCGACTTTGTTTTATACTAGGTATGTAGTGATAAAAAAAAGCTAGAACTTAGTATACGAGCTTGCCACATCTCGAAAACATTCATAGATTTCGAGTGTCGAAACTATAACGTCATGGTAAATCGTATTGAAATCATACTAGTCACAGTGATATTATAAAGACGAAAGTTTGTGTGTGCGTGTGTGTGTATGTGTAGGTTTGTTACTCTTTAACACCGCAACTAGAGAATCGATTTAGCTGAAATTTTGAATGGATATATATTATGCCCTTACTTAACACATACGCTACTTTTATCCTGGAAAAATCCACAGTCCCCACGGGATTTAAAAAAACCGAAATCTATAGCAACACCTATTAGATTACTATAGCAAACTTCCATGGAAGTAGGTATAAAGGTTGGAAAAGGGAGCGGGAACGGGAACCGGAAATCCACGATTCCCTCGGGATTTGTGAAAAATCGAAATTCACGCGAGCGAAGCCGCGGGCAGAAGCTAGTAAGTAATATAACATACCTCGTTTCCAAAGCCAGCAGGAACACAGCACGCGAGCCGGCACGAGTCGCTCGCGCGGCGCACGCATCTGTCGAAACAAATGATTCAATAAGTGCAATTCGGTCCGATCGAGTTAACTATACCCAGTCGATACAATAACTTTCTCCGTCAAATAGGAAATTAATTCACAAAAGTGAAAGACCTCGTTTGTGTGCGGTACATAAAACATCCAGAGCGTACCTACACACTATACTCCGTTCGGTTGTACTGTTTGTTATTTGACGTATGTATATAAAGCCTGTCAAGAAAAATTTACTTGACAGTATCACACGTGATCACAATACTGTAGTTCCTTCTAAATTCTAATGCGCCATCTAAGTTGTAGAACTGGAAACGAAGTGCTTGCAATTCTTAGCAACAAAATATTATGACAACAGCGACATTTGTGCACATTTCATTAAATGCGGGGTTTTCTGTAACAGTGTGAACAGTTTGATCCTGTGATTTTTACTGTTAATCTGGGTAGAGACTAGAGTTGAGTGACCATTAGCGTCGTTGACAGCTCTACAATATACTGGTAGATCTGTATTCTTTGACAGTTAAATGTACATGAAACTGTCAACTTTAACGTCACACTTCATTGAGAGGCGATATTATAACTATTCTAAAGAATCCACTACCACCACCACTACAGCCTTTTAACGTCTCACTGTTGGACACACGCCTTCTCTCTCATAGGAGAGGGATTTAGAGCTTAGACCCGCCATTCTGCTCCAATGCGGGTTAACGGGCTATTATCACATGATAGTGATAATAACCGGGACCGACTAGACTGCTTAATATGCTCTCAAACACCGCCAACTGCCAACTCCAGGCACTGAGAATTTCTTGACAGAAAAATCCAATACTTAACAATTATTTGCCCAACCCGAGAATCGATCCAAATTCCAAACCAATCTGTCAAATGTAAAACACTCCAATGGTCGCAGTATAGCACGCTCACACACGCCCAACAAACTTCCTGAGCATCACCGCATAACTAAACTAATTTACATAAATGAATAGTCATTTACCTATATTTTAACATTTTTTTTTATACAAATGAACATTTTGTAAGACATAACTGTTTAAATGAAAAGAACAAACAACTTTTATAGGAAGTCTGATCGAATGATGAATAGTTTAATAACTAAAATTAACATATGAAGGTGGGCGCTTGCTCTGTTAACTTTAATATACCTAACTAGCGGTTCACCCCGGCTTCGCCCGTGGTACATATTATATAGCCTATAGCACCCAGGGATCACATACATATCCAACGGTGAAAGAATTTTTAAAATCGGTCCAGTAGTTCCTGAGATTAGCGCGTTCAAACAAACGAACTCTTCCGCTTTATTATATTAGTATAGATATTATGTTAAGTACAGTTTTTTGAATGTTATTTATTTTTGAAGAGATTTATGTTTAAATCTGACTCGATGACTCGATTGATGAGTCAGTGTCACTTAATTTGAAACCATATTCCTTAACATAATATAGTTTAGTCGGTTGCAGGTCTTAACCGTGGTATTATACCGGTGCTCCTACTGGTTTTTTTACCCTACATTAAAGCAAATTCAACGCATTATAAGGGTTAACTAAAATAAAGAATAAGGTTTACTCAACGTCTCATTCTCCGATACCACATCGATCTTTTGTAACTGATTTTTAGGGTTCCGTACCCGAAGGGTAAAAAACGGAGCCCTATTAATGTCACTCGGCTGTCTGTCCGTCTGTCCGCCGGTCACAGGTCTCTAGCTCGCAGACGAAATGAGTTACAAACCTGAAATTTTGGTATTTAATGTAAAACGTTAACCCAAAATCAAATATTGAATTAGAAATTGAATTAAATTATTTTTCAGAGGGGCTCCCATACATGAAAAAGGAGCCGGAAAAAAAAATTTTTTCTTTACCCTTGCTTGTGGGGTATCATTGTTTAGAGCTCATTAAGTAGAGTACAAATATATATTTTTTTAATTTTTATCTCAAAAAATAAGGGAATGGGAGGCCATCAAAGTTGTCAGTTTTAGACCATTTTTGTGACGGGGGCTATCTCAAAAACTAAACTAGTTGGGAATATGATATTTCAGTATATTATGTACTATATGCTCTATTTAAACAACAAATACTGAAAACAACGATTTATTAAATAGTTTATAAGCTGTGACCAAAATAAACGAACATTTTTTTGGGTTTTTCTTTCACGGTTTGTTGCGATGTCTAGCTCGGAAATTAAATATTTCTTAGACCCAAAATATTATATTGTTCATAATTATGTACGGAACCCTGAAAGAGCGAGGCCCGACTCGCACTTGGCTGATTTTTATATTATCATCGCTGTTTATCATTTGTGGTCTTTCAATATAAATGATAGAGGTCCTAATCAGCCCGATTTCCATTTAAGTTGACACATCTAACAATGATTTGGTCTTGCATAAGCTCTAACAGTAGGTATTTTTTGACGACCTCCCTGGCGCAGTGGTGAGCGCTGTGGACATATAAGTGGGAGGTCCCTTGTTCGATTCCAGACAGAGGCAATTTGGGATTTTATAATTTCTAAATTGTCTCTGGTCGGGTCAGGTGGGAGGCTTTGCACGTGGCTGGTAACCACCCCACCGGCAAAGCCGTGCCGCCAAGCGATTTAGCGGGTATGCATACATCTTCCAAGTTAGCTGGCTTTCATCTTAGACTGCATCGTCACTTACCATCAGGTAAAATTGTAGTCAAGGGCTAAATAATTGTAGTTCAATAAAAAAAAGTCATGAATTTGAGTCTGTCTTACTCGTCTCTCGTCTCGTCATCTCAAATAAGGAACGTCCACTTTTTGGCATAGGTTTATTTTAGAGGTTTTCACACTCCACGGTGTTGTGCTTCTTATGTCCAGAGGCTCCCTGCGACTCATTTGATGTCATAGATAAATGAATAAGTTACAGTTTACACTCAGCTTTCCAGCTTTGGATCCGTAACTGAGTGCTTAATCTCAGTTTGGAGCGTTCCAAAACTTTATAGTATACTATTGATCGAATCACAAATGACTTTAGAGCAAAATGAACCCAAAGACTCTTATTTTAAAGTCGTAATTCAATAATTCGAATATTTATTTTACAACATTTCTGCACGGATTTCTGCTTGGAGCGCTGGCTGTTTTCGAATGCTGAATGTATTGGCGAACTCAGACCTTAATATTGGCCATTTTAGGTCCATTTTACTCTGAAGTCATTGTGATTCGATCTTATACTATAAAGTTTTGGAGCGCTCCAAACTGAGACTAAGCACTCTGATCTACCGTATTTCCGGCTTTCGACCGAGACCTTATCGTTCATCGAAAGGAAGTCCGAGTGATTAAGATTGGAAATGGGATTAGTGTCACTCATACTGTTACACAATGTCCTCAAATCCTCATAACGGTTTGTGTATTTCTGTGCTGGTCGGTAACACACGGTCTTGTTTCCTATTTACATAACATTAGTGTTTCGACATTTTTGCTTTGATTGCAATTATTTAATAACTGCTTTTTAATTGATTTTACTGGTACAGTTGTAACATGCACTATAAAGTGTCTTGTGAGTAAATTAAATGTTTTCGAAATATGTAATTATTTATTATTACTAGTTATAAACTAATATAATAAAGCGCAAGAGTTTGTTTGTTTGAACGCGCTTTACTCTGCAAATACCAGTCGGATTTGTAAAATTCTTTTTGCATTTCATAGATTAGTTCATGACGAAGGTTATAGGCTACGCAGCATCGTGGTTTTAGGGGATTTTTATTAACCTAAATCCAAGCGAGCGAAGTCGCGGGCATCTGCTAGTTAGTTATAAATATTGAGCAAGATCCAATATGTTAAAGTAACAAAGATTGCTACCTAATATTCTTTATTAAAAAATACTAAGCTTAAAAATAATTTCCACTATATTTAATTTATTTGAAAATATTAATTTGTTTTGACTAAATTATCTTATTATTAAACGTCAAAATATATCTCGCTCTGGAGTGTGTCATTCCCGTAAATGTTGATTGAAACAGCATTCTCTCACGCGCAATCTCATGATACTGAAGCACTCAGAATGATAGGAAATTTACTGATAATACGGATAATTACTGCAGCGTCCTCCACTCCGAATATATCCAAATAATCAGGTCATAAAAAATATTAATAATTAGCAAATTTTTTGTATGCAGCTTAATAAATATTTGCATAATTAAATGGCCACATAGTCCTACGAAAGTGGTACGTTTTCCCACCGAATCGAAATGTTTAACACCTGCGCACTACAATAGCTACCCCCATCGAGAATTTTCACAGAGGGAAAACTTGGTCGTCTCGTCGAAACGAACCTACTTACGAAGATTCAGCCTGTTATTAATCATTTGAAAATAGGCGGCGGCTACTGGACCAATATAAAATCTACATTTTGGTAAAGAGCAGGCTGTACTTGTACTATGTCTATGCCGATTTCACAAAGTAAATAAATGGAGTACAATTACTCTTTTACGTAACTCCCCATAGTGTTTTCAAGTTTAAGCAACCGTTTAGTTAATGTATTCTTGATTGTGTATTCCCCAGTCCACTTTTATTATATACATAGAAAGCGTGCTGTGGGAACTATTGTGTGCGGGTTACGTCAAATTCAGTCAGGGTTTCAACATAACAGACTCATGACTTCAATGGCCATTGCTGCCATAACGCGACCTGAATGTGACAAGGTTCACGCACTCAAGTGTTGTTAATGGCGCTAGTCGTTAATGATACTAGGATGGTCTCTTAATTGTTAACACTTTTTGAATAAGTATTTTTTTTTCAACCTGTAGTTTCACAATCGACTAGGTCACCCTATACCGACAAGGCCGTGTCACTAAACGTTCTAGCGTTCCGATACCTGCTGGTCCGGCCTTCTATAGGACAGGTTCCATTTTTGATTTACGTATAAAGCCCGATTCACACATATCAGTGAAGCATCAGTGCCGCCACAGTACCGGCACAGTGAAAAATATTCTTTCATACATTCTCTATGAACTCGTTCACATTTGTCCGTATCAGTGACGACGCAGTGTTTCATAGACGCAGTGTCAGCTCATAGAGACATATTTTTCACTGTGCCGAAACTGTGCCGGCACTGATGCTTCACTGATATGTGCGAATCGGCGGTTAATAGTGTGCTGTGTCATATTGTGAGGCGTCCTGCCGCGCTGACGTTGGTTGCGCGTTATTTGACCAAGTCTTTAAACCGTTAAAAAGCAAAGGAAATACGTAACAGTTAATCTAAAAAATCCAACAGCTCTTTTTGCTGAAAGCCGAATCTATTTCACGAACCGTCTAAAAAAAGGTGTGATAACAAACTGGTTTCATGACTTGATCTCATGATTTGGCACTATCTTAACTGTAATGGAATTTTTGTCTTTATTCAACCAAGTTATTCAACTTCAGAAGTTAGAGGTCACACTTTAAGTATCACATCATCACAATATTCTGTTTTAAGTAGTTTTACTAACTTACTTATCTTCACTTCCTGTGTTTCGTTTACTTATCTACTTACTTGTACTGAACCTAGTCTTGTGGAACTTTGCACTTATAGTAGGAGATCCCACCTTAGAAATTTCTACCCTCATCTGTTATTTAAACGAATTATATGTCAAATGAAAGATTATTTTATTCTTAATCGAACCGTATTTGGTTGCCTGGTCAAAAGTGGTGCTAAATCATGGTTGCCTGGATTTTAAGATATAAAATGTTCGGTGCGAGTGTTGAAAGTGACAGAAAAGTGTTGCGCGCGCAATTTCATTTGACAGACAAAGATGCAGTGAGGCAGGCGTGCACTCGGCAGGTGCTTAGTCTATACATAGATTAAAACCATAGACTTTCTGTGCCTGTCCATTAAAGATATTTACAAAAAAATAAGTGAGTGACGTAAGGGATAAGTAATAAAACGTAAAAAAGCTGTTTTTGAAAATTTTGTCTGTTTGTCTGTATGTTTGTGCATGTATTACGCAAAAACTACTGAATGGATTGAAATGAAACTTGGCATGATTTAAGTTCATACTACATAATAGCATATAGGATACCTTTTATCCCGAAATTCAGCACAGTTCCCTTGGAAGAGGGGATGAAAGTCAAAATGTGTATTTTGACTTTCATCCTCTCTCCCAAGGGAACTCTGCTGAATTTCGGGATAAAAGGTATTCTATATGCTATTATGTAGTATGAACTTAAATCATGCCAAGTTTCATTTCAATCCATTCAGTAGTTTTTGCGTAATACATGCACAAACATACAGACAAACAGACAAAATTTTCAAAAACAGCTTTTTTACGTTTTATTACTTATCCCTTACGTCACTCACTTATTTTTTTGTAAATATCTTTAATGGACAGGCACAGAAAGTCTATGGTTTTAATCTATGTATAGACTAAGCACCTGCCGAGTGCACGCCTGCCTCACTGCATCTTTGTCTGTCAAATGAAATTGCGCGCGCAACACTTTTCTGTCACTTTCAACACTCGCACCGAACATTTTATATCTTAAAATCCAGGCAACCATGATTTAGCACCACTTTTGACCAGGCAACCAAATACGGTTCGATTAAGAATAAAATAATCTTTCATTTGACATATAATTCGTTTAAATAACAGATGAGGGTAGAAATTTCTAAGGTGGGATCCTAGACCATTACGAATTTAATTCCTATTGCAACACAATATTATGCAAACTCCGGGTTTCATATTCTTTTCTTTAAATGTCGTGGTACTGCCCACCTTCATTCATTAAATTAGTGGGTGAGTCTTCCGAGTACTATAAAGTTACCATAAGTACATAATAATACGTTTATGGTAACTATCTAGTCCTAAGTATACAGTTTTTTATTCAGCTGTGTTTCAAATTCTCAAACTTGATGCAGTTATCACATTATACAGTATCCACATAATGCATACCTACCTCAGATCGAAGATAGGTAGGAGTAGTATACAATAGACAACGAGAGTATTGTATTAACTATTGATTACGAATTGATTAAAAATTTTTCATTCAAAATTTGATTTGAAATCAAACTGAAAAATGTATAGTGAAAAGTTTTTATGTCTTTGTTTTATGTCATTTGCCGTAACAATAATGTATCAATCAGACTCGTATTTAAACTGTAATGTAATCTGAACTATCTGAACAGTATAACCAGTCCGCTACAATAATTTATGCAGTCCTGGTACAATGTACATGTACAATGTGTAATGTACAATGTTCATAAACCTAGTGGAGCCCAAGAGGGGATTTTGGGATTTATTTATTTTATTTATATTTTTTGAGCGCGGCATACTTGAACGCGTCAGATTAATATAAGGGAGGATATCTTGCATCCTGCTGAGTAACCTCTACCTACGCGCGGCCCTATATAATAAAGGGTTTATATGTATATACATATAAGCCCTTTATTATATAGGGCCGCGCGTAAAAAAAATCGATGGTCAAAACTAATAAAGTACGTCAAATTAAGGTATTTGTAAATAACACGTTTGTTAATTACGAGCTAAAAAAAGTACATAATTAGAAAATAAGACTATTTGAAGAGTGGGAGCTGTTACAAAGTTGCAAAAATAAAAAAGTTATCTTGACATTCTCGAATCTCGAGCGCGGTTGATTTTTTTTCTATTTTGAAGGAAAGAAATATAATCTGCCGATTTCTATAAGCCGTAGTAATAAAAATCATCTATGAAGATGAGAGCGTGTTGCTAGATGCTTTCCCCGCCACTGTAAGGGGGAACATTACATATAACCTTTTATTCTTCCTATCAACTAATCTACAAAATCTAATAGGTCCCGACGACGCTCGAGTAAATCTACATTTAGCATCATAAGCTCCCCTACCAATAGAGTTGGTTGTACATTTTACCAGATTAAAAAACAAACGAATTAGAAAGATTAAATTCTAATTAGTGTGCATTGGAGCGTCCAAAACGAACCGGGTAGCTATTACCAAATCACGTTGCTTGTATTCATTAACATTCGATTTAAAAGTTTGACTAAAATCACTATTTATTTTTTCCTGTTGGATTTTTTTTTTGCTATTTGTGAGACCATTATTTCTTTTGAAAAATGGATTCTTTAACAAACTTCGGTAATTTTCTGATTTCCGCAAAATTCGATGCCTCTTCTCAAGTCTCTTATTTTGTTTCAATCCCCTGCGTCAAAAGTCCTTGAAAGATATTCCTTCGGAATTAAAGGCTCAGATTGTACCTACAAGCTTTTTATTACAAGCTGTTTCTATCAACATTCAGAAATGATTTACGACCGCTTCCAAGTTTCCAATAGAAATGAAAACTTACAAATATAGGTACATGTGGAAATGATTATGGCCCCATAGAGCCCTGTACCTACAAGATTTTTATCACAAGCTGTTTCCGTCAACATTCAGAAATGATTTACGACCGCTTCCAAGTTTCCAATAGACCTGAAAACTTACAAATATAGGTAGACCGTACGTGTGGAAATTGATTATGACCTCATAGAGCCAGTTAAGATGTAGGCTGATCCATTTATCTTAACGTTTTTTTTTTGTATATTGTTGCTCGAACGGGTGCTTCATTAACATTATCGAATTTTTGGTTAGTTTTCAGTTATTACTTAATATACACGAATACAACCGTACTTTCTCTACCAGCATCAAACATTTCCCTTATAGCTTTATTTTTTGCTCATTTATGAGGCGCCATAAATATAAATGCATTACGCAACCACTTAACGCTGGCAGACTGACATAGTGTTTGGCATCAAATAGCTGCTATTCATCCTGTGAACCCAGACTAATTTGGATCCTCAGCCATGTTGGAGATTATAACCAAATCATAGTGGATTTGTACCTAATATTATATCAATTTAATATTATGCGTGAGTTTTCGCTTTGAATAAAATAAAACCTTGCTATCAAACAAACAGAACAATCAATTCTGCTAATATGCAAACAAGCGGGGTGATCCATAACAAATGCTTCGTGATTAGGAATCACGTAGCTAAATTAAACATGCGGGCGAAGTAAACTAAAGCAGCTAGTATACGTAAGAAGGATAAATATAAAATGCGAAAGGTGAGCACTTATGGTTCAGGATGTGAAGTAGGAGCAATCCATCACTTAGGCATGCTTTTAACACCTACGCTTTACGGGAAGGTAGATAAACCTCCTTCAATGTAACGCTCAACGTTATTACAAACTTGCAAATAAAAGAGACTTACGGCCTGTTTCACCACCTTCTGATAAGTGTTGGATAGTCTAAACGTAAGTTTTGTCA
Organism: Melanargia galathea; assembly: GCA_920104075.1. NCBI lineage: Eukaryota > Metazoa > Arthropoda > Insecta > Lepidoptera > Nymphalidae > Melanargia > Melanargia galathea. The sequence continues at coordinate 3,403,684 of OV049859.1, read as the reverse complement.
CTTTCTTACTTTATGTCAAGTGACAAAGACAAAAGTTGTAGATAGCTATCTAATACATATCAGAAGGTGGTGAAACAGGCACTTACTGTGCAAAGCCGAAAATATATAAATACCTATTTTGATAGCTCAGAGCAAAGCCGAAAATCCTACTAATATTATAAATGTGAAAGTGTGGATGTTTGGATGATTGGATGTTTAGATGTTTGGATGTTTGGATGTTTGTTACTCAATAACATCGCAACTACTGAAAAGATTTGGCTGAAATTTTGAATGGTGAAAATATATCGATATTTCGATAGCTCAGAGTTTTAAGCCGTGAACCGAAGCCGGAATGCCCGATTCTATCGCGGTTGTTAGATCGCGGGTTGCGGATTTTTGGTCCCGCATCCGGGATTCTGAGAACGAAATCCTCAGGGTATGTTCGGAGTGCCCTGAGAATCAAAACCATACTAAAGTATTATTGGCTTGCCGTGCATCGGGACAGAAACTGTAAATGAGTTGAGGGTAGTTTAACTTAGTTTAAGTTTTCGTTTATGTTAGTTATACTGTTTTATTTTATTTTATTTTTTTGCACATTGGTATTTAATTTGTATTGAAATGGTCATCCAGCTAGTTCCCTTAACCCTTGTTATATCGACGGTCCATCTTAGTGGAGGGCATCGAATATTGCGCACATTTTAGTCTCCATTCTAGAACTGCCGGAAACAACGTCCATCCCTCGTTCAACAATTCAACTTGAATTTTGATTATTCTCAGACAGACATACTCGTAAGTAGCATGATTAGTCTGTGACACCCATTTATGTATACCTACTATGTATGCTATTTCTACATCGATCGGGATACCATCCAGACAGGGTGTAAAGCTGAGCGCAATGCCCTACATCAAATGCGCAATCAAAATAAGCTTACAAACCAGAGCGCTGATTTTCAGCTGGGACGCGGGTAACGTCACTAATTAAAACAAAGTATCCCAAGGAACTAATCTAATCGAAAAACCCAATAAATAATATTTCGTATACAACAGAAAAGATTCCCCGGAAGGTGGTACGAGAGGCGTGGTGTTGAATATTCAGCGGTTGGTCGCTATAATAATAGACGGAGGTCATATCAGGGTAATTGATACCCGGGCTTACGACGAACATAATCGCTTTAACGTAATTGGATCGCGTCTTGAGAATATCGTATTATCTATGGGGGGTACTCGCAATGTCAAAGGCTTGTTTATTTCTGCCTGAGCGCATAATCAAACCAGCGCCCTTCAATTTCGCCCGTTAGATTTTACGTAAGGCTTCCTAATCTTTGGTGGGTGAAGGCTTCATTACAAGGGCATAGAGAGATGTCATATTTATAGAGAAGCAGACCTCATCAGGCATCAAAAATGCGCCCCCACCTAATGATAACAAAGAGGTAAGTTTAAAAGTTATGCCGAGTCGGAGGCTCTTTCACATTGGGCAGGGATCGGCTAATCGTTGAACATTCTAGGAATGTAAAGGTACTACTGCCTACTAAGGCCTAGGCCGCACTGCGAAATTTAATCGCGCGAATTTTTTCGCAAAATTCTGTGACATATGGAAATGTATGATGCTGCACGCACATGCGATTTAAAATTCGCGAGAAAAATATATTAAAACTAGCGGACCCGGCAGACGTCGTCCTGCCCGCTATTAGCGCCACCTACCGGGTCCAATTTTTCTACTTATAAACCTTCCTCTTGAATCACTCTATCTATTAAAAAAAACCGCATCAAAATCAGTTGCGTAGTTTTAAAGATTTAAGCATGCATATTAACTTTGTTTTATACTATGTAGCAAACAATAAAATTACATGCTCTGTTCATGCTGTTTTTGCCAAGCGTAGACGACGCATTTTCTGTGCGAGATTTCGGCACACAAAAAGTGTGCGTGCGCCGTACAGAAACTCTGGCAGACTTTATACAGACTTTGACTTTACACACCACTACTTATGTACATCTACGACCATTTTGTCGGCAGAACTGCATAAACGGACACGCCATGGAAGCGCATATCATATCACATACTATAGAGTGTGCTTCATCTGCGTTAGCGCGTGTTGATGCGATGGTTCTATTTTTTACGCACACTTTTGTGCATCGTTGTGCGATCTGGACTTTCAAACTAGTAAGTAATAGAACGGACTTTTTTGTACGTCAAACTTTTTGCTCGTCGTGTGTGTTACTGCATAGTATCCTTTGTGTTCTAACTTCCACGGAATAAAAAGTGCACCACGGAAAGCCCCGTCGTCTGCGCAGGCTCTAAGAGTCCAGGATAATATACCTAGTACTTTAAGTCATTACTTTTTCAATAAATCTTATTAGAGCAAATGACTACAACTAGATCTCTAGTTCATGTGCAGTATAATTATTGACACACAATGCTTGTAGGCGAACACATTTACATACAAACGTGGGAAAAACGTTAGCTGTACGTGACTATAACTACAGGTTAACAGGCAACAATTAAGTAAGCGATTCTAATGTGACATCGTAGTCAAGGGCAAAACTTTAGAAAAGACTGGTTTTTTTAAATTCCGTTGGAACTCTTTGATTTTTCGAAAAAAAGTAGCTATCTCCGTTTCAGGGATGCCAAGCTATGTCTTTGCTAAACGTCAAGATTTAGCGGTTAGGTCGTATTTGTACCTAATATCAACAGTTTTTATGTTTTTAAGCAGGAACCCTAAATATTTTTCGAGATTAAAAAGCAGCAGCAGTTACTCCGCGTATAACCATAGATATTCCTCATATAACTTTACCTGTCTATCCCTATAACCATAGATATTCCTCGTATAACTTTACCTGTCTATCCCTATAACCATAGATATTCCTCGTATAACTTTACCTGTCTATCCCTATAACCATAGATATTCCTCGTATAACTTTACCTGTCTATCCCTATAACCATAGATATTCCTCGTATAACTTTACCTGTCTATCCCTATAACCATAGATATTCCTCGTATAACTTTAGCTGTCTATCCCTATAACCATAGATATTCCTCGTATAACTTTACCTGTCTATCCCTATAACCATAGATATTCCTCGTATAACTTTACCTGTCTATCCCTATAACCATAGATATTCCTCGTATAACTTTACCTGTCTATCCCTATAACCATAGATATTCCTCGTATAACTTTACCTGTCTATCCCTATAACCATAGATATTCCTCGTATAACTTTACCTGTCTATCCCTATAACCATAGATATTCCTCGTATAACTTTACCTGTCTATCCCTATAACCATAGATATTCCTCGTATAACTTTACCTGTCTATCCCTATAACCATAGATATTCCTCGTATAACTTTACCTGTCTATCCCTATAACCATAGATATTCCTCGTATAACTTTAGCTGTCTATCCCTATCTAGCCCGCCAAAATCATTTCAGCCATTCCGAAGATTAGCTTGTATTTAAACCGACGAAGAAAAGGACAATTTCTATTATTTTAAAACGTGCATGTTGTATAGTTTCGTTCAACAGTATTCGTTAATCATATGAGTTTGATAAGCGGCAGCTATTTCGAAATCACAGACATATACTTCAATTTTATTTGTACAAATTGTCTTTCTAAATTCACCGCTTACCACCACTACAGCCTTTTAACGTCCCACTGCTGGGCACAGGCCTCCTCTCTCATAGAAGAGAGGGATTTAGAGCTTAGACCCACCACGCTGCTCCAATGCGGGTTGGCGGGCTTTAACGACTATTGTCACATGATAGTGATAATAACGGGGACCGACTGCTTAACGTGCTCTCCGAGGCACAGGGGTGAAACACCGGCAACTACCAACTCCTGGCTGGCACTGAGAATTTCTGGAGAGAAAAACCCAATACCTTACAATTATTTGCCCGACCCGGGAATCGAACCCAGGACTTCATGTTCTGAAGTCGAATACTCTAACCACTAAACCAACGAGGCAGTTCACGCAAGTAAATTTGTTCAGTTCGAGCAAATCGATACCAGAAATTTCAATTGTCGTAAAGGACATGGACAGGCCTGTCCTTTACGACAATTGAAATTTCTGGTATCGAAATTCACCGCTTACCTAAATAATATTAGTCACGTTCAAAATGTCTTATATTAATTCAAAAAATATCGGTACGAAAGGGTGCATAAAAATCGAGACGCCACTTTGTAGTTGCCTCTTTATGCGTCATAGACCTACATACGTGTTCATTGCACGCCTCTACAAAAGGAGAAAAAAAAGGCATCTCGTTGATGAAAAATTGTGCTCCGATGGCTTTATGTGCCCGTTCTTTAATCAACAATCCGACTTGTACGATAACATTGCAATATAACCCCAACTGTATGCTGTTGAAAGTAATAAGAGAATGTGTAATAAAAGGGTAAGTCTTTGGAAAGGAGAACAAGTAATTGAAAGACTCTACAATGAATAAGTAGTATGCTCATTTCGCTATAATAATCAGAGAGATGAATAAAATATTATGTTTCATATGATGCATCTAGCTGATGCCAGCGACTTCGCCCGCGTGGATTCACACAACTCATCCCTTATTTTACCCACTAGGGGGTGGAATTTCCAAAATTCCTGATATACACGTAATTCTTTACCTACTCCTGGTACTTACTCCTGGGCGCACAACTCCGGTAAAAATCTGTGCAACACAATCGGGCAAGATTTGCAATTTCCACAATATCAAACAAGGGATTTTTCTGCAAAACTACGCCAACCGGGACCGTTCAGATAGACCGGCGCGGAGAGCATTTTTTCTTTCACACAGACCGGCCGTTCAAACTTGCTCTGCTCTCCGCGCCGGTCTGTGTGAACGGACACGCGGATGTGTTCGGAGCCGAGCGTACGTAGTGCAGTCAAATTTGACTCCAAAAGTGGCTAAAATCGCAAACGAACGGCTAGTTCTGATTTTTTAATATGTTGTTAGGACCACTACCAGTAGTGTAAATCCAATTTTGCAGCTTCGAAAGACCTGTGCTAACTTTGCAGCACTCGAAAAACCGCGAAATTTTCGCACTACTTTTGGTTTTTTCAATATAAGTCCTAAACTATGAGTTTAAAAATAATATTTTCTATACGTTTTTAAAGAAGATTAAAATTGCTACAATTGAAGACCAAAACTAGCACTTTAAATTCAATATTTGCTGAGATACAGCTCTCCAAAAATTGACAATTAATTCCGAAAAAGTGAAATTTTAAGATTTGGTCAATTTTAAACCCCGCTATCGGGGAAAATACCCATTTTACAGATAAAGTTAATTGAAAAGATGTTGTAGTAAATATAATTAGCTTTAATTTAAACACTAAACAACGTCTGTAGCCCATATAGTTTACTTATAAATCCTAAAAGTTTAAAAAATGGGAAAATTGCAGTTTTCTCTACAGTTTGTTTTGAATGTAGTTTGAAAGAAAAACCCTTGTACACCCACAAGAAATATGTACTAAAACTATTACTAAGTATTTATATTTAGTATTTATAATGTTATTTATTCAAGAAAAAAATTATTTATATTATTATTGATATTTATTGATTTTTATGAAACATATTAAATTATTAAAAGTGTGCTCATGAAAAAAGCATATTATACAATTGAAGATTATATAAATGATAAAAAAGCATGGATTTAATTTATTCGCTTTATACGCTATTATAACTTGAGGAGTATTCGATTATTGGTGTTCAATTCGATGCTTTAATCATGGGTAGCCTAAGTATGTCACGCTCTCTTTAAACATTTCTGTGGTGGTGTCGTGTGGTGCGGGTTGTTACGTTCCCTCAAATATGGTTGAGCGAAGCAATGGCTGGATCATGCGTCATGCTCGTGAACGGGTGCCGCCGTCGGAAATGGGGCTACTTTTGTCTGCCCTTCTTAACGTGTAGAATTGTAAGCACCATTCCGAACCAGTGGTAGATTCATTTGTCGATTCAAAAGCATTTGTAAAAGTTTATCCGAATAAAAAATATGTCTTAGACTTGCCTTTACACAAGTTTAAGAACTTTCTTAAAAGTATGCTCATAAAAAAAGCTTATTATACAACTGAAGATTATATAAACGATAAAAAAGCTTGGATTTAACTCGTTCCAGCAATGCGCGAGACGGCATTTCAATCATGTACATTAATAATAATAATTGTTATAATGTTATTTTTAAAAAGAGCAACCGCCGAGTTTCTTACAGGTTCTTCTCGGCTGGAACTGCATTCCGAACCTGTGGTAGACTCAATCGACGATTCAAAAGCACTTGTAAAAGTTTATTTGAATAAAAAACTTTTCTATTCTATTCTATTCTATTCTATTCTATTCTATTAACCTGTATTAAAAGGACATTATGAGTTCCGAGCAATATAAGTCGTAAACTACGCATTTTTTTTAAATATTTTCTATACATTTTTAAAGTAAACTAAAATTGCTACAATTTGACACCAGAACCAGTTCTGTAACTTCAATACTTGCCGAGATACAGCTCTCCTAAAATAGAACTTTTTCCAAAAAAAGTGAAAATTTAAGATTTGGTCAATTTTCGACCGCCATCTTGAGGATAATACTCATTATAAGGGTAAAATGATAGTCAAAATGTTGTAGTAAATCTAATTAGCTTTAATTTAAGGGTGGAACGACGTCTCTAAGCCATATAGTTTGTACAAACCTTAATGAATAATTATAACAAAAAATAATATCTTTGTAATGCAGGTTTAATATGCTTCATAAATATCAATAAAATAAGATAAATAATTTTTTTTTTTTCATAAATAACATTATGAATACTATAATAATAGATTCAATGTACATTTCTTGTGGATGTTCATGGTTTTTCCTTTCAAGGTACTCTTACAAGGTACAAACCAAACTAAGCAGAGCAAATTTACGAAAATTGTTTTCCCATTTTTTGGACTTTTAAGATTTGTGAGTAAACTATATGTCCTAGAGATGTCGTGTTACCCTTAAATTAAAGTTAATTAGATTTACTATAACATTTTTACCTATAATTCTACACATAAAATGAGTATTATCCCCAAGATCGCGGTCGAAAATTGACCAACTCTTAAATTTTCACTTTTTTTGAAAAAAGTTCAATTTTAGGAGAGCTGTATCTCGGCAATTATTGAAGCTACAGAACTGGTTCTGATGTCAAACTGTAGCAATTTTAGTCTTCTTTAAAAATGTATAGAAAATATTAAACAAAAATGCGTAGTTTACGACTTTCGGAACTCATAATGTCATTTTAATACAGATTAATATGTTTCATAAAAATCAATAAATATCAATAATAATATAAATAATTTTTTTCTTGAATAAATAACATTATAAATACTTAATTTAAATACTTAGTAATAGTTTTAATACATATTTCTTGTGGATGTACATGGTTTTTTCTTTCAAATTACATTCAAAACAAACTAAAGAGAAAACTGCAATTTTCGCATTTTTTAAACTTTTAGGATTTGTAAGTAAACTATATGGGCTACAGACGTTGTTTAGTGTTTAAATTAAAGCTAATTATGTTTACTACAACATCTTTTCAATTGAAAAGATGTTGTAGTAAACATAATTAACTTTACTCGTAAAATGAGTATTTTCCCCGATATCAGGGTTTAAAATTGACCGAATCTTAAAATTTCACTTTTTTGGAATTAATTGTCAATTTTTGGAGAGCTGTATCTCAATAAATATTGAATATAAAGAGCTAGTTTTGGTCTTTTTGTAGCAATTTTAGTCTACTTTAAAAAAGTATAGAAAAATATTTTTTTAGAAACGCATAGTTTAGGACTTATATTGAAAAACTCAAAAAAAGTGCAAAAATTTCGCGGTTTTTCGAGTGCTACAAAATTAGCACAGGTCTTTCGAAGCTGCAAAATTGAATTTAGACTACTGGTAGTGGTCCTAACAACATATTAAAAAATCAGAACTAGCCGTTCGTTTGCGATTTTAATGTCAAATTTGACTGGCGTATACGCTTTTGGGCCGGATTGTACAGCAAGTCGGCCTACGGTTGGCTGCGCGAGCATGGAAGAGCACGCGAACGGAGTCGGTCGGTTGCTCGAGCGCGAAAGAGCACGAGCATGGAGCAGCCGACCGGCTCGACGAGCAGCCGAGCGGCTGCTCTTAATATTTCACACCGAGCGTATGGGAAGCGTCCTCGAGCATCCTCTTATCATAAAAGAGATAAAATGTAAAAATAAAGCTTATTTCAATGTCTTAAGATTCTATTTTAAATGCGATTAAAATTTGCTCTGCTCTCCGCGCCGGTCTATCTGAAAGGTCCCTAAATCTATGAAATCCACTTCTATAGTTCAATATTGTAAATTAAATAAAGACTTTTTTTTTCAACATACATTTATTTCTTCTAGTTAATAACTATCTACTGTTCCATAGTGCATATCTCCGCCAAATATTCTTTACAAACATAAATCAATCATCATTATCATGAATCAAATAATAAGAAAAGATTCTTAACACCACTTCACACTTGCTTCACACCATCTTCACACTAAAATATTCCCGATAAGTCCTAGATCCATTTATATTCTAAGCCCGCTACGAATTCTTACACGGGTTCTATCAAGTCTGCATCTTTTTTCTAAGTTTTATTCCGCGTAAGCTAATCAAGTGGTTATATCAGCTGATTGTACGATAACGCCTGGGAACGGAGGCTTTTGTTTTTTCTATATTGATCTTTTGAAACAAAGAGAACTAACTACAATGACCCTTGAAGATAACATGATACATTGAATATGTCGTGGCATTGAATGTACGGCCTTACAGCACAGTATCAGATGTGCCAAAGTCCAAAGTAATATGATAAGATTTTTTTGTAACTTTTATGAAGCTTATAGCGTTAATAAGTTGTAATTTAGGACAATTGTAATACTACTAGCGGTCCGCCCCGGCTTCGCCCGTGGTACATATTAAGTATATAGCCTATAGCACTCAAGGATCACTTACATATCCAACGGTGAAATAATTTTTGAAATCGGTCCATTAGTTCCTGAAAACGCGTTCAAATAAACAAACTCTTCCGCTTTATTATATTCATATAGATTTGCTAAATTCAGTTAGGTAGGTATAGTTAGTTATTTTTATTCCACAAACTAATAAAGCAATATCTTTAAAAAGTTGATAATTGAAATTTGAATTTCTGAAACTTTTTTATTCAAAAGTCTTTCCGCTCAATGAGCTTTTAGTTGGGACTTGGGAGTTCCTTATTAGATCAGGCAGATATACAAGGACTAGGGTATAAACTATAAACAAAAAAGTTTATTACCCACACAGGGCTTTCGTACTATGCAAAAATTCATGAACTGAAAAAATTCACAAGTTACAATTAAAAATTAAAAACCCCCCGACATTCGCCATTTTGTGTCAGCAGCCATCTTGGATTTGCAATAGTGCTATTCTACTAGTCAAGCCCTTTCATTTGATACCCATATTAAGGGAGTTGTGAAAAAATATGTAATCCGCCATTTTGTAGCGGCAGCCATCTTGGATCGATTTTCATCAAACATAGCTAACAACACTCTCGACTAATTCACCTTTCAAACAAAAAAAACCGCATTCAAATCGGTCCACCCGTTTGAGCGCCACAGGGGAACAGACATACACACGCACGCACGCACGCGCGCACGCGCACGCACACGCACACGCACACGCACACGGACACGCACACGCACACGCACTCGCACTCGCACACGCACACACACACACACACACACACACACGTCAAACCTATAACACCCCGTCGTTTTTGCGTCGGGGGTTAAAAAGGTAACAAAATTCCCTGAAGACTGCGACATAGGTAATTCCGCTGAAGGAAGGTCTGATGCTTGGGCAATTCAAGTCAATTTTGGAATTTATTACAGCCAAGACTATTGGTACAATAGCAGTTGACGATATTTTAAAGTAAAATGTAAGAACTTTTTAAAGCTTTTTAGGGTTCCGTAGTAAACAAGGAACCCTTATAGTTTCGCCATGTCCTTCCGTCTGTCTGTCTGTCCGTCCGTCCTCGTTTAATCTCAGAGACTATTAGTGCTAGAAATCTGTAATTTGGCATGGGCATAAATATTAATCACGCCGACAAAGTGGTGAAATAAAATTTTGATAAATATTTTTTTTTCTCGTCTACCCCATAGAGTGGGGTAGACGTATTTGTTGCTGCACAGATCTACAAATGATCTTATTCGATTGGACACAATATTTTCCATCACTAAACACCAAATAATAGTGTAAAATGTTAAAATAACTTGATCAAAAATGCTTTGGAATAAAAAGAAATTGCTCAAAAATATTGAAAATTATAAGTTTTTGCTGCATTTTGCAAAAACGAGGTCGTTAAGACCACATTGTTTAGTTTTAAATCGACAGTTTTTGAGATAAGCAATACAACAACATAAAAATTTTGACTGTAAGTTACTTACTTTTAGAGATATTATTGTTTAAACATAATTTAACCGCGATGGCGTAAATTCTTATGTTGTTCGAACTTCGAATGTGGGTTTCCATCGCATACCTCGGGGGATCAGCTAATAATAATATTGTTTTTGGTTAGTCAGTGAGTAAAGTTGAAACTAAGGATTGGACCCCTACTTCAACTGATTAAAAATTCGTAGGGTAAAAAATATAAAATATGTGAAATTTTATTTTGTTGCTGTTCCTCGCCACACGTTATGATCGCTAGTTAAGTTATTACTAACAAGTGGAAACCCGCGACTTCGTTCGCGTGGATATTGGTTTTTGAGCAATTTCTTTTTATTCCAAAGCATTTTTGACTATGTTATTTTAATATTTTACAGTATTGTTTGGTGTTTAGTGATGGAAAATATTGTGTCCAATCGAATAAGGTCATTTGTAGACCTGTGCAGCAACAGACTTTCGAGTTATTACATTTTATGTGCGCGCACACCTGCAAAAACGCACAACAAATTGAAATGGCTGTCCCTGGGAGGGGGAGGGGGGCAGGCCCTATTAAGTGGTATTTTCAGAGTGATAATGAGTTGTAGAATATGCCCCTAAAATATCTCTAGTTCGATCCCGGACACACTGTATAATCAATTTTAAAGGAAAACTATCATGGCTAAGTAGGGTTCACAGGTTAAGGAGTTATATCTGTTTTTCGAGGATTGTGACTACGGAACCCTACACTGCGCGTGGCCCGCCACGCACTTGGCCGGTTTTTACGCCACTGCGCGACGACAATGAGTGTGTGTGTGTGTGTGTGTGTGAAATGTGTTTATCAGTTTATGTGTGTATGTATGTTTGTTGATTGTTCCTTTGTGGCCACTCTATAGACCAAACGCGTGAGCCGATTTTGATGAGTCACACGTCGTTAGATTCGCGTTAATGTTAATAATTCTAATAATTTTATTTTAAAGATTTAATCAGCAAATTATCATTTCAATAGTAAATGGTGATTTGAACAGCAAATTAGACAATAAATATTCGAACAGTCAAAACTGTGTCAATTTAATATTAGAACTTGATAAATAACGGTTTTATATTTACCAATAATTATTTGGATATTAATCTCATGTATAGGTAGACCAGAATCTCATGAAAAATAGGAAAATAAAATTTTGTAGTTAGCAACACTAGGTTAACTCGGCTGCCCTAGTGATAAACAAAGTAATTACATTCAGAACACCTTACCTGGGCTCGTTTCACGAAACGAAAAATCAAGCAACTGCATTTTAAATACAAAAACAAAGTAATCAACATCCAATTACTTTGTTTTTGTATTGTGCTTGTTGTTTACTTGGTTTTTCATTTATATTCCGGGTTAATGTGTGCTGTGACTTTGTTTGAGCGATTAAAATTTCAGTAAACGGTTCAAGTTATTTGAAATATTAAACTGTGGTAAAAAACTACTCGACATAAAACTTGTTAATGCAAAAAAGTCAATTTCACAAAAAATGTCAGTTACTTTGTTTACCGCTAGGGCAGCCGTAGTGTTGCTAACTTTGGAATTTCATTTCCGTATTTTTCATGAGATTCTGGTCGACCTTTATAATTATTTTTGTCATATTAATTATCAGACATTTTTATAATTATTTTTGTCATATTAATTATCATCAATGTTTGACACTTCCTGCCGATAGATGGCGCTTGCACCCATAAATATTACCCATGATGAACATTCCCCTTTCCCCTCTAATTAAGCGAAAACTTGTACGACATTATTGTCGTAGCCACTGCTGCACGGGTGGGGTTTGAACCGTCGTCGTCAACCTTACACGGTTTTTGACCCGCACCCAACAACCGTGCGCAATGCAATAGCATTACCGAGAACAGTCAAACTGTGCATCTAAATACAAGTAGTATAAAGTTCGTAAACTAAAACCCGACTACGCCAAAGAATAATAACTAGTACCTAAAGGTACTAGTTATTATTCTGTGATTACGACTAAGACTACGCATTATCTATCTATATCTTCTATCTATACATATAATAAAATCGTAGAATTGCCGTATCTGTACATTGAAGATTTTTGCAAAATAATAACTGGGGGATGTTAGGGATAAGTAATAGAACGTAAAAAAGCTATTTTTGAAATTTTTGTCTGTTTGTCTGTTTGTCTGTATGTTTGTGCGCGCATCACGTAAAAACTACAGAATGGATTGAAATGAAACTCGGCATGATTTAAGTTCATACTATGGAGTAACATATAGGATACTTTTTATCCCGAAATTCAGCACGGTTCCCTTGGGAGAGGGGATGAAAGTCAAAATGTGTACTTAGCTGTAATTTGTTAACGGGTGGTCCGATTTCATTCATTCTTTTTTTGTTAGAAAGGAAATACTTTAAAGATTACTGGCTAATCTATGAAAGGCTGGACCGATTTTGATGGGACTTTCACTGGCGGATGTTTACATTTTGATCTACCTAAACATCTGCCAGTAATTTTTTAACAGCTTTTAGCAAGGTATGAACTCACAATAGCTTAGGAAAAGCAAAATGATTCTCACGGGATTTTTAAAAACCAATACCCACGCGAACGAAGTCGCGGGTTTTCGCTTGTAATTTAATAATATCTATTAGTCTGCAGTAAGCAGCTTGTGGCGCCATCAGCTGTTGAAAGCTGCGCGAAGGTCACTTCTCGGCACTACGGTGTTAGGCGCTACGGTGGTAAACACCCTTCCTTTTTGACTTTGCCGTAGTCGGGTAAAAAATAAAAACATACAGACGAAGTCGCGGGCTCCAGCAAGTTTATAATATACTCATTTATCTTACTGAAAGCTATTGGTCTAGGATCCCACCTTAGAAATTTCTACCCTCATCTGTTATTTAAACGAATTATATGTCAAATGAAAGATTATTTTATTCTTAATCGAACCGTATTTGGTTGCCTGGTCAAAAGTGGTGCTAAATCATGGTTGCCTGGATTTTAAGATATAAAATGTTCGGTGCGAGTGTTGAAAGTGACAGAAAAGTGTTGCGCGCGCAATTTCATTTGACAGACAAAGATGCAGTGAGGCAGGCGTGCACTCGGCAGGTGCTTAGTCTATACATAGATTAAAACCATAGACTTTCTGTGCCTGTCCATTAAAGATATTTACAAAAAAATAAGTGAGTGACGTAAGGGATAAGTAATAAAACGTAAAAAAGCTGTTTTTGAAAATTTTGTCTGTTTGTCTGTATGTTTGTGCATGTATTACGCAAAAACTACTGAATGGATTGAAATGAAACTTGGCATGATTTAAGTTCATACTACATAATAGCATATAGGATACCTTTTATCCCGAAATTCAGCAGAGTTCCCTTGGGAGAGAGGATGAAAGTCAAAATACACATTTTGACTTTCATCCCCTCTTCCAAGGGAACTAGTAATATATTAAGAGGTCATAACAAACGGTTGCAGCCATAAAAAGAAACGCATCCACTTAGCGCAGGCAGACTGACAGACAGGGTATCAGGGGACCGCTCTCGAAAACTTAGTGCTATTAATATAACTATCTAACTACAATCCAATACCAATAACTAATTGGCTTATATTTGTAGTATTTTAAGTGGTTTAGTCTATGTACATAATATAATAAAATCATAGACTTGCCGTATCTGTAGTCTGTACATTGTACATTAAAGATTTTTGAAAAATAATAACTGGGGGACTTATCCCTAGATAAGTAGAAAGTAAAACATCTATTTGTGAAATTTTTGTGTCTGTTTTTCTGTATATTTGTGCGCGCATCATGCAAAAACTACTGAATGGATTGAAATGAAACTTGGCATAATTTAAGTTCATACTACGGAGTAACATATAGGATACTTTTTATCCCGGAATCTGTATCTTATCTTTTTTTCAGCACGGTTCCCTTGGGAGAAGAGATGAAAGTCAAATTGTGTACTTAGCTGTAATTCATTAACGCGTGGTCCGATTTCATTCATTCTTTTTTTGTTAGAAAGGAGATAATTTAAAGATTACATGCTAATCTCTGAAAGGCTGGATCGATTTTGATGGAACTTTCACTGGCGGAAGTTTACATTTTGATCTACCTAATCACCCGCCAGTGAACTTTAAACCATTTTTAGCAAGGTATGATGAGCTCAAAGGAGCTTAGGAAAAACAAAATGATTCCCAAGGGATTTTTAAAAACCAATATCCACGCAAACGAAGTCGCGGGTATCCGCTTATATTTAATACTAGATCATGCCCACGGCTTCGACCGTGTGGATTTAGGTTTTTAAAAATCCTGTGAGAACTTTTTTAAAAATCCTGTGCGAACTTCCAGAACAAAAAGTAGCTTCCTTCCTTAGCTTCCCCAAAACGGAAAAATTCCGTGGGATCCCCACGATTTCCCTTACAGCATCAGGGTTGAGGAGTTGGATATGTACCTACTCGAGTTCATTCAACGACAAAGTCTTTAATTGGTACCCCCCAATATCAATTTATACATAACCGACAGTTCCTAAATCCCATTAGTTTTGGGGATCAGGTCCCCTACAACATCAGGATTGAGGAGTTGGAATCCAAATTTTTTATAAGTTAGTATCGCAATGTTTCTCTATCGATTAAAAAAAAATACGCAGATCGGTTCAGAAATCTCGAAGATATCGGTGTACAGAGGTAGAAAAACACAACGGCTTCTTTTTTGAAAGTCGGTTAAAAAAGTAGCCTATGTTACTCCCTGGTTAATTCTCTACTGTGAAACTCACGTCAAAATCGTTGGCCTCAGCATTACGAACTTTTAAAAATACAGGAAAAATTTGATTTTTTTCGCGTTGTTTTTTTGTGACATCTTGCCAATAATAATAATTATTACTACCTGTCTTCGTTTCCGAAAGCAGTCACTCTTACACCCGTTATTGGGCATCATCATCATCATCATGATCAACCCATTACCGGCTCACTACAGAGTACGGGTCTCCTCTCAGAGTGAGAAGGGATTTGGCCATAGTCTACCACGCTGGCCAAGCGGATTGGCAGACTTCACACACCTCTGAGAACGTTATGGAGAACTCTCAGGCATGCAGGTTTCCTCGCGATGTTTTCCTTCACCGTTAAAGCAAGTGATATTTAAATACTTAAAACGCACATAACTCCGAAAAGTTAGAGGTGCGTGCCCGGGATCGAACCCACGACCTCCGATTAGAAGTCGGTCGTCCTAACCACTAGGCTATCACAGCTTACAGTTATTGCAGGGCAACTGATGGTTAATTCTTATTCTGCGAACCCAGAATCAGTAATCCTCTTAGGATATAAGAAGAATTCCATATTAAAGAGATTCCGACTCACATCATTACTTGTCTCACATCTTTATCGTTAGAGGGCCCAATTTTAATTATATCTCTGCATAGTTTCACGAAGAAATAGTAACAGTAGGTACCTATCACTAAGTTACTGGATACCTACGATTCCAAATTTTAATAGACAGTGGTCTTCGGGGTGAAAAATACTGTCGCCGATGATAAAATTTACGAATAAAAGAGGCAATGAATATAAAAACGGCTTTCAGAAAGCTGAGTGTGAATCTTGAATTATGAAGCTCTTGAGTCTAGGTTTCACAGCGCATAATTTATACCAGGTCGCTGAACGCAGTAAACAGACGCAGAATTTACAATTGGAATGAAGTGGGGATCTTGGAAATTGGATTAGGGAATGGCAGGATACGAAAACATCTATTGTATTCTGGTAATTTAACGTTAAATGGGCCTATTGTTACGACGGAAATTATTATTATCAAGATGAATTTCATAAACCTACGTCACTCGTCATCTTACTTGTAAGGCAAGTAAGTACATGCCTATGTATGTATGTACATATGTACCTCACGTTGGTTTAACAAATTGAGTAATTAGGTACAAGACTTTATTCAGAAATAAAAAATCTCGATTGCATACTTATAAAGCGAATTAAAAAGATTGGAAAAAATTGGCCTCAACAGGTTAACATTTAAATTAACATCGCACGGTTTAGACGAATTATTGATAAACACCTCATTGATTAAATCCTTTCAGCCGTTCGGATACTTCAAGGGCATAAAGAATATCACAAATATATATTTGGATACCTACTCGTGAAAACATAACTCCGTCTTTGATGTGGCGCATTCGTTAAAAATTACTTTAATAGATTTGTGGCAGCTTTGGCTATCAAATGCAGGAGTTAATAAATCTAACAAAATCAAAGATTCAAAAAATAAAAACCTAAAACTAATAAAAATTCATAAAATTTTGTACTTACGGAGCAATATAAAGCGTTAACGATACGTAAATGGGTCATACTTATATTTAGCAAAGCCTTTCAATTCCTCTTTAGACTCTTTTAATTCAATAAAAACCGGCCAAGTGCGTGGCGGGCCACGCGCAGTGTAGGGTTCCGTAGTCACAATCCTCGAAAAACAAATATAACTCCTTAACCTGTGAACCCTACTTAGCCGTGATAGTTTTCCTTTAAAATTGATTATATACCCTACTGCTGTGAATTTTACCAAGTTCCTATATACTGCCATTTAGCTGATAGAGGGGGGGGACACTTGACTCTAATAAAAATTTGCACTTTAAAACATCATATTTTACAAACGGATCTAGAAATCGAAAAATGATGTTCCCACACCCACAGTATTTTTAAAAGATCTATTCAACGATACCCCACACTATGGGGTAGACGAGAAAAAAAATATTCATCCCCACTTTACATGTAGGGGAGCTACCCTAAAAAAAATATTTATCAAAATTTTATTTCACCACTTTGTCGGCGTGATTAATATTTATACTCATGCCAAATTACAGATTTCTAGCACTAATAGTCTCTGAGATTAACCGAGGACGGACGGACAGACAGACGGACGGACATGGCGAAACTATAAGGGTTCCTTGTTTACTACGGAACCCTAAAAACGGAATATTTCTTGAGGTTAACCTTAATTTTGGCGCCAAGTGATTCGTAATACTTTTGAAATTCTGGAACCGGAGCGAATAAACTTGGAATTTTTAAAGACGCTTTTCAATTTTAAGCGTTAAGCTTTACCTACTTTTATTTTTAAAAGAGCTGTGAAAAGAACGTTTTTACTTTAAAACTTGTTTTACAAAGCTTTTAAAAGTGATTTCACAGGTCTTACAATATTATGAGCTTTGATAAATTACTCTCATTATGAGGCTGACGCACAGTGGGACGAAAATCGGGTTTCATAGACTTAGAATTCTTATATTATAATTGTTTTGTTTCTTGTCGGAAACTAACGTTCAACCATTTTAGAAGCCATAACATTATCATAAAATTACGTACCTCTGGCAATTATAACACGAAAAAAATTTTTTTTAATTAAATTTGTATGGAACAAAACAGAAAAATCCACTTTATTCGAGACTCGAGAGAGTGCTCCTTATTTCCTCTCATATGATTATTGCCACTATTTTTCTTTATTTTTTGACATATTAACTGGGTAAGGTATTCCTTTTAGGTAACTGGCCGAGTGTCAAATACCTCTTAAAGGGCCTTACGCATCAAGAATAACTTCTGCTTTTCTTCATTAAATCACTAACTTGTAACTACATCCTGAGAAGGGCGCTTGTCACTGCAAACGTTCCCGCCGCTCTGGAGCCCCAGATCGTGCGCAATGATGGCAAGCGCCCAGATGGGATGTCGTTGATCCCGTGGAGAATGGGCCGTGCGCTGGTATGGGACGCCACGTGTGCCGATACATTGGCGGCGTCTTACTTACATTCGACCAGCAAACGAGCCGGGGCTGCGGCGGACGCGCGAGAGCAGCATAAAACAAATAAATACAGTTGTCTCGGCGCCCAATACGAATTTGTCCCGTTTGGCGTCGAGACACTGGGTCCGTGGGGCAAGGGTGCCCGGGGGCTCCACAAGGACCTCAGTAAACGCCTTAGGGAGGCAACAGGCGACCCTCGCGCGGGCAGCTTTCTCGCGCAACGGCTTTCAATAGCCATTCAGCGCGGGAATGCTGCCTGCATAATGGGCACCCTCCCTAGGGCACAAAATTATGATTAATTTTAATTAATTTTTAATTTTAGTTTTTAATTTTTAATTTTAGTTATTTTAATTTATTAGTATACTTAATTTATATAATTTAATGTTAACGTTATATGTGTTTTATATTAGAACTTGTCTAATGAAGATAATACACTTGTAACTTCTTCTTCATTAAATAATATCCAATAAAAAAGTTTTTTTTTTGGTGACGTGCGCGACGTACGAGGCGCCGCGCGCTGGGAGCTGCTCGCATTTCCCGCACATGTCGATTAATTCCAATCTGGTACTAATCGAATTTATACTTATTTACTTCAAAGCTCAAAAACGAAGAAATTTAATATCCAATATCTCTTCTGAAATTCTGAACTGAAATGTGAATGGGGTCACATATTAGGATTTTTCTTTTGGATTGCTGTTGTATTTCCTGGCTTTACAGCGGAACCACAGAGTAGATACAACGATGCATTCATTGCCATATTAAGCTCGAGTTTTCACACCCGACTTTTAAGGCCTAAGCCGCACTGCGAAATTTATTCGCGCGAATTTTTTCGCAAAATTCTGTGACATATGGGAATGTATGAAGCTGCACGCACATGCGATTTAAAATTCGCGAGAAAAATATATTAAAATGCGGAATATAAACCACGCGAATAAAATTCGCGCGAGTAATTTTCGCAGTGCGGCCCCGCTCTAAATCCGCATGTTTAATAAATACTCAGATCACGTCGCGCGTCGTTCCATATCGTGGAATTGATTTTCAATTTTGTTTGGTTAACCTCGTACAGTAGTCGAGTTGGATTGTGTTATTTACTTGATCCACTTCGATATTTATTACGATGAGATACTTTTCTCGAAAAATATAAAAAAAGCGTATCCACTATCCAGTTTTATTTTCCTAAGAGAAATCGTTGTACCTAAAACTATTTTTTTTATAGGAATAGCGGGCATCCGAGCAAGCGGGTCACCTGATGTTAAGTGATTACCGCCGCCCATGAACATTAGCAGCACCAGAGGAACCACTAATGCGTTGCCGGCTTTTGAGGAAGGGGACTGGCTCATCAGCTCGCTGCCGGAACACACGAATGCTTTGCGGCAGATTACGGCTGAAGTGTGGTCGCTAGCCAGGCGGATTCGGGGTAGAATCCTACCACAAAGCGGTAATACCATCCAGATTAAGTTGTGTGGTATCAGGCACAACGACCCGTAGAGGGGACTGAGAACGTCAGGGCCTCGTTAGCATACTGGCAGGGTGCACCGCGCGCAGGTGAGGTTGACTTTGGCCACATAGGTGGAATTTGGGCCACTTACACCCCTACTACAACTACAACTACTCAATTATTTTCAATGTCACAGGGAGGTAATAAACGTGTGTGTGGGAAAAGGGAAACAGCAATATCAGCGAGCGATTGCAATCAAGTGCATATGTATTTAGTGTCGACTACGGTATAGTTATTCTGAGTTTGCGCACCTCCAAAACTTTACCAAAAATATCGAAAAACTGCAAAATTAACTCAGAGTTAAGACTGTAAAATATCTCTTATTTTAGGGCATGTTTCAGCACCTTCTGATAAGTGTCGGATAATTTAAACGTAAGTTTTGTCACTTTCTTACTTTATGTCAAGCGACAAAGACAAAAATTGTGAATAAGCTATTCAACACTTATCAGAAGGTGGTGAACAGGGCCTTAAAGTCGTATATAATTCAATACTTCGAATATTTATTACACAACATTTCTGCTTGAGGCGCTGGCTGTACTTTCTGTACAGTACAGTACAGTACTTTTTAGGGTGTATTCTGGATGTATTGGCAAACTCAAACATTAAAATAGGCCACTTTAAGTCCATTTCACTCTGAACTCATTGTGTTTCGATAATGTAGTATTTAGTAAAGTTTTCGAAGAGTGCAAACTGCGACTAACCATACAGTATCAGTATCTATGTGAGCTTGAGCGATGTCCCTGACCGCTTTGCGATGCTCGCAGCTAACTACGAAGTAGGTCGAACTGGGTTCCGCAGTTAAACACTCAACGTAGTTCATGAGAAAAACTTGAGATAAGACAGACATACGTAATAATATATTACATAGAGTAAATCGGCGATCATCACCATTTACTATGAATTCACGCGTGCCAAAATAAACATTTACATGTGATAGAAAATATCTCCTTTTTGCGATTTGTTTATGAACTTCTGTGTCTACAGTTCGAAATAGCGCAAAATAGCATTTTCACGGTTATTTTTGTGTACTAAAACAAATAAATTACGTCTAAGTCTCGATGCGTACTGAGTGTGATTTTGGAAACTTGTGCTCAACCGCGCATCAATTTGGCATGACGCGACGCAGGCTCCACCCATTTCTATCATCTATCTATAATATAATAAAACTGTAACAGATCCAATTCTGTACATTGAAGATATTTTGAAAATTTTTATCGGAGGGCACTCTATAATCGATACTGAAGCCAAAACTGCAATTTTTTTCATTTTTGTCTGTCTGTCTGTCTGTCTGTCTGTCTGTCTGTCTGTCTGTCTGTCTGTCTGTATCTTGGCCGCGCATCACGCCGAAACTACTGAATGGATTCGAATGAAACTTGGTACGATTTGAGTTTATACTCCGAGGTAGGTTATAGGATACTTTTTATCCCGAAATTCAGCACAGTTCCCTTGGGAAAGGGGATGAAAGTTAAAACGTGTATTTAGCTGTAATTCATTAACGCGGTGTTCGATTTTACTCATTCTTTTTTTGTTAGAAAGATAGTACTTTATATATTGTTCCATAAATATTTCAAGGTCATAGGTTTTTTAGTTCAGAAATGACAGGCACTTATTGGGTTCAAATAACTTGGGACCCGGATCTTTGAACGTACGGCTTATTTTAAACTGGTGTGCATTTAGAGTTATGTTTGTCGATCTGTCTATTTGTTCCAGCTAATTTCCGAAACGGCTGGATCGATTTTGATGGAACTTTCTGGTGATGTTATAAGGAATAACTTAGGCTACATTTAGTTTAGGTACAAAAAAGGATTATGGGATCCAATCCGATCCTATATAAAACCTATATCCAGGCGGACGAAGTCGCGGGGGTCGGCTAGTAATATAATAAAACTGTAACAGATCCAATTCTGTACATTGAAGATATTTTGAAAATTTTTATTGGAGGGCACTCTATAATCGATACTGAAGCCAAAACTGCAATTTTTTTCATTTTTGTCTGTCTGTCTGTCTGTCTGTCTGTCTGTCTGTCTGTCTGTCTGTATCTTGGCCGCGCATCACGCTGAAACTACTGAATGGATTCGAATGAAACTTGGTACGATATGAGTTTATACTCCGAGGTAGGACATAGGATACTTTTTATCCCGAAATTCAGCACGGTTCCCTTGGGAGAGGGGAAGAAAGTTAAAACGTGTATTTAGCTCTAATTCAATAACAGGTACTTCGATTTAACTCATTCTTCTTTTGTTAGAAAGGTAGTACTTTAAGTATTGTCCCGTAAATATTTCAAGGTCATAGGTTTTTTAGTTCAGAAATGACAGGCATTTATTCGGTTCAAATAACTTGGGACCCGGATCTTTGAACGTACGGCTTATTTTAAACTGGTGTGCGTTTAAATTTATGTTTGTCGATCTGTCTATTTGTTCCAGCTAATTTCCGAAACGGCTGGATCGATTTTGATGTAACTTTCTGGTGATGTTATAAGGAGTAACTTAGGCTACATTTAGTTTAGGTACAAAAAAGGATTATGGGATCCAATCCGATTCTACATAAAAGCCTATATCCACGCAGACGAAGTCGCGGGGATCAGCTAGTTGATAATATATTTCTATGGAAGATAACTACATACATCGTTTTGACGTCCTTAGCCGGACTACTGACTACTAGGTAATACTGGTAGGTCTCTTGAAAATAGATAAACAATCGTCGTTGTCGTCATCAACCGATAGATGTCCACTGCTGGACATAAGTCTCTTGTAGGGACTTTCACACGCCGCGGACTTGTGCCGCTTGTATCCAGCGACTTCCTACGACTCTTATGATGTCGTTGGTCCACTTAGTGGGGGGTCTGCTAACACTGCGCTTTCCGGTGCGAGGTCGTCATTCCAGCATCCTGGGTCCTCGACAAACAGTAGATATTGAGTATTAAAATTGGGTAAAGGATGACTGGAGTAAGCCTTGAAAATCTAGTTGGTCGAGCTTATACATTGTTCGAAGAACCGATGGACGTTGGGGTCCCAAGGTGCTTGAGTGGCGACCTCGCACCAGTAAACAAAGTGTAGGAAGACCCCCCACTAAATGAACGGACGATCTCAAGCGAGTCGCTGGCAGCCGCAGGAAACAGGCGGCGCAAGATGGTGTTCTGTGGCGATCCTTGCAAGAGACCTATGTCCAGTAGTGGACGTCTATTGGTTGAGAATTGAGATGACGACGATACATACTTGTAGTTAAAATTGTACCTATTCTTAGCAACAACAGAATTCGTAGCATTGTTGCAAAACAGCTTATTTTGTTATTCTCATAACAAAGACTGCGCTCATTATGGAGTGACACTAGGCCTTGCTATGATGAAAGAGCAATAGATGGTTATCTCAGGGCCCACTCCCATTTTAATAGGGGGGGTTTTGTTTGGGCACAGACGGAAGAAAATGTTTTGAATCCAAACAATTAGCTGTAGAAGTCGCTCGACGCTTACTCGTTAATTTCAGGTTCATAACAATAATAATGTCCTCCCGACCGAGTTTCGGCCACGGCGGCCAATCTCAACCGAGGCGGAGACTAGCCATCTACGCAGGAGATATTATAGTGCGCAAGTGTGTGCGCATACACAGGTGCACTCTCTATTCCCTCACTCTTATAGATCGATGGGACGCCAATTCAACACGACCGGAGAGAGATCAGGCGCAGGACCGACGGCTTTACGTGCTCTCCGAGGCACGGGGGTCGGGGGTAACACCGCCAACTTCCAACTCCGGGCTGGCACTGAGAATTTCTTGACAGAAAAACCCGATAAGTACCTACCTCATAATTTTTTTTTGGCCCGACCCGGGAATCGAACCCAGGACCTCGTGATCCACAGTCAGTTCAGGTTCATAGTGCAGTATTGATTTAAAATTATTTCTGTTAAAGTAAGTACCTAGGTAGGTAAATATTTTATCCTCGTGCCTCAAATTACTTATAACCTAAAATATACTAGCCATACCCACCTACTGCGCGCAATTTCAACTGTCGTAATAGTTATTTTATTACGCGACTAGCATCGGTTATGTGTTCATCATTATGTTCGTATGTTCCTTTGTGGCGCCACGCCCTAGAGATTAAACACGTAAACCAATTTTGATGATTCTTGCACCAATAAGTCACTGGAGATATTCAAATATTGTAAAAGCAATATGGCGCCCATTAGCGGCCATATTTTGACAAATAAAAAAAAAACAAAATTCGATGGACTATAAACTGTGGTGAGTGGTGACATTGAAAAGGTAATTAAAAATAGTATTCGATTTTCTGAACAATTTTTCCGTTAGGCTTTCAATATTTAAAGTTTGGTTTTTCAATTTCTTTCTTTCCTTCTTCCTTTAAGAGCAGTTTTACCTTTTCTCTGAAAAATCTGAGATTTCAAGCTCCAAATTTAGCATCGTAGGAGAGACTTTCACATATTTCAATACATGTTTTAAATAAACTAATCCTTCATATTGACATTTGTCAGACCATATTTACAAAAACTATTTTATTTGTCGGCTCGTTGATATTGTAGTGTGAATGGTCCTAGCGTTGCGCCATTACGTCATTCCCACTACCAACATTTTATTGTAAGAGAGAGAGAGCGGTGGCGCGTGTGACACATTCCGATCTGGGCTCTCGACGAGAGCGCTGCTTCGTTCGTGCGGTGTACTGTGTTATATAGGTTGTGTTGTACAAAGTAGGTCGTATCGTGCGATGTGTGTCGTGTAGCTTAGATTAGATTGGCTGGCGATGGTTCGGTAAAGGGGAGGTGGTGTACCGACCTAGGTAGGGGTAGGGTTAGTCAGTTAGTGTGTCAGTTAATGAGAAGGCTTCTCAATTAGGCCCGTACCCATGTGACGCCCACAGCAATGTAATTCGATCTACCCTGATAATGAATAATGATACTACTAGAATAGCCTTCTGATGTCGTCCGCTGGTCCATCTCTGGTCATCACTGGCGACATATTTATTTTGTAATGATCAATTTCCCACACCTCGTTTTAATAAAATAAATAACAGACTCAACTTTGAAGCTCTATATCTGTCCTTTAAAGTCATCTGATTTACTTGAAAAAAATACTTAAATATCAGACATATAGTCCTATTGACACATTACAGACCAGAATATAGATTTTTTATCAAATTAATGGGTAAAAAAAATGAACTTCCGCCAAATTTCCCGAATTATACGGTTACTTTAACACGATTTTTTGTATTGAAAAAAGCATAAATTCAATAAAATTTTTATGTAGAAATAAACTATGTTCTTTAACGAATCTATGTATATAGTTTAATTAACAATCCATTTATTTGATCAAACATAAAAACTTATTAAACATCACCCTAAATTACAATAAATAGCTACGCATTGTCTTAGCTTATTTAGTATGCGCCCGGCGCTCGTTGGGGAAGGACCTGTGCAAATTTTGCCACCATCCAGATGCACGTACGAGAGTCGTGTAAACACTAATTTATACAACGACTGCAAAGTTTTGAGCATGAATATTTTTCTAAAAAATATGCGTGAGTAGTAAGTAATAGTGCGTATTTTTTTAAATAAGTGAAATTACAGCATAGCACCTAGGACAGTCACGGAAATATAATATTTTATAAACTAATATTCCATTTTGAAATCCAAGATGGCCGTCGTATTTTTTTTTTAAGAAATTATCTTCTATACATATCTATACATAATATAATAAAATCGTAGAATTGCCATATGTGTACATTGAAGATTTGTGCAAAATAATAACTGGTGGATGTTAGGGATAAGTAATAGAACATAAAAAAGCTATTTTTGAAATTTTTGTCTGTTT
This sequence comes from Melanargia galathea, assembly GCA_920104075.1. Taxonomy (NCBI): domain Eukaryota; kingdom Metazoa; phylum Arthropoda; class Insecta; order Lepidoptera; family Nymphalidae; genus Melanargia; species Melanargia galathea. The sequence continues at coordinate 3,378,224 of OV049859.1, read as the reverse complement.
ATCTGTTTGTCTGTATGTTTGTGCGCGCATCACGTAAAAACTACTAAATGGATTGAAATGAAACTCGGCATGATTTAAGTTCATACTACGGAGTAATATATAGGATACTTTTTATCCCAAAATTCAGCACGGTTCCCTTGGGAGAGGGGATGAAAGTCAAAATGTGTACTTAGCTGTAATTTGTTAACGGGTGGTCCGATTTCATTCATTCTTTTTTTGTTAGAAAGGAGATACTTTATAAATTACCGGCCAATCTCTGAAAGGCTGGACCGATTTTGATAGGACTTTCACTGGCGGATGTTTACATTTTGATGTACCTAAACATCCGCCAGTGAAATTTCAACAGTTTTTAGCAAGGTATAAGCTCAAAGGAGCTTAGGAAAAACAAAGAGTTCTCAATGAGAGGGATTTTTAAAAACCAATATCCATGCGAACGAAGTCGCGGGTTTATCCACTTGTTTATAATATGGGTGTCATTTCATTTCCGAAGTTTTTTGGTGGGACTGAACATAAAAAATGATGTTCATTTTGGAATCCAAAATGGCCGTTGTATTTTTTTAAGGAAGAAATCAAAATTATACGAAATAGCAAAATTCGCCCCCTCCTCCCAAAAAATATACTAGGTACCTACCTAATGACTACAAACACCTGTTGTTTATTACTAATTACTGTAATAAAAGTCGCACTTGCACTTCTGACTAAACTGACATTTTAGCAGTAAACAAAGATTGCATACTTTTTATTGTTCTATTGGTAAACTTTAAATAATTGTACTCTTATCAGAAAATGTATCCAAGAACTTCAACAGGTGCAATGCAACAGCTCTGTAATGTTATTTTCAGACAGATGATTTGAAATATGTATAATAATAATAATAATTGGTAATTGTTAAATAATTAAAAAGGTGATTGTTTCTTTTATTAGTTAGTTTAGAAAAAAATGGTTGAAGTGCGTAAATGCGTGATACCTATGATATAAATACGGAACCCTACATGTCATTATAGAGAAGAACATCATATTATCCTGGTCGCTTTTGTTTTGTAAGTTGAACGTAGATTAATGAAATACTTATTCGATAAAGTCCCACGCGAAGTCATTTTAAAAATATTTTATAGTAAATATATAATATATAATACTACAATATCAAATAAATAATTTATAAATTAATATTTAATACAAGTACCAAAACTATAGTCATAGTCGCGCTATATCCAAGTAGTCGTCCGTGTAACTGGCCGCCAGCCTACCTGCCGTTAGATACCTAAACTTCCATAGCGTCAAACTGGGAGAGGGGTCTTAATTGGCGCACTAGAGACCAAACGCGTAAACCGATTTGGATGATTCTTGCAGCAATAAATTTTTCTTCCAGTATTATTATTAGTATTATATTAGTATTAGTATTATAATTTTGCATATTTTCAATGTTTAGCATACCATTAAAAGTTAACAAAGGGGAACCTGATCCCGATTCAAGACAACAGTCGTCCCGGAAAGGCGAGCGCGGGATCAAGGCCCGTTAGTTGCCCTAACCAGTTCCACCGACCGGTACGCGATTACGTGTAAGTAGACTGTAGGTACCTGCCTAGGGCTTATTTACTACCTAGGTTGGTCACGAGTTCAAACTAAGGCTTGTGTAGGTACATTGCGAAATATCGCCGTGTCCCACGCGTTTAAATCCACCACTACAGCCTTTTAACTCATCTCATATTGAAATATTAAGAGGGGTAAGACAAGGATGTATACTCTCTCCCTTATTGTTTAACATCTATGCAGAGTCAATCTTCTCTGTAGCCTTACATGATATTAATGAGGGGATAACTGTAAATGGACGATTGATCAACAACATGAGATATGCAGATGACACGATTCTAATAGCCGACACTCTCACAGGACTCCAAGCATTGGTAGACGCTGTGCAGAAAACCAGCACTGAATATGGCATTAATATTAATTGCAAAAAGACGAAATATATGATCATTACTCGAACACCAGAGCTTTCATCTTCCATTTGGATTAATAACTCAAGCATAGACAGGGTGAGCCAATACAAATATTTGGGTACAATGGTCAATGATCGAATGGATTATAGGATTGAGATCAAATGCAGAATCGAACAAGCCCGTGCAGCTTTTCGTAAAATGGACAAGATACTCTGCGATCGCAATCTCAGCATTCCACTGCGCATAAGAGTCGCACGCTGTTACGTTTTCTCTGTTCTTCTATATGGGGTCGAAACCTGGACACTTACGGAAACTCTTTGTAAGAAGATAGAGGCTTTCGAAATGTGGGTATATAGAAGAATGTCGAGAATTTCGTGGGTTCAGCGTGTCAAAAACACGACTGTACTACAGAGGCTACGCAAAGACCTAGAAATCATGAAGACTATAAAAGTGCGGAAGCTAGAGTACTTTGGCCATATTATGAGAAACACCAAATATGACCTCCTGCAGCTCATAATTCAGGGCAAAATAGCTGGAAGAAGACCACCTGGCCGTAGAAGAACGTCCTGGCTAAAGAATTTACGCCAATGGTACGGGAAAAGTACCCGATCTCTGTTCCGTGCAGCAGCATCCAAAGTACAAATAGCCCCAATGGTTGCCAACCTCCGATAGGAGACAGCACTACAAGAAGAAGAAGAAGCCTTTTAACGTCAGACTGCAGGTCACAGGCCTCCTCTCTCATAGGAGAGAGGGATTCAGAGCTTAGACCCGCCACGCTGCTCCAATGCGACTTGCCTGGCTTTTAAGTTTTAACGAATACTGTCACATGATAATGATAATAACCGGGACCGACTACTTAACGTGCTTTCCTAGGCACGGGGGTGAAATTCTCAGTGCCAGTGGAGTTGGTATACCAACTCCAGGCTGGCACTGAGAATTTCTTGACAGAAAAACCCAATACCTAACAATTAATTATTTGCCTGACCCAGGTATCGAACCCGGGACCTCGTGATCTACAGTCAAATATGCTAACCACGAGACCAACAAGCAGGTTTTCGAAATACATAACTCTTATTAGGCGATTATCATACAACACAACGACGCGGCAGGCTGTGAAGCGGATCTTACATCGCATTGACTTTTGATGCGCTTAAGCTACTTTCACAGGTGTATAGGAGGACCTGTACGAGCTCCCGGAACGGAGACGGACGTGAAGCACTACAACATCGTTTCAGAGTGACGCGGATTGTTCCGTATGGGACTAGCTCCGCGTAGAGCTGCCCACAATAATTTTAAAAAACCTTAGCAATGTTAGCATGTGAATGAAGTCGCAGGGATAAGCTAGTAATGTATAAAACTGATAGCAATATTACACTATATCAATAAAATTATTGCATAGAATATATTCTAGTCATATTATGTGATCTAATCCTAAGATGTGGGTTATATTTTACAGCATATTAGTTGATAATATTGAATTATGTTCAAGATTTATTGACCTTGATACTAACAAAATATATACCTACTTAGTAAGTCTCTTTAAAAATTACTTTTCAGTAAGTTCTGGGAAAGTAACTACAAAATTTTCAAATTTTTATAAAGAGATCAACAATTTGAGTTTTAAAACAATTGTAAAATTTTTGAACTTGCTACATACTTAGAGGGTATCACAGGAAGAGAATAAAATTCAAAATGGATGTACTTGCCACAATAAAGGCAACGGAAGTTGAAACAACAATCATTCAACAAGGAGACAAAACAGCTAATGTCACAAAGCAGAACCAATATAAGACTGATAGCAGGCATAAAGAAAGAAAAACATTTATTCAAGTGCTGGGCCACACATAGCAATAGTACTTAAAGTACTGATTAGTAGATTACCCCAGACGCCTCCAACACTTGTGCTTAAACTGAAAAAGCCCCAAGCGATCGAAGCACCGGGATAACAACAGTGAACATTGTTCGCTAAATATTGGCTCTCACAATAATGTGACATGAAGAGGACCCATCCTGAATGTTGTGAGAAAACCAAGGCGTACATACAATATACAAAACATGTACAATATATACAAATATTACATACAATACAAGCTCTAACTGCAACTGATTTATAGCATTTCAGAGATAAGCATTTCATTTATAATTGATTTCAAATCTAAAGGTCAACTGAGACCGGTTTAGAAGATTGAAAAGTGGTTGGAAAAATTTACCTAGGTAGGTATTTAATGTATTTGTAGTTTCTTAAGTATAATAATGTTCAAAATTAAATAATTATTTTAAGGTATGTTATTCATAATAAAAACTTTAAAACCTAGTAAATCTGTGCCTCTATGTACTAAAATAGGAATACAAAGATTTGGTTTTGATTATAAAACATCTAGATCCTTTTGTACTACTTAATTTTTAGTTTCTCGGCCTTATTAAAAATAAAATACGCACCCAAAAGATGACCAAATTGGTAACAAGTCCAATATTCACACTTTTTTTAACAGAATTAGTTCCACAACACAAAGCACTTTATTAGTTTTAGATATCGTGAATTACCGAGTTATTTTACTGCTCCAAAATAAATATTGTGTTCCACTTTTTGCAAGAAAAGCGACAAAACTCCATTGTTTCGTTTAACTACGTTTGACAATTTGAATTTTTTTTCAGTTTTGGATGTTTTGGATTGGTTGACAATTGACATTGACATTTGCAAATTGTGTCCGTCGACCAAGGCTCCCAAGGCTTTACTAATAGCGTTATAAAATTGGTAACGTTAACTTCACTAAATAGGATTAACGTTAATATAAAAATAACCTTAATTGATGGGCTAACAATTTTTAGGGTTCCGTACCCAAAGGGTAAAAACGGAGCCCTATTAATGTCACTCGGCTGTCTGTCTGTCTGTCTGTCTGTCTGTCTGTCTGTCTGTCCGTCTGTCCGCCGGTCACAGGTCTCTAGCTCGCAGACGAAATGAGTTACAAACCTGAAATTTTGGTATTTGGTGTAATACGTTGACCCAAAATCAAATATTGAATTAAAAATTGAATTAAATTATTTTTCAGGGGGGCTCCCATACATGAGAAAGGAGCCGGAAAAAAATAATTTTTTCTTACCCTACTTTGTGGGATATCATTGTTTAGAGCTCATTGAGTAGAGTACGAATATATATTTTTTTAATTTTTTGCTTAAAAAGGAAGGAAATGGGGGGTCATCAAAGTCAGTTTTAGACCATTTTTGTGACGGGGGCTATCTAAAAAACTAAACTAGTTAGGAATATGATATTTCGGTATATTATGTACTATATGCTCTATTTGTACAACAAATACTGAAAAAACGATTCATAAAATAGTTTATAAGCTGTGACCAAAACAAACGAACTTATTTTGCGTTTTTCTTTCACGATTTCTTGCGATGTCTAACTCGGAAATTTAATATTTCTTAGACCCAAAATATTATATTGTTCATAATTATGTACGGAACCCTGAAAGAGCGAGGCCCGACTCGCACTTGGCTGATTTTTTTTATTCGTGTACTGTTCAATAGAAAAACCATCGCAAACAATGGCATTATTTGGTACTGAAAACAATTATTACAACGCGAACGTGTAAATACCACTTAATTTAAAACTATGTGTGATATGGTAAAGTCCGTTCGGTAACATAGTGTCACACAGGCGCAGGTGTTCTTATTATTCTGCTTTTATTTGTATTATTTTTTACACTTTGTAATTTTTTTTCTATTCCAAGAATAAAATGGAATCTCCAAATAGTCTGCCAATCCGCACTTGGCCAGCGTGGTAAGTAAACGAACGTTTACTTACCACGCTATTTATTGTTAAATATTATTTATCACATGGCGCGTTCAAATGGGTATAACCCTAATATTGTAAATAATATACTTAGAAAACAACAGTTAGTGCAGGTCAAGAAAAACCTATATCCAGCGCCATCAGACAAAATAAATAAATATAAAACCAGTTTGACCTATTTCGGACCAATATCTGAGCGTATTGCTAGGACTCTTAGATCACATGATGTACACGCTGCTTTTAGAACAAATAATACGCTCAGAAGAATTTGTAATGGTAAAGATAAATTAAATAATGGACAAAAGTCAGGTGTGTACAAACTCAAGTGCCCCGAATGTAGTGCTATATATGTTGGTCAAACTGGGCGCAATTTTGTAACTCGATATAAAGAACATATGGCTGCCTTTAGAAACAACCAGCCTCAAAGATCTCATTTCGCAAAACATCTTTTGGATAGTGGACATAGGATAGACGAGGGTCATACATTTGAAATTTTACACACATGCTGTAAAAGTTTAAGACTGTGCGTGTTGGAACAATTGGAAATAGTTGGGCACAGCGGTAGAAGTGTCGAATTGCTGAATGAGCAAATAAATGTGTCATCTTCACCGTTGCTCAACATATTTAGGGGGCGTGGCCAGAGAGAAAGAGAAAGGAGGGTAGATGACTAAGCGGGGATAGTATATATAAGACCGCTCATTCGACACGAACTCACTTTGCAATCGTCCGTTGTGAAGTCGACATCTCCTGAAGATGCTCCGGTGTCGGAGCGAAACGATCGTCGAGTTTGTTTTGTGGTGAATTTGTGTGGTGTTGTGCCTACAAGATTGTATGGTGTTGTGCCTACAAGATTGTGTGGTGTTGTGCCTACAAATTTGTCACTGTTAGCGGATTATAGCAAAATAATTTTATATTCATTGTATAAACGAACGTTGACCGTAAGTAAACGAACAGACTTTAATCAATTAACGTTAGTTTTTGTACCGTTAATTAAGTAATTGAATATTCAAAGGTTAATTAAAGTTATTTATTTGGTTACTTGATACTGTTATCATAAGCCTAGCTTTGCGACTGTTGCGGGTTATTGATTAAAAAGTATACAATAAAAAACTGCATGTCTGTCAAAAGTCTGTTCGTTTACTTACGGTCAACGTTCGTTTACTTACTACGTTCGTTTTCTTACCACACAGCACACTGCCACTGGCCTAGTGCGGATTGGCAGACTATTTGGAGATTCTGTTTTATTCTTAGAATACATTGACGTAAACTTAGAATACATTGACGTAAACTTAGAATACATTGACGTAATGTTACAATAGAAAAAAAATTACAAAGTGTAAAAAATAATAAAAATAAAAGCGGAATAATATGAGCAACTGCGCCTGTGTGACACTATGTTACCGAACGGACTTATAGAGAGAATTTTAAGCGATTCGAACAACTACATAATATACAAAGCAGCATCAAAGCAGTGATACAATTTTACAAAGCAATAACGGATAGGTGACACCACCTGAAAAAGGAAAAACCACCTTTTTGAAAGTAGTAGAATTGCTAAAATATAGAGAGGAAAAGTCATGGAAAAAGTTTATTTAAAAGGAATCTCAGAAACTACTCACCCGATTTCAAAAATACTATATTATCATCTACTTTAAAATGGACCTACATAATAGGGTGGCTATTTAGGCGATATAATAATTATATGAGAGAGAAAAATAAACAACGATAAAAATATCTTCCTAGATTTTCTTATTATTTACTACTAGGTGTGCCATCTATGTAACGGCACCAGAACTAAAGGAAAACTTCGCTGGTAATGGTAATAATCAGTATTAATGTAGACTGTCGTACTGTGTGCGTACTGTACAGTGTACAGTCTGTTCAAAAAGAAATTCGGCGTGGGATTTGAAGGCGCTGCTATCGCTATGCTGCTATAGCGCGTTAATTCACTGTTGGCCGATTCTCTTTTTGAACACAGTCTACCGCCACTCTACCTACTGTATCCTTTTTACGAGCGATATAAGATTTTCTCTTTTGTCTTTGTAAAAAATGAATTGTTCAACCTTCGATCAAAAGAACTAATACCTAATCTGTGATCAAAAGAGAGTAGGTACAGTTAGAGCGGGGCCGCACTGCGAAATTTATTCGCGCGGTTTATATTCCGCATTTTAATAATATATTTTTCTCGCGAATTCTATATCGCATGTGCTTGCAGCTTCATACATTTCCATATGTCACAGAATTTTGCGAAAAAAATCGCGCGAATAAATTTCACAGTGCGGGCCCGGCCTGAATTCTGAATTATTAATCCCAATGGTAGTACAGTCAATCACATAAGCCAATGCAGTTAAAGTAAACATACCATACTCGTCACGACATTTCACTTTTGCGTACAATATTTTCATTGTTGCTTATAACAAATCACTCACAATGATCTTTTTTCCCAAAGTAAAACTTGTTAAGTTTATATTACACACAAAACCAATTCAATTTTAGCAGTTTACGTAAATATTTTAACAAAAATCTAGTCCACAATCGTAAAATAAAACCACAGAGTATTGACCTACTATGGAGTTTGACATAAGATATAGACTAAATGCCTAGTGCTGAAAATGAAAAGTGAACCATAGAGTGAATGTTATGAACGAGTAAGAACGAGTTTAATCGATTCTAAAATTCGGGTAAAATCGGAAGTAATTTTTGCAAAGGTCAGTGTATTGTCTGTGTCTCTTTAATTTCTCTCGTTTAATTTTGTTATCGTTATTAAGTAAGGCGTATCCGATGCCGGCATCGTTTTTTTAGCATCGATTCGACTGTGGAATTTGCCAAAATTAGGTACCAGCTGGAAGTCTGCGTATAGAGATACTCAGTAACGATGCCATAATGATAACATTTGCTGCCTATTTAACGAATCGACTTCTACTTATATAAATTTTTAACTAGTAGACGTCCGTGGCTTCGCTTGCGTGATACCTAAATTAAGTATAAATAAGCGTTGGGAAGGACATTGGCGTCCTTTCCAACGTTTAACTATCATCATATCAAATTTCACCGATACCAAGAGGGAGCGAGCGAGCGAACGATACTTTCGGTCGTCTTCGGTTTGTGGTGCCAGTGCCGTGTGCCGATGCGCCGCGCTGTCATTTCGCCGCCGCTTTCCGTTGCGTGGTCAACTGTCTCGCTCGCACTGCACTGGTCTGATCGTTTGATTCGGGTGTTGCGGGGTCATTCGTTTCGCTGCTTCTCTTGATGTTATACGTGTCGGGAGTTCTCTGGTGCTCTTTAGTTTTTATTTTCGACGACTTGGCTTGTTTATTGGATTTTTTTTGGATGAGCACTCCCCCTCCCTAAAATAAAACTATTTCTTACTCTTTAGGTAATTTTTGGCTATTGTCATCAATTCATATATATTTTTATAAAAAGCTTTATGTTATTTTAAATCAGATATAACCAGATAAAACATCATGTAACAAAACTTGCTACAAAGCTAGTAATATTAAATGTAGTATCTGATTTCAAAGGTTTAAATAATATCGTTTTCAACGATAGAAGGTTGTTTTTAAAATCACTCTATTTCGATAATCGATTTAAGAATGTATTCATTCAATCGTCCATTCACAATCTGCCTGCTTCTGCTTCCATCACTATGAGTACAATGACAAATATGATCACGTGATCTGACGCCATTTCTGTTTACAAATACTGCATTGGGATATGGTATGGACTGTAGGTAGGTATTATTAGGTCGTAGGTTCGATTTTTTCGTACTTATAATATTATGGAATCACCTAGTTTTAAGCTATAGTTGGATCCGGTAGGTGGCACTGTTGTCGAGGTCCAGAATTTTCTTTTAATTTTCCAACCAATGGCAGGACAGCGTACGCTAGTGTGTTTATAATAAATCATGGCCTAGCCGCTGAACCCATCTTGACGAAAGACATTTTTATCCCGGGAAGTTAATTTGTTCCACGAGATTTGTACAAAAACCTTGTCCACCACGTGGATAAAGTCGCAGGCATTATTTAGTTAGTAGGTATATAAAATCTTTTTAATACAAACATTTACTTATCCTAACTAATATTTTATACTTATGCGAAAGTGAGTTTATTTATTTGTTACAGTTTAACGCCTCACCGTCTGAACCGAATTAGACGAAATTTGGTACAGAAACAGACTTACCTTGGAAAGTTGGAAAAGTACATGGGCTACTTTTTATTGCGGAAAATCATAGAGTTCCCAAGTCGCGGCCATCAACTAGTAGGTATGACATAAAAATTGAAAACTTAAATATCTACAAGCCTTACAAATCAGAGATGAATCAGATATCAATAATCCTACACATCAGAGATGAATAAAAGATCGAAAGATATGATAGCAATGCAAAGTTGATTGGGCAGAGTAGGTAGGTGGGTCGACGGAAAACTGTGTCGAAAATAGTCCTCAGTATACGTAGGAAACATCAATACTACTAAATACCGTTACTTAGCAACAACCAACTTTATGTACCTCTACGTACTCTACGTACGCGATCGTGCGTCGAGCGTCGAGTTTAACTTGTATGTATATAGTATATGGTGTAAATAGGGGAGCCACGGATTCTAACTATGTAAGTTTACTTCACTATCTTTCCATTAATAGGCAGAGTTTTGTAGGGTAACGAACGATGCGATGAGTTGTTGTTTTGCTATACGTTAAAGTAGATTTATATTTTATCAACTAAGGAAGTAGGTATCTAGCTATTTTCTTTCTTGAAAACGGAATCTAGGTTACCTTTGTCAACCGATAGACTGCTGGACACAGGCTTATTCTTGTGTCTTATCCCACGGCCGCTTGTATCTAGATTCTAGACGATCTGTCTAAATAGGGGGACAGTAGATTAGGGCTTTTAGGGGGTCTGCCAACACTGGGCTCTCCGGCGATAGGTCGCCATTTTATAACCCCAACGAATATTGGTTCTTGGAACTTATATTCGATATGGAATACCTATCTATGTCAATTTAGCAACAAATTGTTATTGATATTATTATTGAACCGGCAGATAGTGATAGAAACACAGAAGCATTTGTTATAAGTTACAAGTAACCACAAGTATCTAGTAAGTAGTAAGTATGACAATCTTTCAGGGGATGAATTTTTTTCTTCTAGTGCTTTTCTGCTAGTAGATGTCCTAGCGGAGGTTAACAACCATTAAGGCTAATTGGACTTTATTAACTGTTTCCCTGAATAGTAATCTGGAGCACCACTGGTGTAGTTTAAGCTAGGATATCCTCCAGTTCCTCCTTCTACCAGGCCTACGTTTGCCTTTTATTTTTCCTTGTATATTGAGATGCAGTAGGTACCTACCTACCTTTTTAGGGTTCCGTAGTAAACAAGGAACCCTTATAGTTTCGCCATGTCCGTCCGTCTGTCTGTCCGTCCGTCCTCGGTTAATCTCAGAGACTATTAGTGCTAGAAATCTGTAATTTGGCATGAGTATAAATATTAATCACGCCGACAAAGTGGTGAAATAAAATTTTGATAAATATTTTTTTTTAGGGTAGCTCCCCTACATGTAAAGTGGGGATGAATATTTTTTTTCTCGTCTACCCCATAGTGTGGGGTATCGTTAAATAGGTCTTTTAAAAATACTGTGGGCGTGGGAACATCATTTTTCGATTTATAGATCCGTTTGTAAAATATGATGTTTTAAAGTGCAAATTTTTATTAGAGTCAAGTGTCCCCCCCTCTATCAGCCAAATGGCAGTATATAGGAACTTGAAAAAATTCACAGCAGTAGGGTATATAATCAATTTTAAAGGAAAACTATCACGGCTAAGTAGGGTTCACAGGAGTTATATCTGTTTTTCGAGGATTGTGACTACGGAACCCTACACTGCGCGTGGCCCGCCACGCACTTGGCCGGTTTTTTATTTTATTTTTTTATTCAAGTACAAGTTAGCCCTTGACTGCAATCTCACCCGATGGTAAGTGATGAATGATGATGCAGTCTAAGATAGAAGCGGGCTAACTTGGAAGAGGTATGCATACCCCTGATCGGTTTCTACACGACATCGTACCGGAACGCTAAATCGCTTGACGGTACGGCTTTGCCGGTAGGGTGCTAACCACTAACCAGCCACGGCTGAAGCCTCCCACCAGACCAGACCAGAGACAATTTAGAAATTATAAAATCAGAAGGTTAAGTTAAGTTAAATCATAAGATTAGAAGTCAGTCTTCTGCTCTTCGTTGCCAAATTCACACATAGCAGAATGTCTTTAGTCCATTTCCGACTCCTAAAGAAGCTGTGAATTTTTAATAGAGATCCAATAATTGGAATAATTAATACTTTTACGTATACATATAATTTATAAGTAGATTGGTTTAAAAAATACGTTTTAGATTGATAAACTCACCTACCTAATTGTTTTCATATTCAATAAACAATTCAAATAATTTATGCTTACATCGCGTGTTGATCTAGAGATTGCTTAGGTACCGGCGTATTACCGTGATCTTGCATGCATGGAGTTTATTGATAAGACATAAAAACCATTTAAAAGCTAAATGAGACAGGGTTTATACTGTCTGTCTGGAAATACGAAAGGTATAGAAATATACCTAGCTTAGAATCCTATGGAATCCCTTTGAGGAATTATTATATAGAGTCGACGCCGAGACTTGGTTTTTTGTAACAAGAGTTATGGTAAACGTACCTTAGCTCACTTAGTCTGCGCGAAGCGTCTGTCGGAGCGTGACGTGTTTGAGATCTATTTAAAATCAATTAAATATGCCTGGGTGTGTACTGCAATACTGTGCCAACCACTCAAGAAATACAAGTAAAGGCCAAGGAGTTACTTTTCACTCGTAAGTTCACTGAATTATTGGTAAAACATGTAATTTAATTATGTGAAGTTGGAATTTGTCCCTATTCACCCCGTTTTACGGTACGTCACCGCACTTGCTGCCATGTTTCGCTGAAATTCATAGACTAAGAAACTACGCAGATGAGACACTTTATTTTTAACCTCCGATACAAAAACGATGGGGTGTTATAAGTATGACGTGTTTGTGTGTGTGTGTGTGTGTGTGTGTGTCTGTCTGTTCTATCTTAGCGCTCAAATGGGTGAACCGATTTGAATGCGGGTTTTTTTGTTTGAAAGGTGAATTAGTTGGGAATGAATTAGCTATGTTTTTAACAACTATTATCACAAATTAGTGATAAGTACAGGGACCGACAGCTTTAAACGTGCTCTCCGAGGTACGGGGGTAAAGCACCGCTAACTTCCAATGCCAGGCTTGACCTGACTTAGGTATTAAACCCATGACCTAAAAATTCGCAGTCAAGCATATCAATGGTAGACCAACGAGGCAGTTTTATTATTTTTTCGAGGTTTAATAGGTAATAGAATACCCAAGTCCCGGATAAACGTTGCTTAAGTGCGAGTTTGGGGCACATAGTGCTATAAAATAAATATTGTAAATCAAACTCTCAGATGCGATTTCTCAATAGGTAGAATATACTCAATGTGTCGCCTCTGTATTGTAGTAGTCCCATCTATGTCTCAAGGAGCGGGGCGCGCGGGAGGAGGGCTGCTGCTCGCGGTATAGTCTGTTCGTTTTCTTACGGTCGCCTTTTGTGTCTAGCCGCCTCCGTCGCGCGGTGTTTTACCAAAGACACCGCCGTGACTTCAAAGCATGCCGCGCGGAGTGTACAGGCACAAGGGTTTTTGGCGTATTATACCTACTCATATTTTTTCATTAAAATTCTCTTTCCTTTTCATATTTTTTTATATTCGTATTTTATTACAATATAACCATAAACATAAAATATAATATTCTCATGAACACGGGTCTTCTCTCAAAATGAGAACGATTTTAACCATAGTCTACCACGCTGGCCAAGTGCGGATTGGCAGACTATTTGGAGATTCTGTTAGAATAGAAAAAAAATTACAAACAGAAAAAAAAGTAATAAAAATAAAAGCAGAATACTAAGAGCACCTGCGCCTGTACCGACACTAAGTTCCCCGAACGAACTATACACAGATTTTGTTAGCGTTGTCTGTTCTAGTACCTACATAATAATTCAGAGTGGAATCCTAACTATGACGATTTTGCACACTTCGACAACGATAGGTAGGTACTATATTTCGAATATCGAAAAACTACAATTATATAAAAATCAGCCAAGTGCGAGTCGGGCCTCGCTCTTTCAGGGTTCCGTACATAATTATGAACAATAAGGTGCGTTGGGGTAATACCGGACGGTTTTTCGACTAGTTGGAAGAGTGTTGCAAAAAAATTTTTTTCTCGACAACCATATATCCTAAATTAATGATATATATCTTAAACGGTTAATGGTTAAACGTAGTTCAGCTCTAAAAATAGTTTGTTTATGTAAACTCAACAGTTTTTGTTTTTTACGTACGCAAAGACAAGACAAATTTTTTTATGAGCATGATTAAGAATTGGCCACCAAGGGGTATGACCGGACATAAATTTAAAGTCACTTCTAGTACTTGGAGAACAAAGTCTTAAAAAGGAATACATTCGATGTTTCCTATTCTAAAACATATTTGAATATGAATTACAAATTACTAGAAACAAAAATGTTCCAATAGATTCTTCCATTTTTGGTTTTTTGGCATCCGAACTTACCCCTCATATAAAAACTTTGTGATTTTGTGGTTCTCAAACTTTGGCATACCACAAAGAAAGTAAAATGGTAAAGATCGGATGCATTTGCCGGTGTCCAGTGCGGTAGCCCGGTGTAGTAAGTACCTACTCAATTGTTAAATTTATTGTGTGTACAAGTTCTTGTACGTGTAGCAGGCACGTATCTTATTATAAACAGGAAGGGAGTAGACATAAAAGAGTCAATTTGAATTTGAATAAAGGTATAGAACTGGATGAAGTAAAGCAAATTTGTCTAAGTTGAAAAAGGAAACTGAATTACTACTTAATACGTAAGATCCCTGGTTTGCCTTTGGATAAAACTATAGACAACTATAAAAACCAAGAAATGATAATTGAATTGAAATGACAATTTTAAAATTCATTTTTTATATTAATGGTACCTATTAGCCTAGTTCATGCTTGTAAGATAAGTAATTATAGTAACCAACTTACAATAAACTTTTTTTTAAATTGTCACTTAATGTATCTTGTTATTAACGATCTATGAAAAGTATTTGGTACTAGATTGAGCTATTTAGTTAAGGCGCAAAATTTGTGTTTTAACTGTAATAGCTTTAGAATCATACTATTACTCCGATAACTTAATCTTAATGCAGTTAATCTGTTATGGAATCTTACTAATATTCAGGTATGCCAGAAATATTACTTACTTAACAAAAGTTTGACAATCACTGCCTTATTTGAAACTTGCAAAGATCGGAAAAATTTCATCCGATCTTCACTTGCGAGGGGGTACACCGGATCTTGGCTTACATCAATGCTAGCTCTATTTAGATCAAATTAATCTCTTTGTGGCATCATAAAACTAACTATCCAGGTAAAATAATTACAAAAAAAGCTATATCCTCGCTAAAAAAGACAGATAAAAATGAAAGTTGAAGACCGGATAGACGAAAAAATTACGAAAATTACCTTGTTTTGTTTAATGGCGCACAGCACACGTTTGACTTGATGGAGCAATTTGCGGGAACCACGGGCCGGGGCGGAATTAAATGGCCTAATACACAATATTGCCAGCATTTAAAAATATGCTCTAATTCGTTCGGAATTTGAGTCGTACGGTCTTAACCCACCTCCGATCTTACCCTAACGCACCTTATAATATTTTGGGTCTAAGAAATATTTAATTTCCGAGCTAGACATCGCAACAAACCGTGAAAGAAAAACCCAAAAAAATGTTCGTTTATTTTGGTCACAGCTTATAAACTATTTAATAAATCGTTGTTTTCAGTATTTGTTGTTTAAATAGAGCATATAGTACATAATATACTGAAATATCATATTCCCAACTAGTTTAGTTTTTGAGATAGCCCCCGTCACAAAAATGGTCTAAAACTGACAACTTTGATGGCCTCCCATTCCCTTATTTTTGAGATAAAAATTAAAAAAATATATATTTGTACTCTACTTAATGAGCTCTAAACAATGATACCCCACAAGCTAGGGTAAAGAAAAGTTTTTTTTTCCGGCTCCTTTTTCATGAATGGGAGCCCCCCTGAAAAATAATTTAATTCAATTTCTAATTCAATATTTGATTTTGGGTTAACGTTTTACACTAAATACCAAAATTTCAGGTTTGTAACTCATTTCGTATGCGAGCTAGAGACCTGTGACCGGCGGACAGACGGACAGACAGACAGACAGACAGACAGACAGCCGAGTGACATTAATAGGGCTCCGTTTTTACCCTTCGGGTACGGAACCCTAAAAATGGAACCAATGCTTGTTTTAAATTTAAAGTAGTAGGTATAATTAATTAGAAGTAAATTTGAAGTAAGATGTATGAACGAACTCAAATTTTAAACAAGCCAATTTTTCCATTTCACTATGAACTTTGAAGTCATTATGTTTCGATACTCGAAATCGATCAATCATGTTGCCGCACTGAGCGAACTCGCCATATCCCCTTACCCCACTGAATTGGCACTGGCAGTATAACCCCCGGCATGTAAGTCGAGCGGTGACCTTCAAGTGTGCGCAGCGTCGTGCGAGTGAGCGGGACACAATACGCTTGGAGAGCCAATCAGCGCTTACGAGGGATTCGCGAGAGCTAATCAGTGCTTACGAACGATCCCCACGCCCTCCCCGCGACCCCCTCACACTCCGAGGGCCGAGATACCTCATTTTCGACTTCTGCGCATTGAAGGTCACCGCTCGACTTATTTGCCGTGACTTGTACGTCGCTCGAAGAACCGATAAACATTCGGGTCCCAAAATTCCGGAATGGCGACCCCGCACTGGCAAACGCAGCGTTGTAAGACCCCCCACTAAGTGGACGGACTTTAGGCGAGTCACTGGCAGCCGCTGGATACAAAATTACAAACACCACAAGATCATGTTCAGTTGCGATCCATGCAACAGACCTATGTCTATCAATGAAAGTCTACCGGTTAAGACTACGGCGACAAGGTACCTACGTAGTTACCTAATAAGGTAGACGTGCCTACCTGAACCACATCGCGTGGCCTCTCTGACAGGGGTACACATAAATACTGAAATTATACAAAAGATGATGAAGATAGGTAACTAATGTAGGCCTTACCATCATTTTTCAGTCAAACCTAAAACAAAACTGACAATCACTGACAATATTTATTATTTCAGAACATCTTACTTGCAGATACTAGGTAGGTACTTTTTTTTTATTTAGCCAGACTCTTTA
This sequence comes from Melanargia galathea, assembly GCA_920104075.1. Classification (NCBI taxonomy): domain Eukaryota; kingdom Metazoa; phylum Arthropoda; class Insecta; order Lepidoptera; family Nymphalidae; genus Melanargia; species Melanargia galathea. The sequence continues at coordinate 3,361,149 of OV049859.1, read as the reverse complement.
TTGCGATGTTTTACCTGATGGTAACTGACGGTTTTTGGCACTTTCTACATTCCTACTTGCAGATATTGTAATAATAAGCGCTCGTACGCATTAGCGGTTGCGGTAGCGGCGCGGCTAGCCGCTTATGTATTTTTTTTTATATGCAACCGCTCATTTTGTACGCACTAAACCGCGACGAAATTCCAACCGCGACGAAATTCCAACCGCGGCGGTTGAATGGGAGGCAGCGGCCCGCTTCGCGGCTGGCCGCCATGTTGCCTATACGCACTAGGCGGTTCAGTTCGCGGCGTGCCGCAGGTGTGTTGTCAACAAAGAAAATAAGCAATAGGGAATTGTGAAGCAGCAAATTATAAAAACAGAGACCTAAAATGAAAACAATGCAAAGAATTAGAAGATATTTTTGGAAAATATCTACTAATTCTTCGTTTATGATAGACTGAACGCTGTTGTCAGTCTTCAAGCGGTCCAACCGCCTGGGCGGCTAACCGCGAATGCGTATGAGGGCTAAGAGCAAAGTTGCGGATGAATTCTCAAGGGTGCGAAATCCACGAATCCGTGAATCCAACCCCCTGTTCAAAAATTAAAGTCTTGTAGTAGGAAACTTCACGAATAATATCGTTTGATGTACATTATCCACTGACGATAGATAGTCATACAATTCTAACAAATCTCCATACCGCGATATTGTTTGTGAATAAAAACCATCAGCGCCATCTATCGAGCTTTTTCAGATTGGCATGAAATAAGTAAGGATATTATATAGCTTTCAGTAAGATAAATTAGTATTTATTATAAACTATAAATTGTCTCGTTGGCGTAGTGGTTAGCATATTCGATTGCAGATCACGGGGTTCTAGGTTCGATTCCCGCGTGCGTCGGGCAAATAATTTTTCGGTACCTATTGGATTTTCCTGTCAAGAAATTCTCATTGCGAGCCCGGAGTTAGTTAGAGTCCCGTAGTTAGCGGTGTTTCACCCCCGAGCCTCGGGGAGCACCCGGTCCCGGTTATTATCACTACCATGTGACATTAGAGCAGCGTGGTGGGTCTAAGCTCTAAATACCTCTGGGCCAGTGCCCAGCAGATAGTGGTGGTGGTGAAATCTGTAATTTTGTATGAGAAAGGGACGGATGCTTTTTGCATACATTCCCGTACATATTATCTATACTAATATAATAAAGCGGAAGAGTTTGTTTGTTTGAATTTTGTTTAATCTCGGAAACATACTGGACCGATTTCAAAAATTCTTTCACCGTTGGATATGTACGTGATCCTTGAGTGCTATAGGCTATATATTATGTACCACGGGCGAAGCCGGGGTGGACCGTTAATATACATATACATATTAAGTATAATATGTTGAAAACTTAGTGTAAGTTCTCTGGTCGAAATTGCTTCACGTATTGTGAAGTAATCAAAACCTAATCCAATTTTACTTAAGAAGTTCAAAAGCAATTAGCTAAGAGCTAAGCTACCTAATTGTGGGTGAAAGGTAGTGCGAGGTACGAGCTATATACACTTTCATGACTTTCAGTCTAGTTTCCTCTATTAGACACAGGAAATTAACATCGATATAAGCTAATAAGTTTAAGTCGATAATAATAACTACTTAAATATCTATCATGTATTTAATCTGTAGGTACCTAAGTATGTCGAACATTTGGAATTTTTGAGGAGTTTGAGGTCTTATCTTAAAAATCATCGTCTTTGATTTAGAATTATTTTTAGAAATAAATAATGACGCCTTGAAAAAGTACCTTAGTTAAGTAGTTGTTTAACGGACGGCCCGTGACGGATTATCTGAACCGCAACTTTAAATAAGCTGGGTAGTGCAATAGTATGGTCCATGACCGTATAATATAAGGCTTTGCAACGCCTACAATGATTTTTTCCTTTTGTAATCATCGATGTAATCATCGATGTAAGCACCGATGTAATCATCGATGTGATACTATTTACATCGATGTTTGTAACAGACAATGGCGGAAAAGAAACAACAGCATCAGCAGGAGCCGCAAATCAGCATGGCGGCCAGCGCTATCGCCATGCGCGGCGTACGCCTCTTCCTCAAAGCTGGGAGGGGTACAGCGGAGACACGCGGCTCCCCCCCTCGCTCCCGACGCGCCAAGGCTGTGGTCTCGGGGAATAAACTGCCGCTGAGCGGTGTTGACGCTTTGCTGAAGACCACCAAGTTTACCAAGTAAGCAGCATCCCAACATTCCTCGATGCTGGAACAGCTGATGCTTAGAGATGCGACTCCCCGCTGCGCCGCCCTGGTTTCCCAGCGCGCTAAATTCGTGGTCCCTGAGAATAAACTGCCGCTGAGCGGTGTTGACGCTTTGCTGAAGACCACCAAGTTTACCAAGTAAGCAGCATCCCAACATTCCTCTATGCTGTAACAGCTGATGCTTAGAGATGCGACTCCCCGCTGCGCCGCCCTGGTTTCCCAGCGCGCTAAATTCGTGGTCCCTGAGAATAAACTGCCGCTGAGCGGTGTTGACGCTTTGCTGAAGACCACCAAGTTTACCAAGTAAGCAGCATCCCAACATTCCTCGATGCTGGAACAGCTGATGCTCAGAGATGCGACTCCCCGCCGCGCCGCCCTGGTTTCCCAGCGCGCTAAATTCGTGGTCCCTGAGAATAAACTGCCACTGAGCGGTGTCGACGCTTTGCTGAAGATGAGATTTACCAAGTAAGTAGTAGCCCAGCATTCCTCGATGTTGGAATAGCTGGCGCTCAGAGATGCGACTCCACGCCGTGCTGGTCGTCCAGCACGTTAAAGCTGTTGTCCCTGGGAATAAACTGCCGCTGAGCGGTGTCGTCGCTTTGCTGAAGACCACCAAGTTTACCAAGTAAGCAGCAATCCACCATGTCTTTCTAGATGCTGAAAGAGTTAGCGCTCAGAGACGCAACCCCCCCACAGGTTTTCCGCCGCACTAAAGCTGTAGGCATTTTCCGGGAACAAATTTCTTCCAAGCAGTAGGTATCGAAGCTTTGCTGAAGACCACCAGATGCACCAAGTAAGCAGCAATCCACCGTGTCTTCCTATAGATGCTGGAAGAGTTAGTACTCAAAGACGCGACCTCCGTCTGGGCTTCCAGCGCATTAAAGTTGTTGTTCCGGGAATAAATTTTCTCCAAGCGGTAAAGAAGCTTTGCTGCAGACCACCAGATTAACCAAGCAAGCAGCAACACTGTCTTCCGCAATGCCGGATGAGCTGGCGCAGTAAAGCTATCATTCCAGGGAATAAACTTGCTGCTAGTGGTATTTCAGCTTAGCTGAAAACCACCAGGTTTATCAACAAAGCTAGTTGCGGAAATAACCCCTGGGAAAAAACTTCGGCTGAGCGATGTCAAGGCTTTGCTGAAGTTTTAAATTCGCCAGATTTATCAAGTATAGTCAGATGCCTATGTGAGCACAATGCAAAAAGCGTATTAATATTGGTAGGTATCTATAAGATACAGTCAGGGTCGAAAAAATTCGAGTTCGATACGCTTACTGTATGTCGGTCATACATCGATCTTGCTTTCAATAAAATATAATTAACTAATACTTAGTTACTGTTAATATAACATGTTTTTAGATCCGCCCACAACCAGCTCTATATCAGTTAACTATCTATTTGAAAGTTTCACGGAAAAGCCTAAAACAATGGCTTAATGATTATGTCATTTAAAGAAAATTTACACTGCGGTAAATAAGAAAATTAAATTGTGAAATATTTTTGTCTTATGTTTGCTATTTCCTAGTTTTTAATACGAAAAGTTAAACGCAAAGTTAAATGCTGATAATATTGTTTTATAGTCGCTTGTTATAAAAAACATATTAAGTAGATTAACTACCAATTTATAATGCAATTGCTCACGCTACATTTAGTTGTCATTTGCATTTATACGTACTTACCTATGCGAAAAGCGAGCGGAAAGTGGAAAGTTTGTTTAGCAAGTAGTTACCTAGTCTAGAAAAAATAAGTTAATAGAGCCAATTTTAAGTAAAATTTTCTACAGTCACTTTTCAAGTCAGGTATATCAATACATTTACAGCCTCCGCACAGTGGGCCACTAATAGCACAGAGTACCTACAGAGGGGAAGCTTCTACAAGCGGCCCGCTGTAGGTACACTCACACATATGCGCACAGTTTGTCACCAACTGTACCGGTTAGTGGAACAAGCGGGCGTCCGTGAACCGTTGGTGAGTGTGTTTGTGTGAGTATACCTACAGCGGGCCGTTTGTGGAAGCTTCCTCTCTGTAGATTTACTACTCGTGTGCTAATAGTGACGACTAGTGGCCGCCACAAGTCGCGGAAGAGATTTTTCATACATTTTCTTGTGGCTCGAACGCGGCCACTCGAGCGCTCAGTGTGCGTCGGTACAATATAAAATGTATGAAAAATCTCTTCCACGACTTGTGGCGGCCACTAGACGTCGCCACTAGTTGCCCAGTACGCGGGGGCTGTTATTTACTTAGGTAGATAGGTACTTAGGGTACATAGAATTTCCCAAAGTACATAATATTAAATTCGTTTCTGACAATAACAGATTTTATGACACAAAGTCTTCAGGCAGGGTTCGTGTGGGAACTAAATAATGTTTGTCCTCTAACATGTTTATGATGTGACTAGTAAACATAAGGTTGTGGTGTTAACGCCCCGTGACCCTCGAGCCTCGTCAGCAACTCAGCATAGAGTTGGATGTATAGTCAGTTCGTCAGTTGAAGTCGTAAGGCTCGCGGGGGTGCACGCAGCCCTAACACGTAGTCACGTAACTATGCCGTACAGACATTTGAAGGAGAAAACCCTAGAGTATCTCTATAGAAATACGCACTTCAGCAAGTGAGTTACGTCGTGTTACAGTAAACACTCACGGTCGAATTTATTATGAGGGTTGTATTCATTTGAACTTTACTGAAGGTTTATTTGGGTGATTTTATACACGGTTATTTTCATAATAGAAAAATTCAAAACTTATTTATTGGTTGGTATTAACTACAAAGTTTTTATAAAACATAAACTTATTGAAAAATCTTATAGCAATGTATTAAATGATTAAAGATTATTATAAAAATTGAACTTTTGGAATTAGTTGGCTTGTGCCCAGCTGTGGGACGTTAAAGGACTGTACAGTAGTGGTGTGTGGTCGTGGTCGATAATAAAAACATACCTGGCTGAGTTTGTAGTAACTCTTCTCAGAACACGGCGCGTATGGAACCCTCGTATAGTAGCTTTATTTTTAGGGTTCCGTACCCGAAGGGTAAAAAACGGAGCCCTATTAATGTCACTCGGCTGTCTGTCCGTCTGTCCGCCGGTCACAGGTCTCTAGCTCGCAGACGAAATGAGTTACAAACCTGAAATTTTGGTATTTAGTGTAAAACGTTAACCCAAAATCAAATATTGAATTAGAAATTGAATTAAATTATTTTTCAGGGGGGCTCCCATACATGAAAAAGGAGCCGGAAAAAAAAATTTTTTCTTTACCCTAGCTTGTGGGGTATCATTGTTTAGAGCTCATTAAGTAGAGTACAAATATATATTTTTTTAATTTTTATCTCAAAAAATAAGGGAATGGGAGGCCATCAAAGTTGTCAGTTTTAGACCATTTTTGTGACGGGGGCTATCTCAAAAACTAAACTAGTTGGGAATATGATATTTCAGTATATTATGTACTATATGCTCTATTTAAACAACAAATACTGAAAACAACGATTTATTAAATAGTTTATAAGCTGTGACCAAAATAAACGAACATTTTTTTGGGTTTTTCTTTCACGGTTTGTTGCGATGTCTAGCTCGGAAATTAAATATTTCTTAGACCCAAAATATTATATTGTTCATAATTATGTACGGAACCCTGAAAGAGCGAGGCCCGACTCGCACTTGGCTGATTTTTATGTTATCGTAAAAATCTAGCCGTAATTCTAGCCGTTTATATAGAGACTAGCTACGGTTTCGCACGGTTAGTTTATTAAAACTTCCACAGGGATCTCTAATTTTTTTGAAAAATGAATGTGCCTAATGTGGCCAAAATATAGCCTATGTCACTCAGGAATAATGTAGTAGCTTTCTACTGCAGAATTTTCAATATCGGTTTAGTAGATCCAGAGATTATCTACCCCGTACAACCTCACAATTACTTTACCTCTTTATATGTACTTAATCACGCTAATATTATAAAGGCGAAAGTTAGTGTGTGTGTGTGTGACTGTGTGTGTGTGTGTGTGTGTGTGTGTGTGTGTGTGTGTTTGTGTATGTATGTGTGTGTGTGTGTGTGAATGTTTGTTACTCTTTAACGTCACAACTATTGAACCGATTTGGCTGTAATTTTGAATTGAGATAGATTATGCTCTGACTTAATACATAGGCACTTTTTATCCTGGAAAAATCCACATTTCCCACGAGATTTTGAAAAAAAAAAAACAAAATCTACTTATAGCTCTCTCTCTAAGGTACTGGCACATACGAATTTCGTTCATTTCTCTCTGAACGCTGTCGATATCGCGTGATTATAATCTCGCTGTGATTGTTTTTGCCAATTTTTCCACAAATAGCGTCAGTTTTCGAGTGATTCTATCATCATATTGTTAAATAATCATTGGAGACGCTAACGCGATGCTAAGTTTACCAATTATTTAGATATTTGTGATTATAAGTTAATTTTTCCGCCACTATGAAAAATCCGTAGTATGGCCCGGGCCTACGTAGAGGCCTATGGGCTTTACTACATCTATGAAAATGTCAAATGCACTTGGATTGTAAATACTTAAGTACTAAAGTTAAATGAAATGAATTTAGTTTGTTTAGTTTACAAATTTTTTACGATTTTTTTAGCAGTTAATCATAATTTTCATTGATAATTTGTTAAATTTTTGATAGTTCTCAATATGGATAGGTACTTTATTTTTGTAATATTTGTACTGATTTTTGTATGTTTGCATACATTTTCAATTTATTAGTTTTTTTTTATTAAAAAGTTGTTGATAAAGCTGTATAGCTTGTGAAAATAAAATAAAAAATAATTATTCAATAGCCCTAGTAAGGCCCACTTAAAATTTAAGTGGAAAATGAGAACTGAATATTTTGATTCTTAAATTAATACTATTTAGAGTTACGAATTTGTCATTAGAAATAATTGTTTTTTTATTGATTTAAACTAGAATTTTACTTTTATGCCTATTTTTGTTTTTCATACATGGGTCAAGGCCCAGTGTGCAATTTTTTCATTATATCTCTAAAGTATTGGTTAAATAACTTATATCTTAAACTGTTAAACGTGATTTGTGAATTATTTTGTAGAAATATTAAGTTGATGTTAAATAACAGTTAGTTATAAACGGGCCTTAGTAAGGGACAGTGCCTTTAACAAGGCCCACTATAGTGTTTTTTAAAAACACTCTTTAATATAACTTTGAGTAATTAAATTATAGTTTTTTGATTATTTTTAGAAGGGCAATAAAACATTGCAATATTACACATAGTTATTTTTGTCAAATCTTTAAAACATTATTGAGATTTTAAATAAGGTGGGCCTTCCTATGTGCCAGTAGCTTATATAGCTCTAAAATCAAAATCTGGAAAAGGGAGCAGGAACGGGAACCGGAAATCCAGGATTCCCTCGGGATTTGTGAAAAACCGAAATTCACGCGGGCGAAGCAGCGGGCTGAAGCTAGTATTAAGTAGTATAGATTTGTGTTGTCCTCCTGTGAAGGAACGAGCTGGAGGCGCTGTCCGCGATGTACCGGCGGCTGGTGACGGCGGCGCAGGCTGTGGCGCCGACCACTGTCATTGGACAACCGGTCCCTAAACTTGACGTGAGTTTTATCTTTTTGACGATTTTTGACGAACTCAAACCACACGAGTAGTAAATCTACAGAGGGGAAGCTTCCACAAGCGGCCCGCTGTAGGTATACTCACACAAACACACTCACCAACGGTTCACGGACGCGCGCTCGTTCCACTAACCGGTACAGTTGGTGACAAACATGCGCATATGTGTGAGTGTATCTACAGCGGGCCGCTTGTAGAAGCTTCCCCTCTGTAGGTACTCTGTGCTCAAACTATGCACGATAAGATATTTACAATGGCACAGTGCCTGTGAACGATGAACGGTCGGTGTTTAGACGGTTTATTTTCGATGACTCATCGATGAAGCCTCGAAAATGAAAGCAAAAGTCCCTAAAAATGAACCGTCTTATTTCCATTTACTTTGGGGAATTTCATATGATAGGTATACACTAAAAACAAAATTACTTTGCTATAATCCGCTAACAGTGATTTTGTAGGCACAACACCACACAACTTGAACACAAAATATTAGTATAAGAATATATTATAAGATGTCACTTTGCAATCGCCCGTGCCGTTGTGAAGACATCTCCTGAAGACGCTCCGGTTTTGGAGCGAGACGATCGTCGTTACCACTCCACCGGCAAAGCCGTGCCGTGTTGCAAAGCAATTTAGCGTTCCGGTACGATGCCGTGTAGAAACTGATCAGGGGTATGCATACCTCTTCCAAGTTAGCCCGCTTCCATCTTAGACTTATAAGACAGATTGCAGCTAAGTGCTAACTTCTTGTTGAATAAAAAAATATAAATAAGTAAGTACCTATCACTTAGAAATTTTAAGAATTTTATTTCGTCTTGACATTCAAAACTCGGCAAAAATTCATAAGTCATCTAAATTCTAGACAGCGAAAGTTTCCGTGTGACTCTAGGTCTCAGATTGGGGACACCACCCCGCCACGGACACAATGACCGCGTGGAATTGTGCATATATATGTGCAGGTTGATGAATTTGGAATATTCTCTGTTTTATGTTCATATATTAAGTGTAGGTACCTATATAGGTAACATGCTGCGTTTCTTTTGTCTACAAAAAAAACTTCCAGTCGTATAGTGGTTTATTCTAATAGATATGATGTGGGCTCACGCAATGCGAGACACAAATCACGCAATGCGAGACACAAATATCGTCCCCAGAATGTGACTTTGTAGTTTTATGCTTATATCGTGATTCGTGACCAATTACCTACTCCTCGTTACGAGTTCCAGAAACGACATTGGTACAGAAAATATGTATATTAGATTTATGTTTGTTCAAATCAAAATCAAATCGGATTGTGTCAATCATCCATAGGCTTATACCGGTCGTTTAACTGAGACGGTGATACGATATTTGCTACATGGCACAGTCATCGAACTATTACGCTTAGAATGGAAGTTTCTAACAAATTTCCGCTCGAAACGTAAGCTATAAACCAACCCATGTGTGCCCTGTAATTACATTTGCCGACACGCACACAAGCGCATGAGTACCTTGAGCACTGACGCGACGATAGACGTACCGAGCCGTTTAGGCTTGCTAAAAACGGCTTATCGCCGCGCCGCGTCGACGACTGCCTTTCTTTACCTATTTATTCTAAGGGCACAGGCTAAGGCTGTGAGCGATGAAAGGTCGGTGTTTAGACGGTTTATTTTCGATGACTCATCGATGAAGCCTCGAAAATCAAAGCAAAAATTCCGAAAAATTAAGAGTCCGTCACCTCTCCCGCATCGCGCGAGCGAGCGTTTCAGTTAAAAGGTTAATAATTCTATTCTTACTTATGCCTACTGTATTTACCTATATATTTTTTTCTTTGCCAGGGTATCGACCAGAACACGTTCCGCGACGTGATGCACAACACTTTCGACCTGGTCACCGAGGACATAATCCTGGACCGGGTCTGGTTCACGTGGGAGCGGGGCGCGAGCGGCGGCGAGGGCGCGCTCAAGTTCGAGGCGTGGGCGCGCGGGCTGAGCAAGCTGCTGCGAGGTAGTGACGAGGAGCGGCGCGCGCACTGCTTCGCGGTCTACGACTTGAACAGCGACGGGTACATCACTAGAGACGAGATGTTCGTGCTGCTCAAGTGAGTTTACGTGATGCACAACACTATCACCTGGTCACCGAGGACATAATCCTGGACCGGGTCTGGTTCACATGGGAGCGGCGGGAGCGGCGGCGAGGGCGCGCTCAAGTTCGAGGCGCACAGGGTTAGATGTTACAGCATGAACAATGTTGAAGTTGGCAACGTCTGGCAACATGCCAAGGAATGCGACAAACGCAACTTTTTTACTTTTTTATGCCAGACATGATTAATATTCCTCTTTCCTCTTTCCCCTCCAAATAAGTGTAAAGCATGTGCTTGCATTAGGTAAACCCGCGACAATAGAGCAACGGGTGGGAGTTAAACCGTCTACCATTCCGTTTTCAGCCCATACCCTGACCCTGATATTGAGGCTTTCTTGCAATTCTTTATTGATTGCAGCATCGTTTCTTACTTTTAGTATTTGGTGAGTCGAATAAACCAGGAACTTCACTAAGTGTTCTGGCGGAAAGTGAAACTTTGAATTTCAAGAAAAAATGACTTCAAGTGAAAGTTATTGATTGTTTCAAATTATCGTTTCCCAATCAGGTCATCAAGTTTCTTAAAGAAGTGACTTTAACAAGTAAAAAAAGAATTAGCCAAGGAAAGTAGGTAAATAGAGAATATCAGCCAAGTGTGAGTGATAAGGATTCTCAAAATCTTTGCCCTTTAGAGAAGTCGCTTTATTTTTCGTGTGATCGTGCGACTCTGACTGGAACTATGCGAGGGAAACGGCTAATATACATTTAGTCAGCGTGCTTTTCTAGCACAAGAAAAATATTTTTATTTGCAGGAACTCTTTGCTGAAGCAGCCGGGAGACGAGGACCCAGACGAGGGCGTCAGGGATCTGGTGGAATTGGTGCTTAAGAAAATGGATATAGACAAAGACGGGAAGTTGTCTATAGATGATTACAGGCGAGTTCCTAGCATTAGTGTATATTCAATGTATACTCGTTTATTCAATGTATATTATTTGTTAATTTGTAAAATATTTATGTATTATACAAGCTATATTTTAGGAAAATTTGAGCCAACTGAATACCTACATAATTATAGATACCAAAAAAAAATTGAAGAGTTCCCTCGACTTCTCCAAGATCCCATCAACAGATCCTGATGACCATGGGACCATCTGGGAAGTATACCTTTTCAAACAATAGAAGAATTGTCCAAATCAACGAAACAAATAACATCCAAATCACCGTACTGTAACGAGGCAAGGTGCCCAGAACGCTGGCTGCGTTACCTCATTGAATGGTGAAACTAATATGCTGACCGAGGTAACTGCCAGCCTTCCGGTCACCCGTGGACTCTACAAGACGGGATGACAGGTCCTGCATGGAAGGACCTAGCATCCTCGCCTCACGAACCCATGGTCTCCACCCCACAAGGCACAAATATGAAATTATTTTCTATATTTTCATCATAGACTTTACAGACGGAGCACTATCTAAGAAGAGTAAGCTCGCTGAATGCGACAACGCAATAGCGAAGTGTGTATTGACTATATGCAACGACGCTTGTGTGCGTGTTAGAATAATGATGCCAGACTCATAACTTTTACTCGATTAATGGAAAAAAATACTTTATACAGTCTAGAATGTTGCTTAGATAAATATACTGTATGCATGACTTGACAACGAGACTGACTCGTGTACGCCAATATGGTGTACCTTTTGTTGCCGTACTTCACTTGTACACGCTGCTCCTTCTATATTTCTATGATTTTCATATTTGTGCCTCTTGGCCCTTTTTGCCTTAGTGGCTGCCGCTCAGGCCGCCATGGAGATATTTGGTAATTAAAAGCTTATTTCCTTTTTTTAACTCCACAGGGAAGCAGTTGAACGCGAGCCGTTGCTGTTAGAGGCATTCGGGCAATGCTTACCTTCAAGGCGACACGCTACTACCTTTCTCAAGACTTTGACTACGAAACAATAAAACGTACCTTCTAGCATAGATATTTAATAAACATAGAATATTATATGAACTTCGTATTAGGCTGGGCGCACATAGGCACATAGGGCCTTAAAAAGATCAGGTTAAGCAGCTATAAAATGCTTTCGTTCGTTTAATTTGTGCCGCCCCGGGGAGTCTCGATGGAAACCCTAATAAAAATTACTTTCAAAAAACCAAATTGAAATGTCAGTGTAAAGTAAAAATATATATATGTAAATATGTGTAAGTACCTACCATAAATTGAAGTCGCGTTCGAAATCCATTTCTCTGTCGATAAAAAAAAATGCAAATCGGTTCAGAAATGTTGGGGAAAATAAAACACGTAGGTGTGTACCTACGCGACGAATTGAGAATCTTTTCCTTTTTTCTTCTTCAGAAATCACCAGTTTCAGTTGTTTCAGGAAATAAGCGCTTGCATTGACGATAGTGATCAATAAGCGTCCAACTTTGTAGAGCTGTTACTTACTGTATTATTATAAGATAATGAATAAGTAGGTTTAGGCACAGAATATATAATAGTTGGTTTAGGTGACAGATTTATAGTTTAGGTAATGAAATTATTTTAAGGTTTACGTAGGTACTAATTAAACAACTGTTTAAAAACAAAAGTGTAAATAAAATCATCTCAGTATTTTATTTGTATTTATAATTCCTATATGACAAAACTTAACCCATAATATTTTATTTAATACAATTGATTTTAACAGGTCATAATAAAATTTTCTGGCTGGCTAGTAAATCAATGCATTTTTGGAATGTTAAAGTTTAAATGCTTATGAGTCTTACAATATTCATAATATGTTACTTAACTAATTTTATATATCTGTACCTCAGAGGCATACAATAGTAACTCCACTTTTTTCGAAATTAAGTTTTTTGCACCATTAAAATCGCAAGAATCAGTTCTACATAATAGTATACGATATTATGTCCTACGACAAATACGAAAAGAGATATCCAATCGTATATGACATTAAATCCACGAACATCAAATGGGTATAAGACCTTAAAGGATGTTAAGATTATTTACCTCTAAGCCTGGCGTGAACTTAATGTTGTTCATTGAAGTTAGTGTTGCGAAACTCATGGATTTTCTGTACTAGAAGGAGATACTCACATGAAAGTGGATGTAGTCCACTCAATAACTGAGAGAGAAAAGACGAAAATCCATAAGTTTCCCATCATAAAACTGGGACGTGCAACAGTTTGATAAAAACTGTTCAAGAAACTCAAAAGTTAAAGTGATCAACATGGAAACTGATATCTTCATGGATTTTTTGCCTTTTGCAATGGATCATTAGCTCCATTTGTGCACATGATGATGTTTTATAAAACTACTTTTGATGGAGAAACCTTTGAAGAAGTTAATTTCGTACGAAATAAACAAACATAGGAATCTTCAATATGCAGAATTTCCTGACTTAACTGAAGCATGCGAATAGCTTTTTTTTTTGTTGGTTATTAAAATTAAACAATATTTCGACCTTTTTAACCTTTTTGAATTAACTTTTGTTTTCATTTTATTCGTCCTTTCCCCCCTTTCGAAAAGCAAACCCTTTCCAAATTCTTAAATTATAATTCCATAAAGGTATATACTGAAAACAGAGGTGATGTTTCTAAGTGCAAAATTACAATAACAACACAAGTTTGAATTGGAGGTAAATAATAGTATGATATCATAATGATTTACAACTAAACATAAGTGAATTTAATGTAGGTAATGTAGGTAGAGGTAAATAGTATCAAGTCCACAAAATCATATAAAAATTAACTTTATTGTAATTGTTTTAATACATAATAATGTCATCTGATAATAATAAAAAATACTGTTAAGTTTGTTCCAATATCTTTAAAGCAACTATGTCAAAATTGCATTCAAAGTTTAAGGCCGCACATTTTTGCCTCTCCTGTAAAATTTGCATTTTGGCGTATAATGTTGTATACCTCTGAGGTACAGATATGTAACTACAGGTAAGACATTATTTTTATTAAATAAACTACAAGTACAAGACAAAATATGGTTATTGGTATTGGATTGTGTTTAGGTAGTACTACGGAGTAACTATAATAATAGCGCTAAGTTTTCGAGAGCGGCTTCCTTATACCTACCCTGTATGTACACAGTAGGTACACTGTATGTTTTGATTAATTCTAAATGGATAAAAATTCATGCATAATCTTTGATGACCACTATTTACTACTATTAGGTAAGTGTTGTATAAGTAGGTAGGTATTTTTTATCAGAGATTAGTGATAATAAACGGAATCCAATGGTTATCTATATTATGAACCTTGATTTACATTATTAGGTAAGTATATTACATTGCTTAGTACATAATTAAATTTTCCTTATTATTTGTGTTTGTAAGTACACACCTAGATAAATAGTTTAAATATTATTCTAGCATTTTAGTAGCAGTCATAGACTTAAAAAAGAATGTCGGCTTGGCATAAAACCCAAATTAAACGGTACCCCGTTCATCGTTCATTTTTGCGATGAACGGTGCACGATACGATATTTGCTGTGGCATAGTGCCGGTGAACGATGAACGGTCGTTGTTTAGACAGTTCATTTTCGATGACTCATCGATGAAGCCTCGAAAATGAAAACAAAACTCTCGAAAAATGAACCGTCTAATTTAGGCATAAGGGTACTGAGGTAGTGGTTAAGCACAGGCCACATTGGGAGCGAAGCGAAGCGTAACGAATCTCATTTCGCTTCGCTCATGTCGCTAGACTATGAGAGCTCGCAAGTTCGCATCGCTAGCTTCGCTAGCTCTATCATTCGCGGTGTGAACCGTAGTATGAAAAGATGCGGTAGCGAAATGAACCTCATCGCTTCGCTCCTAATGTGACCTGCGCTTTGGTGCGGGAGGGTTGACAATTGTGTGGTGGGAGAACTGACAGTTGAGGTAACAAGAGATCATAAATAAAGTTCGTAAACTAAAACCCGACTACTCATAATAATAATAATAGCATAAAATAATAATTTAGTGTGCAGAAAAAAGGTGTATTCAACTGCGTACTAATGAAAGAAAGCGCGGTGCATGCAGCTAGTGGTGCCATCTGTTATGTCTATCCGAAACTAATTTAATATTCCAGCCATGCGAACGTCACTTCTCGATTTTTTCGCATATAAAATGTAGCCTGTGTTACTCGAACCATAACAACGAATCAATTGACACCCCATTCATCAAATCGGTCATCACTCTGCACCACGCAACTACCTCAAGCTCAAGAGAGGTGTCGGTTAAGCGGTAGGTCCATTAGTAGGTAATCAGTCCTGTGGTTCGAGGCCAGTGTTGAAGAAATCGTTCCAAATGCAAGCGGCTTCGAAAGGCAGCAGCCGGTATATGTACTGAAAAGTAAAAAAAAAATACTTAGTAGTTATACAGGGTTAAATAAAAAATACCAGAAAGCTCTCGGCATGTAATTTTTATCATTAAAACTAACAACTTTTGTTCTACGACTTTTTTTTTAACTCGATATTTTGTGAAATATTTAATATTCAATAGTTTACATAGATTCTCTCCTTGTAGCTACTCTGTAACATTGGCAACGCCGCACGAACGCACGTCACGTGTCTTGGTCTCGAGTCTCGACTCTGTGCGCACAGAGTAATGTCACTTTAGAGAAATAACATATTGTTTTAATTATTTTGTATGAAAAAAATTAGTGCGGAATTTTGAAAAGTCGTAGAACAAAAGTTGTTAGTTTCAATGATAACAATTACGTGTCGAGAGCTTTCTGGTATTTTTTATTTAACCCTGTAGAGCCAGAATATATTTATTTGCAATAATTATTTATTTTAACCGTTCCTGCGATCGATCCGATTATGCGATAATAATTAATTATTATTAATCTTAGTAGGCTGAACAACCAAAAAAAAAAAAATTGTGTCTGTAAAGTTGGTTTACGCCGGACGATAATTTTACGTGATAACGTCGAAAACATTATAGAACACATATAATATGTATAATACGCCGATCGTGCCTCTCTATCGCTTTTTCCGCGATTTCGCTTGCACGCTCGGAACGTGACAATGAATCATGCTTTTTCGTTCGTGCAGCTGGCGATCATCGATTTATAAGACGTTATCACGTCAAAAAAACTAATGACAAACACGAAAAGATTATTAGAAACCTCCTTAAGACGACGATGCTATTAATTCATAATTTTTAATTTTTTAGTTTTTTTTGGTTCAATTTTTTTTTTTTGGTTTGGTTAGTTTGGGTATTTAAAAGTTATGTGATACCACCTATCAAAAACCTCGCTTTCGGCTCGGCTTTCAAATTAACACTCGTGTTTTAATAACCCCCGTTATGCAACAATCTCATAAACTATTATTTTTACGTATTAGAGATGTAAACGTATCCGTGTAAACAAAATATATCATGATTCATTATTTTTGAATAATCGGTACGATTTTAAGATATGAGCGTAGATAAATATAATAATTAAGTTTAGTTAATAATAAATAATAGATAGTAAATTAGAATTTTAGATAGAGAATCTTGTTACCTACTACTTCAAATAATATGTTTTTCTTGTTTACTTAGATATGAATATTGTATGAATTTAAATAAGTACTTTTTAAAAATAATTGCAAAATAGAAGAAAATATTAACACACCGTTTTGAAATATTAAAATCTGATGGGTTTAGCCAGAAGGAGACTGATGAACCCCTACTAATGCTTACTCTGAGGATGAACCGATAAACAAAGTTACCCCTCCATAGTCTCCGATCGACTAACTATGTGTACGGAAAGCAGTTTCTTTGTTGGTTTGTCTTTCAATCACGCAGCATCGAAGCAACGGATTTCTTTCATAGATAGGTACAGATAAAGATTCAAAGAATGACCTAATAAAATGTATCCTATAGGTCCTATAGGATACATTTTATCTCGGAAAAACTAAAGAGGGTTCCTGCAGGACTTTTGAAAAGCCTAACTACCTACACGCGGAAAAATTTACGGGCAAAAGTTAGGTTAGGTTATGTTATGTTAATTTTTAACCGACTTCAAAAAAAGGAGGTTCCGTATTCGACCCGTATACAGTATGTATGTATGAATATATTATTATGTAAGTAAGTATGTATGTTTACGATTATCTCCGCAACTAATGTACCGATTTTGATGATTTTTTCACTATCGTAATCTACATACTTTGAGGAAGATTTTAGTATCGAGTTAACATTCTTATGTACGAATTTATAACCATAAATGTACACATATGTCACTAATATATTATGTTCTCTGAGATTGCTAGACCTGTTGCTGAAGTTTGATATAGCTATTCTGTCCAAATATTTACATTTGCAAAAACTTTTGGGCCGATGTCTATTTTAAACTTTTTTAACCCCCAACGCAAAAACGACGGGGTGTTATAAGTTTGACGTGTCTGTGTGTGTATGTGTAATGTGTATGTGTGTGTGTGTGTGTCTGTCTGTTCCCCTGTGGCGCTCAAACGGGTGGACCGATTTGAATGCGGTTTTTATTTGTTTGAAAGGTAAATTAGTCGACAGTGTTGTTAGCTATGTTTGATGAAAATCCATCCAAGATGGCCGCCGCTACAAAATGGCGGATTACATAATTTTTTCACAACTCCCTTAATAAGGGTATCACATGAAAGGGCTTGACTAGTAGAATAGCACTATGCAACTTCAAGATGGCCATCGCCACAAAATGGCGAATGTCGGGGGTTTTTTAAATTTTTAATTTATACTTACGTCTTGTAAACTTTTTGGTTCGAATCGATTACTCAGGTCTTTTTTCTTTGAAAAAAAAAATATTACTCACCCTATTCATAAAGTGCAGTTCTGGCGGGAGGGTCAGCTCGACGAGCTCCCTCCGCACGCCGTCCACGATCATGTCGGCCGCCTCGCCCGCGCCCAGCACCTTCATCAGCTGCTGGAAGCGGATGCGCGGGTGCTTGCACAGGCCCGTGTCCACGATGTACGGGTACACTGTTGTGAACTTGATCTGGGGGGGACGTTTGAGCTTTTATACAATTTGCAGAGAAAAAATGTAGATAAAGAGCTGGTGATATGGTCATCTTCGTCTCAACCAATAGACGTCTACAGCTGGATATAGGTCTCTTAAAAGAAATGTCATAGAACACAATCTTGGGCCGCTTGTATGGAGCGACTTGCATAAGATTGTCCGTCCACATAGTGGCTGGTTTTACGACAATGTCTTTACCGGTAGGAGGTCACCACTCAAGCATCTTGAGGCTGAATATTTATCGGTTCTTCAAGTCTATTGCACCTTCACTTTCGAACTGACTCGATCAGCTTTGTTCTGGTTCTCCTAAGAATCTCCTCATTTCCGATTTGATCCTACAGAGATACTTCGAGAAATGAAAATAGCTCTCTCATCTCTAGACACTGAGGGATATTGAACGAGAAGAAATCTCTAAGGTTCACTGATAGAAGTTCAGTTCGAACATGCAGTTTTCTATACGAAAATTTGCTCGCAAAAACGTGGTACCAATTCTTGGTTGTGTGTATCAGGGATTACCTACGTGGTATCAATTCTCTGAAGAGTGTACTGGGCGAGTATATAATTTCCTGAATTACACCCTTTTGGATTAACTCTTCTCCCCTAAAAATTAAAGTGACGGTACAGATGGCTGGTTATTCAATGTGAAGGACAGAAAACAGGAAAAGTTGAGTTGAGTTGAAGATGATGACGATGTTAATATAAGCCTAAAAATGAACTCACTCCACGTAGTCCCCTCGGGTCGTCTCTGAGCTCAACGGCCAGCGCCTCCATGATGCCGCGCACGGCGTACTTGGAGCCGCAGTACGGCACCAGGTTGGTGAGACCCATCAGCCCCGCCATCGACGACATCGCCACTATGTGCCCGTAGTTCCGCGCCATCATGTTAGGCAGGAACGCTTGGATCATCTGAACAAAACAAGTAATAATCTAAGAGATTGAAAGTTAAGCCAACTTCACCACGCACTTAACAGATCATATCTTGAAAACTATTGAACGGATTTTGATGAAGCTTGTACTGTTCCCTAAGTTGAAGTAATATTTATGTAAGCCAACAAAAATGAAAAAAGAATAGTCACAATACGATTCCAACCACGAAATCCGTGGATAAACATACCTACCTACATACACCTAAGTATGTTTTGTATATTTGTTTAGAAGCCTTGATAGGTTATCATATTATGTATGTATAAATATAGATTAGTAAAGGGCCCTAAAATAGGTTAACATTTTGCAGTTCCAATGATCTTGAGTACTATGTACCTACTGTCGAATTGATAACCTCCTTTTTTGAAGTTGGGTAAAAATAGCAGTTGATGTTTTGAGCGAACCAGAACTCTGAAAGTACAGTCTCTGACCGTTTTCTCGCTGTGATTCAAGAACTGACGGAATAACGTGCACTAATGAGGAGGATCACGCAAAAGGACACTAATCTTCAGGTCCTCATTCTTACCCAAATATGAGCATTAATGTTGACTTCGTTCATCAGCCGGATCTCCGTCTCGCCCTGCTCCAGCACGGGCTTGCAGGGCATGATGCCCGCGTTGTTGACCAGGATGGCCACGTCGCCGACCTCGCGACACACCTTGTCCTTCAACTTCATCACATCTACTCGGTTCGACACGTCGCATCTGGGGAGAAAATTATTTAGGTTATACCACAATAAGTGGGCTTTAGGTTTTGTCGGTTACCTCAATTACGTTTACCCTTATCATTCTTATCATCCTATTATCGGTTAACCTTAGCAAAGAAAATTATGGAGACTAAAGTCCAAATTAGATGGAGACCAAAATCCTTCATCGTTCATTTTTGCGATGAACAATGCGCGATACGATATTTGCTATGGCACAGTGCCTGTGAACGATGAACGGTCGGTGCTTAGACGGTTCATTTTCGATGAAGCCTCGAAAATGAAAGCAAAAATCTCGAAAAATGAACTGTCTAATTTGGGCTTTAGGGAATAGCCATCAATTCATGCCAACGCACAATCTTTCTCCTATTCGTTGAAAAAAAATCATCTTTCTGCGACCAAGGAATTAAAAAATTGATCGGTCAAATCCAGTTAACCTCCTGTGGTGCATAGGAAGTTAAAGTTACGTTATGGTTGCCGTTAAAGTTTGTCCACCAAAAAAAATAACAGCAAAAATACTTTAACAAGTTGTAAATCGTTCTAGTGAGGTTAAGGGTAAAGCCCAAATTAGACAGTTAATTTTTTGAGATTTTCGCTTTCATTTTCGAGGCTTCATCAATGAGTCGTCGAAAATGAACCGTCTAAACACCGATGTTCATCGTTCACAGGCACTGTGCCATAGCAAATATCTTATCGTGCATCGTTCATCGCAAAAATGACCGATGAACGGGGCACCATCTAGTTTGGGCTTAAGGGTTTGGTCTAAAGTTAACAAAACCTGACTATGGAAACCGTTGTCCACTGAGCCTAAGGCTTGTTACTCACTGATAGGAATAGGCGCTCCCTTTTTCCTGTTGGATCATCTTCGCAGTTTCCTCGTTCGAAGCAGCATTGATGTCGACACACACCACGACTGCGCCGAGTCTTGCAAAGCGCAGGGCCATCTCCCGACCCATGCCATGGCCAGCGCCAGTTATCTAAAGCAGGTATAGAAAAGTTTTTAACCCCCGACGTAAAAACGACGGGGTGTTATAAGTTTGACGTGTCTGTGTGTGTATGTGTATGTGTGTGTGTGTCTGTCTGTTCCCCTGTGGCGCTCAAACGGGTGAACCGATTTGAATGTGGTTTTTTTGATTGAAAGGTGAATTAGTCGGGAGTGTTGTTAGCTATGTTTGATGAAAATCGATCCAAGATGGCCGCCGCTACAAAGTGGCGGATTACATATTTTTCACAACTCCCTTAATATGCGTATCAAATGAAAGGGCTTGATTAGTAGAATAGCAATATTGCAAATCCAAAATGGCCGCAGCCACAAAATGGCGAATGTCGGGGGTTTTTTAAATTTTTCATTTATACTTGTGAACTCAGTTATTGTAGCTATCAGTTTTACCGCAATGCCAGCGGATCGACGACATCAGACGAGTCACAGGACGACATTGGATACAAGCAGCCCAAGATCACAGCCAGTGGACGATTATCAGCCGATGAATTTATTTTGCGAAAAATTCGATCGTTACCGAAATGCGATTTAGGTAGGGTAGGGTGGTGCAAGACTGCGCGGTCGATAAGACTGCGCACACGTCCTAACTAGACAACGGAGTTAAATTCGTAGCTAACTTCAGTTGTGTTTTACTTGTTATCGAAGCCGGTGCGTGCTCCAGAAAAAATATTGGAATTTCTTGAGAAACGCAGGAAATAACTGAGTTCAAAGTTTTTATATACGTTTGATCTTATTTTTTAACGAATTGAATGTATTATTACTAAAAAAGTTATTAAAATTTTGGTGTTTTATCCTTAATTTTGCACAACGGGTTAGGTCATGTTTCTGATCCATACAAAATAGTATAGCAATTTTCTACGAAATGGCAGTAATATCGTAATGATTAAGCCGGCACCTAAGTGTGTAAGACTGCGCATCTTGAGTGCGTGTAGTACTGCGCGCGCAACTTTACACGCATTGATTGTTGTTTATACATTAGTTTCTTTTAACCCCCAACGCAAAAAGAGGTTATAAATTTGACCACTGCGTGTCTGTTTGTCTGTTTGTGTATCTGTCTGTGGCACCGTAGCTCTTAAACGGGTAAACTGATTTTAATTTGTTTTTTTATTTGAAAGCAGGTTTTTAGCAATGGTTTTTAGATACGTATTATCAATAGGTATCGGTTGCAAATAATTTGTGATTTTTAGGATTCCGTACCCAAAGAATAATAACCAAACCCTAAATTAATGTCACTCTGCTGTCTGTCTGTCTATCCGCCGGTCACAGGTCTCTAGCTCGCAGACGAAATGTCGCACTTGTAAAAGTTTATCCGAATAAAAAATATGTCTTAGACTTGCCTTTACACAAGTTTAAGAACTTTCTTAAAAGTATGCTCATAAAAAAAGCTTATTATACAACTGAAGATTATATAAACGATAAAAATGCTTGGATTTAACTCGTTCCAGCAATGCGCGAGACGGCATTTCAATCATGTACATTAATAATAATAATTGTTATAATGTTATTTTTAAAAAGAGCAACCGCCGAGTTTCTTACAGGTTCTTCTCGGCTGGAACTGCATTCCGAACCTGTGGTAGACTCAATCGACGATTCAAAAGCACTTGTAAAAGTTTATTTGAATAAAAAACTTTTCTATTCTATTCTATTCTATTCTATTCTAATGAGGAACAAATCTGAAATTTTGGTATTTTGTGTAAAACGTTGACCCAAAATCAAATATTGAATTAAAAATTGAATTAAATTATTTAAATAGAGGGGCTCCCATACATGAGAAGGGAGCCGGAAAAAAAAATTTTTTTCTTACCCCAGCTTGTGGGGTATCATTGTTTAGAACTCATTAAGTAGAGTAAAAATATATATTTTTTTTATTTTTTGCTCAAAAAATAAGGAAAAGGGGGCCATCAAAGTTGTCAGTTTTAGCCCATTTTTGCGACGGGGGCTATTTCAAAAACTTAACTAGTTAGGAATATAATATTTCGGTATATTAAGCACCATATTATGGTCTATTTAAACAACAAATATTGAAAACAACGATTCATAAAATAGTTTATAAGCTGTGACCCAAAACAAACTTACATTTTTTGGGTTTTTCTTTCATGGGTTGTTGCGATGTCTAGCTCGAAAATTAAATATTTCTTAGACCTAAAATATTATATTGTTCATAATTATGTACGGAATCCTAAAAGAGCGAGGCTCGACTCGCACTTGTCCAATTTTTATGTTTATTAAAAGTGCGCAATCTTATCGATCTCACCGCGCAGTTTTACACACTAGGATGTGTAAAACTGCGCAATTCTCGTTAGTCGCTTTCTTTGATTTATTGGGAATGTTATTATTTTTTTAAATATTATAAGTATGTTGTTTTGTTGTCAGATAATTAATGATTATGAATACATAGTTTCATCCGGATAACCCTTATACTTTTCATTTTATGTAGCTTCAATCTCAAACTGCGCCGTGCACCCTACCCTACTCCTTTAGCCCGCCGTGTAGCCAATCTATTTGAACATTGAACCAATTCATGGCCTGATGCCTAACAATAATTAATATCTTGTCAACTTTCAGCAAACTTACCAAAACTACATCATCCTTGACATCTTTCGGTTCGTTCGGCAGGATCGTCTTCCATATGCCGCGCAGTGTCTCATAGTTCACTCTGAGCAGTGTCCAGATGAGCTCAAACACTAGATTCAGTGCTCCCGCTAAGTCCCTGTGAAGAAAAAAAAACTTGTACAGTATCCACCACCACCACCACTATTGCCTCCTAACGTCCCACTGCTGGGCACAGGCGTCCTCTCATAGGAGAGAGGGATTTAGAGCTTAGACCCGCGACGTTGCTCCAATGCGGGTTGGCGGGCTTAACAATTATTGTCACATGGTATTGATAATAACCGGGACCGACTGCTAAACGTGATCTCCGAGGCACGGGGGTGAAACACCAGCTTCCAACTCCGAAAATTCTTGACAGAAAAACCCAATACCTAACAATTATTTACGCGACCCGGGAATCGCACCCGGGACCTCTTGATCTGTGTTCGAATATGCTAACGGCTAGACCAACGAAGTAGTACTTATGCTACTAGTTTCTCTAGAGTTACCGACTAACTAACTCTAGATAAAAAAAGATCTCAGTAGAAGCTGGGATCTCAAGGTGCTTGAATGGTGACCTCGCACCGAGAAACGCAACATTGGAAGACTTTACTATTATAGGTGGACAGACGATCTCAAGCAAGTCGCTGGCAGCCGCTGGACACTGGATTAATACTCCTATGGACAGTACAGCGGATTAGAATATATCAACAGCGTTCTAGGCAGCATCTCATTGGCAATATGTTAATTTTGTATTAATTGTATTTATTTAATTAAAGACAACAAAGTCCAGGTGTTAGTTATAATTAGATTTATTAACTATGTTAGTTTATTTAATTTATGTAATTAATATAATATCTATTTACTATAGCTGACATCTAGTATTTTTTAATAGCACTATCCTGTCTGTCAGCTAGAATAATGTTGGAACTGCTTTCAACTCTACTTTTAAGGGTGGCAATTCTTCCGTATGTTTGGGTAAATTGTTTCAAGTTCTTTATTTCTTAGAATCTTTGGGTGTTACTTGCTCAGACAGCGCCACTTTCTAATCTCGCGCCCCTAGGCATGTGCCTAGTTTGCCAAAAGGATAATCCGCAACTGCCTATGGATCTCCTCGTTTCTGATTTGATTACAGTGTGATAAGAAGGTTCAGAGTCACTCTGCAGTGTTACTCGAGCATAGCCTTTTGAGTGACTCTAGAGTCTTCTTATGAGGCCTATAGTTAGCGACCATGTTTCGGATCTATAAGTCACCACTGGTAACACACACTGTTTGAAGACTTTCGATTTCTGACACTGAGGGATTTTGGAAGTGAAGACACACTAATAAAGTTCGCACAATTTTTGCTTGGTTTCATTTTCATAGCTCATCTAATCTCTGATGAAAGTAAAGTTCTTATATAACAAAGCTATGACAATGAAACAATCTTAGTGATGATTTTTACACGCATTTTGCGAATCATCCTCGCACATTTCTGGAGGAAAGCCAGCCTAAAATTCTGTAAAATGATATCAAAAGTTTCACGGATTACCATACAAATATATCTACTTAACTATCTACGTACTTAAGTGTAATTATTATTATTCACAAGGCATGTGCAAAGGTCAATTGAAATAATTATAACCAATCTTTCGTACTATAGATAAAGTTATTACTGTTGCTTGTCATCGCGGTTTGCAATTTTTTAGTAACCACCTGGTAGGTACCTACTTGAGATAAATAAGAAGTGTTTGTCTGTGATTTCGAAATATTTATGATTTTTATTCGAGCCCACTTAATATTTTCTGAGGTGATCCAAACATAAGTTTTCAAATGTTTGTCCATTTGTCTGTCTTTCTGTCTGTATGGTTATATCTTCGGAACGGCTAAACCCATTTTGATTGCAGTTTCACAGACAGGTAGAATATTATACAGAGAATGATCTAGGCTACTTTTTATCACTAGAAAAGATTACCAAAGATTTCCACAATATTATTGAAAATGCTATTAAGCTAGTACAACATACCTACCTACTTGAGTAGAACATGATGTTGTGACTACATATTATATAGGTAGGTATAAAGTCTGTTCATTTACTTACGGTCAACGTTCGTTTACTTACCACGCCGGCCAAGTGCGGATTGGCAGACTATGTGGAGATTCTGTTTTATTCTTAGAATAGAAAAAAAAAGCAGCAGCAGAATATAAATAAGAGCACCTGTGTGACACTATGTTACCGAACGAACTTTACACATATATATAATATATGTGTAAAATACATGTGTATAATCTATATCTTCTATAATATAATAAGACTGTAACAGATCCAATTCTGTACATTGAAGATATTTTGAAATTTTTTATTGGAGGGCACTATATAATCGATACTGAAGCCAAAACTGCAATTTTTTTCATTTTTGTCTGTCTGTCTGTCTGTCTGTCTGTCTGTCTGTCTGTCTGTCTGTCTGTCTGTATCTTGGCCGCGCATCACGCCGAAACTACTGAATGGATTTGAATGAAACTTGGTACGATTGGAGTTTATACTCCGAGGTAGGTTATAGGATACTTTTTATCCCGAAATTCAGCACGGTTCCCTTGGGAGAGGGGAAGAAAGTTAAAACGTGTATTTAGCTGTAACTCATTAACGTGTAGTTCGATTTAACTCAATCTTTTTTTGTTAGAAAGGTAGTACTTTAGGTATTGTCCCGTAAATATTTCAAGGTCATAGATTTTTTAGTTCAAAAATGACAGATATTTATTGGTTTCAAATAACTTGGGACCCGGATCTTTGAACGTACGGCTTATTTTAAACTGGTGTGCGTTTAAATTTATGTTTGTCGGTTTGTCTATTTGTTCCAGCTAATCTCCGAAACGCCTGGATCGATTTTAATGGAACTTTCAATGTTATAAGGAGTAACAGGCTACATTTAGTTTAGGTACATAAAAGAATTATGGGATCCGATCCGATCCTATATAAAACCTATAAACACGCGAACGAAGTCGCGGGGGTCAGCTAGTATACACATAAGATTACTAACACTAACTACTTCGTTGCTTAGCCTGCTGCTAAAAGTTATTGGGTTTTTCTGTCAGTCACGAAAATCTCAGTAGGTACCAGACCGGAGTTAGAAGATGACGTTGTAAACTACAGGCACATCCAGCCCCGTGCCTCGGAGAGCACATACGACCTTCGGCCCTGCGCCTTATCTTACTCCGGAGTCCGGTCGTGTCGCATTGGCATTCCATGGCGACACAGTGAGAGTGAGTTGTTAGAGAGTGCACCTGTGTTTCGCACACACTTGTGCACTATAACATCTCTTGCGTAGTTGGCTCGAATCCGTTGAGTTTTAACGCAATGACCAAAAAAAACATTAATATTTTTTGAATGAAATTTTCAGGTATAGTAACCTACTCACCACAGAAAATAGGATCATATTTTGAGCTTACTTAAGTAATAAAAGTCAGTTACTCAAATGAAAATTACAGACATACTGTTTCCACTTTCCAGCTCTATTTACCTGACTTTATTTTAGACAAAGGATTCCAAAAAGTTATTTAAAATTCGCCGGAGGATTCGATTACGAAAGTGTGCTCCGAAAATTTTAATTATTTATGTGAGCTAAACAAAACGCGAAATGATTATAAAATTGAAAATACTTAATATTTTTTTTTTATTTATTTATTTATTAAGTAGTATAGATAAAACCAGAACCAGAAAAACTCGAAAGTTATAACTTGGCCGTTCGCGTGGGTGATAGATCTGACTCCTAACTAGATTACCTGTATCTAGGATGTCATAATCAGAAAAAGAAATAGTAACTAACTACTTAAGTAAGTAAATAAAACTCACATTTTTCAATACGTGCGCGTTTAGCCACCGTTCTCCAAGAAATCCACAATAGCGCAGCTGATAGCAGATAACACGCCGATACCTATGTATGTATCAACTAGCATACTCATACAGCATACGATACGAGCCAGGACGCACGACTTTACTCCGATCTATACCTACTTAACTGCCTCGTTGGTCTAGCCGTTAGCACGTTCCACTGTGGATCACGAGGTCCTGGGTTCGATTCCCGGGTCGGGCCAATAAAAAAAAATGAGGTTATTGGGTTTTTCTGTCAAGAAATTCTCAGTGCCAGCCCGGAGTTGGAAGTTGGCGGTGTTAGATACACCCCCGTGCCTCGGAGAGCACGTAAAGCCGTCGGTCCTGCGCCTGATCTCTCTCCGGTCGTGTCGCATTGGCGTCCCATCGGACTATGAGAGTGAGGGAATAGAGAGTGCACCTGTGTATGCGCACACACTTGTGCACTATAATATCTCCTGCGCAGATGGCTAGTCTCTGCCTCGGTTGAGATTGGCCGCCGTGGCCGAAATTCGGTCAGGAGGACATTATTATGTATCAACTAGCATACTCATACAGCATACGAGCCAGGACGCACGACTTTACTCCGATCTATACCTACCTTCTAAAAAATGAAAATATTAGACTGCCATGCTTGGACTGCATCGTGAGGACGACCTCCCTGGCGCAGTGCTGAGCGCTGTGGTCTTATAAGTGGGAGGTCCTGGGTTCGATTCCCGGCAGGGGCAATTTGAGATTTTATAATTTCTAAATTGTCTCTGGTCTGGTCTGGTGGGAGGCTTAAGCCGTGGCTGGTTACCACCCTACCGGCAAAGCCATGCCTCCAAGCGATTTAGTGTTCCGGTACGATGCCGTGTAGAAACCGATCAGGGGTACACATACCTCTTCCAAGTTAGCCCACTTCTATCTTAGACTGCATCATCACTTACCATCAGGTGAGATTGCAGTCAAAGGCTAACTTGCAGATGAATAGAAAAATCATCAGTCATCCAGGTGGGGTTCTTATCTTTGGATTCGCGACTTTTGGCTGCCCATAAGTTGCATAATTATTATGACTTCAAATTAAAAGTTCATTCATGATTTATTATGACTCCAGTCTTTTAATAATCAGATACCTACTATAGGTACCAAAATAAAGGGGAAACTAATCGAGTGACTTATATTTATGTAGCTTGAAACCTCATCGTGGGATTTTTAGATCTGGCTGCACTATCATCAATGAATAATAAGAAGAATAATAATTAAACCAAGTGTTAAAAGTCTAACGGCCTGTTTCATCACCTTCTGTTCAATATCGGATAGCTATCTACAACTTTTGTCTTTATCACTTGACATAAAGTAAGAATGTGACAAAACTTAGGTTTAGGCTATCAGACACTTATCAGAAAGTGGTGAAACAGACCCTAACTACTTATTATAAAAGTGTGCTTAATTTTTATTTGTTGTGTAATAGAAAGAAACATAAAAAAATTGAAGCGTGAACTATTCCGATAAAAAATTAATGGACAAACTTACACCCAATCTTGTGCTCATTAGCGGTGGAATGATAACGCCCGATAAAACATTACTTTACAAGATAATGTCACAAGAGCGCCGGGCGCTGCTCGGGTCAGTGTCTGTACTATTGCCTGAGATAAAACTGAGTACTTATACTTAACGAGTATAATTTAAAAATTTAAAAAATCCCCGACACACACACACAGACACGTCAAACTTATATCACCCCGTCGTTTTTGCGTCGGGGGTTATAAATACGTGTCGATTAATTTAGAACCTCCTCTTTATAGATTGAAGTCAGTGGCGGGGCAAGACCTAAATTTTATGTGGGCAAGATATATTTTGCGAGGCCCTCTGCCCGCACAACGCGTTCACGGCTTTTAAGTTTAATGCATAAATCTACGGGGTGCAAAGCCCTCCTAAGCGCGAGGCCGTGGGTCTGGGCCCACGTCGCCCACGCCTTCCGCCGCCTCTGATTGAAGTCGCCTGAAAATGAAGGCCTCCCGACCGAACGACCACGGCAGCCAATCTAAATGGAGGCGGAGACTAGCCAGCTACACAGAATATATTGTAGTGCAAAATTGTGTGCGCAAACACAGGTACCACCATCCTCTATACCGTCACTCGCATAGGGACGCCAATGGAACACGACCGTGAAGTGATTAGGCGCAAGAGGGACGGCTGTACGTGCTCTCCGAGGCACACGGGCCACGGGTGTTAAATATCTAGTAGCTAAAGTAAATAGCAGTGGCGTGCACAGGGTTTGAAGCCTGATGCAATCGGTAGTATTAAAATTTCTACTGCTTCTTTTCTTATAGTTTTACCTAAGCATTTGGTTTTCTCAGGGTATGCAGTACTTTTCTGCCTTTATGAAGTGCACGCCACTGGTAAATAGGTACTATTAAATAATTAAAGCAATGATTGTATTACGTGCGCGACAGTACCCATGCGGAGCTAACCCCACCACGTTCCGTTCAGCGTTCGATTTACGTGCCGATGTTTATATTGACACCGCCAACTCCTGGCTGCTACTGGAAATTTCTTGTCAGAATAACCCGGTAACTTTTCTTTTTTTGGTGCCGAAACTCGAACCCAGGACCTTATGATTCGCAGAAAACAAATTAGCCAGTACACCAATGACGCATATGAGACAGGCATCTGAGACTAATTTGGTATTTGAAGCTGCTAAAACGCCTGCACAATTTCTGCGGCAATGAAGCGGTATTACGCTATGTTAAAAATAAAAGGGACTCTTAAAAATAATACGACCTTTAGACGACCTCCCTTTTTTTTTTAACGTGGAGAAATTCGTCATGGATACCACCGTGCCCGGGGAAGCACGGTGGTTATGTTGGACTTTAACCAACTAAAACCCCACGGTGTTCCGTCTCTCTTTTGGTTTGCTGGGTGCAGGAACACTTTCGTACACTACTGCACCCAGCAAAATTGACGACCTCCCTGGCGCAGTGGTAAGCGCTGTGGTCTTATCAGTGGGAGGTCCCGGGTTCGGTTCCTGGCAGGGGCAATTTGGGATTTTATAATTTCTAACTTGTCTCTGGTCTGGTCTGGTGGGAGGCTTAAGTCGTGGCTGGTTACCACCCTACTGGCAAAGCCGTGCCAGTAAGCGATCTAGCGTTCCGGTACGATGCCCTGTAGAAACCGATCAGGGGTACAGATGCCTCTTCCAAGTTAGCCCGCTTCTATCTTAGATTGCATCATCACTTACCATCTGGTGAAATTGCAGTCAAGTGCAAAAAAAAATACAGGTATCAGTTATCATCAAGCAAAGTAGTAGACAAGTAACATTCAAAGCATTCCATTAAAATCTGCAAAAAATACGTCTTATCTATTTAAAAATAATCATGTTTTCGAAAAAATTGCTCTCTGATTTCCTAACCAGCAATGTAGGTATACCCGTATTACTAATTCCTCGGAATTCTGACAGCTGTCATTGTCATTTACAGATGAGTTATATGTATGGAGAACAGGGTTAACATCTACGAAGTACGATTTTACCCCAAACTACTTTAATTCCCTGTCATCATAAAGAGCCATATGCCGCGTAATAATATTACTCATTTCGCCTTAAAATAGAAAACAGTGGACACTAGAAAGTGCACACTGACAGCAACAGAAAACAAAAGAAGCACATTGAAAAAATTTATTCAAAAATGGATGTCGAATGACATTATCACCATGAAGTGTCTATCAGGCATTTGTCATATCTACATGCGGCAGTTGATTTGTATTTGCATAAGTTTTGAATTTTTTATCTTTTTTGTGGGAATTGTTTTATCTCTGGTAACATTATGAAACGTCAGAATTCCAGGGAATTAGTAATACGGGTATAGGTAGGTATAGGTATCGCCAAACAAATATTCGCATCTGAATATAACCGCAAGGCGCGTCGCAATAGCTGATATGTATACCTAGGTGCATATATTTGAGACTATCGATTCAAGAAACGAAATTATTCACTCATAAAAACCAAGAAGAAATAATATTAAGTACCTAGACCTATTAATATCTACGTGTGTAATATTATGTGTAAGTATAATATAAGTTAAGAAATCTGAATCAACGACCCAAAGAAGATCTTGGCCTACGAAACTGTGATGCCTTATTATAACATTATGACTCAATGCCTAATCTTGCGCCACTCTACGCGCATTGGCTTTTCCGAGAGCTTGCGTATCTTTACGAGTTTCGTCGCTCCAGCTTTGGACGTCCAACGGCACAGTTTTTGGAAGGAATAAGACGCTTTCAGGTAATTCGCAACTTATTTTCTCCAGTCGGAAGACGGGGTGCAAGATGCTGGAATGGCGACCTCGCACCGGTCTTAGCAATCCTCTCAATACATGGACAGACGAAATCAAGACAAAGTCGAGGCATGTGGAGGTCCTTACAATAGACCTGTGTCCGGCAGTGTACATCCATTGGCTGACGAAGAACAAGAAGGAGAATCGCATCTAACTTGCCTACCAATGTTAGATGCGGTGCGAGATTGGTGGACAATTCTAAATTGTCTCACACTTTGGAGTTGTCAGAAAGATGAGAGCAAGAGACGTGTGCTCCATTGACTCAAATAATATGGGGAATGTTGTTAAGAGTCGTTCGAACTGATATACCATTTTCCCTTTCCTATGATCACCCTTTACGTTGCAGAAACTTTCATTCTCACAACTAGGATATTGGGAGAGGAAACAATCCATTAAAATATTTGCAAGCAACACCTAAAATAATGTTTCCGTCAAACGTCACGCGCAAACACCGGGCTATCTGAAGAAATGCATGTAGGTATTTCGACAAAATAATCGCGCAATCCATGGCCACAGAGGAAAAACCCATGGCAAGCTTTACCCGCTCTCGATAGAGAACCAAATTAAACCAGCTGATTGCCTCTTCAGACGTCGCGTCGTCGGTAGCTTTGAAAACAAAATGCTTTTTGCAGCTGCATTTCTATGGAGTTGTACCTACTAACCTGTTTAACTGGATTATGAGGTCCCCGATTCAAAATATCGCGTCAGGCCAAAATTGTTGTTGGAATGGTTGTTATCATTAGATTCTGAGTAGCAGCGTGAAGTTGTGAGGAGCAACCGCGGAGAGCACGTAAAGACCGTTCCACAATGAGAGTCCACCTCTATACCCTAGATATGATACGAGTATCTCCTGCATAGTTCGCTAGTCTCCGGTGAGATTTGGCCGCCTGCCCGAAATTCGGTCTGGATATACCTACCTAATATTAATATTGCAAGCGTAGATAGCGTAGTGTTTAAGACTTCGGCCTCCCTTTGCGAGAGTGACCGCGTACGTGCGTTGCTATGGCATTACTATGGTATGTGACAATGAGTCATGCTTTTTGGTACGTGCGGCCGGCGTTCATCGATTTATAAAACGTTAGTTATCACATCAAAAAAATAAGAAAAAAAACATTCCATCACAATTCGCAAGCGACGACCACGACGCCTAAGAACCGGTATGTTTCCGCCAGATGTCGTCACTCGCGAGCGCCGGGCTATCTGAAGAAATGCATATATTTCTACAAAACAATCGCGCAACCCAATGGCTTCGGGCGGCGCTTTGCTAGTCGCTACGAGCGTGGCGCAACCGAGATCATCGCCCGGTGCACTGACCACTGGGAAAGTAAACTTGGTTCGCTTTGCGATAGTCGACTTGTGTTGTATTGGTCGTTTGCGCGGCTAATAACAGATTTACAAGGTGGTACAACCCGCGGCACGTAAGTTGAGCGGTGACCTTCAATGCGCAGAAGTCGAAAATGAGGTATCTCGGGGTGTGAGGGGGTCGCGGGGAGGGCGTGGGGATCGTTCGTAAGCACTGATTAGCTCTCGCAGATCCCTCGTAAGCGCTGATTGGCCTCCAATCGTATTGTGTGTCGCTCACTCGTACGACGCTGCGCGCACTTGAAGGTCACCGCTCGACTTACGTGCCGCGGATTATAGTTGGAATTAGCAGCACAAGTATCTAGATTGATAATGCCATACGTATCTAGAACCTTCGCACTCAATGTGGCGTCACAATGACGTGCGTCGCATAACAGCTTTACAAAAACTGTGTTACTTCAATCCGGATTATAGCAAATCATTCAAAAAACATAAACTTGTTAAATGCCGATGTTTCCCACACTTTTATAAGTCTGGGTTAGATTAAATAAAAATGTTTCAATAATAACCCTTAGGTAATTTTCCAGATAATTGCATTAATGTCTTTAAACTATTAACTATATTTTTGATACGCATATTAGGTACGTCAGACCTACGCTGATGATACCATACGCTGTTTATTGGTAGGTGCGAAAATATTTAAACCAATCATAATAGTTAATGATTTCAATCACGCGAGAATCTTCATCCGCTATACCTAGGTACGCGTCATGGTGGCTTTAAATATTATGAGCGATAAACAACTAGCATGTGATGTTAACAAACTCATTGCTAGTTGTTTTTGTGTTTGGAATCTAAACGTAAAGCTAGGCCACATTGAGAGCGAAGCGAAACGAGGTGTCTTTGGGCTAAGAGAGCTCGCAAGTTCGCATGGCTTTGTTTAAACTCTGTAGTTCGCGGTGTAAACCGAAGTTGGTTGAAATGAAAGACGCGGTAGCGACATGAGCGAATCGAATCGAACCTCGGTTCGCTTCGCGTCGCTCCCGATGTAGCCTGTGCTTAAAGCAACAAAGACTGTTGTTTACAATGGTTTGCCTGTGCTTAAAGCAACAAGGACTGTGCCTGTGCTTAAATCAACAAAGACTGTTGTTTACAATGGTTTTCGGCCTTTCTTCGCTAAAGAATATTCGACCGCATTAGGTTTACATTATTCAGTGACCGAATGCGTTAATCGTATGCCGTCAAATGTAACTTAAGTTTCATATCAGGAGAACATCAGTAGAATAAAAAATTAATCATTACAAAAAAATATATAAGTACCAGAAACAGTCATTTATGCCAAGTTTTCGCGTGCGAAATAAAATTTGTTTTTTTTTTTTTTCAACAGCCAATCCACAGCCGACCAATCATAGCCCACCCGTTCAAAGCTGAGCGACCTTGGACTAGAAAGCTGTTGCTGTTATTATCCACTTCTGGTTCGCCATGTTTGTTTCGCGCTTGCTCGAGAATTACACGCGGTTTCAAGGTTGGGCGGAATTTTTTAATGGCATAGAGCAGCTACATGCTATTGCATTTTTTTCTTGCCTCGTTTTTTGAGTTATGTAACATGTATTAGCAAACTGTTAGACGCCGGTTGGGGATTCGTCTTTCTCTGCGCCGAATTCCTCAATATTGAGACCATCACATTACTACCAAGGAAACCATTTTTCCATTATGTAGAGAGACTATCTCTCTCTCAGTTAACCACATAATGGAAAAATGGTTTCCTTGGGATAGTAATGTGATGGTCTGCCAGATACTTACTTACTTCCGCATACGACTAAGGGTACCTAATAACTGTCTACTTATACAACCTTAATAGATACTTACATTGTCTTCGCCGGCAAAGACTTAGGACAATCAAAAAACTTAAGAGTCTTAAGACAATCAAAAAGTTTACGACAAAAAAATACGACGTCGTCATATCGTTGCCCTTATTTTTGATTTTTTTTCAAAATTTGGATTTTATTTTATTTCAAATCAAATAATAATTATGTACCTACCTCCAGCACGCACATGTGGCAATGTCCCTTTAAAGGCATTGAGATGAAAATGAGGTTCATGATTCACACAGCATCCAGACAGGCAGCCGCAGCTGAAAGGGTTGAACCGGGCATCAAGCTGGCACGATGATAAAGGTCTCCTAGCGAAAGGAAGCTACAGGGACTCCTCTATGGCTACAATTAAATCCATCAAGTTTGCGCTTGTTGGATTTGTGTCAGTGAGTCCTTTCTGTCATGTGTGTGCTTAGGAAACGGTGTGATGGTTTTTTAACCCCCGACGCTAAAACGACGGAGTGTTATAAGTTTGACGTGTCTGTGTGTGTGTGTGTGTGTGTATGTGTCTGTCTGTTCCCCTGTAGCGCTCAAACGGGTGAACCGATTCGAATGCGGTTTTTTTTTGTTTGAAAGGTGAATTAGTCGAGAGTGTTGTTAGCTATGTTTGACGAAAATCGATCCAAGATGGCCGCCGCTACAAAATGGCGGATTACATATTTTTTCACAACTCTCTCAATATGGGTATCAAATGAAAGGGCTTAACTAGTAGAATAGCACTATGCAAATCCAAGATGGCTGCCGCTACAAAATGGCGAATGTCGGGGGTTTTTAATTTTTAATTTATACTTGTATATCAAATCAATTTGGTACCGACTGCCGACTGCGAGTACGCTCGTGTGGCAATGCCCCATGTAGGTTGCTCGAGATACAAATCAGGCTCTTCACGTGCCCAACACATGTGAACCGTGGACGCTACTCACAATTCCTATCGATTATACTTAGTCCGGTTATGGTACTTTATTAGGGCGTATGACGATATGTCAAAATAATAATATGAACTCGAAATTCGTGGCTAAGACCCTCTACTCACGACACTTCGGCAGAACCAATTTAGGAGGCAGCTGATTTGAAGCAATCCAGGGTGGTCCCTAGCTACACATGGATCTGCCGCCCAGTGCGTGCGCGGACATGTGAAGGCCGACCTAGGAGACAATCCAGGATCTGACCTAGAATGACCACACACACGACTTGTTTAGGAGGCAATCTAGGATCCTCCACACATTGTGGCTAATTCTGTTGTACACAATCTCTAAACCTAAACTAAATTGACAGGTTTAAAAATAGTGCTATCCCTTTCAGCAGGGAGGATTGTGAAAGAGACGGGAACATATTTAGACCTGTCATTTTAGTTTAGATTTAGAGATTGTGTACAACAGAATCGGCCACATTTTCACTCTAAATCGGCCCTGTCGGGACTCGGGAGTAGAATGCTTTAAGTGGCTACAGCTAGCAGGTGCAATTTTGTGAAAGAGGTCAACTACCAAATCCAACGCGGCTGGACAGTGTCCGGGAATCTTCAAGCTCGTCCAAAATCTCAAAAATAGGAGACCTTAAAAACAAGAATTAAAACCTATTAAAAACTTTATGACGTCGCGTAAAAAAAGGTTGAAAGTAGTAGAGAATGCGCCAAGGACGATGCGATGCTAACGGGTTACTCGAATGCAACGACATTTGGAGCTCAGCCCTTCCGCACTTGTAGTTATGACGAATTTGGTATTCTCAACATGTTGCAGCGGAGTTTCTTTCAGAAAACTTGTATTAATATCCACACAATATTTCCGCGTTCAATCCTTTCTAAAGCAGCCATTTCAAAGTACTTGTAAGCACCTACTTAGTGCAGCAACTGATTCCCAACGATAAAGTTCACTGTGGCATTTATTTAGTGTATTTTTGAGGAAGGGTAACGTAGCATCCATTTTATCTATTTTATTCTATGGCTAGTTTACACAGTCGACATCAAGTTTGCCTAGACCAGACTGAGCATGGACCTTTTTTTATTTAGGACCTACTGCGTAGCTTATAATGCACATAGCTCCGAAAAGTTGAGAAGTTTAAGCAATTAAATATCACTCGCTTTAACGGCGAAGGAAAACATCGTGAGGAGCACACCTGAGAGTTCTTCATAATGTTCTCAAACGCGTGTGAAGTCTACCAACCCGCACTCGGCCAGCGTTGTCACCTAGGGCCTAAACCCTTCTCATTCTGAGAGGAGACCCGTGCACTGTAGTGGGCCGATAATGGGTTGATAATGGTGATGACGATGATGATTACAGCGTCACCGGTGTTGGTAACGCTCGATGAAAATCGGAGGGGAACGTCTTCCTAATTCTCCTTCATTCCTAAGTCTCTTGTGAGGCTCGGGCCTCTGCTTATGATCACGTTGGGGCTTGTGGGTCGCTTGGAATTTGGAGTAGATTTATAGTCCGTCCAACCCCGAGACCGTAGTAAGGAACCACATCCGGGTGACGGCAAAATTCGGAGAGCTTGTCTTCGCCGGCGAAGATGCTTTACTGAAGTAGTGTTAAATATTATGTAACTTTCTCTAACTGATCTTGGCGTCCATCGACTAATACTTACCTCATCAGTAACTATCCTGTAATATCTGCATGGAATGAATCTTTTTTTAATCTATATTTTATTTAGAGGGGCTTGGTCACTGCCTGACCATGTCACTCCTTAATATAGGAGTAGAGTACAATATAAAACTAACATCTACGTCTAAAACTAGTTTGTACAGCACCCTTGCCTTCCCGGACACCGGGAACGCAGTAATGCTGTTCCACACTCCCATACGATCTCTAAGATCAGTATTTCCTTTTGTCATAAATTCCGACCTTTCAGCCTCGTTCCGGGCACATTCTGCCATTATGTGATGCGCATCCGCCACTTTATTGCACTCTGAAGATCTGAATGACGTGCTGCAGTTTCGATGTTTCCCTCGAGTGTACTGACTACTGACCATTCTACTCAGTGGTACTGACCGATAGACCGATAGAACTTTATACTTGATCTGATAAACTCGTCAATGACAATACAATGAGCTTCGACCTAATTCCTGGACGCATCGTGATTCGCTTGACGCTTCGCGCCAGTCATTCGCAATATTTATCGTCGGACGGTCGCCTCGTAACGAGAGCAAATTGAACAAAACTTTCTGACGACTGTTTATATACGTACCTATCTATTAATTGTTGAGAGTTTAGTGATTTTGAAACCTATAAAAGTGACAACACGTAAGTCTTTGCAAAGATTCTGTTATATTTAAATAATTATGAGATAGGTATGCGGAAACATTGTTATGAATTTAAATTATTTCAATGCAAATTGTATTGAGTTTGGTCGCTATTCTGGTTCAAGGGTTGATCTTTAACCTTTTACTGCAAAAGTCTTACTTTACTTTTACCTACTGTAAATACTTACCTTTGTAATAACCTTTTTATCTTCTAGTATGAATTATTTAGTTTCTTCGTAGTTTTATTATGTTTTTTGTTCATTTAGTATTTTAAGGTAATTTAACCCTAGAACCCTAAACTGTTTCAATTTTCCGACGGGAATACCCTAAATTAGGTACCTATTTTTATATTTTTTAAATAATTTATAATTTATATTTTAAAATTTTATAAGTTTGAATTAATATCTTGAGATCCCAATTAATTAAGTACTTATTTTTATTGCGTAGAGAAATTAAGGCATATGTCGCGTGGGTAGGTACAAAAAAATTGTTTTTGTATTGGGTCTTGATTAATTATTTTATCATTATTTTTTTATTTTCCGACTGAAATCACAAACCGATCACCGATGATCAAAGAATTCCTGATTTACCCATAAACTAAGTTTTACGACGAAGTAAAATAACAAACAAGTCAAACAAAAATTTGGCGCAAGCTTTTTGAAGTCAATTTCTGTGCATCGTTCCTCAAACTTAGCTTTTGCAGACGTTCTTCCAAATTTTAACTGAAAAGACTTCAGTCTTACTTTTTTGTTAATTTTT
This sequence comes from Melanargia galathea, assembly GCA_920104075.1. Classification (NCBI taxonomy): domain Eukaryota; kingdom Metazoa; phylum Arthropoda; class Insecta; order Lepidoptera; family Nymphalidae; genus Melanargia; species Melanargia galathea. The sequence continues at coordinate 3,322,748 of OV049859.1, read as the reverse complement.
GAATAAACTTAATCTATACATATAATAAAATCGTAGACTTGCCGTATCTGTACATTAAAGATTTTTGAAAAATAATAACTGGGGGATGTTAGGGATAAGTAATAGAACGTAAAAAAGCTATTTTTAAAATTTTTGTCTGTTTGTCTGTTTATCTGTTTGTCTGTATGTTTGTGCGCGCATCACGCAAAAACTACTGAATGGATTGAAATGAAACTTGGCATGATTTAAGTTCATACTATGGAGTAACATATAGGATACTTTTTATCCTGGAATTCAGCACGGTTCCCTTGGGAGAGGGGATGAAAATCAAAATGTGTACTTAACTGTAATTCGTTAACGGGTGGTCCGATTTCATTCATTCTTTTTTTGTTAGAAAGGAAATACTTTAAAGATTTTTTGCTTAGCTCTGAAAGGCTGGACCGATTTTGATGGGACTTTCACTGGCGGATGTTTGCATTTTGATCTACCTAAACATCCGCCAGTGAACTTTTTACAGTTTTTAGCAAGGTATGAGCTCAAAGGAGCTTAGGAAAAACAAAATGATTCTCACGGGATTTTTAAAACCAATATCCACGCGAACGAAGTCGCGGGTGTCCGCTTGTTACAAATAATGCAATTTCATTAGAGCGGTACTTAGTTAGAAACCGGCGACCTGCTAACTATAATACCTACCTAATATTATAGTTATTCAAATTGATTAATAGTTATTATAATTAGGCTGTTTGATGCTAATGATTTAAAAAGGTAAATGGGTACCTACTTATGTATGTACCTACCTAGTACCTATTCTACCTATGTCGAAGCATTCTTTGACCTGCTGGGTTATTCTGTAACTTAGTTAGCAACTGAAAATAGTTGCCAACGAATTAGTTTGATATACATTGCTGCTTTACTGTGAGAAATATAAAGTGTTTTCATAATTTTACACAGTAAAGCAGCAATGTATATCGAACAAATTCGTTGGCAACTATTTTCAGTTGCTAACTAAGTTACAGAATAACCCCCCTGATAATATCTTTTTTGTGAGCAATAAAGTCTTGTTTATTATTATTAAATAAGTATATTATTATATGAGAAAATGTTTAATTTAAAATTCTCAACAATTCAAAATAACGATGACTTCTTAACAATTAGGGTGCATGATGCTAATGAATTAAAATTATACCTTATTTTACGAGAAAAATATTCTTAATTTAAAATTCAAAATTCTTAACAATTGGAATAACGTCATAAAAACAAAAAACAATAAAACTAGGTAGGTACCTAACTTAAAATCCTAAGTTACATTAGTATCTTCTTAATTACCTCATTTACTTTAATTTCAATGCAATTCAAATGCAAGGTAGGTAGGTACCTACTTCGTAACTCCCAACCAATGACTTGTACCAATAAAACATACTACTTATGTTGAGAATTGAGATCTACTCAGCCTAAAGTAAGAACAGAGTAGAATCTGTGGTAGAATCAGAGGTGCGTACCTACCTACTCTGACTTTTGTTTCCTTGCAAAAGTAAACTGTACTGAGCAGGAAACAGCTAAGATACCTATTTACGTTATAGCGGCATACGCTATTTGTAGGGCTTGTAATGAAGACATGAGTCCATGGAACACATTTTTAACCCCTGACAAAAACGACAGGGTGTTATAAATTTGACGTGTCTGTGTGTGTGTGTCTGTCTGTTCCCCCATAGCGCTCAAACGGGTGAACCGATTTGATCCAAAATGGCGAACTACATATTTTTTCACAACTCCCTCAGTATGAATATCAAATGAAAGGGCTTGACTAGTAGAATAGCACTATGTGAATGTAGGGGGTTTTTAAATTATACTTGTGTGTGAGTGTGACGGACTGGCTAGGAAGCGAATGGATCTTCTGGGGGTAGCTTATCCGCAATCGGAAGACTATAACATGGTCCCTTGGTCTGAAAGCGATCATCAAACTCCAGGAATGGTGTTTGAGGAGGTTTAGGGGGAATGACAAGGAAGGTGCGAGTGCAAAAGATCCATAAGGGTCGAAGTGCATCCGCTTTTTTTTTGCGGGCCCCACCAGAGGAAGATTAGACTGACTTTACTCAGACTTTAGGTAGAGTTAAAACGGGAAATAAATATGTGCCTGATATAAATCTGTCTCGTATGTCTGTCTGTCTGTCTCAGGTCTGAGTAGAGTCAGAGTACCTAATACGCTATAAAGATCTCAGTCTTATTACCTTTAGGTACTAGTTATTATTCTGTGGTCTTATAAAATATAACACCAGCAGCAAACAAAAAATTTCCAGAATTACAGTCTTTATTATCTATACCTACCAGTGGGAAGTTTTTGTAATTGAGCCGATTTTGTTAAACCCAAATTTTGACATAATATTATGTACTCGTAGGTCAAAATTTGGGTTTAACAAAATCGGCTCATGGTACTTAAGTATATATTATAATCGCGAATATAATTATGTATAATATTTATGTATATACTAGATGATGCCCACGGCTTCGCCCGTGTGGATTTAGGTTTTTAAAAATCCCGTGGGAACTTTTGATTTTCCAGAACAAAACGTAGCTTATCTGTAGAAACCAGTCCCCAAAACGGAAAAATCCCGTGGGATCCCCACGATTTCGGAATACAATTCCTTACAGCATCAGGGTTGAGGAGTTGGATATATGTATACCTACTCGAGTTCATTCAACGATAAAGTCTTTAATTGGTACCCCCAATATCAATTTAAATAACCGAAAGTTTCTAAAACCCATTAGTTTTGGGGATTAGGTCCCCTACAGCATCAGGATTGAGGAGTTGGAATCCAAATTTTTTATAGAACAGGCACAGGGTCGCAATGTTTCTCTATCGATTAAAAAAAAATTTACGCAAATCGGTTCAGAAATCTCGGAGATATCGGTGTACATAGGTAGAAAAACACAACTCCTCCTTTTTGAAAGTCGGTTAAAAAAGTAGCCTATGTTACTCCCTGGTTAATTCTCTACTTGTATGTGAAAGTCCCGTCAAAATCGGTTCAGCCGTTCCGAAGATTAGCCCGTTCAAACAGACAGACAGACAGACAGACAGACAGACAGACAGACAGACAGACAGACAAAAATTTTGAAAACTTGTGATTCGGTTATGGTAGCGTTTAAATAACCATATGAGCTTAATATGAGGTAGTTATTTCGATATTACAGACAGACACTTCAATTTTATTTATTAGTATAGAGTATAGATTCACGATTTCCTCTATCAATGTTAACAAAAATTAAAAATCACGCAAATAAAATTCTCAATGTCAGATTAAGAATTAAAAATTTCAATATTTTACCCAAATGGAATTTGATAAATCTTACCTATTACTTAGGTACCTACTTACCTACCTATCTTAGTAAACCTGTACAAAGCTAGGTTTACTCGTTCTTCTGTCAACCCGGAACATAAACCGCGCCGGCAAACCACTGTTCAGCAACAAACCTGTTTAATTAAGTTAATAAAATATATAATCAGGTTTATAATATTTTGAAAACAACTGACAATTGTTTACATATATTTGCATAGGTATCTAATAAAATGTAGGTACCTAATCTTAATGTTTTGTCATGAATAATAATTTTTAATATTATTGTAGGTACTTAATTAACTCTTCCTAATAATATTCTGTTGATTTGTTTTTCCAGAAATTCAAGGCCAAAGTATAATATTATGTACTAACTAAGTATATGTAAATACATATACATATATTGTGTTCTTGGGAATAACCCTAGATGCAAAGCTTCAATGGGGCACCCATATAGCAACACTTGCTGGCAAGCTCAGCTCTGCTGCTTACGCTGTTAGGAAGATTCGACAGATAACAGATATAGAAACTGCAAAAATTGTTTATTTTGCATATTTCCATAGTATTATGTCGTATGGACTCATACTATGGGGTAAAGCGGCTGATATTGAAAAAATTTTCGTTTTACAAAAAAGGGCAATTCGCGCAATTTATAATTTAAAACCGCGGGATTCCCTTCGAGAGAAATTTAAAGAAATAGGTATTCTTACGGTAGCTTCTCAATATATCTATAACAATATAATTTTTGTTAGGCAAAACATTCACAGTTACATTAAAAAGTGCGAATTACACGACAGGCAATTAAGAAATAGAAATAGGCTCGTGATTCCTCAGTTACGCCTCAAGAGGGTCCAAAAGTCATTTGTGGGAATGGGCGTAATGTTCTATAATAAAATTCCACAAGCAATCTTAGACTTGCCTTTACACATGTTTAAGAACTCTATTAAAAATATGCTCATAAAAAAAGCATATTATACAATTGAAGATTATATAAATGATAAAAAAGCATGGAGCAATTTCTCAATGACAGGTTGCTTGGAAACAATCTAAGAAAATTTAACTCATGTCTTAAAATGAGTATTTGATTATTGGTGTTCAATTCGATGCCTTGATCATGGGTAGCCTAAGTATGTCACGCTCTCTTTAAACATTTCTGTGGTGGTGTCGTGTGGTGCGGGTTGTTACGTTCCCTCGAATATGGTTGAGCGAAGCAATGGCTGGATCATGCGTCATGCTCGTGAACGGGTGCCACCGTCGGAAATGGGGCTACTTTTGTCTGCCCTTCTTCACATGTGTAGAATTGTAAGCACCATTCCGAACCTGTGGTAGATTCATTTGTCGATTCGTAAACGCTTGTGAAAGTTTATCTGAATAAAATTATGATTACTTATATAAATGATAAAAAGGCGTGGATTTGACTCGTTCCAGCAATGCGCGAGACGGCAATTCAATCATGTACTTAACATAAAATTGTTATATTGATATTGTAAATTTGGAAAAGAGCAACCGCCGAGTTTCTTGCTGGTTCTTCTCGGTTGGAATGGCATTCCGAACCAGTGGTAGATTCATCTGACTATTCAAAAGCACTTGTAAAAGTTTATTTGAATAAAAAACTTTTCTATTCTATTCTATTCTATTCTATAAACGGCGTACGTATCTCGCACCTCATCGTCCAAACCACAGAGTATTAATATTAATTAATTAACCACAGAGTATTTAGAGTATTAATATTTACCAATACTCGTGTTGTCCAAACCTTCCCTCCTCAGCGAACGATAGGCAACAATTATTGTAGCAACGATTGTAAGCTTCAATGAAATACAGGCTTTAATTTTTGGTTTGTTTCATTTGCTATACAACAACAAGATACAAGTGCTCATATAGTATCGCCCATATACTTAGTAGTGGACGCCACCATGACGCGTACGGAACCACCTAACCAATACCTAACGGATTTTATTATTTTATTGGCTTGCTGACCCAACACTCCAACAGACATTGTCTTTACAAAATCCCATTGATATCTCTAAGATAGTACCTACTTCCGTTTTTGTCCGAATTTTCCAATTTTCCGGGCAACTTTCCTAATTATTCTTTCCCTAAAAACATTGTTCGGACAATATAAAATGGATATTAAATATAAACATAAAAATAGCTAAATTGATGCAGCGGCCAGCCGTTTCCAAGCTCAGGTAGGTAGTAGGTACCTATTATAGAATTTATCAAATGATGCGCATAGCATTTAATTTGTAATTATAGGTACTTATCTAATAGATATTTTATTATTTTCTAATAATGGTTTTAAACTTTAATTCTGTTTTCACTTCTATCGACAGTCCCCAAAGACTGCCTCGTATTTTTTTTACTTGCTAGCCTTGAACAATAATATTCTGATTTTATTATTTGCATCTTCGCTACCCTCGACTGGAAGTTCGCAACCTATTTGAGCATAGATTTAATTTTATCAGCTTTTACCTTGTTTCAGTTATTGTGCGCGAAAAAAAATATTATTCGTAGATAGTTACTCAAATATTTTCTTTTCTAGCTAGGTAGTAGGTACCTACGTCACAGATTTACCTCGATAACTATGCTAAAATTGTATAGAGATGTAAAACACGTTTTCTCAAGTTTCAAAGACAGATCTGCATAAAGCTAACGTTAACATAAAAGTGACACTCAAAAGAACCTTATAATTTTTATTCACCTACTAGATGATGCCCACGGCTTCGCCCGTGTGGATTTAGGTTTTTAAAAATCCCGTGGGAACTTTTGATTTTCCAGAACAAAAAGTAGCCTATCTGTAGAAACCCGTCCCCAAAACGGAAAAATCCCGTGGGATCCCCACGATTTCGGAATACAATTCCTTACAGCATCAGGGTTTCAGGGTAGAAAAACACAACTCCTCATTTTTTGAAAGTCGGTTAAAAAGTAGCCTATGTTACTCCCTGGTTAATTCTCTACTTGTATGTGAAAGTCCCGTCAAAATCGGTTCAGCCGTTCCGAAGATTAGCCCGTTCAAACAGACAGACAGACAGACAGACAGACAGACAAAAATTTTTAAAACGTGTGATTCGGTTATGGTAGCGTTCAAATAACCATATGAGCTTAATATGAGGTAGTTATTTCGATATTACAGACAGACACTTCAATTTTATTTATTAGTATAGATATAGATATAGATTTTTAACCCCCGACGCAAAAACGACGGGGTGTTATAAGTTTGACGTGTCTGTGTGTGTGTGTGTGTGTGTGTGTGTGTGTGTGTGTGTGTGTGTGTGTGTGTGTGTGTGTGTGTGTGTGTCTGTCTGTTCCCCTGTGGCGCTCAAACGGGTGGACCGATTTGAATGCGGTTTTTTTTGTTTGAAAGGTGAATTAGTCGAGAGTGTTCTTAGCTATGTTTGATGAAAATCGGTCCAAGATGGCCGCCGCTACACAATGGCGGATGATATATTTTTCACAACTCCCTTGATATGGGTATCAAATGAAAGGGCTTGACTAGTAGAATAGCACTATTGCAAATTCAAGATGGCCGCCGCAACTAAATGGCGAATGTCGGGGGTTTTTTAAATTTTCAATTTAGACTTGTTGACAACATAACATAATTTCTAATTTGAAAAATGTGAATAATTGTTTCAGATTCGCCGCAAACAATGGCCTCAGTCGAATCTCAAAAGAATGGCGACGCGCAAGACATATTAGCAAAAGCACCGTGGTAAGTTTCAGCTTCTATTCTAGTTACTTACAGACGCGTCTCTAGTCCATGTTGCGCGGGTCACAACCCGCTCTGTAGTAAGCGCGCGGTCAAATGGAATAGATACAAATGAGAAAGTGCCTAACACCATATAGTCTGATTTTTAATTCCGTGGAATTCTGACGTTTCATAATATTACCGGAGATAAAAAAAAGCCCACAATAAAGATAACAAAGTCAAAACTTATGTAAACAAAAATCAACTGCCGCATGTAGATATGACAAATGCCTGACAGACATTTTATGGTGATATTAATGTCATTCGACTTCCATTTTTGAATAAATTTTTCAATGTGCTTCTTTTGTTTTCTATTGCTGTTAGTTTGCACTTTCTAATTTCCACTCTTAGCGATTTCTATTATAGGGCGAAACGACTAATATTATTACGCGGCTTAGGGTGTTTTTATGTTGACAGGGAATTAAAGTAGTTTGGGGTAAAATCGTACTTCGTAGATGTTAACCCTGTTCTCCATACAAATAACTCATCTGTAAATGACAATGACAGCTGTCAGAATTCCGGGGAATTAGTATAGTAAAATAGGGTAAGTAGGTATAATATTCTCTTTCATTTAAAACTACTTATATACATTTTGTTACTTTTTACTTATTACATTCATGTCCGCAACTCTTCGCAAAACGGGTCGGATTTTGCCCGTTTACCAAACAGTAACTAAAATCTAAAAACACAATTTATTTATTCGAGGTTATTAAGTACCTACCTAATTAATGAAATGTTACTTTTTGTTTTTGAAAAAAGCAAATCCCGTGCTTCAGCAGTGGTAGAATCTTGACTTAGAGTTGGCGAAGTTATAATGTAGGTAGTTAAGTAGGTACATATTACTTATCATTTTGAATTTTTTAACCCCCGACGAAAAAACGACGGGGTGTTATAAGTTTGACGTGTCTGTGTGTGTGTGTGTGTGTCTGTCTGTTCCCCTGTGGCGCTCAAACGGGTGGACTGAATTGAATGCGGTTTTTTTTTATTTGAAAAGTGAATTAGTCGAGAGTCTTGTTAGCTATGTCTGATGAAAATCGGTCCAAGATGGACGCCGCTACAAAATGGCGGATTACATATTTTTTCACAACTCCCATATGGGTATCAAATGAAAGGGCTTGACTAGTAGAATAGCACTATTGCAAATCCAAGATGGCCGCCGTCACAAAATGGCGAATGTCGGGGGTTTATTAAATTTTTAATTTATACTTGTGTTTCTGCCGTCTCTAATAGGTACCTAGCCTATTTATGGCTAATTGAATAGACAATCATTGAATTCCTGCATACAAACTATTGTTAGGTATACCGTATATACCTAATATAAACTCAGTGTGTGCTATAAATTAACTTATATTAACATACAAAATGTACACAAAGTGAGGTAAGTATGCAACATCGTCACTCAATTATTCTATTGTTTTGGCAAACGATAAAAACTATTAGACACAATATTACGCAATCATCTGTATCTATTAGGTACCAATTTGTGTTTTAACAAGTATAAATTAAAAATTTAAAAAACCCCAACATTCGCCATTTTGTGGCGGCGGCCATTTTGGATTTGCATAGTGCTATTCTACTAGTCAAGCCCTTTCATTTGATACCCATATTAAGGGAGTTGTGAAAAAATGTGTAATCCACCATTTTGTAGCGGCGGCCATCTTGGCTCGATTTTCATCAAACATAGCTAACAACACTCTCGACTAATTCACCTTTAAAACAAAAAAAACCGCATTCTAATCGGTCCACCCGTTTGAGCGCAACAGGGGAACAGACAGACACACACACACACACACGTACACACACAGACACGTCAAACTTATAACACCCCGTCGTTTTTGCGTCGGGGGTTAAAAACTATAGTGCAGCAGCCAATTAAAGATTTGGTCTACCTACAACTTGGGCTTCATCCCCAAATACTAAATAGGGACTGCAGTTTTTCAAAATATTCATCATGGTGAAAATAACATTTTACGGAAATAAAATATTTAAAATATCCGAGATAGTATGCAGTAAGGCGGATGCGGAAATTCGAAACAATTTATTCTGTCATGGTCTGAACAAGGTGTATGTATAGATCCACCAGAATCTCATGAAAAATAGGGAAATTAAATTTTGTAGTAAGCAACACTAGGTTAACTCGGCTGCCCTAGTGATAAACAAAGTAATTACATTCAGAACACCTTACCTGGGATCGTTTCACGAAACGAAAAATCAAGCAACTGCATTTTAAATACAAAAACAAAGTAAGTAATCAACATCCAATTACTTTGTTTTTGTGTTGTGCTTGATGTTTACTTGGTTTTTGCATTTATATTCCGGGTTAGTGTGTGCAGTTCCTTTGTTTGGGAAATTCAAATTTCAGTAAACGGTTCAAGTTATTTGAAATATTAAACTGTGGTAAAAAACTACTCGACATAAAACTTTTGTTAATGCAAAAAAGTCAATTTCACAAAAAAATGTCAGTTACTTTGTTTATCGCTAGAGCAGCCGTAGTTTTGCTAACTTTGGAATTTCATTTCCGTATTTTTCATGAGATTCTGGTCGAACTATACCTAAACATCGACATCCTATCTAGACCATACTTTGTTTTTTAGGATTCCGTACACAAAGGATAAAACGGGACCCTATTACTAAGATTCCGCCCTCCGTCTGTCCGTCTGTCACCAGGCTGTAGGTACTTATCTCATGAACCGTGATAGTTAGACAGTTGAAATTTTCACACATGATGTATTTCTTTGCCGCTATAAAAACACATACATACTAAAAAACAGAATAAAATAAATATTTAAGGGAGGTACAACAAACGTGATTTTTTGTCGTTTTTATAAATAATGGTACGGAACTCTCCGTGCGCGAGTCCAACTCGCACTTGGCCGGTCACTAGTCTATCTGTGTACCAAATTTCGTAAAAATTGGCTTAGCAGTTTAGGCGTGACGGCTTACAAACAAATAAACTCACTTTCGCATTTACATACAAATAATATAAATATTTTTGTCATTATTTTAATGTACATTGTGATGATCGATGACCCATGTTCGACGCCATTTTAATTTACAAATAAACTTGTCCAAAATATTTTTTCATTCTTTACAAGTCAATTACTGTTGTTTAATTGTTCAATTAAAGCTAGTGACGGCTAATACAGCATCGTGACCTGTTGTCGGTGACTCTGGCTCTTCTACGGATCTCCTCATTTCTGATTTGAGAGACTTCGAACTTAGCTCTCTCCTTCACCCGCTGTTTGACTCAACTTTCTTATAGTTAGCGGCCAAGTCTCAGAGCCGTATCATCATATAGACCTCCCTCATACCTCCATAATATAGGCATTAATAGGGCTCCGTTTTTACTCTTTTGGCTACGAAACCCTAAAAACTGCCATACCTCTTCCAAGTTAGCCAGCTTCCACCTTAGACTGCCGTCACTTACCATCAGGTGAGATCGCAGTCAAGGGCTAACTTGTAGATGAATAAAAAAGAGTCAACTATTGCAATAGGTATTCAAAGATTTAGGTCTTCAGGCACAGATTTTGGATGAAAAGACATCTCAAAGCTTCTCGAACACATTTGCTTTTAATTAACAAGTATAAATTAAAAATTTAAAAAAACCCCCGACATTCGCCATTTTGTGGCGGCAGCGATCTTGGATATGCATAGTGATATTCTACTAGTCAAGCCCTTTCATTTGATACCCATATTGAGGGCGTTGTGAAAAAATTTGCAATCCGCCATTTTGTGGCGGTGGCCATCTTGGACCGATTTTCATCAAACATAGCTAACAACACTCCCGACTAATTCACCTTTCAAACGAAGAAAACCGCATTCAAATCGGTTCACCCGTTTGAGCGCTACGGAGAACAGACAGACACACACACAGCCACACACACACAAAAACGTCAAACTTATAATACTCCGTCGTCTTTGCGTTGGGGGTCAATAAAATGTACTTATGAAAAATTTCTTCCGCGACTTGCGGCGGCCACTAGTCGTCGCCACTAGTGTGCGGGGGCTGTTAAAGCTAACTCGAATGGGTGAGTTTGTTTTAGATACCCAGCCGAAGTAACATAAATTAGGCTCACGCGTAGGCTGCGTGCTGCATCACGTATAAGGTTAATAGTGTTCGTGAGACGGCCGGCGTTGCGCAACCGCGCGTGTAGGGTCCGGCTAATGGGCGAATTGTGACCGCGCGTCCATCGCTGCCATCGTCGCCCTTGAAATGTACAACACGGTCACGGTCTCGGGGAAAACGGACAGGGTCTCCAGGGTCTAGGGGACCAGTTGTCTTACTGGACGTTCTATTGGTAGGGGAGTCGATGATGCTAAATGCGGATTTACTAGAGCGTCGTCGGGAGTCGGGAGTCGGGACCCATTAGATTTTGTACCTAGATTAGTTGATAGGAAGAATAAAAGGTTATATAAGTTTTTCCATTTCAGTGGTGGGGAAAGCTTCTATTATAGCTGCAGGCTCTCACCATCAATAGAAGATTTTTGTAACTTCGGCTTGTGGAAATCGGCCGATTATATTTTTCTGTTATTTTTGCATCATTTCCTTCAAAATAGCAAAAAATTCAATCACCCTCGAGATTCGAGAATTTCAAGATAACGTTTTTTTTGCGGCTTTGTAATACTACGGGAGGTCAAGGTTCAATTTAAAAAGTCATTTTATACCGACTGGAAATTTTAACAACAATAGTTTAGACCTAACCCATCACAGCTCCGAACTTCAGCTGCCGCACCAGTGGTGGAGTTAAGAGTGAGAGCATGTGAAAGTGCTTGAAAATCAAAGCGCTCCGAGTGATTTTATCCCGGACCAAAATAGTCTTAAATCATTGTTTCAATCATTTTTGATACAGAAACAATATTCAGCTGCAGCGCCGAGGGTGGGTTATACTTCCGCTACGCGCCTGAAGTGCATTAAAATTTTGAAAAAAAAAAAGTTATTTTATACCTTATGAAATTTATGCAGCAGAATTTTCACACTTTTAAAATAATAAAGAAAATCTTCAGCTGCACTGAAGGCTGGGGAAAGACCTTCAGTCAGCGTGATAAACATTTTGCGCGCTCAGTGCATTTAGCCTAGTAAATCTAGGAAAAACATCCTATAGTTTTAAAAATTGGCCAAATATATTCTTTGGGTCTTCCTCTTGAATATATCCGAAAACCCCATATGGGGGGTGCGTAACCAGCCGCCATTTTTAATTTTGTCCCTTTTTCCGGTTTTTTTCTCATATCACGAAAATCTCTACAAATAGCATTATAATTACTTCTGACAAAAGTTTTAATATACAATTTGCCACAAATTTGGTTTCTTGCATTTTTACTCTAAGTTTATTACTTTAGGAGATATTGGGTGTTTAAGGGTATTTTAGGTCCCTTTTTCGTTTTTTTGCTCATATCTCGAAAATCTCTACAAATAGCATTATAATTACTTCTGACGAAAGCTTTTCTATAAAATTTTCTACAAATTTAGTTCCATGCAGTTTTACTCTAACTTTATTAGTTTAAGAGATATAGGGTGTTGAAGTTAATATTTGAGGCCCTTTTTTGGTTTTTTGCTCATATCTCGAAAATCTCTATGAATAGCATTGTAATTACTTCTAAAAAAAGTTTTAACATAAAATTTTGTACAAATTTGGTCATGATCATTTTTACGCTAACCTTACTACTTTAGGAGTTATAGGGTGTTTAAGTTAATATTTGAGGTCCCTTTTTCAGTTTTTTGCTCATATCTCGAAAATTTCTACAAATAGCATTATAATTACTTCTGACAAAAGTTTAAGCATAAAATTATCTACAAATTTGTTTTTATTTATTTTACGCTAAGCTTTTTACTTTAGGAGCTACAGAGTGTTAAATTTAACAGGGAGATAAAATAGTATAGATTAAACCCCGGACATTCGCCATTTTGTGGCGGCGGCTATTTTGGACCGATTTTCATCAAACACAGCTAAGAACACTTCCGACTAATTCACCTTTTTAACAAAAAAAACCGCAATGCGGTTTTTTGTTTGAAATGCATAAAAATGAACAGAACCAAATTTGTAGAAAATTTCATATTCAAACTTTTGTCCGAAGTAATTATAATGCTATATGTAGAGATTTTCGAGATATGAGCAAAAAACTTAAAAAGGGACCTCAAATATTAACTTAAACACCCTATAACTCCTAAAGTAGTAAGCTTAGCGTAAAAATGATCATGACCAAATTTGTACAAAATTTTATGTTAAAACTTTTTTTAGAAGTAATTACAATGCTATTCATAGAGATTTTTGAGATATGAGCAAAAACCCAAAAAAGGGCCTCAAATATTAACTTCAACACCCTATATCTCTTAAAGTAATAAAGTTAGAGTAAAACTGCATGGAACTAAATTTGTAGAAAATTTTATACAAAAGCTTTCGTCAGAAGTAATTATAATGCTATTCGTAGAGATTTTCGATATATGAGCAAAAAAAACGAAAAAGGGACTTAAAATACCCTTAAACACCCAATATCTCCTAAAGTAATAAACTTAGAGTAAAAATGCAAGAGACCAAATTTGTGGCAAATTGTATATTAAAACTTTTGTCATAAGTAATTATAATGCTATTTGTAGAGATTTTCGTGATATGAGAAAAAAACCAAAAAAAGGGACAAAATTAAAAATGGCGGCTGGTTACGCACCCCCCATATGGGGTTTTCGGATATATTCAAGAGGAAGACCCAAAGAATACATTTGGCCAATTTTTAAAACTATAGGATGTTTTTCCTAGATTTACTAGGTTAAATGCACTGGGGGTGCTAGCCAGGTAACCTCCAAGTGTGCCTGGGTGCTGCTGGTCCTCTTGGATACGTCCGAGGGGAAGAGCAGTATTCGGGCCGGTGCACCCCGGTAACATGGTTAATAATTTCGGGGATATTGTTAGCCATGGCCAATGACCTGGCGGAGGGAGGTTTCTCCGCGTGTCCCTCTGATTAGCAGAGGGCACTGCGGATGAAACTGGGGGTGAGACACCCCGGGGCGGGGGGCAGCGATGCCCATCGCGGGAGGAAGAAAACCTCGTTAAAAAATTACGGGAGGGCGCGAGCCTCTGGAGGGACAGCCCAGAGGCGAGCGGGAGCCCCAGCTGGGGCGGCTGCCGGACACCTGGGATGCATACTTTGGGTTCCCCAGGCGTCCAGCACACAGCATGAGGGTCATGCCGTGGTGGTTTTAGTGGGTATACCCGGTTGGAGTCCCACATAACCTTCGTTCTGCCGCATTCGGCCGCAGAACGGGGGTACCTATAAAAGGTTTCCACCACGTCAAAAAAAAAAAAAAGGTTAAATGCACTGAGCGCGCAAAATGTTTATCACGCTGACTGAAGGTCTTTCCCCCACCTTCAGTGCAGCTGAAGATTTTCTTTATTATTTTAAAAGTGTGAAATTCTGCTGCATTTTCATAAGGTATAAAATAACTTTTTTTTTCAAAATTTTAATGCACTTCAGGCGCGTAGCGGAAGTATAACCCACCCTCGGCGCTGCAGCTGAATATTGTTTCTGTATCAAAAATGATTGAAACAATGATTTAAGACTATTTTGGTCCGGGATAAAATCACTCGGAGCGCTTTGATTTTCAAGCACTTTCACATGCTCTCACTCTTAACTCCACCACTGGTGCGGCAGCTGAAGTTCGGAGCTGTGATGGGTTAGGTCTAAACTATTGTTGTTAAAATTTCCAGTCGGTATAAAATGACTTTTATCTACTCTCATATCTTAAAATCCCGAATATGAAATCAAAATGTGTCATATATTGGACTACTTTATTCACATACATCTATAATATTTAAAAAAAAAATTAAAAAAATTCATTATAACACTACTTTGTTAGGAAATTATTGCAAAGTAATGTTATAAAATAATTTTTTCTACATTATAGTACAGGCGAACTGGGTTCTGGTATTTTTGAGCCATGGCGGGAAATTCGTGCGACCTCCTTACAGTAGATGTGTGTAACTGTACAAACGCGGTAAACATTGTGAATTGTGTTAAATTGCAGAAGAGTAACTACTAAAAATTAAGTTTACTTAAAATTAAGTAACTACTAAAAATAACTACTAAAAATTAATAACTATTAAAAATTAAATTTTTGATAAGCTTGAGCTATTTTCCGATCCACTAATTTCTATAGGACATTAGGACTCCTCTACTACTATTAATTTCTCTATGGTAACCCATGCTGTATGGTCAACGATCTTGGCCTGTCCCGAAAGGGACAAACCGAAAAAGAAGAAGAATCTCTATGGTAACAACTGAATTTTGGCGCCATACGCTAGTTATAATATTTAAATTTTTTATTTGTTACTCAAAACTTTACAAGACATGGTTTTTATTGTGCGGAAAAATGTCTAGCAGTGATACTGAAGAGAATTTAACTCCACCTGACCACCGACCAACAATCTTTTGCCAGCAAAATCAAAGAAAACTCACGACAAATATTACCAAGATTTTATGGTTTGGATTTTAAGATATGAGTTTAGATAAAGTAGTGTATGAAACTCTACATAATTAGTTATTAAAACACTCGTGTAATACTATTAAAAAACTCGCCTGCGGCTCGTTTTTTAAACTAACACTCGTGTTTTAATAACCTCTATTATGCAACCGTTTCATAAACTACTATTTCAATTGAACTCCGACCTCCCGTAGTATAACGCTCCCACTCTCGTACGTTACGTTCAAATAGTCTGATTTTCTAAATATTGGTACTTTCTTCAGCTCGTAATTAAGCCGTGCCATACCTAATCTGAAATTTCTGAGTATTTCTGACCATCATTTTTTTGGTTCCGTACCCAAAGGGTAAAAACGGAGCCCTATTAATGTCACTCGGCTGTCTGTCTGTCCGTCTGTCCGCCGGTCACAGGTCTCTAGCTCGCAGACGAAATGAGTTACAAACCTGAAATTTTGGTATTTGGTGTAAAATGTTGACCCAAAATCAAATATTGAATTAAAAATTGAATTAAATTATTTTTCAGGGGGGCTCCCATACATGAGAAAGGAGCCGAAAAAAAATTTTTTTTTCTTACCCTAGCTTGTGGGGTATCATTATTTAGAGCTCATTGAGTAGAGTACGAATGTATATTTTTTTAATTTTTTGCTTAAACAGTAAGGAAATGGGGGGTCATCAAAATTGTCAGTTTTAGACCATTTTTGTGACGGGGGCTATCTAAAAAACTAAACTAGTTAGGAATATGATATTTCGGTATATTATGTACTAAATGCTCTATTTGTACAACAAATACTGAAAACAACGATTCATAAAATAGTTTATAAGCTGTGACCAAAACAAACGAGCTTATTTTGCGTTTTTCTTTCACGGTTTCTTGCGATGTCTAACTCGGAAATTAAATATTTCTTAGACCCAAAATATTATATTGTTCATAATTATGTACGGAACCCTGAAAGAGCGAGGCCCGACTCGCACTTGGCTGATTTTTTTTATTTTACCTGCGGCTCTATATAAACTGCATATACATATATAATAGAGGGTACTCAGCAGGATGCAAGATGCCTCCCTTATCTTAATCTGACGCGCTCGAGTAAATCCAAATATCCCCTTTTGGACTCCCCTACTATAATACCTATACTCTGATTTTTAATTTCGTGGAATTCTGACGTTTCTTAATGTTACCAGAGGTAAAACAGTTCCCACAAAAAATATTATAAATTGAAAACTTACAATATATTATAAATAAAAATAAATTGCCTCATATAGATATGACAAATGCCTGACAGATACTTCAGGTACTTAAGTTTGGGGTAAAATCGAACTTCAGGTGGTAACCCTGTTTTTCATATAAATAACTCATTCTATTTTTAAATGACAACTAAGTCAGAATTCCATCGAATTAAAAATCAGACTAATTGGCTAACGATCGTACGATCAAACGATGCTATTGCGTCGTACGATCGAATCAAACGTATGAATCCCCTAATGTTGGGGCTACATTAGCGGGCTACGGCGAAAATTCGCGTTGTTGTGACATGTGTGGCCGGGTAGTTCATCCCATCGCGGGGTATTCGGGCACAGATGATTGCTCATCGCGGCATTGTCGGTAAACGGGCGCGAATCAAAGGATTTTGTCCAGTGGCGGAGTTGAATGACAACAGATGAAGACAAGAACATCGCGTTTATATCCATAGACGATGTTTTTGGCGCGAAAACGCGATACGAGAATTCGCCCGCTAATGAAGCCCCAGTAGTACCTATACCTAAAGTCAAGTCATCGCACGATCGCAGTACTAATTTTCTTCGTGCTACGAAATCGCATCGTTAGCGGTTTTAATACCCGAATTAGGTACTAATTCCGTGGAATTCTGACGTTTCGTAATGTTACCAGAGATAAAACAATTCCCACAAAAAAGATAAAAAATTCAAAACTTATGCAAATACAAATCAACTGCCGCATGTAGATATGACAAATGCCTGACAGACACTTCTTGGTGATAATGTCATTCGACATCTATTTTTGAATAATTTTTTCAATGTGCTTCTTTTGTTTTCTATTGCTGTTAGTGTGCACTTTCTAGTTTCCCCTCTTGGTGTTTTCTATTTTAAGGCGTAACGAGTAATATTATTACGCGGCATATATGGCTTTTTATGATGACAGGGAATTAAAGTAGTTTGGGGTAAAATCGTACTTCGTAGATGTTAACCCTGTTCTCCATACAAATAACCCATCTGTAAATGACAATGACAGCTGTCAGAATTCCACGGAATTAGTAATTCGGGTATAAGATTAAGGGTCTGTTTTATCACCTGAGAAGTAGGTACCGAGAAGATGTTTGCGATTTGTTTACCTTTTAAGACAACTTATAAGGAAAAACAGATTATATTTATACTTCTGGAGTACGGAACCATCGGTGCGCGAGTCTGACTCGCACTTGGCCAGTTTTTTCTCTTTAAACCATGGAACTAAGTATATGGGCTATGTATGTATCTCGAGAGAGAATACAACATCTTTGTTAGGTAGGTATATTATAATAGTTGTTAATAGTCTTTGACATCATTTCTAAACTAAACTAAAATGACAGGTCTAAATATATTCTTGTCTCTTTCACAATCCTCCCTGCTGAAGGGGATAGCACTATTTTTAAACCTGTCAATTTAGTTTAGTTTAGAGATTGTGTACAACAGAATTAGCCACAATGTTATATAGGTAGACCAGAATCTCATGGAAAATAGGAAAATTAAATTTTGTAGTAAGCAACACTAGGTTAACTCGGCTGCCCTAGTGATAAACAAAGTAATTACATTCAGAACATCTTACCTGGGATCGTTTCACGAAACGAAAAATCAAGCAACTGCATTTTAAATACAAAAACAAAGTAATCAACATCCAATTACTTTGTTTTTGTGTTGTGCTTGTTGTTTGCTTGGTTTTTACATTTACATTCCGGGTTAGTGTGTGCAGTTACTTTGTTTGGGCAATTCAAATTTCAGTAAACGGTTCAAGTTATTTGAAATATTAAACTGTGGTAAAAAACTACTCGACATAAAAATTTTGTTAATGCAAAAAAGTCAATTTCACAAAAAATGTCAGTTCCTTTGTTTATCGCTAGGGCAGCCGTAGTGTTGCTAACTTTGGAATTTCATTTCCGTATTTTTCATGAGATTCTGGTCGACCTTTAACGTGCCAAATGGTAAAATATAGGAACTTTTATGGCAAAGAATAACGCAGTATTCTAGACGCGATAAAGACGCGACCACTAGGGTTTACGGAACCGGTCCTGTTTTTGAGAACCGGGAATTTCGGTTCTTTTACCCAAAGGAACCGGGAATTCCCGGTTCTTTCGGGATTTTTCGGTTCTTTGTAGTTTTTTTCTTTATACAACAAGTTTTACACTTTAAAAGTAAAGCACAATGAAATATCTAAGTAATTTTTATTGGCACTAATATTGTGTGAGTTTAAAAATCAGTCTTTTCATATTTTGCTTCTATTTTCTATAGTCCAGTAACTTTAACTTCTGAATACCTCGCCTCAAATCCGGTAGTTCTGATGTTTATGATGTTGGCCCAATGAATAATCCAAGTTTGTGAACTCGAGCCGCGCCGAACGCAACTTTGTCCAAAATCGAAAAGACCGCGTAAATTTTGGATTTTTTCAAGGCGTTTTAAAAGTAAAATAGGTAAAATTGCTACAATTTAAGACCAGAACCAGCTCTGTAGTCTGTACATTACTTACTGAGATTCTCGCGACTTTGCCCGCGTGGATTCTTAATCTTAAACTTCCATTTCCTATTTAACCAACTTGGGGGTAGTTTTTCCAAAATTCCTTAAACACGTATCGGTTGCTAAAGCATAAAATCTAATACTACAACTCTTTATTTTTAACCAAAAATCTAAATACCAACTTTCATAGATTTAATTTGATAGATGACGTGAAAAATGACGCACTGTCATTTAAACTTTCATCCCCTATTTAACCCACTTGGGGACAGAATTTCCAAAAATCCTGAAATTCATGTATTTTTTTAATCGAAAGCTTAAATACCAATTTTCATGATTATCACTTGAAAAATGACCGACTTTCATGCAAACTTTCATCCCCTATTTAGCCCCCTTAGGGTTGGAAGTTCTAATAATCCTTTCTTAGTGTGCGCTCACATTGAAAAAGCTTGCAAATTCAATGTAACATTCATTATGTGTTTCGTCGACTACAGTAAGGCCTTTGACTGTGTGAAATGGACAGTTCTCCAGGAAATGGGAGTCCCAAAACATCTGGTCGGAGTGATTCAAACCCTATACTCAGATAGTCAGGGGGTAGTAAGCATCGACAAGACGACATCAACACCTTTCTCGTTTGGCGAAGAAATTCGTCAAGGATGCATCGTATCCCCTATTCTGTTTAACATCTATGGAGAGAGCATCATACGCCGGACTGGGATGGTGGAATTACCATCAATGGTACTAAAATTCTAAACATTCGCTACGCCGATGACACCATCCTTTTCACGACACAGCTAATGAAGTTGAAATGTTCCAACTCATGAACAAAATGGAGCAACATAGGCCATAAATTGGTCTAAAACCAAGATCATGGTGGTGGATCGTGCTTCTAAGCTATAACTCAATGGAACACTCAATTTAAAACCCATTGATCACTTAATTTACTTGGGTTCTAGCATCAACAATAACAGGTCTTGTGAAGCTGAAGTTTACAGGAGAAACGGAATGGCCAAGGCTGCAATTTCTCAGCTCGATAGGACATGGAAGGATCGTAACATCAGTAATAAGACAAAAATTACACTCGTCAACACTTTATTCTTCTTCATTTTCCTATACGGAGGCGGAGACATGAACATTAAAAGCTGGAGATCGTCAGGTGTGGTGCCGGAGGAAAATGCTCAGAATCCCTCGGACTGCATTCAGGACCAACCAATCGATCCGCGAAGAACTCAAAATTGACAAAAAGCCGAGGCTCTTCAACTTATACCTGAGGAGGATCTTTGAGTTTTTCGGCCATATCGCTCGTAAACCCGGTGATAACCTACAAAAACTTATAGTTACCGGGAAAATGAACGGCAGGAGATCGAGAGGTAGGAGTGCAATTCGCTGGACTGACCAGATGCGCACCACTCTTGAATGTTGCCGAAGCGGTTCACGTCGTTAAAAGCCGGAACAGATGGCGCAACATCGTCAGAAACTTTTTCAGTTGCTTCCTTTTATGATGTATGGGGTAAATAGGGGAAGTTTGTATGAAAGTCTGTCATTTTTCAAGTTATATCCATGAACATTGGTATTTGAGCTTTCAATAAAAATAAAAAATATTAATTTCATCATTTTTAAAAATTTTATGCCCAAGTGGGTTAAATAGGGGATGAAAGTTTAAATGACAGTGCGTCATTTTTCACGTCATCTATCAAATTAAATCTATGATAGTTGGTATTTAGATTTTTGGTTAAAAATGAGTTGTAGTATTAGATTTTATGCTTTAGCAACCGATACGTGTTTAAGGAATTTTGGAAAAACTACCCCCAAGTTGGTTAAATAGGAAATGGAAGTTTAAGATTAAGAATCCACGCGGGCGAAGTCGCGAGCATCTCAGTAAGTAATGTACAGACTACAGAGCTGGTTCTGGTCTTAAATTGTAGCAATTTTACCTATTTTACTTTTAAAACGCCTTGAAAAAATCCTAAAATTTTATGCTTTAGTAACCGATACGTGTTTAAGGAATTTTGGAAAAACTATTCCCAAGTGGGTTAAATTTGCGCGCACTGCAATCCGAAAACTGAGTAAGCGAGCGATAGCACACAACAGCAAGCGAGGTAGACTTGTAAGTTACCACGCGCCATTTATTTTAGCGCTGAATTCACGTTAGTTTTGAACTTTTGAACAGTAGAAAGTATAAAAAAGTAAAGTTAGTGTTGTAAAGATTATGTATGTAAGTAGTAGCGTGAATCGTGTCATTAAAATAAAATTCCCGAAAGTACCGAAAGAACCGGGAATCAAATTTGATTTCCCGGTTCTTTTTTACTGACAAAAGAACCGGGAATTCCCGGTACTTTCGAGACCGGGATTTCCCGGTTCTGAACCCTAGCGACCACCCGACACTCGCTAAAGCCCCTAACTAACTAATCTTCTGTGTTGTTTTTATACCGTTCGATTTACGTCAGTGGTTCGCTTGTATGAAGTGTCGGGGGTGTACTTATGGTGTGATTTCCTCTATCTGTTCGTCTTTCGAAACGGTTTATTCGGTAACAGTTTATTTACACTGAGGCGATTTTTTGTATCAGTTTTAAATCCGTACGCTCCGTAACGCTTGGCCAGCATTATTTGCAAATAAAAGTATTTTAAAGTGAGGTTAAAAGGTCAATTGGTATCATGGAAGGTCTTTATTTGCACACAAGCGGACACCCGCGACTTCGTTCGCGTGGATATATATATTGGTTTTTAAAAATCCCGTAGGAATCATTTTGTTTTTCCTAAGCTCCTTTCAGCTCATATCATGCTAAAAACTGTTAAAAGTTCACTGGCGGATGTTTAGGTAGATCAAAATGTAAACATCCGCCAGTGAAAATCCCATTAAAATTGATCCAGCCAGCCAGAGATTAGTCGGTAATCTTTAAAGTATCTACTTTCTAACAAAAAAAGAATGAATGGAATCGGACCCCGCGTTATTGAATTACAGTTAAATATACGTTTGATTTTCATCCCCTCTCCCTAGGGAACCGTGCAGAATTTCGGGATAAAAAGTATCCTATATGTTACTCCGTAGTATGAACTTAAATCGTACCAAGTTTCGTTTCAATCCATTCAGTAGTTTTTGCGTGATGCGCGCACAAACATACAGACAAACAGATAAACAGACAAACAAACATACAGACAAATAGATAAACAGACAAACAGACAAAATTTTCAAAAATAGCTTTTTACGTTCTATTACTTATCCCTAACATCCCCCAGTTATTATTTTGCAAAAATCTTCAATGTACAGATACGGCAAATCTACGATTTTATTATATGTATAGATATAGATAGATTACAAAATAAGTTCTTTTTTTTAAGCCGCATGTTATTCCTTGATTTATCATGCAAAATGTCTGAAAAAAATACCCATCCCCAGATTAACCAAAATGTGCTAAGTGAAAAAACGAGTTAAAAAAGAGTTTATTGAAGTTTAATGTAAATATGTAGGTACTTACCTATTTCAGGAATAATGAAATGACGTCTCTTACTACCACAGTTTTTTTTTAAATAAATATTAATCAACAATTAATTATAGGTAGTTTATAATTAAACAAACTTTGTGATACCGTTCCGAAGAAAATGGTTTCCAAGGTTTACAGAACAATCAACAACCATCCAAAATGTTTTTTAGCAGTAATAATTACCAGTCCGCTCCATGAACAGCTATTTACTCAATATTTTATTCAATATTAATATGAGTACATAAATAAATGTTAAATGTTGAAAATATCTCATAAAAACAAAATAATATTCATTGTTGTAAATGGTTACTAGGTAAGTACCTAATATTAATATTAAATATACTTCTAATATTTTTATTGAATATTTAATATTGATATATGTACATATATCTTAGGTTGTAATCAATATGATAATGACGACCCATGGAATAGGTACCTACTGGCCCGAACGATTTGATTTGTATCTAAAATTTTCCAATTTATTTACATTATCTATTATTTACCTTATATTATATAATATAGGTATGTATGACAGAGATATAGAGCGTTCTAGAGCGTGCAATTTAACGCAAAAAGATCTCACTCAAGTACAAGGGAGTACCTATAACCCGCGGCACGTACATTGAACACTGAAGGAAACGTGGAGGGGATAGCCGCGTACGGGAACTGTCACGCACGTATTACAATAGCTTACCCCCTCCACTTTCCTTCAATGTTCAATGTACGTGCCGCGGGTTATACTTCGGTAACTTTTTGTCAATGATTGGCAATGTGCACTGGATATGTTCTTATTCTGTCTGATATTTATAGTGCTATCTTTGCCATTGTATGATGCAAGTCTTATGGTAGTTTAACAAGAGTAAAAGAGAAAATAAAAATATGGACTAGTATAGACTAAACTAAAAGAGAGAAAAGAGATACTACTACTTACATAATTATTAATTTAAAAATATTAATTACTAGCTCCTGCCTTCGGCTTCGCCAGCGTTTTCGGTTTTTCACAAATCCCGGGGAAATCGTGGATTTCCGGTTCCCATTCCCGCTCCCTTTTCCAACCTTTATGTAACCTACTTTCAAGGAGGTTTGCTATAGTAATACTAAATATAGTAAATATCGTAAAACCTATAGCTCTAGCTATAGATTTCGGTTTTTTCAAAATTCCGTGGGATGATTTCGTATGAAGGTGTAAAAAATACATACTAGGTATAAGTATCTATACATAATAATAATAACAATATTTAATATTTTAAATGCGAAAGTAACTCTGTCTGTCAGTCAGTCTGTCTGCATTGTCTGTCTGTTATCTTTTCATGCCTAAACCGCTGAAACGATTCGAGCAAAACTTTGCGAGGAAATATCCCGGAGTTTCCCATGGAAGAGCTTTTTCTATGCTTGCGTCTTGCTATGGATAGCTTATATCCTGGAGATGACATTAGGATAAGTACTTTTCATCCCGGAAAGGAGTTCTCCCGGATACGAAGATGCATCAACTAGCTGACAATATTACATGCTTACCTACATACATGTTTATTAAACGAAAAATTATTATTATTATTATTTATTTTAATACTTTTAATTGCTGTTTTTATCTTCTCAGTTTTCGCCATCGAGTATAGTAATTAGTGTGGTAATTACTTACTCAATAAGAACTTAATTTGTAATCGTATTATAATTTTAGAGGTCCGTACCCAAAGGGTGCCAAACGGGGTCCTATTAGGTACTATCCGGTAGGTAGGTAACAACCCCTGTCTGTCCGTACGTTTGTCTAACACAGGGATCTACATGCTTCAGCCGTTACTTACGTTACAATAGTGTAAGTACTTATAGCTAGTTGGAATTTTCACAGAACACTTGTTACAATACGTCAAATACAACCTCATATAAAAAACTTAAACCAAAATTAGCATAATTATACAGCGTTATTTGTTTCAGCTCTATTTTAAGAACGATAAATAATCGTTACGTACAAGTTTCAAATGTCAGATGTACTGTATATTATTATGGTCAGATAGTAAAGTCAGATAAGTAGTAAAACAAACAAATGATAGAATTTAGGGTTCCGTACTCAAGGGGTGCCGGATTGTTGGCCAGGGGCAGTATCGTTTTAACGTATCGTTTTTTGTCGCGTGATATTATTATGGCATTTATCTTGCTATTTACGTGAAGAATTTATATGTCTTTTGGTACGGAACCATTTGTGTGCGAGTCCGACTCACACTCACAATTTTTTATTATTTTTGTATTCTAATGTTATGATAAGAAGAGACCAAAACAGGAATATAATATATTATATTCCTGTTATAATATTATTACATATTTATTAATTTATACATAGTTATTTATGTGGCTAATTCTGTTGTACACAATCTCTAAACCTAAACTAAAATGACAGGGCTAAATATATTATTATCTCTTTCACAGTGATACTTGCGGAAAAGGATAGCACTATTTTTAAACCTGTCAATTTAGTTTAGAGATTGTGTACAACAGAATTAGCCACATTAACTTATTATGAATTCACATATATAGGCCTCTTTATGGTAGCGCCTATATTTTGCTGTCATTAACATACCAGCGAAGTACTTTTCGGATAATATCTCAAGCATATTATTCTGCAAAAGGAGACATGTCTATATAAACATAATTCGCAACTTCACTCGAGACTACTGTTACTGTTTGTTTTAATGTCTTTGTTTCGAAACCAGCCGGTCGGTTGAAGAAAAGCTATATCAATTATTGCTACAATCTCAATTATGCTGTCATTTTTAGATCGATTGTTGATCGCTAAGTTGATCGTTTAAAAACGCATTCACCTTTGATTGGCCGATACTCTCTATACTGGCCAAAATGCATTTTTGCAGCAAGAATACCATAATTCAGCCAATCAACACCAATTTGATATACCTATAGCAATGATTGATGCAGCAAAGAGACCACCAAGTATCTTTCAATACAACTGCACACATTAACTGTCATTGTGTCTCTGGAAAAACAGTTTTTTTTCTTGTGCTGAAAACAGTAAGTTACTTACAACAGCAAACAATAATTATTGATGTGTCATTAATTACATCTATGCGGACAGTCCTCCTTTATCACTTCCATATCTATTCTGAATTCTGTGGTGTACCTGTACCTGTTTAATTAAACACTTGTTTCACTCATTCATCATACAAACTCTAATGACCTGTGTGCTTAGTCTAAAGCGGAGCACTCGAAAACGAACTCGAAAACTATTGATCGATTTCAGAGTAAAATAGACCTAAAATGTCTTGTATTAAGGTTTGAGTTCGCCAATACATTCAGCATTGTTCGAATGCTGAATGTATTGGCGAACTCAAACCTTAATACAAGCCATTTTAGGTCTATTTTACTCTGAAATCGATCAATAGTTTTCGAGTTCGTTTTCGAGTGCTCCGCTTTAGACTAAGCACACTGTTACGGAGTTCCATTACGCCACTCGTGTGGGTATAGGGTACATTATACAATATACATCGATACTCGTACGTTACCGCAGACAACCGATAATAGTCGGTCCGACAAAAGCCGCCAAAAATAGAAAACACGAGATTCATTACTTTATAGTAGGTGTGATTAACAACTCGCGCTGCGCAAATTGCAATTCACAATGCAATAAAAAAAAATTAAAATCACATGTGCATTTGACGTTTAAATATTATTTGCATGGTACAAATTCAAGCCTATGATCCGCGGAATGCGCAAGCAGCAGCGAGAATGCGAATTTTAAACGTCAAAGTAGCATAACATTTCAATATTATAGTTATTTCATTTTCAATGTGGTTCGCTTTACGTTATATGTATATGAATTGTAATAAATGCCCTCGAGCTGGTTAACTTAGCAAATTAGTCACTGCCTAATGACAACTGATTCTTGTGCCGATTCAAAACGCCGCACTGAAGGTCATCTTCATCATCATTATCAATCCATTACTCGCCTACTACAGGGCACGGGTCTACTCTCAGAACGAAAAGGGTTTAGGCCGAAGTCCACTACGTTAGCTCAGTGCGAATTGGTAGACTTCACAGTGACAGTGTGCGTTGAGTTGCCGTAAACGGTGACAAGCAGTGTCCGATTTTACAAAGGCCGTTTTCGGATAAATATCGAATTCAGACAAAAGCGGCTGTCTACGCTAGGTCTTTTACTACAATACAGTGCGATTACACACGGGTTGAGAAATATAGCATTCAGCTATATGCGAGTATAAGCCGCTGAGAAATAAATCACAATGTGTGGTTTTTGCAGTCGTAGACCTCATTCCGGATTAGTAGGTAATTTATAATATCACAATAGTAATTCATATCGGCTGAATATTGAAACGTACCTACTCGTACATATTTGATTTTTCACATTTGTTGTATAAACCATTTAGCCATACCAGAAAATAATGGACGACGCGACGTAGAGAGAGCTATGCTTAGTTTCCCTGCGGGATCAAGTCCGAAGTGAGGAGATCAGGAGAACCAGAGTTATTGACGTAGCACATTGAGTCGGGAAACTGAAGTGGCAATCGGCGGGGCAACCTTGCACCGGCAAACGTAGCTTTGGACAGCGCAGCAGAGACCCCTCACTAGGTAGACTCAAGCACCACAAGAGTTTGATGGCAACCCTTGCGAGAGATCTATGTCTATGGTTATGCCTATCGGTTGGGACGACGATGACTGTTCTAGAAGTGCACTAAAGAGGGATTTTTTTAAATGATTAGGGGCGAATTTAAAAACCGAAACCGAAAGTCGCGGCCGGTCAGTTAACTACAGCCCTAAGTAGCCCATGGCTTGATCCAGCAAACTTCTCCAGTGTAGGCGAGCAGAAATAGCTTCCTTCCAGCTTCACGCTCCTAAAACCTTCGTCCTCAATAAGCCCCTTTCTTGTCTTTAGGTATTTTTCAACTTTTAAGACTGTTAAGCAACTTTTACTGGAGTCTTGTACCGTCCCTACGTTGCACATGGCCTGTCCATCGAATTCTCGATATTTTAATGGTTTTGTCAGCATCAGACTCTTTTCTGTAGTGTATTTAGTGGCTAGTTTGTTCAACTGTGGATCACGAGGTCCTGGTTCCGAGTACTAAGTTGGACCAAATAGAGATATTGAAGTTTTCTGTGAAGATATTCTCAATAGTAGCCGAGAGTTGGGAAGTTGGCGGTATTAGATACATCCCCGTGCCTCGGAACTCGTGCCTGATCTCTCGCCGTTCGCGTCGCATAGGCGTTCTTTTGGTCCACGAGAGTGAAGGAATATATTCTTTTTTATATTAATTGCGGGCAAACGAGCAAGCAGAGCACCTGATGTCAAGTGATTATCGCCGCCAATGAACATTTGCAGCACCAGAGGAACCACTAATACGTTGCCGGCTTTTAAGGAGTTTGTTAATCCACCCCTTGAATAACCCTCTGTCATTTGGAAACATCTCCAAAGGGAGTTCCACAGTTTTTGAGTGCGTGGAGGGAATGACCTCGCGCAGCGCTTGGTTGATGTATGCCAGTGTGCTCACTTGTGCTCAACGACAATTCAATAGTCGGCTGGTCTCCGCCTCCGTTGACATTGGCCGCCGTGGCCGTTATTACAAACAAACAGACAAAATATAGTGGTTATTACGAGCGCTAAGTGCTAACCAACGGATACTGAGGATGCGCGCAGGACGCTTGCGTTTTCCACACGCTTCCCGCGCTGACGCAAGCCGCGCCCGCTGGCGGCTGGCGCTGCATTAGTGAAAGTCTGGCGCGGCGGCCGCACGCCTCTTTGACTCTACAACGTAACTGTTGTAAACTTCAAACACGGTGGTTAATTGCGGCGGTGTCGACTCGCGCCCGTGGCTCGCTCAGTGATGTGGTTCAACGTGTCCATACAGTCCGGGAAGCAGAGGAATATACTGTTCTTCGAGTAAGTTATCTTGATTTATCCATACCTACATTACTAATATTGTAAATGCGAAAGACTCGCATAACTCTGTCTGTCTGTCTGTATGTTACGCTTTCACGCCTAAACCGTTGTACCGATTTTGAAAAAAATTGATACAGAAATAGACTAGAGCATCATCATCATCATGATCAACCCATGACCGGCTCACTACAGAGCACGAGTCTCCTCTCAGAGTGAGAAGGGTTTTGGCCATAGTCTACCACGCTGGCCAAGCGGATTGGCAGACTTCACACACCTTTGAGAACGTTATGGAGAACTCTCAGGCGTTGTTCATTCGATTATGATGAAACTTTGGTGAGTTGCATACAGCCGCGAAGGTTCCTGTCCCAAAAATCTACCTATACATATAAAAATGATACGTGTATGTTTGTCCTCTATGCGTTTATAAACCATATTTTACGTAGGTAGCATTTCAACGTATGCCGGGAACAGCTAGTTTATTATAGTACTATTTAGTTGCTATACGAAAACCCAGACTTCAGAGTCACTCAACGGGCGATGGAGAGAAATTCGGAAATTTTTTTACGTGATCAAATCACCATGGATCATGCAATCAAACCTTAGTGGTAATCAAATCAGAACCGTAGTTACCGACTTAGCTCAAGGGCTTGCAAAGCTAAAAAGGCAATGGACGGAGCAAAAAGTTCGTAATAAAATAAAATGCATATAATAAAGTATAAAGTCCGATGGACTTTGGGATACCAAGAAGCTATGATGCCGACCTCGTAAATTGCAAGAGCGCAGTGTTGAATTCAGACGAGCCATTGGATACAAGTGTCGAATGGCTGCAGTTTGCCTATATACCTACCTAGCATGTCTGGGATAATACTAACGAACATTGAGAATACTACGAATACTAATACGAATTGAGAGACGTCACTACAACTCACTATCCCTCTAAAACCACCATGATTTCAGTGTGAAGATGAAGGTGCACACCCACATCTTGATCTACAAGTATAAATTAAAAATTAAAAAAACCCCCGACATTCGCCATTTTGTGGCAGCGGCCATCTTGGATTTGCAATAGTGCTATTCTACTAGTCAAGCCCTTTCATTTGATACCCATATTAAGGGAGTTGTGAAAAAATATGTAATCCGCCATTTTGTAGCGGCGGCCATCTTGGACAGATTTTTTTCAAACATAGCTAACAATACTCTCGACTAATTCACCTTTCAAATAAAAAAAACCGCATTCAAATCGGTCCGCCCGTTTGAGCGCCACAGGGGAACGGACACACTCTATTCTATTCTATTCACACACACACACACACACACGCACACGCACACGCACACGCACACGCACACGCGCACACACACACACACACACACACACACACACACACACACACACACACACACACACACACACACACACACACAGACACGTCAAACTTATAACACCCCGTCGTTTTTACGTCGGGGGTTAAAAATACTTCGGAATCAAAAAAAGAAGAAATAGGTAAATACCGAGATGTCCCCACTACGTCTTCCATGTGGATCTCAATATCAAGGCAACCGATTTTGATTCTGTTTTCACTAAAAGATTTCTAATGTACCTATACCTACGTATTTTTGCTGTGGATAAAATAACGATCAAAATAAAATATACCTACATAGGTACGATATTCTGCCAATTTCTATCACCTTCAGAGAATAAAATTGAGCTCTTGAGTAATAATTGCAGTAAATCGATTATCACAATTATCATCGATATTCAATAAGAACATTTAAGCAGCATTTTTTTTTCTTCAAATTACATATCTATCGATGCAGATCATGCAATCAAACCTCAGTAATGAAGCGAGGTACATGTTCTTTAATGGGCTAATATTGTAGGCGAAACGATGGCCACATCATAATTAACTAATTAATCTGAAAATTCCTAAACGATTGAAAATTTATAAAAAGCTAAAGTAGTAAAAGGTATGTAATATCTTTATTTACTACTAGCGGTCCGCCCCGGCTTCGCCCGTGGTACATATAATAGCCTATAGCACTCCAGGATCACGTACTGTATATCCAACGGTGAAAGAATTTTTGAAATCGGTCCAGTAGTTCCTGAGATTAGCGCGTTCAAACAAACAAACTCTTCCGTTTTATTATAATTTCATAGATAAATAATAGAGCCAACAAAAAATCGAAAATAGGATCAAAAAACCAACAAGTGAACTTTAGAAAAACCTTAATGCATTTGCGGAATATATTATTATAATCAATTAAGATAAATTTTCACTGGAAAATTCTGCATTTTAACCAAAAAAGACGACTTAGAGCCATGTAGCCATGACCCTTTGGGTCGTTTTTTGTTCACAACGACCATAAATGATTTACTTATCGTAAACAGCTGTTGTAGGCATATTATTTGTATAAATTCAAGCTGATTACTTGTAAAATTGTTTACACTGTTACTCGCTATTAGAAACTCATAAATTCCTCTATAAGATTACAGTATTTCCTGGCCGATTCGTGTTGCCGATACATTACTTACGTAATTGCGCCGATTTAGGACGCGCGTTATATAACCAACGTAACCGAGATGCAGGTTTATTTCTAGACTCTGTGAACCTACTTGTAGACTGTAGTATACTAAGTTGATGTATACTCAAAGCTTGTGTTGAACCTTGTGGTACGTTCCATTGATGTTGTTCTAACATTCATACAAAGCATTCATATTAAATTTCTTTATTTCAAAAATGTTCCTATGCTTTTTTAATGTCAATTAATTTTACAAATGTAAATTGTATTAAATTGTATAAAAATACAATGTATATTATAGTGGTGATTATGTATAAAAATACTATATAATATATTGTATATTATAGTGGTAAATGTAATGGAAGTGGTGAATAATGGTAATAATTATTTACGACAACTTTAAACTAGTTACGTGAAGTTTCTGAACGCGCGGGTGCGGTTTATTCCGAAAAAAAAAAACAAACAGTTCCCGCGGGATTGTTCCTTTCATCACGCTTTCCTTTGCACAAATTTTCGATCGACGACGTGATTTAAATATTGCACGTGTACAGTTATAGAGAGTAGGTAGTCGTATAGAACGCTTTTTATCCCGGGAAAATAATGGATTCCCGCTACAATTCTCGAAAACCTAACTCCACTCTACAAAATGAGTCATGGAAATTTTTTATTTACTTAACTATAAATATAACTACATATGAGTATTTGTGGAAATATTAAGCAGTTGTTTTTAGAATTGCATAAGTTAGATATTTCGCTGTCCGGCGGTGACCGGCGCGGGCCGTATATCGCAAGCGGGTCAATGTGAAGGTGAACCGCAATACGTGGGGCAACCACCGCGTGTGTGCGCAACTTTATGTACCTACTTTTTCGCTGGTCAAAAGTTAGAAATGGTTTGTAATGTTTCTCTTCATTAGCGGGCGAATTTTCGTGTCGCGTCGTCGCGCCAAAAACATCGTCAACGGATACTTAAACGCGATGTTCTTGTCTACATCTACGCAGTCAACTACAGAACTACGCGACAAAACCCTTTGATGCGCGCCCGTTTACCGACAGTGGCGCGATGCATTTTTAATAGTCTGCGCCCGAATAAAGTCTCTTCGTTTACTTACGGTCACATTTGTGTCGCGCCGCCTCGGCACGCGCGGCGTCTTGCCAAAGGTACCGCCGGTGACTTTAAAACGTGCCGCGCGGGATGTACAGGCACAAGGGATTTTGGCGTTTTACATCGAAGCCTACCTGCTCATATTTTTTTATTAAAATTCTCTTTCCTTTTTTATATTTTTTTATATTCGTATTTTATTACAATATAACCATAAACATAAAATATAATATTATCATGAACACGGGTCTGCTCTCAAAATGAGAAGGATTTTAACCATAGTCTATCACGCTGGCCAAGTGCGGATTGGTAGACTATTCGGAGATTCTGTTAGAATAGAAAAAAATTACAAACAGTAAAAAAATTATAAAAATAAATGCAGAATACTAAGAGCACCTGCGCCTGTACCGACACTATGTCACCAAACGGACTTTACACGGCGATGCAACGAACTATCCGGCCAAACATATCGCGAATATTCGTCGTAGCTCGCTAATGAAGCCTTACGAAAAATCTACCATGTGTTTTCAAAGATATTTTGATCTGTCATAGCCTAATGGTTGAGACTATCTGGTTCGATTCCCGGCAGGGGCAATTTGGGATTTTATAATTTCTAAATTATCTCTGGTCTGGTCTGATGGGAGGCTTCAGCCGTGGCTGGTAACCACCCTACCGACAAAGCCGTGCGGCCAAGCGATTTAGCGTTCCGGTACGATGCCGTGTAGAAACCGATCAGGGGTATGCATATTGCATACCTCTTCCAAGTTATCCCGCTTTCATCTTCTGCATCATCACTTACCATCAGGTGTAGTTGCAGTCAAGGGCTAACTTGTACTTGAATTAAAAAAACCTAATATCAGCTCTGCTATAACTAGCTCGTTAACGTAGGTACTTATTATAATACTTAATATCATTCCATATAATGTGAACAGCACGTGTATCTTCCATTTCCTGATGGTAACGCATCAATGCCCGCATGTTATCAAGGTCACGCCTGGTGTCGCCACTCACCACAGATAATGTGAATTGAATGGACCGAACATTATTTTCAAATGTATGAAATATGCAAAAACCTATTTTTAACCCCCGACGCAAAAACGACGCGACGGGGTGTTATAAGTTTGACGTGTCTGTGTGTGTGTCTGTCTGTCTGTTCCCCTGTGGCGCTCAAACGGGAGGACCGATTTGAATGCGGTTTTTTTGTTCGAAAGGTGAATTAGTCGAGGGTGTTGTTAGCTATGTTTGAAAAAAATCTGTCCAAGATGGCCGCCGCTACAAAATGGCGGATAACATATTTTTTCACAACTCCCTTAATATGGGTATCAAATGAAAGGGCTTGACTAGTAGAATAGCACTATTGCAAATCCAAGATGGCACAAAATGGCGAATGTCGGGGGTTTTTTAAATTTTTAATTTATACTTGTATTCAACCCATAAAATAACCTAATGCTTGCTTCTTCGCTTCTCTAAAATATTTAATAAAAATCTTTGTTTGTTTGTATACAGTTCAATTGTCTTAGATTTCGAAATAATTTTGTAGCTGCTACCTGGCTCGTATGATTATTTGAACTATAGCATAGGTACTAACTAGCAAACAGTAGGTAATCACATGTTTTTTAAATTTTTCGTTGTCCGTCTGTCTTTCTATTTTTTCCGAGTTCAACCGATTTTGATTGTACTTTCTCAGGCAGATAAAGGATTATACAAAAAGTGACGTAGGCTATGTTTCATCCCGGAAATATCAAGTTCCTAGTAAAAAATTCAAGGCCTGACCGCTGAAACGATCTGGGTACCTACACACATAAAAAGGATTTCTTGATAAAAGACATATTTAATTAAATCAAAGCAATTTTCTTCGGTCCAAGAAAACGATTTCCTCACTATAGACGTGAGACAATATTTTCTTTCCAGAAGAAAAATATACTCTTAGATATATTTTCTTAAAGTAAGATATTAGTTCTCAAACCAAGAAAAAACAAATCGCCTTAAGCATTCACACTATGTCAATCCAAGAATATCTGTTATCTTGACTCTGTCAGTCCTGTCATTTTTTATATTTAAGAAATATATTTTCTTCGTGTAAGACGAATATTTGACGAATTAAGACTAAAAATTCTTGTTTTAAGATTTCGTGATTTTAGATCAAGTAAAACTTTGTTACTCCAAAGAAACGTCGTATTAAATTAAAATTGAAATAACTTTGGAAGAACATGTTCTTTCTTAGGGTAAGCTTTTGATTTTATTGATTCAATATAATAAAATCTTGATCTTAAATAATGCTGTTTTATTTCAAGAATATATTGATCTTCAGTTTATTGGTGTATTCATTTGAATTGAGAATACGGTATCTTACTTTGATAAGACTTTTGGTCTTCTATTAAGAGTGTATTATCTTGGTCAAAGAATGGTTAGTATTGTGTTGAAATTGTTTATTTCTTGAAGTTGTTCTTCTGCATTTACCCTCGAAATCCAAATTTTCTTCCATTTTTGCAAATCATGGCTCCTTTCCATTGTATAGCGATCGAAATAAGATTAGCACAAATCATCAAAAATATGGTGACTGCGCTAATCTCATTCTCACATAGTGGAAGATCGAGCTACAATTTGCAAAAACAGAAGAAAATTTGAATTTCGAATGCAAATGCAGAGGAACAACTTCAAGAAATAAACCATTTCAACACAATACTAACCATTCATTGACCAAGATAAAACATAAATAGAAGACAATAAGTCTTATCAAAAGGAACAACCTTAATAAAGAAACCGTTATCACAAATACTTAAAAAAATACTTGTGCACACTGCAGCAATCTAGCAGCAATATTCAAACAATTTGAACCGCATGATATGCAACAAAAAGTTGTCTTCAATTAAGCGCAAGTATCCTAGGCTGCCGTTTGCACAAGCTGATATTTCCTTAATTACTAATTGAAATAAAAATGCTATGTGCAATAATCAAATCAGTTATTTATTTTAAGTTTTATGCGTCCCAATATTATTGTGAAAAGTTCGCTAAGAAATTTATGTAACGATTGTATCTACTTATATATATACTACATATTATTATAACAATATTATTTATTTAATATTCAGGGATATCATCTTTTATATCTAACAACACTATATTATTAACATTATTAACAGTATACTTGAAGCCATTTACTTAACATCAATCAACGATCAGGTTATTTGTGATACTGGCGATACAAATAAGTAATTAAACATTTAAAATTACCAAAAAAAAAAGATGTGTTTCAGTCAGTTCAAGCATGACAGCTGTCAAATCAAATTAGGCTTTTGTAAGCTTGGTATATCATGGGTCTATCATCGCTCTAGCTTTTTCTTTTTGTTCTGTACTAATTGCATCGATGTCTCCAGCAGACTGAAAAAAAATTAATCATCTACACTTTCATATTTTCAATATTATTATAATATGGCTGATAACAATAGATATTAAACTTACCTTAGCTAAAATGAATATAGATTCTATAGCTTCTTGTGTAGTAAACTTGACTTTTTTAGATAGCCTGCCTCGCGGAGGCACCAAACGTCCCAATATTGCTATTTGAACTGGAAGTTTTGCTAAATGAGAAAAAAAATTTGATTACTGAATTGTTAATAACTAGAAAAACCTTTTTCACTACACTAGCGGCACGCTATGAAGGCCGGTTTGACACATTACAATAGTGATGTGGAATGTCAATTTAGTCTCGAACAAAAAACAATTAAGTTTTGTTTTTGTACCTGATTAAATAGGTTTAATAAAACAAAAATGTATATGTTTATTTAATTTATTTGAACGAACTGAATATTTGAACGAAATTTATTGATATTTTTTTGCGATTTCAGAGGTTTGTCCACATAGTGAAAATTGTTCATATTTACAAGTACATTCACCCCTTAAATGGTGCAAACTGATTTTTCTACACTTGTATACATTTAAGAAATCAATTTAATAAATAAATTTTGAGTCCTAAACCTAAAACTACATTCGATAAAATTTATGAATCTCTGCACATCACTATCGTCAATAAAGTAATACAATTATTTCCTTCAAAGTCGTTATCAATTAATACGGAACTTCATGAGCGGACAAACGTCAAACCGGCCATCATAGCGTGCCGCTAGAGTAAAGTCACTAAATTACTACACAAAACTTATTTACCATCATCACTTATGTCAGGCAATTCTTGTATAAGTTCTAAAATTTGGACATCTGTTGTAGATTTTAGCTCGAGCAGGTTAGTAAAAAATGTGTCCCAATTCAGTAAACCCTTTATTAGGGTGTAATAAATCAAAATCCGCGTTTATCTGTAAAAAAAAACATACTTAAAACAAAGATATAAAAAGTTTTGAGCTCTACTCAAAAAGTTCTTCTTTTATCTTCTTTTCGACGATACCCCATCAACCATATTATGTAAAGCCAACATTACCAAATTTTAAGCTCACCAATGAATCGCTCCGTGCATCATGTAAGATTGTCCATTCCGAATAAAAGTCATGAATATTTTAAATTTACTGTCTTTCCTTAAGTCAAATGTATTTTACCATCTCTGTAGAACTTCATCCCATGGTTCTGAATTATGTTTTAGCCATGTAAAGCTGAAAAATAGAAATATAATAAATGAAATGAATAGTAACCTATAACGTACCTACAATTAGCGAAGTTACTTAGTTATAGGGGTTAATTAGGTTGGCACTTACATGAGCAGTCACATATTCTGTAACATTTTCCTGTAAAAGTATTCTTATCACCATATGTGGACAAAGTTCCTTAATATTTTCGGGAGTCAATTTGAATAAATGGTCTCTCGTGATTCCGTTGTCTGTAAATAATTAAGTTATAAAGTTTAGACTAGTTAGTTATAGGTCTAATTAATTAAGTAGGTACTTGTACTTAATTATTATTTCTATGGGAATATTACATATCTTGAAGCTCCATAATTATCACTCACTTGAAAAAAATTAATGTACTTATTAAGTACACGCCACTCGCCCGGCTGCGAAACTGAACTTTAACACGTCTTTTGGCTTTTCTTTTGGTAATTTTAAATGTTCAATTACTTGTTTGTATCGCCGGTATCAAAAACAAAGAAATAACTGGCCGGAATCCTTTGAAGAAAACTTAAATCGCGAAACCTAGTGCGCGATACAGGTCACAGTCTCACAGAGTAAAATTAATGGACGCCGCCGCACGAATAAGAAAGAACATATCTTTGTTTAAAAAAAGGTTTTTTAATTTAATAAAAGTTTTATTATACCCAAGAATTCCCATTACTAAAATAAAGCAAAAAAAAAATTTTAGTTTGTTGGTATTGTATTAAGAAAATATTTAATTGAAAATTATTTTAAGATAGTATTTGAGCTTGTTTTCAGAAAACTATTGTATCAATTATTTAAAATTAATGTTCTTCAACCAAGAAATATTCTTTTTGGTTGAAGAACAGTAATTCGTAACACAAGTAAAATTTAACTCAAAACAAAACAATGTGGCTATAAAACGAAGTAAACGAAATTTTTTAAATACAGACAGTAATTGATCTCAGTACAAGTAAATATATCTAAAACGAAGTAAATTTTATTTAAAATGAAGAAATGTAAGATTTTAAAATAAGGTAATGTCATTTTTTAAATAGGAGTCCAAATATTCTCAAATCAAATATTTTTATCTTGTGCCTAGAATAATCTTTCAGAAAAAATAAGTTTTCAACCAAGAATAGCTCTTTTTAAATTTGAGTTCAAATTTCTCCCACCAAATGAATATTTAATTGAATTTACGAAAAATCCTGAGAAATCTTATTTACTTAATTGAAGAAATCCTTTTTATCTGTGTACATTTGTCACAAAGATAGCTTGCATCTAGGTCCTAGTCTAGGACCTAGATGCAAGCTAGCAATCTCCTAGAATCTAGGAGATGGATAATATGCTAATTTGTATGGAACAAAGGACAAAGTCTGGGCTGGTGAACAATATGTTAGTATATGAATAATAACAAGGAAATAGGTATTCTGTAAAAAAATGTGTCATGTTAATAATAATAGGATATGAAGTATAGTTAATAATACGGTCATTTAAAAACAGGTTCCGCACAATAAACCGTTGATTCACGGCAATTTACTGCTATTACACGAGCCATCTGACTTGATTGACGAACAACAGGAGGATAGAGAAACTTCTAGCTGACATGCCACAGTAAAATAAATGTTTTTAGCAGTCATGTATGAAGTACAAGCATCCTTTGTTTCTGTAACTGAGTAAAAAGCTGGTTCAGTTTGGATCTTCAACTACCGACAATGCACCCTATCTGTTAGGGCTATACAATCACACAACCGATGCACAGCGTCTTCGCCGGCGAAGACGAGGTCCCCGATTTCTGACGTCACCCGGACGTGGGCCCTTACCACGGTCTCGGGGGCGCTCGGACTAATCTAGTCCAACGAACCCACTCGCCCCAACGTCAACCTAAGCCGTGGTCCGAGCCTCACAGGAGGCGCCCTTAGGAAGACGTTGCCGCCCTCCGATATTCATCGAGCCCTAGGGCTCACTACTCCCCCCTGGCAGAGCTTCGCGCTCTCCGACAAACCCCGGTGACGCTGTAGCGGCCAATAGGGCCATGCAGCATACTCAATCCGAAAATAGAGAAAGTTTGGATCTTGAAACGTATAAGTACCTACTATACGTTGACGGTCTCTCTCTCTCTCTTATGCGTCTTCTTCAGATTGCTAAGGGTTGTAACCAGAAGGGGTTACAACCCTTATTATGATTAATCTTTAGCTGTCTTATTATATTTGATTTAATGTCCAGACAGTCCAGGATTCACAAACGTATATCAATTGGCCTGATCACATTCTTATATTATGTAGAATGTAGATAGGTACGCATCTTGGTTACCATTCTGGTCACTAAGGATTTTTAACCCGTGACGCAACAACGACGGGGTGTTATAAGTTTGACGTGTCTCTGTGTGTGTGTGTTTGTCTGTCTGTTCCCCTGTGGCGCTCAAATGGGTGGACCGATTTGAATGCGGTTTTTTTTGTTTGAAAGGTGAATTAGTCGAGAGTTGTTAGCTGTGTTTGATGAAAATCGGTCCAAGATGGCCGCCGATTATATATGCAAATAGATACAAAATGGCGGATTACATATTTTTTACAACTCACTTAATATGGGTATCAAATGCTTGACTAGTAGAATAGCACTATTGCAAATCCAAGATGGCCGCCGCCAAAAAATAGTGAATATCGGGGGTTTTTTTAATTATTAATTTATACGCGTATAGAGTGCATCGCAAGCATTCTGTATGTACCTATTTCTTATCCACTACCGTTGGTATTCGTCGAATTTGAATACGTCCACTCCTTCGTATGTGACGTAGGTACCGCTGAGATTGCAAATGGAGCTGGTCGTCAAAGCAACGTTTTGGTTCCAGGACCGACGAGCAGGGCATCGGCATGAAGATCTACCACGGCGTGCTGATGACCGTGGAGGTGCTGGTGCTCATCGTGAAGATGTACGCGACCTGGTTCCACTGCATCTACAAGTTCTTCGTACCCCCCGAACCGAAGAGCGTGAAGGGGGAAATTGTGCTTGTGAGTACCGAAGTCATCATCATCATCATGATCAACCTATTACCGGCTCACTACAGAGCACGGGTCTCCTCTCAGAGTGAGAAGGGTTTTGGCCATAGTCTACCACGCTGGCCAAGCGGATCGGCAGACTTCACACACCTTTGAGAACGTTATGGAGAACTCTCAGGCGTGCAGGTTTCCTCACGATGTTTTCCTTCACCGTTAAAGCAAGTGATATTTAAATACTTAAAACGCACATAACTCCGAAAAGTTAGAGGTGCGTGCCCCGGGATCGAACCCACGACCTCCGATTAGATGTCGGGCATCCTAACCACTAGGCTATCACAACTTATGCCGAGTT
This sequence comes from Melanargia galathea, assembly GCA_920104075.1. NCBI lineage: Eukaryota > Metazoa > Arthropoda > Insecta > Lepidoptera > Nymphalidae > Melanargia > Melanargia galathea. The sequence goes on along the minus strand of OV049859.1, from coordinate 3,282,586 downwards.
ATATGAGTACCGAAGTACCTAGCTAAAATTACAATTAGTAAAACTTTTCTCTTTGGAGAGACCACCGCAGACATAATATAATAGAGTAATCTCATCACTGTTTCCTAAATTCACACGTGCCAAAATAACACATAAGTAAGTGTGATACGAAATAGGTACCTCCTTTTTTGCGATTTATTTCTGTGTGCTTAGTCTAAAGCGGAGCACTCGAAAACGAACTCGAAAACTATTGATCGATTTCAGCATTCGAACAATGCTGAATGTATTGGCGAACTCAAACCTTAATACAAGCCATTTTAGGTCTATTTTACTCTGAAATCGATCAATAGTTTTCGAGTTCGTTTTCGAGTGCTCCGCTTTAGACTAAGCACACAGAACCTCTGTGTATTTACAGTTCGAAACAGCACAAAATGGCACTTTCACGGTCATTTTTGTGCAGTGACTAAAACCTACATAACCTACTTTTCAAAAAATTATAATCGTTCTAGGTTTGTTTCATTTTCATGCAAATCAAGATGGACCTTTGCAATATTTGGCTTGACCTTGATTAACAAGTGGTTAGGGACATTAATGCAGATTACGTCACATTATAATATATATAAGTAATTTATACTTTATGTGGTATTAACTAGTCACCGTTATATTCAAGCACACTGCATTAAGGTTTTTTATTTACATTTCGATTTTGACTGTAGTTTCCGTGATATTGAATCAATACTTTTTAAATTAAGAAATCATAAACATAAAGGTGTCAAGGTCTTTTAAATGGACTATTATACAGGAAGGTCGAAAATAATTCAAACCAAATAATGTAATAAAGTGTAGTTAATTCACGATTGCCAGATTGCAATCTGTTTTTAACCCCCGACGCAAAACACGACGGGGTGTTATAAGTTTGACGTGTCTGTGTGTGTGTGTGTGTGTGTGTGTGTGTGTGTGTGTGTGTCTGTCTGTTCCCCTGTGGCGTTCAAACGGGTGGACCGATTTGAATGCGGTTTTTTTTGTTTGAAAGGTGAATTAGTCGAGAGTGTTGTTAGCTATGTTTGATGAAAATCGGTCCAAGATGGCCGCCGCTACAAAATGGCGGATTACATATTTTTTCACAATTCCCTTAATATGGGTATCAAATGAAAGGGCTTGACTAGTAGAATAGCATTATTGCAAATCCAAGATGGCCGCCGCCACAAAATGGCGAATGTCGGGGGTTTTTTAAATTTCTAATTTATACTTGTCAGATATGTAGGTGTAGAGTATTACAACTTTAAACGTTATTTATTTCAGCTTAAATATACTAATATTAAGTTAGTAAGTAGGTAGGTATAGGTACAATATATTTTGAAATTCACATTTTCGCATGTCTGCATAATAATATATTATACCTACATACATCTGTATATTATGCAGAGATGATAGATACATTATCATACTCACTCATATACTTGTACATCCTAGGTATAATGTATTTATACATAATAATATACTCTACATATTAAGTATGTGATATATACATAGATAAGTATATGATATTATAATATATACCTACCTATTCTACACGCTGATGCCCGGGACTTCGTCCGCGTGGATTTTAACCGGTGGTTTTTCCGGGATAAAAAGTAGTCTATGTCCTTTTTAACCCCCGACGCAAAAACGACGGGGTGTTATAAGTTTGACGTGTCTGTGTGTGTGTGTGTGTGTGTGTGTGTGTGTGTGTGTGTGTGTGTGTGTGTGTGTGTGTGTGTGTCTGTCTGTTCCCCTGTGGCGCTCAAACGGGTGGACCGATTTGAATGCGGTTTTTTTTGTTTGAAAGGTGAATTAGTCGAGAGTGTTCTTAGCTATGTTTGATGAAAATCGGTCCAAGATGGCCGCCGCTACAAAATGGCGGATGATATATTTTTTCACAACTCCCTTGATATGGGTATCAAATGAAAGGGCTTGACTAGTAGAATAGCACTATTGCAAATTCAAGATGGCCGCCGCCACTAAATGGCGAATGTCGGGGGTTTTTTAAATTTTCAATTTACACTTGTCCAAGGTTTAGTTCTGTACCAAATTTCGTTAAAACCGGTTCAACGGTTTAGACATATAATTTTTTTCAAAGAAAAATGAACCGACTTCAAACGAATCGAACTAAAAAGTTTAAAATAATATTTTATTCATTTAGATTTTTTTGAAGTCGGCGCCAAATTACTTCAAGTTCACTTCAAGTCGAAAATGTGCCCCCCGGGTCCCAGACTCACCCTCCGCAACTAGGTTCACCGCGCTCGTATTCAAAAGTGGATATTCTGATTTTACTTACACGAATTGAATGTGGTTTGGCGCCGACTTCAAAAAATTATATATCATTTGAGTTAGGTAGTTTAATCGTCAATCTAAATGAATAAAATATTATTTTAAACTTTTTAGTTCGATTCGTTTGAAGTCGGTTCATTTTTCTTTGAAAAAAATTATTTTATGCTTTTTAGTGATTTGTTTTCTTTATATTAGGTAATAATAATAATATAAATGAGAACTATGTAAAATAGATTATGACCTATATATTATTAATTATTATTAAATATCCTGTGACATATACATTTTATGTGTCATACTATAGGTGAGTGGTTTTATTATGTTCTAACCCAACCTAACCTAACTTCTGATCTATACAAGATTAGTTTGTATGCGTAAAACTCTTGTATAATTTGGATAGACCGTAATTTACAATCTATACGCGACTAGTTTCACACCCTTGCGGTTTGGCTTTGTATAGAATGGAAATACACGTAACCATGCACAAACTCCAAGGAATCACTCTATATGCAACTGTACTGACTTCGGCCCAAAACTTTTTGCAAAAGGTCAATGTTACGTAGGCGTAGCAGAGTGAAGTCTTTGGCCAGAATAGCTATATCAGACTTCAGCAATAGGTCTGGCAATCTCAGAGAACATATTAGTGACATATGTGTACATTTATGCTTATAACTTCGTACGTAAGAATGATATAACTCGATGTGTTATATACTAAAACCTTCTTGAAAGTATGTAGATAACGATAGTGAAACAATCATCAAAATCGGTTCATTAGTTGCGGAGATAATCGCGAACATACTTACATACATACATACATACATACATACATACATACATACATACATACATACGGGTCGAATACAGAACCTCCTTTTTTTGAAGTCGGTTAAAAAGCGTAACAAACAAACTCACTTTCGCATATCGCATATTTTATATTTATAACTAGCTGATGCCCACAGCTTCGCCCGTGTGGATTTAGGTTTTTAAAAATCCCGTGGGAACTTTTGATTTTCCAGAACAAAAAGTAGCTTATCTGTAGAAACCCGTCCCCAAAACGGAAAAATCCTGTGGGATCCCCACGATTTCGGAGTACAATTCCTTACAGCATCAGGGTTGAGGAGTTGGATATGTACCTACTCGAGTTCATTCAACGATAAAGTCTTTAATTGGAACTGGTTTCTTGAAACCCCCAATATCAATATAAATAACCGAAAGTTTCTAAAACCCATTAGTTTTGGGGATTAGGTCCCCTACAGCATCAGGATTGAGGAGTTGGAATCCAAATTTTTTGCAGAATAGGGTCGCATTGTTTCTCTATCGATTAAAAAAAAAATTACGCAAATCGGTTCAGAAATCTCGGAGATATCGGTGTACATAGGTAGAAAAACACAACTCCTCCTTTTTTGAAAGTCGGTTAAAAAAGTAGCCTATGTTACTCCCTGGTTAATTTTCTACTTGTATGTGAAGGTCCCGTCAAAATCGGTTCAGCCGTTCCGAAGATTAGCCCGTTCAAACAGACAGACAGACAGACAGACAGACAGACAGACAGACAGACAGACAGACAAAAATTTTAAAAACATGTGATTCGGTTATGGTAGCGTTCAAATAACCATATGAGCATAATATGAGGTAGTTATTTCGATATTACAGACAGACACTTCAATTTTATTTATTAGTATAGATATTAGTTAGGACTAGATGATGCCCACGGCTTCGCCCGTGTGGATTTAGGTTTTTAAAAATCCCGTGGGAAACTTTTGATTTTCCAGAACAAAAGTAGCTTATCTGTAGAAACCCGTCCCCAAAACGGAAAAATCCCGTGGGATCCCCACGATTTCGGAATACAATTCCTTACAGCATCAGGGTTGAGGAGTTGGATATGTACCTACTCGAGTTCATGCAACGATAAAGTCTTTAATTGGTACCCCCAATATCAATTTAAATAACCGAAAGTTTCTAAAACCCATTAGTTTTGGGGATTAGGTCCCCTACAGCATCAGGATTGAGGAGTTGGAATCCAATTTTTTTATAAAACAGGGTCGCAATGTTTTTCTATCGATTAAAAAAAATTACGCAAATCGGTTCAGAAATCTCGGAGATATCGGTGTACATAGGTAGAAAAACACAACTCCTCCTTTTTTGAAAGTCGGTTAAAAAAGTAGCCTATGTTACTCCCTGGTTAATTATCTACTTGTATGTGAAGGTCCCGTCAAAATCGGTTCAGCCGTTCCGAAGATTAGCCCGTTCAAACAGACAGACAGACAGACAGACAGACAGACAGACAGACAGACAGACAGACAGACAGACAGACAGACAGACAAAAATTTTAAAAACGTGTGATTCGGTTATTCTTCTCTTTCGTTACGCTCTTGTCAGAGCGGTCGTGGTCATCACTTTCCAGTTACACGCTTGACGATCCGTCTCCATTCTTCCCGGACAGCTGCTTTTCGGGAGCACACATGTAAAGGGACGTCCACTGCAGTCTTTACTTGGTCCGTCCATCTCATAGGCGATCTACCGCGAGGTCTGGTTCCTTCTACCTTTCCTTGAACGACTAGACGTTCGATGGAGATATTGTCACGTCTAGTCACGTGACCAAAGAAAGTGAGAATTCGAGCCTGTACGATGGAAGATAGACGCTGCTTGATGCCGAGTTCTTCCAGAATGGACTTGTTGGTCCGGAATTGATTCCAGGACACTCTCAACATTCTTCTCCAGCACCACATCTCGAGAGCGTCTATTTTCTTCTTCTCACTTTCTCGCAGGGTCCACGTCTCCGAAGCGTAGAGGAATATGGAGAATACCAGTGCTCTAACTAGCCGGGTCTTAGTGGCCTTGGTGATATTACGATTTCTCCATATTTTTTGCAGTTTATCCATAGCTGATCTGGATATCGCCATGCGTCGTTTAATTTCGTCTATACAGCCTCCATTGTTCGAGATCAACGCTCCTAAATAGACATAAGGTTGCACCACTTCACAGTTCGCTATTTGAGTCACTTCTGGCGAGTTATTGTTAATTCGGTCAACAATCATGACTTTCGTCTTGCTGCGGTTGATCTTGAGGCCGTATTCAAGACTTATTGATTCCATCTTTTGGAGAAGTTCTTCCATATGGCAGATACTAGTAGCGAACAGGGTGGTATCATCCGCATAACGTAAGTTGGAGATTTTTAAACCTCCGATTGCTGCTCCATCTGTCCAGTTCTCAAGAGTACGTCTCATTATCATTTCTGTGTAGATGTTGAACAGAATCGGGGAAATGATGCACCCTTGCCGAACGCCGGCACTAGGATGAAAGTTAGCCGAAAGCTTCTCATCTGTCTTTATAGATGCAGTACCATCCTCGTATAAACGCCGAAGCAAATGAACAAGGTGTTTTGGTGTGCCCATGTCCAGTAGAGTCCTCCAAAGTACAGGCCATTTGACAGAATCAAACGCCTTCGAGAAGTCCACGAAACAGATATATACCGCTTTGTTGAACTCACGGGATTTCTCAATAATTTGGCGCACAATAAATATTTGCTCCCTGGTACCTTTGCCCTTGACGAAGCCTGCTTGCTCAGGTGCAATCTCTTTGGATAAGTAAGACTTGAGACGCTCGTTAATAATGTGCAGTAGAATTTTGCTCGCATGCGGTATGAGTGCAATGAGGCGATAGTTATTGCAAATTTTCGTAGAGCCCTTTTTGTGTAGTGGTATAAAGACACTGTGAGCCCATTCTTGCGGCCATGTACCTGTTTGCCACACTTTGTTACATAGTGAGTGGAAGATCTGGACTCCATATTCTCCCGAGGCTTTGATAGTTTCAATGGGAATGGAATCCTTTCCCGTGGCTTTTCCATTCTTCAGATGTTTTATTGCCGCTCTTATTTCATCCTTTAAGATGTTGGGCTCTTTTTCTTCATCCAATGGCTCTGTTGAATCAAAACACTGTGATTGCGGATCTTCAAACAGCGACTGACAGTATTTTCTCCACGTTTCCAATATTTCTTCCAGCTCTGTCACTGTTTCACCTTGAGAGTTTTCGATAGCCCATGTTTTGGATGACAATGACCGTGTGAGTGCACGAATTTTTTGATGGAGGTCTCTAGACTCGTGCTTGTTAGCGTGTGCGTCAATTTCTTTGCAGATGTTCTGAAAATGAGCGTTTAGATCTCGCCTGCAAGCAGCTTGTATTTTTGCAGACTTTTCATTCAAAGTCCTCACATCAGCCCCCGTTGCCTTCATCTGTCGTCTGTCTTCTACAAGAGCTAGAGTATTGTCGCTCATCCAGTGTTGCCGTTTGCGAGCGCCTGCAGGTGGCATTGTATTTGTGACGGCGCAACTAATTAAACTCTTCGCACGATCCCACATTTTGTCTGGACATTCGGTATCATGATCCACAGACACCCATTGATCCCACGTTTTTTCTAGTACAGCTTTAAACAGTGATTTATTTCTGACTTCGAGCCTTCGATGTAGAACAAGTTTTCGGGCTGCTCTTAGTTTAAGCTGAATTTTAGCCATCAAAAATTGATGGTCGGATCCACAATCGGCGCCTGGTAGCGTGTGAGAGTTCCTAATAGATGTTTTCCACCGTGCCCTTACCAAAATATAATCGATCTGATTGCGATAGTTGCCATCAGGTGATGTCCAAGTGTACAATCTTCGAGGATGATTTTGAAAGAAACTGTTGGATATCACCAAGTTGTTATCGGCTGCAAACTGTACCAGCCGTTCGCCTCTTTCGTTGCGCTGCCCTAGTCCGTACTTTCCAACACAAGGACTTAACAAATGAGAATCTGAACCTATCTTGGAGTTGAAGTCTCCCATAATAACAAGAAGCTCTCTTCGTGGAACTTTAGAGATGGCGGCCTCCAGGTCTGAGTAGAAAGACTCAATGTCCTCATTACACGCGGTGCTGGTCGGAGCATATACCTGAATGATATTTAAGTTTACTGGCGAAGCCTTTAGCTTGATACTTATCAGTCTATCGCTGACAGGTTCATACCCCAACACACAATTCCTGGAACTTTTTGGAATAATAAAAGCAACTCCATTGCTACTACTGTCTGCATTTCCAGAGAAGTATACGACGTTTTTGTCTGTGTGAAAGTGACCATTATTTTTCCAGTGCGTCTCACTAATACCACAGATGTTTATAGTGTGTCTGGATAGTTCGTCTTCCAGAATCTTGAGCTTTCCTGGTTGAAGGAGACCGCGAACATTCCATGTACCTATCTTCTGGATCTGACGCATTTTTATGGGTATTCCAGTAGCAGGATTTCCGTGGGGCGCCTGGTTTCCTACGTCCGCATGGCCGGTAGCAGATTTCACACCATCTGTCCCGGACACAGTATGGCGCCGACTGAGCGGGTCGCATGGGCACTTCGATATCTTATTATTACTGTTCATGATGACTTTCATGGGAAAATAGTGCAGTGGTTTCCCCTTGCCTTCTGCACCAGACATTTTAGAGGTCATTTAAACCCCAAGGCCGCTGTAGCCTCTTCCGACCAGAGTTCTGGTCGGGTGTATATGGTTATACCGCCATTGCTCGGTCGCCAGAGCCTCGTTAGTTTTCTAGCAGGGGGCACCACGATACTGAGTATCGTCGCCAGCTGTTCTTACAAACCACTGACGCGTGCAGGTGAGGTTGACAGTTGGGTCGGTTTAGATGTTGTTCACCGCTCTCCCCTTACCCCCCGGTTATGGTAGCGTTCAAATAACCATATGAGCTTAATATGACGTAGTTATTTCGATAATAAAGACAGACACTTCAATTTTATTTATTAGTATAGATTATTCTTATGAATGTTATAAGCCTTTACTTGTGATACTTAATAATATGATAATTTTCAAAATTCTAAATTAACAACATCATAACTAATTGCTTTAGTTATGTTAATTTCAACTTAGGTATCTATGTAGATGTTACAGCCAAAGTAATTAATTAGCTTTTATTCATAATGACTGGCAATTATAAATAATATCTAAATTGTCCAGATATTATTCATAATATCATGTCAAACCAGACATTATTCATAATAGCAGATGAACGTTGGTCAAAATGATAAATACGGCCCGCCTTGCTTCCCCTCCCGCATCTCATTCCTTTGTGGTCTGGCGTGATCATCACGATCTCGTAATCTAAACTACCCTATCCTAACCTAACCTTACCTAACCTAAAATTCCTGATGTAGACCGTGCCAAAGCTGATGATAGAAACATTATATGCATAGCTGTTGTAATTTCTCCGGAGACACCTCAGAAGATAAGTACCTCACGAAAATTGTATTATTAATGAACTAGTGGATGCGTGCCACTTACAAAAGCTAGGTTAGGTTAGGTTAGAACATAAATATTGAGGTGCCCGGCCGTAGGCCGGGCACTTAGGTTCTATTGGATCCTAGGTAGAATGTGGTACAAAACGAAATCTGAGCACCCCAACCCAAAGCAATAAGTCGGTAAGTTCAAACAGTTACCTAATTTATTTTGAAAAAAAAAAAATCCTATGGTTGCGTTTTGGCCTTGTATATATTGGAACGATGCACGTGCGCGTCCACGTTACAAAATACATATATACTACGCAAAATTCGTGTATACTTTGTAGTACAACATTTGAAAACTGCATTACAATGTATACATAAGCAGAATCCTATGGGTGCATTCTGGCTATGTATATTATGTAATTATACGCGCCCCCGCCCGCCGTAGAAAATCGCAGGCACCCGCGCGAGCCGTAGCGGATGAGGCAGGTCGCCGAAGGCGACCAGCAAGCTGAAGCTGCGGTGGTGAGCGTGGGTGCCTGGGCTTTGCTACGCAACCTGGGCGATGGGGCTGCACTTCCCCCAGCGCCGAAGCTGTTGCAGAAGTAACTATGTTTTTGGGTGGTATAAACTGTTTATTTGACGTTATATTTTGCAATATCTGGTGATCAGTTAAACATAAGTCCTTGTTTTGTTACTTTATCCAAGTCTTGCAAGATATTATATAAAATAGCTGAATATTATTTATAATAGCTAGATAGTTTAAATAATTCTGTGTCAATTATTACTTTATCCAAATTGAGTTGATAATATTTATAATGGCTGGATAGTATACATAATATCCTTATTTATTACTTTGGCTGTAACATAGATACCTATAATACCTAGGCACGAGTTTAGACATTCAGGACAAGAATTCCAAAATAATATAAGTAATACTTATTCGTTATTTTACTCGAGTGCCTTGAAATGTAATTCTTCCCTCTTATAATTATAGCTAATTATCTTCATCCGCTATTGGTTGTTCCGTATGCGTCATAGTGGCGTCCTACACCTTATATATAATTATTATAATATTATACCTATTATCAGCGAGAAAGCATAAGTCTCTCGTTGTTGTATTTCAATTCTAAACGTAAAGCAACAAGGCCCGTATTTCTTTGGTGTTAACAATATGGACTATAAATATGGAATATATAATATGGAATATGGATTCTTAGAGGAACCAGAGTCACTGGTGTAGGCTCAACGGATTGCGAAGCATAGCTCGAAGAACGTATAGATGTCGGGAGTCCCAAGGTGTTGGAAAGAGGACTTCGTATCGAAAACCGCAGTATTAGCATTGGTCGAACGACCATATTTTAGTTTTTTTTTCTTGTAAAGAATATTAGCCAAGATGAAGATGATTAATAATATTCCCCTATCCCTTCTAAATAAGCGTAGGTATAGCTTGTGCTAGGAGTGGGTACGACAATAGTGTAACGGGTGGGCACACGAGTGGGGTTTGAACCGTCGACCTTTCGGTTTTCGATTCACGCCCGACGACCGTTGCGGCCCAAACAAATTAGACGGTTCATTTTTCGGATTTTCATTTTCGAGGCTTCATCGATGAATCATCGAAAATGGACCGTCTAAACACCGACCGTTCATCGTTCACAGGCACTGTGCCATAGCAAGTATCGTATCGTGCATCGTTCATCGCAAAAATGAACGATGAACGGGGCACCGTCTTTGGTTATTGTGGCTATATAAATGAATCGCAGGTAGTCGCTGGATACACGCGGCACAAAACCACGTCGTGTGGGAATCCCTGCAACACATATTGTATTGGTTGTTGACGATAATGCAACCGAATGAGCACCATTATCTCTGTTTCCAGATCACGGGCGCCGGGCACGGTATGGGGCGCGAGATGGCGCTGCGGTTCGCGCAGCTCGGCGGCGTGCTTGTGTGCGTGGACATCAACCAGCGCGGGAACCAGGACACCGTCGACCTCATCAAGGAGGGCAAGGGGAAAGCGTATAGCTACATGTGAGTTGCACCCGTCACCACAGCCTTTTAACACAGTAGGTACACAGATACAACCGGTACTGAAACCACCTGAAACTACCTAATAATAATAATAATGTCCTCCTGACCGAATTTCGGCCACGGCGGCCAATCTCAACCGAGGCAGAGACTAGCCATCTGCGCAGGAGATATTATAGTGCACAAGTGTGTGGGCATACACAGGTGCACTCTCTATTCCCTCACTCTCATAGTCCGATGGGACGCCAATGCGACACGACCGGAGAGAGATCAGGCGCAGGACCGACGGCTTTACGTGCTCTCCGAGGCACGGGGTGTATCTAACACCGCCAACTTCCAACTCCGGGCTGGCACTGAGAATTTCTTGACAGAAAAACCCAATACCTCATTTTTTTTTTATTGGCCCGACCCGGGAATCGAACCCAGGACCTCGTGATCCACAGTCGAACGTGCTAACTGCTAGACCAACGAGGCAGTTAACTGAAACTGAAACTACCTACAAACGTTCGAAACGGCTCACTCACACAAACATGCGTATCGACGAGACCATTTAGCGGCACTCGCTACTGACATCCACGGGAAAATCCCTTATGGGTCTCGTTACATCGATGGTCGTATCTATGTACTGTGTTGTATCTATGTACTGTGCTTTTAACGTTACGCCATGGGCAAGAGCGTTGCCAGCTGATGGGCAAGGGGGGAGGGCTTGTTGATATAATCCACCTCCACCAGTGCAGCCTTTTTTACGTCCCACTACTGGGTACGGGCCTCCTCTCTCATAGGAGAGAGGGATTCAGAGCTTAGACCCGCCTCGCTGCTCCAATGCGTATTGGCGGGCTTTTTAAAGACTATTGTCACATGATAGTGATAATAACCGGGACCGACTGCTTAACGTGCTCTCCGCGGCACGGGGGTGTGACACCGCCAACTACCAACTCCGGGCTGGCACTGAGAATTTCTTGATAGAAAAACCCAACACCTAACAATAATTTGCCCAACCCGGGAATCGAACCCGGGACCTCGTGATCTGCAGTCGTATATGCTAACTACTAGACTCTACTGCCTCGTTGGTCTAGTGGTTGATATAATCAGGATGGGAAAAGTATGAATTTTAGGTTCAGTCGAGAAGCTATGGAGCTATAAAGCAAGCGTACCTCTTGACAGGACTTGTAGTACGGCAGCCGCCGAACAAATGATTTAACAGTGATTAATAACAAGCTGAATTTTCGTGAGTAGGTTCGTTTCGACGAGACGACCAACTTTTTTATCTATGAAAATTCTCGATGGAGGTAGCTTCTCGAGTGGGGAGGTGTTAAAAATTTCGATTCGCTCGGGTGGGAAATCGTTAGGACTCGGTAGGACTGTGTAGCCATTTCATTATACAAGTATTTACTAAGCTGCATACAAAAAATCAGCTAGTTATTAATAATGTTTAATCATTTTTATAACCTCATTATTTGGAAATATTCGGAGTGGAGGACACTGTAGAATATTATTACTAACCACCTGATTTTTTATCCCCTGCCCCCCCTTGGCGACGCCGTTTTGTATGGGCACAGGCCTCTTTTACAGGAGCGACGTTACATTCGAGTTTCAGGGTAAAGAAGCTTCGAGAAGTTAGTTCGATCGTGTCGGCCTAGTAGGAAGGTATTGTTGTTAGCGTAACTTAAGTAGATAATTGTTAGGTTGTTGTGTGTACTTGAACATTATAAGTTAGGTCTATCTATCAATGCCTCACTACCGCGCGAAGGATTTCCACATCCTTAATAGGTATTTCTGCTACCTAATATCTTTATGAGGCCCGAATACCTATGCCTAATTTATGTCTGTATGCTTTGTAGTTTTATTGCAATTTGCTTACGTCATAACATTGGTTGGTATCTATTCTAGAAACGTAGAACCTATAGAACGGTATATAATATATAGGTACTTTAATTATAATGACAACTGTCAGAATTCCACCGAATTAAAAATCAGACTATAGTGAAATTATAACTGCCCCTTTTTTAAATTCAACAAATCTTAGCAAATCAGTATTTAGTTATATCATAATTTTTTTTACAGATGCGACGTAACAAACCGCGAAGCTATCAACGAGATGGCTGAAAAGATACGCAAAGAAGTCGGCGAGGTGACGATCTTGGTGAACAACGCCGGAGTCATGCCCTGCAAGCCCTTGCTGCAGACCAGCGAGAAGGAGATACGTGTCGCCTTCGAGGTCAACTGCCTCGCACATCTTTGGGTGAGTGTCTTCTTTGTTATCGAAGCTGAGAGGAGACGTAAGAATGTCAGCGAGGTGGTGATCTTGGTGAACAACGCCGGAGTCATGCCCTGCAAGCCCTTGCTGCAGACCAGCGAGAAGGAGATACGTGTCGCCTTCGAGGTCAACTGCCTCGCACATCTTTGGGTGAGTGTCTTCTTTGTTATCGAAGCTGAGAGGAGACGTAAGAATGTCAGCGAGGTGGTGATCTTGGTGAACAACGCCGGAGTCATGCCCTGCAAGCCCTTGCTGCAGACCAGCGAGAAGGAGATACGTGTCGCCTTCGAGGTCAACTGCCTCGCACATCTTTGGGTGAGTGTCTTCTTTGTTATCGAAGCTGAAAGGAGACGTAAGAATGTCAGCGAGGTGGTGATCTTGGTGAACAACGCCGGAGTCATGCCCTGTAAGCCCCTACTGCAGACCAGCGTATAATATTACATACATACGTGATACGTCATATCGAATTGATAACCTCATATTTTTGCCGTTCGTTAAAAAAGGCCTCAAAGGCTTTACACTTCCCTATGTTGTTTTTCGCAGTGATCTAAAACTCTAAAGCTGGGTCTCCACCAAAGCAAAATTGTCAACTTTTGTCACTTACTTACATGACTTGTGTTGACAACACAAAAGTTGGCAATTTTTCTATGGTGGAGACCCAGCTATACAGAAACGTATGTTACCAACACCTGTTGACGACACGAAGTTAGCAATTTTTCTTTGGTGGAGCCCTAGCTTTTACGCAATTCTCCTCAGATGCTGCAAGCCTTCCTGCCCGCGATGATGGAGAGGAACCACGGGCACATAGTGGCGATGTCGTCCATGGCGGGCGTCATCGGGCTCCGCAACCTGGTCCCGTACTGCGGCACCAAGTTCGCCGTGCGCGGGATGATGGAGGCCGTGCACGAGGAGCTGCGGGAGGACCCGAGGGATTTCAGCGGGGCAAGTGTTTTGTAACTGTATCATGAAAGTTCCGAATCGTAGCAACGCGAATGTGTTCCAAGTCGGAGTCAAAATTGCTACCTTGGTATTGGTGATACCTAATAGGTATAAGATGTTTTCATTAACGCATGGATGACATGATTTAAATAACAGAGAGAGGAATTTAGAGCTTACATCCCACATGCTGGCTCCAATGCGGGTTGGCGTGCTATGCCATGCCAACACGAGGTATGCACTTTTCGAAACTCAATAATTGTTTCGTATAATCGAATATAGTCACCAATTATTATAAGTGCCAAAACCCACTTGCGTGGCTAGTCACGCGTGGGTTTTGGTGTATCCGTCTGTTACCTTTTACGGCTCTACAGCTAAACCGTCTTGATCAAATGCATAGAGATAGCTAGCATCCTGGGGACGGACATAAAATCTATACTAATAAATAAAATTGAAGTGTCTGTCTGTAATATCGAAATAACTACCTCATATTAAGCTCATATGGTTATTTGAACGGTACCATAACCGAATCACACGTTTTTAAAATTTTTGTCTGTCTGTCTGTCTGTCTGTCTGTCTGTCTGTCTGTCTGTCTGTCTGTCTGTTTGAACGGGCTAATCTTCGGAACGGCTGAACCGATTTTGACGGGACTTTCACATACAAGTAGAGAATTAACCAGGGAGTAACATAGGCTACTTTTTTAACCGACTTTCAAAAAAGGAGGAGTTGTGTTTTTCTACCTATGTACACCGATATCTCCGAGATTTCTGAACCGATTTGCGTAATTTTTTTTTAATCGATAGAAAAACATTGCGACCCTGTTCTATAAAAAATTTGGATTCCAACTCCTCAATCCTGATACTGTAGGGGACCTGATCCCCAAAACTAATGGGTTTTAGAAACTTTCGGTTATTTAAATTGATATTGGGGGTACCAATTAAAGACTTTATCGTTGAATGAACTCGAATAGGTACATATCCAACTCCTCAACCCTGATGCTGTAAGGAATTGTTTTCCGAAATCGTGGGGATCCCACGGGATTTTTCCGTTTTGGGGACGAGTTTCTACAGATAAGCTACTTTTTGTTCTGGAAAATCAAAAGTTCCCACGGGATTTTTAAAAACCTAAATCCACACGGGCGAAGCCGTGAGCATCATCTAGTACGGAATATGTCTCGCAAAACATAAGCGAGAGGATTAAAAAAACAATTAAAGCACTGACGAAGTCGACGAATACATCAATTACTGTACTTAAGGGGAAATGTGGGCGAAGAGACTTTTGAAAATTAGTTATTTGAAAAAACTATCGTTGTCGCGTTTGACCGTCCCGCGCCTCAAATTCGTGCAATAAGGACAACTGCAAATCCGACTCAATAACCGTAAGTAAAAAGTCATAATTCGAGGTTTGGCTCTCTAGTGTTTCCTCCTCCAATATTGGACCAATTTCAAAGATATTTCGTAAACTGAATATAAAGGATATATACTGTGACCCTATGTTTTGCTTTTTTCATTATTAATTGTCAAATTTGTACATTAGGCCTTTGTTGAAAGCGATCTAAAATAGGCAATTTTGAGCATTTTGTAACGGTTCTAGTGCTTATAAAAATAATGTATCTTCAAAAAGGAAAACAGGGGCATAGAAGAGGTTGATATTTATTTTATTGTAAAAAAACATTGCTTTAGGATCATAAACCCAGGGAGAAAACACGCGAGAGCGTTTGTATGGAGAAAAGAGCAACCGCATTTCCTCTTAATTTAGCCGTAACAACGTGCGAACTGAGTCATTTTATCGGACATCTCGCTCGCACTTACGGGCCTTATGGAACTGGAACCTGATGCTCTGGTGTTGTGTATAACAGTAAAAAAATAATTTGTCGATGATAATAACAGGCTATAAAGAGCGAGTCAGAGCTCTCACAACCCTATGACCCTAATGATTTATGACTCAGTTCGAGCGTTTGTAATGGCTCAACTGTAGTTAGGGGCCTTCCATAAATTACGTCACACAAATTCTATGATTTTTTGCCCTCTCCCCCCTTGTCACAGCTGGTCACATCTGTGAGACCCTCCCCCTACCGTTGTGTGACGTCACATATTTTGCAATTTTTCATTAAAACAGTAGTTTCGAATATATATTTTTTTAATCGTTTATTTTTCATTCCAATGTGACGTCACAAAATTTTGGGCCCCTCCCTCCCCCTTGTCACACAATGTGGCCAATTCTGCTGTCCACAATCTCTAAACCTAAACTAAAATGACAGGGCTAAATATATGTATTCTTACCTCTTTCACAGTGATACCTGCGGAAAAGGATAACACTATTTTTAAACAGAATTGGCCACATTGTCACAATTCATCGACCCCCCCTCCCCCCTCTTCCCTTAACTTGTGACTAAATTAATTGATGGCCCCTTACTGTTAGTTTAATTCTCTTACATTCAACTCAATAATTTGTTCCAGATCAAGTTGACATGCATCTGCCCGTACATCGTGGACACCGGCCTGTGCAAGAACCCCAAGATCAAGTTTCCCTCGCTGATGAAGATCCTGTCGCCGCAGGAGGCGGTGGAGCACATCGTGGACGCGGTGCGGCGCGAGTACCACGAGATCACCATACCCAGCTCCCTCTACTACATTAACCAGGTAAGATAATTATAGTGTAGATTTTTAGGCTGATGTTATGTTTTTGTTACAAAAAGCTACTTATGTGGCTGTCTCCACATCATTATGTGGCTGTCTCCACATCATTATGTGGCTGTTTCCACTAGCTGCACCCCGCGGTGTTACCCGCGGTTAATAAGACACATAAATATATTTGAACAGAATCTTCTAAGAGTAACTTAACAAAGAGATCGACAGCAAATTCATGCAAACACATACAAATGCAAGCAGCAAAATATTGCAATGTTGTTTTATATGTGCGTGATGTACCTACCTAACAACAATCAGCGCCATCTATCTCGTTTTTGGTCTATATCTATTTAAGTCCCACAGGAAGACTTTTCCGGGCTAAAAAGTAACCTATGTGTTAATCCAAGATATCTTTCCATCTCCATTCCAAACAGCCAAATTGGTTCAGTAGTTGCGGCGCTAAAAAGTAGCAAACATACATACACACAAAGTTTCGCCTTTATAATTTTTACAAAAAAGCGCAATTCGCGCAATTTATAATTTAAAACCGCGGGATTCCCTTCGAGAGAAATTTAAAGAAATAGGTATTCTTACAGTAGCTTCTCAATATATTTATAACAACATAATTTTTGTTAAGCAAAACATTCACAGTTACAATAAAAAGTGTGAATTACACGATAGGCAATTAAGAAATAGAAATAGACTCGTGATTCCTCAATTACGCCTCAAAAAGGTCCAAAAGTCGTTTGTGGGAATGGGCGTAATGTTCTATAACAAAATTCCACAACAAATCTTAGATTTGCCTTTACACAAGTTTAAGAATTCTATTAAAAGTGTGCTCATGAAAAAAGCATATTATTCAATTGAAGATTATATAAATGATAAAAAAGCATGGATTTAATTTATTCGCTTTATACGCTATTATAACTTGAGGAGTATTCGATTATTGGTGTTCAATTCGATGCTTTAATTATGGGTAGCCTAAGTATGTCACGCTCTCTTTAAACATTTCTGTGGTGGTGTCGTGTGGTGCGGGTTGTTACGTTCCCTCAAATATGGTTGAGCGAAGCAATGGCTGGATCATGCGTCATGCTCGTGAACGGGTGCCGCCGTCGGAAATGGGGCTACTTTTGTCTGCCCTTTTTGACGTGTAGAATTGTAAGCACCATTCCGAACCAGTGGTAGATTCATTTGTCGATTCAAAAGCACTTGTAAAAGTTTATCTGAATAAAAAATATGTCTTAGACTTGCCTTTACACAAGTTTAAGAACTCTATTAAAAGTATGCTCATAAAAAAAGCTTATTATACAATTGAAGATTATATAAACGATAAAAAAGCTTGGATTTAACTCGTTCCAGCAATGCGCGAGACGGCATTTCAATCATGTACATTAATAATAATAATTGTTATAATGTTATTTTTAAAAAAAGAGCAACCGCCGAGTTTCTTGCAGGTTCTTCTCGGCTGGAACTGCATTCCGAACCTGTGGTAGATTCAGTTGACGATTCAAAAGCACTTGTAAAAGTTTATTTGAATAAAAAACTTTTCTATTCTATTCTAATATTAGTGTAATTTTTAGGCTGACGAAGTATTATGTTCGACAAAAAGCTACTTATGTGGTTGTCTCCACATCATTATGTGGCTGTTTCCACATCATTGTGTGTATATCTCCAAATAATCATGTGGATGTCACCACATTGAGCTTTAGATGACGTTATACGGATCACATCGAAAAGCTTAAAAATAATCTATACTAATAAATAAAATTGAAGTGTCTGTCTGTAATATCGAAATAACTACCTCATATTAAGCTCATATGGTTATTTGAACGGTACCATAACCGAATCACACGTTTTTAAAATTTTTGTTTGTCTGTCTGTCTGTCTGTCTGTTTGAACGGGCTAATCTTCGGAACGGCTGAACCGATTTTGACGGGACTTTCACATACAAGTAGAGAATTAATCAGGGAGTAACATAGGCTACTTTTTTAACCGACTTTCAAAAAAGGAGGAGTTGTGTTTTTCTACCTATGTACACCGATATCTCCGAGATTTCTGAACCGATTTGCGTAATTTTTTTTAATTGATAGAGAAATATTGCGACACTGTCCTACAAAAAACTTGGATTCCAACTCCTCAATCCTGATGCTGTAGGGGAACTGATCTCCAAAACTAATGGGATTTAGGAACTGTCGGTTATTTAAATAGATATTGGGGGTACCAATTAAAGACTATCGTTGAATGAACTCGAGTAGGTACATATTCAACTCCTCAACCCTGATGCTGTAAGGAATTGCATTCCGAAATCGTGGGGATCCCACGGAATTTTTCCATTTTGGTGACGGGTTACTACAGATAGGCTACTTTTTGTTCTGGAAAATCAAAAGTTCCCACGGGATTTTTAAAAACCTAAATCCACACGGGCGAAGCCGTGGGCATCATCTAGTATACTTAATATAAATAGTCTAACCTTCTTGGATCACATACGAAGGATCAACCTACTCTAGTTACATACCTACTAATATTCTAATTGGATTTTTTCAGATGTTCCGAGTGTTCCCCCGGTCGGTTCCTCTTCACATCAAAGACTTCCTGGATTCAGGTTTGGAGGCGCAGTAACCTCGTCTTTCACAGCGAGGGTTTATACCGCGGTTTGCCTTATATATTGAATTGCCTTAGTTACCAATATTCCAGGGACCAAGTATGTTAATAGTCGGTACACACGATTTAGCACGCATACAGTTCAGAAACGAGCGTCGCGTAGATAGGCACTTGAACAGAATAAAGCATGATACGGAGGCGCCGCTCGTGGGATCGAGTTTGTGGGCGCGCGAGTATATTCCCGGTTCTGTACGGTTATGCCGAGCTTGCACACCTCGATAACTAAGTTTCAAATATCAAAAAATTACAATATCAGATCAAAATGGATCCAAAAGCCTCTTTTAAAGCCATAATTCAATACTTCCAATATTTATTTTGCAAAATCTCTGCTTGGAGCGCTGGCTGTAGACGTATGGATGAACTCAAACTTTAAAACAAACTAGTTTAGGTACATTTCACTCTGAAGTCATTGAGTTTCGAAGCTCAAATTTCGATCAACGTTGCCACAAAGTGCGGCATAACCCCACTGCTAATTTACAAAAAATCTCGTAATTACTGCATTTGCCCAGTACCACCCGAGGTTCGTTAAAGCTTCTATGTGTTTAATGTGGTAGGTTTTGATAGGACACCGCTGCTGGTTACAATTCCGCACTGTATGATTGCTAAACCGTGATGGTGCAGTCAGCATCAATAAAACAGAAAACTGTAGTACAATTAGTTAGACTTTTTCTATGTTAATGATGTCGACTGTAGTACTCTTTATAATTTTATCACATTGCTCCAAATAATCTACTTTATTATCTATTTTGACGATGTATTTTTTCATTGCCTATTTGTAAATTGTTGTATTATTTTGTATACCTACAATATTGCCTCGAATCATGTCTTTTTAATTTAATATTTCTTATTAATATTCATAATCAGAAGTCTAATAATGAAGTAGTCTAATATTTCTCAAAATCACCAAAAAATCTGAGAAATGTTAGGATCTCGAATAAATAATTGTAAATAGAACGCTAACGAATTATGCAGTAGACTAGTAGGTAGATATAGATAATTAAGGTAGGTAGGTCTTATTTTGTAAGTAGGTAGATAAATAATGTTTGATATAAAATTTAAGGGTGATAGAGAAAAATCCATTGGTAATATTGCAATATTTATTGATTAACGAATGATTTGGGTAAATACCTATGTTTTACTTGGAAGACTGAAGAATAATACCTATTTAATAAATTACAATATGTCCAAATTATACGGAGAGCAACAAAGGGCTCACTACACTATCCAACCAAATCCGACTGTTCCGACCCCATAACGATGTTTCCGGTCTATTGATTGAGTAGAAGATCTGCCTACTCTTTAAAAGTTGTACTGATTTCTTTGTTAAAAGTCTCCGAATCTATTTGCTTTTTATAGCTGTTAAAAATTGGAAAAAAAAAATTCAAGTTTTGTTGTTCATACGAAAAACGGAGAAGAAAAGCATACATAAATGCGGTCAAGTCTTCCATTTGCCGCCAGTTGGGGGGATTTTCCGCCGAATTCCGACTGGCAGCTTTATAGGCGTTTCGTTGGATGTGTGTTTCCGAGCGTCGGAAGGTGTAGTGGCTACTATTTATGTTCCTTGCCGCCGCCGCTACACCTCTCAACACGATCGGGAACATTCGAGTCCGTCACGACGTCACTATTGCTGCCCAAGGGTAGATGGGCAACTGAGAAATCATACTCACTACTACTTTAAATCGCGCTATAATTTCATCGCAGAAATGCAGCGTACTGGTTAATTGGCAGTACGGGAAAATACACGGGAAAATATCGCAGCGATTTTAAAATTGTAATTTGTTACTTACTGTTAAGCTTATAAGGTATAAACACTTATTTAATGATAGCATTGAAGGGCGATTTATAAATCGCGTCTCAAAAAAAATTTACGCGCTCGCTCTAAAAGGAATTACATATAACGCACATCAAACTGCAGCGCGTGATGCACTTTTGTTTGCGCTTCTGGAACCGCGTTAGATACTTATGTCTCAATTTTTCAGCCTAAATTATCTACGTTTTATTTATTTGTTGATAATGATAAAATAATGATATTGCAATATCATCAACGGTTGTTAGGTTTGGTTATTGTTGTACGTATACATTTATCTTGTGCCTGTATACTTTATACCGACTGTAATATAGATAATTATGTATACCTTTGCCGCTTTAAGTGCTTTTTTTCAGGTAAAAGTGCCATTTCTAGGTCATTTTGTCTAGGAAGACGATATTATTATGCATTTTTTTTTCGGGAAGATTTTAAATGGTATTTTACGCACGCTATATTTGTATTGATTAAACAAATACGCGCGTTGAACGCACGGCGATGGCGCGTAAAACGTACGTTGATGGCACATACAACGCACTTTAATTTGTACTGGTTTACCACATACGTGCGTTCAACCCACGTTAGTGGCGTGTACAACAAATGCGCTTTAATTTAATCAATTTGAAGGAATGATTGCACACTATAAAAGGAGCCGGGGGAAAAAACAGCAAATGTGCATAAAGTCAGTAGTAGGATTCGGCCGCATCGATCGAATCGAAGAAACGTTAATGATATTAACAGAGGTCGGCGTTAATGAGACTTCTACTTTACGATGCGCCTGATGCTGACGGGTCTTGCGGCTGCGTGTGATCTGCTTTAATATCATGCCGTCCTTTTTGCGCAGAACGTTACTTAAAGGATGGCATTATGTACTTTGAATCGGGTCAATTTAATTTAAGTTCATTTTTTATATAATCTAAAAATGGTCGTAACTTTTTACTATTTTTATATAACTATTTTTTGTATTTCCTGAATAAAGAATAAGTGATACTATTTATATAAGGGTTGTGAAGTGAGAGAAAAATATAAAATTAATTAATGAAATTCTAGTGTTTCATTTTATTGTATTTAATTTTCCTTATAGTATCGTGACGCAAATTGAAACTATATGCTTCGTTGACCGTCGTTGACTTTATTGCGGCACATAATACCTACTTAAATACTACTAATTAATATAATATAACTAACTAATACACAGATATTTAAATAAAAATTGACTCTTGCTTCGAAGCAATGAAGTGCAGTTTAACTCACACAGTGATGAGTGCCTAATCTTTATTCCTATTTCTCTTTATCCTCTGTTTATACGTCAGTAAATTAATTTTACCTGTAAGCACTTTACGATTTATGCTAGAGGGTTAAATCCTACGAAATTAGTACCTGCACGGAATTTCGCTACAATGTGACATACTCGTAGGTACGCACCATCGACGACAAGGGTATGTCGTCGATGGTACGCACCTACTGAAATTACTCTAGCGGCACGCTATGATGGCCGGTTTGACGTTTGTCCGCTCATGAAGTTCCGTATTAATTGATAACGACTTTGAAGGAAATAATTGTATTACTTTATTGACGATAGTGATGTGCAGAGATTCATAAATTTTATCGAATGTAGTTTTAGGTTTAGGACTCAAAATTTATTTATTAAATTGATTTCTTAAATGTATACAAGCGTAGAAAAATCAGTTTGCACCATTTAAGGGGTGAATGTACTTGTGAATATGAACAATTTTCACTATGTGGACAAACCTCTGAAATCGCAAAAAAATATCAATAAATTTTTAAAAATGGAATCTAATACGATCGTCACATAGGATCGCTGGCTAGCACAACTACTACCTCCGGCAAACTCGCGTCAATGCTCAATGCAAAACAAAGCAGTTTCGAATTGACGTTGCTTCGAAAAGTATAAACTGTCAGTGCAATGCGATTGTGATATAGTTTTGACCTGGCTTTGGATTTCAAATATTGATACTGCATTACTGTTGACCCTTGCTCGTTAATTTGGACTCTGTTCAAGCCCTTTGTTGTGGATTTCGTCGATATGACCGAACGTACGCAGAGAACTGTTCTAAATAGTCAGACACGTGAGTTCGTAATACGCCTTCGTAACTATTTCGATCGTGAAGCTCAAAATGGAGGGCCAATTTTACCTATAACGTCAGTGGTTGAACGCGTAGCTGATGCGCTTAATATTGGACAACGAACTGTTAGACGGATAACTAAAAAAAAATATGGCGAGACTGGCACAGAAGAAAATAAACTTCACACACCAAAAAAGAGAAAACGAGCAAAACCAGTCGTAGGCATCGATAGCTTTGATGCCGATGCTATCCGAAGACATGTTTACGGCTACTATTTACAGAAGGAGTATCCAACAAGAAAAAAGTTGGTGCATTCACTGAAGGAAGCTGGATTATTCTTCGGTGGGGAAAGTTCTTTAACGAAGATTTTGAAGACCATTGGATTTCGATACAAAAAATGTAACAAACGCAAAATATTGATGGAAAGATTTGATATAGCGATGGCAAGGTATACTTTTTTACGGCAAGTGAAAGAAATCAAAAATTGGCAAAATGTTGTGTTCTTGGATGAAACATGGCTTAATGCTAACCATACTGTAGGCCGTTCTTGGAACGATGACACAGCAGCATCTACTTCCAAAGTTCCTGTAGGAAAAGGATCGCGACTTATAATTTGTCACGCCGGAACCATCAACGGGTTTGTCGAAGGTTCTCTCATGGCTTTTGCGTCAAAAACCACTGGAGACTATCATGAAGACATGAATGGAGAAAAGTTTACTGAATGGTTTACCTCAATGTTGTGTAGCCTCCCTGAACCATCTATTATAATTATGGACAACGCCCCATACCACTCGATGCAAATTGACAAGCCACCTGCCCAATCCCAAAAGAAAGCTGATATCGTCGCATGGCTTCGTAAAAATGGCGTAGATGCAAACATGAATATGTTAAAAGCGGAATTAGTACGTCTTTTAAAAGAAAACAAACCAACCAAGATCCGATACGTCATTGACGAAATAGCATTAGAACATGGGCACAGAGTTATACGGTTACCGCCTTACCATTGTGAGTATAATGCGATTGAGTTGGTGTGGGCTCAAATTAAGGGATATGCTGCAAGACACAATACAGAACCCCCATTTACCACAAAAAAAATGCTAAAATTATTAGAAGAAGCTTGTGAACATGTGACTAAAGGAGACTGGGAAAAGGTTGTGAATAGAACTGTTAAATTAATAAGGGAAGATTATGAAAGAGATGTGAAAATAGATAATATTATAGAAAACGAACATATAATTATTAATGTATGTGATGATAGCAGTGACGACAGTGAAAATAGTAGTATGGACGAATCTGATTAATTATGGCCTTTTGTGGCACCTTTTTTGGTATCTTTTGTATTCATATGTTTCTTGTGTGCATATAAAGTATGTATATTCATTTTCGTTCAAATATTCAGTTCGTTCAAATAAATTAAATAAACATATACATTTTTGTTTTATTAAACCTATTTAATCAGGTACAAAAACAAAACTTAATTGTTTTTTGTTCGAGAATAAATTGACATTCCACATCACTATTGTAATGTGTCAAACCGGCCATCATAGCGTGCCGCTAGTGTAGGTATCACGTTTTTTCCGTTTGCGGAATTCTGCCAGATACCTATGTCTCTAGCATTAAAAATATAGAAAATACTAGGTAGGTACCTACATGCAATGGATAAATTAAAAGTCTGAAAATATTTGGCGTTCTATTTATTTCGGGTATACATTTCAAGGGATAATTTACATTACAATAATAATATATTCACAAGTCCTAAGGACAACGTACTCCATACAATCTTAAATTAAACGTCTAATAATATAATGTGACACATTCACCTCTACTATTATGATTTTGAACTCCGATCCGTTCCTTCTGATATTTATTAGCAGAGTACTTGGCGCGGTAGCCTCTAGGCTGTATGGCGCTGTTGATTCAGAATATGGTCGAGCAGCCGACAGAATTTATGCGTGCTGCGGTCAGTTGCATTAACATGCGACACGCGAGAAAATTATGTTTACGCATTTTCTCGTTTATTTCTATTGTCTTCGACGAGATAGATATAATTTCTCGTGGGTCGCATTTTAGTGCAACAGGTTGCGTTGACAAGGGCTGGGTTGCCGAGCAAAACAATGCCTCGCGAGACTGCTGCGCTTGGTATGAAACCAGCTATTTGCAAATGCAAAAATACTATGTACCTAGGTACATTACGTACACGGGCACTTCTCCGAAATTGTGGCAAAAAGTGACGAGGTTGAAAAAAAATTTTTTTTTTTTTAATTTTTGATTATTTAAGGATACCTCCTCAAAGGGGTACCTAAATTGATATCGGTGATGAAGAAGGCCTTTATCGTACCCTGGTTTCCTAGGAGATATAACGAATTCGGTAATTATGATGGTCATGGTAATGATAAATTGCGATATGGTAATTATCTCTGGTATATGGCGATTAGAATATGCCTATGGTAATTTGTTATTAATCATGGTGATGAGAAACTCTAGAAAGCCATAGAAAAGTATCCGAAAAAGGTGTTTGCTTAAAGTCTAGGAAATCGCTGACCAATAAAACTTAGGACCTCGAGCGTTACAACCATTAGTATTCAGCCAAAGAACCTTGAAAGCCACTTTACGTAGCATAACAACTGAGGTGTAAATTCCAGAGTAAACCTGTTCCGGATGTTTGTGTGGATGAGTTTCATGTTGAAATCCTCTGAAAAAGACTCTGAGCTGCTGGACGCAATGAGTGTGCAGCTTTGAAGACCTAAACAGATAATTTTAGACCCAAAAAGGCGTGGTGTGAGCATAATTGAGAGTGAACAGGAGCATAATTTTTTTATATTAAAAAAAGTGGACAGAACACATTCCTGATTAAGAACCATATACCACGAAGACTCCACGATGTTATTGATTTCGAAAAGGGTACTAATAACAACAAAAAATTCGTTGATAGCAGATTGTACAGACATCTTACAAATATGACTAGTATTGTTTCTCTCGCTTTTACACACTATGAGAAAGGCTTTAAAATAATTGAAACTTAGGCTATGCAACGATCGCAAGTAGATTAGTTTGAAATCGAAGTGTTAAGATGTACAATTCAAGAAAGCTTCAATATCTGTTTGAATGCAGACAGTTAGACAAAATGGTGAAATCTAGGTGGAGTTGGACTTTCCAAGAAAATTTCTACAAATTGCTTCTCTCTGTTCCGTAGTAGAACGGTGGAGAAGGAACAATTTTGTAAAGTTCCTGAGAGCACATTTCAAATTTTATCCGATAGAAGACCGATACAAGCAACTTTGAGTCAGTGCCATAAACAAAGTAATTTTGCCTGTATTAGTGATTGAGCCACTGACTCTTCAAACACAAAAATGTACCAGGTTTATTGAATCGGTCTGGTATTCGGCAGAGTCATCACATAGCTGGTTACGGTGCTCCATGGTAGTTCAAATGGCATGTCTGTTAAAAGTGCGAGAGGCAGAAAACCTTTGCAAATTTGATATTGGATACGATTTTCATATCCAAGATCTCATTAGAATCGATAACGGATATACTTTTCATAGTAGGAACTACGGTGAACATGCCTGTGTATTCGCTTTATTGCAATCTGAAACAAGTTAATGCAATCCACCAAAGACTCTCTTTGCTCAAAATGCGCTGAAAGAATACTTCAAGATGCTTGATTATTAGAAGGGACAGAACATAAACTTTAACAAAGACTAACATTTTCTTAGACTTTTAATAGCTTCAGAAAATGCTCTATAACTTTTATGTATCCTCCGAACATGTAGGTCTCCGAATGAACTTGTGTCTAATAAGATGACAAGTTAGTTAGTTGTGCCTAGCATCAGTTTCAAGAAGGAGTTTAAATCAAGAGTGCATATTATAATTTTTTTTCTTATAATAAAAAGCATTTGTATCCACAACAGAAAGGAAACGCTATATACGTTTGGGGAGAGAAATTGTATAATGTATATGTTATTTTTATGTGTTTATATGTTTTCATTTTCCTCAAATGGTACTGGGCAGATTCAAGTGCAGTTCATTATTCGCTACGTAGATTATAAATTACCTCAAAGCATATTTTTAGATATATTTTATGATTCTAGTATAGACTACCAGAAGCATAGCAGGAAATGTTTTTCTGTAAAATTGTGAGCCCAATTTTTTCGGAAACTACCAAACCGATTTGGATGCAATTTGTGGCATTATGTAGGTATTACATCAGAGCAAGTTTCTTAGTATTTTTATACTGATATAGGTCTCTATTTTTTTTTAATTATTAATTTTCCATTTTTTACTGTCATTACATTGTATTTTTTGTTGTCATGTCGTCATTTCAGTCCAAATATATATTTATTTCATATATTTTCATAGCAAGTTAGGTAGTTTTTCTATTATTTTAAATATCACACTTGTATTATGCTTAATCTTCTTATAAACTCCTTTGTTTTCAGTATTTTTGTCATTTTTGACTTTTTTATCAAATTTCTATAATTTAAATTGTTTAAACATCTGAAAATTCTAAAAATAATTATATAACGTCATTATTATCAAAACCATTCATAAATTATGATAAATGAAAGAGATACCCCCCATTTACTATTAAAATTAATTAAAAAAATCATGGTAATTATGGTAATTAAGACCATGGTAATGATAATTTGCTAATTATTAATTTATTAAAAAATTTAGAAACACAGTAAAATTTTTGTAGGCTACTCGTGTGAAAAAGAAACACATTTGACATGACAAGAATAAATAACAACAAAATATAACGCGTACTTTAGGCCTGGCAAAATATCTATGAATGAGGAGGACTAAATGACAAAGTGCATTTTTACTACATTATTTCCCTTTATCTTCTCAACGTTATGAAGTACGCTTTTTCTTTTAAAACATATTGCTAGAATGACCAATGCTCTGTTAATTGATCTTATCATGATCATTGTACTACATATAGTATCATTATTGTGATAGTGTTTGTGTCAGGTCATGGCAATTATGAAAAAGTCGTGTGACAGACTTCACTACCTTGTAATTTATTTATTTTTAGTTATATTTTCAGACTGATTATTTTATTCTAAGGGGTAGTTATCCATTAATTGACCATATTTTTTTAAGAATTTTTTAACCACTCAATTTCGAATTAAATGGGTTTGTATCCGACGACCCAAGCAATGTGACAGTCATGGTAGTGAGAAATTAGAGGTTAAAATTTTTTTTTAACACAGATCCCATCCCATTTATCTTCTTTTTCTTGATGGCAGGTATAGAGGACACTGTCTAGTATCAACAAAAAAAATTACATAACCCTGGGTATTTATTAACCTACGTTCTCCAGCTTGTGACATGCTTTTGCCAGAATTTGGGAGAAGTGCCCACACTTACGATTTGACTCCATTGGATAGTACACGGGGAAGTAATAAACTCATAATATGAAGTAAAACCAGAAATTAATATAAGTAAACAAAATAATATGCTCAATTAAGTAACAATTAATTATATTTCCGTGGAAAAAAGATTTTTTCTCGGAGAGAAAAAAAAGAAACCTTAAAAAATAAATCTGGCTCGTAGGTATCTTTTTAACTTGCAAAAGAACACTGCTGCATCGTGAGGCATGTTCACATTGGTTTTCTCCCTAAAATAAGTTCGCGATCATGGTTACGAACTTATTTTAAACATACACGTTTTTGATGACCTACAGCATATCTAGTAGCATATCTACTAGTACAAGTAGATTATTGATCGAAGATTTCGATATAGTACTTTCCGCCAAAAATCTTTCGTCATACTGTTCCTCCACTGAGCACGGGTGGCTCATAATAATTTAACTAAGTAAACTACGATATTTGGAACTAGCAACATGATTAGTGACATTCACACCAATAACATTTGCGTTGTGCGTCGTGTTCGAAATTTATTTAATAATATAAATTATTAAATAACATATTAATAGTTAGTAAATATCATTAAATAAAAGTCGAAAACATGAATATTTGCGTCGCAACGTATTTTATTCATTTTACTGTGGACATTTTCAATAAATGAAGAACGCACAACCGCAGCTCGCACGCATAATTATGCAAAACTTTACGCGGATAAATAAATAAATAAACAAATACTTAAACAAATAAAAATAAGTTTATTTGTTCAACCTAACAACAATAAAACATTAACTTAATTCTATCGAGGAACATAATATTTTGTCGTAGGTGCAAAATTACTTTGTACAACTAGGTACCTATGTATCGCGGAAAGATCCGAATTTGCGGCGAATTATATTTTTCCGCACACAAACGTTCAAAACACGACGCAATATTATGTTGGTGTGGACGTAGATTTAGCTATAGAATCTGCAATCAAAATTTTGCATTAGAAGTAGGTACTTAACGTTCAACATTTTGATATTTTGAAAACTAAAGTCTGTATCTACGAGTACCTACATTTAGCCAACTATAGTAGTTTAATATGAATTTCTTATAAATAACTTAGTGGTTTCATTAAAACTTGTTCACTTGTGCAGTATCTATTAAATGTCATTAGATATTATAAAAAATCTAGCCAGAAGTTAAAATTCTACTTATGTATTATACAGGGTTATTTTTAAGCTAAAAACGAAAGTACCTACTTACATACTTTAATTAGCAACTTTTTATATATTTTCAAACACATAAAGCTCAAGGCATACTGCTGCATAACAAAGACAAATGTAACGCGCTACGCGACCCGTCTCTTCACAAGTGTCGCCTTTTAATTATAAAAATAAATTCAGCTATGCATCCATCATCTCCATATTTTAAGAATAACCCTGTATAATGTTAAAGTTGACAGTTGTATAGGTTTTTCTATAAAATTTTAAATATATTTAAGAGGCCGTATTCCGAGCCGAGCTAACGAGTTTCGGCCCGAGTTTTAAATGTGTGCGTGTACCTCACAATGGCACCGTAAGCTGCACTCACACAAAGACATGGTATACTTAAAAGCGGTCGGACTAACCTGTATTGATACTTTGCGTTCCAAATTCAACGCGCTAATAAAATAAAATTTTAGATCTTAGTATATTTTATATTTGCTTTTTTTTAATGTTCGATTTAGGTAAGTATATAATTATTATCAAGATGTTGTGTAATCGTTTATACTTACACATAACATCTGTAAGAATTAAATACAGCTATATCACTACCCATATTATAATGCGAAAGTGTGTTTGTTTATTAGTTTATTGGTTTGCTGGTTTCTCCTTCAATCACGCTGCAACGAAACAAAAGACTATACGATCAATGCTTATTATATTGGTCAATAGATTAATCTGGTTATTTCAGGTATACAGGTTGTTTTGATAAAGAAGTTCTCTCAGGTGTGCAATTATCTACTATGCAGTTGCTAATCTTAGGTCATAAATAAAATTTGCACGTGCTCAATTCTTGCAGGAACACTTGTTGTATTCGTATTTGCTTCTTGTAACCGAATTTTTATTTATTGTCAAGAATGGCCCGAGTACCCATAATATTTTATTACCAAAGACTTGATGAGTAGGTGCTAAACTAATATTTGTGCGTGTTCAAACCGTGATAACCGGTAACAGTTTCCTGTTTTGTGATCCTAGGGATCCTCAGATATTGATTTTGAACGAAATCGGTACAATCACAAAGAATTTCAAAATGGCGCCGACTTTTTTAAGTTTTGGTAACAGTTTCCTGTTTTGTGATCCCAGGGAGCCCTTAATATCGATATTGAACGAAATCGGTCAATTAACAAAAGAATTTCAAAATGGCGCTGGTTTTTTATTACTTACTTGAGTTTTTTATAAATGATCTGCACTTTATTTAGACTTATTATCAACTGTAAATATTTATTAATAATATTAAATGAGTAAGTATGTACCTAAATGTAAATATACCTTAATGTTTAAATAAATATTTCTTTTACATCTTGTATTTTCTCGCTATTGAAGTGAAAAGTTGTATGTATCATGCGATAGCAAAGTCAATCACAACAAAAACAAAATTTGCCATTTTGTTGAACAAATAACTATTGTTTATTAAATTGTATCCTCCTGTGCCAACCCTACCAGAATAGGTATAAATATCGATTTTGAATGACATTGGTCAATTAACAAAGAATTTCAAAATGGCGTCGACTTTTTTAAGTTTTGGTAACAGTTTCCTGTTTTGTGATCCCAGGGAGCTCTAAATATCGATTTTGAATGAAATCGGTAAATTAACAAAGAATTTCAAAATGGCGTTGACTTTTTTAAGTTTTGGTAACAGTTTCCTATTTTGTGATCCTAGGGATCCTCAGATATTGATTTTGAACGAAATCGGTCAATTAACAAAGAATTTCAAAATGGCGCCGACTTTTTTAAATTTTGGTAACAGTTTCCTGTTTTGTGATCCCAGGGAGCTCTAAATATCGATTTTGAATGAAATCGGTCAATTAACAAAGAATTTCAAAATGGCGTCGACTTTTTTAAGTTTTGGTAACAGTTTCCTGTTTTGTGATCCCAGGGAGCTCTAAATATCGATTTTGAATGAAATCGGTAAATTAACAAAGAAAATGGCGTCGACTTTTTAAGTTTTGGTAACAGTTTCCTGTTTTGTGATCCTAGGGATCCTCAGATATTGATTTTGAACGAAATCGGTCAATTAACAAAGAATTTCAAAATGGCGTTGACTTTTTTAAGTTTTGGTAACAGTTTCCTGTTTTGTGATCCCAGGGAGCTCTAAATATCGATTTTGAATGAAATCGGTAAATTAACAAAGAATTTCAAAATGGCGTCGACTTTTTAAGTTTTGGTAACAGTTTCCTGTTTTGTGATCCTAGGGATCCTCAGATATTGATTTTGAACGAAATCGGTCTATTAACAAAGAATTTCAAAATGGCGTTGACTTTTTTAAGTTTTGGTAACAGTTTCCTGTTTTGTGATCCCAGGGAGCTCTAAATATCGATTTTGAATGAAATCGGTCAATTAACAAAGAATTTCAAAATGGCGTCGACTTTTTTAAGTTTTGGTAACAGTTTGTTCTAAAAAAACTGTTTCTATTCACCCATAAGTCGTTCCTATTCACCTCATTCTCATCCCTATTAACCCCTCTTTCGTCCCAAAAGAACTTCGAGTATGAGATTTTAACATTATGTCATACAAAAAATATTTCATTTCAATATATACATATATCAACACATACTTATACCAAAACATAGCATTAGCTATGTATTAGCTCAGCATTGATCAGATCGGACCACTAATGAAATAAAACCTATGCACAAATCATCAAACTGAGTCGGTTGCGCTATAACTTTTACGTAACTTTTACGACAAGTCATTACACAGCTTTGCATGTGTGCGTGAGCTGCGTCGGGCAACAACACGTCCTCCCTCGAAGAGCGCTAAGCTCGGTATGGCATTCGTACTGTCTGCTGTGCCATTTTATTTGTAAATTTTAGGATACTTTGACAATTTTTTGTGGTCATATAAATAGTTTCTGGATTATTATTTTTTTACAATTATAGCTAAATGAATCCTAAACTTTCGTGCTATATATTTTTTTTATTAGTGAAATTGCGATAAATCAAAGAAATTGGGGTTAATCTAATGCTTAAATTTTCATAAATCGTACGTGCGGTTTTTATTTTTTATTTACTAATTTTGTATAAAACATAGAAAAACTAATTCCAACATTCCAATTTTGAGGGTGTGTTCATAATATTAGTAATTTTTTTCAGTCGCTTTCTACAATTTTTAGTACTTATATGTGTGACGAAAGTTTCACTCAAAAGCGTAAAATCAGTAAACGTCTTCCGCAAGAATTAAGATTTGAATAATATTTTTTAATAAAATTAATATTTTATTCCCAACATTCTATTAAAAAAGGATTGATCTTTAATATTTGATAATTTTTTTTTAAAGTAATCATTATATCTAAAGCACTATGGTGTTCAAAAGTTCGTAAAAAATTACGAATCCGGGTACCGGCCTCTTAAGAAGATAGGTAGTAGACCTGTGTGTTTGTGATAATTCGCTAATTTATCTTTCACTTTCTTTTTATTTTGTGCATTTACCATAAAATACAAAATAATCTTCCGCTAAATAAATAATTAATATTCTTATATTAATATTGTAAGTACCATATTAGTATTTGCCTATTAATTAAAAGTAGGTATCTTATTGGTAAACCTACTTAAATAGTGTTTTAATTTTTTAATTCTTGCGAAAAATTAAATTACGGTTGGACCGATTGTTGCTCAGCAACTTTTGAGTAAATAATAGGTAATTATAATTGGCATTAAATTACATTTATTACTAAATATTATACGCATATAAAGCGTAAGTAAGTATATAATTATCTTCAAAATCAATCCACTTATATTAAGTACTTTTCTTACAAAAAAAACATTCCCCTTAATTAAATTTAACATAATTTTGTCGGCAATACAATATAAGTATACCTAATGATAATATTTTAAAAATAGGGCTAATTTTGAAAATAATGTATTTAAGTAAGTATTTAAATTTTGGACATTTCATTATTTTCTTTTCATTCGAGTTCCGAATAGGTAAGTGTCACAAATAAAATTTCTTTTCACCTCACTAGCTCAAAAAAACCGTCAGTTGCTTAAAACCAGTCTATTTTACTCTAAATCTGATATTAATACAGTTTTTCGATATTCGAATTCGAATTCATTAACGTTGTCGAAATGTACAAACTCGGCATAACACCATTGCGGTCGCGAACGTGGTCGCAATTTTGTAGGCAGTAACCAACCAGTACCTACACTCTGATTTTTAATTCCGTGGAATTCTGACGTTTCTCAATATTACCAGAGATAAAACAGTTCCCACAAATAATATAATAAATTTTATAATAAAAATGTAATAATGTCTAAAGGCTGAAACAAACAGAACGCGCGACGGGCGGGGGAGCGTGAAAAGAGAAGGTGTTGAATGCGGCTCCTAGAAAATGTAACATAAGAAATTAAGTGTAAACAGGTACGCACGCGTTCAGTGCGACACTGCGCAGTGTCCGTCGCGCACTGTGTGTAATTAGAATTAGTAATAATATAAATGTCTTATTATTAGGATATCTGTGGTGTTTCCCGTTGTGATGCACACATGATGTCTAATCATCGATGTGTCTAAAGCTCAAATTAGACAGTTAATTTTTTCAGATTTTTGCGTGAACGACAAACGTGAGAACGCGACGTGAGAACGTGAGAACGCGACGCGACGCGAAAATAACAAACAGTAGCTGAGCCTTCACGTGGCCTACGTTATCGCGTAGATAAGTTTGTCATTTTCTATAGAGTCGTATCGCGTCGCGTCGCGTCGCGTCGTATCGCGTCGCGTCGCGTTTGTCGTTCACCTAGGACAACGGGTAAGTGTAAACAGATACGCGCGCGTTCAGTGTGACACTGCGCAGTGTCCGTCGCGCATTGCGTGTGTTACAGGCATAACGCATTAGCGTCGTAAAATACATAGACTTATTATAGCGTGGAAGCATTAAAATATGTCGACGTCTTTTAGATGCTGGTAGTTGCGGTCCCAGTAGCCACCGTTGTAGAGCCAGTCCTCCTGCTTGGTATAGGGGTTGGTGCCTTGACTGAACCACCTGGAACGTTGTACACGAGTCTCTTATACTATAAAACCTTCGAGAAAGAAATAGAAATATTCTATGCATTTATAAAAATGCACGTTTGTCCTCTTATATGTTCGCGTATCGTTCATTAGATTGAACGAAACAGATTTATGTGCTGACATAAAAAGACATGGAAATTGGCCCTTCATGCTCCACCACTACAGCCTTTTTACGTCCCACAGCTGGGCACAGGCCTCCTCTCTCATAGGCGAGAGGGACTTAGAGCACACGAGTAGATAAGTACAGAGAGCAAGCTTCATACAAACGGCCCGCTGTAGGTACACTCACACAAACACACTCACCAACGGTTCACGGACGCCCGCTCGGTCCCCCAACCGGTACAGTTGGGTGACAAACGCGCGCATATGTGTGAGTGTACCTACAGCGGGCCGCTTGTAGAAGCTTCTCTGTACTTATCTACTCGTGTGCTTAGAGCTTAGACCCGCCACGCTGCTCCAATGCGTGTTGGCGGTCTTCATGCTCTATACGTCTCAATCCTAGAGTTCCAAAAAGAAACTTGGGTCATATAAGCATACCTCGGTTGGAATCCATCCACACTCTTCTTGAACATCTTCCGCGCGGATCGCTGCTTCTCTTCGAGCCGGGTCTTCTCAGCGGCCGCGCCGTCGATGTCCCCTTGCTCCAGCAGACGGATGTCCGGCCGCAGGCGGCTGTCCGTCGGACAGAGCTGTCCCTTCATGTCCCTTTCCAGCTCGTTCAGGGACATCGCGAATTCGGTGAACTGGTAGTACTGGGGAAACGGGGAATTCGCATCAGGTAAGTAAGTATGATAAAGTGAACTCTCAATGAGATTTTCACGGGATTTTCCGACTCTTACTCATTGTCAGGTGACCGACAAAAGCGAGAACGCGACAATACGACGCGACGCGAAAATATCCTACGATGTCGCGTAAATAGTCTGTAATTTATATAGTCAGTAATTACCTATAGCTGCGACTGGTATTTCGGTTTTTTCCCGCGGGAATTTATTTATTTATTTATTTAATACTTTATTGTACACCAAAAAACAAATTTGACAAGAAACATTTTAAAAGAAATAGGTACAATGGGCGGCCTTATCGCTTAGAAGCGATCTCTTCCAGGCAACCTCGTTGTGGAGAATATAAAAACTAGAGAAGTGTATAAGGGTGTACGCTAAAATTAGAGAAAATTAAAAGTATATATACGAATAATAGACATACAAATACTTACATACGAAATTACATAAAATATACATATTAGACATATATATATAAATACATATATATATATAGAGTAAACATTTGTAAAATAAAGCCCAAAACACGCCAGGAATGATGGTTAACTATTTGTAGTACCTACCTGGGTACTATCTGAGGTAAAAGGTTCAGGGAGGATAAAAATGCATTTTGACAAGTCTTTTAAATATGGCAGGAGATTGCGCACGCTTGATATGAAACGGTAAGGAGTTCCAGAGCCGAGCGGCTACTATGGAGAAGGATTTAGAATAAAATGAAGTATTATGGGAAGAGATTTTTAACATAAGATTGTTATCAGAGCGAAGAGACAGACTGTGGGTGTTCCCTAGAAACTCAAACCGCTCTTTAAGGTAAGGAGGCGTGGTAGGATTGAATAGTACAGAGTATAAAAGAGAAAGAATGTGGGTGTTCCTGCGAAGGGGAACTGTGTATTTCCAGGATAAAAAGTAGCCTCTGTGTTAAGTCAGGGCATAATCTATCTCCATTCAAAATTTCAGCCAAATCGGTTCAGTAGTTGCGGCGTTGACGAGTAACAAACACACACGCACGCATGCACGCACACACACACACACGCAAACTTTTGCCTTTATAATATTAGAGTGATAACGCGCGCGAAAATAAATCAAGCGCGTAATGACCAATTAGTACGACAAAAAAACCATGTACTTAGGCATAATAATATGTTCTACTGCTCGTGCGAACCCGGGGTGGGTCGCTAGTCCATATTAATATTATAAATGCGAAAGTGTATCTGTCTGTCTGTCTGTCTGTTAGCTATTCACGGTTTAAACGATTTTGATGTTTGGTACAAAGATAGCTTACATCCTGACGACGGATATACAGGCTCAAATACTTTTTATCCCGAAAAATGAAAATGTTCCCACGGGATTCTTAAAGGTCCATCAGTTCAACCGATTTATATGAAACTAGCTGATGCCAGCGACTTCGTCGGCTTGGATTCTTATAAATCTCATCCCCTATTTAATTCACTTGGGAGTGGAACTTTCGAAATTCCTGAAACACGTAATTTTTTATTTTTAACTGAAAATACAAATACCAATTTTCATTGATATACCTTTAAAAATGACGGACTGTAATACAAATATTCATCCCCCATTTAACCCACTTGGGGGTAGTTTTTCCAAAATTCCTTAAACACGTAATTCTTTATTTTTAACCGAAAACCTAAATACCAATATTCATGGATATAACTTGAAAAATGACGGACTTTCATACAAACTTTCATCCCTTATTTAACCCTCTTAGAGGTGAAATTTGCAATAATCCTTTCTCAGTGTGTGTCTACGTCATAAAAGGAAGCTACTGTGAAAATTACAAGTTTCTAGCTTCAGTGGTTTAGGCTATGCGTTGATGATCAGTCAAACAGTCAGTCAGTCAGTTAGTCAGGACAAGCTTCTTTATATTATTATAGATTTGGTACAGAGGTAGCTTGCGTCCCGGAAATTGACATAGGCAACTTTTATCCCGGAAAAGCAAATAGTTCCCACAGGATTGTAAAAAACCTAAATCCACGCGGACGAAGTCGCGGGCATGATCTAGTATCATATAATTTCTGTAAGGAACCAATGTAATTACATACAACATTAAAACATTACGATAACGGTAAACTATGACCAATCGTCAGGTCGGGCTTTGCGTATACTTATAAGGCTATTGCGCTACACCCGAAGGTCTTCAGCAGAGCTACGAGCTCGCCACAAACCACCGGTGACGCTGTAACGGTCAGTAGGACCATACCATCCGAAGAAAAAAGAACGTCTTCAGTTACCTACTAGTGAAACGGAGAGTGAACATGATCGTGATATTGTTAGTGGCGGTGTTGGCGGGCGCGAGTGCGGCGCCGCGTCACCATTCTTCATCGTTCGACGACGGCAGCTTTGACCGGCGCATGAACCAAATGATTGAAGACAGCAGCTTTAACCGGCGCATGAACCAAATGTTTGACGACAGCAGCTTTGACCGGCGCATGAACCAAATGATTGACGACAGCAGCTTTGACCGACACATGGCTCAGCTGGACACGATGTCCCACTTCGGCGAGAACTTCCCGAGCGAGAAATTGTCGGCACGGAGCCACGGAAACGAGTACACCATCACGGTCTCTCTGCCAGGGTACGACCAGAAGGACATTGTTGTGAGAGCGACGAACGGATTGTTGACGATCCAAGCGACCCACGTAGACGAAGGTAACGTTAACAACTACTCGGCCACGAGACCGCTGCCGGCGTACGTGGGAGAAGGGAGCAGCTGGTCGTACGAAGATGGCCTTCTTACGATCGTTCTTCCAGTTATCGACGGCTCTAGTGGAACCATAGGACTGACACCGGAAGCTGTCACTCCGGCGGCAGACCGCGGCTGCGAGAAGACTGACAGCCCGTAATACTAACATAAGAAAACTTAAAACTAAATCCATAAAACTATATAGGTACTTAATAAAAATAAAAACATGTCTTTTGCCTTCTTTGTTTAATAATTGTGAACCTGTTTGCTATGTTCTTAAGAGGATCGTGAACCTACTCAAACAAAAAGCGATACTTAACGTTTTTCTCCCCGTAAATATTGTCCAATTTTTATGATTTTTGTAAATGTTGTAGATATAGTGAAAAACTAGATTCAAACGTTTTTATTTTAAAGAATTATTGCTTACGATGTTACTAGCTAAACATCTCTTTATTCTCTATTTTTGACGTAAAAACTTCCTCCGGCGTTTTTATTTATTTTAATTAACATGAAGTTACCTGTTGACTGTTGCTGGGCCTCGGCCGCGCTTCCCACAGTGTGACGGAGCCGGGGATGTCGATGTTGTACGACTCATCGGGTTTCGGTACATCTTCAGAGTTATCTGGCTCGTCGTTCTGAAAGAAAAAAAAATGTAAATCGCAAAAACCATCTTCTTTATCTAAAGTGGGTACAGAGAACAGTTCTAAAGTGGATATACAGGGTGATCGAGGTCCACATCCGAAGGAGGGTTTTGGGTGATTGAATCTGCAAGACGTTTCTTCCAAGCCAATTTGCTTGCTCGCCTATTTTTGTCGATTTTCATGTCCA
Organism: Melanargia galathea; assembly: GCA_920104075.1. Classification (NCBI taxonomy): domain Eukaryota; kingdom Metazoa; phylum Arthropoda; class Insecta; order Lepidoptera; family Nymphalidae; genus Melanargia; species Melanargia galathea. The sequence continues at coordinate 3,243,722 of OV049859.1, read as the reverse complement.
ACATCAAAAGATCTTCGCTCAATTAGCAAACAACATTTAGACTGTGTACTGAAGCCATAGCCTTTACAATGATCATCATTAGTGTGATCACAACAATGATCACAGCAATGACCACAACAATGATCACAACAACGATCACTTGCCGTGTAGGCTCGCGCATTTGATGTACTCCGTCCACTTGCCCTACAGGAAGCGGAGACGTTGAATAGAAGCAGGCGTTACTTTGCGGAATTCCATGATATACAATGAAAATATACTTTGCTATAATCCGCTAACAGTGACAACACCACACAAATTCATCACTAAATGAACTCGACGATCGTTTCGCTCCGACACCGGAGCACCTTCAGGAGATGTTGACTTCACAACGGACGATTGCAAAGTAAGACTTTGCAAACTTGACTTCACAACGGAACATCTCCTGAAGATGCTCCGGTGTCGGAGTGAAACGATCGTCGAGTTCATGTTGTGATGAATTTGTGTGATGTTGTGCCTACTTTGTCACTGTTAGCGGATTATAGCAAAGTAATTTTATTTTCATTGGAAGCGGAGACGTCTCTCACTGCAACAACGGTCACTTACATCCTGTATGGACATGGAGCGCAGCGCGCCGACCTTGAAGCTGTTGAGCTTGGCGAGCACCTTCTTGGGCGTGTGCGCGGGCGTCTGCTGCGCGCCCGCCTCCTCGCCGCGCTCGCGCGCCCACTGCTCGTGCGCGGCCGCGCTGCACACCTTGATGTACTCCGTCCACTTGCCGTACAGGAAGCGGAGACGTTTGTTGCTGCAACAACGGTCACTTACATCCTGTATGGACATGGAGCGCAGCGCGCCGACCTTGAAGCTGTTGAGCTTGGCGAGCACCTTCTTGGGCGTGTGCGCGGGCGTCTGCTGCGCGCCCGCCTCCTCGCCGCGCTCGCGCGCCCACTGCTCGTGCGCGGCCGCGCTGCACACCTTGATGTACTCCGTCCACTTGCCGTACAGGAAGCGGAGACGTCTCTCACTGCAACAACGGTCACTTACATCCTGTATGGACATGGAGCGCAGCGCGCCGACCTTGAAGCTGTTGAGCTTGGCGAGCACCTTCTTGGGCGTGTGCGCGGACGTCTGCTGCGCGCCCGCCTCCTCGCCGCGCTCGCGCGCCCACTGCTCGTGCGCGGCCGCGCTGCACACCTTGATGTACTCCGTCCACTTGCCGTACAGGAAGCGGAGACGTCTCTCGCTGCAACAACGGCCACTTACATCCTGTATGGACATGGAGCGCAGCGCGCCGACCTTGAAGCTGTTGAGCTTGGCGAGCACCTTCTTGGGCGTGTGCGCGGACGTCTGCTGCGCGCCCGCCTCCTCGCCGCGCTCGCGCGCCCACTGCTCGTGCGCGGCCGCGCTGCACACCTTGATGTACTCCGTCCACTTGCCGTACAGGAAGCGGAGACGTCTCTCGCTGCAACAACGGCCACTTACATCCTGTATGGACATGGAGCGCAGCGCGCCGACCTTGAAGCTGTTGAGCTTGGCGAGCACCTTCTTGGGCGTGTGCGCGGGCGTCTGCTGCGCGCCCGCCTCCTCGCCGCGCTCGCGCGCCCACTGCTCGTGCGCGGCCGCGCTGCACACCTTGATGTACTCCGTCCACTTGCCGTACAGGAAGCGGAGACGTCTCTCACTGCAACAACGGTCACTTACATCCTGTATGGACATGGAGCGCAGCGCGCCGACCTTGAAGCTGTTGAGCTTGGCGAGCACCTTCTTGGGCGTGTGCGCGGGCGTCTGCTGCGCGCCCGCCTCCTCGCCGCGCTCGCGCGCCCACTGCTCGTGCGCGGCCGCGCTGCACACCTTGATGTACTCCGTCCACTTGCCGTACAGGAAGCGGAGACGTTTGTTGCTGCAACAACGGTCACTTACATCCTGTATGGACATGGAGCGCAGCGCGCCGACCTTGAAGCTGTTGAGCTTGGCGAGCACCTTCTTGGGCGTGTGCGCGGACGTCTGCTGCGCGCCCGCCTCCTCGCCGCGCTCGCGCGCCCACTGCTCGTGCGCGGCCGCGCTGCACACCTTGATGTACTCCGTCCACTTGCCGTACAGGAAGCGGAGACGTCTCTCGCTGCAACAACGGCCACTTACATCCTGTATGGACATGGAGCGCAGCGCGCCGACCTTGAAGCTGTTGAGCTTGGCGAGCACCTTCTTGGGCGTGTGCGCGGGCGTCTGCTGCGCGCCCGCCTCCTCGCCGCGCTCGCGCGCCCACTGCTCGTGCGCGGCCGCGCTGCACACCTTGATGTACTCCGTCCACTTGCCGTACAGGAAGCGGAGACGTTTCTTGCTGCAACCGATCAAATTGTCAACGTTGTTATACCCGATCCAGACTCTCCACGAGGCAATGCGAGTGCAAGAGTGAGGACGGTGCGCTCGTGTCCCCTCGTCTTCCATCGCCTCGCCTCGCTGTCGCTCCATACAAAGTGGCGAGGCGAGGTTTTTCGGGCGCGAGTCAAAGGACACGACACACGAGGATCGAGAGTCCGGATGTAAAAAGAGTGTAAAAGAGGTGAATGATACATTGACTTATACTTAATAAAAGTGAGTGGAAGAAAAAGATATGAGATGCTGTGCCGACTCTACAATCTACATAGCGTAGGACAAGGACAAGAAGAAGAGCATTCTACACTCTGGAAAAATGCTACTGACTACCGTCAGACGAAGGAAACCTTTCCTACTTTAAACCAACATCTAACTAACAAACTACTGGACTTAGAGGTAAACTCAGGAAGGTGGTGGGACTTATAACAGGGCACAGTCCACTAAACAAACACCTTTTCATTATAGGTGTCACAGACAGTCCTCTATGCAGGGCATGCATGGAGACGGATGAAACACCAGCGTACGTGCTCCTAGAGTGCACGGACATGGCCGTACAACGCGAGATCCACCTAGGATCACCGCCTCACTCCAAGAAGTCCTCGGCAACCTGGGCGGCCTGACAGGCTTCTGGAGTGATCTCGGATGGCTGGAGTGAAGAAATCAACGCAAGAGGCACATCACGCACAACAGACTTCCACGGTTTATCTGCGGACACCTGCCCAAAATGAAGATGAAGATGAAGCGCAGGAAGAAGAAGTGTTTCTTACTTGTGGTCTATAATGAATCCTCGACGGATTCATTATAGACCGACCGTGTGCAGGTCGTAGTTGTTGAACCCGGCGGGCTTGAAGGCGAGGCTAGTAGAGGAAGACCAAAGAAATGATGGATCGAGTGTGTAAAACAGGATATGCATTTAAAAGAGGTGAATGATGCGTTGACGTATAATTGAAGTGAGTGGAAGAAGAAGAATGCTGTGCTGACCCCACCGACCCCACATAGCGTAGGATAAATACAGGAAGAAGTGTTTCTTACTTGTGGTCTATAATGAATCCGTCGACCCTGTGCAGGTCCCGGTTGTTGAAGCCCGCGGGCTTGAAGGCGAGGCTGGCGCGCAGGCCGGCGCCACCATGGCACGTCACCTCCATGGCGCCGTACTGCTCGATCCACAGCTTGCCCACGATCACGTTGTGCACGCAGCAGTTCACGTTCGTCCACGTGTACGCCTCGCCCCATCTGCAATACAGGGAGTTACAAAAGCACCCTGTAGTGCATGTATCTGTACAACAGAATATACATCTCTCCATCTTTAGGGTTCTGTACCCAAAGGGTAAAACGGGACCCTATTATACCCTATAGAAAAAATTACAGGCATTCTGTCCTTAATAACTTAATGGTTAACTTACAAGAAAGTAAACTATCTTATAACCCCCGGCACGTAAGTCGACCGGTGACCTTCAAGTGCGCGCAGCGTCGTACGAGTGAGTGGGACACAATACGATTGGAGAGCCAATCAGCGCTTACGAACGATCCCCATGCCCTCCCCGCGACCCCCTCACACCCCGAGATACCTCATTTTCGACTTCTGCGCATTGAAGGTCACCGGTCAACTTATTTGCCGTGACGTGTACTATAGTGCGACCAACATTTCAACTCGCAGTGAGTCCCGGAATGAGATTACCTATAATACTAGTCGCGGGCGACTTGTCGCACCTCATACGTACTGCTATGGACTTTCCGTAAATTTGTCGAATAAACGATTGTCTAGCAACACTAAAACGACACTATACTGCCCCTCAGTTCACAGATAGATTGGCCGCAGGTACGACAGGTAGCCGCTTTTCCTTAGACAACGTCACAATGTGATCTTGTACTGACCTGGGCAGTTCGACTGTGACGTGTCCTTTGGGCTGTATCTCAACACTCTTGCCGCAGAACTTGAGCTTGGGGTGCACCGAGCCGTGGAACAAGAAGTGGGGGCTATCCGCGTGGAAGGCCGACACTGGCGGGTGGTGCGATACCTGACCGACAAATATTACTAACTTTACACACACTAACTTATAACAGCCCCCGCACACTGGGCCACTAGTTACGACGACTAGGGGCCGCCACAAGTCGCGGAAGAGATTTTTCATACATTTTATATGGTCGCGTTCGAGCCACAAGAAATAGGGCCACTAATGGCGACCATTAGTGGCCTAGTGTGCGGGGGTTGTTAGCATACCTTTCTAGTGAAAAAAGTACTTTCGACTCATAATAAATCCCAAAACCCCAAACAAAATTGTAAGGAGATATGAAAAAGAAAAATGTTTACGCAAGCTACGTTCTAACTTCTAACCATTTTATTGATTTGAAAAATAAAAACTTAAAACGTTTGAAATAATAATAATTTGAACATCAATTTAGGGATATACCTATCAGGAACGCGAAAAAAATTTTTTTTTTCCTTTTTGTCGGGTTTATCGGTAAAATTTTGAAGACGACGAAAATCTACTTTCACATAAAAATTCTTCTACTCGTAAGTTGTAGATAACTCGTAATATTGTACTCGTAGATACAATACATATACGGGTTTACCTACGTATACATACACGGGCGTTTTCAATAAAAGCAAAGGCTTGGACGTCAAGTTTGCCAGCGAGTCTTATGTTACAAGCCCTCGAGCGACGAAGTTTATAACGAAGGGTACCTGCCTCACTGAAAGGTTAAATTATCCTCGTGTCTTCATCCTCACATGCTCTCGTTACTTACCTGATTAGGATTCTAAACTTATATTTTAACAAGTAGGTAGTTTATGTAGTAACTGGGTATGTATTAGATGAATATCTTTGCATCCGTACAGTATTGGATGAAGATCTTTGCAAACGGTTAGTGATTCCTAAAGATAACTAACTCTTCTTTTCTAGTCTCACTTTGCGTTGTATTGCTTATTTCAGAAGAGGTAGTAGGTAGGTAATCTCTTAGATGAATATCTTTGCACCCGTAGGTACCTATTGGATAAAATTTTAGATCTTTGCAACCGGTTGGTGGTTCCTGAAGATAACTACATAACTCTTCTTTTTTACAATCTCACTTTGCGTCATATTAATCATTACAAGGTGGTAATTCCTTCTTTTAAACGGTAATAGAATAAAGGTAGAAGTTGTTATGGAAATTATTCCACCATTGCATAAATTATTAAATGTGGTAGGTAGACACCAAGATCCTTCCTTTTTTTCAGAGATTTTTTAAAATTTATACGTTACAATAAAACTTATAGGTAGTCCGCGTAGAATGGTGGTTCTACGGAACTAAAAGAAGCTTCAAGACCGTCGACTCCACAGTCCACTTGTTATCGCTAATATCAACTGATGATCTGGGTGCTAAACGCATTGTTATCCCAAGAAAACCCTCGCCGAGGGTTCACGTAGGAACGATTACGTGATCAATGGTCAAGAAACTCAACCATGAGGCAAATCTTTTTTTTTAATTGTGTAATAGGCTTGACGACAAACATACCTGATGAAGAATGATGAAGTCTAAGTTAGAACGTGCTTGCCTAGAAAATGCCTATTCACTCTTGCCTTGAAGGTACCCAAGTCATAATCAAATCGATAAGAGAGTTTATCATCGATTGTACAGGAAGTCTTGTAGCATAGGTACATACCTGTTCACAAACAGCTCTGAATTCCGGTCGCTCAAGCTCATACGTCTCGCCGAGTAGCGGGTTGAACGGCTTGCCCAAGCGTTCCCAGTTTGAAGCGAGAGCGCTCACTGCAAACGCTGTAACAAATAAAGTAGTAAAATCATTCCACTAAGGCCAATATCTCATTAGGACACCATGCGAGCGATCCCTGCCACCACCACCATGATATTGGTTGCGCAACCGAGCGGACGCCAGGTGAGGTACTCGCCTTGGTGTCCTAGCAAGACGCACTGTCTTGCTAGGACACCTAAAGGCTTTTTCGTCATTTAAAAGTAGATTAAATGACGAAATAATAATGTAAATACTTACTTACTTACACTCATTCAGACAGACAGACACTTCACTGTTTTACTCATTCCACAAATGTGTTTTGCATCCAAACCGAAAAATTCATTTTTTTCCACGTACAGACATCCACATGAATTTGTGGCGAAATTATTCACGTTGCTTTCAACGCACGACGCAAAATAACAAAGATTTTCTGATTGTTCTGATAAAGTTAAAATGTCTATTGGTAGCTAGACCTAAGCTAAACTATAAAAAATAAGAACGAAGCTTATTCAAAAGCTTTCTAAAAATTAAATTGATAGAAGAGACGACTGGAGCAGGCCTAGAGAAGGATCATGAATAAGGGAGGAACAAGGGGAAGTCTCGATTTAAAAGAGAAAAATTAGAAATGCAAAGTGAACAAGTATAAATTAAAAATTTTAAAACCCCCGACTTTCGCCATTTTGGGGCGGCGCCCATCTTGTATTTGCAATAGTGCTATTTTACTAGTCAAGCCCTTTCATTTGATACCCATATTAAGGGAGTTGTGAAAAATATGTAATCCGCCATTTTGTAGCGCCGGCCATCTTGGATCGATTTTCATCAAACATAGCTAACAACACTCTCGACTAATTCACCTTTCAAACAAAAAAAACCGCATTCAAATCGGTCCACCTGTTTGAGCGCCACAGGGGAACAGACACACACACACACGCAAGCACGCACGCACGCACGCACGCACGCAAGCACGCACGCACGCACACACACACACACACACACACACACACACACACGTTTTTTCGTCGGGGGTTAAAAATGGTATCCTACGAGAAAAGGTTGTCAATACAAAATTAAACTAATGAGGACTTCTGACAAATAATCGAAAAAGAATTTCTTGGCTCTCGTTACAAGTTTAAAGAATTTAATGAGAACATGATATTAAATTAGAATAAACAAATGAAGACAGGAAAGAAGCGACTGTTCGTGCTAAAAGCTGAACAATAAAATTCATTACGACATTAAAAAGCGACTAAAATCTAGCCCCGGGTTTCTGCTCTAATAGAGCTATTGTGTTGTGTTCTCGCAACTAAGTACTTAGCCCGGAAAAGTGAATAGTTCACAAAGACGTAGGTATCAAGTAGCGAAGAATATTGCTATGAGAAAATCTCTTTGAAAGGAGACTGTTACGAGACGTCTGAATTTAATAAGTTTCTTTACAAAAGTAAGTACATAAGAAGGTACTCAGTCCATCTTAAGTGTATGTATCTAATCAAAAAAGACTTTTTTAACTTTTTGTTTAGATTTTTTTGATTAGAACAGATTATTGCAATGAAAGAAAAACATCATCAGTAACAAATGATTGAAAGAGACGATTATAAATTTTGTAAATATTTAAGTTAGGTATTATCATTGAAAACCATGATTATACAACTCCTTTTGGTGCCAATATAATATTATAGTTTTCTCAAATGTTGAATCCTTATATTTGAGAAAACAACACAATGTTATAAGATGTTTCACGTCCTACACAACTACCGTGAAGATGGCGTGGAATTTTGCCAAAACCACCATTTTAAGACTTCTTTTTTGCGCAGATAAGATGTGTTTCTCATTTTTATCCTCACATTTATTTTGAGTAAACATGACACGTCGACGAGTTAACAACTACGAATAAGAGACAAACAAACAAAAACCTGCAAGAACCATAAACTCTGTTGTTCCATTGTTTCACGTACTAACCAACTACCTGCCGTGAAGCTGAAAAGAAAATAGCTGACGGCGAACTAGACGCAATTGTTCCAGAGGAATTTATTTCATTTCGAGTGGAAAATGGCTCATTCAAACCACGCTGTGGCATAGCTTCTCTACTAATTAACCTATTGTACCTATCTACAAGAACTTTTATCAAGAAGCTAGCTAGAAGTTTATAAGTTAAAAATTAATAGAAATATGTCGTACTTTTCAATAAGTAGGGTAGGATTATCAAATTACATTTTGTATTTGGCGGCAAGCGGCATAAGACTGAGACGTATCGAAGTCCCTACAAGAGACCAATGTCCAGCAGTGGAAGTATATCGACGACAAGGAACCATGAAGAAAATAATAACACTAATACTATCCGTACTACCTCAACAGCTAATTATGAGTAATGACCCACTTAACGTACCCCACTTGGTGTGTACAAGGACGTACAGTGTACACACCAATTTCCAGCTCTATGCCAAAGAATAATGTTCCGGTGATAAATGTAGCAAAATGTAATTAATAACTCGGGTAAAAGCAAACTGTCACGGAGAGCTATTCACACGAAACTCTAAACCCATTCATTATTCCTTGGAACATAACAGTATGTGTAATTTTACTTCGTGTGCCAACAAGACTGCGATAAGTTTCGACCATCAAAATAAAAATTGTACTCGATGTTATAACCCGCGGCACGTAAGTCGAGCGGTGACCCTGAAGTGCGCGCAGCGTCGTACGAGTGAGCGGGACACAATACGATTGGAGAGCCAATCAGCGCTTACGAGAGATCCGCGAGAGCTAATCAGTGCTTACGAACGATCCCCACGCCATCTCCGCGACCCCCTCACACCCCGAGATACCTCATTTTCGACTTCTGCGCATTGTGAAGGTCACCGCTCAACTTACGTGCTGCGGGTTGTACCGATCTTAAGGACTTTAAGGAGGAGAGGACCCCCTGTAAGGAGGGTGGCCAAGGATATGGAGCGCGCACATCTACCTGACGAGACAAGTCAAGGCGGATTATTTTGGCGCAGAATATTCTGATCAACGTCAGCAGTACCTACGTTTATGATGCCGCAATAAGTTAGCTTACCAACCAGTATCAAGCCGACTGACTATAAAAGTGCAATTAAATCGGCAGTCGATTTAACACCAAGTGAGGAGCTGGAATTTGAACCTTAGATGGTCCTGAAGGTCAAAGAATTTTCTTGTCTCGATTACAGATTAGTGATTAGTATCTACCATAGCCTAGATGATCTCGGAAAATTTTGAAAGTGAAAAAATTACTCGAATACAATATAAACTTATCCTATCTACAGGCATTCTACGGGAAATAAAACAGCTTAAATATGCGGGTCTAACGAAGGGTTTGGTGCGACATTAGGGACGGCGGCTATTCGTAAAGTATTTCCATAAAGGATATTCGGAATGTCCACCCGAGTTCAAGGTCAAAAGACAATTTCATGTCATTGGCAAAAGATAAATACTATTATATAAAATAAATAAATTGGAGCAGGGTTTTACTGTGCAGTACGACAGTTGGCATAGTTTGGGAAAATACATCTTTAGACGCCGTGCCGCGTTTCCTAAATCGATGAGAGGATCATAAAAATTAGTACACCAGGATTCCATGTCTCCGTTCCCATCTTAGGCTAGGGACATATTATCAAGCCAAATTCCTAGTTTTTTTTTAATTCATCTACAAGAGAAGAAGAAGATACCTGCAATATACTCCATCCTCGCAACGGGATCCGTCTGCTCGGACGCCATCCTCAGGAGATGAGCGTACTCCAGATACTCCAGCATGCGCTGGAGGAAGGACAGCGGTTCGTTGAACACGACGGGCATCGTGATCTTCGAGAGCTCCTTGCCCACGCAGTTCTTCAGCACAGACCAGAGGGAGAAGTCGCCTCGGCTAAATTGAGCCACTGGGAGAGAGGTCCTGGAATTAAAAAATGGGATTATATCATTTTTGTGGTGAATATGGTCTTGTGAATTTTTTGGGATTCTAGAAACTTTTTAATAAGGTTGGGCGCTTAGCTTAAGGATTCAGAAGGCACTCTCAATTCTTTGAAAGAAGATTCTTCTGAGCAAGAACGCCTTCCGAATTCTACTCAAGTTAGTTAAGTAATTAAATTATTTAGTACATAGGTACTAGGTACGGGGAACTTTACTAGTTTTTTTTTTTAAATTATTTTAGCTTTAGGTCGTAGAAGAGAACATCTGTAAGTGTTACATACCTATTAAGGTAAGTGTTAAATTATTTTTGTATATTTGTAACCGCTAACACAGTGCGCTTACAATTATTAATATTAGGTGTTTATCTAGAGCTCTATTATACAGGTAAGTAAGTACCTACGTACCTAAATAGATCCAACAACTAACAAGTCCATTACTTTCCGAGTCGAATTTTAAAAAGGTGCAAATATTATCAAAGAAGCCTAGCAACCAATTAATTTTGAAATATTCTCCCCGACGAAACTTCCCAAGTTCTCCACAGTTTTGATTTTTTTATTAAAGTTCAGTGCCGGTCCGGGGGCCCGGGCCTCCTCAAGGTCGTGTCTCCGATCAATACCTGCCCGTTTCAGAGTAGGTAGGTACGTGCAGACGTCTCTCGCCTCCGGGAAATATAAAGCTTTGCAAGAATTATCGCAAGTTTTCAGTCTCGATTCGCGACTCGCTCGACGAGTAAATTCTTCTCTTATAGGTTGTGTTGCCAATTTGATTGAGGGGTTACGATAGTAGTCACACCCTAATCGAACAGGTATAGGTACCTATTTCCATTTTAGACTTAAGCTGAGTGTAATTATTAATTAACTAGCTGATATCAGGGACTTCATCCGCGTGGATTCTTACAAATCTCATACTTTAACGTTTTAAATCCTCAATTTACTTAACACCCTTGAGGCTGGAATTTCCGAAATTCCTTATAAATAATATATTTAAGTACTTAAGTAATTCTTTATTTTAACCGAAACTCCAAATAGACCGTACTTACTTACTAATTTTCACGGATAGGTAGGTACTTACTACTTATTTGAAAAATAACGTGAAAAATATGTAATGGACTCTCGTACCTTCATCCCCTATTAGCACAGTCTATTAGACTAATGTCACTTATTAGAAGTCTACACGTCGGCAACACGTTAGGTTTTAAATCATTCCTGCCACTAGAATATTGTTTACAGTACAGCTGCTTATAGCTCTCTTTTCTCTCTTGTGTGCTTAGTATGTAAGAATGGAATGTATGAAAAGCTCCGGACGCAGCTCATTTTTCCGTGGCAATGGCAAGTTACAATAGGCAGAGTTTCAAGGTCGCCCGACGGATCAATAGCGGCACCAGTTTCAGTGCTCTGATTTATGTTTGTGTCTCCCCTGTTGACTGATGTTCCACATGTTGACCGAGGTTATTGATTATTCGATGTAAAATTAAAAAAAAAACGCCTTTTCGTTACTTAAGTAACTCTTTCATGATACCAAGGTGTATAGAAAGTGAGTTCTAGGCAAGTACCTACCTCATTAAAGTGCGGCATTGTTCTCATTTCATTTGATTCAGTATTTAAGTAAAATACATTCAATTTCAATCTGTAGCACGATCAGGAATGATCTCCCACCAAAGTCTGTCTGCTTATCACCTACTTGCTTACCTTACTAATGAAAAATATTATCATTTTTAGGGCAGACAAAAAGCACATCTAGGTAATACCTACAAGTTTCTTTAGTCAGATTGAGCAAGGAGACACACAATGTAGTTTAAAATTTGGGTTCCGCATTCAGACGGTGCCGAATTTTTTGGCGCCTTGTTTTAGCCTTACTTGATGATTATTTACTTGACCGGTTGTTGAACTTTATCTCGTTGGTGTTGGTACAAGGTCTCTATTGTCTATGGCTCAATGTGAAGTAGCAACTCCCTGACACGAGTCCACCGCTCAGGCCTCAGGCCACAGGGTGTGTAATCGCGGTGTAATCAGATTGCTGATACCATTTACAACGTATTAGCCTGCTTGATTAACGGCTAAATAATAATATCAAGCGCAAGGGAAATTATATTTAAAAGACAAGATGCAGTCAAAGTCAAAACTATTTTATTTCATGTACCTACCTAGACTTTCTTTAAAAGCCCCATGAGTCGACTAGTATTGTAAAAGACTCGAGTAGGTACGTACCTAGCTATTTTTGATTAGATTGGAGTCTCTACTTTAGAACTAGGACTTTTATACAGAAAAACTTATTAATTATTATTTGACCAACCTGGGAATTGAACCCAGGACCTTGTGATCCTCTGTCAGCATTCTAATCATCACTAAGTAGACCAACGAGGCAGTTATGAGTCCGTTTCTATACAGTGAAACATTGGTAATGGAGCGCTGTAGGTACTCATCTCCGTAATGAGGTGTACCTACCGGCTACCTATATTTCGCAGATAAGTTGAAGTTATATACGGGCTCTAGGATTTCTATTTTTATTAAAGTACAAAGAGCTTTTCTACAAAATTTCGTCGACTGTTTATACTATTCAAACAAAAATGAAACTTTGTTTGTACGGGAAGCGCTTGAGAGAAACTCCCCGAATAAGCACGGAGTTAGCGCCATTAGCTCAGTGGCGGATTAGATATACTTTAGGCAAACTAGGCACATGCATAGGGGCGCGAGATTACAAAGGGGCGCCAGAGGAAGGAACACCCAAAGGCTTTACGGAATAAAGAACTTGAAACCATTTGCCCAAACATTGACATATTGCCGATGAGGTATCAGGTACTGCCTAGAGCGCTGCTGTCATCTAATCCACCACTGCGCTTAGCTCATTAGCTAGATAATGTCAGTATCCAATAGCGCAGAATATATTTTGCCAATTAAATCACCTTTACCATTCAACTATAGCCTCATATAGGTTACTTATAGGCTATAAGTTATAGCCCTGCTCACAGTTAGATACCAGCTATTTATATACACGTTATAGGTTGCTGCCAGCTGCGAGCGAGTCAGGATCAATACTCGGCGAGTCCCGGGGCGATCATTATCGGTATCCTTTTGTACACATTGTTCTTATCAAGGACATTCTCCCGACACCGATAGCCTTCCCTTACAACATGATAATGTTCTCTGGACACAGCCATTCGACAAAGGGAATGAAAAACCAAAAAAAAAAACATTAATCTATGACAACCCTATTTTATTATCGATTAATAAAATATGTGTAGGTACTTAAAGGGTAATATTTTCTTTGAGCGTAGTATAATATGAATGTCACTTGTCAGCCAGCGTGGTGGACTACGGCCTGAACCCTTCTCATTCTGAGAGGAGACCCCATGCCCTGGGTCTCCTTTCAGAAAGGGCCGGTAATGAGTTTGATTGGTATCTTCATGGACTTTAATTTGAACAATCTGAAGCCAGTCTCGCTACAGAAAGTATTATCTCGGCACATAAATAGCAGCAAGCATGCAAGCAACTAATACTCGTATATCTCTCGATCATAACCAATTTCCTCTGTTAGAAGCCTCCACTCAATACTGCCTTCCCTCCACCCCAGTGGAAAGTGGGAGGGGGCAGGAAGAAACGGCAACAGATGACTAAGTGACACGTCGCCCTTCTAAGGAACTCTAATTAAGTACCTACATCTAGGTACATTTTACATGTTTGAGAGTCTACTTAACATACATTGGAGTAACACCGTTCTGAGATAGGTACTAACTACTAACTTAACTATGTACTTAGCCTGGATAGAGCTCTAAGGGTCGTTCTTACATCGAGCGAATAAGTTGGGTTAGTACCTATGGGTACCTACTTACATTAATACAATTTCTTAAAGTTCATTTTGTAACTAGCGGTCCGCACCGGCTTCGCCCGTGGTACATATAATATAGCCTATAGCACTCAAGGATCACGTACATATCGAACGGTGAAAGACTTTTTGAAATCGGTCCAGTAGTTCCTGAGATTAGCGCGTTCAAACAAACAAACTCTTCAGCTTTATAATATTAGTATAGATAGATATTAAAAAAAAATGCCAACAGTTTTACTTTCAACTAGATGATGCCCACGGCTTCGCCCGTGTGGATATAGGTTTTTAAAAATCCCATGGGAACTTTTGATTTTCCAGAACAAAAAGTAGCTTATCTGTAGAAACCCGTCCCCAAAACGGAAAAATCCCGTGGGATCCCCACGATTTCGGAATACAATTCCTTACAGCATCAGGGTTGAGGAGTTGGATATGTACCTACTCGAGTTCATTCAACGATAAAGTCTTTAATTGGTACCCCCAATATCAATTTAAATAACCGAAAGTTTCTAAAACCCATTAGTTTTGGGGATTAGGTCCCCTACAGCATCAGGATTGAGGAGTTGGAATCCAATTTTTTTATAGAACAGGGTCGCAATGTTTCTCTATCGATTAAAAAAAAAATTACGCAAATCGGTTCAGAAATCTCGGAGATATCGGTGTACATAGGTAGAAAAACACAACTCCTCCTTTTTTGAAAGTCGGTTAAAAAAGTAGCCTATGTTACTCCCTGGTTAATTCTCTACTTGTATGTGAAGGTCCCGTCAAAATCGGTTCAGCCGTTCCGAAGATTAGCCCGTTCAAACAGACAGACAGACAGACAGACAGACAGACAGACAGACAGACAGACAAAAATTTTAAAAACGTGTGATTCGGTTATGGTAGCGTTCAAATAACCATATGAGCTTAATATGAGGTAGTTATTTCGATATTACAGACAGACACTTCAATTTTATTTATTAGTATAGATTTGTTTCCTCGATTTCACTTGTGTTTAGTCACTTTTTGCGGGCATTAGCTATTCGTAATGTCCCAATTTGATAATGTGGCAAATTCTGTTGTACACAATCTCTAAACCTAAACTAAAATGACAGGCCTAAATATATTCCTATATCTCTTTCACAATGCTCCCTGCGGAAAAGGATAGCACTATTTTTAAACTTGTCAATTTAGTTTAGGTTTAGAGAGTGTGTAAATACAACAGAATTGGCCACATTATATTTCTATGGTCCCAATCAATCCCTCTCTCCCATTGTAGAGATTTCTTTTAAGTAAACACTTACCTAATTACCTAAGTATATTAAAGAGAGGGGCAGAGAATAGAATAGAAAAGTTTTTTATTAAAATAAACTTTAACAAGTGCTTTTGATATTTGAATCGTCAATTGAATCTACCAATACGAGGTATGAGGAACTTTAATTTTTATGATAGGTACTCACCGATATTTGTAGAGGCGTTTGTCATTGTCCATCTTACACCAGCCACAGCCTCCGTCGCCGACCTCACGCGACACCTATGTATGTACTTTGCACGAACACAACACAAGTCACAATACGACACTAGTTAAAGTTCGACTCTGTACTAAGCCCTTCTGTAAGCACTGTTCAGTATTTAAGTAGTTCCCATCGTCTTAACAAGTAGAAACTGCGGGTAGTGTGAAAAAATAATGTGGGGATGTTTCAAAGTTTGAAGATAATAAATATTAAAAGTATATTATATATCAATCCTTATCAACCCTAATTATATCCCTAATTTTATATTATATGAAATAAGGGCTATAATTTATTATTTACTATACCTAAGGGTTATAGTTAAGCAATAGGAAAGGTATATAGTTCGATTTTGGCGCTAATTGGTATGAACAGTGGTCAGTGAGAGTAAATGTATACCTACTACGGAACTAATGTTAATTGTGATAAATTGTATTGGGGAATTTCGTATTTAGTTCCCAGTACCTTAGTTGCGACGCTTCGAATCGGCACAAGAATCACAAACTCATTTTTAGGGTTCCGTACCCGAAGGGTAAAAAACGGAGCCCTATTAATGTCACTCGGCTGTCTGTCCGTCTGTCCGCCGGTCACAGGTCTCTAGCTCGCAGACGAAATGAGTTACAAACCTGAAATTTTGGTATTTAGTGTAAAACGTTAACCCAAAATCAAATATTGAATTAGAAATTGAATTAAATTATTTTTCAGGGGGGCTCCCATACATGAAAAAGGAGCCGGAAAAAAAATTTTTTCTTTACTCTAGCTTGTGGGGTATCATTGTTTAGAGCTCATTAAGTAGAGTACAAATATATATTTTTTAATTTTTATCTCAAAAAATAAGGGAATGGGAGGCCATCAAAGTTGTCAGTTTTAGACCATTTTTGTGACGGGGGCTATCTCAAAAACTAAACTAGTTGGGAATATGATATTTCAGTATATTATGTACTATATGCTCTATTTAAACAACAAATACTGAAAACAACGATTTATTAAATAGTTTATAAGCTGTGACCAAAATAAACGAACATTTTTTTGGGTTTTTCTTTCACGGTTTGTTGCGATGTCTAGCTCGGAAATTAAATATTTCTTAGACCCAAAATATTATATTGTTCATAATTATGTACGGAACCCTGAAAGAGCGAGGCCAGACTCGCACTTGGCTGATTTTTAATAATACGAGTAGAAATCAGTGATCCATAAGCTAACGGGCGTTAAGTATACCTACAAAAAAAAAACGAAAAATAGTTGTTACATTCACTCAGAACTCTTTAAAATACATTTCAGTATTCGGCGGTAGCTTTGATGAGTCAGAAAGGAGTACGGGAGTCCGCAATGTTTAAATAACTAATTGATCTTAAGTGCTTGCCCCAAGGTGCCCCAAGTTAATGAACTAAGTGAAAACCTCATAGGGAATACGAAAGTGGCTAGGGGCGTTTATGCTCATTGAATTTACATAAATGAGCGTCTATTATCTTATGGTTGGGGCCATGTTGTTTTTTTTTAAATCAAAACTCTTTATCAGCTTACAGCTTTTCATTAAGATCATGTCAGAGATGTGTTTGTAAGATTTACTTTAAATCTACGCCTCCTTTAAATGACCTTGAGTATGAGATAGCAATAGGTATTTAGTTCACAGCAACTGGTTCTTTTCATGCTATGTCACATTTTAGGCAGTCTTCTCACAGTTGATAAAGCAGGTGAAATGGTAAACTAAGGTACCTAGATAGATAAGCAGACTTCTATAATCAACTTCTTTGTACGAAATCAAGCGGTTTTTAGGGTTCCGTAGTAAACAAGGAACCATTATAGTTTCGCCATGTCCGTCCGTCTGTCCGTCTGTCCGTCCGTCCTCAGTTAATCTCAGAGACTATTAGTGCTAGAAATCCGTAATTTGGCATGAGTATAAATATTAATCACGCCGACAAAGTGGTGAAATAAAATTTTGATAAATATTTTTTTTAGGGTAGCTCCCCTACATGTAAAGTGGGGATGAATATTTTTTTTCTCGTCTACCCCATAGTGTGGGGTATCGTTGAATAGGTCTTTTAAAAATACTGTGGGTGTGGGAACATCATTTTTCGATTTCTAGATCCGTTTGTAAAATATGATGTTTTAAAGTGCAAATTTTTATTAGAGTCAAGTGTCCCCCCCCCCTCTATCAGCCAAATGGCAGTGTATAGGAACTTGAAAAAATTCACAGCAGTACAGGGTATATAATCAATTTTAAAGGAAAACTATCACGGCTAAGTAGGGTTCACAGGTTAAGGAGTTATAGCTGTTTTTCGAGGATTGTGACTACGGAACCCTACACTGCGCGTGGCCCGCCACGCACTTGGCCGGTTTTTTATCTCTACATTTAATAACTCTAGGTTATAGAGCGAACTTTGCACTCGCATTGACTTCGCAATATCTTAAGTTCTAAGAGCTTTTAAGTTTGCAACTTTGACATACGCTATCCGCAGCGAGTGGATAAATATTTGAGTTTCTGCTGCAAAGTGCAAGTTCACCCTTTCAAACGAATAAATCACTACAACCACAAGTTTCCAACTGTCTGTGAATTCTATGTGTATAATAATATAGGTAGGTAATCAATGATCGGAATTGACGGTGTAATTCCGCATGATATCATAATGTGGATATGCCAATTCATATACTTTTTTAGGGTTCCGTACCCGAAGGGTAAAAACGGAGCCCTATTAATGTCACTCGGCTGTCTGTCTGTCTGTCTGTCTGTCTGTCTGTCTGTCTGTCTGTCTGTCCGTCTGTCCGCCGGTCACAGGTCTCTAGCTCGCAGACGAAATGAGTTACAAACCTGAAATTTTGGTATTTAGTGTAAAACGTTAACCCAAAATCAAATATTGAATTAGAAATTGAATTAAATTATTTTTCAGGGGGGCTTCCATACATGAAAAAGGAGCCGGAAAAAAAAAATTTTCTTTACCCTAGCTTGTGGGGTATCATTGTTTAGAGCTCATTAAGTAGAGTACAAATATATATTTTTTTAATTTTTATCTCAAAAAATAAGGGAATGGGAGGCCATCAAAGTTGTCAGTTTTAGACCATTTTTGTGACGGGGGCTATCTCAAAAACTAAACTAGTTGGGAATATGATATTTCAGTATATTATGTACTATATGCTCTATTTAAACAACAAATACTGAAAACAACGATTTATTAAATAGTTTATAAGCTGTGACCAAAATAAACGAACATTTTTTTGGGTTTTTCTTTCACGGTTTGTTGCGATGTCTAGCTCGGAAATTAAATATTTCTTAGACCCAAAATATTATATTGTTCATAATTATGTACGGAACCCTGAAAGAGCGAGGCCCGACTCGCACTTGGCTGATTTTTAAATATTATCCCTTACTTTTCCTTGATTTCCTTACTCAGTTTTTATTAGTACAGAGAAAATAGGTACAACAGGAGTAGTACAAGTGAAAAAGAGAAATCTCTTCGATACTAAACATTATATGAAGGATCAAAATCGCGAAAGACAGAAATCCCGCAGTCATATCCATACTATTGATAATGTTTCAGGTCGTTGACCCCAAATTGCACTACCTATTCCGATCTATGGTAATAATCTAAAACCTCACTACCTATAGGTAGGTACCTACCATATTTTCAGCACGCAGCGGAAATGCAGTTATTACATACTTATATAACTATACCTAGGGGGTTTTGTCGTGAGTCGTGACTCACTCTGATACCTACATACACTTACGTGGATATGCTTTATAGACTCACTAGCTGATGCCCGCGACTTCGTCCACGTGAACATTCAAATTTCATACAATCTTTTTTGCTCTATTCAACTCCCTTGGGGGTGGAATTTCCTAAAATCCTGATTCCTGAAACACGTAGGCATTTCTCTTTTTTCTAACCCTGTACCGAATATATACGGAAAGCCCAAAAACCGATTTTCATACAAATAACTTGAAAAATAACGTTAAAACTGATCGATTTTCATACAAAACTTCCTCCCCTATTATATTAATCTACTAGGGATTTTTTGAATTAACGAATTTTCATGAACGTTACTTGAAAAATGAAGGACTGTCATACAAACTTTCATGCCCTATTTAACCCCCTTAGAGGATGAGTTTTCAAAAATCCTTAGCAGATGTCTACGTCATAGGCTCTATCTCATATCTGTAAGCCAAATAGCCCGATCCGTCCAGTGGTCTGAGATGAATAATATCAATCAATCAATCACCTTTTACTTTTTTATATATATTTAGATTTTGAAAATACCTAAGTAGGGTAAAACCCGGATAGACGCCCCACTTTTTGAAATGGCCTAATAACTTTTAAAATATTAATTTATCACAAATAATATTTATGAATATAGCTAGTTTAATCTTTTGGGTTCCATTATGACTTGTTTTTGTTGTCCTAACGATTACAGATTTTTCAGAATTTAACTTTTCGCAGACCCTTTTTTTTGGGGATAGATGCCTACCTGTGTGGATAGATGCCCCACTATGAAAATACTAAAAAGGATAGATGCCGTATGAAAAAAAATAAGCAAAATACATAGTTTCATAAGGTTTTATTATCTAAATATATAAAAGGAAAAGGTGACTGACTGACTGACTGCCTGACTGATCTATCAACGCACAGCTCAAACCACTGGACAGATCGGGCTGAAAGAGATAGATGCCCCGAAGTATATTAAAACTATCAGGAATTTATTGAAAAAAGAAATAAAAATATAAAAGAACATTAAAAATATTAAAAAAAAATACTTGATATATCTATAGGTATATTAGGGGATAGATGCGTCTAAGGGCACCTATACCTCGAAAAACCGAGGCAACTATCCTTTTTGATATGGATAGATGCCCTTTTATTTATTAAATAAACTAAAAACTAAAGAGCGATTATTTACACCTGTCTTAGGTGTACACTTATTGAACCAGTGTATTGACGTAATAAAAAATATAACAGAATCTTCTACTACTTCAAAAGTTATACAACGGCAAATACTCGCCTCTAAAACTTTGAAGGATTCGTTCGCGTTCGCTGCGGAGATAATCACACGCACAAGCGAAACAAATTGTTTTAATACAAATGTATGTAGGGGCCTGAGGTTTGGGGGGCCTGCGCTTCTTATTTAAACTATCAATTTTTAGTCGCGAGTTTGGGAAGTCAGGTTTTTGACACTGAGGCATCTATCCAACTGCGGCATCTATCCGGGTTTTACCCTATCTAATAATACCTAATTACTTAATAGTCCACCGATCGATGTTCGAACCTGCTATCGTATTCCTGTCCGCTCTAATAGAATTGAGCCGTTGATGCTTCAAAAGAACGGATCAGGCCACTATTTGTATAACGTATCCGATTATACAGCCACTTACGCCGATTATAATATCTGCCTACTTCGCTACGTACATACGTATCCAGTTAGATCTAATCGGCTTAAAGTTCTACGGACATACTTAGTTCTTGTTTTCCGTTTTTCCGTAATATTAAATTGTGCGTACTGTGCGTTCGTACCTATATTGAATTCCGCTTCTGCAACTGAGTGGGAAACTTGACGCCACCAATGGGGAAATCGCTGTTCATCTCTTACAAGGCTAGATAAGGAATTAATGATCATACAAGATAAAAAAAACTTAAATCCACTATGAATAGGTAGGTAGGTACCTCCACGAAGGACAAGTAATGTTAGGTACCTAGGTACCAAGTTTCAAATTGCCCACCAAATACAAAGCAAAGTGTTGTTGGCACACTTTCTACACTACCTGGACAGGGGCATTTTCTGGACACGTTTGTCATTTTTCGTCTTCGACTGATTTTGAAAGTCCGGTAGGATTCAAATAGGTAAGAGAGCTCCAGGCCAGCAAATGTTTGAACAATATGTGGGTCGGACAGGGTCGGAAGATAGCTAAACAAAATGACAGGTCTGAATCTATTCTCATCTCTTTAACATTTAATACTCCCTGCGGAAAAAGATAAGTAGCACATTTTTAAACCTGTCAACTTAGATTGTGTACAACAGAATTAGCCACAATGTTGCCGTATTGATCTGGGTAATATGGCTTAGAAAAATCCAATAAGTGCCTCAACTTTGCCTTTTGTATAAAATTTCCTTTCAAATAAGCCGCGGCTCTGCGTGGGTTTCGTGGGTGAAATAAATTACCTCCACCTCCTAACTCCTACGCTTACGAATTCAGATAAAGTTACCAACATCTTGCCTAATGGGGAACGTGTAGGCAGCGTCCTTGTCTTAATCCTTGGGTTTAAATAATAAGTTTTTCAGAGCCCTGAATTGTTTAGTTTATATTTTAATCTGCCATCATAATAAAATAAATTCTAGATAGCTACAAAGTAGGTAGGTACACTCCTACGCTTACGAATTCAGATAAAGTTACCAACATCTTGCCTAATGGGGAACGTGTAGGCAGCGTCCTTGTCTTAATCCTTGGTTTTAAATAATAAGTTTTTCAGAGCCCTGAATTGTTTAAGTACTAGTTTATATTTTAATCTGCCATCATAATAAAATGAATTCCAGATAGCTTGAAAGTTCCATTGAAATCGATCCAGCCGTTTCGGAGATTAGTTGGAACAAATAAACAGACCTATAAACATAAATTTAAATGCACACCAGTTTAAAATAAGCCGTACGTTCAAAGATCCGGGTCACAAGTTATTTGAACCCAATACTGACGGTTGTAATGTCTGTCATTTCTCAACTAAAAAACCTATGACCTTGAAATATTTACAGTATAATATATAAAGTACTACCTTTATAGGAAAAAAAGAATGAGTGAAATCGAACTACGCGTTAATGAATTACAGCTAAATACATGTTTTAACTTTCATCCCCTCTCCCAAGGGAACCGTGCTGAATTTCGGGATAAAAAGTATCCTATAACCTACCTCGGAGTATATACTCAAATCGTACCAAGTTTCATTCGAATCCATTCAGTAGTTTCAGCGTGATGCGCGGCCAAGATATAGACAGACAGACAGACAGACAAAAATGAAAAAAATTGCAGTTTTGGCTTCAGTATCGATTATAGAATGCCGTCCAAAAGAAATTTTCAAAATATCTTCAATGTACAGAATTGGATCTGTTACAATTTTATTATATTATAGATGATCTGCCATCATAATACCTATGAATTCCAAATAGATACGACGTAGGTACGTGCTGCAGCATGCAATACAGAATTCATGAAGTACTTAGCATGTGACAACAACCTGTTTCAGCTGGCCAAATGCCAGGGCTTAGATAAATGGATCGCGAACTAGAGGCTAAGTACAAATCGGCACAAATTCAGAGGCAACATTTGGAAATAGGTACGTACGTATCGATTTTCCGTTAGTGTTGGCACGTAGTAAACATTACAAGAATATGGAGGGTTGTTGATACGATTGCAAATCTTACAGGCAGCCATTACATGAATCACGATAAAAGGCTTTCAGGTGATGGAGGGACCAACCCTTTTAGCAAAATAACATTTAAGTTACGGCTAGTTTTGTAAATAGATTTTTATATTAATAGAACTTCTTGCGAACCTTGCTTGCGATGGCGACTGGTAAAACTGAAGTGTGAAAAATTGTAATTCTTAAGTATATTGTATAACTATAACTAGGTATCGCTAACTATGGGCCTCATAAGAAAGCTCAGAGTCACTCAGAGAGCGACGGAGAGAGCTATGCTCGGAGTTTCTCTACGCGATTAAATCAGAAATGAGGAGATCCATAGAAGAACCAAAGTCACCGACATAGCTCAGCGGGTTGCGAAACTAAAGTGGCAATGGGCGGGGCACATAGTTCGGAGAACCGATGGACGTTGGGGTCCCAAGGTGCTGGAGTGGCGACCTCGCACGTCGGGAAGCGCAGTGTTGGTAGACCCGGCCACTAGGTGGACGACGACATCAAACGAGTCGCAGGGAGCCACTGGATACAAGCCGCACAAGACCGTGGCATGTGAAAGTCCCTTCAAGAGACCTATGTCCAGCAGCGGACGTCGATTGGTTGATAACGACGACGACGACGACGATATTGTATAAAAAGTTACCAACAAAGCTGGCTTTCTCTCTTTCTGTCTCATGTTGCTCATTGTTGAAAGTCTTGACCAATTCCATTATTCATATACTAAGTAGGTAGGTACTGGCAGAGGTTTTCTTGGTAGGTAGGTATAAAATATCGCGATGGTTAGGTATACCAAGATTCAAATTCGACTCAGTGTACCCTCTACGTACTTACCTACATCGTTTTATTTCGACTGTCAAAAGCAATTAATAAATAAGCTAGGATTAGCTCATATAACACAAAAAGTATGAATGTAGGTACTCTGGCCTACTTACTCCGCTAAATTAAAAACGAATTTTGCATTTTCATGTACAAATCTCTACACATAGCTCCTGAAAACACGACAGGTCCGGGCCAATTTCCCCTGACCTGAAAACCTAGTCGGACGTGCTTTGATTATGAATCGTTCCACATTTGGACATTCATTACCTCAGGGACGTGTACGTTAAATAGGTTAAAGGTTTAGACATCGGGGGATTAAGTTTGCGGTCGTAACTTAAGCTGTTATTGTCGCAAAAATACCTATATGTGTACAAATTAATATTTGCTAGATTAACTATACGTATGTACCTATAATATAAGCACATAATATAGGAATACTTATGAAGTTGTATTCACAGACACGCACTCGCGCGAGCTGTGTTTTAACCCCCGACGCAAAAACGACGGGGTGTTATAAGTTTGACGTGTCTGTGTGTGTGTGTGTGTGTGTCTGTCTGTTCCCCTGTAGCGCTCAAACGGATGAACCGATTTGAATGCGGTTTTTTTGTTTGAAAGGTGAATTAGTCGAGAGTGTTGTTAGCTATATTTGATGAAAATTGGTCCAAGATGGCCGCCGCTACAAAATGGCGGATTACATATTTTATCACAACACCCTCAATATGGGTATCAAATGAAAGGGCTTGACTAGTAGAATAGCACAATGCAAATCCAAGATGGCCGCCAACACAAAAGGTTTTTTAAATTTTTAATTTATAAGTACTTGTAGGTAGACGAATATTTATGGGAAGCCAAACAGGGTAGTTGCCAGTACGTAGTTCATTGAAAAAAATTTGATTTTACCTCATTCTTCACTCATTCAATCAGTTCTTTAGACCAAATTTTGAACTACCCGCTAAATGCGTGACGTGATTTGAAATTACTTTTTTGCTTTCTATGGATGTAAAAATTATAGGTACCTATAATTTTTTTATTTAATTTAACTTAAGCTAATTAAATCAAAAAATTAAACACAGTAGGTAGTTACCTATAAAATGATAGTAAAAAGTATCTAAAAATGTTATCTACTTTAGTTTGGAAAGAGAAACGAAAAATGGACTTAGATAAGTGGTCTCATTAATCAACCGGGATCAGGCGAAACCTTGCCTCAAGTTGTTTGCTCGACGTACCTAATCAGGCCAAGGGAGAAAAATGTCTCCCTTGAGATTCTAAAAGTAAAGCTTTAAGTAAAAATACTTTCAACTTCATTTTGAGTACCTACAAAAGCAGACAGTCTTATTATATTCGTATTTCGTACTAAGTAAAAAAACTATTATTTTTTGTACTAAAACTAGAGAAGACAGAAGTATTTAACTCTACTACAAGCTCTACTACGATAATTTCATAAATAAGTAGAAATAAATTGATCGTCCCATAAAACAGACTTGAACTACCGGTAATTAAATACAGTAATAATTAATTAATCACACGAATTAATAATAAACACAGATAAGTAATAATAAGAAGAAACAAACAAGCCAATGATCTAAATAGTCCAATTACGTAACCAGATGGACACTCACGATCCGACTGGCATACTATGTGGGATTTTTGTAATACGCGACCGCCGCAGATACGTGTGACCGCGGCGAAAGCTGCGGCGCGACTGACGTCTGACATCGGTCGAGAGAGACTTGAAGCCGCCGCTCCCCACCCCTCGCCCTCCGTCGCGATTTAATGTGGCGCCCAATGTGGGGCCGATATGAAGCCTCCCGTACATTACCTGTTTTTGGTTCCGCTTCATTTAATGACACTGTTCGCATAGTTAGGATTAAATTTCACTTAAGTAGTACCTATTTGTCTGAGGAAAGTAATCAAATGGTAAATTAAATATTTGGTCATCGTAAAGTTTTTGTCAGCAACAAAAAACATCCGCATCAGCCGCAACACTTGGTTAGCTAAAAAACTAAATTGTCTTTTAAAATTAACACTATACAAAAATAAATGATCAAGGCGCAAAATAACTAATTAGCAAGACTTTACAATTTATCGGCACCAGATATAATCACTCAGAAACACAATTGCACTGCATACGTTTTGCACAAACTGGTGAATAGAATAGAAAAGTTTTTTATTCAAATAAACTTTTACAAGTACTTTTGAATCTACCTACCAGCAACGAACTCGGCGAGTGCTCTTTTTAAAACGAGCGGATACCCGCGACTTCGTTCGCGTGGATATTGATTTTAATAATCCCGTGGGAATCATTTTGTTTTTCCTATGCTCTTTGAGCTTAAACCTTGCTAAAAACTGTTAAAAGTTCACTGGCGGATGTTTAGGTACATCAAAATGTAAACATCCGCCAGTGAAAGTCCCATCAAAATCGGTCCAGCCTTTCGGAGATTAGTCAGTAGTCTTTAAAGTATCTACTTTCTAACAAAAAAGAATGAATGAAATCGGACCACCCGTTAACGAATTACAGCTAAGTACACATTTTGCCTTTCATCCCCTCTCCCAAGGGAACAGTGCTGAATTTCGGGATAAAAAGTATCCTATATGTTACTCCATAGTATTAACTTAAATCATGCCGAGTTTCATTTCAATCCATTCAGTAGTTTTTACGTGATGCGCGCACAAACATACAGACAAACAGATAAACAGACAAACAGACAAACAGATAAACAGACAAAAATTTCAAAAATAACTTTTTTACGTTCTATTACTTATCCCTAACATCCCCCAGTTATTATTTTTCAAAAATCTTCAATGTACAGATGGGTGGTTATCGATTTTCGTTCGAAACACCTTGCAAAGGCTAAAATCGCTATGTTTTATCTATTATGGAAAAAATGGTTTTGATTATCTTGTTAAGACACAAACGATGCAAGAAGGCATCCTATTACAAAAGGGCTGAATGCTCAGGGTAAAAAGAAAATTAGGAAAATCCTGTGAAAAAGTCATTAATCTCCGTGTGCAAATGCCCATCTATTGAATTACATATTTTTTTACTCAATTCGTGTGCATCAAACGAATTAGTTAATTTGTTTTTCAAATTAAACAATGATATAAGATTAGACTGTTTACCCTTTGTAATTTATAAAGCCATTCTAACCCTGAAATAATCCAACTTTTAATTTTGTCAATCGCAAACGGTCATTACGTTCCCTGGTAATGGAATCGCTACTTCACGACGTGTTCAAACGTGTACAGCAAGGATTTACCCTCCTGCGTATCCGGCGTCTCAGTTAGTACCGCTGCTGTTCTGTTATAGTATGGTGATCTTTCAATTAACACAAAAAAATTGCATTCGCGAGTAGTCAGAAGTATTTTGTCACGCGGTAGAGTTCATTACGTTCCATCGATTTTCAACGTGACTTAATTTTTTTAATTTTTTCTAGATTTACTACTAGGATTTATGTTTTGTTTCTATTCAGAGTTCTATTTCGGAGATTTTATGCATTCACGTATCTCGAGTATTTTAAATTTAAAATCGATTTGGTCATTTGTTTCCAGTTCATTTATATCCATTCCGTTCCAAAAAAACAAGTGGACATGAGTAAAACAAAGAAAAAACTTACAAAAGAAGAAAAGTTAGCTAAAGATAGAGCCAGAAAACGCCAAAATTAAGAGAAATTAAAAAAACAATTCAGGAATTATTAAAATTAAGAAAGAAAAATAGCGAAAAAATTACCTTTTAAGAAAAGAACAGAAAAAGATTCGCAGCATCATTGAAATGTCCGCTTGAGCACAACATGAACAGACAAAAACTCTTTGAAATATAAAAAAAAAGAGGGGGCAAAATAAAGTTAAAGAGATAAGTATTGGTCAACGATACCCCTGAAGTTCCTCAAAAAGAGAATTAAACTGGAAATATTTCACCTGAAATTACAGAAACCAATCAAATTATTGTCAAACCTATCTCCTCAGACAAGGCGACTACTTAACTCAGTTTAACAAAGATTGAGACGTAAAATTTCTGCAAGACCAGCCTCGTCAAATCTAAAATTTTTAATTCATTTTTTTAATTTATTTAAAATGATTATGCTTGTTTACTGTTAATCTAAACTCAAGGTTTAGATTTTATTTCAATTTTATTCGTTTTTTTCATATAATTGTTCATTATTTCATAAAATAATCAAAGATGGGCTACTAAAAAGCTTCTGAATTCATTTTTATCCGACGATAGGTCATTACATTCCAAGTGATTTTCATTTCTTTCCACTGGTTCATTACACTCCATTAATTTTCCGGAAAACTGCTAGAGTTACGAAGAGGCCTTGTACATGTAATTTTTTCTCATACTGTAATCTATAAGTGTATATACAAAAAATAATAATAAAAAGAAAAAAATTTTTTTTTTTCAAAACTGCGAAATTAAAACGAAAATCGATAATCACCCAGATACGGCAATTCTACGATTTTATTATATGTATAGATATAGATAGAAGATAACAATATAACAATTTTATGTACATGATTGAATTGCCGTTTCGCGCATTGCACCAGCAATTTTTTTGAACTAACACTATTGCATAAACTAGCTCTGATATTTTATTATTATTCCAATGTTCATATAGTAAGCCCCAAGTAGGAAATGGGCGGTGGTCTTTATCACCCCCTCACCCACTGACACTGTGATAGTGCGACGTTCCCACAATAATAGCGGTGAAATGCCGCAGGTATGTGCGTGTGTATATTCCCCCGACACTTTGTTCACAATCAATTTTATGAAGTGACTATCTCTGCGGAATTATCAAGCGCGCAATTCTGAACAGATTAAAACAGTATATTTGCACATATGTATTTGTACCGTTTGCACGTTTATGTATACCACTTTTGGTTTTTACCGACTACGGCAAAGCCAAAAGGGTTATATTTTTAGCAGTCTATGTATGTATGTGTGTATATCCGATTTTTGTATCAGATTCTGTGTGTTCTACCGTAGCGCATAAACTACTGAGCCGATTTTGATGAATGAGGTGTCAATTGATTCGTTGTTACAGTCCGGGTGACAGAGACTAATTTTATATACGAAAAAAAATCGAGAAGTGACCTTCGTGGCTTAAACTAGAATATTAAGTTAGTTTCGAATAGACATAACAGATGGCGCCACTAGGTGCTTGCCCCGCGCATTCTTCCGCTCGAATTCTCATTAGTACCTACGCAATTGAATACACGTTTTTCTGCACACTGAATAATAATAATAAAATTAGTAGTCGGGTTTCAGTTTACGTACTTTATCTGTAGTGTGGTACAATTCGTACCTATTACACGGTTAAGTTTAACCCCCGACGCAAAAACGACGGGGTGTTATAAGTTTGACGTGTCTCTGTGTGTGTGTGTCTGTCTGTTCCCCTATGGCGCTTAAACGGGTGAACCGATTGAAATGCGTTTTTTTTGTTTGAAAGGTGAATTAGTCGAGAGTGTTGTTAGCTATGTTTGATGAAAATCGGTCCAAGATGGCCGCCGCTACAAAATGGCGTATTACATATTTTTTCACAACTCCCTTAATATGGGTATCAAATCAAAGGGCTTTACTAGTAGAATAGCACTATTGCAAATCCAAGATGGCCGCCGCCACAAAATGGCGAATGTCGGGGGTTTTTTTAATTTTAAATTAATACTTGTTATAAAAAGCTAGCTATAGATCTATCTCTGCTCGACTAAATAAGCTCTTTGCTCTGACACCAGCGACTTCGTTCGCTGTGATAAACTTCGTGTGCGTACGTATAACGTCGTTAAGTAGATAATGACGCTTAGATACGTGTCAAATGACGTGTAAATGTGTATAAAAGTTTGAAATTTGTGCATTCATCCGCTTTTGAATGATTCTTCAAAAACAGTTCCGCTAGAAGTACGGGTACTTCCGGCGGTACTTTTACCGAATTGGAGCTTACGACAGTTATGCTGGGCTATACCCAGCACTTATGAAACGTAACATGAAATTAAAGAATATATAAAGGAACGTAAAAAATTAAAATAAAAAAACCAATAGGTAATAAAAAAATAATATTATCTTTATTTCCAAATAATATAAAATCACGGTGATAACTAAGTAGGTTTATACAATAATTAATGTAAAAAAATCCTAAAATATAAAAAAAAAATTTTGCTTAAATCAAAAAGTTAAAATATGCATTGTTATAAACAATGAAGTCATAAAAGTAAAATAAATTAATTAATCATACACTAAAAATATGTACTATCTTACTTAAAACTGCCAATAATATCACAGAACGACTTATAAACATTTTTTTTGTACTTTCGTAAATTGAATAAATTATAGCCAAATTAAATAGTCAAACTTATTGTAATGTATGGAAACCAAACCAAAGCGATCATTTTGAACTGAAACAAAAAATAAAAACGGTTAAGAAAACAAAAACAAAATCAAAGCAAAATGTTTTAAAATGTTTGTCATTTGCATCTGTAAGCCCACTGACCTTTATTAAAAAATAATAAGAAAAATTATTTATTTCAACCCTTTATGTTCATATTTTTAAAGACATACACACAGACACAAGTCAATCCGTGAATGTAAGCATAGTTTTCACATATGCTTAACAGTTTCGCTAAGCCACAAACAGAAGCACACAGCAACAGCATGTTATCTGCGTAACTGATGTTGTTGAGTCAATATGACAATATGACAACCGACATGAGTGCTGCTAAGCGCCTTAGTCGCGCTGAAGTTAGCCCTCTCTGATTATTTATTATTATGATATTAATACAAATACGCTAGACTGGTCATTAACTGAAGCGATTTGATTATCACCACATTGGCGCTGATTGCTAAGAAATATGACAGTGAAGGTACCCAGAACTAATGTGATGAATTGCTGCGGCGGGCCGAACGAGAGTGAGGCCGTCGAAAGCCGCCGGTCCAAGTCCTTGCGTTCCTCGTTGGTTGGAGTTCTGTCACATGTCAGGAGTTCCAGCTCAGATCACTCACCTCGGTTTCGTGGTCTTCTTGTAGGGTCTCGCGTTCCTGTACACGTGCCCGCCCTGCGACACCAGCGTGCCGCGCGAGCTGGCCGGGCTCAGCGCCGTGTGCAGCGACTGCGGGGAGCCGGACGACAGCGAGGCCGTCGACAGCCGCCGGTCCAACTCCTCGCGCTCACCGTTCGTTGGAGTTCTTTCACCTGTCACGACGTTCTTATGAGTATAGTCTGTAGTTATAACTCAAATGTCAAATTCAAATTCAAATTTTTTTATTTGCTCGAATATGGTAATTACAAATGAGATCTTACAATAATAATTTATAAATTCCAGCATATTCTGCCATTTCGGCGTGCAAATATACAAGTCACAGTGTTTGAGTCCATTATCAATATACCTACAAAATAACACCTCTATAAATACCAAAAAAATATTAAAATTTTAAACCCCAGTTATTGCAGTACCAATGTCAAATTATACGAATCATAAAGTAAAAGTACCTATAAATCAAATCACACATATTCAATTAAATTAAAATAAAACAAACAAATTTAAATGTACCTACTGAAGCATGTCACCGAGAATTTTTTTCTTTAATCAATTACATTCATAACTTGTCACTCAAAAAGTCATTAACGTCGTAGTAAGCTTTATCCAATAATAGTTTGAATAAATAATTTCTAAAAGACGCGAGGTTCATATCGTTACTGACGTATGACATTTGACATATGACATGTCATATGTCAAATGTCATACGTCAAATGTCATACCTCATTGTCAACTGTGTTGACAAAAACACAGTTGGAATATACGTTTTTCTGCACACTAAATAATTATTTTATACTATTATTATTATGAGTAGTCTCGTTTTGGTTTACGAACTTTATCTGTTGTTTTCATCACTACCCGCAAGTTTGTTTAAACATTACTCTTACCGTCATCGCCATCAACGCTGCCGATGGGCGTCCGCCGGGTGAGGTCTGGGCTGCTGCCCCACGGACTGAGCGCGCCCAGCGGACTGGACAGGCCCGCCGTTACTAGCGTGTCGTCATCCGAATCTACACAAACGGTCACTCAGGTCAATCATTCATTGATATCGGAATCAAAACTGATCGTAATTTATACTTATTGCATACGTGAATCGCTTGAAACGACAAGACAAATTCAACTGAAATAATGACAATATTATTATAACAATATGGAGCAGAATTCCAACTTTTAACAAGAAAATTACAGTTAAGTTACGCACCTTCGTAAACGTCGTAAAAGTTTTCTTTCGAATCGTTATTCGATTGCGAGCTTTTCTTTTTTCGCTTGCTCTGCAAAAAAATAAGACGATTTCGGCACCAAAGTATAATATTAACTTAATTATAAATTTAAAGGAAGTCAAAAGATGGGTGCTACATCAGCGACCGCTCATATCCGAAAGGTACAGAGAATAACCGTTCATTGCATCAATTACAACCTAGAAACTAACGAACTAAATTGCTATAGGTACATAAAACTCTAAAAAGGAATGGTGTAAAACAAATTCCACTCTAACTTTTAGTTGCATTTCTTTTACGCTTAAACTATCATTTCTATGCATAATCCAGAGAATTCTTAATCCATGAAATTAGCAACAACAATAATATAATTAAAAATCCCTACCTTAGTAAGTTCTTCAGCCACCGACATCTCAAGCGCGTGATGCGTTCGCGCCAGGGCCGCCAGCGCTTCTTCAAGCACTCTGTTTCTTTCTATCTGTGTACACAATAATATATTACAGCCTACAAATACACAGAAAAAAGTACACAAATGATTCAATAACATAATACACAAAGAAATGTGGAGACCGCCACATGTGAATTAAGTTTATTTTATGTTTAAACGCAAGCCTATCACGCAATAAAAACATGTGGAGACCACCACATGTGAATTTCATTCTTCTTATGTTTAAACGCAAGCCTATGATGCAATTAAAAAAAATGCGGAGACCGTCACATGTGAATTAAAATCTTATATTTAAACGCAAGCCTATCACGCAATAAAAAAAATGTGGAAACCGCCACATGAGAATTTTATTCTCCTTATCTTTAACAGCAAGCATATCATGCAATTAAAAAAATGTCGAGACCACCCAAATGAGAATTTCATTCTTCTTAAGGTGCGTCCAAACTTGAACATTTCCCCGAACCGAACTGCTTAACCGTGTCAACACCGCGTAACAGTTACGGTAGTGTGGACGGCATTTGTTACGCGAACAATTGTTACGCCGAACTGTTACGCAGTAACCCATCTCAAGCGCTCCAAGCGCACCGTCCACATTGAGCGTAACAAGTTCGCGGTAATGTTACGCAGTTCGGTTCGGTGAAATGTTCAAGTTTGGACGCACCTTTATGTTTAAACCTTGCATTTTTAACACGCTTATGTTTAAACGCAAGTCTATCACGCAATAAAAAAAATGTGGAGACTACCACATCACATGTGAACTTAACTATTCTTGTGCGATCTCGCTTAAAACATATTCTAGAAATAGCATGAATTATTTGTTTCTTTACACATTTGGATAAGAGGATTTACCTGTGTCGCGAGAGCCTGTCTATCTCTATCTCGCGTCTGCTCCACCAGCGCGGCGACGTGCCGCAGCGCTGCCAGTGCCGTCTGTCCCGACCCGCTCGCGTGCTGGTACCTCTGACAAACGTACGGTCAAGTTATAATATGACAAACGTTCGGTCGAGTTATAATCTGACAAACGTCCGGTCAAGTTATAATCTGATAAACGTTCGGTCGAGTTATAATCTGACAAACGTTTGGTCAAGCTATAACGTGACAAAGGTTTGGTCAAGTTATAATCTGGCAAACGTTCGGTCAAGTTATAATTTAACAAACGTTTAGTTAAGTTATAATCTGATAAACATTCGGTCAAGTTATAATCTGATAAACGTTTAGTTAAGTTATAATCTGACAAACATTCGGTCAAGTTATAATCTGACAAATATTAGGTCAAGTTATACTCTGAAAAACGTCCGGTCAAGTTATACTCTGACAAACGTCCGGTCAAGTTATAATCTGACAAACATTCGATCGATTTATAATCTGACAAACGTCCGGTCAAGTTATAATCTGACAAACATTCGATCGATTTATAATCTGACAAACGTCCAGTCAAGTTATAATCTGACAAACGTTCGGTCGAGTTCTAATCTGACAAACGTCTCAACAAGTTATAATCTGAAAACGTTTGTTTCCTTCAAATATTGACGGATATAACAAACTCAACGAAAAATCATCTACTTAACAAAATCAACAACACAGGAGTTGTTTGACAAATCGATTATATCTTGAAATCGGAAAATTTTGATTTTTTTCACACATTTTGGAAAATAGAATTAGAAAAACAAATACCATGTAGAAAATTAAAAATGCGACTGTTAATACTACGGTACTGTTGCGACGGCGAGTAAGGTGTGCGGGGTGACAAAGCGATGGAAGGGGAGGGGCAGGGGTAGGGGCTAGGGGAGGGAAGGATTAGGGGCGGGAATGGATAGGGGATGGGTAGGGGAGGGATAGGGGTTAGGGGAGAGGTATGGGGATAGGGGGGCGGGGATAGGGGGTGGAAATGGGTAGGGGATAGGAGCGGGCGGCGATGGTAGGGGTTTAGGGGTGGGGACGTGTAGGGGTTAGGGGCGGGGTGTTGTAGGGGTTAGGGGACAGGTAAGGGTAGGGGTTAGGAGGCGAGAGGTATAGGGGTTAGGGAATGCTTAGCACGTACCATGTAAGCGGAATGGTGCAGCGAGTTGCCGACGTTGACGCTCTTGTCGA
Organism: Melanargia galathea; assembly: GCA_920104075.1. NCBI lineage: Eukaryota > Metazoa > Arthropoda > Insecta > Lepidoptera > Nymphalidae > Melanargia > Melanargia galathea. The sequence goes on along the minus strand of OV049859.1, from coordinate 3,209,424 downwards.
GCGCGGCGACGATCGCGCCGCACTCGCGCAGCTGCGTGTCGAACAGCGCCAGGCTGTTGGTGGCCGCGGTGAGCGCGTCCTGCATCGAGCCTACACACACGCACACCACACGAGCGACGCTTATACCGCGCTTAGCTTACACGAGCGAAAACACACGTAAGCGATGCTACTCGAGCGAGATAGTTCTACGAGTGTCCGGTGAGCGAACTGTGCCAGACGGACAGACAGTGAAGACTAGGGTCGGGGCATACTAACACAGAGTCGAAGCGTAACGAAAAGAATCGTAGCGTCAAATTCTTTACAAGTTGCTCGAATCCACGCGCCAATTCATGCGATTTTTATTTCATTTATGTGATGGATTCGTTTGAGTTAGCGTCCATGATGCGCGCATTTGCTCGTCTTTTTTGACGTGATAACGTCTTCTAAACCCATGAAACGCACGCACGAAAAAATGACTCATTGTCACGTTCCGCCTGAGCCGAGCGTGCAAGCGATAGAGAGGCACGATGCGCTTATATATGTGTTCTATAATGTTTTCTTACGACGTTATCACGTAAAATTATCGTCCGTAAACAGACTTTTTTTTTGATAGAACTTTTTTATGCTTTGTTTAGTAGAAATAAGTGCAAATATGCCGTGATAATGTTTTCAATACGCGTTGACTCTGAGCAAGTGTGCCTCGACCTTTAGTAATAGCATTCGGTTTGGCACCCTTCTGGTACGGCACTCTAAAAAGGCATCTTAATAATTGGAAGCTCCTCAATCAACAAACTCCTGTACGTTGTAAAGTGGAACTCACCTAACGGCTTGCAGTCGTCCTCAAGATCTTCAGTGGCCTCGCGAGCGGAGTCGGGGGGCGCGCCCGCCCACAGGTAGTGGCCGGAGTACGCGATGTGCTCCTTCAGTGCCGTTATCCACGACTACAACAAATGATGAAGTTTCAACAAACATTTTATTTACCGAACTTTAGGATTCGCAAAAGTTGAGGAAATCGATAGGAGGGTTAGAAGTTAGTGGAGGGGCAGCGGAGAGGAGGGGCAATGGAGAGGTGGGGTTAGGGGAGGTAGGGGTTAGGGGGCGGGTTAGGGAGGTAGGGGTTAGGGGGCGGGTTAGGGAGGTAGGGGGCGGGGAGTTGCAGAGGAATGGTAGAAAGTGGGGGGAGGGGTCGGAAGGTGTAGAAGGGGAGGGAGGGAAGCTGACGAGCAGCACCGCAGGCTTCAGGTACTTGCGGTCGCGTCACCACCCGGCACGTCGGTCTCGCAGCACACGGATCTGTAATACCTACCTGTCTGCACGCCTTGACGCTGTCGCCGTGCGGCACGGCGAGCCGGTGGCTGTCGCCGTCGCTGAAGCTGACGAGCAGCAGCGCGGGCTCGGCGTCGGGCGCGCTCAGCACGGCGCCGTCCAGGTACTTGCGGTCGCGCCACCGCCCGCCGCGCCGCGCCGCCTCCGCGCGCGACCCGTAGTACAGCAGCACGCCGCGCTGAACTACACCCTGTACAATCTCGTTATTGTTGTTACGGGGTCTGTACAACAATCTCGTTATTGTTGTTACGGGGTCTGTACAAAAATGTCGTTATTGTTGGTACGGGTCTGTACAACAATCTCGTTATTATTGGTATGGGGTCTATACAACAATCTCGTAATTGCTAGTAGTAGTTTCAGTTTTTTCATAACTGGGGTGATATAGAAAATAACTTTTTAAACAGAGTTAAGAACTCTATTTATTTTATATCCTATAGGTAAACAGGAAATACTAACATGAATTGATTATCAAATATAAATGAAATTACACATACAATTTGAAACCCGACAATACAGGAACAAAGTGCAATAGATGTCGCACAAAATTTCGCTTACCCATATAGGTCGCCATCCAAGAAATCGCGACCGCTTCATAAGCGGTCCCTCGAACCGGGCCGCAGTCCGCTGCAGCCTTTGCACGGGGCGCACGCTGAGCACTTCACGCATCTCGTTGTCCTTCGCCAAGTCTATTGCTAGCTGACCTGCATTACAAGTGGGAATTAAAATATGTAAATCACCCCCCCGACATGGTGAATCTATGGGTCTATGTATACTGCTTGAATTCCTATTACCCACCGTTTTCCTTCCATGAAATATGTGTTGTAGGTAGAGGAGGTGGATACAACTTTTACATTTTATCATTATTTTTAATAAATCTGATTAATAGTTTTGAAGAAATATGTGGACATACATCACGTACATGCTACATCTATGCCAGATTGAGGCCAACTGAGCTGGTGGATATACTTTAAGCTTCAAAATGGCCAAATAATAAACGGATAACTTACCGCTATGGTTTCGCAGTGTGGTGTCGATTCCATTCTGCAGTAATAACACTGCGACCCTGGCATGCCCTCTATACGCAGCGCAGTGCAGGCATGTGTTGCCTTGAGCGTCCACACAATTTATACTTGGCGGGTTTGAGCTGCTCAGCTAAAATAAATATCAACTTAATAGAACTAAACAAACTATTTTTCACACTGTTAAAGCCTTTCTGTTTCATAATATTTATAGCATCTAAGATAACAATGTCTTCTGTTTGTGTAGAGAGATTTTCCGAATTTCCAGGCGCGATATTCCATCTGCAATTTATCGTTTCTGACATAAGAGTTGCTAGATATATAAAACTATATTATAAAAATCAGCCCTTCACAATCTGGTGCATTTTTCATTTTTGTTTTGGCCTTTTTTATCGTTTATGCTAAAAAATTCTAATGTTATGTCAGTGACCTTCAACAATGAGAAATATGGTGCAAATAGAGATTATCAAAAACTCAAAATAAGTACTAGAATAAAATAGGAAAGTTTTTATTCAAATAAACTTTTACACACGCTTTTGAATCGTCAAGTGAATCTACCAATGTATCAGAGATCATACCAATTCCTGTACATCATCCACCCTGCCCTCTCTCGCAGCAGTCAACAGTGTTCTCTCTCGGTCCCTGCGCTCGGCCAGCCCCGCCGCCTCCAGCAGGCGCTGCACGTCCTGCGTCTTGCACACGTCTACTGCTGTCTTCCCCTCACCATTCATGATATTCACATCCGCCTTTGAATTAAGTAGGAGAATGACGAGCTCCTGGAAACATTAAATGAGAAGTTTTAACAGAAAAACTATGTATCATCTTAAAGGAAAATTGATAAGTGTATCCAATGCGCATCGTAGCGTAAGGGCAGCGGCAATGCGACAAAATTATTGAAACATAATTTATCTTTCTGGTTATGTTGTGTTTGAATTTTTGAAAATTGTTAGGTTGGATTGGCTTAGGATACATCTTTTTGGGTGTCAATCTTTAAATTGTATGTAAAAGAAAATTGTGTCTGTCTGGATTCATTTCTGTTTCTCAACTTACTTCTTTCTTCATAAATAAATAAATAAATGACACCACATATAAATTGCACCTATACAAAGCTGGGGTGGGTCGCCAGTTTATACTAAATCAGAATCAATAAGCCAATACATTCCCAATGAACGGAGCCCCATATAAGGCCTTGTTTCACAAGTGAAAATCCTTTGCGTCTGTTCTGCACCATTAGTGCATAATATACAGCGTGTACATGACATCTTAATGAAAACTTTGCATTTAATGTGTTATGTGAAAATACTGAAATCATTTATGTCGAAAATGATTGGTTTCAAATATTGCCAGTTTTGAGCGCGCAATGTATTGTATACAACGCGATTACAACGCAACGCTCCGCGCAAAATTTACACTAGACTTTTATAAGTAGGCGGTGCGGCCCACGCTACACGCCGCGCCGTCTAGTAGGTACCGACGTAAGTACCTACGTAGGTACTTACTTATTCATTATTATTACGGAGTCAGCGCGGCATTTCCTTTGACAATGCCGCAGCCGCGAACCTCATTATAAATTCTATGCGCGTGCCGTCTGCCGAATGTACCTACCTACTATGTAGGTTAGCGACCTATACCTACTCAAGTCACTAGGTTAGCAGTCAGCTGATCTACAGAAATCTTAAAGATTATATTTCTGTTTTAGGTGAAAATAATGAAATAATTACTTTTTCATTTATAATTGCGTTGAGACAGATAGTAATAATGATTTTATACAGTATTCAGTTAAAAAAGAGGTAAAAAATATCGGAAATTTCATGGAAAATTCGACGAAAAATTTCACCATTAGGAAACCTAGAATCATGTACTGAATCTGTGGGACGCGTTTTGGACAACATGTCTGATTACACCCTTTATATGACCAGCATAAAAGTGTATTATTTTACCTCATTTCCAATAAACGAAGCCTTGTGCAAGGCTGTGTCTCCAGAGTCATTCACTTCATCCACATCTGCGCCTGCATCTATCAGAGCCTCCATCACTTCTCTGTGACCAAAGTATGTGGCCAGATGCAGCGGGGTCCATCCCAGGTTGCTCTTGCTTTTACCTGTGATGGAAATTATATATATTAAAAAAGCTTACTAATATATTTTTTATAAGAATATTAATTATTTTCCTTGCCCAATTTTGGCTACAACTAATTCAGAATTGATAGACAAAAATTATATTAATCTTATATTGAGTGTTATTGACACTAGTAGTTATTATTTATAAATCCCTTCTTATATTATAAATGTGAAATTAACTCTGTCTGTCTATGCTTTTCACTCGTAAATCGCTGAACAGATTTTGATGTGGTAGAATAGAATAGAATAGAAAAGTTTTTTAGTCAAATAAACTTTTACAAGTGCTTTTGAATCGTCGATTGAGTCTACCACAGGTTCGGAATGCAGTTCCAGCCGAGAAGAACCTGCAAGAAACTCGGCGGTTGCTCTTTTTTAAAAATAACATTATAACAATTATTATTATTAATGTACATGATTGAAATGCCGTCTCGCGCATTGCTGGAACGAGTTAAATCCAAGCTTTTTTATCGTTTATATAATCTTCAATTGTATAATAAGCTTTTTTTATGAGCATACTTTTAATAAAGTTCTTAAACTTGTGTAAAGGCAAGTCTAAGACATATTTTTTATTCAGATAAACTTTTACAAGTGCTTTTGAATCGACAAATGAATCTACCTACTTCGGAATGGTGCTTACAATTCTACATGTTAAGAAGGGCAGACAAAAGTAGCCCCATTTCCGACGGCAGCACCCGTTCACGAGCATGACGCATGGTCCAGCCATTGCTTCACTTAACCATATTTGAGGGAACGTAACAACCCGCACCACACGACACCACCACAGAAATTATAAAGAGAGCGTGACATACTTAGGCTACCCATGATTAAAGCATCGAATTGAACACCAATAATCGAATACTCCTCAAGTTATAATAGCGTATAAAGCGAATAAATGAAATCCATGCTTTTTTATCATTTATATAATCTTCAATTGTATAATATGCTTTTTTCATGAGCACACTTTTAATAGAATTCTTAAACTTGTGTAAAGGCAAATCTAAGATTTGTTGTGGAATTTTGTTATAGAACATTACGCCCATTTCCACAAACGACCTTTGGACCTTTTTGAGGCGTAATCGAGGAATCACGAGTCTATTTCTATTTCTTAATTGCCTATCGTGTAATTCACACTTTTTGGTGTACTGGTACAGAGATTAGACCTTCGAGAAGAACAGTACAGTTAAAGCTCCTTATTCGCGATTCCTTCACTCGCGGTTTCACTATTCGCGGATTAAAAATTTGAGACCCAATTCCTGTATTCGCGGCGAAAAATTTCGTTATTCGCGGATCTAAACGGTATATCGGTATAACTGTACAAGGGTATAATATGTTGTTAAAATATTATGCTATCGATTTCTTTATGAAAATTGATCCGTCTAGAATGAAGTCTTATTTTTAAGTGTACTGATGGATTTTTTAAATTCCACACCTAAAGAGAAATCATTGTATGAACTGAAGTAACATTGAGCATTGAATTTTTAAAAAATCATGCACAAACATTTTGGCATCAGCTAATATTTAATATACAATAATAACTGAAAATTGATTTTATTCTCTGTAGTATAGAGTATATTATATACAATAGTTGTACAAATAGATTGATTTTATTTCAGTTGTAGATTTTAAGAAATAATTCTTACCTTTACAATTTATGTCCAAAGTCAATTTTCCTTCTTTCTTTGCATCTAAAAGTGCTTTAACCACAGATAACTCTCCATGTCGCGCAGAGTACAGCAGAGACTCTTCTGCTTCTAAACAAGGATTGTCTCCTCTAGAAGACATCTTAAAGACCTCTAAAACAAGCTTTAAAGATGCTGCGGTCTTAAATTATACATATATATCTAGTTTTATTCAGATGTACTGTCGCTCTTGTCGCATCTAATCAACCACTATGTGCACCTTTATGTGCACTGATCTAGATTCTAGAATTTGCAACCTTGCAAACTCGAGGTAAGTTGTAATTAATATCTTTGAACACTATTACATATTTATAACATTATTATTTTTGAATGAGCGCCGAGCCGCGAGCGGATTATGTAGCAGATTTGCGATTTAATTATCATATTTTGACATTTGGTTTGACAAGTTTGAAGTTTTGACTTTTAGTGTGATCAACTTAAAATTAGATATCCTATGAATTTCGTTTCGCTAGAAAACTAACAAATCCTCTTGAAGTAAAAAAATCAGCCAAGTGCGAGTCGGGCCTCGCTCTTTCAGAGTTCCGTACATAATTATGAACAATATAATATTTTGGGTCTAAGAAATATTTAATTTCCGAGCTAGACATCGCAACAAACCGTGAAAGAAAAACCCAAAAAAATGTTCGTTTATTTTGGTCACAGCTTATAAACTATTTAATAAATCATTGTTTTCAGTATTTGTTGTTTAAATAGAGCATATAGTACATAATATACTGAAATATCATATTCCCAACTAGTTTAGTTTTTGAGATAGCCCCCGTCACAAAAATGGTCTAAAACTGACAACTTTGATGGCCTCCCATTCCCTTATTTTTTGAGATAAAAATTAAAAAAATATATATTTGTACTCTACTTAATGAGCTCTAAACAATGATACCCCACAAGCTAGGATAAAGAAAAATTTTTTTTTCCGGCTCCTTTTTCATGTATGGGAGCCCCCCTGAAAAATAATTTAATTCAATTTCTAATTCAATATTTGATTTTGGGTTAACGTTTTACACTAAATACCAAAATTTCAGGTTTGTAACTCATTTCGTCTGCGAGCTAGAGACCTGTGACCGGCGGACAGACGGACAGACAGCCGAGTGACATTAATAGGGCTCCGTTTTTACCCTTCGGGTACGGAACCCTAATAAAAATCAGCCAAGAGTGAGCCGAGTCGAGGCCATTTCAGTCCATTTGGCCCACAGCTTGTTTTGTTTCGATTACAGAAATTACACATTGAAAATTGAGGCCGCATTGCGAATTTTATTCGCGCGGTTTATATTCCGCATTTTAATATATTTTTTTCGCGAATTTAAATCGCATGTGCGTGGGTGGAGCTTCATACATTTCCAGCACAGCAGAATTTTGCGAAAAAAATCGCACGAATTAATTTCGCAGTGCGGGCCCGGCCTTATGTTGATTTATCTTTACAATTATATTCAAAATTATATTTAACTAGCTTTTCCCCGCGGCTTCGCCCGCGTGAATTTCGGTTTTTCACAAATCCTGAGGGAATCGTGGATTTCTGGTTCCCGTTCCCGCTCCCTTTTCCAACTTTTATACTTACTTTCAAGGTAGTTTGCTATAGTGATCTACTTATAGCTGTAGATTTAGGTTTTTTCAAAATCCCGTGGGAACTGTGGATTTTTCTTATGCTTATGTTTTAAGTCAGGGCAGTATCTATCTCCATTCAAAATTTCAGCCAAATCTGTTCAGAAGTTGCGACGTTATAGAGTAACAAACATCCAAACATCTCAGCCGCTGCAATCGCTTCAAGTTTCCGACTTAGGCAGCTAGAGGGCGCTGCGATCGTTTTTTTTAATTTCGAATGATGGCTGCGAGGGCGATGCGATCATTACTTAGTTTCCAGTTTTAGCCGCCAAAGGACGCTGTGATCACTTCAAGTTAGGCTGCCAGAGGGCACTGCGATCGTTTTTAGTTTCCAGTTTTGGCCGCTAGATGGCGCTGCAATCGTTTTTTAGTTTCCAGTTTTGGCTGCTAGTGGGCGCAGCTATTGGTTCAAATTTCCGGCTAAGGCCGCCAGAGGGCGCTATGATCGCTTCGAGTTAGGCCGCCAGTGGGCGCTGCGATTGTTTTTAGTTTCCAGTTTTGCCGCAAGAGGGCGCTGCAATTGTTTTTTTAGTTTCCAGTTTTGGCTGCTAGAGGGTGCTGCTATTGCTTCAAGTTTCCGGCTTAGGCCGCCAGAGGGCGCTGTGATCGCTTCAAGTTAGGCCGCCAGAGGGCGCTGCGATCGTTTTAATTTCCAGTTTTGACCGCAAGAGGGCGCTGTGAATGTTTTTAGTTTCCAGTTTTAGCCGCAAGAGGGCGCTGCAATTGTTTTTTAGTTTACAGTTCTGACCGCCAGAGGGCGCTGCAATTGTTTTTTTAGTTTCCAGTTTTAGCTGCCAGAGCGCGCTGCGATCGTTTTTAGTTTCTAGTTTTGGCCGCCAGAGGGCATTGCGATCGTTTTTAGTTCCCATTAAAACTTTCATCCCCTATTTTACCACCCTTAAAAGAAGATTTTTCAAAATAAAATATACAGAGTTTTATTATTTAAAACTCATAATCTAAATGCCGATTTTCAGGTCTGTAACTTTAAAAACATAGGACTTTCATAAAAACTTTCATCCCCTATTTTACCACCCTTAAGGGGAGATTTTCCAGAATAACTTATACAGGTTTTTATCATTTAAAAATTTTAATCTAAATGCCTATTTTCATATCTGTAACTTCAAAAACATAACCTTCCTACCCCCATTTCACCCCCTTAGGGGAGGATTTTCGTGAAATATTTTCTAGGCTGATATCTAAGCCCTAGAATTAACCTACCTTCCAAATTTCAAGTTGATAATAGCAACATTATAATTAAAACTTCCCATTAAAACTTTCATCCCCTATTTTACCACCCTTAAGGGAAGATTTTTCAAAATAAAATATACAGAGTTTTATTATTTAAAGCTAATAATCTAAATGCCGATTTTCAGGTCTGTAACTTTAAAAACATAGGACTTGCATACAAACTTTCTACCCCCATTTTACCCCCTTAGGGGAGGATTTTAGGGATATTAAATAGCCTATAACCTGCCCCAAAAGTTGGACTACCAAATGCAAAAAGAATTTTTCAAATCCGATAGGTACTTCCAGAGATTAGCGCGTTCAAACAAACAAACAAACTCTTCCGCTTTATTATATTACTCTAGCGGCACGCTATGATGGCCGGTTTGACGTTTGTCCGCTCATGAAGTTCCGTATTAATTGATAACGACTTTGAAGGAAATAATTGTATTACTTTATTGACGATAGTGATGTGCAGAGATTCATAAATTTTATCGAATGTAGTTTTAGGTTTAGGACTCAAAATTTATTTATTAAATTGATTTCTTAAATGTATACAAGTGTAGAAAAATCAGTTTGCACCATTTAAGGGGTGAATGTACTTGTGAATATGAACAATTTTCACTATGTGGACAAACCTGTGATTATGAAAGAGATGTGAAAATAGATAATATTATAGAAAACGAACATATAATTATTAATGTATGTGATGATAGCAGTGACGACAGTGAAAATAGTAGTATGGACGAATCTGATTAATTATGGCCTTTTGTGGCACCTTTTTTGGTATCTTTTGTATTCATATGTTTCTTGTGTGCATATAAAGTATGTATATTCATTTTCGTTCAAATATTCAGTTCGTTCAAATAAATTAAATAAACATATACATTTTTGTTTTATTAAACCTATTTAATCAGGTACAAAAACAAAACTTAATTGTTTTTTGTTCGAGAATAAATTGACATTCCACATCACTATTGTAATGTGTCAAACCGGCCTTCATAGCGTGCCGCTAGTGTAGTATAGATTATTTAAATATAGAATATTGTTGTCTCAATAATAAGTTTATAATTCTATGGTTTCTCTCTTGTCTATGTTTTTGTGGAAAAATAACTATGGCGTGATTTTTGTGTAAAAGGAGACATAAAAGAAATTAGTTGTACAAAATTCAGTTTTTTTTAAACTCACATTTTGCAACCTTGCCCGAGGATAAATTAAGGAAATCATTCCATCAAAAAGTAGGAAACTGCCACAAATGGTCACACTGTTATAATATTGACCCCGTTATTGACCTATTGACCTTGTGTGCTTTTCCAATATTTGGACAATTATGAATTTATTATTATTTTTGTTTGCATTTTATTGATTCCTCATATAAATGCCTATCACGATAAAATTATAGAAAGAATCAGGGGAATGAATATGCACGGAATATGTTTCAATTTCAAGTTCTGAACGAAAATCTTACGACTGTCATTGCCATTTTGAATTTTAACGTTACTGTCAGTGTCAAAATTGAAAGAAAAAAGAAAAACAAAAACAACGTTACGTGCTGACAGAAAGAATATTGAATATAATATACCTACCCGTGCTGACAACGACCAAGAAATTCAAAACTTATTAAATAAAAAAGTTAATCAGTATAAAGTCAATAATAATTACTCCTATTAAATAATAATCTGCGTTATATTCAGTTATATCCTCTATTGTAGAATTATTAATGTAGGTACATTAAGAAATTTGATCGTAATCCCAAATAACTATTTTTAATCATTGAAGAACGATGAGCGATAACGTGCAAAACTGTTGCCGCATCTGCTTGGACGTGGAATCCAGGCATGTGTCGATACTAGACGACTCAACGATAAACCTGCATATAAAATCATGTCTTCCTATCAATATTTCTGAACACGATGATCTGCCCAAAGGCATATGCGTGTGCTGTGTGTCACAGTTAAGCGAGTTTTATAATTTCCAATTGAACGCCCGTTGTTCACAAGATTGGTTGGAATCCGCTCTACAAGAAAAGCCCAAAAAATCCGTAGAAACCAAAACGCAAGTCCAGCCTCTGCCTGATTCAGAATACAACTCGGATTCGCTTCTTGAATTTCTAAATAACACTGAAAATATTGAGGAATATTTAAATAATTTGGGTAAGTGTAAGAACATCATGTTATGTAAACTAATTTTAAACTTATGATATTGCTTTTAAATGATTTAGGGCCTGTTTCACCACCTTCTGATGAGTATTGGATAGCTATCTACAACTTTTGTCTTTGTCTCTTGACATAAAGTAAGAAAGTGACAAAACTTACATTTAGGCTATCTGACACTTATCAGAAGGTGGTGAGACAGGCAGTTAGTCTTCCCCAAACAGAGGGGGTTGTGGTAAGATATTGTAGGTGTCAGCACCATCTCATGTAATTCATCATAATAGGTATACTGCCTATCATAATTATCTATCGTGACAGTGATGGCAGAGCGCAGATTACCTCTGTTTGACGAAGGCTGTAAACTATCATCTGCCCTGTATAGATGTTCCTTTGTTCATCTCAAAAGTCATTATGTCCTGATTTGATTCTAGATAGACTGATTCAGGAAATTATTATATAGAAGTCTAATTTTGATAGTACTGTGTAAGTCAATAACATATAAGTTAAATAATAAGTTTGAAAATAATTTTTTTTTAAATTTTCCTTAGGCAAAGAAGATATACCATCCATAGTAAACATGCTTGACAGAACTGAAAGTGTAGATGCTACTAAAATCACTAATGGCAAAACGATCAAACAACCAAGTCCTAAAAAGAAAGAATCACCTAATAAATCTCAAACAACAAAAATGGACATTGATGTTTTAGATTCAGACATAAAAATATTCAAGGAAATAATGAAGAAATCAACACCAAGAAATGAAGTGAAAAGTGTAGAAAAACTATCTTGTTTCGCTTGTAAAACTAAACTGGATACAATACAAAAGTTGTCACACCATTTGAGTATTTGTGATAATGCGTTAAGGACTTGCGTGTATTGTAACATATTGTTTGATTCTAAGCAAAAGATGAGAGAACATACATTGACACATTCTGTATTAACACCTCTTACTTGCAACTGTGGTAAAAGGTTTGACACTAAAGAGAAGTTGGTGAAACATTGTAAAAATTGCGAGATTGATCATATAGCATGCATGGGTTTTGTATATTCATGTAAACAGTGTCACGAGACTTTTAATGAAAGGTTTGTATGCAAAAATAATAATTATATTCTTTAAAATTACCATTTAAAACTCAAAGGACCTGTTTCACCACCTTCTGATAAGTATCAGATAACTATCTACAACTTTTGTCTTTGTCACTTGACATAAACTAAGAATGTGACAAAACTTACATTTAGGCTATCCAACACTTATCAGAAGGTGGTGAAACAGGCTGTAAGGGTTCTTGTTTCACCACCCACTGATAAGTGTTGCATAGCTTATTCACCACTTTTGTCTTCTTCACTTGACATAAAGTAAGAAAGTGACAAAATTTACGTTCAGGCTATCCAACACTTGTCAGAGGGTGGTGAAACAGGCCTTCAATGATTTGTTTTTGACAGGCTAATATTTTTGACTGCTAAACTTGATACAAGTCTAGAAGAAAACTGTATTATAGGGTGTAATAAAATATAAAATTATAATAAATGTTTTGAACATGGTCTGGCAACCCTTATCCCCTTATCTCAATAAAGCAGTGTATTATAGAATAATATGAAATACGTCTGTAATAAAAATAGCGATACAATATACCATAATAATACATATGTGGTCAACCCACCCAGGGTGTTTTACACCCTAATACACATTGTTACTTTCCTATACCTTTTGTTTTCATCAGGTTTCAGTTGTACAAGCATGCAAAGCAACATATAAGGAAGTCGGAGGAGAGAATTTGTGATATATGCGGGCATACGTTTGTTGGTGAAGATGCCTTAGCTAAACATAGGAAAGATGAACATGACAAGCTGGACAATCAATTATACAGGTAATGACGTAAGTTAAACTTGTAACTAGGAGGTACCATACCAAAAACTTGGTAATTGGCAAATTTCCTCCATCAATTTAAAAAAAAAAACTCGCAAATCGGATCAATAATCTGAGAAATCAATGTGTTTAAATATTAAAAATATATATGCACCCAATTGAAAAACGAATAAATAATAGGGTTTATTCTGTTTTGCACAGTCTGTAAACTAAATATCTGACTTGAATCTGTTCCTATCTATTTCACAATGCTCCGTGCTGAAAAGTATAGCACTATTTTTAAACATGTCAATTTAGTTTAAAGATTGCGTACAATAGAATTATCCACAATCCTAACTAATGTTATAAATGCAAAAGTGAGTTTCTTGTTTGTTTGTTACACTTTCACGCCTAAACCGCTGAACCGATTTTAAAGAAAATTGATATACTAGATCTTGGAGAAGAACATAGGGTATCTACTTTTTATCCTGGAGAAACAAACGGTCAAAAACCACCTGGACAAAGTCGCGGGCATCAGCAAGTATAACTGAGGAGCTGGCGAACAAAACTGCATAATTACACTTCTGGTCAAAATACTTTTTTTTTTTAATCCGATTGTTTTTGGCTTGCTGAACAACAATCTCAACTTATTTCTATTGAAAACAGTCTAAAACTGCATCAAAATTGCAACCAAAGTTTGTTGGCTTCAAACATCTATCTATTGCTTCTCCAGCTCCTCAACTCCTCAACTATAATTCCAGGTGTAAAGTGTGCAGTTTCATATCGCCGGATCGTAGGAAAATATTCTGCCACGTACAAAAGCACACCCAGGCCAGGGAGCCGGTTAGACATTTGTGCGAATCGTGCGGGCGCTGCTTCGCCAACCAATCGACTTTGAGGAACCACTCACTCCAACACGCGCCAAAGAACTACAAGTGCCATATCTGCCACAAAGGATTCACAGATGTGAAATCGAAGGAGGAACACGTGTTGGATCACATTGAAATGGTCATGTGCGAAAAGTGTGGCCAATCTGTTGACAGTTATAAACTGGCTGAACATGTTTGCAAGTAAACTTTGTCATGGTGATGTTACAAACATTTGTGCCATTGATACGGGCAGAATTCCTTCAATCAGTCCACTTGGACAGTTTGCTCTAACTGTGATATACTGCTGTCATTTGTAAAGAGCAACTATGTTATTAAATAAAATTAACCAAAGATGGGGCCAAACAGAACCACAGAGAAAGGTCTGTTGAAGTCAACAATAGATCATTTGGAACAGGAATGATTTGGTAATCTTACTGCCAAGAGTATGTTTTGTTGGAAGAAAAAGCCATACAAGAAGCTTTCCAAATATTTGTTTAAATTATGTGATCATTGCAATTAGTTGCGAAGCTGAAGTGGCAATGAACAGGGCACATATTTGAAGAACCAATCTAAGATGTTGGAGACTCAAGGTGCTGGACTGGCACCTTTGCACTGGACAGCGCAGTGTTGTGTGCCAACACTGCGCTGTCCAGTGCAAAGTGCCTCCACTAGATGGAACAGATACAAGTGGCGTACGGCCGCGTGTGTGGAAGTCAACAAGAGACCTTTGTCCAGCCGTGGACTACGATACGCCAAGAATCCACTACTTTTACGACTTGTCCTAATGGACTTATGGACACTAAACTGAAAGACGAGAAAGTATATTTAAAAGTTCTGAATAAAAAGTCAAAGTTAATAGTTTTTCATTTTTTAATTATCATTAATACAATAAAACTTAAATTCTTGAACTACAAAGTAATGTAAACGATCATAAGACAGAATTGTTATATTTTATCAGTATCACTAAATATATCTCTAAAAGAGTTACACTGAAAATTTGTAAATTACAGAAAAATAACATATTTTTAGAGAATGAGCTTAGTTATATTAATATTTTAACAAAAGCAGAACCAGCCTCGATGTCCGAAATTGAAGAAATCAGTGAATATGATCCTTATTCTGTACGGCATAAGGTTATTAAGTTCTATGAGGGACTTCATCAATGAAGGTATGCTGATACACTTTTTGTTTTTGCGAATACCTGCAAAAATTTAATATGAACGTTGACATAATTGGTATGGAAATGGAAAAATGAGAAAAATATCAAATTTTAATAGAAAATAAGTAAATCTTCCTTCTTCCATCATCAGAATTTCGACTTTTGGATTAAGATCCAAAATCCTTCAATGATTAAATTTTTAAAATTGTTTTGGTCAAGCGGATTACAGCGAAATAATTTTGTTTCTGTGCACTTCATGGATTTTGAAAAAGTAACGCCTAGGTACTTCTTTTCCACAAAAATTACACTTAATACTCACGTACATGTTATACGATTCATACAAATAAAATACCTTCTATTATAATCCTCGCGGCCTCTTTCGCTGTGATCTCAGAATACCACGAAACAAACCGGTGGGTGGGCGGCGGGTAGAGGCCCGTGGAGATGGACGCCAAGTAGACCGATGTAGTGTTGATGTTCTTAGTCCACGTGTCCAACCGGAGTTCTTCACTGAGAGACTCCATTAGACCTGTTTCCGTGGTTAATTGTTATTACTTCATTTTAAACAATATAGATAATTTCTTTCATCACGGCCGGTTCGAAGGACCAGTATTTTTACACTGGTCCTTCGAGCCAGTTGTTTTTAAAATAATTGTTTCTACATATAATTACGAACAGAAAAACGATTAGTTAGCATTTTGAGCTTAGTTGGAACCGAAAAGGGTAGGTTACCATCGACTCCCTTGCTCAAACGGCGCGTCGGAATCTCCTTGTTTTTTTTTTTTGACTATACCAATTTTGACCGTCTGTCAAAGAACATGAAGCAGAGTTTAAGTAGTTCGGCTGGGCCTCAGCTCCAAACGTAGGTTTGCGCTTAGACTGATATCTGTAGAGCGTGCTCTGACTCCACTGAGACTCAAGATAAAATTAAAAAGAAGACATAAACATGTCCCTGACATAAATCTGTCTCGTTTTAACTCTGAGTAGAGTCATAGTATCCTCTATAGATCCCAGCCTTGGTCTATAAGCATGACTCATGGTAAAAGGCTGTGGTGCATATTTTTTTCTAAATATGAGGGTATATTAGGATTTTACCTCGCAGTCCAAATTTAGCCGCGCAATAAGGCACCATGTCGGCGCGGGGCATCAGACCTGCGATTGAATTTATCGCCACTATGTGACCTTGCCGCCGCTCTATCATATTTGGCAGAAACGCTTGGATAACCTGAAATATTACTAAGGTTTAATATAATCTAAATATGGGTCAAATATTATTGTACATACGAATAATAAACGATCCAAGTTGATATAAATTCAAGCCAACATCAAACAATGAAATAACGTATAGCATGTTAAAAAACGTACGTGCTTCATATACTGCTTTCACCGTAGGATTAAACAGAATGGAAGCTTACCCAAAAATGTGCTAACAGATCGACCTCAACCAATCTGGCAACAGAGTCAGGTCGTAGGCTAGTGAGCGGTGCGCATGTCAAGGCGCCTGCGTTGCTCACTACTATCGAAATATCCGCCAGTTGCTGACGCATGCGTGCCGCTAGAGACAATACTTGTTCTCGTACTGTCACGTCTACCGTGTAGCCGAAACACTGGAACAATATTCGTTTGAGGATGAGATACGCTGGAATAAGATTTATTTTGAGAAGCGAAACAGCTGGAATAAAATTTATTTTGAGATACGAAACACTGGAATAAGATTTATTTTGTGATCAAAAACACTGATCATAAGATTTATTGTGACGTCGTCGTCCCAACCGATAGACGTTATCTGCACATATGTATGTGACAGAACACAATGATCGCTTATTGTCCAGCGTCTGCCCACCTTTATATATTATTGTACTATGGCAAAAATATTTTAGAAACTGTGTGCACATGTGCATAAAATTGGACAGACTCGGAGAGACGTGTATTCACGAGTTTTGCGGACATGCTATCGATAGATATAAAGGGAAAATAAGAGCGTCTTGGGTACCTAAGGAAAATAAGAACATCTTGGGTACAAAGCGTCAAAGTAAAGTTCAAAGCAAACAGAAGTTGTAGCCAAAAGAGGATAAGTTTCAGAAATCAACATAAATTGTTTGGAAAGAACATCAAATTGTTTAGAGCAACTTATAAGCAGTAATTTCTTTGGAATGGAAGATTTTTGCGTTATGATGAAAAACATTTGCAAGATAAAATAGAGCAAGATATGATAGGTGGATATTAGTTACATCTCCATCTTTCTTCCTGATTTCATTGACGACAGCATTGTTTCGTCTGGCATCAATATCCCAGCATACGACTGTGGCACCCAACTCTGCAAACTGGATTGCCAACTCGCGTCCTAGCCCACCTCCTGCGCCGGTGATCTGAAAGCAAAGAAACCGTTTTCTTAAGGCACCTGCTTATCCAATCCTCAACGCGTCAATCTTTGTTTAATAAGAATAATTAAGATGTTCGCGCCGCGATGTATTTTACTTCCCGACTGGTAACCACCCGCGGCCGACCAATAGGAGGACAGCACGTCGCACACGTCGTCAGAAGATGTCATACGATACGATACCTACGATCAACGCCATCCACTTAATATGTGTTCACATCAAGTTGAATAATATCGCTATCCATTGTGCATAGAATTAAACATGTGAAGCAGACAAAAATAGTTATTTATTCACCATCATCACCAACAAAATTGGCGACCGTGACAGGACCTGCAGTGTTCGGACACCTAACAAGAAATACCTAATGGATGTGGCCTGCCTATATCATCTCAAGTGAGCCCGTTCCTTTTCTTTGTCCACTTCATAACCGCCGGTCCTCTTCAATCTGTGCTTTCAATCTTGCCTACGGCCTAATAGGCACCTATTTTAAAACTATAGACCTAGCAATACTAACTACTTAGCCAACATTTCATTATTGCAACATCACAATTTCATCAAACGTCAACATCATACATAATAATTGTTAAAATATACCTAACTATACCTTATTTTACACGTAATTAGCATCATTTCTTTCCCCATTTCTTTCCCCATGTTCGTTTTAGTATAATCTAAAGTAATTTAGCTGTCCCATGCTCGATCTTTCTATTGCATAACAAGTGCATGCGACCTACAGCGTAGTGTAAATATCAATTTCAGCGACTCAAGCGCTTCTTATCTCGCATCGTCCGCCGCATACTGCAACTGCGTGTGCGCTTGCATCGGCTGGCGGCCTTGACCGTGGCCGCGCCGGCCAGCCTGCCTCACCGGCCAGCCGACCTTGAGTCATCGGGCGCTCAGTGCATCGAATATAGGAGCGTATCGTACCATTTTTATTACCTACTTAGTACTTAACTGTTTTCGTGACATCACACGTTTAAGATGTCGGAAGATGAACAGAGTTTTGATACTAACCTGAAAGATTTAACATCGAAACGTAGCTCATTTAAAGGCCGACTAACTAAGTTTAAAAATAGTTTAGAAATTTTATCTAGTTGTAAACCGATTCCGCCAGTGGAAATTAGCAAATTATCGATTAAGTTGAGCCGGTTTGAAAGTTTGTTTTCGGAGTTCGATGAGCTACAAACGCAAATAGAAGTTCTTAATGTAGAAAATCAGGATGCGGAATTGGATATTCGCGAGACTATTGAACAAGATTTTTGCTACTGCATAGCCACGGCTCAGCAACTATTAGAAGGTCATTCCTCGCCTAAGAAACAAGGCAACTCTGTGAATTCATGTCATGGTAACGGCGATTGCGAGGGATTATTAGGGTTCAAGTTACCAACTATTAAAATTTCAAACTTTGATGGGTCGTATTATAAATGGTTAGAGTTTAAGGACACCTTTGTTTCACTAGTTCATGAAAATAGTAAAATAAAGGATGTTCACAAATTTTATTATTTAAATTCTTATCTAGAGGGAGAGGCCGCGCGCGTGATAAGTAACTTGGAAGTTAGTGATAAAAATTATAGTAAAGCGTGGCAGCTTCTTTGCGAACGATATGATAACAAACGTCAACTAATTAATAACCATTTAAAGGCTTTGCTTAGCATAGACACAGTTCGTGAAACAGACAAATCTCTCCGTTTTGTCATAGATCATGTCACTAAAAATCTACGCGCCCTTCACACATTAGGGTTGCCCACCGAGAGTTGGGACATGCTTATAATTTATCTTATTTCACAAAAATTAGATCCAGCCACAATCTTAAAATGGGAAGAAAGCCGAAGCACTCTAAATGATATCCCTACTCTAAGTGACTTCTTCCAATTTCTTAAAAGTAGAGCAGATGTGTTCGAGACAATTAAAAATAAACGTCGCACCTCCACTGATCCCTCGCCTAAGAGTAAGAAGGAGTTTACCAAGTCATTTTCAGCTTCAAGTTCTCCTTCTCCCTCAAAGGTGAGTCCTGCTTGTCCTGTATGTAAGGGTAAACATCGTATATATGAGTGCTCAACTTTCAAAAATAAATCAGTCGAAGATAGAATTGCACTTGTGTCTTCTTTGAAATTATGCAGGAATTGCTTGCGCCGGGATCATAGCGTGGATAGCTGTAGGCTCCCTGGTTCCTGTAAACAGGTGACGGGGGATGGTGGACGGTGTAACCAGCGGCACAATTCTCTGATTCATGCCTGTACCTCTGAAAGTGAAGCGGAATCTGTAACATTAGAGTCCGTTGCGATGTCATCACTGTCGGCAGCCGAATGCCTACTGTGCACTGCATTGATTGATGTGTCTAATCCCTCCACTAATGAGAAAATAACAGTGCGTGCTCTTCTTGATTGTGGAAGTCAATCTTCATTCATAACTTCTTCTGTCAAACAAAGACTTGGGTTGCCGTCTCAAGAAACAGACATCAAAATAATTGGTATTGGTGATACCAAACTAAACATTCTCACACAACGTTGTTTAGTCCACATAAAATCAAAACTTACTTCCTTTAACACAACTCTATCTTGCCTTGTCTTACCTAAGCTCACTGGTAAATTGCCTAAGGTTGCTTTTGATGCCAGAGGCCTTAATATTTCTAAATTTCAGTTAGCTGATCCATCGTTCAACGTGCCCTCTGACATCGACATGATTTTGGGTGCAGAGCTGTTTTGGTGTATTATTGGCTCTGAACAACATTCTCTTGGTGAGCACAACCCTATCTTACGGAGCTCCAAGTTAGGATGGCTCATAGCTGGTCCTATAGGCTCTACGAAAAAAATATCTAAATCAAGGTCCACTCAAGAAATCAGTTGCAATTTAGCTTGTTGCAATTTAGACTTATCTAATGAAATAACAAAATTCTGGGAATTAGAGAAAGTGCCTACTAAGACCAGCTATACCGAAGAGGAGCGTCTTTGCGAACAGCACTTTCTTCAAAACACTCGTCGCTGTGACAATGGCCAGTTTTGCGTGAAGCTCCCACTTCGTTGCAGTAAGGATTGCTTAGGGAACTCTTACGCACTGGCAGAACGCAGATTTTTTGCCCTTGAGAGGCGCTTCAATAAGCATCTTTTGCTTAAGCAATTATACGTCAATTTTATAAGGGAGTATGCAGACCTTAAGCATTTATCTGTATACGACAAAACCCCATCGGAGTCGTCGTACTATTTACCACATCACCCCGTTCTGAAGTTAAGCAGCGAATCAACTAAGCTCAGAGTCGTCTACGACGCCTCGGCCCGGACTACGTCAGGGTTTTCGGTTAATGATCTTCAAATGATCGGTCCTAACATTCAGGACTCATTGTTCAACATTTTGTTTCGCTTTCGTCAACATAAATTTGTTTTATCAGCCGACATTGAGAAAATGTATAGAAGCATTATAGTAGACGAATCAGATCGCGATCTACAGTTGATTCTATGGCGAGAGAACGAATCTCAGCCTTTGACTACTCTGCGGTTAAATACTGTAACCTACGGTTTCTCTAGTTCTAGCTTCCTCAGCACCCGATGCTTGTGGCAGTGTGGAGAAGAGTGCGGGGACGCTGGAATTAAGAAAATTATTCAAAATGATTTCTACATAGACGACTTGTTGACAGGTGCCCAGTCTGAGGACGAGCTCTGTCATATTCAGCGCGCTGTAAGTGAGGCGCTTTCTGCAGGTGGATTCCATTTACGGAAATACCGTTCTAATTCCACATTCGTAGAATCGAACTTAGTGCATGAATCTACATCCAAGGGGCTGAGGAGTTCTGATGATACTCTCACTATTAGTAATGCTACTAGCACTCTTGGAATAGGTTGGACATCATCGTCTGATGAGCTAAGTTTTCCAGTTAAAACTTCTCAAACAGATGTAATTACAAAGAGAACAATTTTATCTTCCACTTTCAAGGTGTTTGATCCCCTCGGGCTACTATCTCTTTGTATTATCATACCAAAAATAATGATTCAAAAGCTTTGGGCAGAATCAAAGCTTGGATGGGATGATCAAGTTCCTCCTCACATTGAGTCTGATTGGTCAAAATTCATTAAGGATCTTGAAGGCATTTCTAATTTGCATATTCCCAGACGCGTCTTGATAGATGATCCCGTTCGTGTTGAGATGCATTGCTTTTGCGACGCATCAGAGCAGGCATACGGGGCCTGTATTTATTTAAGGTCTCTAAATAGCAAGGGTGAAGTGCAGGTGCATCTACTTTGCGCGAAGTCACGAGTATGCCCCATCAAACGCCAGACGATTCCGCGTTTAGAGCTTTGCGGAGCTCTCTTGGGCGCCCAGCTGGCAAATACAGTTACACAAGCTTTAAGATGTCAAATAGACCGCCACATCTACTGGACGGATTCCAAGGTCGTTTTAGGTTGGCTGCAAACTGCTAAAACACCCAAAACCTTCGTCGCCAACAGAATAACATCTATTAGTGAAATTTCAGATCCTAGTTCGTGGCGTTACGTCCCTACATCTCAGAATCCTGCTGATCTCGTTTCGCGTGGTGTGCAACCCTCATGCGTGCCTCTATGTTCATTGTGGTGGCATGGACCGACTTACCTTTCAGAGCCAGAAGCGTCTTGGCCCGCACCAGAGCGTAGCACTGCCGACCTACCAGAGATCAAGACGCTTGCGGTGAAAACCCAGGAGCCTTTTTTTGACATAACTAGAATTTCAAGACTACCTTTTTTAAAACGTACCTATGCCTGGGTGCTTCGATTTGTTAACAACGCAAAAAATCCAAAAAATAAATTTACTGGTCCATTACAAAGTTCTGAACTTGAAAATTCTATGTGTGTCTTAGTAAAGATTTCTCAAGGAGAGTCTTTTGAAAATGAACTGAAGCTTTTGTCCCAAAATAAGCAACTTAAATCAAGTTCAATTCTAGCGTCATTGAACGTTTTTGTTGATGCCAAAGGTGTGCTGCGAGTAGGTGGCCGCCTTTCTATGTCCGATTTTCAATATGACAAAAAATATCCAATTCTACTGCATTCTAATAGTCACCTAACAAAGATTTTATTTCACGATGAGCATATTCGCCTGATGCATGCTGGTCCCAGTCACCTGTTGGCCTCTATCAGAAATACATTTTGGCCCATAGGTGGCAGGGACCTGGCCAGGCGCACAGCTCGGAAATGTTTAAAATGCCTGCGATTCAAGGGGGAAGGCATGAGTAATATGATGGGAAATTTACCTGCGGAGCGTTTGTCAAACAATTTTCCTTTTAACATAGTCGGTACAGACTTTGCCGGGCCTTTCTTGATTACCGATCGCAAGGGAAGAGGTGCCAAGATAACTAAATGCTATTTGTGTATATTTATATGCTTCACATATAAATGTACACACTTGGAGGCAGTTAGCGAGCTTTCTACTAATGCGTTTTTACTCGCCCTTAGGCGCCTAATATCGAGAAAAGGCGTTCCGGCTCAGATCTGGAGTGATAATGGCCGAAATTACGTCGGTACCGCTCGCGAATTAACGGATCTGTTAAAATCTAAGGAGTATCAAGATTCTGTTTTAAATTTTGCTTCCAAACAAAACATTGATTTTAAATTTACCCCTGCGTACGCTCCTCATTTCGGTGGGCTGTGGGAGGCTGGCATAAAGGCCGCTAAATTTCATTTAAAGAGAGTTATGGGAACAACACATTTGACATTTGAGGAACTATCCACATTGTTTGCACAGGTTGAGGCAATCCTCAACAGCCGGCCCCTTTGTCCTCTCAGTCCTTCTCCTCATGATCTCCAGTGTCTTACACCCGGGCACTTTTTAATTGGCAGGCCACTTACGTCACTGCCAAGTCCTTCCTTTCTGGAGATCAACGTGAATCGCCTCGATCGCTTTCAACGACTGGAGCAGGCGCGCCAGCATTTTTGGAAGCGGTGGTCCAACGAGTATGTGGCAGAATTACAACAACGCACTAAGTGGCGCACGAGATGTGCATCCCTAAAGGTACACGATTTGGTACTATTGAAGGAGCCCAGCGCGCCACCGCTATGCTGGCGTCTCGGACGAGTGACTCAACTGCACCCTGGCGCCGATGGTATAACCCGTGTTGCCGATATTACCACTGCTCAGGGCACCGTGCGACGCGCCCTTAACCGCATCTGCCTGCTGCCTTCTTCTTCTTGAAACCTCACTTTCAAGGGCCGGGAGGATGTTCGCGCCGCGATGTATTTTACTTCCCGACTGGTAACCACCCGCGGCCGACCAATAGGAGGACAGCACGTCGCACACGTCGTCAGAAGATGTCATACGATACGATACCTACGATCAACGCCATCCACTTAATATGTGTTCACATCAAGTTGAATAATATCGCTATCCATTGTGCATAGAATTAAACATGTGAAGCAGACAAAAATAGTTATTTATTCACCATCATCACCAACAAAGAAATGATCTTTTTTAAAGTGGTGGTCCTGTGAGCCCAGTGCGTTTCGCACACAGATAATAATATAACCAGACATCATGTTCCGAAGATATCAATAAAAGCTTTATTAATTTAACAAATTGACTTTTTCGTTGATCTAGTGGCTAGCTTATCCAGTTGCAAATCCCGAGTTCTAGTTCGGGGTTGGACAATAAAAAAGTTTTTGGGTTTTTCTGTCAAAAAATCCTCAGTATAACTCTCGGCACGTAAGTCGAGCGGTGACCTTCAAGTGCGTGCAGTGTCGTGCGAGTGAGCGGGACACAACACGATTGGAGAGCCAATCAGCGCTTACGAGGGATCCGCGAGAGCTAATCAGTGCTTACGAATGGTCCCCACGCCCTCCCCGCGACCCCCTCACCACCCGAGATACCTCATTTTCGACTTCTGCGCATTGAAGGTCAACGCTAGACTTATTTGCCGTGACTTGTAGCAGCCCTAAGTTGGGTAGTTGGCGGTGTTACATCCCCGTGCCTCGGAGAGCGCGTAAAACGTTGGTTCAGCACGTGATCTTTCTCCGGTCGTGTATGTTGGATTGCCGTCCCATTGGATTTTGGGAGTGAGGGAACAGACTGCATCTTTGTTTCCGCAAACATACTTGTGCATTGGTCTGCGTTATTATCTATAGGCCGCAGTAGCCGAAATCCGGTCGAAACATCCGACAAGCCGGATTTAGCGTTCCGGTACGATGCCGTGTAGAAACCGATCAGAAGTATAGGTTTAATAAAACTGATATAGCTCTTCTGGGTTAGCCCGCTTCCATCTTAGACTGCATCATGAGATCGCACTCAAAGGCTAACTAAAAACACGAATAAAATATAGTTTTTCACTCCAAGAAGTCCTCGGCAACCTGGTCGGCCTGCTAGACTTCTGGAGCGACCTCGGATGGCTGGAGTGAAGATTTCAACGCAAGAGGCACATCACGCACAACAGACCTGTATGGTTTATGTGCGGACACCTGCCCAGAATGAAGATGAAGATGAAAATATAGTTTTCCTACCAATATGGTCTCTCCGTACAAACTCTTCATCGCAGGCGGTACGAAAACCCTGAAAACCGCCATAGCACAAGTCGAACATATCTTCACTACCAGCACGGCAGCGTCGAGGGCCCAAAGTGGAGCTGTGGCCAAACCCCCGCCCTCCCACCAGGGCAGTATCCATACTTCCTGGAGAGCTCGGAACTTGCGAGCTATCAAACCTATACAACGCACAAATATATTTTTCCTGCGCATAAAGTTTATATAATAAATCTAAATTCAACATATAAACCCTCCAAACAATAAATAAACGTGACACAAACTTGATTGTTATGTTTGAAAAGTCATGTCACAAAAGCTTTTTTGAAGCTCAATTTCAAATGGCTAATGGCTGGATTTATCTTTAAAAAGTCATAATATAAAAATCAGCCAAGTGCGAGTCGGGCCTCGCTCTTTCAGGGTTCCGTACATAATTATGAACAATATAATATTTTGGGTCTAAGAAATATTTAATTTCCGAGCTAGACATCGCAACAAACCGTGAAAGAAAAACCCAAAAAAATGTTCGTTTATTTTGGTCACAGCTTATAAACTATTTAATAAATCGTTGTTTTCAGTATTTGTTGTTTAAATAGAGCATATAGTACATAATATACTGAAATATCATATTCCCAACTAGTTTAGTTTTTGAGATAGCCCCCGTCACAAAAATGGTCTAAAACTGACAACTTTGATGGCCTCCCATTCCCTTATTTTTTGAGATAAAAATTAAAAAAATATATATTTGTACTCTACTTAATGAGCTCTAAACAATGATACCCCACAAGCTAGGGTAAAGAAAAAATTTTTTTTTCCGGCTCCTTTTTCATGTATGGGAGCCCCCCTGAAAAATAATTTAATTCAATTTCTAATTCAATATTTGATTTTGGGTTAACGTTTTACACTAAATACCAAAATTTCAGGTTTGTAACTCATTTCGTCTGCGAGCTAGAGACCTGTGACCGGCGGACAGACGGACAGACAGACAGACAGACAGACAGACAGACAGACAGACAGACAGACAGACAGCCGAGTGACATTAATAGGGCTCCGTTTTTTACCCTTCGGGTACGGAACCCTAAAAACTCCTCGGTTTTTTAGGGTTCCATGTCAAAGTGGTAAAAAGGAACCCATAATATGATGCGACCTTGTTATTTCAGTAGCTAGGCAATAAATACTACTAGACAATACTTAATGCTATAGACTTGTTTGAAAGTGGTGTATCATATAAAAAGACTTCGTTTGTATATTCTATAGATACTAATTAATATAATTAATATAATAATTTTTTTGAGCTGCATAATTTTCGACTTAGGTACCTACTTACCATATAAAGTATGAAAATTCTCTGCACATCGCTTATCTCCGAAGTTTGTAGAACGAAAAATCTGAAATAGTGTTCATAAGTAGAAGTTTATGTGAATATTACAGGAAAAATGTCTCTAGCATTTACACTAAGTAATTTTCTTTAAGTAATTTTTTTAGAAATCAACAATCGCGGTAGATTGATTTAGGTAACTAAATAACTAATTATTTCTACGTTTTCTTCCGAAATAGCTGTACGGAACTCTGAGTGCGCGTGTCACACTCGCACTTTGCCGGTTTCATTTATTCTTAGTATACTTACCTCTGGTATAGGGGTACAACCATAGAGTAGAATACTTTATTACGTGTTTATTACGAAAACTTCAAAACATTCCAAAACATCTTAATTTAAGGAACGGGTATAACTATCATCTTTGCGCGAGATAAACACAATCTCAAACTTTAGAGAAAATGGCTAAACCTCTGCAAAAGGAAAGAGAGAACCGTTCCGCAGAAAAAAAGGACTACACGTTCCATCCCTATAACATCACACCCGAGAGCGCGCATACCTCGATACTACTCCTTGAATCGGCTGAATCCGAAATATTATGTCAGGTGAATACTCATGACTATGGCCTCTACAGAGAAAAGAATGAAAACCAATAGGGGAGTCCCCGTACAATAAACCTCGAATAAATATCATTTTTTTCAATCTATAGTTTCAGCTCCATCTTAAGAACGGTAAGACATTGCACTGTAATACGTTCTCTACAGACACTGCGTGCAATAACGAAGTTCGCGGCTCAGGAGATGCAGAACCGTTACGTGCTCTTCAACCTGGACGCCATCAAGTACATCCTGCCTCACATCGAGCATCCCGAGCTGAACATCAAGCGGTTCGCGCTCAAAGCCCTCGCCCAGCTGTGCCAGCTGCCGCGCGGACCCGAGCAAGTGCTCGCCAACCCGCAGAACTTGAGGAAAGTTGCCTTCATGATAGGGAAGGTAATCGACGAAATCTGCTCTGCTGTTCACTATGAGCAGGGCTTCTTAACGTTGTCGCGGATGATTGCGAAAGTGTTCCCGTAACCCAGCCATCAGGCGACACGGAGGAACATCGCTGGGTTTTAGTGGGTATTCTGGCCATCTCTAGGCTTGCTTGAGTCTCACACTCCCTTCCGGAAGCGGCGCAGTCCGCTGTACTGCTTCCGGAAGGAGTGCGTAAATGCATTTCCCAGCGTGAAAAAAGGGCTTCTTAACGTTACCCAAGTGGCAAAATAAATAACGTTAATATCAATATGATTATTTTTAATGATGATTATTTTAAATTCATATGATTATTTTAAATTTATAGCAGACTAGCCGACGTCCGTGACTTTGTCTGCAGACGATATCGCAAATTCACACAAATCTCATACAATCTTTCGGGATGAATTTTCAAAAATCCTTTCTTAGCGGATGCTTTTGTCTTAACAGCTATCTGTATGCCAAACAGCCCGATCCGTCCAGTGGTTTGAGCTGTGCGTTGATAGCTAAGAGAAATTATACCCTCTTCTTCCTAGAGAACGCTTATTTAAAATGAATAAATACTTATTATATCTTTCGTTTTTGCTTATGTCAATATGCACTGTCAAAAAAAAGATCGCAATATAATTTCAGTGTCATCTTGAAAGACAGATTGTTGTGAATTTTATTTGTTTTGTTCACCACCGTAGTAACAGTTCAGCTTGCGATAATTTGTGATCTTTTAACTTCTAAGTGCTTTGTTGTGTGAAATATTTTGACTATTTAATATTTTAGTAATCATGATTTGTGTAGCCATTGGCTACAAAAGTCCACTCAGTGTATTACGTGAGAAAAATATGCGTATATCTTTGCATAGGTAAGTATTATATTGAATTCTGATAAGTTATCACGTTTAGTTTATTATTATTTTGCTGTAGTCATAACGAATGCAATATTAAACCATTTTGATAAATTTATAATGACCGTATTAGAATTATATTTCTTTATTTTGATAAAATTTAATTTTTCATACGAGATTTCATGCCACTAGTGAAGCGCATTGTCATCTCATATCGATATCGATAGTCGTGTAGTATCCGACATATGGCAATAATTGCATGGTCTCAAACCACTTTAGTAAAATATTAACTACCCATACTATACTTCCGTGAGTTCCTTCCGTACTTAGAATTTTATTTCCGTGGAATTCTGACGTAATGTTACCAGAGATAAAACAATTCCCACAAAAAAGATAAAAAATTCAAAACTTACGTAAATAAAAATCAACTGCCGCATGTAGATATGATAAATGCCTGACAAACACTTCATGGTGATAATGTCATTCAACTTCCATTTTTCAATAATTTTTTTCAATGTGCTTCTTTTTTTTCTATTGCTGTTAGTGTGCACTTTCTAGTTTCCACTCTTGGTGTTTTCTATTTTAGGGCGAAACGACTAATATTACGCGGCATATAGCTTTTAAAGATGACAGGGAATTAAAGTAGTTTGAGGTAAAATCGTACTTCGTAGACGTCTACCCTGTTCTCCATACAAATAACTCATCTGCAAATGACAATGACAGCTGTCAGAATTCCACGGAATTAAAAATCACAGTGTATAAATGCGTGTATAAATGCGAAAGTGTGTCTGCCTATCTGTCTGTCTGCTAGCCTTTCACGGCCCAACAGTGTAACCGATATTGATGAAGTTTTGTGCAGAGGTAGCTTACATCCCGGGCAAGGACATAAGCTACTTTTTATCCCGGAAAATTAAAGAGTTCCCACGAGATTCTTAATGGTCCATCCGCTTATACGAAATATGGTACAGAGGTAGCTTGCGTCCCGGAAATTTACATAAGCAACTTTTATCCCGGAAAAGCAAATAGTTCTTAATTATATATCTTATTTCACAAAATTAAAAAAAAACCTAAATCCACGCGGACGAAGTCGCGGGTGTGAGCAACGTGTAGTATTTATGTATCTATATAATTGTATATAAATAGTGGAACTAATGCATTTTGACGAGATAACTTGCATAGTAATTTAAACTTAATTCAAATGAAGTAAAATAAAAGAAGAAAACACTCTTTTAAAGTATTATATTTCAATCTCTTATTACTTTGTTATTGAATCTACCACCATTTCCAAGGGGCTTTTGTCTTAGAGAAGAAATGGCGAAACAAACTCTAGAGCACCATCTTTTGAAATAATTCACATTTACAATCACATCACAATAACAATAAATCATCATCATCATCAACAAGTCATCAGGAAAAATCAACAGTTCCCGCGGGACTTTGAAAAACCCGATATCTATATCTACAGCTATAGGTAGATTACTATAGCAAACTTTCTTGAAAGTAGGTTCCCATAGGTTGAAAGTAGTTCCCCGCTCCCTTTTCCAACCTTTATAAGGTTGGAAAAGGGAGCGGGAATGGGAACCGGAAATCCACGATTCCCTCTGGATTTGTTCAAAACCGAAATTCACCCGGGCGAAGCCGCGGGCAAAAGCTAGTTAGATAATAAAACAAGCTTGGAGAAGTCAAGCTAATCTTTTTATCTGTTAGCATTCTTATATGAAGTCATCTTAATCTGGCCTAGGTATGTACTCCTATTCAAGTAGGTACTCATGGCTTCACCTGGCTTGGCATGGCTTTTTTGATGAATCTTGACTAAACCAATCCTTCAACAATTTGTATCTAAATTAAATCATAAAGTTACCTGTAATATACAACGATAGTTTTACTTTACGCAAAACCTGAAAGTAGTTTGTTCAGAATCAGTAACAAAATCTAATCCAACCATTTATATACCGTGTTATATTTTTGTCCAAAAATATTTTGAAATCCTACAAGCTTAGACACAATGATTTACCGCGCATCAGCTGACGGTCGGCACACAGCGGCGGTCATGCAACTCGCGTCGATCGCAAGTCGCTGCGGCGACGGCTTGCGGTGACCATTTTTTTCGAGGACAACGACGCAACATAACAAGCTTATAACTTCGTTACTTTTCATTATATTTTTTTGAAATTTTGTATAAATATTTTTAATGTAAAAATATTTGACACGTGTTTCGGTTTTTGCGCAAAGTAAAACTAACGTTGTATGTATGATATGTAAATAATAATTATTTAAAGAGTTATGAAAAAGTAAAATCATAGTCAATATTGTTCATATACTTATTGTACGCCATAATGTAATTTTTACTATTTACCCGACTGTTACCATATTCATAATACTCTCTTGTACCTACAAAATTACAATAAAAGTGATTTCTATTTCTATAATAATAATAATAATAAATACTCACACATACACACACGGTCGTCTGTTCCTAAAGTAGGCAACTTAATGCCTGTGTTATAGGTAACAGCCGACTGATAGACATATTTACATATACATAAATACATATATATTTTTAATAAAGGTATACATATATACATATTATTATAAATACACCCAGACTCGGAGCGGGAATCGAACCCGCGACCCCGGAGCGGAAGGCAGGGTCACTGCCAACCGCGCCAACGGGCCAGTCAATTTCCATAATTATTATCGATACCTACTTAAATTGTCATCCCTAGTTTATACTTGCTTAGGTCAAAACCGCACTGGTAAGACAACACGCGCTGATGCGACAGCGATTCCGTTAAAACAAACTCCTATGAACTTATGGGACTGGCCACATAACTTAAGCGACGTGCGCCATATTTTATTTGTTTAAATCATTCGTTATCTATATTCTATACATATAAAATTATAATAAAATCGTAGAATTGCCGTATTTATACATTAAAGATTTTTGCAAAATAATAACTGGGGGATGTTAGGGATAAGTAATGGAACATAAAAAAGCTATTTTTCAAATTTTTGTCTGTTTGTCTGTCTGTTTATCTGTTTGTCTGTATGTTTGTGCGCGCATCACGCAAAAACTACTAAATGGATTGAAGTGAAACTTGGCACGATTTAAGTTCATACTAAGGAGTAACATATAGGATACTTTTTATCTCGAAATTCAGCATGGTTTCCTTGAGAGAGGGGATGAAAGTTAAAGTGTTTACTTAGCTGTAATTCATTAACGCATGGTCCGATATCATTCATTCTTTTTTTGTTAGAAAGATTACCGGCTTATCTCTGAAAAGGCTGGATCGATTTTGATGGGACTTTCTCTGGCGGATGTTTACATTTTGATCTACCTAAACATCCGCCAGTGAAATTTTAACAGTTTTTAGCAAGGTATGAGCTCAAAGGAGCTTAGGAAAAACAAAATGATTCCCACTGGATTTTCAAAAACCATCCGAACCACGCGAACGAAGTCGCGGGTTTCCGCTTATCTATACATATAATAAAATCGTAGACTTGCCGTGTCTGTACGTTAAAGAAATTTGCAAAATAATAACTGGGGGGTACCTAAGTAATGGGACGTAAAAAAGCTATTTTTGAAATTTTTGTCTGTTTATCTGTTTGTCTGTATGTTTGTGTGCGCATCACGCAAAAACTGCTGAATAGATTGGAAAATGTATACTTAGCTGTAATTCATTAACGCGTGGTGCAATTACATTCATTATTTTTTTGTTAAAAGGAAATACTTTAAAAATTGTTCCGTAAATATTTCAAGGTCATCGGTTTTGTAGTTCAGAAATTACAGCCATCACAACCCTCAGTATTCCATATTACTTGGAACCTGGCTTGCACTTGTACCTTTGAACATCCGGATGCATGTGTTGCATTAAAATTTGTGTTTGTCTGTCTCCGAAATGCTGGACCGAATTTGATAGAACTTTCATTGGGAAAACCATAGTGATGGAAAAGAGATATTAAAAAATTAATACTCATTAATATTACTGTATGTACATAGTTCCATTTTAATGCCCAAGTTCCTTTTTAGTGTCTATTGAAAATGTGAAGGTATTTACCTATGTACCTTGTTCAAGCTAGATAGTCTGTTTAGATATCCAACTTTAAATCTAACATCTTGATGTATTTCATAAACCTACTTTCTTTTAAATAATATAAGAAACGAAATCTCAAAGAGAAATATGTTATAGGGGTTGAACAAATCCTTAAGTACACGTAGCCCACGTAGGGTACATTTTCTACTATTCGCAACACAAACTGACACAAGTTAAGTGAATGTTCCCGATCCCATTGTTCATCGCCGCCGTCTTTGAGGCGCGAGTCGCGATGTTGCGCCTTACCATGCGGCCTCGGCCTAAGTATATATAAGTATAACAGTTGAACTACATCAAACTGGTTATTTTTTGTTTAAAGTAGGACAACTGATAGTAGTAGACTTCTCTTTCTTTCTTATGCTTAAAATCGGTACAAGTGAGTGAGTCAAAGAGATGTTTGATTTCGTCTAAAATATCTCGTTTCCATAGCTACTTGTTCCTAGGTTGATAGATCATTGTCAGTCAGTCATAACTTTTTCCTTTTATAAATTTAAGATTGAGGATATTTTCGTGCTGGAGTTCGCGTCGCTGGTGCTATCAGAACTGACCAGGGAGCCTGTCGGATGCGAGCAGCTGTTGTCAGCCAATATTCTCAGCAGTCTTTGCTCACGCATGAAGAACAGCCTCGATCCGGACGTTCAGAAGAATTGTTTACAGGTATCATTTTCGGAAAAACCCTAGACATACCTACTTACCTATAATAATAAGATAAATGCGTAAGTGTGTTTTTGTATTCATCTACAAATTAGGCCAATGACTGCGATCTCACCTCGTGGTAAGCGATGATGCAGTCTAAGATGGAAGCGGGCTAGCTTGAATGGAATATGGCAGTTCTAATTATACCTACCCCTGGTCGGTTTCTACGCGATATCGTACCATAATGCTGCAACTCTTTGCTGATAGAGTGATAACGTAGGCTGAAGCTTCCCACCAGACCAACCTTGGATCTCGAACCCGGAATCTCATGATCTACAGCAGAACAATCCAGCTACTAATACCGCCTATCTATCGATGAATATCGATTAAAATTGTGTCTGATGGCTTAAAAAATGCAATCTTTGGGGACTGCCGATAGAAGTGAAAACTGGATCAAAGTTTAAAGCCGATAGAAGTGATCAAGGATTAAAGTTTAAACAGTATACGTATAGCTCATGGAAAGCGTGCGGTGATGATGACGCGAGTTCCATTATTTTTGTTCACCCAAAAAGTGCTCAAGGTGTCAAAGAAGTTTTCACTTCAACAAGAAGAGGCAATCGATTCTTCCAGACCTTAAGCAATCTACTGAAGGATCCCATGTGCGCCTCGGAGGTGACGAAGAACCAGCAGTTCAGTTGGCCGGCCATCCTCGCGCTCATGCAGAGCACGTACCTGGCGATCCAGCACGCGGCGCTGAGGACCGTGGACCAGCTGATATGCCGGTACAAGGACCAGAATGTGCAGAGGACGTTCCGCGCGTCCACCGGTGTGCTGGATCTATGTGATATTTTGGAGGTTAATCTAACAAGAGATAAAGTTCGTAAACTAAAACCGGACTACGCTTAATAATATAATTTAATTTAAAATAATAATTTAGTGTGCAGAAAGCGCGGGGCAAGCAGCTAGTGGCGCCATCTATTATGTCCTATCCGAAACTAAATAAAATTTTAGGTACTTTAGTATAGTTTTCGTATATAAAATGTAGCCTATGTCACCCAGACTATAACAACGAATCTATTCAAAATCGACAACTCATTCATCAAAATCGGCCCAGTAGTTTAGGCACTACGGTGGAACACACAGAATCTCATACAAAAATTAGCCACAAATATACACACAGACTGCTAAAATCATAACCCTTCCTTTTGGCTTTGCCGTAAACGGGTAAAAACTAAAAAAATGGTTGTCTGTAAAGTCGGTTTACGGACGATAATTTTACTTGATAACGTCATAAGAAAATAAAGAGATAGATGCGTCACAAGACGAACGCAGTTCCGCGCTACGTGCTACGTTCCGCGCTACGTACTACGTGCTACGCGCTACGTTCCGCGGTACGTGACAATGAGTCGTGTTTTTTTTGTGCGTGTAGCCGGCGTTCATCGATTTATAAGACGTTATCACGTCAAAAAGTCTCAAAAATCTATCTTTGTTTTCTTATGACGTTGTCACGTAAAATTATCGTCCGTAAACCAACATTACAGATAACCAATTTTTTTTAATATTCAACAGTCATACGAATTCCGCGACGTCCACACACAAGTGCTGGGTGTGTTACGTAACTACGTAGAGACGCCGGAGAACGCGGCTCACTTGTACCAGTCGGGGTGTATTCTGCGGCTGCTGGCGTACCTCGAGATGGCCTTGCCCGCCATGAAGCCCCACTGCCTGGCCGTGCTGACGAAGATGTCCTTTACATCCAATGGCCGTGATGTAAGTGGAAGTATTCACTGCAGTAAGAAGACAAAGGACTGATTAGTTTTCTCTAAGTAGAGAGTCCATCTTGATCACGATCGTGATCTGTAGTGATCCAGCAGTGTCCTGCAGTGGACGTTTATTGTTTAAGATGACGATGACGACGACAACGACGATAGCCTAATGGTTAAGAGATCCATTTTCGGCACGTACTGACCTCAACTTTTCGGAGTTTTAAGCAATCAAGTATCACTTGCTTTAACGGTGAAGGAAAACATCGTCAGGAAACCTGCATGCCTGAGAGTTCTCCATAACATTCTCACAGGTGTGTGGTGTCTACCAATCCGCACTTGACCAGCGTGGACCTGAGAGGAGACCTTTGCCCTGTTATAGTGGGCTGGTAATGGGTTGATAATGATGATGAAGTAGAGGGCAAGGGAGTACATCTGCACCAAGCGCGCCAACAGCCAACAACGCTTGCCCTCGGTTTCCAACCGGTGACCAACAAATGACATTTTATGGCTAGACTAAAGTAAACAGGCCAGTGTTGAGTAGACTAGCAGTGACACCGTTACAATCAGTTTAGCCCTGCGTTGACCAACAGGCCTGGATTGCTACCAAGCGAACAATATCAGCCGCCGTAGTAGAGACTCATAACGAACTGGAACTCTGGCAAGCCTGTGGATGGTTGATATTTGGCTTTGGCTTTGGATGCTTTGCGGCAGATTACGGCTGAATTGTGGTCGCTAGCCAGGCGGATTTAGGGTAGAATCCTACCACAATACCATCTAGATTATGTTGTGTGGTATCATGCACAACGACCCTTAGAGGGGACTGAGCGCGTCAGGGCCTTGTTAGCATACTGACAGGGTGCACCGCGCGCAGGTGAGGTTGACTTTGGCCACATAGGTGGAATTTGGGCCACTTCCCCTACTCATAACGAACTAGAGCTCTGGCAACCCTGTGGATGGTTGATGTTTGGCTTGCTTGCAATGGCCAGTTTGGTGTTTCTTAGTGTCTGGACGTAGCATTAGATTGACTGTCTAATGTCTCTGTGGTATACCAGGCCCTGTACCAGACCGGCACGGACCTGGTGTTTTGCCACCAGCTGCTCAGTTCCAACGTGGAGCTGTTGGCTGACGCGGCAATGGGCGTCGCCAACATGACCAAACTTCTACCAGCCGCCGTCCGCATGTCCGATACCAACATCATTGAAGCTCTTTGCGGTAAATAATATACCTACTTTTATCAAGGTGTGCTTTAAGATGTACATTAACTAGATGGATTGCATTTGAATACCGACTCTCTGCGCAACTGTATAGTAGGTAGGTATCTACTCTGAAATAACTTTTGCGATTCAGGATTGTGAGTCGGCATCTAGTTTGATCGTTGTGAGTTGCTTCATTGTCGTAGCAGGCAATTGCTAGAGAACCTAGATCCTTATGTCCTTGATTTGAGTCATTTAGTACTTGATATTAGTTATAGATCTGATGAAAATCTTCAGAGATGAAGAATGATGTACAACAGCAAAATTTTCGCGATCAGTTTAATAATTTGGTAAATGGTAAACCTCAACCATAGTAAGTATAGCACATACATAGAATAAGAAATAAGGAGTAGGTATTTTTTTATAATTTTATAATTTTTTATCCTATAGCCATACTCAGTGACGATGCAGCTGTGTGGTTCTATGTCCGCATGAACTCGTTGAGAGCTCTGGCTGAACTCTGTCGCATCATTCCTAAAGCAGCATTCAGCCTTATTGAGCCCAAGACTTTTTCATCTTTGAGGAATATCAACAAGAAGTGTAAGTTACTCAAGTAAAGTCACTATAGTCAACGAGACTCATTCCATTGTCACGTACCGCGGAACGTAGCGCGTAGCACGTAGCACGAAACCTGTGATGAAACGGTACACGTAGCGCGGAACGTAGCACGTAGCGCGGAACGTAGCACGTAGCGCGGAACGTAGCCCGTAGCGCGGAACGTAGCACGTAGTGCGGAATTAAGCGTTCGCCTTGTGACGCTTTGTTTTCTTATGACGTTATCACGTAAAATTATCGTCCGTAAACCGACTTTACAGACAACCAATTTTATTAACTATATAAACTGTATAAGCACTTGACTGCTATTACACCTGATGGTAAGTGAAGATGCAGCTTAAGGTGGAGCGCGCTTGCCTAGAAAATGCCTATTCACTCTAGCTAAGTAAAGTTCACTTGGTAAGAATCCCTTTACAAACAGACAAAGACAATCCGATCGAAGCTCAGCGCCTGGCGGTGCAGTGCTACGCCAACCTGCAGAACTACCACGTGAGCACCCGGGCCATGCTCAACGCTGAATTCATGCAAGAGTTGCTCAACATACTACAGGTATAACCCCCGGCACGTAAGTCGAGTGGTGACCTTCAAGTGCGCGCAGCGTCGTACGAGTGAGAGTGGAGAGCCAATCAGCGCTTACGAGGGATCCGCGAGAGCTAATCAATGCTTACGAACGATCCCCACGCCCTCCTCGCGACCCCCTCACACTCCGAGATACCTCATTTAACATTTTCGACCGAACCGCTCGACTTATTTACCGTGACTTGTAGATAAGCTCTAAGTTATAACAAAGGGCTTTAAGTCCGGTTTACGTCGACGTAGACGACAAAAACACAATAATAACAAGTAAAGTTCGTAAACTAAAACCCGACTAGGTACGCTTAATAATTTAATAATAATTTAGTGGCCAGAAGCGCGAGGCAAGCAGCTAGTGGCGCCATCTGTTATGCCTATCCGAAATTAATTTTATAAACTAGAAAGCCGCGCGAAGGTCACTTCTCGATGTTTTTCGTAAATGAAATGTAGCCTATGTCATCCGGACTATAACAACGAATCAATAGACACCTCATTCATCAAAATCGGTCCAGTAGTTTAGGCGCTACGGTGGTACACACAATCTCATACAAAAATCGGCCACAAACATACATACATTGTGTATGTTTGTGGCCTACACATACATACATACATACATACATACATACATACATACATAGACTGCTAAAATCATAACCCTTTCCTTTTAGCTTTGTCGTAGTCGAGTAAAAAGACAAGGTTACTAACAGTCCTACAAACTTATCTGATCCGGTGGCGGAAAGTGGAATTAATGACGCCATTTTGTTTCAATGCAAAAAAATATTTATTGGCAATATTTAATAAGAGCGACGCTGTCACCGGGCCAGATAAGTTTGTGGGACTATAATATCTATACTAATATAATAAAGCGGAACAGTTTGTTTGTTTGTTTATTTGAACGAGAACTAATCTCTGGAAGTACTTGTTTGAGAATAAAACATACCTGTCGTATCAGTGACGTCACCTGATGTCGATTTTTTTTCGTGGTGATAAAAAAGATATATTCTGTACTTACCTTAAAATAATATTTGATTCTAAACTTTTTCAGCGCTTCGATATATGTTTGAAAATTATGACATGCACAGTTTTGAGCGGTCTCATGAAGGAAGACATAGCGAAGGAATTGTTCACGTCGAAACAGGGCGAAGAGGTACGAAACAATCTAGCCTGGCAGCTGCCTCTATGCTGGGCTCTCGAATTCAGAAAATTTCACTAAAGCTTTATTAGCAACTAGCGGACCCGGCAGACGTCGTCCTACCCGCTATTAGCGCCACCTACCGGCTCCAATTTTTCTACTTATAAACCTTCCTCTTGAATCACTCTATCTATTAAAAAAAACTGCATCAAAATCTGTTGCGTAGTTTTAAAAATTTAAGCATACATAGGGACATAGGGACAGAGAAAGCGACTTTGTTTCCTTGTAAGAGACCTATGTCCAGCAGTGGACGTCTATTGCTTGAGACGACGTACATAGGTACCCATTCCCCTCAAAAAGTTTGTATATAAAGGACTCCTGCGCGTTGTAAGTTTTACCATCTCTAACAAATTGCATTTTGGCTATATTTTTCTGACCCCCCCCCCTCCTGGCGACGCCTTTGATGATGATGATGATGTGATTATGATGATGATAATGATGATGATGAGGATTATGATGATGATGATAATAAATCTTAGGTGATCTCGAACAACTTGCGCATAGAGCACGTGGGCCTGCGTACGGCGCTCTGCACGCTCGTGTGTGCGAGCGTCACGGACGAAGGCGCCGACGTGTATCTCGAGCTGGGAACTGTTCACTAGTGAGTCTTCTCTGTCGATATCGCTTAGGTTTCAAGTAGGTTTTTTTTTGTTGACAGGAGGAAATCCTCATGGATGCCATCGTTGTGATGACATGCCCGACTTCACAAGTTATTCTCCGTGACATACGGACTAAAACCTCCTGTTTTCTCTGACCGTCCTTCCCGGTACTGCGGATTGCATGACTTCAGGAAGGGGGCTGTCCCAGATCAGGCTTCGTTGCCCCTTTGTCTGTCCCACTCGTCTTTCACTCTCTTTCCCATAATTATATGTAGAATTTCGGCTCCTCTATTCCACCTCTCTACGCTCTCCAGCATCTGTGGCACCAGATTGTCTCTAGACAGAGGTTCTCTATCCCCTAATCGTTCGTTTCTAACTTCAGCGAACTCATTGCATTCAAAGATTGCTTGGTTTGGCGTGTCCTCCTCGCCGCAGTAGGTGCAATTGTCGTTGGCTGCCTTGCCAATAGCGTGGAGGTAGGTATTAAAGACTCCATTAAGTCCGCTCAGTGCCTTGTGTCATTAGTTTATCGACCTGTGTCATGAGTTTATCAATCAAGTAGGTAAGGTTCGTCGAAAATCCGGCAAACAAGCGTATACATACATTGGCTCTAGAGACACCACAATAGAATTCAACCGCCCATGAACGAAGTGAAAACCAGTGGAACTGGTAAAATAGACTTCACCATTGAACTCCACATCCCAATTCCTCATTATTGGTAACATCTGTAGCACCAGTGGAACTGATAATAAGATTTCATCGTTGAACTCTATTTAGCCAACTCCTCATCCCCGATGCTCCAGGGGACAGTCTTAGGATCAGGGGTTTCAGGAACTTTCGATTGTGAATTGATATATAGAACTGTTGAAATAGACTTCACCATTGAACTCCAGGGACCCAATTCCTCAAAAACGGTAACATTTGTAGCACCAGTGGAACTGACAATAAGACTTCATTGTTGAAGTCTATGGTTTGGTCTTAGGCCTGGAGGTTTCAGGAACTTTCGATTGTGAATTGATATTAAACTTACACTAAAGAGCTTATAACAAAAAATCTTCAAACACCATCGACAAAGTCTGGTGTCTTGTTCCAGAAAGGCTTGCTAAAAATGGCTTTCCACGCCGGAATTATCTGTTTCAATTGAAATGGTATTGTCTCATATGGCATGGTTTCAGTATGGTGGAAAACAAACAAGCTCGGTACGTGGTGAGTGCGTGGGAGTCCGCTTTAGAGGAGATCTTCCGACACCACGCATCCGCGAAATTCGCGTACACCGGCCGACTGGACATCAACGACTTTACACAGGTTTTAGCTATCATTTCAATATTATCGCTAATTTTTCAGTACCTATCTAAGTAATTGGCGAAAGATTTTAAGCCTTCATTTCATTACTGCTCTGTTGATGATTTCGTCGGCGAATGATCTTTGGCCCAGAAATCATTTTGACGTTTTGACGGGTTTGTTGGTAGGATGTCCTGTCGAATTTTCCATTTTGTCCAGGACGTGGGCCCTTACCACGGTCTCGGGGGCGCTCGGACTAGTCTAGTCCTACCAACCCACCCCTCATGTTCATCGACCCTTAGAGCTCACCCCCGGTGACGCTGTAGCGGTCAATAGGGCCACGCAGCACACTCAATCTGAAAGTAGAGGTACAATGCCGCGTAGAAATCATTCAGGGGTATGGGTTTGATAAATACTTCCATACCTCTTCCAGGTTAGCCTGCTTCCATCTTAGACTGCACTGAGAGCGCAGTTAAGGGCTAACTTGACGATGAATAAAGAAAGAGATTCAAGCTCAGAGTTATTATTATTTGACGGCATTTGCACTTGGTTTTTTATATTTGAATTATGAAAAAACACTCCTGGATACATCAAAGATTCAATATTCCAGGAAGGTTTCTACGTCCAGAAACGCTTGGGTGCCTCGTTCCCCACCATCCAGCAGTTGTATTCCACTCCCGCGCCGCACACGGACCCCGTCTACATCTGCATGTTCCACCAGCCGGACTACGACGTCGCTTCCGGGCTCGATGTCAGGTCGCCGTGTGAGTTGGTTGTAGAAACGCTTGGGCGCCTCGTTCCCCACCATCCAGCAGTTGTATTCCACTCCCGCGCCGCACACGGACCCCGTCTACATCTGCATGTTCCACCAGCCGGACTACGAGGTCGCTTCCGGGCTCGATGTTAGGTCGCCGTGTGAGTTGGTTGTAGAAACGCTTGGGCGCCTCGTTCCCCACCATCCAGCAGTTGTATTCCACTCCCGCGCCGCACACGGACCCCGTCTACATCTGCATGTTCCACCAGCCGGACTACGACGTCGCTTCCGGGCTCGATGTCAGGTCGCCGTGTGAGTTGGTCGTAGAAACGCTTGGGCGCCTCGTTCCCCACCATCCAGCAGTTGTATTCCACTCCCGCGCCGCACACGGACCCCGTCTACATCTGCATGTTCCACCAGCCGGACTACGACGTCGCTTCCGGGCTCGATGTCAGGTCGCCGTGTGAGTTGGTTGTAGAAACGCTTGGGCGCCTCGTTGCCCACCATCCAGCAGTTGTATTCCACTCCCGCGCCGCACACGGACCCCGTCTACATCTGCATGTTCCACCAGCCGGACTACGACGTCGCTTCCGGGCTCGATGTCAGGTCGCCGTGTGAGTTGGTTGTAGAAACGCTTGGGCGCCTCGTTCCCCACCATCCAGCAGTTGTATTCCACTCCCGCGCCGCACACGGACCCCGTCTACATCTGCATGTTCCACCAGCCGGACTACGACGTCGCTTCCGGGCTCGATGTCAGGTCGCCGTGTGAGTTGGTTGTAGAAACGCTTGGGCGCCTCGTTCCCCTCCATCCAGCAGTTGTATTCCACTCCCGCGCCGCACACGGACCCCGTCTACATCTGCATGTTCCACCAGCCGGACTACGACGTCGCTTCCGGGCTCGATGTTAGGTCGCCGTGTGAGTTGGTTGTAGAAACGCTTGGGCGCCTCGTTCCCCACCATCCAGCAGTTGTATTCCACTCCCGCGCCGCACACGGACCCCGTCTACATCTGCATGTTCCACCAGCCGGACTACGACGTCGCTTCCGGGCTCGATGTTAGGTCGCCGTGTGAGTTGGTTGTAGAAACGCTTGGGCGCCTCGTTCCCCACCATCCAGCAGTTGTATTCCACTCCCGCGCCGCACACGGACCCCGTCTACATCTGCATGTTCCACCAGCCGGACTACGACGTCGCTTCCGGGCTCGATGTCAGGTCGCCGTGTGAGTTGGTCGTAGAAACGCTTGGGCGCCTCGTTCCCCACCATCCAGCAGTTGTATTCCACTCCCGCGCCGCACACGGACCCCGTCTACATCTGCATGTTCCACCAGCCGGACTACGACGTCGCTTCCGGGCTCGATGTCAGGTCGCCGTGTGAGTTGGTTGTAGAAACGCTTGGGCGCCTCGTTCCCCACCATCCAGCAGTTGTATTCCACTCCCGCGCCGCACACGGACCCCGTCTACATCTGCATGTTCCACCAGCCGGACTACGACGTCGCTTCCGGGCTCGATGTCAGGTCGCCGTGTGAGTTGGTTGTAGAAACGCTTGGGCGCCTCGTTCCCCACCATCCAGCAGTTGTATTCCACTCCCGCGCCGCACACGGACCCCGTCTACATCTGCATGTTCCACCAGCCGGACTACGACGTCGCTTCCGGGCTCGATGTCAGGTCGCCGTGTGAGTTGGTTGTAGAAACGCTTGGGCGCCTCGTTCCCCACCATCCAGCAGTTGTATTCCACTCCCGCGCCGCACACGGACCCCGTCTACATCTGCATGTTCCACCAGCCGGACTACGACGTCGCTTCCGGGCTCGATGTCAGGTCGCCGTGTGAGTTGGTTGTAGAAACGCTTGGGCGCCTCGTTCCCCACCATCCAGCAGTTGTATTCCACTCCCGCGCCGCACACGGACCCCGTCTACATCTGCATGTTCCACCAGCCGGACTACGACGTCGCTTCCGGGCTCGATGTCAGGTCGCCGTGTGAGTTGGTTGTAGAATAATAGAAATAGAAAATAGAATTTTTTTTCTGGCTCCTTTTTCATGTATGGGAGCCCCCCTGAAAAATAATTTAATTCAATTTCTAATTCAATATTTCTCTCATTTGGAGAGACAGTGACACAAATGCAAATTAGTTAACTTTAAACCAGATCAGAATAAAGATTATTTCATAGTTCAAAAGAAGATTCTGAATCATTCTTACGGCTAAGTATTAGGTATTTTAAAATTGCCCGTTTTAATTAGTTAACTAATTATTTTAAACTGTCGACGCAGATGATTATGCATAGTATTTTTGAAATTAATTTATAATTTTCGCGTATTTTTGCAAATGTGTCACTGTCGCTCCAAATGAGCGATTTGATTTTGGGTCAACGTTTTACACCAACGTGTATGAGCTAGAGACCTGTGACCAGCGGACAGACAGACACCTTACCCTTTGGGTACGGAACCCTAAAAATCGCCTGATACCTGCATGCAGGTATTCAATTCTGGCACCGTTTCAGATCGGCGTTCTGACTCCATGCTGACGGTGCCAGGGCCCATCCCGGACGACGCCAACCTGCGCGACTATCTGTTGCGTCTGCGCCTCTGGTTTGGCGAACCGTGAGTTTCTGCTTTCATCCGAAGCTTGGGATCTATCAGGACTACATCATAACACGAGACATCGAACGGCCAAAGAATAATGTGGAACGTCCTTCCCGCTTCCGTGTTTCCCGCCACATTCGACATGAGTACCTTGAAGGCAAGAGTGAATAGGCATTTTGTAGGCAAGCGCGTTCCAACTTAGACCTCATTCCTTTTCAGGCATGATTGTCGTCAAGCGTAAACCTAACAAACAAAAAAATACTATCTAAGGGACCGTTCAGATAGACCGGCGCGGAGAGCAGAGCAAATTTTAATCGCATTTAAAATAGAATCTTAAGCCATTGAAATAAGGTTTATATTCACATTTTATCTCTTTTATGATAAGAGGATGCTCGAGGATGCTCCCAAAAGAGATAAAATGTAAAAATAAACCTTATTTCAATGCCATAAGATTCTATTTTAAATGCGATTAAAATTTGCTCTGCTCTCCGCGCCGGTCTATCTGAACGGTCCCTAAGTATTCCTACGTAAAGAAGCAACACTCACTCCCCTTCACCGTTGCCACCAAGAAGTAGGTAAGTAATAGGTAGGCAGGTACTTACCTATAGCGTTTTCCTTGTCCCGCTCGATTTCTCTATAGCGCCGTCCTTGTCAGTAGTTGAAAATGGTTTTCTTTTTGTTCCAGTGCCAAATCTGTACATTATTTTGAAATAGAAGATGCACACTACGAAGTCAGGTGAGTTCCCTGCTTGTATCTTGTCCTACAAGTATAAATTAATTAAAAAAAACCCCCGACATTCGCCATTTTGTGGTCGCGGTCATCTTGGATTTGCATA
Source organism: Melanargia galathea (assembly GCA_920104075.1). Taxonomy (NCBI): domain Eukaryota; kingdom Metazoa; phylum Arthropoda; class Insecta; order Lepidoptera; family Nymphalidae; genus Melanargia; species Melanargia galathea. The sequence goes on along the minus strand of OV049859.1, from coordinate 3,165,302 downwards.
TTTCTACTAGTCAAGCGCTTTCATTTGTTACCCAGATTAACGGAGTGGTGAAAAAAATATACCTATAATCTGCCATTTTGTAGCGGCGGCCATCTTGGATCGATTTTCATCAAACATAGCTAACAACACTCTCGACTCACCTTTCAAAAAAAAAAAGCGTGTTCAAATCGGTTCACCCGTTTGAGCGCTACAGGGGAACAGACAGACATACACATACACACACACAGACACGTCAAACTTATAACACCCCGTCGTTTTTGCGTCGAGGGTTAAAAACTGATCCACCTTAAAAGTTGACGTCTTGATGGTATTGACAATGATGGTACAGTGAGTAGGTACAGTGATGGTGTTGAAAGTGTGATTTCGCACCGGAAAGCGCAGTGTTGACAAACATCCCATTAGCTGGAACGACTACATTAGAAGCATCGCAGAGATATAAGGGGCACAAGACCGCGCCGTGCGGAAATCCCTACTAGAGACCTAATTCGCCTCTTTGCTTCAATAATGTGTTATTTTGAAAAATGCAAAACGGGAGACTGTTTTATAACTTTTAGTGCATCTAAACAAATGGATATTTAACCGTCAATCTAAAATTCACAATTATATAGATAAAAAAATATGCTATCTAAAAAATTGAACACGGTGGTTAAAAAAAAAATCAAATAAAAAAAAATGGATTTTTTGAACTTATCACAATATTATTGAAGCAAAGAGGCGCTATGTCCAGCAATGGACGTATATCGGTTGATGATGACGACGATGACTATAAGAGTTCATAACTGGTAACGATCTCCGAAATGGCTGATTCTGGGCACAGAGCGACTTCCCGATGCCTATGTGAGTATGCCTGCGCTAAGCGGTTCAAACGCTCAGGTACCGGGACAAGTGCGACGAGGTGTGCACGTCGCTGCGGCAGCGCGCGCGGCTGCTGGCCGAGTTCGTGGCGCAGCAGATGTGCGGCCTGACGCACGAGCGGGACTGTTCCGCGCCCGGCGTCGACTTGCACTTGGCGGACTTGATGGTATAGTGCAATTTGTTGATCGAATAGGAAATTTTACCCGAAACGAAGGGTTATGATTTATGATTATGTATGTATGTATGTATGATAATTATGCCCTGACTTAAATAAAACATAGGCTACTTTTTATCCTGGAAAAATCCACAGTTCCCGCGGGATTTTGAAAAACCCGAAATCTATATCCACAGCTATAGGTAGATTACTATAGCGAACTTCCTTGAAAGTAGGAATAAAGGTTGAAAAAGGGAGCGAAAACGGAAACCAGATATCCACGATTCCCTCAGGATTTGTGAAAAATCGAAATTCACGCGGGCGAAGCCGCGGGCAAAAGCTAGTAGGTATTAAATGCAAGCGGATACCCGCGACTTCGTTCGCGTGGATATTGATTTTTAAAAATCCTGTGGGTACCATTTTGTTTTTCCTAAGCTCCTTTGAGCTCATACCTTGCTAAAAACGATTAAAAGTTCACTGGCGGGTGTTTAGGTAGATCAAAATAGATCAAAATCCGCCAATGAAAGTCCCATCAAAATCGAAGCAGCCTTTCAGAGATTAGCCGGTAATCTTTAAAGTATCAGCTTTCTAACAAAAAAAGAATGAATGAAATCGGTGAATTACAGCTAAGTAAGTAAACATTTTGACTTTCATCCCTTCTCCCAAGGGAACCGTGCTTCATTTCAATCCATTCAGTAGTTTTTGCGTGATGCGCGCACAAACATACAGAAAAACAGACAGACAAAAATTTCAAAAATACTGTTTTACTTTCTATTACTTATCTCGGGATAAATCCCCCAGTTATTATTTTGCAAAAATCTTTAATGTACACATACGGCAAGTCTATGATTTTATTATATGTATAGACTAAACCACTTAAAATACTACAAGTACCTATAAGCCAATTGGTTATTGGTATTGGATTGTGGTTAGATAGTATATCTATTAATAGCACTAAGTTTTCGAGAGTGGTCGCTGTGGTGCTCTGATACCCTGTATGGCAGTCTCACTGTGCTAAGTGGATGCGTTTCTTTATAAGGCAGAAACCGTTTGTTATGACCTCTTAATCCTACTTAATAAAATAAATGTGAAAGTGTGGATATTTGGATGTTTGGATGTTTGTTACTCAATCACGCCGCAACTACTGAACCGATTTGGCTGAAGTTTTGAATGGAGATAGATTATGCTCTGACTTAAAACATAGGCTACTTTTCATCCTGGAAAAATCCACAGTTCCCACGGGATTTTGAAAAAACAAATCTATAGCTATAGCTATAGGTAGATTACTATAGCAAACTTTCTTGAAAGTAGGTATAGGTAAAGGTTGGAAAAGGGAGCGGGAACGGGAACCGGAAATCCACGATTCCCGCGGGATTTGTGAAAAACCGAAACTTACGCGGGCGAAGCCGCGGGTATTCTCTAGTATATTACTATTAGACACACCATTCATGTAAGCTTTCCCTCTAAACATGAGTGTAGTACCGTTTCGCATATTCTTCACGGCTCCGCTCCGCGTTCGCGGCTTTTTCCTCGATTAATGTCGGTTTTTGTTCCGCGACAAAGGGTTCGCGAACTGTACCTACTGTTAACCGGACGCGAACGTTTGCGAGAGTAGAACCACACGAGTAGATACTACTCGTGTGGTAGAACCAAGATAGTTATTCCTCCTGCGATCCGCGCTGCGATGCACCGGCGTGAATTTCGCCGTGAATCGCGCGGGAATTTGGAGAGGCCTTAGGCCAGCGGTCGTCACACTTTTTTGGTCAAGGGCCACATAGGACAATGTGAGATAGTATTGGGGGCCGCACACTTAAGTGTGAATTGTATGTGAAACTAGCAACGCGGGTGCAAGTGAATGTAAATAAATAAAAACAGAAATGTTTATTCGAGATTTTTATTACAAAGAAAAACAGGTACTTAAGTAAAAAAAAAAAAAAAAAGTTCACGAATTGTGATGTTGCATTTTTTTTACAATTTCTTCTATGTTCACGTCTTTGGGACTACATGAAATCCTCATGGTGTCTTCTAAATGACTGGAAAGGCGATTGCGATATTTATTTTTTAAAAACGACATTTTCGAAAATGAAGCCTCACAGAGGTAGGTCGAAGGGAATATAGTTAGAATAAATTGTGCGCAGTCTCGTAAACATTTATAGTTGCTTGGCACATTTCTCCAAAATTCAATATACTCGTGCTTTTCGCGATGTTCGATGAAGTGCGCTTTAAGTTGTGTGTCGAATTTAAGTTCTATAATTTCGTTCAACAATTGTGGTTTCGGAAATCCAAACTAACTGAATAATTTAATGTCACCATTTTCAAAATGCCAAGGATTTTCCACAAGTATAAAACAGTTCCTAATATTTCTCACGTCATTAAATCTTTTTTGAATTTCTGCCAAATATTCCTTCAAAAAGGAGACCATATCTTGATAGACACTATCACCAATAAATACGTTGGATTGCAGAGCAGCAACAGTAGGAAAATTAGAAAAGTCTCTAGCTTCAAGCTCACTTATGTATAATTGCAGTTTAGCTTCAAATGCGAAAATTTTATTCGTCATTTGTCCGATTATCTTGTTAGGTCCCTGCAATTCTAAATTAAGATTGTTAAACTTCAGTGTAATATCGGTCAAAAAAGCCATAAGTGCCCACCATTCATCATTTTGAAGTTGGGGATATTCTTTACCACTTTGCTGTAAAAATAGAATTATTTCAAATTTCAAATTAAAAAATCGTTCTAGCACTTTTCCTTTGCTTAACCATCTGACGGCAGTATGCAGGACAACGTCGCCATAATTAGCTTGTAATTCTTCAAGAAGTTCTTTAAATTTTCGATGGTTAAGTTCACGCGCACGAATGAAATTTATAATATTTATGACCGTTTTCATCACATCCTTCAATTTGTTATTTGAGATTTGACATGCCAAAGTTTCTTGATGCAGTAAGCAGTGAATGGGCAGCAAATTAGGCAAATTCCATTCTCTCTTCATTAAAGCAATCAAACCATTATTTGCACCCACCATGGACGGACAACCATCAGTGCATACTGATATCAATTTATTTACAGGTATATCATATTTTTCCATAAATTCTTTTATTACGTCCATAAAATCACTACCTCTTGTCTGACCTTTCATGGTTATGAGAGCCAGGAAATCTTTTTCTATGATCCCGTCCATTGTGCAGTAACGCACAAATAATGAGCATTGAGCCATCGACGTTATATCTGTGCTGGAATCACACGCAAGACTGAAGAATTTGCAATCTTTCAGTTTTTTAATTATTGCATCAAACATTGTTTTCGAAATATCTTCAACGCGGCGGCGACAGGTTGATTCAGAAAGCGTAAGTTTTTTTACTTCTGCCATTATTTGTTTACCATTTGAGAAATTTTGGAACAAAGTCTGAGAAATAGTTAGCATACATTCCTTTATTAATTCAGCATCAGTGAAGGGTTTCATCCTTTTTGCAAGAATGTTACAAACTTGGTACGAAGCTTTTGTACAGCATCATTTTGTCCGACCGCTGTGGTCATAATATTCTGTTGACGACGAATTGACAGCTTCAGATGAGCTACTTTATTCTTCCTTTCATTAGATTCCAAAGGAAAAGCCTCTGTAAACGAGCTATGTTTACTTGTGTAATGACGAAATAAACTGTACCGCTTAATCCCGACAACAGTTTCGCGGCATATTAAGCAAATAGCAGTAGGTACTGCTATTTGCTTAATATGCCGCGAAACTCCTTGTGTCCACTGATGAAACAAAATTCATCCTCCCATTTTTCTTGAAAACTCCTATTTTCATCAGCTATTTTCCTTTTGGTAGCACTTTTTGATGACACTCCAGCCATTATTAATACGTACGTAATTCGCAATATATTATGAAAAGAAACAAGCGTCCAGTACTGTGTGCGATACAACAATACACTGACTTCTTACTAGTGATGTGCGGAATCGATTATAAATAATCGATTAATCGATTATTAAAATTATCGATTGCAATCGATTATGATTTTGCATAATCGATCATGATCGATTATAAAGATATACGTTAATTACCAAACTTTACTACCAACTTTTTGTTATTAATTTGCTTGCTAAAATATAATATGGTTTGGCAACCCTATCATTGCAAAAAGGGTATTCCCTCAAAGTTAGTTTCACACCAAACGGATAGTCAGCCGCCGACTGTGAGCGAGCGTTATGCAGCTTACAGCTTTTTCATACATACTCAACTTTTCGAACACACCGAACCGACAATACGCCTTTACCAACTGTAGTGAAATTACCCCCGCTATGAGTATCTATATATGTACAAGCTGTGCCCCGCGATGTTACCCGTGATTAATAAGTTTGTACACATAAAAAATATTTTCATCCCATCTATTCGAAAAGGACGACTTGGTTCGCCTTTAAGTGCACCCAAAGGTGGTGTTTGCGGCGTACTTATTTATAAGTGCGCGTAAAAGATAATTGCGGCAAAGATAATTGCCGCAATTATCTTTGCCGCGCACTTTTTGAAGATGAAGGGCCCGTGGTCCCACCGGGCTAGGCGCGAATGATATCGATTGTTGTTATTGTTGTTACAAGTTTGACGTCTGTGTATGTATGTGTGTCTGTATCTGTCTGTTCCCCCGTAGCGCTCAAATGGTTGAACCGATTTGAATGCGGTTTTTTTTGTTTGAAAGGTGAATTAGTCGGGAGTATTTTTAGCTATGTTTGATGAAAATTGGTTCAAGATGGCCGCCGCCACAAAATGGCGGATTACATATTTTTCACAACTCCCCCAATATCGGTATTAAATGAAAGGTCTTGTTGTCACGACCTTTCATTTTGACGTCTGTGTGTGTATGTGTGTGTGTCTGTCTGTTCCCCCGTAGCGCTCAAACGGTTGAACCGATTTGAATGCGGTTTTTTTGTTTGAAAGGTGAATTAGTTGGGAGTGTTCTTAGTTGTGTTCGATGAAAATCGGTCCAAGATGGCCGCCGCCACAAAATGGCGGATTACATATTTTTTCACAACTCCCTCAATATGGGTATCAAATGAAAGGTCTAGACTAGTAGAATAACACTATGCAAATCCAAGATGGCCGCCATCACAAAATGGCGAAATTCGGGGGTTTCTTAAGTTTTTAATTTATACTTTCATTATTAATCCGCCATTTTGTGGCGGCGGCCATCTTGGACTGATTTTCATCAAACATAGCTAAAACACTCCCGAACTAATTCACCTTTCAAACAAAAAAAACCGCATTCAAATCGGTCTATCCATTCGAGAGCTGTGGGGGAACAGACAGACATACACATACACACACACAGACACGTCAAACTTATAACACCCCGTCGTTTTTGCGTCGAGGGTTAAAAATGTGAGGCGCCTTTTATTTCCTCATAGAGGGTGATGAAAAGTAGAGTGTATCACTTGGGCCGTCGGGCGCAATATATTTTTGGCTCGGGCGACGTACTTTGAAATTGAATCCCTCGCTACGCTCGGGATTCTACTATACAATCCCTCACTTCGCTCTGGATTCAAAAAAGCGCCCTCGCCGTAAAAATATTATTTTGCTCCCTTATGATACAATCTACTATTGAACAAAATCATCTAAGAGTAACTTAGCAACGAGAACGACAGCAAATTCATGCAAAAGCATACAAATGCATGCAACGACAGCAAACTATTGCAATAATTTGTTATGTGAGCGACGTGTGAGCGTGATGTACCTAAGAACAATCAGCGTTTAATAGCACATATCTCGTTTTTGGAAGTCTATATCTATTTAAGTCCCTCAGGAACACTTTTCCGGGATAAAAAGCCTATGTGTTATTCCAGGACATAACCTATCTCCAATCCAAACGTCTTGTGTGTCTCTGTGTTGCGGCGTTAAAAAGTAATAAACATACACACATACATACACACACACACACACAAACTTTCGCCTTAGTGTAATAAATAGGTACCTAATAGGTATGTATATTTAATTTTGATCAATTACATTATTTTTTAATTAATCTATTTAATTTTCTAATTTCAATTTCAAAAAATTTAAAAAATAGTGTTTGTTTTTCTTTTTTCAGAATAGTCTAAAAGGTTATAATATAGATGTTGCTACTAAATGCAAGGGTTCAGAATTTTTTCCAGAAAGTAGAATTGTTTTTTCAGTTCTTTCTAAGAATTATTTCATAATCGATCAATAATCGATTAATAATCGATTATTATTTTATAATCGATTAATATAATCGATTAATCGATTATCAAAATAATCGAATCGGCACATCTATACTTCTTACACTCTGTGACCGACTTGACCACGGAAGAGAAAAGGCAGGGGAAGTGAAATGCACCAAAACTACTATAGGAACCGCTGTCGCCAAACTCATACAAATATACCGTTAATCATATATTGCACTACAAAGAAACAAATCGTTTGATTTGTCGTTTTAAGTTTAGTCAAAACTAGCCTACTTCACATAACTCACAGATTTGGAAACAAACCCTGATTTTCCAGAAATAAGATTTATTTTGCTTTAACGGAAGAATGTATTTATGAGCTATAGTCACACTAGATTCGATTGTCCAATTAATTCCGCTACTTGACCATAGATGGCGCTGTATTGCTACTCATTGAATTATCTATCGATATCGATAGATACTCGTTATTTTGTTTATTCGCAAAAAGAAAATTAAAAAAGGTAATTATAAAATTAAATAAAAGTGCTGGTATGTATGCACTGATGAGTAAATAAAAATGTTGAGTTAAAGCCATTAAAACTTTAGTGATTGACTAAAATGTAAAGTTATCGATTCTTAATTTTTTTACTATTTGGGTTTTGACAATGACTTATATATTAAGAAAAGCGATATATTATTATTATTATGAATCAAAAATAATACGATATAAAAAATGCCTACTTATATAATACGATCAATTTAGACTTCCAAGATTACAATATTCACACCTGGCTGAAAATTGGTAGGATTGTTCAAAACACTATTATAAATGAAATGTGAAAAGTCCTCATCGATCCGACACCTGGAAAAAAATTACTCGGTGTCAAAGTTTTCACGGGAAATTTTTCAGCAAAACGGTAAGTCTTATCATAAAATTATTTTAAACAAAATTGTAGATCAGATAATTATCTATAAAAAATGTCTGTATACTTTTTTCCTAAGAGCCACCATTTTTGAGATATAACGATTCAAAAAAATTAATTTCGAAATAAAAATGAGGGGCTGGGTTTCTTTTTACCCAAAATTCTGTGGTGGTGGTGCAATCTTGTATTTGCATAGTTCTATTCTACTAGTCAAGCCCTTTCATTTGATACCCATATTAAGGGGGTTGTAAAAAAATATGTAATCCGCCATTTTGTAGCGGCGGCCATCTTGGACCGATTTTCTTCAAACATAGCTAACAACACTCTCGACTAATTCACCTTTCAAACAAAAAAAAAACGCATTCAAATCGGTCCACCCGTTTGAGCTCCACAGGGGAACAGACAGACACACGCACACACACACACACACACACACACACACACAGACACGTCAAACTTATAACACCCCGTCGTTTTTGCTTCGGGGGTTAATTAATAATAACTGTATCAAAAATCATCGTTTGGTCGTTAAAATATCGATAACAATGTACTTAGCTAACATCATGACATCTCTACGACCACGACCACGCGATCGGCGTCCATACCGTGAGTCTAACGTCTTAGTGAAGGAATATATTTATATAGTACAAGTCCATTGCGTCCTAAGACCGACCGATTCAATGATTGATTTCTACTAAGCAAGCAATGGATTTTGTTCATAATGAGATATAGACTTCTCAATTTAGCACATTTTTAGCATAATGTAAATATACAAAATAATGTTTTCTTGTTTTTTATGGAAAATAACAACAATAGCTTGTACTTAAGTGTGAAATGAGATGCCATATTTTGTATGATTCACTTTTTTGCTTGATTTTTTGCAAACAACCACTGAACAACACGGCATTTTGTTAAAAATCGAGAGCGGTGAAGCGATCGTTGGACGACATTCGACTCAAGACAAAAACGGTTCTCAGGTGTATTTAACGCCAGAAGAGTTCTCAGGAACCACGCCCCCTTGCCATATCTCGTCTTATTCATTTTATCTATGGACTTGACGAATGACGCCAGACTGAGCGCCGAGCGGGCGGCGGTAGCGGGCAGAGGGTGGCGGGGGCACTGCCGCCGCCCGCGCCGCCTTGAGTGATGAGTCTCGACTCACTTCCCGCTACACCCGCGCCAGTTGCTGCCCATGCCGTTTAGTACTAATATTTATTCTGTGCTAAATTGCTCTGAATAGTTATAAATTATTATAAATATTAATCATAGGTATAGTTAGGTAGTATTTTTTGTAAAAATTATTTGGTTTTGGTCGCGGGCCGCACAAATACCTGCGGCGGGCCGCAGTTTGACGACCACGGCCTTAGGCTCTTATTCTTTTTACGTTTGGCGGGTTTGGCCCTTGCCCCTTGCAGACATTGTATTAATAAGAGCAAAGTCGCGGATTGTTTCTCAAGGGTGCGAAATCCACAATTCCGTGAATCCGCAGCCCCATTTTCAAAAATTCATTTGTATTAAACCAAGACCTGGCGGTTTAAGTACATTATTCACTAACGATTGATAGTCATACAATTCTAACAAATCTCCATACCGCGATATTGTTTGTGAGTAAAAACCACCAGCGCCATCTATCGAGCCTTTTCATTCTATGGCGTGAAATAAGTAAGGGTATTTGATAGCTTTCAGTAAGATAAATAATTAGTATATTATAAACTTGCTGGAGCCCGCGACTTCGTCTGTATGTTTTTATTTTTTACCCGACTACGGCAAAGTCAAAAGGAAGGGTTATGATTTTAGCAGTCTATCATCTATGTATAATTGTGGCCGATTTTTGTATGAGATTCTGTGTGTACCACGTGTAGTTGAATACACGTTTTCTGCACAATCGCACACTAGATGGCGCAACAGACGGCCGTGTTTGTTTGCGAAGCGTCTGACAGTCAAGAGGTTAGCGAGCAACTGCCAACTTCAACATGTGTTTCGTCATTCGTGTCACCCTGTACGCGCATCATAAAAATTCACTCTCGTCATTTTTTAACCCCCGACGCAAAAACGACGGGGTGTTATAAGTTTGACGTGTCTGTGTGTGTGTGTGTGTGTGTGTGTGTGTGTCTGTCTGTTCCCCTGTGGCGCTCAAACGGGTGGACCGATTTGAATGCGGTTTTTTTGTTTGAAAGGTGAATTAGTCGAGAGTGTTGTTAGCTATGTTTGATGAAAATCGATCCAAGATGGCCGCCGCTACAAAATGGCGGATTACAAATTTTTTCACAACTCCCATAATATGGGTATCAAATGAAAGGGCTTGACTAGTAGAATAGCATTATGCAAATCCAAGATGGCTGCCGCCACAAAATGGCGAATGTCGGGGGTTTTTTAAATTTTCAATTTATACTTGTTCATAACGCGCAGAAGTAGATAACTTTGACTTAAAAAATTAACGTTCAGGAATTTTAAATATTTGTTTTCAGCACGAGTTGAACTCGTCTTTAGTCGGCCTGGGGTACATAAAGTGTGGGGGTCAGTTGGAGAGAGCGCTGTTGTACAAGGTGCTGGCCGATAGATGCGGACTGCCTTGCGCATTGCACAGGCGCTCTAGTGCTCATGCCTGGTGCGAGATCGCCGTGCCTGAGATAGACCCGGTATGAAGTTGAAGATCTACCTAATTACTGGAAATTAGTTATCTATGATACTATAGCAGTAAGATTAAATGTTTCGTGTAAATATACACACTGTGTATACACACAATATCCGATCAGCAGGCGAGGGTTTCAAATAACGCCGCCCAGTTAAATTATCATTGCGCATAAGTATCTATTTTAATTATGTTTTTTCAAAATATTTGAGAGTGAAAATGACAAGAAAAATAAAATATTACCACTTTTATATAGCCACCTGATAAAGCATGGACATTATAAAAGGCCTCATCGTAGATGGCGGCCTCAAAATAGTTGTTCTGTTGGTTATGTTGTTCTTCTTGGACAAAATCCTAAAAATAAATGCTCGATTTTGATGATATTTGAATTCGATATACATACTTACATATAAGAATTTTAAAGAAAATTATCAAAAATTAAAATCACCCTTGTTTTCGGGACGATATGAAAAATCTGACAAAACCGACTGCAATCCGAGACGAATAGGAATTAATCGTAAATACAATCTTGATTGTCGAAAATTTATTAAATAAATACTCTACCCTCATTTATGAATCCAAAAAAAAAATCTTCCAGAATGAAAATCCCGACAAATTCCTGAACTTTTCAGCGGGTCTAATCGTAAATAGAATCTTGATTGTCGAAAAGTTGTTAAATAAATATTCTACCCTCATTTATGAATCCAAAAAAATCTTTCAGAATGAAAACCCCGACAAACCGTTGAACTTCCCGGCGGGTCTTCTCAGAGTGAACTACGTAGTGGACCTCATGCAGCACCCGGGCAGACTGCTGCCGCTGGCGTCGCCGGACGCACAGCGCGTGTGTGCGCCCGGCTGCGCGCCGTACACTGCGCGCGCGCTAGCGGACATATGCAAGTGCCAACATTGACACCCCGCAATGGACTACGTACCTAGTCTAATATACATAACTACCTGTAGTCACAAAGTACTTAAATTGTTAACAAGCGGAAACCCGCGACTTCGTTCGCGTGGATATTAGTTTTTAAACATTCCGTGAGAATCATTTTGTCTTTCCTAAGCTCCTTTGAGCTCACACCTTGCTAAAAACTGTTAAAAGTTCACTGGCAGATGTTTAGGTAGATCAAAATGTAAACATCCGCCAGTGAAAGTCCCATCAAAATCGATCCAGCCTTTGAGAGATTAGCCAGTAATCTTTAAAGTATTTCCTTTCTAACAAAAAAAGAATGAATGAAATCGGACCACGCGTTAATGAATTACAGCTAAGTACACATTTTGACTTTCATCCCCTCTCCCAAGGGAATCGTGCTGAATTTCGGGATAAAAAGTATCCTATATGTTATTCCGTAATATGAACTTAAATCATACCAAGTTTCATTTTAATCCATTCAGTCGTTTTTGCGTGATGCGCGCACAAACATACAAACAGACAAAAATTTCAAAAATAGCTTTTTTACGTTCTATTACTTATCCCTAACATCCCCCAGTTATTATTTTGCAAAAATCTTTAATGTACAGATACGGCAAGTCTACGATTTTATTATATGTATAGATATAGATGGTACAGAGGGTTCACGCGACTCTTGATTGGACAGTTAGTTCATTTAGTTCCCACGGCGATCAGTGCCTAAACTTTGTATTCACCTACAAAGCACCTCTGTTGCACAGATGGCAATTTTAGAGGGACACATTCCGATTTCAACATCTGGTGTTGCGTTGTTTTGAACTTTATTTAGTTAAAATAAACAAGGTGTTTTTGAGTTTTCATTGTCACTGGTCTACCTAATTAATATCGAAAAATAAAACACAATATTCGATTGTAAATATAAACATGTAATTATTTCTTTTAAATAAATAATTTACACAGGCTGAAATGTTTTTTATTTCATGTAAGTATATTACGCAATAAAAAGACACGAATAAATATAAAATTTCACAAGTTACTGAGGCCTAAAGGCCCGACATAATCATCTATACATAATTTAATAAATGTGGACGGTTGGACGATCACAAACATTTATTCACATTAAGTTATACATAATAATATAATAATTTATGCTAGACAATAATTACTTACCTACCTAAACTTTTGTAACCTACCTTCAAGTGTAATTCAAAATGGGACGGAACCTTGTTGAAAGTGAATTGAAAACGACAGCTGTTGTAGGGCAAAAAAAGGTCAACTAAGATAGTTTTTTTTTCTAATTATTCAAAGACACCCACATTTACTTTCTATTTATAAAATTGAACTCTATTTAGACTCATCATTGTTCACACAATAACATAAATTGCACACTAGTAAAAATCCATATCGATCAACATCCATCGTTTCGCTATGACGCGAGTTAGCCGACGCTACGGCTGTCGGTCAGACAGCGCGTGCCTCAGTTCAAAAGGTAGCATCCTATTCTGAATGCATCAGTTACACACTTTGCTCTAAAGCGATGCTATATATTATTATCATTTAAGTTATTAAGGACAGTTCTGTTATAATAATATAATACATAATATGTACGATATGTATATAAAACAATATGTACGATATGTATAAAAATACAACGTTAGTTTGGGGAAGGGCCCGTGGTCCCACCGATTTGACCCACCGGTGGGTCAAACGCTATACTACCTATACTACTGAAGGGCCCGTGGTCCCACCGGGCTAGGCGCGAATGATAGTATCGATATAGTGTTATCGATGTAGTTATTTTTACTAATGAAATATTTAAAATTACAATATTTTTAACCGACTTCAAAAAAGGAAGTTCTGTATTCGACACGTATGTGTGTGTTAGTATGTATGTATGTATGTTTGCGATGATTTCAAGAACCAATGAAACGATTTTGAAGATTTTTACACTATCGTAATTTACATACTTTCAGGAGGGTATATAGTATATCTAGTGATAATCAATTTGATTTGGCCCACGATTTGACCCACCGATTTGACCCACCGGTGGGTCAAATCGGTGGGACCACGGGCCCTTCCCCGTTAGTTTTACTTTGCGCAAAAACCGAAACACGTGTCAAATATTTTTACATTAAAAATATTTATACAAAATTTCAAAAAAATATAACGAAAAGTAACGAAGTTATAAGCTTGTTATGTTGCGTCATTGTCCTCGAAAAAAATGGTCACCGCAAGCCGTCGCCGCAGCGACTTGCGATCGACGCGAGTTGGAATGACCGCCGCTGTGTGCCGACCGTCAGCTGATGCGCGGTAAATCATTGTGTCTAAGCTTGTAGGATTTCAAAATGTTTTTGGACAAAAATATAACACTATATAAAAATGGTTGGATTCGATTTTGTTACTGATTCTGAACAAACTACTTTCAGGTTTTGCGTAAAGTAAAACTAACGTTGTATAGCATAGCATCGCTCAGCATTCATTCGTACACGTTCACACTAAGCCATACTAAAGCTATGAAGAATTGTCTTTCTAGGCATATGATCCAATATGCTATACTATTTATAGCAGAATAGTTTAGCACAATTACATCATTAACATAGTTTAGCGACCATACAGTTTAGAAACAAGGAATTTGTTTGGCAGGAAATTCGCAAAAATAATGTTTTGCGCATGTCATCAATATAAGTGGAATTTTTCATTTTTCAGTAATATAAGACAGGTTTAAGGTTTCCTCAAGGAGCGAGGAGGCTGAAATTCATTTTATTAGAAGCTCTAAATATTGGGAGGAAAAAAAAGAATCTTGTAATACCTATAGATGAATTTCTAAGCACAAGGTTTCGATGATGATGAAGGAAAGAAGAGGATTCTTAACGTAACCATTAAAGATAGGAATCTTTACGAATTGTTACGTTAAGAATCCTCTTATCCGGCAAAAAATTGTGTTACTATTAGTCTTCGTTATCTTTAGAGTAGTTGTCATTAGACGAACATGTCAAAACATAACCGTTCCCAACTGTGGTATCGCTAAACTGTGTCATTACTATTTCAAATGTATTACAACCAAAATAATTGGTTACTTAACAGCTAAGATCGCAATAGTTGCAACGTTTCTACCTGTCTCTTAAAGTACGATTCACACCTAACGGAGCGCTTCCGACCGCGTTAGATGTAATAAAAAAATTGTACATGCAAATATGAACTATAAGTATCAAAGTTATACATTTCAATTTCATTTATTGCAAATTATACATTTTAATTTAAGCACTATTCACATTTAACGGGACGCAACGGACCGGTAAGGGTAATTATTCACAAAGATTGCGGTCTGATGCGCTCCGTTAGATGTGATTCGTACTTATGAAAACATTTGCTTTACAAGTACTACAAGTCCGTTCAGTCTAAAGCCTATATTGGCAACATTAAAAAATTAATATGAGGTAAGCAATTAACATTAATTAAGCTAACGGTGGTAATAATATTACTTGTACATGGAATGTTTTTGTAAGAAGCAATAGCTGCAAAAATACGTAGTTAAAAACCTTATCAAAATATGAACACAGTATAGTTCTAATTGTATGAAGATGGTGCTGATTCTGTTGCACATGATTTCTAAAGTAAAATAAATTGACATGTCTAAAAATACTGTTAGCCCTTTTCACAATGTTCCTTCGGAAAAGGCATTTTATATTTAGACCTGTCAATTTAGCTAAGATATTGTGTACAACAGAATTATTATCATTAGTTGCGACCTTTCAATAATCTCAATCGATTTTCCCTAATTAAATTTTACAAGGTGTTAGTGAACAATTTTTGAATTAATAGTGCAAGCGCAGTGAGCGCTATATTTTTTGTTAATCTAAAATCCAGATTTAACAATCTAGATTCTAGTTTATAGCTAAATCTTACAAAATAGTAACGAAGTATTCAACATAATACGCTCGACTTTTTTTAACCCCCGTCGTTTTTGCGTCGGGGTATTGAATGTGTTATAAGTTTGACGTGTCTGTGTGTGTGTGTGTGTGTGTGTGGTGTGTGTGTGTGTGTGTGTGTGTGTGTGTGTGTGTGTGTGTGTGTGTGTGTGTGTGTGTGTGTGTGTGTGTGTGTGTGTGTGTGTGTGTGTGTGTCTGTCTGTCTGTTCCCCTGTAGCGCTCAAACGGGTGAACCAATTTGAATGCGGTTTTTTTTTGTTTGAAAGGTGAATTAGTCGAGAGTGTTGTTGGCTATGTTTGATGAAAATCAGTCCAAGATGGCCGCCGCTACAAAATGGCGGATTACATATTTTATCACAACGCCTTCAATATGGGTATCAAATGAAAGGGCTTGACTAGTAGAATAGCATTATGCAAATCCAAGATGGCTGCCGCCACTAAATGGCGAATGCCGGGATTTTTAAATTTTTAATTTATACTTGTTAATTTTGTTCAAACGAGTCCGCAGCGAGACGCAAAGTCGAGGTTGGCTATACTCTATAAGACCGTGTCCTCATTAGGCGAACGGTGAGCGGCTAACTGTTTGCTTTCCAGTTAACCTACCTATATAACCCCCGGCACGTAAGTCGACCGGTGACCTACAAGTGCGCGCAGCGTCGTACGAGTGAGCGGGACACAATACGATTGGAGAGCCAATCAGCGCTTACGAGGGATCCGCGAGAGCTAATCAGTGCTTACGAACGATCCCCACGCCTTCCCCGCGACCCCCTCACACCCCGAGATACCTCATTTTCGACTTCTGCGCATTGAAGGTCACCGGTCGACTTATTTGCCGTGACTTGTACTTATTAAATGGAGTGTCCAAACTTATTCAGTGAACGGCTGATTCACTCCAAATTACTCCAAAGCTATGAGATCCAGAGCTGTGAATTAGCGACCGATACGCCGCTTAGTCAGTGGGTAAAATATGTCAGGGTAGAATGCCCATTTTTGTATGGCGCTCGGGCCCACTCGGTGATGTTGTGTCACTCACAAAGAACGTATGTGGTGAAAGCCCGCCATCACACCGTGGTCTGCGGCACGCCGTGCACCAGCTGCGTGCGGGAGCGCGCGCGCGGCAGCGGCGCCGGCATGCGGGGGTCGGGCGTCTTGGACACCGCGCCCTCTTTGAGCGAGATGGCCGACTCGGTCGACGCCTCCGACGGGGCTCGCGACGACTGGAATGTCTGGGGTTGGCTTATCTGTGAATGAAAAATACGTGCGTAATGAAATATATATCGGTAAATGAAAAAAGCTGTGATAGCCTAGTGGTTAGGACGACCGACTTCTAATCGGAGGTCGTGGGTACGATCCCGGGGCACGCACCTCTAACTTTTCGGAGTTATGTGCGTTTTAAGTATTTAAATATCACTTGCTTTAACGGTGAAGGAAAACATCGTGAGGAAACCTGCATGCCTGAGAGTTCTCCATAACGTTCTCATTTCTCAAAGGTGTGTGAAGTCTGCCAATCCGCTTGGCCAGCGTGGTAGTCTATGGCCAAAACCCTTCTCACTCTGAGAGGAGACCCGTGCTCTGTAGTGAGCCGGTGATGGGTTGATCATGATGATGATGATGATGATGATGAAATGAAAAATACGTCTGTAATGAAAAATACATCTGTGATGAGAAAAATATGACTGCAATGTGTAGTGTATCATTCTTGTGTCCATCCTTTATAGTGCAGGTAGATGAATAAAGTCAGTTAGCAACCGACCGCTGAGTTTGATACACGTATCTTACACAATGAACAATACGTCTGTACTGAAACACACGTCTGTAAACAAAAATACGTCTACAATGAAAAATACGTCTGTAATGAAAAATACATCTGTGATGAGAAAAATATGACTGCAATGTGTAGTGTATCATTCTTGTGTCCAGCCTTTATAGTGCAGGTAGATGAATAAAGTCAGTTAGCAACCGACCGCTGAGTTTGATATACGTATCTTACACAATGAACAATACGTCTGTACTGAAACATACGTCTGTAAACAAAAATACGTCTGCAATGAATAATACGTTTGTAATGAAAAATACGTCTGCAATGAAAAATACGTTAAGGTTAAATAATCGCTAACATACTCGTATATACATACATACGGATCGAATACAGAAACTCTTTTTTGTTTGAAGTGGGTTAAATAGGAAACTGACCGTTCTAGTGAGCGTCTGCGGCGTGGGCGGGCGCTTGACGGGCACGTCTCTATACTCGTAGATGTTGTCTCTGGAACGGGTCGTGTTGTCTATGCCGCTGTCCGCCAGCTCGGGCACCATGAATATATCGCCGTTGTAGTAACGCTCGTTCTCCCTGTTACCAATAAATGGGTTTTTTAATTTTTTACTTTTAATATATTTAAAGAAAAATCCACAGTTCTCACGGGATTTTGAAAAAATCGAAATCTACAGCTACAGCTATAGGTAGATTACTACAGCAAACTTCCTTAAAAGTAGGTATAAAGGTTGGAAAATTGAGCGGGAACGGGAACCGGAAATCCACGATTCCCACGGGATTTGTGAAAAGTCGAAATTCACGCGAGCAAAGTCGCGGGCTGAAGCTAGTAAATAATATATTCTTCATGTTTAATAGCCACACATGATATTTAATGACGTGTGAAAATTAGTGTTGCCAGAACACAGAATTAACTATTTTCGAGATCGTTATAGATCGACCAGAATCTCATGAAAAATACGGAAATGAAATTTCAAAGTTAGCAACACTACGGCTGCCCTAGCGATAAACAAAGTAACTGTCATTTTTTGTGAAATTGACTTTTTTGCATTAACAAAAGTTTTATGTCAAGTAGTTTTTTACCACAGTTTTTTAACATTTCAAATAACTTGAACCGTTTACTGAAATTTGAATTGCCCAAACAAAGTAACTAGAATAGAATAGAATAGAAAAGTTTTTTATTCAAATAAACTTTTACAAGTGCTTTTGAATCGTCGATTGAGTCTACCACAGGTTCGGAATGCAGTTCCAGCCGAGAAGAACCTGTAAGAAACTCGGCGGTTGCTCTTTTTAAAATAACATTATAACAATTATTATTATTAATGTACATGATTGAAATGCCGTCTCGCGCATTGCTGGAACGAGTTAAATCCAAGCTTTTTTATCGTTTATATAATCTTCAGTTGTATAATAAGCTTTTTTTATGAGCATACTTTTAAGAAAGTTCTTAAACTTGTGTAAAGGCAAGTCTAAGACATATTTTTTATTCGGATAAACTTTTACAAGTGCTTTTGAATCGACAAATGAATCTACCACTGGTTCGGAATGGTGCTTACAATTCTACACGTTAAGAAGGGCAGACAAAAGTAGCCCCATTTCCGACGGCGGCACCCGTTCACGAGCATGACGCATGATCCAGCCATTGCTTCGCTCAACCATATTTGAGGGAACGTAACAACCCGCACCACACGACACCACCACAGAAATGTTTAAAGAGAGCGTGACATACTTAGGCTACCCATGATTAAAGCATCGAATTGAACACCAATAATCGAATACTCCTCAAGTTATAATAGCGTATAAAGCGAATAAATTAAATCCATGCTTTTTTATCATTTATATAATCTTCAATTGTATAATATGCTTTTTTCATGAGCACACTTTTAATAGAATTCTTAAACTTGTGTAAAGGCAAATCTAAGATTTGTTGTGGAATTTTGTTATAGAACATTACGCCCATTCCCACAAACGACCTTTGGACCTTTTTGAGGCGTAATCGAGGAATCACTAGTCCATCTCTATTTCTTAACCGCCTATCGTGTAATTCACACTTTTTATTGTAACTGTGAATGTTTTGCTTAACAAAAATTATGTTGTTATAAATATATTGAGAAGCTACTGTAAGAATACCTATTTCTTTAAATTTCTCTCGAAGGGAATCCCGCGGTTTTAAATTATAAATTGCGCGAATTGCCCTTTTTTGTAAAACGAAAATTTTTCCAATATCAGCTGCTTTACCCCATAGTAAGATTCCATACGACATAATACTATGGAAATATGCAAAATAAACTACTTTTGCAGTTTCTACGTCTGTTAACTGTCGAATCTTCCTAACAGCGTAAGCAGCAGAGCTAAGCTTGCCAGCAAGTGTTGCTATATGGGTGCCCCATTGAAGCTTTGCATCTAGGGTTATTCCCAAGAACACAGTTGTGTTCTCAGTTTTCAATGGCTGACCACTTATCTTTAAATTGTTGCTAGTAATCCTTGTATTGGGCAATAAAAACTCGACACACTTGGTTTTTTTAGCATTTAAAAGTAGATTATTTATAGTAAACCAGTGTGAAACTTGAGATAAAGTATTATTTACATCGTCAAAATTGTCTTTAGTTCTATCGACTTTAAAAATTAAAGACGTATCATCAGCAAATAGTACAATATCGCAAGCATTTTTGACGAAATGTGGTAAGTCATTAATATAAACCAGAAACATGAATGGACCTAGAATAGAGCCTTGGGGGACACCCATTACTGAGGCTGATCCGGATGACTTAACATCATTGATGCATACCCTTTGTATACGATCACCGAGATAAGACGCAATGAGACTGAGTGCAGATTCTTTAATACCATAGTGGCCTAATTTTCGTAAAAGAGTCTCGTGCTCAACGCAATCAAATGCTTTTGACAAATCACAGAAGATACCAATGGCATTCTGTGACTTTTCCCAAGCATCGAAAATGTGCCGTAACAGCCTTGCGGCCGCATCGGTTGTTGAACGACCCTTAGTAAAACCATACTGCTCAGAGTGAAGTAATTTATTTAAATTAAAGTGCAGGAGCAGTTGGTTGAGCATTATTTTTTCAAATATCTTGCTGAGAGTTGGTAGAATTGAAATCGGCCTATAGTTATTTGGATCAGTTTTACTTCCCGACTTAAACAGAGGTATCAATTTACTACATTTCATGAGGTCGGGAAATGATCCCGAATCTATGGACTTGTTAAAAATTACAGCAAGATATGGCGCAATAACATCAATAATATTGTGAATTATTTTTACTGATATTCCCCATAAATCTCCTGTTTTTTTGTGTTGCAAAGATTTAAATGTTTTGATAATATCATATGGGGTTACGTATTTAAATCGAAATAATACATTGCACTCAGAAACATTGCCCCTCAGGATATTATAGGCTTCTGTTGGCGAGGAATTCAGGGAATTAGTCGTGGTAACTGGAATATTTTGGAAGAAGTTCTCAAAAGTATTTGCTATCTCTATATCAGAGTCAATAATATGATTATTAATTTTTAACTCCAGTTTATTAGTATGTACTTTATGTTTCCCCATTTCATCACTGATGATATCCCAAGTTGCTTTTATTTTATTATCAGAATTCATGATTTTCTGTTTTATATAAAGAGATTTTGCCTGTATGCAAACATTTCGAAACAATTTGGAATAATTTCTTACGTATTCAATAAACGCGGGGGTATAATTATATTGTTTTTCTGCATACAGGTCAAACAACTTGTTTCGACTTTTATAAATGCCAACAGTTGCCCAGTCACTAAATTTAAGATTTTTAAACAATCGTTTTTCTATGATTTTAAAGATGGAGGTAAATTGAGTGTTTATTACATCAAAAAACGTGCTATAAAGTTCATCCGGATCATCCTGCGTAAGGTCAAGTGTCGGTAATATAGTTGAGATAGTATGTTTGAATTGCCTTACTTTTTTAGTGGTAACTGGCCTATATTTTATTACTTTTGCTTTATTCTGTTCACTACTAGGAACAGATATCATTTGTCCGCAGTGATCAGATCTTAGATTACTGATAATTGATTTTTCGATGATTTTACAATCACAGAAAATGTTGTCAATACAAGTAGCTGTGTTCGCAGTTATTCTTGTAGGTTCAACAAAAATATTCTCTAAATTAAAGCTTCTAAAAAGATTTAGCAGTCTACCCGTAAAAGGAGTGTGGAGCAAAATATCAACATTAAAATCTCCACAAATTATTATTTTTTTTGATGACCTACATATCCTCCTTAGAACCTCCTCCATGATATCCTCAAAGAGCACAAAGTCACCTGTGGGAGGACGGTACACGCAAACTATAATATATCGCTCCAGCTCAACACAAGACAGCTCAGTAATGCGTTCAAGAGAAAGGCTAACAATGTCTTTTCGTTCTTTGTAATTGATATTGTTTCGCATCATTATTAAAGATCCCCCGCGTATAGCCGTTTTTCTTGAGAACGCACTTGACAGAGAGTAATTTTGTAGATGTACAATTAATTGATAATTATTGAGCCAATGCTCAGTGAGGCATAAGATGTCAATATCGAATTCTTTAATGAAAAGTTCAACCTCATGTTCTTTGCCAGATAAGCCCTGTATATTTTGATGCACAAGATGAATTTTACATTGCTTATCTGTTGTCTTATTTCCTAGTTTAAATTTGTACAAGTATTTTCAGTACAACAAGAGTTAACTTCTAAGGTCAATAAACCTGGATTACTACTATTATTAATTAAATCTATATTATTTGTACAACATGTACCATTGTCAATCAATGTCAAAATACTGGAATTAGTACTATTACTAATTATGTCAATGTCATTTGTACAACATGTACCATTGGCAGTCAAGCTTAAAGTAGCCGAATCCTGTATATTACAAGCTACTAATGTAGCTATTTGTTTTCTATATCTAGCGGGCAGATACATAGTATCTCTTGTCAATTTAAAATTTTTAATAAATTTATTTGTATTAAAGAAAGAAACTGCACACACTAACCCGGAATATAAATGCAAAACCAAGTAAACAACAAGCACAACGCAAAAACAAAGTAATTGGATGTTGATTACTTTGTTTTTGTAATTTAAAATGCAGTTGCTTGATTTTTCGTTTCGTGAAACGATCCCAGGTAAGGTGTTCTGAATGTAATTACTTTGTTTATCACTAGGGCAGCCGAGTTAACCTAGTGTTGCTTACTACAAAATTTAATTTCCCTATTTTTCCTGAGATTCTGGTCGACCTATACGAAGTAATTGGATAAAACCTTTTAGAATAAAAAGTATAACACCCAGGAGAAATAATTAAAGCAATAATCCAAAGCGAAGAAACTACAATTTTCTATATTGAAATACCAAATTAAATAAGCCTCCGGTTTATATAAGCATCTTTGCCTACACCACCTCTGTGTTAACACCAAGGTGTTAATAAAAAAGATTAAAGTTAATAGAAATAAATAAGCATTTTAACCGAATCTATATCTATGAAATGCAATAAAATAATTCACATGCATTGAAAACCCAAATAATATTAGTGAGTATTAATTCACCTACGTTGTCGGTAACATTTTCCACTTTGGGGGTATTGCCCTGTTTTAGAACAATTAGAAGGTTAGTATAGAAGCAAAAAAAATAAATTTATATGAATATGAAAATCAGCAAAGTTAGTATAAAATAACAATAAAATTATTCATGTTATATTTGTTACTCTAGCGGCACGCTATGATGGCCGGTTTGACGTTTGTCCGCTCATGAAGTTCCGTATTAATTGATAACGACTTTGAAGGAAATAATTGTATTACTTTATTGACGATAGTGATGTGCAGAGATTCATAAATTTTATCGAATGTAGTTTTAGGTTTAGGACTCAAAATTTATTTATTAAATTGATTTCTTAAATGTATACAAGTGTAGAAAAATCAGTTTGCACCATTTAAGGGGTGAATGTACTGGTGAATATGAACAATTTTCACTATGTGGACAAACCTCTGAAATCGCAAAAAAATATCAATAAATTTTTAAAAATGGAATCTAATACGATCGTCACATAGGATCGCTGGCTAGCACAACTACTACCTCCGGCAAACTCGCGTCAATGCTCAATGCAAAACAAAGCAGTTTCGAATTGACGTTGCTTCGAAAAGTATAAACTGTCAGTGCAATGCGATTGTGATATAGTTTTGACCTGGCTTTGGATTTCAAATATTGATACTGCATTACTGTTGACCCTTGCTCGTTAATTTGGACTCTGTTCAAGCCCTTTGTTGTGGATTTCGTCGATATGACCGAACGTACGCAGAGAACTGTTCTAAATAGTCAGACACGTGAGTTCGTAATACGCCTTCGTAACTATTTCGATCGTGAAGCTCAAAATGGAGGGCCAATTTTACCTATAACGTCAGTGGTTGAACGCGTAGCTGATGCGCTTAATATTGGACAACGAACTGTTAGACGGATAACTAAAAAAAAATATGGCGAGACTGGCACAGAAGAAAATAAACTTCACACACCAAAAAAGAGAAAACGAGCAAAACCAGTCGTAGGCATCGATAGCTTTGATGCCGATGCTATCCGAAGACATGTTTACGGCTACTATTTACAGAAGGAGTATCCAACAAGAAAAAAGTTGGTGCATTCACTGAAGGAAGCTGGATTATTCTTCGGTGGGGAAAGTTCTTTAACGAAGATTTTGAAGACCATTGGATTTCGATACAAAAAATGTAACAAACGCAAAATATTGATGGAAAGATTTGATATAGCGATGGCAAGGTATACTTTTTTACGGCAAGTGAAAGAAATCAAAAATTGGCAAAATGTTGTGTTCTTGGATGAAACATGGCTTAATGCTAACCATACTGTAGGCCGTTCTTGGAACGATGACACAGCAGCATCTACTTCCAAAGTTCCTGTAGGAAAAGGATCGCGACTTATAATTTGTCACGCCGGAACCATCAACGGGTTTGTCGAAGGTTCTCTCATGGCTTTTGCGTCAAAAACCACTGGAGACTATCATGAAGACATGAATGGAGAAAAGTTTACTGAATGGTTTACCTCAATGTTGTGTAGCCTCCCTGAACCATCTATTATAATTATGGACAACGCCCCATACCACTCGATGCAAATTGACAAGCCACCTGCCCAATCCCAAAAGAAAGCTGATATCGTCGCATGGCTTCGTAAAAATGGCGTAGATGCAAACATGAATATGTTAAAAGCGGAATTAGTACGTCTTTTAAAAGAAAACAAACCAACCAAGATCCGATACGTCATTGACGAAATAGCATTAGAACATGGGCACAGAGTTATACGGTTACCGCCTTACCATTGTGAGTATAATGCGATTGAGTTGGTGTGGGCTCAAATTAAGGGATATGCTGCAAGACACAATACAGAACCCCCATTTACCACAAAAAAAATGCTAAAATTATTAGAAGAAGCTTGTGAACATGTGACTAAAGGAGACTGGGAAAAGGTTGTGAATAGAACTGTTAAATTAATAAGGGAAGATTATGAAAGAGATGTGAAAATAGATAATATTATAGAAAACGAACATATAATTATTAATGTATGTGATGATAGCAGTGACGACAGTGAAAATAGTAGTATGGACGAATCTGATTAATTATGGCCTTTTGTGGCACCTTTTTTGGTATCTTTTGTATTCATATGTTTCTTGTGTGCATATAAAGTATGTATATTCATTTTCGTTCAAATATTCAGTTCGTTCAAATAAATTAAATAAACATATACATTTTTGTTTTATTAAATCTATTTAATCAGGTACAAAAACAAAACTTAATTGTTTTTTGTTCGAGAATAAATTGACATTCCACATCACTATTGTAATGTGTCAAACCGGCCATCATAGCGTGCCGCTAGTGTAAGTAAGATTAAATCTAATTTATAGTGAATCTAGTCACTGGCCCAAAATAATCAAAATAGAAGATTTGTTTTAATAGTTGCGTAAGGAGATTTCAAATCAAGATTCTAGTCAGTATCTGACCTATTGTAAGTATATCTTGAATGCATATTTTTTCTTAATAATAAAAACTGTTAAATTTTAAAAACTCACCTCTTCGCGTTCCTCCAAAGCATACACAGGACAACCAGCAAAACTATGAGCATGATGCAAACGCTCGAAACAGACCAGAATGCAATCTGCAAAGGCTGCTGAGGTTCCCACCAAAACTAAAAAAAAAAAAATTTACAAAAAAAATAGTGTGGCCAATCTCTAAATTATATTGACGAGTTTAAAAATAGTACTATCCTTTTCCGTTGACAGCATTGTGAAAGAGATAGGAATATATTTAGCCCTGTCATTTTAGTTTAGGTTTAGAGATTGTGCAAAGTGAAAACTTCATTAAGGTGAATGCGACTGATGCGTCACGCTCTCCCATGTAACGGTCGCCGAGCGAGTATGGCAGTGACGCGTTGACTATCTCTCCCGTTCCCTCAGTCGACTCGAGCCGACATTACCCGAACGAGCGTTACACAGCCGAGCGTGACGGCTATCTCATTCAATACCCACAAAATAAAGTGCTCAGCGCGATTAAAGTTTTCACTTCAAAAATAGGTGCCTAATAATGTAGACGGGCAAGAAGTGAAACTTCAATTAAAAAGGAAAATTTAATTTAAAAAAAAGTTAAGTCTGTCTTGGAAAAGATATAGTACATAAAAGAATAGTATGTAATCACTAATCAATACCTCAAAAGCCTCAAAATGGGGATTATTCCTGTCTGCCCCCTTGCTTTATCCCCTCAGGACAGATATGAATAAAAAGTAAAATCTGTCTCCCTATTACCGACGAGGGGACAGATAGAACTAATTAATTCTTGTCTGTCCCCCGCTGATTGTACGCCTTGAGTAAAATGCATGTAGTTGTAAACGCGCGTTAAACGCTTGTCATAGGAACGGGCTCTTTTGTCATCTATCCCCCTAAGAAATCAGCAGATGGACAGACAGGAAATAATTAGTTCGATCTATCCCCCTGTTACTGACGACGGGGCAGTTAGAACGTTTTAGA
The DNA here is from genome assembly GCA_920104075.1 of Melanargia galathea. NCBI lineage: Eukaryota > Metazoa > Arthropoda > Insecta > Lepidoptera > Nymphalidae > Melanargia > Melanargia galathea. The sequence continues at coordinate 3,138,929 of OV049859.1, read as the reverse complement.
GCCCGTTCCCATGACAAGGGCTTTAAAAAGTTCGATTCGATCCCCTGTCAACGAGGGGACAGATCGAACTAATTAAAAAATGGCCAAATTACAATAAGTGTACGTACCTCAGTGATGGGCCGGTAGGTGGGCAGCATCCTGCCGATGACGGTGGGCAGGTACACGGTCCAGAAGGCCAGCTCCGTCTGCCGGTAGTTGAGCTGGATGCTGGAGTTGAACGTCGTGTTGAGGTTCAAGTAACGCAGTTGACCCGCTTGTGCCATCTCGAAGTGCATACCGAGGATGCGGGAACGAGTCGGATTCCTGAAGCAATGAATTATTTAAGTTCCGATGCATCAATAAATACCTCTTAGCAGACGGCCAGACCTTCGTTATTTTATAAATTGCTCTGTGTATGTCTTCAACACAGGTAAGAACGACCTTTGGGCGATAACTAAACACAGGAGAGAAAAACGCTTTGGGCGATAACAAGTAATAAAGGTGTAAAAATCTTACGTCACAGTATAAAGTCCAATTTTTTTATATTTTTTTCGGAATAGTATTAGGAATCACGTCATGCATTGCCAGACAGTTAGTATCATGGCAACCTCCTGCCAGACACCCTTGAACTTTTAAACTTTAAGGGCATCTGGCAGGGGGTTTCCACAACACTAAATGTCTGGCAAGGCATGACGTGATTTCAACTCGCTCACAAACAACGACGTAATACCTTTCACTTTACAAACTAGATGTCGCTTATTTTCAATCCCGCTAGAAAAATCAAGGTCGAGGAAATTAGACGATTTTTCAGACACAACACCTTGGACGGAAGATCTTGTTTGGAGCTAAATTCCTTTTAGTAAAAAGTTAAAAATGGAAATTTTCAAGGTGGCCAACCTTGAAATTTTTTTTTGTATAGGAATAGCGGGCAACCGAGCAAGCGGGTCACCTGATGTTAAGTGATTACCGCCGCTCATGAACATTAGCAGCACCTGAGGAACCACTAATGCGTTGCCGGCTTTTGAGGAAGGGGACTGGCTCTTCAACTCGCTGCTGGAACACACAGATGCTTTGCGGCAGATTGCGGCTGAAGTGTGGTTGCTAGGCAGGCGGATTCGGGGTAGAATCCTACCACAAAGCGGTGATACCATCTAGATTAAGTTGTGTAGTATCAGGCACAACAACCCGTAGAGAGGACTGAGAGCGTCAGGGCCTCGTTAGCATTCTGGCAGGGTGCACCGCGCGCAGTTGAAGTTGACTTTGGCCACATAGGTGGAATTTGGGCCACTTACACCCCAAAATTAGACAATTTTTCGGACACAACACGGTCGACGGAAGATATTGCTTTGAGCTGTATACCTTTTAATAAAAAAGTCAAGAATGGCCTTCGACACTCACCCAAATCTCGCGAAGTCAGCGTAAGCCTTCATGAAGAAGTGGCTCATATTCCTGTCATTAGGGGTCCAGGCTTGTCGGTCGATCCTGTGCCTCCGAGGGAAGAACTCCTGGTCCATGAAAGGAGCTCCGGTGAGGAAGAAGTGCTCAGTATCATGCGCGTACTGCCGCCATTGTGGCCAGTTGAAGGCTTCTACAGTGGTGTTGAGGACGTACATGTAGACTGGCACGTTTTGTTCAAGGAGAAGTTTCACCATTTTGTCCGTGGGCGCTCGGTAGAGGAAATCTGATAGGAACTGTAACGATAAGTGAAGCAGGTGTTTAACATATACCACGTATTATTAGAATAAATTCTGACGCACTCTGCTTAAACATTTTGTACTTAAGACTATACTTAAGACTATTGTACTTAGACACCATTAGAGTTTTGTTTTTTAACACCCAATTTCTGATAATATGAGGTCGGTCTAAAAGTATACGCAGATCTACAGCAATGAGTTTTTAGATAATTTGAATCTGGTATTTCTCAGAGAAAATATGACTAACACTCACACAGGAAATGATGTATAGGTAGACCAGAATCTCATGGAAAATAGGAAAATTAAATTTTGTAGTAAGCAACACTATTTATATTCCAGATTAGTGTGTGCAGTTACTTTGTTTGGGCAATTCAAATTTCAGTAAACGGTTCAAGTTATTTGAAATATTAAACTGTGGTAAAAAACTACTCGACATAAAACTTTTGTTAATGCAAAAGAGTCGATTTCACAAAAAATGTCAGTTACTTTGTATTAACGGTTCTCAATTAACATTCAAATTGTTTTTCAGATTCTTAAATTTTCTACAATTTTTTTTTAACAATAAAAACTGGTAGAATTATTTGGTTCAATTTCATTTTTTTAAATGTTAAATAACAATGGTCCTAAGTGAGACCCCTGGAGAACTCCGGATTTAACATAAGCTTTCGATACAGTATAGCAGACTTACATGGACGTACTGGTCCCGGATCGCGCTAACGTTGTGCGGCTCGGGGTGGTAGGTGTACATGTACCGTATGGCCTCGTACACTCCGCGCGGGTTCAGCGTGTAGTTGTACCTGAGCACGAACTCCTGCACCTTCTGGTTGAACCAGCGCTCGTCGATCGTGTAGTCTGGCGCTAGAGACTCGTTGGTATCTGCAATATAATGTATTATAAGTAATAAGACATTACAAACGTGCAATACTGAGTGAAACTGAGTCATAAATCATTTTTATGGGACCTCTCTCTCGCACCTACAGGTCTTATGGAACTGGAACCTGATTCTCTGGTGTTGTATGTAACAGTTATAAAGGATTGTCAATAGTCAAAAACAGGTTATAAAGAGCGAGAGAGAGCACTCACAATCCTATGATCCCGATTATTTATGACTCAGTTTGTGCGTTTGTGGTGGCTTAACTATAGCAAAAATGTGAGATCAGTCGTCGTCAAACGATAGCCGTCCTCAGCTGGACGTATGTCTCTTGTAGGAACTTCCACCCGCGCGATCTCGCGCCACTTATATCCAGCCTGCGACTCATCTGATGTCCTTGGTGCATCTGCGTTTGCACTTTCCGTTGAGAGATCTCCCTTCCAGAACCTTGGGACACCAACGTCTACCGGTTCTTCCAAGTATGTCAGTGACTGCGGTCTTCTGTGAATCTCGTCATTCCTGCTGCAATCACTTAGCAAAACTCCGAGCATGCTTTTCTCCATCATTCTCTGAGTGAAAGTCACTCAGAGAATGATGAAGAAAAGCATGCTCGGCAAAAGCAAACAATCGAGCTTTCCAATGAGGCTCATAGTTAGCGACCATATCCTCACTGTTGGAAGACTTTCATCTTCAGGCGTCTCCATCATCAACTATACGTAGTACTATACTTACACAATACATAAGCAGCTTCCTGTGTGGTGACCCCGGTCATGTACCTCAGTGCCGGGTTGAACTGTCTGCGAGCAACCAACTCCTCAGGCATCGTGGAGAGGAAGTGCCAGTCCCTCTCCCTCCAACCCTCGTACCATTCGTCACCGGGGAAAGTGAAGTTGTTCTCCAACACTGGACCCCACGGTATGAAGCCAACGTTTGGCTGAAATAAAAAAATAAATTTTTGGAGGTATTAAATAAAAAATAATGGTATCATTGGCAATGGATACCAATGTAAATAAAGTATATTTCAGTACATCCTTTTCTTATTATATGTTGGAAGTAAAAGACACAAAGAGGAAATAAAACTTTTTGAACGCAGAAGGAAGTTATACTTTCTTTTAATAAGAATCCAACTTTTTTAATAACTTCGCAACAGTTAAACAAACAACCAAACAAGCTATAATTTAAAAATTAAAAAACCCGACTGCCATGCTATAAAACGAACTAAAAAATTAATAAACTACCACCTTACCACTTACAGTGTAGTTGTTATTTATTTTGTTTTTCATGATTTGTCACTCCAAACTGATTTAATTGGTTGTATACATTTTCGTACTGGCTTTTTAAAGCCCTTTATTTTGATACCCCACTCGAGGGTCTTGAGGAAAAAATTTTTTTTCAGCTCGCACATTAAAGTGCATAAAATCCGCCATTTTGAATTTTTATTAATTTTATGTACCCAGTAACATTTGCGCTGTTAAGACAAATCTAATGACGTATCATTTATCAAAATAGGTTGAGTCGTTGAGTAGTTACGAACTGACATAGGAAACGGTCATTTTCTGTGATTTATCACTCCAACTTATTTTCAAATATGTAATTGTATACATTTTTGTATTTGCCTTTTAAATCCCTTCATTTTGATACCCCACTCGAGGGTCTTGAAGAAAAAAATTTTTTTCAGCTCGCACCTTAAAGCGCATAAAGTCCGCCATTTTAATTTTTTTTTAATTTAGGTACCCTATGACAGTCGCGTCATGAAGACAAATCTAATGACGTATCATTTATCAAAATCCGTTGAGCCGTTGAGTAGTTACACGCGGACATAGGAATGGACATACATACACACAGGTGAAACACATAACCCAGTCGGGTAAAAAGAGTGCTTTTGTTTAAAAGGAATCCTATTGGGCATTTGAATTTGAATATTTTGGCCTTGGAAAGAATTTAGTTCATCAGATATTATTACAGGTAAAAACTTTGTCGGAGGTTCCTTAACTGGCAATGTTAATAAACTAACCAAACTACCCACATAATACAAAAACTTAATAATTATTAAATACAAATGCCCCTGTCATAGATAAGTTAATCTTACCTGAAATTCAGCGTTCCCCAACTCATAGAAACTCCTGCCTTGACGCAGACAGTTGACCAGCTTCCACGAGGAGTCTATAGGGCATCCGAGCAGCCGCCCGAACACTAGCGACGTGTTCTGTACTCTGTATTTGTCTTCTATCAGCGCCCAATCTGCTAATGCTGACCCACTCTGCGAACATTTCATGATATCAGTTACAACTGTTGGTCAGGCTGACACATATTCGGCATACAGACGGTACTAGAATTTTGTATACTGACATAATTCCTTGAGAAAATCTAACTATTCTTAATGTACATTTTTAACCCCCGACGCAAAAACGACGGGGTGTTATAAGTTTGACGTGTCTCTCTCTCTCTGTGTGCGTGCGTGCGTGTGTGTGCGTGTGTGTGTCTGTCTGTTCCCCTGTGGCGCTCAAACGGGTGGACCGATTTGAATGCTGTTTTTTTTGTTTGAAAGGTGAATTAGTCGAGAGTGTTAGCTATGTTTGATGAAAATCGGTCCAACATGGCCGCCGCTACAAAATGGCGGATTACATATTTTTTCACAACTCCCTTGATATGGGTATCAAATGAAAGAGCTTGGCTAGAAGAGCATTATTGCAAATCCAAGATGGCCGCCGCCACAAAATGGCAAATGTCGGGGGTTTCTAAAATTTTTAATTTATACTTGTAAAATCTAATTCTCGATACGTCGTACTTTTCAAACCATGGAATGGAGATAGAATTAGATGTTTGGCGCAACCTATAAAATGTTATCAATCTAAACTGGGATCCAAGATCCGGATCCTGGATCACTGACTAAGGTAATTTTCCTCAACCATATTGAATGAACTTCAGAACGAACTAGAAGTTTAGCACAATCCATAAAGCTTTCCTCACCTACACTACATAACTCTGGCCATGGGTCACGACGTTCAAACTCTCACTAGTTCTAATCCAATGACAGAAATCAGTCGAGAATGTTTAGTCCACAAAAAATGGACCTCAGAGAGGACTAGAAGACTTTTTAAGAACTACCAGAAGCCATTTTGTACGCCTCACCTGTGCTATGACCCTGGCCACGATGTCCCGGGTCTGCGGCGCGACGGCCAGCAGCCCGGCCGACGCCGCGCCGGCCCCGGGACCGAACAGCGTGATCGAGCCCGGGTCGCCGTTGAACCGCGCGACGTTATCCCGGATCCAGCGCAGTGCCATCACCTGGTCCAGGATGCCGTAGTTGCCCGGGGAGTTTTCGTCGCCCGTGGAAAGAAATCCTGGAAGAATTCACCAATAAGGGAGCATCTCCACAATGATGTTTCAAGAGCAAATTAGACAGGAGGTAAAGATTTGGTATAGAAGACTCGATAGGTAAAGTCTGTTCGTTTACTTACGGTTAACGTTCGTTTACTTACCACGTTCGTTTACTTACCACGCTGGCCAAGTGCGGATTGGCAGACTATTTTGAGATTCTGTTTTATTCTTAGAATAAAAAAAAATTACAAAGTGTAAAAAATAATAACAATACAAGCAGAATAATAAGAGCACCTGCGCCTGTATCGACACTATATTACCGAACGGACTATATGCGCTAGTATAAAAAGAGCAGTGTTTATAGCCTCAATAGCGCAACAGTCGTCGGGCATCCCAACAAATCAAATAAAAAAATATCAAATCAAATAAAAATATTATCAAAAACAAGGAGCTAAGATTTGGAAAAGTGTATAAAAGTAGACAAGTGCGAACAGAATGACTAACTAAAATCTTACCCAAAGCGCCAAGTCTGTAGTTGAAAGACACCACGACAACTTCGTAGAAGGCAGCCAGAACGTGGGCCGGGAAGAGGTTGGAGGCTCCCGAGGCGAACTGACCGCCGTGTATGTACACCATTACGGGGTACTTCTGAGCGGTGGAGCCCGCTTCCGTCTGTAAATTGGCGAAAAAAACAAGATGAATCTGTGACCTGTCTGTAAAAAAAAAACAAAATGAATCTGTGACCTGTCTGTAAAAAAAAAACAAAATGAATCTGTGACCTGTCTGTAAAAAAAAGATGGATCTGTGATCTGTCTGTAAGAAAAACAAGATGGATGTGTGACTTATCTTAAAGAAAATGTGGGACTTGTCTGTAAAAAGAACAATATGAATCTGTGATCAGTCTGTAAAAAAAAACAAGGTGAATGTGTGACCTATCTGTAAAAAAAAAACAAGATGAATGTGTGAGTATACACAAATCTAGGTTAAGTTATATTTCATCTATACTAATATAATAAGCTGTGCTATTTCTGCTGTGATAGCCTAGTAGTTAGGACGACCGACTTCTAATCGGAGGTCGTGGGTTCGATCCCGGGGCACGCACCTCTAACTTTTCGGAGTTATGTGCGTTTTAAGTATTTAAATATCACTTGCTTTAACGGTGAAGGAAAACATCGTGAGGAAACCTGCATGCCTGAGAGTTCTCCATAACGTTCTCAAAGGTGTGTGAAGTCTGCCAATCCGCTTGGCCAGCGTGGTAGACTATGGCCAAAACCCTTCTCACTCTTGAGAGGAGACCCGTGCTCTGTAGTGAGCCGGTAATGGGTTGATCATGATGATGATGATGAATATAATAAAGTGGAAGAGTTTGTTTGTTTGAACGCGGTAATCTCAGGAACTACTGGACCGATTTCAAAAATTCTTTCACCGTTGGGTATGTACGTGATCCTTGAGTGTTATAGGCTATATATGTACCACGGGCGAAGCCGGGGCGGACCGCTAGTGTGTGATAATTGTGCCAATTCTGTTAAATAATATAATCTCCTGACTAAACTTAATCATTGACAGTTTTAACGTAGTGCTATCCCTTTCATTAAGTTCTCTGCGGAAGGGGATAGCAGTAATTCAAGACGCGTCGATTAGCGCTAATTAAAAGTCTATGTTTATCTCAAATGATCAAATGATTTTATACTACACCTGCTCGGAAAGTACCTTCTGGTTTGTCTCATATCGAAAGGCAAAGTACGTCATTACTGTCAAACAAATATGCGGGCTGAAAAAATGTATGAGATTTCATTGTTAATGCGCTAGAGCGGAAATTCCATTTATGAAATTCCATTACTAACGTGCTTTTTCTTTTTAATTTTTGATAAAATCCGATCAGTACATGAAAAAAAAACCTATTTCGATAAAGACGACATAAAAAGTATCTAATAACTAAGTAACCGCCACGACAGATGGCGCTGATGTCGATATGTCACCGGGCACGACCGGGGTCCGCTAGTTTAAATATATTCAATTTAAATTAATACAATTAAATATAAAATAAAAGTAAAAAATAGAAAACAAAAATTTTTTCGCGCTATTTTCTTTGTATTTTGCGAGTCGCTTTCTTTTGTTTTACCTATCCAAGTTTTCAATTTATAAAATTACAAATAGCTTTAGGGAACTCAAAGTGTCTAGTAGTGAGCCGCCCAACGCCGGCGGAATAAAAAATATGTGGCCAAGCAGTTATTGTTGTATTGAAAATCTCTTAACCAAGATATCTAGAAATAGATAGAAATAGATACAACAAAGCATATGAAGATTTTTTACAATGGAAACCCAATGTTTTTTTTCTGATTGATTTTCGGTAATAATTTTAATATTTTTGATTATTTTATTGTTTTCTTCATAGGTGTAGTATAAAGCACTATGTATCCCTTCGGGAGAAAGTGCGATTCCTCTCGGGTGTATGTATTGCGGTCCTACGGCGTACGGCCTCGGGCCTCAAACTACACCCTCGTAGTAATCGGTCACTTTCTCCCGTCGTGGAACAATGTACTATTACATTACACATTACACTTTGTCATTAAAATAACTTCAGAAATATATTCCTTAAACTCGAGCATGCTATATTTTGCTTTAAAAATCTTGGTTCCACATTGTAAAACATCATTCAAGGTTAATCATTGAAAAATCTAGTCCATCCTGATAATATTTACGTTGTGTCTGTCATTATCAATGATTCAATGCACAGCACAATGAACAATCTACTTGTATATAATAGATCTATGTAAAATAAATACAATAAATTGTCAAGGGAACGCAAGTATACCATCATAATATGGAACAAGTAGTTCCACCCAGGACATGTATTTCAAGGTTTTGAAAACGATTACTTACTAGCTCTTTTTGTGATATAAGTATTTTTATAGAATCTTGCAATTTTTTACAAAATTTTAGTATGTTATTTGAACAATGTGTAAAAATACATTAATTAAAATCGAGGGTATTCCATAAATGACAAAGTTGCATGGGATCAATTATTGGCTCTGCATTCATCTGCCCCTAAGATAGTGTCAAGACTTATCATAGCTTGTTATTGTAACTTTATGTGCTTGAAAAGAACAACTGCTGTTTTAGGTTAAAAAAAATAAACCTGTTTTTTTTTTACAAATTTTGCCTTTTTCATCTTTTAGGGACGGAATTTCAAAAACATCCCAAACATTCAAGAACATGTATTGTTATCAGTTATGTATTGTATACCCAACATAAAGTTCAAATATTAAGGGCCCGTTTCACCACCTCCTGATAAGTGTCGGATAGCCTAAACGTAATTTTTGACACTGGCCGATTCTGTTGTACACAATTCTCTAAATTAAACTAAAATGACAGGTCTAAATTTATTCCTATCTCTTTCACAGTGCTCACTGCGGAAAAGGATAGCTATAGATTTAGACCTGTCATTTTAGTTTAGACTAGCTGACCCCCGCGACTTCGTCCACGTGGTTATAGAGGTTTTTACATAGGATCGGATTGGATCCCATAATCCTTTTGTGTACCTAAACTAAATGTAGCCTAAGTTATTCCATATAACATCACCTATCTGCCATTGAAAGTTCCATCAAAATCGATCCAGCCGTTTCGGAAATTAGCTGGAACAAATAAACAGATCGACAAACATAACTCTAAACGCACACCAGTTTAAAATAAGCCGTACGTTGAAAGATCCGGGTCCCAAGTTATTTGAACCCAATAAATGTATGTCATTTCTGAACTAAAAAACCTATGACCTTGAAATATTTACGGGACAATACTAAAAGTATTACCTTTCTAACAAAAAAAGAATGAGTGAAATCGAACTACGCGTTAATGAATTACAGCTAAATACTCGTTTTAACTTTCTTCCCCTCTCCCAAGGGAACCGTGCTGAATTTCAGGATAAAGAGTATCCTATGTCCTACCTCGGAGTATAAACTCAAATCGTACCAAGTTTCATTCGAATCCATTCAGTAGTTTCGGCGTGATGCGCGGCCAAGATACAGACAGACAGACAGACAGACAGACAAAAATGAAACAAATTGCAGTTTTGCCTTCAGTATCGATTATAGAGTGCCCTCCAATAAAAATTTTCAAAATATCTTCAATGTACAGAATTGGATCTGTTACAGTTTTATTATATTATAGATTTAGAGATTGTGTACAACAGAATCGCCACAATTGTCTTACTTTATGTCATGTGACAAAGACAAAACTTACGTTTAGGCTATCCAACACTTACCAGAACGTGGTGAAACAGGTCCTTACTGACACAAAGGTTAACCCCTTTAACTTCATAACTGTACATCATATGCAGCTGCTTAAATATGTGCCTACCAATAACAAATAGTATGAATCACGTCATAATTAACGTTAATTGGTCCAATTTGGTCAGTCCGCCGCTCTAACCGCACCGGCGACGTTCAATGATTCAATCACGTAACGAACGAGCTGCAGCCACTCTAATTACGGGACGTTTATGCCTCAATTAATTACTGAAATAGCGATGAGAGAAATTGAAATATTACGATAATAGTGCTATCAATTTGGTTGTACACAAGAGGTCATAACGTAAAGCTATGTTTTTCCAGAGAGAACATAGTGAAATGGATGGTATCCAAAAACTAACATTGTGGATGCATATAACCCGCGTAATATAAGTCGACCGGTGACCTTCACAGAACTTCAGAAGTCGAAAATGAGGTATCTCGGGGTGTGAGGGCATCGCGGGGAGGGCGTGGGGATCGTTCGTAAGCACTGATTAGTTCTCGCGGATCCCTCGTAAGCGCTGATTGGCTCTCCAATCGTATCGTGTCCCGCTCACTTGTACGACGCTGCGCGCACTTGAACGGTCACCGGTCGACTTATGTGACGGGGGTTATAAGAAATATTTTCTGTCAAATTTTGAGGTCGCTCCATCATTCACGTCCGCAGTTTATATGCACTACCTACACTGACAAAAAGGCTATGTGTCAAGAGACATATCGTTGACACAAGCAACTCACAACGCACTTCGTCAAATTCACGATCGTTTTTATGTCCGCCAGAATTATTTGCAAGGGAAAGCGAATCTTTTATTAAAAAAAAAAAACTTTTTTGATAAAAAATTTTACAATGCGCACTGATGCTCCACTTTACCCATTTCTATAGCTATGCTGAGAGAGCATGTAATGCAGTGTGTCCTGCACCTGTGGGGCTATTCTCTAACTTAGTTACCAACTGGAAATGGTTGCCAACAGATTAGTTCGATATACATTGCTGTTTTAATGTGTGAAATGAAATTACTGTTTATATTTCACACAGTAAAGCAGCAATGTATATCGAACTAATTCGTTGGCAACCAGTTCCAGTTGGTAAGTAAGTTAGAGAATAGCCTATCTAATGATCTCTCTCCAGTCGTGTCCCATTGATGTCCCATCGGATTATAAGAGTGAAGGAATAGAGAGTGCATCTGTGTACACACTTGTGCACTATAGAATCTCCTGCGTAGTTGGCTAGTCCCCGCCTCGGTTGAGATTGGCCGCCGTGGCCAAAATTCGGTCAGGAAAATTTATTGTTATTAGCCATGCCACAGTATACATATTAGTACTTAGTTAGTTACAGAAGATTCATTCAGTGAAATCATTTAAATAAATAGCGAATCTTGTCACAACACAATAAAGTGCAATTCAGGTCGCAGTACTACTTACCGTTATATTAACCTAGACTTTGCCTCTCTTTCCATCGCGTAGCTCTTATCCCTTCCGACTAAGTAAGTTAGTTATTGAATGGGCCGACCAACCGGAGCGCGCTGGCACAGGCGCTAGGTACTTGTAGCGGCATACCTAGGATACGGAGTGTGCTTGGCCTGGCTATGCTGAGTTCCCCGGGTGAGGGTTTGTACTTACATTGGGCGAGAAGATGTTCAGATAGAGACAGTCCTCGTCCATGTCGCGCACGCCCTTGGTGGCGCCGGTGAAGCGCACGGGCTGCGGGCACGCCGGGCCCCAGTCCACCGCCTGCATCAGCTGCCAGCCGGGGTGCTGCCGCGGGGGCTGCAAACATTCATACTAGTATATATTTTGTATTTATAGAGGGGCGCTTACCGTCGTCAGGAGGGTGATATGAAGGCCATTTCACCAAATTTTCCATGTTGGGCCACAGGTTACTGGTGGCTTTCTTAAACCTAACAATGTACCCTATCCTGGGTCGTCGTCGTCGTCGTCGTCGTCATCAACCGATAGAGGTCCACTGCTAGACATAGGTCTCTTGTAGGGATTTCCACACGTCGCGGTCTTGTGCCACTTGTGTCCAGCGACTAGGTCGACTGATTCTTCTGATGTCGTTAGTCCACCTAGTCGGGGGTCTACCAATGCTACGTTTTCTGGTGCGAGGTGGTTGCCATACTAGCACCTTGGGACCCCAACATCTTGGTTCTTCGAACTATGTGCTCCGCCCATTGCCACTTCAGATTTGCAACTCGTTGAGCTATGTCGGTGACTCTGGTTCTTCTACGGATCTCCTCATTTCTGATTTGGTCGCATAGAGAAACTCCGAGTATAGCTCTCTCCATCACTCTCTGAGTGACTCTGAGCTTTCTTATGAGGCCCATCCTGGATATTAAGCTGTAATTTAAGAAGACAGAAGAATAGAGATAACCTAATCAAGTTTTGTTTACCTTAAATCTGCCTTCAAGAACAGGCGGTCGTGCGTACGGTATACCCAGAAACACGGACACCTCTCCCTGAATCCTCTCCACTGGTGTGAGCCAGGGTCTGTATCCAGATGTGGGGTCCGGATTATCATATAAATATACCTGAAAAGGATCAAGTGGCTGTTATACTTGTTTATTATATTTTGTCTAACCCTTTTACAACTTTCTACTAAGCAAAACAGTAAAACGCTTTTTGTACATTTATTTGAAAATCAAGTATGGCATCAGTGACATTTAATGTTCTACTGCTGAAGTACTTCACCAAAGTAGAGAGGAATTTTGAAACTTGGTTGAAATATGACGATAAATGTGTAGAATGTCGGAAAAAGTCAAGCCACCTGGGAACTTTCATGGAAAACACTGCCTAATTCATGGTTGGATAGTAGCGGGTAATTACTACCTGTGCTGGGGCGGGTCGCTAGTCTACATATAATCTATCTATACATATAATGAAATCGTAGACTTGCCGTATCTATTAACGATTTTTGCAAAATAATAACTGGAGGATGTTAGGGATAAGTAATAGAAAGTAAAAAAGGAACTTTTCAAATTTCTGTCTGTTTGTCTGTATGTTTGTGTATCACGCAAAAACTACTGAATGGATTGAAATGAAATTGGGCATGATTTAAGTTCACACTGTGGAGTAACCATATATGATACTTTTATCCCGAAATTCAGCACTGTTCTGTTGGGAGAGGGGATGAAAGTCAAAATGTGTACTGTAATTCATTTTAACTCAAGATTCAATTTCATTCATTCTGTTATTGTTAGAAAGGAGATACTTTAAAGATTAACTGGCTAATCCCTGAAAGGCTGGATCGATTTTGATGGGACTTTCAGTGGCAGATATTTACATTTTGATGTACCTAAAACATCCACCGGTGAAATATTAAGTTTTTAGTAAGGTATGAGCTCAAAGGCGTTTACGAAAACTAAAGAGTTCTCATGGGATTTTTAAAAACCAATATCCACGCAAATGGAGTTGCGGGCATCTGCTTGTAATATAATAAAATAAAAATTTTAAATACCTTAAATCCCTGAACCTGTCCAAAGTTGGTGTTAACAAATATGTCCCTCTTCAACTGCCGAGAGTCCCTCCTCTCCCGACCCTGCAGGTCCTCCCTCCAGCCTCCCAGCACGCCCGGGAACAAGGCATCAGGATTGTTTGGATCTCTGTTCTGTATAACAATAATAATATGGTAACTCAATTGTGACTCAATATACCCAGATGAACTAAAGCATATTAAATGTAATTCATGGTGATGATGGACAGACATTAAGTGTAGCACACGCCGATCTTTTTAAATTCTCTGAACATAGTCACAATTATTAGTTGTGCAAAACACTGATTTCAGACAGACTTTAGAATAGATTGATAGAGCAAGTTTGAGCCTGTTTATTGGTTGTTGCATCTCACAAAGTGGTTCAGAGAATTTCAAAACATATGTTTTTAAACTCAAAAGAACTATTTATTGTTATAGCTTTTTACATTTATTCTAGTAAGAGTTATTCTAGTCAGTCAAATCCTACTTCCTACTAATATTATAAATGTGAAAGTGTGGATGTTTGGATGTTTAGATGTTTGAATGTTTAGATGTTTGGATGTTTGTTACTCAATCACACCGCAACTACTGAACCGATTTGGCTGAAATTTTGAATTGAGATAGATTATGCCCTGACTTAAAACATAGGCTACTTTTTAGTAAGGAAAAATGCACAGTTCCCACGGGATTTTGAAAAACCCGAAATCTATAGCTAGAGCTATAGGTAGATTACTATAGCAAACTTCCTTGATAAGTAAGTTCTTCCTTCCTTTTTTCCTTCTGTTCTTTACTTCCGAGTAAGTATAAAGGTTGGAAAAGGGAGCGGGAATGGGAATTGGAATTCCACGATTCCTTCGGTATTTGTTTAAAACCGAAATTCATGCGGGCGAAGCCGTGGGCATTCTCTAGTATGGTATACTTTATTTCATACTATTATTTTGACTGCAAAGGGTAATTTTGATAGGGTGTGGAGTGGAGTGCCTTTCTGGTGTTTGTATCCTGCCACATACAACCTTTAAGGCAGGAGTACATAGCATGATTATCATCAAGTGCAAGCCTGCCATGCAATTAAAAAAAGTCTGCTCTTGTCAAGAATGTATTATCATTTGAATAGTATGTAGACGTAGTTAAAATATTTCTCCAAATCTTTGCAAATCTGATTGAAACTATCACCAATAGTTTAATAGCTTTTCGCTTCATATTATAAAACAAAGTCCCTCACCGCATCTGTCTCTATGTTCGCGATAAACTCAAAAACTACTGAACAGATTTTCATACTGTTTTCACCAATGGACAGAGTGATTCATGAGGAAGGTTTAGGTGTATAGTTTGTTAAGGTTTTAAGTAAATTGGTTGAAATATGACGATAATTGTTGAAAATGTCGGAAAAAGTCAAGCCACCTGAGAGCTGTCTTGATCTCGCTGCCTAATCCCATTGAGATTTAGCAAAACAATGTAAGGTAGGATAGTAGCGGGTAAATACTATCCATGCGAAGCGAAGCAGGTTTTTATAGTTGGGACATTACAAATGTGCAAAACAAGTTTTAAATCATTTTTATCGGACTTCTCGCTCTCACTTACAGGGCTTATGAAACTGGAACCTGTTTCTCTGGTGTTGTGTGTAACAGTGAAAAAGGATTTGTCGATATTCTATAACAGGTTATAAAGAGCGAAGGAGAGCCCTCACAACCCTATCATTGTAATGTTTCATGGCTCAGTTCGCACGTTTCTAATGTCCCAAATATAGTTTAATAATATAATTTTAGTTATACTCACAGTATTGTATTTAAACTGGTCATCGAGTGGATTTGTAATAATTGGATTGTACGGAAACCCGCCAGGCTGGTTTATATTAGGATTATACGGGTTGTATCGCGACGGATCAGTTCCATATCGCCTGTTATTATACACATAAGTTCTGTAGTCACTGTCCCCAGGCTTGGGCAGCCTGGAGTCACGCGGCCTATCTTGCGGCTGGGTATTATAGTAATCATTGTTGAATTGTCCATTGTAGAGATCTTTGTTCGACTGAGATTGCACATTTGTACACACAAACAACGTTATTAACACTTTCGTAAACATTGTCCCACGATAAGTTACGGTCTAATAAGAAAACTTGAATGAATCACATAGCACTCCTGTTGAATCACTGGTGACTTAAACTATATCTTAAAACACTTCACCATTCAATCGAACCTGTCTATGGACGCAATTATTTAAATTTTAAACGAATATCTTAAAAAGTTATTGCACTTTACAAAGTTTGATGACAATAACTTTTAATAAACTGACGTATGACACATTTCCTTTTATCTAATAAATACTTGCTATCTAGCTGACCGTACGAATAGATGCGAAAGCCTTATCGAGATCGAGCTATCTTCGTATAAATAATTATTGAGTTATCAGAAACAATGTGACAACGCCCACAGTAATCACCGATTTGTTTATCGTTCATTTTCGTAATTCGTTGTTTCGAAATCGCCTCGCCTTGAAGTTAGCTGTAATTTATATTTTATGTTACCAAGTTTGCAGTTTGACAACTCGTTGTTTGCATACGTTCTGAAACTTAGTGTGGGCATCAAATTCCTATTTTAGTGCAGAGGGGTAACTTTAGAAGTTTAGTAATGCGTCAAACATTGTTACTCTACGGTAAAATGGAATCAATGGAAACAAGGGCGTCGCCAGATAGGGGCAGGGGGGGGAGCAGCTGCCCCCCCCCTAGAGATTTGAGAAAATATAAATATGCTATAGTTTGAAAGAATTCAGATTTTTTAATATTTGTTAGGACCACTACCAGTAGTCTCCAATTTTGCAGTTTCGGAAGACATGTGCCAACTTTGCAGCACTTGAAAAATATGACTGGCCTATTTACACTTTTCGCATACTATAATATCACCAGCTTGCCCCCCCCTTGGCCAGCGGCTGGCGACGCCCTTGAATGGAAATACATCTTACGCCAAAAACACACTAATTACGTGTCGTGGCGTGCCAGAAGCATATTGGTTTCATACATTAATTAGGCTGCCGGCACACTTATGTGTCGTGGCGTGTCGTGATGCACCGGTTTCATACATTTAGTAAAAACGACACGCCCTACAAGTGTGTCTCTAACCATACTAAATGTATGAAACCGTTAGGCTTCTGGCGCGTCACGACACGCCACGACACGTAAGTGTGGTTCCGACCTTAGTGTGGTTAGAGACACATTTGTAGGTTGCGTCGTGTTTTGTCGTTTTTACTAATTAATGTATGAAATTGGCGCGTCACGACTCACAACAAGCCACGACACGTATTGTAAGTGTGTTTCCGGCGTTAGATAATAATTTAACGCTCAATCTTATCAGTAACAGTAGGTACCAGAACCAAACTCTACCCATGGAATGATATTTATGCATGGCAATATGAATGATGCCACTAAAATACCTTGAATTCAAGAGCCGAAAAATGGAGTCCTAGTACTATAAGTACACTCTGCTGTCTGTCTGTCTATCCGCCGGTCACAGGTCTCTAGCTCGTAGACGAAAACATGTGTTACAAACTTGAAATGGTAAGTACTTATTTGGTGTAAAATTTTTGACCCAAAACCAATTAATATTGAATTACCTAGAAATTGAATTAATTTATTTTTCAGGGGGGCTCTCAAAAGGAGCCGGATTTTTTTTTTGACGTGATAGCATCTTATTAATCGATGAACGCCGGCAACACGCACGAAAAAGCATGACTCATTGTCACGTACCGCATGCAAGCGAGAGCGTGGAACAAGCGATAGAGAGGCAATGTTTTCTTATGACATTATCATGTAAAATTATCGTCAGTAAACCGACTTTACAGACAACCAATTTTTTTATCTACAGTCTAAGACTCTTATAGGTCGACCAGAATCTCATGAAAAATAGGGAAATTAAAAGATAGTTATATAATTATAGTTAGATACTTTTTAATTCCTTTCATTTAGCACATCCAAGCAGCAATTCTCGTACATTGATTAGTGGGTATTAAAATCCCCTGGGTAGATACCTAATGAATTATTTACGTGTGGTAAGAGCAACTAAATATTAAATTAGGTGCATTAAATTGATCTGCCTTGCCATTAATAAGTAATAGTACTTAGGTAGTTTATCTAGGCATACCTATCTTTAAAACGAAGCAGGGCTGAGCGCAGCTCCCTTTATGGCTACAGACTTCTAACCTAAACAACACTAAAGATTTTTAGGTGTGATTGTGTTTCTGGGTGGATACAATCTAAATAGGTATAGCTGAATGATCACTATAGCTTACAGACTGTAAATAAGTATACCTAATCTCGCCGGGTGAACCGATTTTATTGAAAAACCACCTAATCAGATTCAAGTAACTAACTAGGTACTGTACGTGAATTATGCGTCGAATAAACTTTGTCCCAAGTCAATATCATGAGAGATGAAATCAAAAATAATTTCGAAAGTACATATAGTTAGTTATACTAGTAGAACCAGTGGTAGATTCATTTGACTATTCAAAAGTACTTACTTGTAAAAGTTTATTTGAATAAAAAACTTTTCTATTCTATTCTATTCTATACCCGAATTACTAATTCCGTGGGATTCTGACGTTTCGTAATGTTACCAGAGATAAAACAATTCCCACAAAAAAGATAAAAAATTCAAAACTTATGCAAATACAAATCAACTGCCGCATGTAGATATGACAAATGCCTGACAGACACTTCATGGTGATAATGTCATTCGACATCCATTTTTGAATAAATTTTTTCAATGTGCTTCTTTTGTTTTCTATTAATGTTAGTGTGCACTTTCTAGTTTCCACACTTGGTGTTTTCTACGAGTAATATTATTACGCGGCATATTATGGCTTTTTATGATGACAGGGAATTAAAGTAGTTTGGGGTAAAATCGTGCTTCGTAGATGTTAACCCTGTTCTCACAGCTGTCAGAATTCCACGGAATTAGTAATTCGGGTATACGAAGGTACATACATACACACAGACATCAACTTAAAAAACTATACCTAGACCCTTAAAACGTGGAAATATTATTACCTTATGTCACAATTTAGGATTCACAAATTCGGCCTCATTACAAAACTTCCCACTGGGAAGATAATAATGAACAAATTATAAATTTGTTACAAAACTAATTTTATTTAATTGACATAACAAAAGAACAGAAGACTCCACTGACAAGTAACAACTCAAATCAATATAAAACCTCCATACATTACACCTCCCTTCTTAACTAACAATATTATTTAATACAACATCAAATCCTTAATTACTTAAATCTACAATTAATTAAAATAAGTCGTCAATGCCAAAACGTTTGGGTGGCAATCGTTTACGCACGGGCTGGCGGCTCTCACCGGGCAGCGTCGTGCGCACCGCCCCGGGTAGCGTCGCCGCCTCGGGCTGTGCGCTCGGAGCCGGCGTCGCAGCCACGCGAGGCGGCGTCCCGGCCGCGCGAGGCGGCGACGCGCCCGCTTCCCGCTGTCCCTCCCCGGACACCGAACTCAACGCCACCGCTACCATCGCGCCCCTGGACCGCCCCGCTGATGTCGTTCTATCGTGATCAGCTTCAAAATTATCCGATCTGCTCGCATTGCTCTCCGACCGTTTCTTAATCTGATCGATATGCCTATGAATCTCGGTTCCCTCAGGTGTAAGTATTTTATAATTTGTGCTTCCGCATTTCCCTATTACCTCCCCTGGTAACCATTTATTGCCCGGTCTGTAGTTCCGATACCAAACCTTGTTTCCGACTTCGACCGACCTCTCTATCCCCCCCGCGGCGAACTGTTGCCGCGCCTGAGCAGATCGAACCGAATCGTCTCGGTCCGGTTTTAATTTGTCCAGGCGCGTACGCAACGACCTGCCTTGTAATAATTTGGCCGGGCTCTCTCCTGTCGTAGTATGCTCGGTGTTCCGATATAGCAAAAGAAAACGACATAGAGCCGTGTCCACTTCGACACCTTGTATGAGAGCTTTCTTTATGACCCGTTTACATATTTTAACTGCATTTTCCGCAGCGCCGTTAGAGGATGGATGATACGGTGCGGAAAATATTTGTTCGATACCGTTCTTACTTAAAAAATTTCCAAACTCTGCACTCTGGAACGATGCAAAATTATCACTAACTATTTGCTTCGGAAGACCAAATCTAGCAAAAATTTCTCTCAATTCATTAATTACAGTCTTCGCTGTGATCGACCTCATTTTAATGACCTCTATCCATTTCGAACATGAGTCGACCACCACCATATACGTAACCCCAGCGATGGGACCCAAGCAATCTATATGGAGTCTCGTCCACGGCCGGCCCGGCCACGGCCACATGTGCGGCGCGTGCGCCGGCGGCGCGTGCGCCGGCGGCGCGTCCGCCACCGCGGCGCACACCTCGCACGCGCGGCACATCGCCTCCAACGCTTCATCGATTCCCGGAAACCATACATAGCTCCTCGCTAATGCTTTCGTTTTCACTATACCCATGTGGGTGTCGTGAAGCTCCTTCAACACTTTGTCGCGACACTCGACCGGTACTACGACTCGATGGCCCCACATGAGACATCCTAATTCGCTATACAATTCCTTCCGACGGTTAAAATATGGCCGTAATTCCCTAATATCTACCTCGGCTGGCCAGCCGTCCCGAACGTAACTCAGCACTCGTCCCATGATGGGATCTCGACAAGTACATTTTTTTAATTTCTCGTAATCGAGTAATAAAGCTTCCGAAGCAAAATGTAGATATGTCTGCTCGGGACATTCGATCGTTTGAGACTCACGATTTTCCCTATGCGCTGCAATCATTCTAGACAAACAATCGGCCGTATTCTTATCCGTACTCACATATTCAATCGAAAAATCATACGCTGACAAAATCAAAGCCCACCTCTGAAGCCTGCTGGCCGTCATATTCGGAATGCCCGATTCAGCTCCAAAAATACTCACTAGCGGCTTATGATCCGTACGCAGTGTAAAACGACGCCCGTATAAGTATTGATGAAACTTCTTAAGAGCAAAAATAATCGCAAGAGCTTCTTTTTGAATCTGACTATAATTCCTTTCTGCAGCCGTAAGCGATCTGGACACGAACGCGACCGGGCGCTCGCAGCCGCCGGCGGCGCGCTGTGCCAGCACTGCGCCCAACCCGTGCGCGCTCGCATCGCACGTTACTATAGCCGGCTGATTGACGTCATAATGCGCTAAAACCGCAGAACCCGACACCAACTTTTTAATTTTAATGAATGAACTCTTTTCCTTTTCCCCCCAATACCAAGCGTGACCTTTCTTTAATAAATAATGAAACGGTGATAGATGACCACTTAAATGTCTAATAAATCGACCATAAAAGTTCACCATGCCTAAAAATGATCTCAATTCCGTAATATTTTTTGGCTCAGCCAAATTCAAAATAGGTTCAATTTTATCTGGATCGACCCGAATACCGTTATCCTCTATTATGTACCCCAAATACTTTACTCGTTTCTCGAAAAATACACATTTCTCTTTTTTAATTTTAAAACCGGAATCCTTAAGCCTGGTCAGCACCCTATTCAATGTCTCCTTATGTTCATCGACCGATGAGTTTGCGATTAAGATGTCATCCAAAAAAGTTACAACATTCGGAATATCCTTAAAGAGATTTATCATTATTCTCTGAAAAATGCCTGGGCTCGAAGCTAAACCGAATACGAGTCTATTGTATCGAAACAAACCTATATGAGTATTTATAACCGTATATTCCTTCGAATTACTATCCAACTCGATTTGGTTATAAGCTTGGGATAGATCGATCTTACTAAAATACTTACACCCGCTTAAATTAGCCAACAAATCCTCTATTTTCGGAACCGGATATTTATCGACAGACAAAAAACGATTCAAAGTAGTCTTATAATCGGCGCATATCCGTATGGAACCGTCCGGTTTGTTCACGATAACCAGCGGGGTGGCCCAGTCCGACGTATCGACGGGCTCGATGACGCCCGCGCGCAGCATGGCGTTCAGCTCGGCGTCCACGCGCTCCCGCAGCGCGTAGGCGAGCGGCCGCGCGCGGCAGAACACGGGCACGGCGCCCTCCCGCACGCGCAACGTCGCGCGCCCGCCCGTGAAGCACCCCAGTCCGCCGTCCACTAATTCACCAAACCTGGAAAATATTTCCTCCGCGTAACTACTCTTAACGGAGCCCTGCAATTGTAAGTTATTCATTTTGCACTTAGGTACTTCGATATTTAATTCGGCTAACCATTGCCGCCCCAACAATGACGTCGTTCCATTATCGATTACGTACAAATCTAACATTTTCATGCGATCTTTATACTTCACTCTCATCGAAATATACCCTAGAGGTTTTATTTTTGTTCCATCATAAAATGATAAAGTTAACCGACACGATTGTAATGGTAGGTATTTATACAATTTGTCATATGTCTGCTTGCTTATACATGACAATGCAGAACCAGTGTCGACTTCCATACTCAAAGGCTTATCGTCTAATGATAATACTAAGCTAACCGGTTTATAGTCCCTCAGCGACATCTGATAAACGGGTTCGTCGTCTTCGATGTCATTCGATGCAACCGGCTCCATCCGCGCCGCGTCTTCATTTTGGAGATGGTTCGTGCCCGCCGCGTAACCGGCCGAGCCGCGCCCTCCGCGCGCTGCTGCGTCTCCCCAACGCGCACCGGTGCTGCGCCCGCCGCGCCGTGACCGGTTATAACCGCTTGCCGCAATTTGCCCGGCCGACTGTGTCCCAGGATCCTCCGGACACCGACGCCGTAGATGCCCGATCCGCCGGCACCGGCTGCACTCAAAAAATTTATAAGGGCAACCGTCTTTACCGTGCCGCCGATCCCCGCACCGTACACACTCATTGATTTGAAAACGAAGTACCGCTTTCGCCGACGCTTCGCCGTCACCCTTTTCTCCTATCGTTCCCGGTTCCGATTTTATCCCGCCACCCGCCACTCCGGTCTCCACCGCATGGGCGTTGCGCTCCGCTGCTTCAAATGTCGTTGCCAACTTGACTGCACGAGCGAAATCCAGCGTTTCCTCGGCAAAGAGTCTTTGACGAATGACGTCACTCTGTAACCCGCATACGAACTGGTCTCTCATGTTTTCGTTTAGGTTGTTACCGAAATCACAAAACCGCGATAATTGTTTGAGTTCAGCTACATATTGCGATACCGAAGTGGATTCCCGTTGCCGACTCTGCCTAAATCGAAAACGTTCGGCTAATATCGATGGCTTAGCTTTTGGCTTAGGTTGCAAGTGATCACCGACTATTTTCACCAGCTCCGTGAAAATTTTATTTTGTGGCTTAATCGGGCTGCAGAGGTTCACCATCAATTCGTATGCCCTGTCCCCGACGACTGATATTAACGTCGGCACCTTCAACTCCTCTTTGACGGCGTGAACCACAAAATACATTTCCAAACGCTCACAGTATGAGTTCCAATTCCCGTTTCCCATATCAAATTCCGATATTTTACCGGGAGAAGCCATCGTATTTTTCTAATAAAATCCCTATCTCGTCGCCACTATAAATTTGTTACAAAACTAATTTTATTAATTGACATAACAAAAGAACAGAAGACTCCACTGACAAGTAACAACTCAAATCAATATAAAACCTCCATACATTACACAAATAAATAAATTGCAGAATAGACAAGTCTTGCTAGCGAAATGTTAGTGCGCAGTCCGTGTAGGTAATAACGTCATCCCCTAATAAATTCGTCCTTTTGAAATGAACCAGGAATTGTTTTGAGTTTCTTTTGAACCGGGAACTATTTACAGTCAACAGTGCGATCCAGAATTCATATAAGATTTTGTGTTAAACTCCATTCACCCAGACGTCCAATCACTGAAGCATTCCCAAAGCAAACATTTCAATTTCGCCGCTGCGCCGGTCTGCATTCCCGAAATTCTAGTTGTTAAGCCATCCGCAAATATAGCCACAAATCGAGTTCAAAATCAAAGTCGCCTACTCCTGTACTAGGTACATACGATTGACTGTAGAGAATGTTATTTTACCCTCCTAGAAATTCAAGTACATAAATCCAATGACCTATTAATTTCTCAATGTACAATGTCATATCAGACTGTCATAGAAGAAGACAGTTCGTTTTGTACCTATTCGAAGCGCTCACCCCACGTTCCCGGTACGCCCCACCAGGCATAAATTACTATCTAACTATATATTACTATAATAACTAAAGACATTTCCCAATAAAATTTGTCAAAATTAACATTAGGTAGGTACTTCCGAGTACCTTCATTCTTAGGTACGAGGTAGGTTAGGATTTCGAGGTACTTCTCTAAGCAATCAGCGTTAAAATGGCGATTGCTTTATTATTCAGGACCACCACCACTACAGACTTTTAACGTCCCACAGCTGGGCACAAGCCTTCTCTCTCACAGGAGAGAGGGATTTAGAGCTTAGACCCGACAAGCTACTCCAATGCGGGTTGGCCGTGTCATATGATAGTGTTATCACGTCGTTTTAAATAACCAGTCCAGTGTACTTGCACCTATTTATTAATTCAATACCCCTTACTATACTCTGATTTTTAATTCCGTGGAATTCTGACGTTTCGTAATGTTACCAAAGATAAAACAATTCCCACAAAAAAGATAAAAAAATCAAAACTTATGTAAATAAAAATCAACTGCCGCATGTAGATATGACAAATGCCTGACAGACACTTTATGGTGATATTGTCATTCGACTTCCATTTTTGAATTTTTTTTCCAATGTACTTTTTTTGTTTTCTATTGCTGTTAGTGTGCACTTTCTAGCTTCCACTCTTGGTGTTTTCTATTTTAGGGCGAAACGACTAATATTATTACGCTGATATGGCTTTGCTTTATAAGATGACAGGGAATTAAAGTAGTTTGGGGTAAAATCGTACTTCGTAGATGTTAACCCAGTTCTCCATATAAATAACTCATCTGTAAATGACAATGACAGATTACATATGACAAAAAGAGAGAAATCAGTGTGTATAGGTCGACCAGAATCTCATGAAAAATACGGAAATTAAATTCCAAAGTTAGCAACACTACGGCTGCCCTAGCGATAAACAAAGTAACTGACATTTTTTGTGAAATTGTCTTTTTTTATTACCCGACTGGTTACCCGACTGGGTATATGTGTTTCATCTGCGTGTATGTATGTCCATTCCTATGTCCGCTTGTAACTAATCAACGGCTCAACGGATTTTGATAAATGATACGTCAATAGATTTGTCTCAATGACGCGAGTGTTATAGGGTACCTAAATTAAAAAAAAAATCAAAATGGCGGACTTTATGCGCTTTAATGTGCGAGCTGAAAAAAAAAATTTTTCTTCAAGACCCTCGAGTGGGGTATCAAAATAAAGGGATTCAAAAGGCAAATACGAAAATGTATAAATTTATATATTTGGAAACAATTTGGAGTGATAAATTGTAGAAAATGACCGTTTCCTATGTCAGTTCGTAACTACTCAACGGCTCAACCTATTTTGATAAATTATACGTCATTAGATTTGTTTTGACGGCGCAAATGTTACTGGGTACATAAAATTCATAAAAAATCAAAATGGCGAATGTTATGCACTTTAATGTGCGGGCTGAAAAAAATTTTTTTCTTCAAGACCCTCGAGTGGGGTATCAAAATAAAGGGCTTTAAAAGGGTATGAAAATGTATACAATCTATATGTTTTAAATCAATTTGGAGTGACAAATCATGAAAAACAAAATAAATAACAACTACACTGTAAGTGGTACGGTGGTAGTTTATTAATTTTTTAGTTCGTTTTTTAGCATGGCTGTCGGGTTTTTTTAATTTTTAAATTATAGCTTGTTGCATTAACAAAAGTTTTATGTCGAGTAGTTTTTTACCACAGTTTAATATTTCAAATAACTTGAACCGTTTACTGAAATTTGAATGGCCCAACAATGTAACTGCACACACTAACCCGGAATATAAATGCAAAACCAAGTAAACAACAAGCACTACACAAAACCAAAGTAATTGGATGTTGATTACTTTGTTTTTTACCCCCGACGCAAAACGACGGGGTGTTATAAGTTTGACGTGTGTGTGTGTGTGTGTGTCTGTTCCCCTGTAGCGCTCAAACGGGTGAACCGATTTGAATGCGGTTGTTTTTGTTTGAAAGGTGAATTAGTCGAGAGTGTTGTTAGCTATGTTTGATGAAAATCGATCCAAGATGGCCGCCGCTACAAAATGGCGGATTACATATTTTTTCACAACTCCCATAATATGGGTATCAAATAAAAGGGCTTGATTAGTATAATAGCACTATGCAAATCCAAGATGGCCGCCGCCACAAAATGGCGAATGTCGGAGATTTTTCAAATTTTCAATTTATACGTCTTGTTGTAGGTATTTAAAATGCAGTTGCTTGATTTTTCGTTTCGTGAAACGATCCCAGGTAAGGTGTTCTGAATGTAATTACTTTGTTTATCACTAGGGCAGCCGAGTTAACCTAGTGTTGCTTACTACAAAATTTAATTTCCCTATTTTTCATGAGATTCTGGTCGATCCATACCTAACTATACACACGCTGTACAACGTTTATTAATAAATGGTATTAGGTATATAAGTAACTTATTCAGTAGAAAAAAAAAAATACTCTACAGGATTCCAGTCAGGGATTCGGCGAAATGTTTCCAAATCTCATTGAATCTGGCCTGCATTCCGAGCGAAAGTATTCGCCCGCGGCGGCGTTGTCGGTTCACCAACCCGAAATTCCCTTAGCTCGTACGTTCGTACTGGGTATAATGTTGTTTGATGTTTTCCTAAAGTATTGTAAGTACTTTATATGTAGAACAAGGTACATAAATTAAATGTAATAAAACTGCAAGTTATTATCTATTAGATTTGCGTCCCTATTACAATGTCCTCCGGACTAAATTTCATCTCATCAGGAGACAAACCAATTAGGTATGCACAAGATATACCTAATAGTGCACAAGTATGTGCACTCTCTATTGCAGGACTGACGGTCTAATACTTAATACAGAACTTGCTCTCCGTGTACTGTATTAAGTATTAGGTACTGCTGTGTGTATATTGTTACTGAGATTTTTTTGACAGAAAAACCTAAAAAATATTTTTTTGGTCCGATCCGGCACTTCGTGATTTGCTAGCCTGACTTAACAGCCTGAGCCTAGCATAACAGGCTAGCCAATATTCCAATGAGGCATTTAACAACTTGCTTGAACAATTTCATGAACCTACTAGTCTACCACTATAACTTGTTAAGCTAAAAACCCTCCCCTATCTTTTCACTTTCAATTTATTTGTGCACGTGAAATATGAGAAAAATCTACGGAATTCAATTTGCTCATATTTTACGTAGATACCTTACCAAGAGTATATAATAATAGAAGGTACTTTTATTGCTTTTAATGCTCCATCGTTTATCGTTTATTTATTTGACAGCGCAACGCAGAACTCTGAACTCAGAACTCAAGACCGTTGGCCGTTTTTGTCATAAAGTGGATTAAAAACAATAAAACCGATCTCAATAAATGGTATTAAAATCTAGGTAGTTAGATACTGTTTACTTTAAAACACTGACCGTGACAGAATTAAATCTTTGGAGGCTATAAAGATACCTAGATACCTACCTTTCGAATAAAATTAAATAAATAAATTGGACCTGACAGAGCTTATGGATTAACATAAAAAGAGCACTTATCTTTTGTTCATGTATCAGGTATTCCAGTATACAGTATTTAACGTTTTTCCCCCGAGGAAATTGGATCTTTCCCCGCACGTAATAGGATTTAAGGCTGGGGCATGCGACAATGTGAAAATTACGTGAGTATAGAAAATCCTTCTTAGTTTGCTACGACAAGCTTTTAAAAACTTACTTATTTACTAACTGACTAACCCCGCATTCACACGGGCGCCTTTACCTATTTCTATATAGATTAAAATATGATAATGTATGTAATAAACAAGGGAACCTTATGGAAGGTTTATGGAAACTTTCCTCGTGAAATGTTTCTGAATTTATCTCGCCTGTTGGTAGGTGATGCAGTCTAAGATAGAAGTGGGCTAACTTGGAAGAGGTATTAAACCCATAGATAAAATATATGTACCTATATATAAGTGGTTTCTACACGGCATCTCACCTGGAAACTAAATCGCTTGGCCGCGTTTATCAACTAGCCTTCCACGTTCCTTCTACTAGCTTTCGACTTTGTTAGTAACAAATCAAACCACAGCTAAATAATACTGTATTACTGAGTAAAAAAAACCGGCCAAGTGCGTGGCGGGCCACGCGCAGTGTAGGGTTCCGTAGTCACAATCCTCGAAAAACAGATATAACTCCTTAACCTGTGAACCTTACTTAGCCATGATAGTTTTCCTTTAAAATTGATTTATATACTACTGCTGTGAATTTTTTCAAGTTCCTATATACTGCCATTTGGTTGATAGAGGGGGGGGGACACTTGACTCTAATAAAAATTAGCACTTTAAAACATCATATTTTACAAACGGATCTAGAAATCGAAAAATTATGTTGCCACACTCACAGTATTTTTAAAAGACCTATTCAACGATACCCCACACTATGGGGTAGACGAGAAAAAAATATTCATCCCCACTTTACATGTAGGGGAGCTACCCTAAAAAAAATATTTATCAAAATTTTATTTCACCACTTTGTCGGCGTGATTAATATTTATACCTATGCCAAATTACAGATTTCTAGCACTAATAGTCTCTGAGATTAACCGAGGACGGACGGACAGACAGTCGGACGGACATGGCGAAACTATAAGGGTTCCTTGTTTATTACGGAACCCTAAAAAGCGATGCTCATTCTCCCAGCCAATCGTCGCACGCCGTAGCTTGCAACGTAAAAGTACGGTCAGCAGTATTACGCATAGCATTGTACTTGTCCTGCTCGATTTACGTATAATGCTGTCTTTGGCTTGTATGAAGTGTCGGGGGCGTGCCAGCAGGGTGTTAACTAGCCACGATCAAAGTCTCCCACCAAAACCGAACAGGACAAAAGAAATTATTAGTTTCAGATTGAACTACACTTGCGGTTATCGTGGCTCGCCTCTAGTGTGCGAGAAGCATTACACTAAAGGTAGAGATTTAAAAAAATGCGATGTCTTCAGTTTTTCACATTAAAACACCAGGCTGCACTTAAAGCCTTCACAGCCCCTCTTTTTATTCGCGTCAGTAAAAACGTTTAGCATACGAGTGTATCCTGTGTTCTGAGAAAAGTTTTTAAATCTCAAATTCTCTCTACAGACAAAAATGTAGAGACTACGGGAAAAAATAGACAGGACAGCAAACCTCGTTAACATACAAAGTGATTGTGTCACGGAGTATACTGCAGTTTGCATTGATTGACAACGTGTATTAAGAATCCTTTTAGAATAGAATAGAATAGAAAAGTTTTTTATTCAAATAAACTTTTACAAGTACTTTTGAATAGTCAAACGAATCTACCATGGCCGAATGGCCCCAAGGACTCAATTTTTTTTACTACACATAGCGCTAACATGAAGTTAGCGATGAGTTTACGTGCAAAAAGGATTATTTTTAACTCAGGCAATTGAGTTTGTTTTTAAGTGCGTAACTAACTAATTCATAAAAAGGAGGCGGTCCACAATTCGACGTCTTTTTTACGATGATACTTTCCGTCAAAGTTTCTTCATTGAAAAGGTGCGTCAGGTTTTTGATGAAATCTGATGAAGATTTGTAGATAAGACGGATATAAGTAATTCCTCAACAAAGAACTTCACTTGCTGTAATAGTCTAATCAGTAGAATTTCAGCCTTATTTAAAACGTTGAAGTCGGTTTTGAATTAGATTTTTTGGAATTAGTTAATTCATCATCATGATCAACCCATTACCGGCTCACTACAGAGCACGGGTCTCCTCTCAGAGTGAGAAGGGTTTTGGCCATAGTCTACCACGCTGGCCAAGCGGATTGGCAGACTTCACACGCCTTTGAGAACGTTATGGAAAACTCTCAGGCGTGCAGGTTTCCTCACGATGTTTTCCTTCACCGTTAAAGCAAGTGATATTTAAATACTTAAAACGCACATAACTCCGAAAAGTTAGAGGTGCGTGCCCGGGATCGAACCCACGACCTCCGATTAGAAGTAGGTCGTCCTAACCACTAGGCTATCACAGCTTCTATTAGTTAATTAGTCAAAAACTATAGATAATTAAAGTGGAAAGATCAAAAATTATATTACGGAAATGTCATTTGCAATCACGCAACAAAAAAATCATGTAGGTAGGTAATATCTATTTTTTATACATATTAGTCTGTTCTTTACAGGTAAAATGTAGATAAATCTGGAACATATTACGTAGGATACAGCTCCGCTTAACGTATTAACGTGTTCCGACGGGGAATTGGATCTTTTCTTTATGCTTAATATAATAGGATTTGAATGTTTCAACGCTAAAATAAGATCGTGCTGTGCTTGTGAATCGTTTCACGTGATTTTTAGATAAAAAGTACAGAAATGTGTACAAGCAAGTCGTTGGAAGTTGATGGACGACTGTCGGTTGAAACGACGACGACGAAAGGCTTTCAGATAGAAATGGGATGGATTTTTTCCGGCACGGTTGAAATTTTACCTCTAGCGTGGACTAAAAAGTCTACAGTGTGCTTAGTCTAAAGCGGAGCACTCGAAAACGAACTCGAAAACTATTGATCGATTTCAGAGTAAAATAGACCTAAAATGGCTTGTATTAAGGTTTGAGTTCGCCAATACATTCAGCATTCGAACAATGCTGAATGTATTGGCGAACTCAAACCTTAATACAAGCCATTTTAGGTCTATTTTACTCTGAAATCGATCAATAGTTTTCGAGTTCGTTTTCGAGTGCTCCGCTTTAGACTAAGCACACGGTTCAAATACTATCCGTTGCACTGTTGTCGTACCTATACATAGCACTAGCTTTAATTTTTGTTGGAGGCAAAAGGAGAATATTAGTCATGTGTTAAGTAAAATATGGGAGTGGCTGATATTCTTTAGTAAAATCCTGTGAAAAACCGTTCTGCGTCCATGCTTGCAACAGCAGACTTGCAAGTGATGTGTAGCGTAGGCACCGTAGCCATCACGTAGTAGTCGTGTAGTGTTCGACGTAGCAGGCTACGATGTAGTAGCTACTACGATAAAGACAGTCATGTATGAGTACAGCCGTGCAGCGTCCGTCTTCGTATACGGCACCTTATTTAAAAAAGTAATTAACTATATTATGCTTTTTTAATAGTAATGAATGAAAAATAAGTTTAAGATTGTAATGCCTACGACTATTTGTCTGTATCAAACAATTAAAAGAAAATTAAGTAGGTACGGAGAAGAAATTGGACGACACAAATATGTGTTACCAGCTTCAGAACTCGTCGAGGTTCTACGCAATGTCTAATTGTAAAATTATCTTCATAACTCGCGCGTCGTCTCCTCGTAATTGGGTTTTGTAATTTAAGCCACTCAAAGCGCGATACTGCTGCGAGTATCCCGGGTAATGAGGGAAAGAAAATTGATATTTTCCTGGTGAAAAGTTCGCACAAAAGTAATTATAAACTCTTCATTAAGCCAAAGAGTTCGTAACAATCCACGCGAACCACGGTTTTAGGTATTTTTTTTTTTCATAAAAGATGAGCTTTGGCGTGGCGCGGCGTTTCGTATTACTCGTTTGGTATACAGATAGTTGATATGTATTACCTATAAGTAAACTAGATTAAAATATTATAATCAAAACATATTTAACCATCTACGTATTTATATATTTTACATCTACGTATTTATGTTTTTTTTGTACAAATTAAATAAAGAATTAAAAATGTATAAAACATGTGTTTGACAATGTTTTTTTTTTATTTATTTATTTATCAACAAGTTAGACCTTGATGATAAGTTACGATGCAATCATATATGGAAGCGGGTTAACTTGAAAGGGATATGATAATTTAGCCGACCGATTTTTACGCGACATTGTAGCAAAATCGTTCGGCGGCACGCCTTTGCCGGTAGGGTGGTAACTAGTCACGGTTGAAGCCTCCTACCAGACCAGATCAAAGAAAATTTCATCATCATCATCATGATCAACCCATTACCGGCTCACTACAGAGCACGGGTCTCCTCTCAGAGTGAGAAGGGTTTTGGCCATAGTCTACCACGCTGCCCAAGCGGATTGGCAGACTTCACACACCTTTGAGAACGTTATGGAGAACTCTCAGGCATGCAGGTTTCCTCACGATGTTTTCCTTCACCGTTAAAGCAAGTGATATTTAACCCGTAGAACGTCCGGCCTTGAGAAACCCAAAATACCGTTGAGTGTCCAACGATTTTGTTCATATTTTTTTTTTCACACCTACGCATAGAAAAAGCTTTATTACGGGATTGTTTTTGAAAGTTAAGGGATAAACTATATACCATTAGAAACTAGATAATATTTGCTGTGTTCTATAAATAACAATTAATTTATAAATCCACTAACCTCATTATATATAGACGTTTGAATGTGCAACTTTGTTTGAAACTTCCTAAATTCATTACTTTGTTGTCATTCTACCGCGTACACTCTACAATACACAATTGTTTTGATACTAATAGTTAGACTAACTCTTCCACTAATAAATTATCACAAGATAAACTCATATCACTCACTCTTTTCTTTATTTCGTCACAAAAACAAAAGATTCGTAACGCGGTTCGCGCCATTTTTACGCGACATGCCCGCGCGCGCCTGACTCATAATTTTATGCGTGGTCCGTGGATTACCAAGTAGAGATAACAAAAAAAAATTTAAATAGAAATATCCACAATACCATTGTGGAATAATATTAATAATAATAATGATTAATTTGGTTAATATATTACAATTGTAAAATATCATCAAAGAATTACTAATTCATGGTTTACATACGTAAGTATCAAACTACTAAAGTTGATACTGTTTCGTACGTAATAATAATCATAATAATAATATTATAAAGGCAAAAGGTAAAAGATTGTGTGTGTATATGTGTATGTGTGTTTGTGTGTGTGTATGTGTGTGTGTGTGTGTGTATGTGGGGTTTTGAAAAACCGAAATGTATAGCTACAGCTATGATTACTATAGCAAACTTGCTTGAAAGTAGGTATAAAGGTAGGAAAAGGGAGCGGGAACGGGATCCACGATTCCCTCGGAATTTGTGAAAAACCGAAATTCACGCGAGTGAAGCCGCGGGCAGAAGCTAGTTTTACAATATATAAATAAGCTACTCATATTCACTCCTGAATAGTTTTGTATGGGAATTTTCGTCAAAATTTCTATATGTAGGTAGTTACTCGTATGAGTACAAGTCAAACATTATAAATCTAAAAAAGTAGTTGGGAGCTGAATGTGAAAAATTCTAGAGTATAGCCACGAAAGTTTGTGTGTATGTATGTATGTATGTATGTGTTTGTTACTCTATAACGTCGCAACTACGAAAAAAGCCGCAAAAAGGTTGGAAAAAGGAGCGGGAACAGGAATCGGAAATCCACGATTCCCTCAGGATTTGCGAAAAACCGTAATACACGCGAGCGAAGTCACGGACAGAAACTAGTTATTTAAATAAAATTTCTATTTCAATATTTATTTTTGGGTCAACATTCAAATTTCAGATTATACAAATATCCAAATTTCAGATTTCTAATTCATTTCATCTGCGACCTAGATATGCCTGACGTACTGGGAGGGGAGAGTGTAGGGGGCGCTGATAATAATTAAACTTGTAGTCAGTTTATAGAATTAAAATAAAATATTATATACCTAGTTTACGTCCAACTATCACACTAATATTATAAAGACGAAAGTTTGTGTGTATGTATGTATGTCTGTATGTTTGTTACTCTATAGCGCTGCAACTACTGAACCGATTTGGCTGAAATTTGGAATGTAGATAGATTATACCCTGGATTAACATATTATAAGGCTACTTTTTATCCCGGAAAATCCTAGATTTTACCAAGGGATTTTTAAAAAACTGAAATCCACGCGGACGAAGTCGCGAGCATCAGCTAGTTATCTCATATAAAAAGTTTCCATTCCATTCCATCAGCCTGTACACGTCCACTGCTGAACATAGGCCTTTTCAAGTGCGCGCCACCAAACACGGTCCTCCGCCTTCCTCATCCACCCGCTTCCCGTCGCCTTCTTTAGGTCATCGGTCCAGCGGGCTGGAGGTCGTCCTACACTGCGCTTGCCAGTACGTGGTCTCCACTCTAGAACGCGCCTGCCCCATCGGCTGTCGGTTCTGCGACAGACATGACCTGCCCACTGCCATTTCAGCTTGCTTATCCTCTGAGCTATGTCGGTCACTTTGGTTCTCCTACGAATCTCCTCGTTTCGGATTTTATCTCTGAGAGAAACACCCAACATAGCTCGCTCCATAGCGCGCTGAGCGACTTTTAATTTGTGGACAAGGCCAACCGTCAGTGTCCACGTTTCTGCTCCATACGTCATCACAGGTAGGACACACTCGTTATAGACTTTGGTCTTTAGGCTTTGCGGTATCGACGAATCGAAAACCCGACGTAGTTTTGCAAATGCTGCCCAACCCAGCTGAATTCTTCTGTCAGCTTCTTTATCGAAGTTGTTTCTACCAAGTTGTATAATCTGACCAAGGTAATTATATTCCTGAACAACTTCGATGCTGACATTTTCGACGGTTATGGGTCTTGAGATAATATGTTCATTGAACATGACTTTTGTTTTGTCTGTGTTCATCTTAAGACCCACTCGTCTGGAAGAACCGCTAAGATCGGTCAACATTTCTTCCAGGTCCTGCAACGACTCTGCCAATATAACTATGTCGTCAGCAAATCGCAAGTGCGAGATGTATTCGCCATTTACATTTATCCCTCGACCTCTCCAGTCCAATTCCTTAAATACGTCTTCCAGAGCGCAAGTAAACAGTTTCGGGGATATAACATCTCCCTGTCTTACTCCTCTTCGTATCGGAATCGGTTTAGTTTGATGGTCTTGGACCTGAATGGTCATCGTGGCGGCATCGTACAAACATCTCAGCACTTGGATATAATGCCAATCGACTTGGCATCGCTGCAGTGAATCCAGAACAGCCCAGGTTTCGATCGAATCGAAGGCTTTCTCGTAGTCCACAAACGCTAGACATAGAGGCAAATTATACTCCTGGGTCTTCTGCATAATTTGCCTTAGCGTGTGAATGTGGTCTACGGTGCTATAGCCTTTTCGAAACCCAGCCTGTTCCACTGGCTGAAACTCGTCGAGTCTTCTGGCAAGACGATTTGTAATAACCCTCGAGAACAGTTTATAAATATGGCTCAGAAGTGAGATTGGTCTGTAGTTCTTAAGCAGACTTTTATCTCCTTTTTTAAAAAAGAGTACGGTAATACTCCTGCTCCATTTTTCTGGTGTTATGCCAGTTTTGATGACGGTATTAAAGAGGTCTTTAAGCTTACATAGAATTGGCTTTCCTCCTGCTCGCAGAAGCTCCGCTGTAATACCATCATCACCTGGGGCTTTGTTATTTTTAAGCTGTCCGAGGGCTATACTAATCTCGCCTACGTCGATATCCGGGAGGTCATCGGTATAGTGCCGCACAAGTCTCGCTCGTTTGTCGTTCGTGGTTTGGGTTGCCGTGGGTTTTGGAGCATGGGCAGAGTAGAGCTGTCCATAAAACCGCTCGATCTCAGCTAGCACCTCTGGTTTCGAAGCAACAGTTCGGCCATCCGATGTTCTTAACTTTGTCAAATGGCTTCTCCCAAGGCTTTTAGCGAATACCTTAGCACCTTTGTTGCGTTCAATCGCATCTTTTATATTGCGAGTATTTGCAGACCGTATATCAAAACGTATTCGCTTTTTAATGAGCTTGTTTAGAGACTGCCTCTCTGGCAAAGTTAAGAACGTTTCCCGTCTCTTTTGCATCAGGGCCAGAGTCTCGCTAGAGATCTTGGATGTAGAAGTTTTGCCTTGTTTACAGCAAAATTTGCCACCCACTTCACGAACGACATCAACAAAGGCGCCATATTTCTGATCAACATCATCAGTGGTTTCCAGCAAATCGAATCGGTTCCTTAGTTCTAGTTGGAACTTTTCTATTGTTACCATAGATTGGAGTGGTTTTGGACGAATGGTTGACCTCACCAGACGGCGTCTTTCAAGCTGAAGGTCTATATTCAAAGATCCTCTTACAAGTCGGTGATCGCTCCCAGTGTTAAACCTGTTGATCACAGAGACATCTCTGAATATATCCTTACGATTCGTCATGATGAAGTCTATCTCGTTTTTGGTCACGTTATCGGGGCTCTGCCAAGTCCACTTTCTATGGGCACTTTTCTTAAAGAAAGAGTTCATCAAGAATAGCCCTTGCCTTTCTAAAAAGTTGACTAGCATTTGCCCCCTGTGATTTCTATCACCAACTCCATAAGGTCCAACTTTTGATTCGTCGCGTTCTTGTACTCCCACTTTTGCGTTGAAGTCCCCCATAACCACCGTGAAATAAGATTTAGTAGTGTTATCCACAGCCTTGACGATGTCTTCGTATACGGCCTCTACTTCTTCGTCAGAGTATGTCGTCGTGGGTGCATAGACTTGCACTACCTTCAGAGAATATCTATGGTTCAACTTGAGTATAACATATGCAACTCTCGTCGACACACTACTGATTTCCACGATGTTATTTGCGAGGGCTTTGTTGATCAGAAATCCCACTCCGCCTTGGGACGTCTGGTCGCCTTCACGGTGATAGAGTACGTGGCCCGATTCTAGTGTCAATGTATCCTCACCCTCTCTTCGGACTTCTGACAATCCTAGAATGTGCCACTTGATGTTGTCCAACTCTATCTCCATTTCGGCTAGGCTTTCGTCTGATCTCAGTGTCCTGGTGTTATAGGTTGCCAAGTAGAGTCGTTTGGTATGGTAGCTATCCGTAGCCCGGTGATTCTTCGCACCCCCCGCTCCGCCGTGACCACGACCGCTACCGTAGTCGGGAATAGCAGAGCTGCCGGGAACTGGGGGCCATTGTTTGTTGGCGCTGCTCATTGAAAGTAGTGCCCATACTGACCACGCTGGGCAGGCGGGTTGGTCAGCGCAGAGCTAGACTGGTTGCACCGGTGTCACTGCTGCCTGACACCGGTCTGTGTCATTTATTCGAGTCTAGCCAGTTTTGTAATGGTTATACCGCCATTGGTCGGTCGCCATAGCCTCGTTCGTTAGCTAGCAGGGGGCACCACGGGCAGGTGAGGTTGGCTGTTGGAGTGCTAGGATGGAAGCGCACTCCCTTACCCCCCTATGTACTATACTATTTTACCCACTACTAGTTCACACCACTATTTTACATTACTTAATTTTGAAAACAAACTTTTTTTTGTGACGCTACAAGACGTCGTAATTTCTTGAAATATTCTATTTTTAGAATGGCCTCGGGTCTCGTGACATTTTAGTTTTGCTTTTGGTTTATCGTTATTATAATATATTATCTGCCTATTATATACTAAAATAATTATGTAATAATACTCCTATATATATGTACTACAAAGTTATCTATATCTTAAGATACTATCGCTTTTTAGTGAATAATAATTACGTAAACAAAATAAAACATAGTTTACAAATATTGCCATAAAAAAAGTTTTATACTTTTTCTGCTATGTTATGTCTTTTATTACATAAATTTAACACTCCAAATATATTCTTTGTCTTATTCCCAGTAATTTGGTACATAAAACATATATATTACTTACAATCATTACCTAAATCTAATTTAATTTGTTTGCATAAGCAGTGCTCGAATTGAAGTTGAAAGAGACAAAATGGCGGAAACGAAATTTTAATTCTCAAGTTCTAACATTTAATTTTTGGTCATTTCATTTTACGTTCAATTTAACTCCGATATATCTTATTCTTTAGGTAGTAAGATACAGAATCGAGTAATATTTTTTGTTTATTTATGACTTTTGTATCTGCGTCATAAACCAGCGACCAATGGGCGCGCTATTTTTATGAACACCAATGTGATCGGTGGACGCTACAGACCGTGCGAATTTCACGAACACCTATGTGTTCGAGGGACACGTGACGGGTTAAATACTTAAAACGCACATAACTTAAAAACTAGTTAGAGGTGCGTGCCCGGGATCGAACCTACGACCTCCGATTAGAAGTCGGTCGTCCTAACCACTAGGCTATCACAGCTTTAAGAAAATTTAGAAATTATAAAATTACCCGTGCCGCAAATCGAACCCGAGGCCTCCCTCTTATAAGACCACAGCGCTAACCACTGCGCCAGAGGTGTACTAGAAAGACAAACTTAGTAAAACTGTTTCAATCAAAAAGGTATTGAAATGATTCAAAACATTTATCTAATTGTTATCAGTTATTCTTTAATATTGGATTCTTTCAGTAAAATATTACAGGATTTCACCTTCAGAAGGGCCTCCATAAAACAAATATACTTACGTACCTATTCGGTAAGATTTCACGTTTATTTTCCTTTAGCTGACAAAGTCAACCTTCACGTCTTGCTGAATTTGGACCCGTGTCGGGGGAAATAATCGTATAAAAAATGATTTCATTTTATTGGAATCTCCGTAACTTTTCACATAACGTCTCTGACAGGGATTTTGGATATGGGTTTTTGATATTCTACTGAAATACTATTTTTGTCGCCAAAAAGTACCAAAAAAAGTAATGATTAAAATTAACGATTCGACAATATTATTTAGGAAATATGAGGACAGAAATATCGCAATATTCCCTTAAAAATCTAATTATTAAGTAACGAAAATCAAAGATAAAATTAAAAAAATCTGCTAGCTTTTAGCAAAACTCAACATATTTCATTCACCTTCCTAGCGCTTTTTGCAAAAAAAAAAAACAAAGTGCAGACGTCCTAATCCATATACAAATGTGACTGTCAGTTTACTACATTTTCACAGCTAGATGTATGAACTGACCGATTTTGATGAAACATGGTATAGTGATAGCTGAAACCCTGGAAACCGTCGTAGGCTAAGTTTTACCGCGATAAAATATTGAAGTCCGTTGGTTTCAAAGCAAAAGTGAAAATTTAAATAGACTTTTCCGGTCCCTGTAATTAATAGAGTAAATTAGTTTTTTTAGGGATTAAGCTAGGGAGTTTAATAAGCAATTCTTTTTTCGAGTCGTCCGCTTAATATGCCGACCCTTTGAAGGATTATGGAGGCCCTTCACAAAGGACGTGACGGCCGACGCTACAGGATTTCAATTTGCATAGTTTGTCAGATTTAAGTATACATTTACGCGGGATGATAGACAACCCTTTTAAAAATACGATAAACGTTGGGTTATTATTTTAGTCAGCCAGTCAGTCTGTTTATGTTTAGGAAAATCTTCTGGAATTTTCTTTTGGCTTTTCATCAATTTTTAATATGTCCATTTGTGTATTATTGTATTAACGCTTAATTGATCCCTCGTAACTCCCAAACTATTTATCAGATGTATAATACTATTAAAACGAAAGTGTGTTTGTTTGTTGGTTTGTTAAATCACAACGCAAAAGATCTATGGATCCACGTGATTGCTTGCATGGACATTGAATACAGTTAAAGACATAAAGTGTGACGTAGGATTACTTTTATCCCGAGAAAACAAAAGAATCCCACGAAATTTTTGAAAAACCTAACTCGACGAGGACGAAACCGTCGGCAATAACTTATACCTAAACGCAGCATCCGCGTGTCGCTGATGTTATGAAAAATTCAACATAAGTAGATAATGGCAACCAATGGCAGCGTATCACACCGATGGCGACATCATTTAGCATGCAGCATTTAGCATTTCTTGATCATTCTTGTCCACAAAGTCCTTGATCATACCGCACACTTCTGTTTTATACCTACTTGCCTTTACTTTACCTACTTTTATACCGCACACTTTTGCAATACCTAAAACAAACACTATGGTGCTAATTTGGTGATACATCATCATTATCAACCCATTATTACCTGCCCACTACGGAGCACATGTCTCTCAGAGTGAAAAGGCCTTAGGCCATAGTCCACCACACTGACCGAGTGTGGATTGGTAGACTTCACACACTTTTGAGAACATAATGTAATAAAATAATCTAGTAAAGTAGTATTAGTAAACTATCTATCTAATAAAGGAACAGAGAGAGGAGATAAGGAATACTGTATCATCCTAGATAATTGATTATACTTAGTTTAATGAAGTGCATGACGTGCGAAAGTGCTCTCAAGAGTGACACTTTGTTGCATAATTAATAAATTAAAAATTTGAAAAACCCCCGATGTTCGCCATTTTTTGATGGTGCCATCTTGGATTTGCATATAGTGCTATTTTA
The DNA here is from genome assembly GCA_920104075.1 of Melanargia galathea. Classification (NCBI taxonomy): domain Eukaryota; kingdom Metazoa; phylum Arthropoda; class Insecta; order Lepidoptera; family Nymphalidae; genus Melanargia; species Melanargia galathea. Next base: position 3,098,958 of record OV049859.1, on the reverse strand, counting down.
CTAGTTAAGCCCTTTCATTTGATACCCATATCTATTGAGGGAGTTGTGAAAAAATATACAATCCGTCATTTTGTGGCGGCGGCCATCTTGGACCGATTTTTTGATTTCTATTCTATTCTATTCATAGCTAAGAACACTCCCGACTAATTCACTTTTCAAACAAAAAAAAAAATCGCATTCAAATCGGTTCACCCGTTTAAGCGCTACGGGGGAACAGACACACACACGCAGACACGTCAAACTTATAACACCCCGTCGTTTTTGCGTCAGGGTTAAAAAAAGTTACATGTCACAATAAGTTTTGTGATATTTCGACTGCAGATATGAAAACACAGAACACAAGTCCGTCAAATTTTCGCCATCAAGAGAATGTGCTTAGAGGCTGGCTTTTAGAGGCATGCATTTTCGCTGTTCCGTTCGACTGCGTAGGATTTTATCGCTAGGATTCCGGCGCTCTCGCTACGCGGGAATCCGGCAAATCTAGACTGTCATGGTGTAAGGATCAGGGCTGCCGCTTTATTTATAAAGTTTTAATAAATTGGGCAGTATTGGGAAAGAGTCGAGATTTTTGTTGTCTATAATCTCGCAGTGTCTGAAGACTTTAGTATTTTGACACTGAAAGATTTTGGAATATACAATGTTTGAAGACTTTAGTCTTAGAACAGTGCGTGTTGCCAGTAATGACATACTGCTTCGAGAAATGGTCACTAACTATGGGCCTCATACGAGTTACGCTCGTAATGACTACGGGATTACATCGAAAGTGAAGGAAGTGAAGGAAGTGAAGGTAAATCAATCGTAGAAGAACCAGAGTATTGCGAAACTGAAGTGGCAATAGGCGGGGCACGTAATTCTGAGGTGTCTATCTCTTGCCACCTCACACCGTAACCCAATAAAACAGTGTTGACAGACCCCACCAGTGGACCGACGACATCAGATGAATTGCAGGGAGCTGGAGACAAGTGGTCCAAGACCGCGGCGTATTTAAGTCCCTATAACACACCTATATCCAGCTTATAAGACATAGTTGCAGCGATCTACACTTCAAATATCAAAACTTACGTAGCTTAGGAATTATGAGGGACCCGATGAACCGACAAACACTTACATAGACTGCCAGATAATAGCTATAATATTGGCCCAACAAACACAAAATACTAGGCTGCTAAATAATATATGACTAAAATGCGAAATATATGGCTAAAATGTTTGCGTAGGTATAATGTACGTTTGTGCTTTTACCCGCTAATCCGTGTTGATAGATGAGCGGTTTTTAAACACGTGGCGTGTATGTTTGTTAAAGCGGTGCGATGTCAGACTTGTAGGAATAATTAAATTCCAACATTATATGGAAATTTACGTAGTCGCTCCATTATTTTTTAGGGTTGCGTACCCAAACGGTGCCAAACAGGGCTCTTTTGCTGAGCTCCTGTTGTTTGTATGTCACAAGCGTCTTCAGTCGTAGTTGTATAGGTAGATTTTTTTATAAACAAGCGGACACCCGCGACTTCGTTCGCGTGAATATTGGTTTTTAAAAATCCCGTGAGAATCGTTTTGTTTTCCTAAGCTCCTTTGAGCTCATACCTTGCTAAAAACTGTTAAAAGTTCACTGGCGGATGTTTAGGTAGATCAAAATGTAAACATCCACAAGCCAGTAATCTTTAAAGTATTTCCTTTCTAACAATAAAAGAATGAATGAAATCGGACCACCCGTTAACGAATTACAGCTAAGTACACATTTTGACTTTCATCCCTCTCCCAAGGGAACCGTGCTGAATTTCGGGATAAAAAGTATCCTATATATTACTCCATAGTATGAACTTAAATCATGCCGAGTTTCATTTCAATCCATTTAGTAGTTTTTACGTGATGCGCGCACAAACATACAGACAAACAGATAAACAGACAAAAATTTCAAAAATAGCTTTTTTACGTTCTATTACTTATCCCTAACATCCCCCAGTTATTATTTTGCAACTATCTTCAATGTACAGATACGGAAATTCTACGATTTTATTATATGTATAGATAGATTTTATTATATGTATACTGTATAGATTGCGTATTATTATGGTCTCCATCAAGGCAAATAATAAAAAATGCACAAAAATTTAATTCCAAAAGGAGTACGTTCCCATACAAAAATAATTTTTTTTCAACGTTATTTTTTCAGTTCCATCTAAGAGCTGCTATTATATTATTGTAAGTATTAAAATAATATATGACCGCAGCTTAGTAATTAATATAAATATAAATATTAATACCGCAGCTTAGTAATTAATATAAATATTAATTACTAAGCTGCGGTCATATATTATTTTAATACTTACATGCTCTTTACACTCAGAAGCTGCTTGAATAGTTTGTCAGGCGCCAACATTAGAACGCCTTGCTTTTCGTCGCTTTGTTTGTTGCTATGGCATATACTCGTATCTTATAATTTATTTGCATGAAGAATTTCAGTGCAATTGTACGGAATCCTTTGTGCGTGTGTCCGATTCGCAGTTAGTTGAATAGTACGATATTATTTTTGTTGATTAATTTTTACAGTTCAGTTCCCATAATGATTTCAGACCTCAACATCCTATTTTTAACCCCCGACGCAAAAACGACGGGGTGTTATAAGTTTGACGTGTCTGTGTGTGTGTGTGTGTGGACCGATTTGAATGCGATTTTTTTTGTTTGAAAAGTGAATTAGTCGAGAGTGTTGTTAGCTATGTTTGATATAAATTGGTCCAACATGGCCGCCATACATATTATTTCAGAACTCCCTCAATATGGGTATCAAACGAAAGGGCTTGACTAGTAAAAAAGCACTATGCAAATCTAAGATGGCCGCTACCACAAAATGGCGAATGTCGGGGGTTTTTTAAATTTTTAATTTATACTTGTATAACTGAAAAACATCAAATCAAATCAAATCAAATAAACTTTATTCAAAATTGGTACACTGTACACTTTTTGAACGTCAATTTAGGAACAGGCAATGGTGATAATTACTTACGGAAACTTAATACATCCTAGTGGCAACCCTATTGTTTCTAGAGATCAGTTGTTCTAGACCAAAGCTGATGGACTATGGATGCAGATCTATCGCTATTCTACAAATTACTGTTATGGAACACATTTAGTATCTTTCTAAATGCTGCTGGGAAATAACAAGCTATAAATTTTCTTCAGGGAAAACTAGAATGTAGTTTTATAGCAACAAAGACCTAAAGACGTTCGCTGCAATGTTTTAAGTAATTACAACTACCTAACACATTTATTTAATACAACACTTCTATGTAAGTATCAATTTCATTTGAATATCTATAAACAATGAAAAAAAAGCTCTAAGTATTTAAATGTATAATATTGTCTTAATTACAGTAAAACGAAATGATTGAAATGTAAATCCAACCTAATATAAAATTTAAAAGTCCTTTCAGGGAGTGAAAGAGGTGTCTAAAGAATTTTTCACGTAACTTTTCATTGAATTAGAAATGGCGCAAAGACTTAATTTACGGATTAATTCACGGCAACTTCACTCCAGCAACTCGATGTTAAATTCTTTTATAATTTCTCGATAAGTAATTTCGGCTCAGAATAAATGTTTCAACTTTGAAAGTTTCTTTCTGTTGCCCACTCTTTGTTGTAGAAATGTTTCTTCGTCTTAGTATTAATTAGGATAAAGTTTTATCAAGTTAATTTATAAGTTTATGGAATGTTTTCAAGTTTCCTAAATGGTTGTTAAGAGCAGTTTTACCTTTTCTCTGAAAAATCTAAGATTTCAAGCTCCAAATTTAGCATCGTAGGAGAGATTTTCACATATTTCAATACATGTTTTAAATAAACTAATCCTTCATATTGACATTTGTCAGACCATATTTACAAAAACTATTTTATTTATTTTGTAGTGATAAATTTCCCACACCTCGTTTTAATAAAATAAATAACAGACTCAACTTTGAAGCTCTATATCTGTCCTTAAAAGTCATCTGATTTACTTGAAAAAAATACTTAAATATCAGACATATAGTCCTATTGACACATTACAGACCAGAATATAGATTTTTAATCAAATTAATGGTAAAAAAAAAAGAACTTCCGCCAAATTTCCCGAATTATACGGTTACTTTAACACGATTTTTTGTATTGAAAAAAGCATAAATTCAATAAAATTTTTATGTAGAAATAAACTACGTTCTTTAACGAATCTATATATATAGTTTAATTAACAATCCATTTATTTGATCAAACATAAAAACTTATTAAACATTCCCCTAAATTACAATAAATAGCTATGCAATGTCTTCGCTTATTTAGTATGCGCCCGGCGCTCGTTGGGGAAGGACCTGTGCAGTTTTTGCCACCATCCAGATGCACGTACGAGAGTCGTGTAAACACTAATTTATACAACGACTGCAAAGTTTTGAGCATGAATATTTTTCTAAAAAATATGCGTGAGTATTTTTTTAAATAAGTGAAATTACAGCATAGCACCTAGGACAGTCACGGAAATATGATATTATAAACTAATACTAAAGTAGTCCATTTTGAAATCCAAGATGGCCGTCATATTTTTTTTTTTTGAAGAAATTATCATCTATCTCATATAATAAAATCGTAGATTTGCCGTATCTGTACATTAGAGAATTTTGCAAAATAATAACTGGGAAATGTTACGGTTGAGTAATAGAACGATAAAAGCTATTTTTGAAATTTTTGTCTGTTCGTCTGTTTATCTGTTTGTCTATTTGTATGTATGTTTGTGCGCGCATCACGCAAAAACTACCAAATGGATTGAAATTAAATTTGGTATGATTTAAGTTCATACTACGGACTAACATATAGAATACTTTTTATCACGAAATTCAGCACGGTTCTCTTGGGGGAGGGGATGAAAGTCAAAATGTGTACTTAGCTGTAATTCATTAACGCGTGGTCCGATTTCATTCATTCTTTTTTTGTTAGAAAGGAGATACTTTAAAGATTACCGGCTAATCTCTGAAAGGCTGGATCGATTTTGATGGGACTTTCACTGGCGGATGTTTACACATTTTGATCTACCGTTTTTAGCAAGTTATGAGCTCAAAGGAGCTTAGGAAAAACAAAATGATTCCCACGGGATTTTATAAAATATCCACGCGAACGATGTCGCGGGTATCCACTTGTTTATAATATGGGTGTCATTTCATTTCCGAAGATTTTTGCAAAATAAATACTGGGGGATGTTAGAGATAAGTAATAGAACGTAAAAAAGCTATTTTTAAAATTTTTGTCTGTTTGTCTGTTTATCTGTTTGTCTGTATGTTTGTGCGCGCATCACGCAAAAACTACTGAATGGATTGAAACAACGAAACTTGGTACGATTTAAGTTTATACTACGGAGTAATATATAGGATACTTTTTATCCCGAAATTCAGCACGGTTTTCTAAGGAGAGGGGATGAAAGTCAAAACGTGTATTTAGCTATAATTCAATAACGCGTGATCCGATTTCATTCATTCTTTTTTTGTTAGAAAGTAGATACTTTAAAGATTACCGACTATTCTCTAAAAGGCTGGATCAATTTTGATGGGACTTTCACTGGTGGATGTTTACATTTTGATCTACCTAAACATCCGCCAGTTAACTTTTAACAGTGTTTAGCATGATATGAGCTCAAAGGAGCTTAGGAAAAACGAAATGATTCCTACGGGATTTTTAAAAACCAATATATATCCACGCGAACGAAGTCGCGGGTGTCCGCTTGTTACTATAATAAAAGTCGCACTTGCACTTCTGACTAAACCGACATTTTAGCAGTAAACAAAGATTGCATACTTTTTATTGTTCTATTGGTAAACTTTAAATAATTGTATTGTACCTACTCTTATCAGAAAATGTATTCAAGAACTTCAACAGGTGCAATGCAACAGCTCTGTTATGTTATTTTCAGACAGATGATTTGAAATATAATAATAATAATAATTGGCAGGTAATTGTTAAATAATTAAAAAGGTATTTGTTTCTTTTATTAGTTAGTTTAGAAAAAAATGGCTGAAGGCTAAATATGCGTGACACCTATGATATAAATACGGAACCCTACATGTATTCATAGAGAAGAACATCATATTATCCTGGTCGCTTTTGTTTTGTAAGTTGAACGTAGATTCATGAAATACTTATTCGATAAAAATATTTTATAATAAACATTATATATATAATACTACAACATCAAAGAAATAATTCAGAAATTTATATTTAATACAAGTACCGAAACTAAATTCATGGTCGCGCTATATGCAAGTGGTCGTCCGTGCAGCATGCCGCCCGTCTACCTGCCGTTAGATACCTAAACTTCCATAGCGCGAAACTGGGAGAGGGGTCTTAAAATCTTTTCGGATTTTAGTTCAACCTAGATAGGCACTGTTGCTAATTGGCTTATCAACTTTAGAAACAATACCAAATGATAAGACTAAATCTTAATAACTGAGTGCCTTGCAACTTGCCACGCTGTAAAATAAATTTTGATAAGTATTTCGAAATACATCAAGTTATAAAAATTTTCTCTACCTCTAATTTAGGTCTAAGTATGTTATTAACACTTTGCCAGAGAGGTCATTGTCATACGGAGTTCAATCATTAATCTTTATTGTTTAAAAACTAGGATCCTCTGTGCGATGGGAAGCCAGTCTTTCGCGAATATTGGTGCAATACAATGGAACAGTGGAAGATCATTTTCTTAAAATTACCCTTGCAAATAATTAAAGCTAAGTTCTGTCGTAAATGTAGTAGTAGTACTTAGTTCCTTAAAAACGATACAAATACAAAGTTTGATAATTACCTCATAACTACCATCTGGAAGATGCTCACATATCTACATTTTAGCTTGAAACTATAAATTGTTAAGCAGCTTATTTAGTCTGCTTAGTGCATGAGTCTAGACTTTAGATTAGTTACAAACTAGGCAGCGCTCTCTGAAGACACTCTGGCATTCATGTCCTGGTGAGGATAAAACCTGGCGATGTGGTGAATAATTTAGGCGGAAGCTGCGAGTCGGCCATTGCGCCGCCATTAGTGGAACGACAACGATGTTATATTACACATACTGGATGGGTCTAGTTTGGATAAAATTAGTAGGTATTGCTGAACTTTTTTTTCTCTGTGCTCTATCATGCGATCAGTCTTCCGACTATGAGCAGAGATGTGTTGCATTGATGATTTTCTTATCAGTGCACGGACATACATCCAACCCAGTGCACCGTCTGTAGTAGCAGGCGGCGAAGGGACTTCCAAAAAGGGCCAACCCGGATGACGAACGTCACTTTGCAATCGTTCGTTGTGAAGTCGACATCTCTTGAAGATATTCCGGTGTCGGAGCGAAACGATCGTCGAGTTTGTTTTAATTTCTGATTTGATCCGCAGAGATACTCCTTTGCCTTTCTCCTTCGCTGTACACCGTATACTTGTGAGAAAATACGTCTGACAACTATTAATACACGTCAATACCTACCATTAAATAAAGTTTCCGACGACTGAAAAATGCAACTCCGAAGAAGAACAATCTATAGTTGCAGATAAAAAAAAAAGACGTGTGGCACTCGGGGACTGCCGCGGTAAAGCTATTGCATAGATTTTTTTATCAACTTATGCAATTATAATTATTTATTTATTTTATTTATGCAGTAAGTATTTTTTTGTGTATGTCGTTCTTTTATCAAACATATTTTACAACGCCATCTAGCGGTGAGTCCGTGTCCCCGTCGAGCCTATCGCGGCACCCAAGTCAAAGTATCACCGCTGTGCCGGTCGGAGTGGGGGGTGTTAGGTTATTTTCGTTACGGAATTTCTGGATTCGGTCTCCACGCTCAAGGCCCGCGATAGAAGCTATGCAATAGCTTAAAACATTACTCTCCTTCCGGTACAGTCATGTACAAGTACATTCATCATCGTGTAAATCGAGCTGTGGATGATGCGCGCTTTTTGCTCCAACAGACAATGGATGGGTGCCGTTTCCAATAAATCTACGCCCGTGACGTGACTTCCGTCGCCTGTCAGCGTCTATTGGCCGTGACAAGATCGATACGATAACCGAATTATACCGGTGTCACATGTGCGGATATGCCTTTGAATGATTTTGTGTGTGCTAGTGAAAAATCGGACGAGGGCGGCGTCATAAATTGTGAGTCGTGACTCTTATGAGTAGTTCTACGTTTTACTCTCAGAAATTTCTTCTTAAAAGAGAGGATACATCCTTGGGCTCGAGCTAAATAGGGATGAAACATAACTTATTTTGTAAATTTAGATACCTATTGATAAAAAAGCTGTGATAGCCTAGTGGTTAGGACGACCGACTTCTAATCGGAGGTAACCTCTAACTTTTCAGAGTTATGTGCGTTTTAAGTATTTAAATATCACTTGCTTTAACGGTGAAGGAAAACATCGTGAGGAAACCTGCATGCCTGAGAGTTCTCCATAACGTTCTCAAAGGTGTGTGAAGTCTGCCAATCCGCTTGGCCAGCGTGGTAGACTATGGCCAAAACCCTTCTCACTCTGAGAGGAGACCCGTGCTCTGTAGTGAGCCGGTAATGGGTTGATCATGATGATGATGATTGATTTAGGGTGAACAATAATTAACCTACATTCTTGGACTCGAGCTGAACATGGATCAAACATTTATTTATTTTATTTTGTACAGTTAGAGGATTGGTGAGAGGCGTACTATTTGGGATGAATAATAAACATTTTTGTTGAAATTTAAATTCTGCTTTAATTCGTGTTTTAAAATTAACATACACGTACAACGTGAAACATACACACACACACATACACAAACTTCACCTTTATAATATTAGTGTGATAAGTGCCATGCCACCGTGTGGATTCTTTTGCTCCAGATTTACCAGGAACTACTTAGGTAATATAAATCAGAATCACGCTAACAAAAGACGACCCAAGTTTAGAATTCACTGCAGAAAAATGTACGAAAATTCCTTTAGAATCTCGAAAACCGCGTTCAGTTTCTGCCACATTAGTCTCGCCGCACTAACTTACTGACTTCCCCTGCACCATATTCACGGCGATAGCATCTCAGCAAGTATTTGAGGTATATTTATAGCCACATAAAGCTATTTAGCGTATTTGCCGGGGATTTATTGCGCCCAGATAAGAAGTACACGGGTAAAACACAATGCGCGCTTGGATTTCTTAGATTTATAAGAATGCAGCTTTGTGCTAGGTCTCCACGTGCGCATAATATCACCTATGTTTCTAAGTTAATTGAATGAAATCCGAAATCATACTAATATTATAAATGCGAAAGTGTGTTCGTTTGTTTGTTCTTTCTTCACGCCCTAACTACTCTAGCGGCACGCTATGATGGCCGGTTTGACGTTTGTCCGCTCATGAAGTTCCGTATTAATTGATAACGACTTTGAAGGAAATAATTGTATTACTTTATTGACGATAGTGATGTGCAGAGATTCATAAATTTTATCGAATGTAGTTTTAGGTTTAGGACTCAAAATTTATTTATTAAATTGATTTCTTAAATGTATACAAGTGTAGAAAAATCAGTTTGCACCATTTAAGGGGTGAATGTACTTGTGAATATGAACAATTTTCACTATGTGGACAAACCTCTGAAATCGCAAAAAAATATCAATAAATTTTTAAAAATGGAATCTAATACGATCGTCACATAGGATCGCTGGCTAGCACAACTACTACCTCCGGCAAACTCGCGTCAATGCTCAATGCAAAACAAAGCAGTTTCGAATTGACGTTGCTTCGAAAAGTATAAACTGTCAGTGCAATGCGATTGTGATATAGTTTTGACCTGGCTTTGGATTTCAAATATTGATACTGCATTACTGTTGACCCTTGCTCGTTAATTTGGACTCTGTTCAAGCCCTTTGTTGTGGATTTCGTCGATATGACCGAACGTACGCAGAGAACTGTTCTAAATAGTCAGACACGTGAGTTCGTAACACGCCTTCGTAACTATTTCGATCGTGAAGCTCAAAATGGAGGGCCAATTTTACCTATAACGTCAGTGGTTGAACGCGTAGCTGATGCGCTTAATATTGGACAACGAACTGTTAGACGGATAACTAAAAAAAAATATGGCGAGACTGGCACAGAAGAAAATAAACTTCACACACCAAAAAAGAGAAAACGAGCAAAACCAGTCGTAGGCATCGATAGCTTTGATGCCGATGCTATCCGAAGACATGTTTACGGCTACTATTTACAGAAGGAGTATCCAACAAGAAAAAAGTTGGTGCATTCACTGAAGGAAGCTGGATTATTCTTCGGTGGGGAAAGTTCTTTAACGAAGATTTTGAAGACCATTGGATTTCGATACAAAAAATGTAACAAACGCAAAATATTGATGGAAAGATTTGATATAGCGATGGCAAGGTATACTTTTTTACGGCAAGTGAAAGAAATCAAAAATTGGCAAAATGTTGTGTTCTTGGATGAAACATGGCTTAATGCTAACCATACTGTAGGCCGTTCTTGGAACGATGACACAGCAGCATCTACTTCCAAAGTTCCTGTAGGAAAAGGATCGCGACTTATAATTTGTCACGCCGGAACCATCAACGGGTTTGTCGAAGGTTCTCTCATGGCTTTTGCGTCAAAAACCACTGGAGACTATCATGAAGACATGAATGGAGAAAAGTTTACTGAATGGTTTACCTCAATGTTGTGTAGCCTCCCTGAACCATCTATTATAATTATGGACAACGCCCCATACCACTCGATGCAAATTGACAAGCCACCTGCCCAATCCCAAAAGAAAGCTGATATCGTCGCATGGCTTCGTAAAAATGGCGTAGATGCAAACATGAATATGTTAAAAGCGGAATTAGTACGTCTTTTAAAAGAAAACAAACCAACCAAGATCCGATACGTCATTGACGAAATAGCATTAGAACATGGGCACAGAGTTATACGGTTACCGCCTTACCATTGTGAGTATAATGCGATTGAGTTGGTGTGGGCTCAAATTAAGGGATATGCTGCAAGACACAATACAGAACCCCCATTTACCACAAAAAAAATGCTAAAATTATTAGAAGAAGCTTGTGAACATGTGACTAAAGGAGACTGGGAAAAGGTTGTGAATAGAACTGTTAAATTAATAAGGGAAGATTATGAAAGAGATGTGAAAATAGATAATATTATAGAAAACGAACATATAATTATTAATGTATGTGATGATAGCAGTGACGACAGTGAAAATAGTAGTATGGACGAATCTGATTAATTATGGCCTTTTGTGGCACCTTTTTTGGTATCTTTTGTATTCATATGTTTCTTGTGTGCATATAAAGTATGTATATTCATTTTCGTTCAAATATTCAGTTCGTTCAAATAAATTAAATAAACATATACATTTTTGTTTTATTAAACCTATTTAATCAGGTACAAAAACAAAACTTAATTGTTTTTTGTTCGAGAATAAATTGACATTCCACATCACTATTGTAATGTGTCAAACCGGCCATCATAGCGTGCCGCTAGTGTAAGCAACCTATGATTTGGCATAGAGATAGTTGAAAGGACGGAGAGTAACATAGGCTACTTTTTATCTCGGAAAAAAGTGTTCCTGTGGCACTTAAAACAACGCCATCTATAGGCAAATAAGTTAAACTTTGGCTGTTAGGAGTGCTGTTCTTATTTGTACGTGCTTTGACCGTTTATTCATCGCGGGTAACACCGCGCGGCGCAGCTAGTTTAAAATAAAATAAAAATTAGGGTTCGTGAAAACCAGGTGAAAACCAGCGCTCGGATAATGCAGCTACCTGCTACACTGTTCCAGCATTATGCTGGAACATAATGACTTTCTTTTTTATGCCGATTCAAAGCGCCCCACCGAGCGAATCAGGTACTAAAGACATATCAGAATTCATGTTAGCTCCAAGTACCTTCACTCCCATTTCTCTTAGCAATCAGCGCCAAAAATGGCCATATTTTCAAATTGCTTCAATATCACGGCGTTTATAGCCACTACAGCGTAGGTACTTGTATTATTCGAGTTTACTGGGACAAATTCAAATTCAATCAATGTGTGGGAAGATTCAATCAACATTGAGCTACAAAGATATTAGATTAAGTTAACTTAATCTAATATCTTTGAACCTATGTTCTATATAATCCCGCGGGAACTCCTTGATTTTCCACGATAAAAATTTGGCTACATTACTCCTTGTATCACTAAACTACCTTTTTTGAAGACTCCTTAATGGGCAATAAGCGGAAAAATCAGCCAAGTGCGAGTCGGGCCTCGCTCTTTCAGGGTTCCGTACATAATTATGAACAATATAATATTTTGGGTCTAAGAAATATTTAATTTCCGAGCTAGACATCGCAACAAACCGTGAAAGAAAAACCCAAAAAAATGTTCGTTTATTTTGGTCACAGCTTATAAACTATTTAATAAATCGTTGTTTTCAGTATTTGTTGTTTAAATAGAGCATATAGTACATAATATACTGAAATATCATATTCCCAACTAGTTTAGTTTTTGAGATAGCCCCCGTCACAAAAATGGTCTAAAACTGACAACTTTGATGGCCTCCCATTCCCTTATTTTTTGAGATAAAAATTAAAAAAATATATATTTGTACTCTACTTAATGAGCTCTAAACAATGATACCCCACAAGCTAGGGTAAAGAAAAACATTTTTTTTCCGGCTCCTTTTTCATGTATGGGAGCCCCCCTGAAAAATAATTTAATTCAATTTATAATTCAATATTTGATTTTAGAATAGAATAGAATAGAATAGAATAGAATATCGTTTATTCATTGATAAAACACACATCAGACAGATTATACAACAAGTTCAATCTTAAGATCTAACTTAACTAATAAACTAATGTCTAAAATGTGTCGTGCCAATGAAAAGGCCCTAACTCAGCTCAATGTTGCGGATACAGAAAGTAACCACAACGCTGTTATTCTGTTAGAGCCCAAACGAGTGAAGCCCCGCGCAAAACATGGTTGAAATCAAACGTAAAATTACAAAATAGAAATTTGTGTTCTTTATCTAAAATACCTACATGTTACAAATATATACCTATGTAAATATATATAATATATTATATATATATATTTTTTTTATATAAAGACTATGTCGATCGAATTGCCACTACTAGGTTACTGACTTTTGAACTTTAAGTAAATGGGCACGATATAATTTTTTGAAAGTAAATTTGGAACCAGCGTTACGAAAAGGTGGGGGAATGTCATTCCAGCATTTCGTGGCTAGATATTTAAAACTGCCACGAAATGCTGCAGACCTGTGGCGTGGCATTGATAATGGAGGTGCTGTCATTCTGAGTCTACTAGGCTCGCGCCATACTAACTTTTTATACAGATACTCAGGTTGTTTAGTTTTTATAACACCAAATAATAAAGTACCTAAGAGCAGATTATATCTATTCTTTATTTTTAGCAAATTATTTTCATTTAAAAATGGAGTGACGTGAGATCTTGGTGGGATGGGGAAACAAAAACGAGCGCACGCGTTTTGTATGCGTTCAAGTAATCGCCATGTTTTACCCAAAAGGCAAGGACCATAAACAGTTAAGCAGTAATTTAATTTCGACAATATCAGTGTGTCACAAAGCTTAATTCTAAGACTAACATGAATGTAAGGCCGAATCTTGTACAACACTTTTAGTCTATAGAAACAGTTACGAGCAAGATCAGCTACGTGGCTCTCGAAGCGAAGGTTTTCATCCATACGCAGGCCAAGATTACGAGTTTCATTGACGTGTTCAATGTCTACTCCGTCAATGCATAATCTTGGTTGCTGGGCATGAATTTTACTAACTTGCTTCTTAGTACCCACAATCATAAATTTAGACTTCTGGGGATTAAGAATGAGAGCATTTTCCTGACACCACTGTGAGATGTTGTTGAGGACTTTGTTCATATAGATGACTGCATTATTAATATCTTGATGATCGACAGGAATATATATTTGAAGGTCATCAGCGTATAAATGATATTGACAATTTTCAATACAGTTAATTATATCAGCCGAATACAATATAAATAAAAGCGGTCCCAGAATGGAGCCCTGAGGCACGCCCCTATTTACAGGTTTTAGTGATGACAGCAAATCATTTCCATTTTGTTTTTGAATAACTACTTGTTGCATCCTATCCTGTAGGCAAGTAGCGAACCATTGCACTGTAGTTGAAGAAAAGCCATAGTATGAAAGTTTAGCAAGCATTAGTTTTATATTAATTGAGTCAAATGCCCGGGAAAAGTCTAACAACGCAAGAATACTACCTTTACCAGAATCCTGAAAGGTAAGTATATTATCAATTACGTCTGACAGAGCAGAAGATGTGCTACGATTTTTCCTAAATCCAGATTGAAAATATGGTAAAATATTATAGGTCTCACAGTACTTAATGACCTGGTTGTAGATTATTTTTTCCAAAATCTTAGAAATATATGGAAGAATACTTATTGGTCGTAAATCTTTTATATCTGCAGGATTATTGATTTTTGGCAAAGGTAAAACTAAGGCTGTTTTCCAGTGTGAAGGAAATTTCGAGGACAGTATAATATTTATATATTATGGGTTAACGTTTTACACTAAATACCAAAATTTCAGGTTTGTAACTCATTTCGTCTGCGAGCTAGAGACCTGTGACCGGCGGACAGACGGACAGACAGCCGAGTGACATTAATAGGGCTCCGTTTTTTACCCTTCGGGTACGGAACCCTAAAAAGTGCCAGATGCGAGCAATTTAGGTCAGCTATTTTATTCACATGACAACCCAGCGACAGTGGTATATGCCAGAAATTGATTTTAGTCATTTTTATATTCAAGACTTCACTAATTTTAACTTCTGGCACGCGAGCTTATGGTCAAGACTTTACCGCCGAAGGTCAGAAAAGCGGATTCTGCTGAGAATAGCCGGCAAGTACCTAACTCAGCAAGTGCTCTTTTCAAAATACAAGAATGCCCGCGGCTTCGCCCGCGTGAGTTTCGGTTTTTCACAAATCCCGAGGGAATCGTGAATTTCCAGTTCCCGTTCCCGATCCTTTTTCCAACCTTTATACCTACTTTAAAGAAAGTTTGCTATAGTAATCTACCTATAGATCTAGCTGTATTTCAATTCTAGCTAGATTTCGGTTTTTTCAAAATCCCGTGGGAACTATGGATTTCTCCAGGATAAGTAGCCTATGTTTTAAGTCAGATCATAATCTATCTCCATTCAAAATTTCAGCTAAATCAGTTCAGTAGTTGCGGCGTGATTGAGTAACAAACATCCAAACATCTAAACATCCAAACATCCACACTTTCACATTTATAATATTAGTAGGAAGTAGGATTATAACAGTAAATTAAGAAATTCTACCTGCGTGAAAACCCAGCTTAAAGTGTATAAGACTGCATTAAGTTACCGTGTACAGTGTAGTTTGTTATTCGTGCTCCGTGATAAACGGTTATAGGTTGAAGATAAATCGTGTGAATGCGAAAAAGTTTCGCTTTTTGGTCGACGGGTTAGTTGAATTCGGAACTTTGGGAGGACGCTGTTCTGTTTGTTACGTACTCCTTTTATTATTGAATTAAAAAATGCATTTTTTTCAACTAGAAAGCTTTTACCTAGCACAAACATTCCTTTTTTTTATAAAGAATGTTAGTCATGCTGAATATGACTAATTTCCCCATTAAGCTTAAAATAGTTTTGAATATAAATATTTGTCATTAATTAGGGGTATTTTTTTTTTCATAAAAATGTTTCACTAACTAAGACGTAAGGCCCACTAAACGTAGTGGAGTGGTGTCTGAGTCAGAGTCCGTTGGTGGGCTTTGCGTCTTATTTTTTTCGTACCAAGTGTTTTTGACGTTTCTTCAATTTAAAATATCATCATCATCATCATCATCGCGTGCCATCTTCCTTATACTGAAGTTTGGCGGTCAACATTCGAAAAGCCTGTCTATTCAGTGCCGCTTTCTTTAAGTCTGAGTAACTTAGTCCGGTCCACCCCTTTATGTCATCCAACCACTTGCGTCTCTGGCGCCCTGGAGATCTCTTTCCAGCAATTTTTCCTTCCAGAATGAGTCTTTGGAAGGAAAACTGGTCTCCTCTTTGTAGGTGGCCAAAGAAAGCTAGTTTCCTACGCATAATGGTCGACATTAGTTCCCGATCTTTCCCTACTAGCTCTAATACCTTCTTATTAGATGTGAAACTATTCCATTTGATTCTAAGCATTTTCCGGTAGACCCACATTTCAAATGCTTGAAGTCGGTTGCTCGCTTCCTTTTTTAACACCCACGTTTCACATCCATATAAGAGGGTGGACAAAACATAGCATTTCATTAATCGACATACATAGCATACATTAAAATATCAAGCGATCGCATTATTTACATATTTAATATAGGTACCTACCTACTTAATTTAGTTAATTTTTTCGAAAATGAAAAAAAAAATGTCACTTCGTTCACCAAGCAACATACCTACTGTTGATATCAGTATCAGGTTGAGAATATTATCTTCTATATTGCGAAAATATTCGCCCTGAGCACCCATAATGTTTCCACCCCATGTGTATATTTTGTGTGTATTTTTTATGTTACATAATATACAAATTAGTTAACCACGAATATGCTCGAAACTCGGGGAAATACTCGTTACGAAAATACTGATATTATTTTCTTGTTTCAAGACACTCGAAGCTTGAGTAGAAAAATAAAAAACTTGGATGGTTAGTCTCAGTTTGCACACCTCGAAAACTTTACTAAATACAATGACTTCAGCAGTTCAGAGTGCAATGGACTTAAACTGGCTTATATTAAGGTTTGATTTCGCCAATACATTCAGCATTCCAGCACTGCCAGGCGCCCCAAACAGAAATGTTGTAAAATAAATATTCGAAGTATTGAATTACGACTTTAAAATAAGGGTTTTGGGTTTATTTTGCATTACATATACAGTTTTTCGATACGTAGTACCTATTTGGTAAAGTTTTGGATGTGTTCAATTAGGAAAATTTTGTTAGTTAACTAATTATGTAACAATGGACAAGTTTCCAATTTTTTTTTTAATTTAAATAAAATAAAATAAAAATCTAAAAGAATCATTAAATTATCTCAAAAACTGATGAAGTTATGGAACTTTAAAGTTGCGCTTTCGCGAATAATTTCTTTTCACGCGGCGCTCCAGCGTGTGACGTCATCGCGTCCAGTTTTGATTGGATTATATAATTTCTAAATTGTCTCTGGTTGGTCTGGTGGCTTCAGCCGTCGCTAGTTACCACCCTACCGATGAAACCGTACCGCCAAGAGATTTGCGTTCCGGTACGATGTCGTGTAGAAACTGGTGAGACGTATGTGTAGTAAAAACTGCCACACCTCTTACAAGTTAGCCCGCTTTATACTGCATCGTCACTTACCATCAAGTGTGATCGCAGTCAAGGGCTAACTTGGAGATGAATAAAAAAAAAGTTTTTTGAAGTGAAACTTCTTTAGGATCATTGTGCATTTGAAAATACGATGAAATGAAAAGACCATTTTAGTCTGCAAAGTCAAAGCCAAAGTGGGTTAGAGCGGGGCCGCACTGCGGAAATTATTCGCGCGAATTTTATTCGCGCGGTTTATATTCCGCATTTTAATATATTTTTCTCGCGAATTTTAAATCGCATGTGCGTGCTGCTTCATACATTCCCATATGTCACAGAATTTTGCGAAAAAATTCGCGCGAATAAATTTCGCAGTGCGGCCTAGGCCTTAAGGTTACTTTTCAGTTTGACTTTTGACGTGTGTTTTTTGCACACACACACACACACACACACACACACACTTTTATAATAAGTAAGTACCTATAGCTTTCGTTCACTAAATCTCCTCATACCAAACTACTTTGCCGGGCGATTGGAACGTTTTAGATGAAATTTACTGTGAGGAGGTCGCAATCGGCGCCCGTATTTCTCCCTTAATGTTACAAAAGCAACCCGAGCGACCTGCCGAGCGGACACTCGATCTCGATTGGGATTTCAATTGATTTGTCTGCCCGGGAATTAATGTGCTGCGCCCGGCTACTCCGCCGACAAAGGTAGGGCGGGGTACAGTCGGCAGCAGGTGAATAGGGTTATACAAATTTATTATGCCACTTGTTGACACAAGCAAAGAATAATATTACGTTACGCCTCAGTAGTGCTACTTATAGCGTTATCCTTGTCTCGCTCGATTTACTCGTATAACTTTATCGTCCGTTTCTATACGACATCGTAATGGAACGCTGAATCGTTATGCCGATTTCATTTTTGTACACATATTGACGTGATAACGTCTTATAAATCGATGAACGCCGGCTGCACGCATGAAAAAGCATGACTCATTGGCACGAACTGCGTACAAGCTAAAGCACGGAACAAGTGATAGAGAAGGCACGATCGGCCTAAGTGTTTGGCTTGTGACGCATCTATCTCTCTATGTTTTCTTATGACGTTAATATGTAAAATTATCGCCCGTAAACCGACTGACTTTACAGATAACCATTTTTTTTTTACTGAGCATAAAATCAAACAGTCAAATTATTTAATACATAAGGTTTCTTTAATTTTAATACTCTCAGTTACTAAATAGCGCAATCTGTATCTATATTATGCTCGATTATCTGTAACTTCGTATAAATTATAATTTGCGTAACATATTGTCGAAGCCATCTTGTTAGATTAGCCATTCAATTAGTGTAGTCCTGTAATAATCAATGGCTACGAATGGCAAGGCTCCAAATTGAATGACTAATTAAAGCAGATTGTTACGACGTTATTAAAGTGAACGACTAACTGTATTATGTGATACAGGCTACAAGTGAAATCCATACTATATTTGGGATAGTACAAACGTGCGAACTGAGTCATAAAGCTGACATAACGTTGTGAGGGCTCGCCCTCGTTCTTTATACCCTATTATCGACTATCGACAAATCTTTTATTATTATTACAACACCACAGAATCAGGTTCCAGTTCCATAAGGCCAGTAAGTGCGAGCGAAAAGTCCGATATAAATGATTTATGACTTGGATCGCACGTTTGTAATGTTCCAACTATAGTATTGTAAGTGTAACAGTAACTGTTTGTCTTGACTGATCTTGACGGAATCTGGCACGGAGATAGCTCACATCCTGAAATATCAAAGATTTACCAAGGGATTTTCGGAAACAAAAACCCACGCAGACGAAGTCGCGGGCGTCAACATGTCGAATTCAAACTTTTGTTAATCAATTCGAGAAATTACGAGACTTTAGTGTTTCAATATTAGGTGTGTTTTCGCTTTTCGTAATTCGTTTATCTATTTATTTGACGTCGACTGTACATCTCGAAAGACAAAGTTTATGTATTTTATCCACGTTAATTAAGGATACCCGAAAGCTAACTGTTTTTAGGACACCCACATGTTGTGTTTAAAGTCTAAACGATCTAAATAACAACTATTGGACTGGAATGTTGCGATTTAACACTACACATCCATCTCAACATTCGCATTTCGGTCGCATGTACTTTCTTTTCATCCGTTCCTTTTACCGCCCAACATTCTGAACCATACAGTGTGACAGGTCTAACGGCTGTCTTATATATTTTCCCTTTAAGTTTAAGGGGCATTCGTGGGTCGCATATCACCCCTGAGACCTGTCGCCATTTCATCCATCCCGCATTCATTCTTTGGTTCACCTCTCGATCAATGTTGCCGTCGTTCTGGAAGAGCGAACCGAGGTACTTGAAATCGGAGCAGACAGGTAAGACCCCATCTAAGGCAGTTTCAGAGAAATCAGAAGAGCCACCAAAGTCACAGAACAAGTGTTCTGTCTTAGTTCGACTGATCCTCAGGCCAACACTATCTAATTTCTCTTGCCATTTACTCAGTCTGCTCTGGACCTCGGACGCATCTTCCCCGACTAGCATAATGTCGTCAGCAAACAGCATGCACCAGGATGCCTGCTCCTGTATGTCTGATGTTAAGGCACTTCTTCTTCAACTTCAGTAGGTAGATTTTTGTTTTCAACTACAAGTTAGCCGATGACTGCAATCACACCTGATAGTAAATGGTGATGCAGTCTATGATGGAAGCGGCCTGACTTAGAAGAGGTTGGCAGACTTTTGTTAAACACATATCTACCCCTGATCGGTTTCTACACGGCATCGTACTGGAACGCTAAATTACTTTGCCTGTAGGGTGGTAACCAGCCACGGCTGAAGCCTAGGTCAGACCAGAGACAATTTAGAATCTATAAAATCCCAAATTGCCCCAGCCGGGAATTGAACCCGGGACCTCCAACTTATAAGACCCCAGCGCTCACTGCGCCAAGGAGGTCGTCCAAAGATATTATTAATTTGCGAAATAATAACGGACAGAATATCTTAAATCCAGAAATTCAATTCCACCATATCTCCCGATCCTCACCCCGAAAAATAAATTGACGGGGCGCGCGCAACCTGACACAATTCCCATGAAGGAAAATAATGAAATCAAATTTTCCTTATACTTAATGAGCAAAATAAAAACTTCATCTAGACGTTATGAATTCATAAAACGCTCCTCGCAAGGCCATTTCATTTGCCCGGAGCTTATTTTCTTCGAAACAATTATACGAGCGAGAATCCCGCTCGGAGACTCTTTAAACTTCTCATGCGCTAAATTAGGACTTTTAAGGTCGCTTGTACGCGTCGAGAGACTGCTTATTAATATATATATAGCTGCTCGTGCTGATTCATTGACTGACTCACTGATTGATCACCCCTCCTGTAAAATTTTGTATGAAAAATTTTTTTTTTACTAATGGTTTCGTATAAAGGACAAAAATTCATTCGGAACAAAAATATGGAGAGAGCTGATGATTGAGGATTTCAGAGACGAGCGACGGGCACGCTTAACGTATTGAAGATAGGTAGGGGGTGCTCGAGCAAATGTTACTCGAAACGTCATCCAATTGGCAGTCAGCTGAAAAAAAATTCAAAATGGCGAAAAAAAGATGGCCGCCATACAAATTTCGTCGGTCTCCATCTCGGAGGGTATAAAAGATGGAAGAGTGGTTTTTTCGCAAAAGATGATGAGGATCCAAAGGTCTACTTGATGAATAGAAAAAAAAAATCAAAATGGCGGAATTTATTTTTCCATAGAAAATGTATGGCGAATATTGAAGAGACTACAAATTGTAAACTATGCAAGGCTTTGATGCGGTTCTTTGGAGAATTCTCAAAGAAAAATATGGGAAGACATGATGATTGAGGGTTTGGAAGTTGGTTGAGGAGCCCGGGCAGGGTATTGAAGATAGGTAGGATAGGAGGTGCTCAAACAAAAATTACTCGAAACATCATCCAATTGGCAGTGAGCTGAAAAAATGGCGGATTCAAGATGGCGGATTCAAGATGGCGGCCATACAAACATCGGTGTCTATCTCACCAAGTATAAAAGATGGAAGAGTGGTTTTCGCCAAAAGATGATTAAGACCTTAAGTTCTACTTGATGAACAGAATGATTCGAAGAAAAAATATGGAGAGTGATAATGATCGAGGATTAGGAATAGGGGAGAGATAGGTGGAGGCTGCTCAAACCAAAATACCCGAAAGCGAAACCTCGCGGTCCGCTTGCGGGCCGCGCACCCACGCGCCCTACTAGTTAATATATATATAGCTGCTCGTGCTGATTCATTGACTGACTCACTGATTGATCACCCCTCCTGTAAAATTTTGTATGAAAAATTTTTTTTTCAATAATGGTTTCGTATAGAGGACAAAAATTCATTCGGAACAAAAATATGGAGAGAGCTGATGATTGAGGATTTGGGAGACGGGTGAAGAGCACGCTTAAGGTATTGAAGATAGGTGGGCGAAGATGGCGAATATTGAGAGAGAGAAGTTGTGAATTATGCAAGGCTTTCAATTAGGCAAGGCAAGGATGCGGTTTTTTGGAGAAATCTCAAAGAAAAATATGGGAAGACATGATGATTGAGGGTTTGGAAGATGGTTGATGAGCCCGGGCAGGGTATTGTAGATAGATGGGACTGGGAGGTGCTCAAACAAAAATTGCTCAAAACCTTATCCAATTAGCACTGAGCTGAAAAAAAACAAAATGGCGGATTCAAGATGGCAGCTATACGTTGGTGTCTATCTCACTAAGTATAAAAGATGGAAAAGTGGTTTTTTTGGCAAAAGATGATCAAGACGTGGTTTACTTGATTAACAGAAAAGAAACAAGATGTTGGAATTTATTTTTCCATACAAAATATATGGCGAATATTGAAGAGACTACACGTTGGGAACTATGCAAAATTTGATACAGTTGCTTTTCAAAAAATTTTTTTTATGGAAGAACTCTCATTCTGACAAATTATTCGGAGAAAAATATGGAGAGTGATAATGATCGAGGGTTAGAAATATGGCAGAGATAGGCTGCTCAAACCAAAATACCCGAAAGCAAAACCTCGCGGTCCGCTTTAGCGGGCCGCGCACCCACGCGCCATACTAGTCCTGTATAAGTTTAATACTGATTGTTTTATTATAAGCTAACTGATGCCCATGGTTTGGTCCAGATGGATTTAGGTTTTAACAAAAATGTTTGTTTATTCTGTACGACCCTTTTGGGATGGAATTTTAATAAATCCCTCCTCATCTATTGAGTTTAGGCTATTGTTTTATAAGTATAAAATAGATTGCTCATAAAAAAAGCTTATTATACAATTGAAGATTATATAAACGATAAAAAAGCTTGGATTTAACTCGTTCCAGCAATGCGCGAGACGGCATTTCAATCATGTACATTAATAATAATAATTGTTATAATGTTATTTTTAAAAAAAGAGCAACCGCCGAGTTTCTTGCAGGTTCTTCTCGGCTGGAACTGCATTCCGAACCTGTGGTAGACTCAATCGACGATTCAAAAGCACTTGTAAAAGTTTATTTGAATAAAAAACTTTTCTATTCTATTCTATTCTATTGTTCATTTGCTAACTTATAGAAAATTAATTTAGCTTTCTGCATGCCAAATTACAGCCCGATCCATCCCGTGGTTTGCGCTGTGCGTTGATAGATCAGTCAGTCAGTCAATCACCTTTTCCTTTTAAATATTTAGATTTAGATTAGGTTAATAGTAAATTGTGATACTAGAGCGAATACAAAAGGGTTGTCAGTTTTGACTGTCGAATTTACTTTTGTACCCAGAGACCTCCTTTTCTTGCTAACATTCATGATTCAAACGTTCACCGGGAAAAACTCTATATACATAAGTTTTGATGACAGGTTTTTATTAAAAACCTGTCATCAAAACTTATGTATATAAAATATTTAACTTTTACAGAATTTAACATTATAATCAGGCATTTTCTAGGCAAGCGCCTTCCAACTTAGACCTCATCATTGTTTTCCATCAGGCATGATTGTCATTTGTCGTCAAACGTAAGCTTATCATACAATAAAAAAAAAACTAGGAACTTGAAACTTTTACATCAATCTCATATGATACTTCAAGCCATTTTGGAAGTATCATATGAGTTTTGGAGGTCTATCCGTGTGTCCCATACACACGGATCTAAGACAGATAGACGTACAATAAACTAATCCTGTGATGGTTCCTTTTCCCATTATGAGGTAGGTAGGTACAGTAGGTACCCTAAAAAGCCGTGATAAATAACGCACCGCGCCCGTACGTAATTTCTCTCCGTGTGTTTACGGACTGCTTTATATTACTTCGCTCATTGCTTTACATCTGTCAAATCTTGAGAGGTATTTACCGCCAGCTTGTAACCGAAGTTTGCAGGCCGTTAGTTTATGGCAAGAATTACTTACTTAATTCCCGAGCATGATTGTAAAACGTTTAGTGAAAAACAAAGTCAAGAACTTTCTTTTTTCTTTATTATTTCGAG
The DNA here is from genome assembly GCA_920104075.1 of Melanargia galathea. NCBI lineage: Eukaryota > Metazoa > Arthropoda > Insecta > Lepidoptera > Nymphalidae > Melanargia > Melanargia galathea. The sequence goes on along the minus strand of OV049859.1, from coordinate 3,075,089 downwards.
TAGACAAAGCGTATAGCGTCGCACAACTAAAATATTATATACTTAGTTAACTCTTATTTGTATTTTACATAATACATTGTGTACATAACATTACATTGTTTGTTTTTTGCCGACCTCCCTGGCGCAGTGGTGAGTGCTGTGGTCTTATAAGTGGTAGGTCCCTGGTACGTTGGTGATTTTATAATTTCTAAATTGTCTCTGGTCTGGTCTGGTGGCTAGTTATCACCCTATACCGGCAAAGCCGTGACTCCAAGCGATTTAGCGTTCCTGTACGATGTCGCGTAGAAACCGATCAAGGGTATGAGGTTTAATAAAATTGCCATACCTCTTCCAAGTTAGCCCGCTTCCACCTTAGACTGCATCATCACTTAACATCAGGTGAGAGTTTCTAGCCGGCTTATCATAAGAGCCACAAAAAAAATTATCATGAAATAGGATACCCGATCAGGACCTTATACTATTGGACTATTTATACATATTTATTAAATACTAGCTTTTGCCCGCGGCTTCGCCCGCGTGAATTTCGGTTTTTCACAAATCCCAAAATCTCCGATTCAAAATAAAAATTACGAAAACGCAAGACACATTCGCACGCATTAGCTCCCTCGTTCGAAATCACAGATTTCGAAATGGAGATTGGAGTTATTCTGTGATTGGAGCATGCACCCTCTTCACCGCACCCGCCCGCCGCGCGGCGGCGTACGTATGGCGGGCGCGGGGAGTTCCGTGCAGCGCGAGCGTCGGCCGTCGCGCGCAGCGAAAACACCTATCAGGGCGTTTTTTAACATAGGTACTTACCGATTTCAACACTACTCCTTTTTTGAAAGTCGGTTAAAAAAGTTGCCTATGTTACTCCTTGGTTAATCCTCTACTTGTCTGTGAAAGTCCCGTCAAAATCGGTTCAGCCGTTCCGAAGATTAGCCCGTTTAAACAGACAGACAGACAAAAATTTTAAAAACGTGTGATTCGGTTATGGTATCGTTCAAATAACCATATGAGCTTAATATGTGGTAGTTATTTCGAAATTACAGACAGACACTTCAATTTAATTTATTATTTACTAGATGATGCCCACGGCTTCGCCCGTGTGGATTTAGGTTTTTAAAAATCCCGTGGGAACTTTTGATTTTCCAGAACAAAAAGTAAGTAGTATCTGTAGTAACCCGTCACCAAAACGGAAAAATTCCGTGGGATCCCCACGATTTTGGAATGCAATTCCTTACAGCATCAGGGTTGAGGAGTTGAATATGTACCTACTCGAGTTCATTCAACGATAAAGTCTTTAATTGGCACCCCCAATATCAATTTAAATAACCGACAGTTCCTAAATCCCATTACTTTTGGGGATCAGTTCCCCTACAGCATCAGGATTGAGGAGTTGGAATCCAAGTTTTTTGTAGGACAGTGTCGCAATGTTTCGCTATCGATTAAAAAAAAATTACGCAAATCGGTTCAGAAATCTCGGAGATATCGGTGTACATAGGTAGAAAAACACAACTCCTCCTTTTTTGAAAGTCGGTTAAAAAAGTAGCCTATGTTACTCCCTGGTTAATTCTCTACTTGTATGTGAAAGTCCCGTCAAAATCGGTTCAGCCGTTCCGAAGATTAGCCCGTTCAAACAGACAGACAGACAGACAGACAGACAGACAGACAGACAGACAAAAATTTTAAAAACGTGTGATTCGGTTATGGTACCGTTCAAATAACCATATGAGCTTAATATGAGGTAGTTATTTCGATATTACAGACAGACACTTCAATTTTATTTATTAGTATAGATTATTTATTATTGTATGCGAGTAAGCTATTTTCCCATACATAACAAAAATTTTGCATCCTATGAAAAAGAGTGCATTCATCTGTGTTAAATACACTCCGTATTTAATATAGACATAAGTATCTGTTGAAAGTTATCTTGAAGTTCGGACACTTTCAACAAGCTTCGCTGGTTCGTTCACTTGTCCTTGTGCTGCAATATTTCAGCCAGATTTTAAACGCAAAGCTTTCACAGCGATCGGGAAGGATTAACTTTTTAATGTTCGAAAATATTCCGCTGAAAATATGACCGAACATAACCGTGAAGCTCCCATAAAACTATTCAGGTTTATTATATTGCCGTGATGTTGAATTGTGTCGGAGAAAATAATAAAGGTCACCCGTCACGGGTGCATATTCGTCAGTTTACGATTTAAAACCTGCTCTTAACCATCGCCGATGCCATCGCCGATAAAATAGCCGGGAATCGTCACGAGTTAATTTAATACTTCTTATTATTTTGCAAAACTTCCGCTTGGGGCGCTAGCTGTAGATGCACGAACGAACTTAAACCTTAAAAGAAGCTTTAGGTCTATTATATTATCAACTTAGGGAACAGTTAAAGTGTAAGTTTCATCAAAATCGGTTCAGTAGTTTTCAAGATATGGACAATTCTTTATTTCGGTATATTAAAGTCGGTTTAATTGTTCTTCAATTATTATTACACGTACCCTTTTCGAACTTAGTTCGTTTGTAGAAATGAAATTACTCTAGCGGCACGCTATGATGGCCGGTTTGACGTTTGTCCGCTCATGAAGTTCCGTATTAATTGATAACGACTTTGAAGGAAATAATTGTATTACTTTATTGACGATAGTGATGTGCAGAGATTCATAAATTTTATCGAATGTAGTTTTAGGTTTAGGACTCAAAATTTATTTATTAAATTGATTTCTTAAATGTATACAAGTGTAGAAAAATCAGTTTGCACCATTTAAGGGGTGAATGTACTTGTGAATATGAACAATTTTCACTATGTGGACAAACCTCTGAAATCGCAAAAAAATATCAATAAATTTTTAAAAATGGAATCTAATACGATCGTCACATAGGATCGCTGGCTAGCACAACTACTACCTCCGGCAAACTCGCGTCAATGCTCAATGCAAAACAAAGCAGTTTCGAATTGACGTTGCTTCGAAAAGTATAAACTGTCAGTGCAATGCGATTGTGATATAGTTTTGACCTGGCTTTGGATTTCAAATATTGATACTGCATTACTGTTGACCCTTGCTCGTTAATTTGGACTCTGTTCAAGCCCTTTGTTGTGGATTTCGTCGATATGACCGAACGTACGCAGAGAACTGTTCTAAATAGTCAGACACGTGAGTTCGTAACACGCCTTCGTAACTATTTCGATCGTGAAGCTCAAAATGGAGGGCCAATTTTACCTATAACGTCAGTGGTTGAACGCGTAGCTGATGCGCTTAATATTGGACAACGAACTGTTAGACGGATAACTAAAAAAAAATATGGCGAGACTGGCACAGAAGAAAATAAACTTCACACACCAAAAAAGAGAAAACGAGCAAAACCAGTCGTAGGCATCGATAGCTTTGATGCCGATGCTATCCGAAGACATGTTTACGGCTACTATTTACAGAAGGAGTATCCAACAAGAAAAAAGTTGGTGCATTCACTGAAGGAAGCTGGATTATTCTTCGGTGGGGAAAGTTCTTTAACGAAGATTTTGAAGACCATTGGATTTCGATACAAAAAATGTAACAAACGCAAAATATTGATGGAAAGATTTGATATAGCGATGGCAAGGTATACTTTTTTACGGCAAGTGAAAGAAATCAAAAATTGGCAAAATGTTGTGTTCTTGGATGAAACATGGCTTAATGCTAACCATACTGTAGGCCGTTCTTGGAACGATGACACAGCAGCATCTACTTCCAAAGTTCCTGTAGGAAAAGGATCGCGACTTATAATTTGTCACGCCGGAACCATCAACGGGTTTGTCGAAGGTTCTCTCATGGCTTTTGCGTCAAAAACCACTGGAGACTATCATGAAGACATGAATGGAGAAAAGTTTACTGAATGGTTTACCTCAATGTTGTGTAGCCTCCCTGAACCATCTATTATAATTATGGACAACGCCCCATACCACTCGATGCAAATTGACAAGCCACCTGCCCAATCCCAAAAGAAAGCTGATATCGTCGCATGGCTTCGTAAAAATGGCGTAGATGCAAACATGAATATGTTAAAAGCGGAATTAGTACGTCTTTTAAAAGAAAACAAACCAACCAAGATCCGATACGTCATTGACGAAATAGCATTAGAACATGGGCACAGAGTTATACGGTTACCGCCTTACCATTGTGAGTATAATGCGATTGAGTTGGTGTGGGCTCAAATTAAGGGATATGCTGCAAGACACAATACAGAACCCCCATTTACCACAAAAAAAATGCTAAAATTATTAGAAGAAGCTTGTGAACATGTGACTAAAGGAGACTGGGAAAAGGTTGTGAATAGAACTGTTAAATTAATAAGGGAAGATTATGAAAGAGATGTGAAAATAGATAATATTATAGAAAACGAACATATAATTATTAATGTATGTGATGATAGCAGTGACGACAGTGAAAATAGTAGTATGGACGAATCTGATTAATTATGGCCTTTTGTGGCACCTTTTTTGGTATCTTTTGTATTCATATGTTTCTTGTGTGCATATAAAGTATGTATATTCATTTTCGTTCAAATATTCAGTTCGTTCAAATAAATTAAATAAACATATACATTTTTGTTTTATTAAACCTATTTAATCAGGTACAAAAACAAAACTTAATTGTTTTTTGTTCGAGAATAAATTGACATTCCACATCACTATTGTAATGTGTCAAACCGGCCATCATAGCGTGCCGCTAGTGTAACAAGCTATAATTTAAAAATTAAAAAACCCGACTGCCATGCTAAAAAACGAACTAAAAAATTAATAAACTACCACCGTACCACTTACAGTGTAGTTGTTATTTATTTTGTTTTTCATGATTTGTCACTGCAAATTGATTTAAAACATATAGATTGTATACATTTTCGTACTTGCCTTTTAAAGCCCTTTATTTTGATACCCCACTCGAGGGTCTTGAAGAAAAAAATTTTTTTCAGCCTGCACATTAAAGTGCATAACATTCGCCCTTTTGATTTTTTATGAATTTTATGTACCCAGTAACATTTGCGCCGTCAAGACAAATCTAATGACGTATAATTTATCAAAATAGGTTGAGCCGTTAAGTAGTTACGAACTAACATAGGAAACGGTCATTTTCTACGATTTATCACTCCAAATTGTTTCCAAATATATAAATTTATACATTTTCGTATTTGCCTTTTGAATCCCTTTATTTTGATAACCCACTCGAGGGTCTTGAAGAAAAAATTTTTTTTCAGCTCGCACATTAAAGCGCATAAAGTCCGCCATTTTGATTTTTTTTTTAATTTAGGTACCCTATAACACTCGCGTCATTGAGACAAATCTAATGACGTATCATTTATCAAAGTCCGTTGAGCCATTGATTAGTTACAAGCGGACATAGGAATGGACATACATACACACAGGTGAAACACATATACCCAGTCGGGTAAAAACAACGAAACGGAGTAATTGAGGCTTCAATTGCTCATTCGCGTTGCTTATGAAAGAATCCGCAGCATTTCATGTTTTTGCCGCCCTTTTGTGGACAATTTCCTGGAAAATGGGCGCATTCATCACAAGCAATTGTTTTCCATTCGTACCGGAAATGAAAGGAAAACCTTCTGTCAGAGTTGTTTTGCAACAATAGAAAAATATGATTACATTGTAAGGTTAGAGATCTGGGTTTGTATTCAAAATTGGACAAACAACTGTCAGATTATTGTTGAAAATTAATTAGAATTTTTTACAGATTATTAATTTCATAATGAAAATAGGTTAAAATGAACTGACATTTGATTCATTCAATGGCGCCGAACCGCCATCTTGAATTATTGTTATAAATACGGGCGCTTCGAAGCCATGAATTCAGTCTCCTCCAGAGACTCAACCGACTATTAGATGCTTCAGCGTCTAGGTCGTGATATTTGATTGAGGGCTGCGATAGCAATCACACCCTAATCGAATAAAGTGCTGCCATTTTGGACTTGGCTGAGTGTTATTAAATTAATTAGTATAAAATAGATCTCAGTTAAACTAATCTGTGATTCGATATTAATTAAGTTTGTGCGGGTGATAAATAAAGATATTTTAATAATAGTTTGATTTAAGTAAGTAGTTTTAATATTAAACCTTATCCTGCTTCTGTAATGATGATGTTTACAAATTCAGAAGTGGGATTCGAATCTCGTTGCCTTGATTTTGCTTTGCCATCTACGCAGTTGTGTTTGGTTTATTTTGAGAAAGACATTAATTTGAAGTAAAGTTGTAGAAATACCCGCAGAATAATGAAATACCGGCAGTTGAGATTAGTGACTCGTTTGAAATTAGAAAAAAATTTTGATTAGTTATTTTGAAAGGTTAGACGCCGCCGAGTTTCTTACTGGTTCTTCTCGCTAGGTCGCGGCATTCCGAACCAGTGGTAGATTCGCTTTATTTTGAAAATGAAAGTAAAAGTACTTAAAGGTTTTCAAAACAATTTAGTGTTTATGATAATGAGAGTAACTGATAGTTAATGAGTTCGGTTATGAATTATTTTGAGTTGTCAGTTTAAAAGCGACATTGACGGACTTGACTGAGGGCATGACCGCCCGCAATTTACTGAGGGCAGACAGCCCATGACTTAAGTCAGGGTAAAATCACCCGTGATCTTAGAAACGAAGGCAAAACGCCTGTGACATTGACAATGGGCAAGACCGCCCGCGACATGAATAAAGTTACTTTTACTGTGATTGATAAGAAACACGGGGACGTGTTAAATATAGGACGGCCGAACTGTCAGATTATTGTTGAAAATTAATTAGAATTTTTTACAGATTATTAATTTCATAATGAAAATAGGTTAAAATGAACTGACATTTGATTCATTCAATGGCGCCGAACCGCCATCTTGAATTATTGTTATAAATACGGGCGCTTCGAAGCCATGAATTCAGTCTCCTCCAGAGACTCAACCGACTATTAGATGCTTCAGCGTCTAGGTCGTGATATTTGATTGAGGGCTGCGATAGCAATCACACCCTAATCGAATAAAGTGCTGCCATTTTGGACTTGGCTGAGTGTTATTAAATTAATTAGTATAAAATAGATCTCAGTTAAACTAATCTGTGATTCGATATTAATTAAGTTTGTGCGGGTGATAAATAAAGATATTTTAATAATAGTTTGATTTAAGTAAGTAGTTTTAATATTAAACCTTATCCTGCTTCTGTAATGATGATGTTTACACAACATTAAACTCCTTTTTTCAAGCAGACGTATAAAAATACACGAACATTTTCGAGTTGGTCGTACCAACTGAAAATGTTCGTTTATTTTTGTTTAAATAAAAAATTGCAAAAAAATCATCTTAGGTACCTACTTAGTAGAGTGAAATTAATTTTTAAGACACCACTTTTTTAGTAAGCGTAACTTATGTACCTACGTACGTATAAATTTATGGTAAATGCAAAGGCCAGTTGTTCAATGGAAATTGTCGAGAATGAAAACAGCTTATTTTGTCAACTTTCTACATTTATTTCAGTTTAAGTAATCCAAATTTTTTTAAATATAATTTTCTTAAAAGATATTACTTACAGATGTTCTAAATGAAAGGAGAATGCCCAAAAATCTATGGGGGTATAACCCAGTCGTTTACAAGCATGTTGTATGCAGTATTTATTGCAGATTTATTCCTGACTAGCGTACATGGCTGGCTTCGCCCGTGGTACATAATATATAGCCTATAGCATTCAAGGATCACGTACATATCCAACGGTGAAAGAATTTTTGAAATCGGTCCAGTAGTTCCTGAGATTAGCGCGTTCAAACAAACAAACTCTTCCGTTTTATTATATTAGTATAGATAACCAACCACACCATTTTAATACCTCTAGGACTTGCCGTTTTTGAATAAATCTAAGTTTAAGTTTAAAAATGATTCTAGGTTATGTGTAGCTTATAATTGTTAAACTAGTAAGGATAGCCGTGTATCGTGCCTGCCGATTTGAACTATTTGTTTAGCGCGCACTATACTTAACATACCTGTTGCAACGATGTCCAATACAAAAACAATAAACCATAGAATTAATATTGGTCTCCGCTGCGCTACAATAAATATACAAAATGTAAATAAAGTAAACATCACTAGCGTCACACACAACTAAAACAATGATATGTCACATTGACATCTCGAAATCAGTTTCATTACACAAAATCAAGAAGGTTGTAGTTTGATATATATTCATAGCTGTGATAGCCTAGTGTAGCTGTGATAGCCTAGTGGTGAGGACGACCGACTTCTAATCGGAGGTCGTGGGTTCGATCCCGGGGCACGCACCTCTGACTTTTCGGAGTTATGTGCGTTTTAAGTATTTAAATATCACTTGCTTTAACGGTGAAGGAAAACATCGTGAGGAAACCTGCACGCCTGAGAGTTCTCCATAACGTTCTCAAAGGTGTGTGAAGTCTGCCAATCCGCTTGGCCAGCGTGGTAGACTATGGCCAAAACCCTTCTCACTCTGAGAGGAGACCCGTGCTCTGTAGTGAGCCGGTAATGGGTTGATCATGATGATGATGATATATTCATAGTACGAATTCCATTGCACAAATGACAAAACGCAACGAAGTTAAAACAATACTATAACAAAATAATATTATTAATTCTTACTTATTTACTTCAATCATATTGTACGATTTACAACAAATAAAATAATGTATTTAAATAATTAATATCCGTTCGATTTTAAAAGAAATGATTTTTTAAAAATAACAAACCTCTTTTTATTTGGGCTTGTATGCGTAGAATGTATTGCAAATGGACGTCAGACTTACCAGAGAAATGGGAAGTTGAAAAGACGGTTTAATTCCTTTTTTATTAAATTTTTTTATCGGAAAGTGTAGCATTAATAATTATTAATTTTCAAATTGTCATATATTCGTAAGATATTTTTTAATAAATTACATTTTGTGTAAATGTTTGGGTCAGGGGTGGTCATTCTCCTTTGGGCGTTCTATTCTTCTTATACTTTGTATATTTGAAACAGTTATAATACATTTAACTATGGAAATTATAAGAGACTTTATTTACAATTAACAAAATCATTGTTAAAATTATATTATTTTACATAACAAAATAGCTCATAATTCAAGGATTTTTGAATTTTTCAATACCACTCACGGAGACTCCTTCCACCATTCTCCCTATATTGTCGATGTTCAATCTGTCCATGTTTATGACGTACTGAGTGAGGTCACGTACAACTGATCCAGAATTGGTAATGGTGCCAGTTTGGTCCACGTTGTCGCGGCGAAGTGAGCTAGGGTTAGTTTCACTAACCGATATAGAAGCCAGATTACCGTTCAACGAAGTTTGGTCACCGAATCTCTCTTTTTCGTTCACGTGTAATCCGTTTTTGTGTAAAACGTACTGATTGAATGAGACCGCAGCACTGTTGGTGATTGTGCTACTTTGGCCTGTGACATGAGATCCAACGGAGATAGGTTCCTCACCATCCATCGCGATACTGTCAACAATAATGTTAGCTATCCTGCTGCGCAATCCGGAGTCGTGTCTGATTTGCTGAACGAGGGAATCTCTGATTGCCAGACTATTAGTTAGGGTGGTAGTTTGTACTACGGGTCTGTATTCGAGGTCATCGCCATTCTCAGAGATTTCGTCCGCCATCCTCCACAGATTGCCAATGTTTACTTGATTGACGTTTATGACGTACTGGATGAGGTCACGTCCGACCCCTCCGGAATTGGTAATTGTGCCGGTTTGAGCTACGTTTCCGTTGCGAGTTGAGAAAGGGTTAGGTTCAACAGGGCCGGCAGGTCCAACTAAGATCGAGCCCGATTCGTCGACAATCGCGGGTCCAACCTGAATAGGGCTTTCTTCTCCGTTGACAGCGGGTCCGCTGGGAATGTGACTCCAAGGACTAGCGAATGCCATGCCGGCGAGAGCAGCGGAAAGTATTAACAGTTTCATTTTTAACCTGGAGGATTATGGAAATGATTTAAGTAATAAATTCAATATTTTGTTCTATAAATTTAATAAACTGCAAAACAATATTTATGAAGTTTTTAATACCTAGGCTAAAACAGGCTAATTCTAGGTTTTTAACACACAAATCAATAGATTTTTTCAAGATAAGGTAGATCTTCAGCTAAATTAATAGGTCTGGCAACATTACTATTTGGTCGAAAAGCTAAATCTGTAGATCTGGCAACATTACTATTTGGTCAAAATCTTTGTTCGGATAATCGGCGAGTCTTAAGCAAACAACAGAATAAAAGTCAGTCCAAGTCACACTCACAAAGGGTCCAGGATTGACCGTCGTCCGTCAGAGTAACACTAAATTCAGCCTAAAAATGCCACTAGAAGAATACAACAAAGTTTATAACTATTATTAAACAATTTTTATTGGAACATACCCTTTGTGTTTTGTTATGGTTGATTGAATAATAAAATCAAACTATATCGATATCAAAGTAGGAATCACTTTTTATAGTTTCAATTATCTTTCTAGCGCAACCAAATTAGTCATTTGTTATGTTTGATTACTGAATGCTCTAATCGTTAAATCAACAAATTACTTAGTAAGATTCGAGGAGGATATTAAGATAATATGGTCTGCACAACAGAGCGCTTGTTTTCGCATTGTGCAAATAATAATCGGCCTAAGTTTTTGTTAATTGGCTTATCAATAAAACCGACTCAGGAACTCGCATACCGAGGGTTCCGTACCTTGGCAGGAACCATCTAAAAAGTGATTTGGTTTTAAATTATTCGACCGTCTCATATAAGAATCCCCTATGTTTGGACAGCATAACATAGTTGTATTTTTAGTAGACACTTAATTTTTTTTAGTTTGTGTAAGTAGATTTCTGAAAAACTGTGCTACTTAGAAACATTACTTTATTCTTTATTTTTCTTGTATATAATAAAATAAGGATTTCAACGTGGAAATTCATGGAAATAAAAATTGGTGTTTTTGTAGACGTCAGTTTTATTTGATTTTGGCCAATTTACAAGTAGGTGTATCGATCGATCGATAAATAATCTCGATACCGCAACTAAAATAGTTCCAACAATAAAATTAGCACCGCATTCCTAATCTATCCGTTTTGCAGTTTATATAATTCAAATTATCATTGTCTAATGGAAAATTTAACAGATCTCAATCTATTATTTTATTATTTAAAAAAGATTAAATGTAAGTAATTATGATTACGTACATTATTTTACATTTTCGTGTGATCGATGACAAATAGTTTTCAATTCAAGGTTTGTCGGGTTTCTCATTTTCATTCACGGAGATTTTGTTACCAATATTCGCTATTTGATTGATAACTTGGTTAATGGTTAACTCGCTGACATTTATGATGAACTGAAAAAGAGAATGTCCGACTACCCCATCACTACCAGTTTCGTCGACAATTGCAGGTCCAACCGAGATAGGGGCAGTATCGTCAACGATTGCGGGTCCAACCGAGATAGGGGCAGTATCGTCAACGATTGCGGGGCCAACCGAGATAGGGGCAGTATCGTCAACGATTGCGGGGCCAACCGAGATAGTGGCAGTATCGTCAACGATTGCGGGGCCAACCGAGATAGGGGCAGTATCGTCAACGATTGCGGGGCCAACCGAGATAGGGGCAGTATCGTCAACGATTGCGGGGCCAACTGAGATAGGGGCAGTATCGTCAACGATTGCGGGGCCAACTGAGATTGGGGCATAATCATCAACAATTACGGGACTGACTTGAATAGGTTTGTACTCGTCGATGACAGCAGGTCCAACGGAGATTGGGGGCTTAACTACAGCAGGTCCAACGTGAACAGGTCTCTTTTCTTCGATGATAACAGGTCGAACATGGACTGGGCTATTTTCTTCAATGATAGCCGGTCCAATGGAAATGTGGCTTACAGGGCTAGCAGAAGTCACGCTAGCAAAAGCGGCGAAAACGAGCAATAGTTTCATCTTCTGACCTAGAAAATTATGAGAACGAATAATATTATATAGTGACTGAAACATCATAATATTCAAATCTTTATAAGTTTGTAATTAATTTTATTGTAAGTTCAAATTCAAAATTATACAAAAATTATACGATATTTAGAATTTTATTGAAATAATATTTAATTTATAATCGTCACATACTTACCTTTTGTTGAAATGAAAAATAAAACTAAGTTGGTATGTCCATTTTTATGCGATTTTTTCTTTTTATAATGTTTGTTTATCGTTCCTATTGTAAATAACTCATTTGGATTTTTATTCTTATTTATTGCTTTAATCACAAAATAACGAAGGAATTAAGATTTTGATTAAGATATTTATAATTTAAGGCGCATACAGGTCAAGTACTTAACGCGGGCCAAATAAAATATTATGTTTGTAGCCTCAATACGGTCAAGTAGTGGTCTTTTAGAACAAGCTTTAGGCTTAGTTGAAAACTAGTGTTGCGCTCGGTGCGCGAGCTGCAAGCAGCTCGCGGGCCTTGTAGTCTCTTCAATATTCGTAAAATAAAGAAATGGGAGGCCATACCAAATACCAGAATATTCGGGAGAGTCTCCTGAAAGATAGAAAGAAATATTGGTATCACGTTTTGTATCTTTTCTGAAAGGACCTAATGAGTTCTATGCATGCGTTTAGTGGGAAAAAAAAGATCTATACAAAAATGTTCTAGACAGCCACTTGAAAATTAAAAAGAAATGACACGAATTTTTTTTTCTTCCGTAGCTATCTTTTTTTTACTGGCTCACCAAAGGGCCTAAGGTCTTGAACATTTTTAGTTTCAGGACCATGCCTATATGATTACATTTTTAGTTTCAGGACCATGCCTACTATGATTGATAGTTTTTGAGGGCCGTTAGGGTACTCTGGTAATTTTTCCACATTCACTACGTTTTGTATTTTTTGTGAAAAAATCTTTGAGTTCTATTTACTTATACGTGTAGTGTGAGGAAAAAGTTTCATACAAAAATGTCTAAGAGAGCCTCTTAAAAAGAACCCAAAAAATTTGTATGGAGAGATTTTTTTTTGTTCGGCGGCCATCTTTTTTTTACCCATTCACCCAATGGCCCAAGGTCTTTAACAACATTTGTTTGGGACCATGCCTGTATGACTGGTAGTTTTGGAGGACCCATGAGGTACTCTGGTAAATTTTCCACAATCATGACGTTTCAGAATTTGTTTGGAAGAAGACCCATAAGTTCAACGTATATAAATAGTTCTTATATAGTTCTTATATAATTAGGTTCCATACAAAATTGTTCTGGAGAGCCTCTTGAAAAGAACCCAAAAAATTTGTATGGAGAGAATTTTTTTTTGTTTGGTGGCCATCTTTTTTTTACTGGTTCACCTAATGGCCCAAGGTCTTTAATAACATTTGTTTGGGACCATGTCTGTATGACTGGTAGTTTCGGAGGACCCATGAGGTAAGTACTCTGGTAAATTTTCCACATTCATGACGTTTCGTAATTTTCTGAAGGAAGACCCATAAGTTCTACGCACATAAATAGTTAAGGGAAAAGGTTCCATACAAAATTGTTTTGGAGAGCCTCTTGAAAAGAATCCAAAAAATTTGTATGGAGAAAAATTTTTTTTGTTCGGCGGCCATCTTTTTTTTACCGGTTCACCTAATGGCCCAAGGTCTTTAATAACATTTGTTTGGGACCATGTCTGTATGACTGGTAGTTTTGGAGGACCCATGAGGTACTTTGGTAAATTTTCCACATTCATGATGTTTCATAATTTTCTGAAGGAAGACCCATAAGTTCTACGCACATAAATAGTGAAAGGAAAAAAGTTCCATACAAAATTGTTCTGGAGAGCCTCTTGAAAATTACCCAAAAAATTTGTATGGAGAAAATTTTTTTTTGTTCGGCGGCCATCTTTTTTTTACCGGTTCACCTAATGGCCCAAGGTTTTTAATAACATTTGTTTGGGACCATGTCTGTATGACTGGTAGTTTTGGAGGACCCATGAGGTATTCTGGTAAATTTTCCACATTCATGACGTTTCATAATTTTCTGAAGGAAGACCCATAAGTTCTACACACATAAGTAGTGAAGGGAAAAAAGTTCCATACAAAATTGTTCTGGAGAGCCTCTTGAAAATTACCCAAAAAATTTGTATGGAGAAAATTTTTTTTTGTTCGGCGGCCATCTTTTTTTTACCGGTTCACCTAATGGCCCAAGGTTTTTAATAACATTTGTTTGGGACCATGTCTGTATGACTGGTAGTTTTGGAGGACCCATGAGGTATTCTGGTAAATTTTCCACATTCATGACGTTTCATAATTTTCTGAAGGAAGACCCATAAGTTCTACGCACATAAGTAGTGAAGGGAAAAAAGTTCCATACAAAATTGTTCTGGAGAGCCTCTTGAAAATTAGGAATTTTTTTGTATGGAGTCGAAATTTTTTTTGTATGGTGGCCATATTTTTTTTACCGGTTCACCCAAGGTTTTGAACATTTTTTGTTTCGAGACGATACCTCTCCGACTGATAGTTTTCGAGATCCCCTAGGGCACTCTAGTCAGTTTTCCACTTTCAGCTCTCTCTATAATTTTGGTGACCTAGAATTTTTGAATTTTACACACATGGAAAGTATCGTGAAAAAGTTCCATACAAAATTGTTCAGGAGAGGTGATCAGTCCGTAACTTCAAGTAGCTTTATATATAACTAGTAGGGCGCGTGGGTGCGCGGCCCGCAAGCGGACCGCGAGGTTTTGCTTTCGGGTATTTTGGTTTGAGCAGCCTCCACCTATCTCTCCCATATTCCTAATCCTCGATCATTATTACTCTCCATATTTTTTCTTCGAATCATTCTGCTCATCAAGTAGATCTAAAGGTCTTGATCATCTTTTGTCAAGAAACCACTCTTCGATCTTTTATACGTAGTCTCTTTAATATTCGCCATACATTTGCTATGGAAAAATAAATTCCGCCATTTTGAATTTTTTTCTATTAATCGAGTAGACCTTTGGATCCTGATTATGTTTTGCGAAGAAACTACTCGTCCATCTTTTATATCCTCCGAGATGGAGACCAACAAAAGTTGTATGGCGGCCATCTTTTTTTCGCCATTTTGAATTTTTTTTCAACTCACTGCCAATTGGATGACGTTTCGAGTGACATTTGCTCGAGCACCCCCCACCTATCTTCAATACCTTAAGCGTGCCATTCGCTCGTCTCTGAAATCCTCAATCATCAGCTCTCTCCATATTTTTGTTCCGAATGAATTTTTGTCTTCTATACGAAACCATTAGTGAAAAAAAAATTTTTCATACAAAATTGTTCAGGAGAGGTGATCAATGAGTCAGTGAGTGAATCAGCACGAGCAGCTATATATATATTAACTAGTATGGCGCGTGGGTGCGCGGCCCGCAAGCGGACCGCGAGGATTCGAGTAGTTTTTGTTTGAGCACGTCCCACCTATCTTCAATACCCTCGCCGTGCTCTTAATCCCTCTCTAAAATCTTCGATCATCAGCTCTTTCCGTATTTTTCCATCAATAATTTTTTTTTGTGTAGAAAAATAAATTCCGCCATCTTGTTTTTTTCTGTTCATCAAGTAGACTTTTAGGTCTTGATCATCTTTTTCCCAGAAACCACTCTTCCATCTTTTATGCTTGGTGAGATAGACTCTGACGAAATTTGTATAGCCGCCATCTTGAATCCGCCATTTTGTTTTTTTTTCAGCTCAGTGCCAATTGGATGAGGTTTTGAGTAATTTTTGTTTGAGCACCTCCCATCTATCTAACATACCCTGCCCGGGCTCCTCATCCATCTTCCAAACCCTCAATCATCATGTCTTTCCATATTTTTCTTTGAGAGTTCTCCAAAGAATCGCATCAAAGCCTTGCATAGTTTACAACTTGTAGTCTCTTCAATATTCGCCATACATTTTCTATGGAAAAATAAATTCCGCCATTTTGATTTTTTTTTCAATTCATCAAGTAGACCTTTGGATCCTCATCATCTTTTGCGAAGAAACCACTCTTCCATCTTTTATACCCTCCGAGATGGAGACCGATGAAATTTGTATGGCGGCCATCTTTTTTTCGCCATTTTGAATTTTTTTTCAGCTAACTGCCAATTGGATGACGTTTCGAGTGACATTTGTTCGAGCACCCCCCACCTATCTTCAATACCTTAAGCGTGCTGCTCACCTGTCTCCGAAATCCTCAATCATCAGCTCTCTCCATATTTTTGTTCCGAATGAATTTTTGTCCTCTATACGAAACCATTAGTGAAAAAAAAATTTTTCATACAAAATTTTACAGGAGGGGTGATCAATCAGTGAGTCAGTCAATGAATCAGCACGAGCAGCTATATATATATTAACTAGTTGCTCGGTGCGCGAGCTGCTAAAGCAGCTCGCGGGGACGTTCTACATTACATAACATGGGGCTGCACCCTATAATTTCAAAGATTTAAGCATTTAAAAATTGATCACGTGAGTAAATAGACATCGCAAAATTAAGAAGTTTGAGTAATAATAACATTAGGTTGCACCCTATAGTTTCGGAGATATAAGCTTTTAAAAATCTGATCACGTCAACATCTAGACATCGCGAAAGTAAGTTTGAGTACCAACAACATGGGGCTCGACCCTATAGTTCCGTAGATATAAGCTTTTAAAATCTGACCACGTAAACACACAGACATCGTGAAAATAAGAATTTTGCGTACCAACAACATGGGACTGCACCCTATAGTTTTGGAGATATAAGCTTTTAAAAATCTGACCACGTAAGCATACAGACATCGCGAAATTAAGAAGTTTGAGTACCAACAACATGGAGCTGCACCCTATAGTTTCGGAGATATAAGCTTTTAAAAATCTGACCACGTAAGCACACAGACATCGCGAAAATAAGAAGTTTGAGTACCAACTACATGGGGCTTCACCATATAGTTTCGGATATAAGCTTTTAAAAATCTGACCACGTGAGCATAAAGACGAAGATAAGAAGGAGTACCAACAACATGGGGCTGCACTCTACCCTTCTGTATCCTTCACTTGTCTCCAAAATCCTCAATCATCAGCTCTCGCCATATTTTTTTACCGAATGAATTTTTGTCTTCTCTGTGAAACCATTTGTGAAAAAAAATTCATATAAAATTTTACAGGAGGAAATTTTTGGGGAAATCTCGAAAAGTCCCCGGTCGGTCCTTAGTCGGTCCCTAGTCGGTCGCTAGTCGGTCCCTAGTCGGTCCGTAGTCGGTCCATAGGCGGTCCGTAGTCGGTCCCTAGTCGGTCCGTAGTTGGTCCCTAGTCGGTCCCTAGTCGGTCCGTAGTCGGTCCCTAGTCGGTCCATAGTCGGTCCGTAGTCGGTCCCTAGTCGGTCCCTAGTCAGTCCCTAGTCAGTCCGTAGTCGGTCCCTAGTCGGTCCATAGTCGGTCTCTTGTCGGTCCGTAGTCGGTCCCTAGTCGGTCCGTAGTCGGTCCGTAGTCGGTCCGTAGTCGGTCCGTAGTCGGTACGTAGTTGGTCCGTAGTCGGTCCTTAGTCGGTTCCTAGTCGGTCCATAGTAGCTCTCTCGTCGGTCCGTAGTCGGTCCATAGTCGGTCCGTAGTCGGTCTGTAGTCGGTCCGTAGTCAGTCCGTAGTCGGTCCCTAGTCGGTCCGTAGTCGGTCCCTAGTCGGTCCCTAGTCGGTCCGTAGTCGGTCCCTAGTCGGTCCCTAGTCGGTCCCTAGTCGGTCCTTAGTCGGTCCCTAGTCGGTCCATAGTCGGTCCCTAGTCGGTCTCTAGTCGGTCCGTAGTCGGTCCCTAGTCGGTCCCTAGTCGGTCCGTAGTCGGTCTCTAGTCGGTCCGTAGTCGGTCCCTAGTCGGTCTACCCTAGTGGGCCGTAGTCGGTCCGTAGTCGGTCTCTAGTCGGTCCGTAGTCGGTCCCTAGTCGGTCCCTAGTCGGTCCCTAGTCGGTCCGTAGTTGGTCCCTAGTCGGTCCCTAGTCGGTCCCTAGTCGGTCCCTAGTCGGTCCCTAGTCGGTTCCTAGTCGGTCCCTAGTCGGTCCCTAGTCGGTCCGTAGTCGGTCCCAGTCGGTCTGTAGTCGGTCCGTAGTCGGCCCGTAGTCGGTCCGTAGTCAGTCCGTAGTCGGTCCGTAGTCGGACCGTAGTCGGTCCGTAGTCGGTCCGTAGTCGGTCCGTAGTCGGTCCCTAGTCGGTCCCTAGTCGGTCCGTAGTCGGTCTCTAGTCGGTCCGTAGTCGGTCCCTAGTCGGTCTACCCTAGTGGGCCGTAGTCGGTCCGTAGTCGGTCTCTAGTCGGTCCGTAGTCGGTCCCTAGTCAGTCCCTAGTCGGTCCCTAGTCGGTCCGTAGTTGGTCCCTAGTCGGTCCCTAGTCGGTTCCTAGTCGGTCCCTAGTCGGTCCCTAGTCGGTCCCTAGTCGGTCCGTAGTCGGCCCGTAGTTGGTCCGTAGTCAGTCCGTAGTCGGTCCGTAGTCGGACCGTAGTCGGTCCGTAGTCGGTCCGTAGTCGGTCCCTAGTCGGTCCGTAGTCGGTACCTAGTCGGTCCGTAGTCGGTCCCTAGTCGGTCCGTAGTCGGTCCCTAGTCGGTCTACCCTAGTCGATCCGTAGTCGGTCCCTAGTCGGTCTCTAGTCGGTTCGTAGTCAATCCCTAGTCGGTCCCTAGTCGATCCGTAGTCGGTCCCTAGTCGGTCCCTAATCGGTCCGTAGTCGGTCCGTAGTCGGTCCCTAGTCGGTCCCTTGTCGGTCCGTAGTCGGTCAGTAGTCGGTCCGTATACGGTCCGTAGTTGGTCCGTAGTCGGTCCCTAGTCGGTCCCTAGTCGATCCGTAGTCGGTCCCTAGTCGGTCCCTAATCAGTCCGTAGTCGGTCCGTAGTCGGTCCCTAGTCGGTCCCTTGTCGGTCCGTAGTCGGTCAGTAGTCGGTCCGTAGTCGGTCCGTAGTCGGTCCCTAGTCGGTCCGTAGTCGGTCCCTAGTCGGTCCCTAGTCAGTCCCTAGTCGGTCCTTAGTCGGTCCATAGTCGGTCCATAGTCGGTCCCTAGTCGGTCTCTAGTCGGTCCGTAGTCGGTCCCTAGTCGGTCCCTAGTCGGTCCGTAGTCGGTCTCTAGTCGGTCCGTAGTCGGTCTCTAGTCGGTCTACCCTAGTCGGCCGTAGTCGGTCCGTAGTCGGTCTCTAGTCGGCCCCTAGTCGGTCCCTAGTCGGTCCCTAGTCGGTCCCTAGTCGGTTCCTAGTCGGTCCCTAGTCGGTCCCTAGTCGGTCCCTAGTCGGTCCCTAGTCAGTCCGAAATAAATTCCTCCATTTTGAATTTTTTTTTCTAGTTCTCCGAAGGTCCTGATCATCTTTTGATAAGAAACCACTCTTCCAACTTTTATACCCTTTGAGATGGACACTGATGAAATTTGTATGGCGGCCATCTTTTTTTCGCCATTTTTAATATTTTTCCAGCTCACTGCCAATTGGAAGCCGTTTCGAGTAACATTTGCTCGAGCACCTCCCACCTATCTTCAATACCTTAAGCGTGCCCTTCACCCGTCTCCGAGTTCCTCAATCATCAGCTCTATCCATATTTTTTTCTGAATACATTTTTGTCTTTTTTGTGAAACCATTTGTGAAAAAAAAAATTTCATACAAAATTTTACAGGAGAAAATTTTTGGGGAAAATCTCGTAAACTACCCCGAAGGTGGCAACACTGTTTACATTTATCGATACTGCCGGTTAAGTTACACAGTCAATTCATACATTTCAACTTTCCGAAATGTTGCCAACTGCCTCAAAAACATGTTCAAATTCAATTCCAAAAAAAATAAAATACAAAATGGCCGTCAACTCATTTTACTGATTTATTTTAGAAAGTTGAATAATTTTTCCATTGAGTACAGGAGATACCGCTCCTGATGACGTTTCAAGTTTTCATCTCGCTCGCACACAGGCGAAATGATCACCCCTAAAAAAGACCGTATCGCGAAAACAACTTTTTCTTTGATAAATTTCAGTGTTGCCTGTCCCTGGCGATAAAAATATCCAAATTTCGTTTGTACAGGTAAAAAATGTAGTTGCTCATACTCGGATTTTGCAAAAAGTTCGTATTTCGATTTTTTAATTTTTGGGGTAGATCTTGAAATTTCCCCAAAAATGGGGTATTTTTTTCACCAATATATACTTCAAATCTGTACATACAATAGCTTCATAAAAGTAGAAACGCTCCGATGTTGTCAACTGTGAGTAATTTGAATTTTAAAATTGCGTTTTTTCGTAACTCAAACTTAATGGCCGCCACGACAGCCGCCATCTTGAATATTTAAAAAC
Source organism: Melanargia galathea (assembly GCA_920104075.1). Lineage (NCBI taxonomy): Eukaryota > Metazoa > Arthropoda > Insecta > Lepidoptera > Nymphalidae > Melanargia > Melanargia galathea. Next base: position 3,054,874 of record OV049859.1, on the reverse strand, counting down.
CACTCCCAATCTGTCAAAATACAGGATAATCGTAGACGGAATCAGGAAAAAAATATTATCCTCAACTAACCCGTTTCGGTGCTGTGGCGCCGCGGTTCGGGGTCGAAAAATCGAAAATTTGAAAGACAACAGCTAAGCCGCCATCTTGTTTTTTAAATTTTTTCTACTTTTTCTATTAATCGTTTTCTAATTTCTTCTAGAATTGCGAGTTTTAACGAAATCGGTAGGAAAACAAAAAAGTTACAAAAATCACGTCGGCCGCCATCTTGTTTTTATTTGAGCAGCCCTTTTCTATCTACAATACCTTTCCCGGGCTCCCCAACCATCTTACTAACCCTCAATCATCATGTTTTCCCATATTTTTCTGTGAGAATTCGCTGAAGAACCGCATCAAAGGCAATTCAATATTCACCATACATTTTCTATGAAAAAATGAATTCCGCCATTTTGAATTTTTTTTCTATTCATCAAGTAGACCTTCGGATTTTGATCATCTTTTACTAAGAAACCACTCTTCCATCTTTTATACCCTCCGAGATGGATACCGATGAAATTTGTATGGCGGCCATCTTTTTTTCGCCATTTTGAATTTTTTTTCAGTTCACTCCCAATTGGACGCCGTTTCGAATGACATTTGCTCGAGCACCTCCCACCTATCTTTAATACCTTCAGCGTGCCCTTCACCCGTCTCCGAAACCCTCAATCATCAGCTCTCTCCATATTTTTTTCGGAATAAATTTTTGTCTTCTTTGTGAAACCATTAGTGAAAAAAAAATTTTTCATACAAAATTTTACAGGAGGAAATTTTTGGGGAAATCTCAAAAACTACCCTAAATGTGGCAACACTGTGTACATACCTCGATACTGCTAGTTGAGTTACACAATCGATTCATACAAGTCAACTTTCTAAAATGTTGCCAACTGCCTCAAAAACATGATCAAAATTTTCAAAAACACCCAACAACAATACAAAATGGCCGCCAACTCGTTTTATATAAATAATTCACATAGTTTTATAATTTTTTCAATAAATACAGTACATACCGCTCCTGGTGACGTTTTAATTTTTTATCTCGCTCGCACCCAGGCGAAATGATTGCCCCTGACAAAAGACCATGTCGCGAAAATCACTATTTCTTTGATAAATTCCAGTGTTGCCAGTCCATGAGGACAAAAATACTCAAATGTCATTGGTACAAGTAAAACAAATGGTTGCTCATACTCAAATTTTGCAAAAAGTCCGTATTTCGATTTTTTAATTTTTGGGGTAAATCTTGAAGTTTCCCCAAAAGTGGGGTGTTTTTTTTACCACCAATTTATACCTCGAATCTATACATACAATCGCTTCATAGAAGTCAAAACGCTCCGATGTTGCCAACTGTGAGAAAATTTAATTTTAAAATTGCGTTTTTTCGTACCTCAAACCAAATGGCCGTCACAACAGCCGCCATCTTGAATTTTTAAAAACCACTCCCGTTCTGTCAAAATACAGGATAGTTGTAAGCGGAAACAAGAAAAAAATATTATCCTCAATTACCCCGTTACGGAGCTGTGGTGCCGCGGTTTGGGGTCGAAAAATCAAAAATTTTAAAAATCTAAATCTCGGCCGCCATCTTGTTTTTCCAATTTTTTACACTTTTTCTAATAATCATTTACTAATTTCTTAATAACCTGCGAATTTTAACGAAATCGGTTGAAAAACAAAAAAGTTACAAAAATTACGTCGGCCGCCATCTTGTTTTTCTGAAATGTCATAATTTTTCCCTACTCGACTCCCGCACCCGAACATATCTCCCATACATTATTGTATCGTTTTCTGTCTCTTTCTAGGAGAACAATTATGTCAATGAGTCAGTCAGTCAGTCAGTCAGTCAGTGGTAATCGAGCTATATATATTATAATATAATGCTTTAAAAATGCACGTAACTACTTAATACTTTCTGCAGCAGCATCCGTTCGAGTGTTTATAAATAAATTAAAAATTTAAAAAACCCCCGACATTCGCCATTTTGTGGCGGCGGCCATCTTGGATTTGCATAGTGCTATTCTACTAGCCAAGCCCTTTCATTTGATACCCATATTAAGGGAGTTGTGAAAAAATATGTAACTAATCCACCATTTTGTAGCGGCGGCAACTTTGGATCGATTTTTATCAAACGTAGCTAACAACACTTTCGACTAATTTACGTTTCCAACAAAAAAAAATCAGCCAAGTGCAAGTCGGGCCTCGCTCTTTCAGGGTTCCGTACATAATTATGAACAATATAATATTTTGGGTCTAAGAAATATTTAATTTCCGAGTTAGACATCCCCCCTGAAAAATAATTTAATTCAATTTTTAATTCAATATTTGATTTTGGGTCAACGTTTTACACCAAATACCAAAATTTCAGGTTTGTAATTCATTTCGTCTGCGAGCTAGAGACCTGTGACCGGCGGACAGACGGACAGACAGACAGACAGACAGACAGCCGAGTGACATTAATAGGGCTCCGTTTTTACCCTTTGGGTACGGAACCCTAAAAAACCGCATTCAAATCGGTTCACCCCGTCCTTTTTGCGTCGGGGGTTAATAAGATACAAAATAACTTACAAGCATATATAGTCCATAAGTAATTAATATCTACCAACAAAATAATAATGATAACTATTTATTATTATTATTATTACTATACGAAAATAGTTAAGAGACACTTTTATTGTTGCAGCCGATTGACTCTGTAACTATCATAACGTGATCTATAAATGTCCTCCTGACTGAATTTCGGCCACGATGGCCAATCTTAAAAGAGGCTAGCCAGTTAAGCAGGATATATTATAGTGCGCAAATGTGTACTTAAGCACAGGGGCACTCTCTATTCCCTCACTCTCGTAGTCCCAATGGATGGCGATCTGACTCGAACGGAGAGCAATGGTGTAAGCTTTACGTGGTCCCCGAGGCACGGGGCTGTAATACCGATAACTTTCCTAGCCAGTATTCTCTGAGAATATCTAACATAAGAATAACCCAATAATTTTAAAGGAATTCTTAGAAATCATAAGAAATTCACTTGCGCATGATAAAGTATGCTCGCATGGGGAGTGCTAACTGCCGACGCAAAAACGATGTGTGTGTGTGTGTGAGTGTGTTTGTGTGTGTTTGTGTGTGTCTGTCTGTGGCATCGTAGCTCCTCAAAACTTATTAAAATTAAAATTATGAATAATTTGGGGGTTATTAAAATTTTGAATTTACAGTTATTATTAATACTGTCATTTATTTTTTCGGATCAAGTTATGAAATACCAATTAATGCGCTGGTGAAACGTGATTAATTAAATCTTATCTTGTCTCTTGTGTGATACGTTTAATATACAAGTAGGTATATCACTTCACTACATAATATATTATAAAACAAAGTCTGTCTGTCTGTTCGCGATAAACTCAAAAACTACTGAATGGATTTTCATGCGGTTTTAACTTTTAACTCTTTAACTCACACAAAGTGATACATGCGGAAGGTTAGGTATATAATTTGTTAAGATTTTGTTTAAGTATTTGAATTGGTTGAAATATTACAATAATTGTGGAAAATGTCGGAAAAAATCAAGCCGCTTAGGACGGATAGTACCGGGTAATTAATAATTACTAGTTACCTACCTGTGCGATGCCAGGGCGAGTCGCTAATAAGGATCTAATAAGTATACACCTACGTACATAATATTTTAGCAGATTTATGATAGACTCTGCGTGGTAATCACGTGATAACAATCCTGATAGTAATAACTATTGACCTCGCAGTTGTCTATAAAATGGAGCTTTATCACAGATATAAAAATTAAAATTTATCTGTCTGTTTGTGCTTTATGTGTTCGCTTATTATTCAATCGATTGAGCTGAAACTTGCCATAAAAGAATAGCTGGCAACCTAGTGACGAAGAATACGGGAAGCTTTTCATCCCGGATACTTTTCATCCAGAAATAAGGTTCACCGGAACGGCGTCCTTTATGCGTTTGCATATCCGCAACCGAATGAGTTGAAACGTAGCACATAGGATAGCTGGCATTCTGGACACGGAAATGGGATAAATCTCATCCCGGAAAAAATCTCCCCCTGAAATGAAAACTGTGTAGTTATTAAAATATGAAATAGAGTCCGGAAACGCTGCAGTATTCAAATTCTAACTCTTAATTAATATACCCGATTTATTTTCTATTTACATGGATAATAAAATCTACTTACCCGAAGTCAGTGGATCTAGTAGGTACCTTTTGTCAGCTCGTACATTTACGTCTTACAATATCTGATTCATAATAAGAATATGGTAGCAAATTAATTGGTCATTAATCTAGTTAATTGCGTATCATAAAGATACGATCTTATTTATTGATACCATAATAATTATCTATCTGTATGTCTATATTCTTCTTGTAGCGGCTACATATACGGGATATGCCATTAAACATAGCGATAACCATACGTGTGGCCGCTTTAATGCGTATATCTGCCATTGAAACACTTTGATCTGCCAAAATTTACCGCTATCCAAGCCAATGCCCAATGGCATATTCCGTATATGTGACCGCGGCATCTCAAATTAAAGTTTCTATCCCAAATCCTTAATTAAAAGTAAATTCCGTGATCAAATTTCTGCGCAAAAACAATTTTCGTTAAAACGTCAACTTTTTACATGCATGAAATAATCCTACGGCGAGTATCATCCTGCCGTGTAGTTTTCGTCGCTCTTTGAGTGTGTTTCAGGCTGTAGGAAACTTCCATAATTGTTATCTTGAAAGAAAATTTTAGTAAGTATTTGATAATGCAATCAATCAGTGTAATAAATAGAGCAAATGGAAATATTATAAGCTGTCTAGACAGACGGATTGCAAGACATCTGTGAAATTGTAGTTTGATTGCAATTCTCATGAATGTCTTATTATGTGCTAGAATCTAGATGATGCCCGCGACTTCAAATTCAAATTTCATTTATTCAAAGTAGACACTGTACACTTTTTGAACGTCAATATATAAAGTACCTTAGACATGAAAGTAATGTAATGGTGATAATTACTACGGAAACTTAAAACTAAAACTACGAGGGTTCCAAACGCGCCCTGGTCTGAGAAGAGCCCACAGCAAACTCAGCCGGGTTATTATTTTTTTATTATCACCATTTCACAATATCTCTAATTTGTAAATGATTTGAACTGTTGGCTTTTAGAGCAATCTATGTCCATGGCTTTTTGTCATTATGAAAATCTTTTACGCTATAATAAGATTTTTCAATTAATTTGCGTTTTACAAAAACCTTGAACTTATTGAGAGACAAATCCAAAATGTCCTCCGGCAGCCGATTATAAAAAAGTATAGAATTACCAACAAATGATGTTGTTAGCTATGTTTGATAAAAATCGATCCAAGATGGCCGCCGCTACAAAAAATTGGACCGCCACAAAATGGAGGATTACATATTTTTTCACAACTCCCTTAATATGGGTATCAAATGAAAGGGCTTGACTAGTAGAATATCACTATTGCAAATCCAAGATGGCCGCCGCCACAAAATGGCGAATGTCGGGGGTTTTTTAAATTTTTAATTTATACTTGTTTGCGATGTTTTCAACTGCATCCTAACAACTGTTAGTTCAGCGTTCAGTTCAATGCATTCCGTCTGTCTAGACATGACATTAATTTAATCAACTCAATCTATTAACGAAATGCTTATTTTGCAGACCAGTATAGAAATGATCAACCAATTGGCAGATTAGCTTAGGTCAATGGCCAGCGTTTCAGGAATAATCGTGTTATAAAATATTCGGTTAGTATATATTTCTTTTGCTTTCAATGGCATATAGTACAAGTAGGTAGGTACAGCCTGCTAACTCGCATTGGAGCAGCGTGAAGGGTCTAAGCTCCAAAACCCTCTCTCCTATGAGAGAGGAGGCCTGTGCCCAGCAGTGGGATGGCTGTAGTGGTGGTGGGATATGTACCTACTAAATAAAAGATAAGTAGTTACTTTTACGATTACCTGGCGCAGCGGTGAATGTAGTCTCAGTAGTCTTGTGGGAAAGTGGGAGGTTCTGGATTCGATTTCCAGGGCAGCAGGACCAATTTGGGAATTTACTTACAATAATATCTAAATTATTGGTTCACTTAAGCTCTAGATAGAATGGTTCGGCCGTTTATTATATATATAATTACCACCCTAAATGCAAAGAGGTGCCGCCAATCGATTAGGGTCATTATAGGCCTAATAGGTTGCCCTATAATAGACCTAAATAGGTCTTCCTCATTCCTTTCAGATTAGGCTGCTTTCTTGTTAGACTGCATCATGATTTACCACTGCAAAATAAAGTATGAATAAATAGCATCGAACTATTCCGCTTTGATGCTGGGTTTTTATTGAATTTATTTTTGCACTAGCTGATCCCCGCAACTTCGTTCGCGTAGATATAGGTTTTCATATAGGATCCCATAATTCTTTTATGTACCTAAACTAAATGCTAAACTTATAACATCACCTATCTGCCATTGAAAGTTCCATTAAAATCGATCCAGCCATTTCGGAGATTAACTGGAACAAATAGGCAGACCGACAAACATAAATTTAAATGCACACCAGTTTAAATTAAGTCCGCGTACGTTCAAAGATCCGGGTCTCAAGTTATTTGAACCCAATAAATGTCTGTCATTTCTGAACTAAAAAACCTATGACCTTGAAATATTTACGGAACAATATGTAAAGTACTACCTTTCTAACAAAAAAAGAATGAGTGAAATTGAACTACGCGTTAATGAATTACAGCTAAATACACGTTTTAACTTTCATCCCCTCTCCCAAGGGAACCGTGCTGAATTTCGGGATAAAAAGTATCCTATGTCCTACCTCGGAGTATAATCTCAAATCGTACTAAGTTTCATTCGAATCCATTCAGTAGTTTCGGCGTGATGCGCGGCCAAGATACAGACAGACAGACAGACAGACAGACAGACAGAGAGACAGACAGACAAAAATGAAAAAAATTACAGTTTTGGCTTCAGTATCGATTTTAGAATGCCCTCCAAAAAAAATTTTAAAAATTTCTTCAATGTACAGAATTCGATCTGTTACAGTTTTATTATATTACTAGCTGAACCCCGCAACTTCGTTCGCGTAGATATAGGTTTTTATATAGGATCGGATCGGATCCCATAATACTTTTATGTACCTAAACTAAATGTAGCCTACGTTACTCCTTATAACATTGAAAGTTCCATTAAAATCGATCCAGCCGTTTCGGAGATTAGCTGGAATAAATAGACAGACCGACAAACATAAATTTAAACACACACCAGTTTAAAATAAGCCGTACGTTCAAAGATCCGGGTCCCAAGTTATTTGAACCCAATACTGAGGATTGTAATGTCTGTCATTTCTAAACTAAAAAACCTATGACCTTGAAATATTTACGGGGCATTACATAAAGTACTACCTTTCTAACAAAAAAGAATGAGTGAAATCGAACAACGCATTAGTGAATTACAGCTAAATACACGTTTTAACTTTCATCCCCTCTCCCAAGGGAACCGTGCTGAATTTCGGGATAAAAAGTATGCTATGTCCTACCTCGGAGTATAAACTCAAATCGTACCAAGTTTCATTCGAATCCATTCAGTAGTTTCGGCGTGATGCGCGGCCAAGATACAGACAGACAGACAGACAGACAGACAGACAGACAGAAAGACAGACAGACAGACAAAAATGAAAAAAATTGCAGTTTTGGCTTCAGTATCGATTATAGAGTGCCCTCCAATAAAAATTTTCAAAATATCTTCAATGTACAGAATTGGATCTGTTACAGTTTTATTATATTATAGAAGACTAGCTGACCCCCGCAACTTCGTTCGCGTGGATATAGGTTTTTATATAGGATCGGATCGGATCCCATAATTCTTTTATGTACCTAAACTAAATGTAGCCTAAGTTACTCCTTATAACATTGAAAGTCCTATTAAAATCGATCCAGCCGTTTCGGAGATTAGCTGGAACAAATAGACAGACCAACAAACATAAATTTAAACGCACACCAGTTTAAAATAAGGCGTACGTTCAAAGATCCGGGTCCCAAGTTATTTGAACCCAATACTCAGGGTTGTAATGTCTGTCATTTCTGAACTAAAAAACCTATGACCTTGAAATATTTATGGGACAATATATAAAGTATTACCTTTCTAACAAAAAAAGAATGAGTGAAATCGAACAACGCGTTAATGAATTACAGCTAAATACACGTTTTAACTTTCATCCCCTCTCCCAAGGGAACCGTGCTGAATTTCGGGATAAAAAGTATCCTATGTCCTACCTCGGAGTATAATCTCAAATCGTACCAAGTTTCATTCGAATCCGTTTAGTAGTTTCGGCGTGATGCGCGGCAAAAATACAGACAGACAGACAGACAGACACACAGACAGACAGACAGACAGACAAAAATGAAAAAAATTGCAGTTTTGACTTCAGTATCGATTATATAGTGCCCTCCAATAAAAAATTTCAAAATATCTTCAATGTACAGAATTGGATCTGTTACAGTCTTATTATATTATAGACTAGCTGACCCCCGCGACTTCGTTCGCGTGTTTATAGGTTTTATATAGGATCGGATCGAATCCCATAATTATTTTATGTACCTAAATGTAGCCTAAGTTACTCCTTATAACATCACCTATCTGTCATTGAAAGTTCCGTTAAAATCGATCCAGCCATTTCGGAGATTAGCTGGAACAAATAGACAGACCGACAAACATATATTTAAACTCACACCAGTTTAAAATAAGCCGTACGTTCAAAGATCCCGGTCCCAAGTTATTTGAACCCAATAAATGTCTGTCATTTCTGAACTAAAAACCCATGACCTTGAAATATTTACGGGACAATATATAAAGTACTATCTTTCTAACAAAAAAAGAATGAGTGAAATCGAACAACGCGTTAATGAATTACAGCTAAATACACGTTTTAACTTTCTTCCCCTCTCCCAAGGGAACCATGCGGAATTTCGGGATAAAAGGTATCCTATGTCTTACCTCGGAGTATAAACTCAAATCGTACCAAGTTTCATTCGAATCCATTCAGTAGTTTCGGCGTGATGCGCGGCCAAGATACAGACAGACAGACAGACAGACAGACAGACAGACAGACAGACAGACAGACAAAAATGAAACAAATTGCAGTTTTGGTTTCAGTATCGATCATAGAGTGCCCTCCAACAAAATTTTTCAAAATATCTTCAATGTACAGAATTGGATCTGTTACAGTTTTATTATATTACTAGCTGACCCCCGCGACTTCGTTCGCATGTTTATAGGTTTTATATAGGATCGGATCGGATCTCATAATTATTTTATGTACATAAACTAAATGTAGCCTAAGTTACTCCTTATACCATCGCCGATAGCCATTGAAAGTTCCGTTAAAATCGATTCAGCCGTTTCGGAGATTAGTTGGAACAAATAGACAGACCGACAAACATAAATTTAAACGCACACCAGTTTAAAATAAGCCGTACGTTCAAAGATCCGGGTCCCAAGTTATTTGATCCCAATACTGAGGGTTGTAATGTCTGTCATTTCGGAACCAAAAAACCTATGACCTTGAAATATTTATAGGACAATATATAAAGTACTACCTTTTGAACAAAAAAAGAATGAGTGAAATCGAACAACGCGTTAATGAATTACAGCTAAATACACGTTTTAACTTTCATCCCCTCTCCCAAGGGAACCGTGCTGAATTTCGGGATAAAAAGTATCCTATGTCCTACCTTGGAGTATAAACTCAAATCGTACCAAGTTTCATTCGAATCCATTCAGTAGTTTCGGCGTGATGCGCGGCCAAGATACAGACAGACAGACAGACAGACAGACAGACAGACAGACAGACAGACAGACAGACAGACAGACAGACAAAAATAAAACAAATTGCAGTTTTGGCTTCAGTATCGATTATAGAGTGCCTTCCAATAAAAAATTTCAAAATATCTTCAATGTACAGAATTGGATCTGTTACAGTTTTATTATATTATAGATAGATAGATAGATTGAATACAACGGAAATTTTTATTAAGAAACTAATAAAAAACTTTTTGTAAGTACAGTAAAATTTTATTATTATTGTAATTAATTGAATTTTTTTGACTAGTTTTATAATATTCTAGATAAGTATAATTCTAATTTTATAAATGGGTATAGTTTGTTAATTGGATTACATAAATATGTAATCCAATTAACAAACATAAATATGTAATCCAATTAACAAACTATGAGTAGCGAGACGAAAACTATATTAACCTTAAAAACATAACCCTAATATAATATACTTAATAATAATTAATTAAATATCTATCAATATTATTCTTTGGAACTTTTATTTTTGAGCTTTATCAATTAAACTTAAGTACTAACTACGATAGGCAAATAGTCTGTCGAATAAGGCTTCTCAATGTTTGGTGAAGGTCCCGCTTGATCAGGTTTTATTATGACAGGTGCCTGCCCTGTTTAATCAGGCTGGATGATAATGAACTCAGGAGTCAGGAACGGTCAAATCAGGTAACGCGATAGTACATGCTGGTCCTGATTATCAGGCTAGACGATGGTGGACTCAGGACCTATCAAATCAATAAGACGATGATAGACGTCGGTCCCGTTTGATCAGGCTTTACTAGACGATATTGATCTCAGGACCTATCAAATCAGGTAAGAAGATAGATATGCCAGCCCTGTTTGTTCAGGCTGGACTATGATGGATTCAGGGCCGGTTAAATCAGGCAATACGATGATAGGTGTCGGTTCCGTTTGATCAGACTTTACTATAATAGGTGCTGGCCCTGTTTGATCAGGTTGAACTATAATGGACTCAGGGTCTGTGAGTTCTGGCTTTACAATAATGGGTGCAGGTTCCAATTTATCAGGTTCTATGACGATCAGTGTAGGGCCTGCTAGATCAGGCTGGACGATGATGGACTCAGGGCCGGTTAAATTAGGCAAAACGATTATAGGTGCCGGCCCTGTTTGATCAGGCTCCATGAAGATTGACTCAGGGCCGGTCAGATCAGGTAAGACGACCATAGGTCCGGTTTGACCAGGTTTGATGATAACTGGCGCGGGCCCTGCTAAGTCAGGCTTGACAAATATGGACTCGGGGTCTGTGACGTCGGGTTGTACATGTACAGGAATAGCAGTGGCCATGGCTAGCGTGCAGGCTGTGACGACTACTAGGAGATTCATGGTGGTTGAGATTAAGAGGTTATCTGAAAATAAATGAAACAAACTTAAATTAAACATTTGATTATCCGTAGAGTAAATAGTGTGGCCAATTCTGTTGTACACAATCTCTAAACCTAAACTAAAATGACAGGCCTAAATATATTCCTATTCCTTCACAATGTTCCCTGCGGAAAAGGATAGCACTATTTTTAAACTTGTCAATTTAGTTTAGGTTTAGAGATTGTGTACAACAGAATTGGCCACAGTGTCACTCTTGCGCAACAAACACTGTACAAAAACTATTTAAACCCGTTAGTCAAATATTGCACTGGTTACTAGTAATTAGCTGTTGGGGAGTTTCGATCTACATTTCTGTAGATTAATCACTAATATGGAACTCTTGGAACACTCTTAACAAAAAGGCATTAACTTTTATATATAAAAATATGCTAATATTGACGAAAAATAAATACCTACAATATACTTATACGAATCGAAGCGAGAACCTTCTTGAAGTTGGTTAAGGATGTTTAAAAATAAATTACCTATTTATTATTTTATAGTTGCATAAAAGCGTGTCGTTCTATACAAAACACTGCTCGGAGTTAGTACGCTTTCATTTTTATAGAGTCTTATCTAGCAGATTAACGGCTTTTCATAAATATAGATTACTTACTTAGTTTATTTTAATAAAATCTGTTGTTAATATATTGTATAACACCTGAAACTGGATAAAAAATGATTTGAATGACCTTCGACTTATTATTTAGTGAAGTCTAAACTCAAGCACACAGGTTTAAAGTCATCAAAGTTTATTGTAACAACATGTAATCAAACAAGCATCAAACTTTAATGTTCAAAAATATCTAAAACGGCAGCCGAATTGAGCAGCTAAAATCAAAATTAGAGATCGATGGGTTTCAATTAGGTAAGGGCCTCTTTCACCACCTTCTGATAAGTGTTGGATAGCCTAAACATAAGTTTCGTTACTTTCATACTTTATGTCAAGTGACAAAGACAAAAGTTGTGATTAAGCTATCCAACACTTATCAAAAGGTGGTGAAACAGTATTGTAAGTAATAAGTAAGTATACATAAAGTAGAGCGAGTATAGCAGTGACGCGTTGACTATACCTCTCTCGTTCCCTCAGTCGTCTCGAACCGACGTTACCCGAACGAGCGTTACATAGCTGAGCGTGACGGCACAGTCTCATTTAATGCCCACAAAATAAGCGCGCATACAGAAGTTTTTCCTTCAAAATCTTCAGCGTTAATGTGTGCAAAAGCTGAATGGCATAAAATCCGACAAAATTACATTATTTTGCAACGTTGCAACGCGCCGTGTGGCATCGCTCTCATGCCGGGCTTAAAACCACATACGAAAATTGGAATAAAAATACGAATTGTACATATATAAAATATTAGGTAGACCCGCTTGATGAATACTTGAAGCACACTTCAAATATCGCCCGTGTTAAATATTTAGACATCATACCCGGGCGTGCGTCGATCGATACCTACTAGCTCCACACTGGAATGCGTTAACTTGCGGTTGCCGCTATGATGGGAGACAGATGGCGCGTAACCTACAGATATTTTGTGTGTATTCAAACTGAGACTAAGCACTCTGTATGCCAAACAGCCTTTTATTGTATTGCGCATTTTAATGTATTTTTCTCGGGAATTTTAAATCGCATGTGCATACAGCTTCATACATTTCCATATGTCGCAGAATTTAGCGAAAAAAATCGCGCGAATAAATTTCGCAGTGCGGCCTAGGCGTTATATGTATATTCTGTGGGTGTGCGTTGATAGATCAGTGAGTCAGTCCATTGATCTATTAACTAAGAGATCTGAAGCTAAAAATTAACTTGAGGTACAGTTATTGTACTCACCTAACCTAAATGACTCCTGTCTAGGTGTAAATGAAACACCGAATCGCACTTGCTTTTTATTATTTCTAACCGTGTCACTAAATTGATTGTCAAATGGACTTATTTGTTATATTTTAATAAATTTAATCCTACCAAATTAAATAGGTATGTCTCATAAATCATCATTACTATATTGTTTTTGGATGTGTCATAATTGAATTTAGTCCTTATTTAGTCGCATCATAATTTTCCAAAAACATCAATCACGAGGCTGATAAATGTTTATTATTTTGGTGTTCTTCTTCCAAGAATTTATAAATGTTTGATCTTAAGTTATTTTTGATAAATTTTCCGTAGTTTTATTTTATTGTCCTGTGCTGTGAAAGAATGTAATTCCTATAGGGGCCGAAAAGAAAATTTTAAAGAAATATTATCATTTCATCGGTGAGTTTTGATAGTTTTGTATGTACTCTAGCGGCACGCTATGATGGCCGGTTTGACGTTTGTCCGCTCATGAAGTTCCGTATTAATTGATAACGACTTTGAAGGAAATAATTGTATTACTTTATTGACGATAGTGATGTGCAGAGATTCATAAATTTTATCGAATGTAGTTTTAGGTTTAGGACTCAAAATTTATTTATTAAATTGATTTCTTAAATGTATACAAGTGTAGAAAAATCAGTTTGCACCATTTAAGGGGTGAATGTACTTGTGAATATGAACAATTTTCACTATGTGGACAAACCTCTGAAATCGCAAAAAAATATCAATAAATTTTTAAAAATGGAATCTAATACGATCGTCACATAGGATCGCTGGCTAGCACAACTACTACCTCCGGCAAACTCGCGTCAATGCTCAATGCAAAACAAAGCAGTTTCGAATTGACGTTGCTTCGAAAAGTATAAACTGTCAGTGCAATGCGATTGTGATATAGTTTTGACCTGGCTTTGGATTTCAAATATTGATACTGCATTACTGTTGACCCTTGCTCGTTAATTTGGACTCTGTTCAAGCCCTTTGTTGTGGATTTCGTCGATATGACCGAACGTACGCAGAGTACTGTTCTAAATAGTCAGACACGTGAGTTCGTAATACGCCTTCGTAACTATTTCGATCGTGAAGCTCAAAATGGAGGGCCAATTTTACCTATAACGTCAGTGGTTGAACGCGTAGCTGATGCGACATATTGGATATTGGACAACGAACTGTTAGACGGATAACTAAAAAAAAATATGGCGAGACTGGCACAGAAGAAAATAAACTTCACACACCAAAAAAGAGAAAACGAGCAAAACCAGTCGTAGGCATCGATAGCTTTGATGCCGATGCTATCCGAAGACATGTTTACGGCTACTATTTACAGAAGGAATATCCAACAAGAAAAAAGTTGGTGCATTCACTGAAGGAAGCTGGATTATTCTTCGGTGGGGAAAGTTCTTTAACGAAGATTTTGAAGACCATTGGATTTCGATACAAAAAATGTAACAAACGCAAAATATTGATGGAAAGATTTGATATAGCGATGGCAAGGTATACTTTTTTACGGCAAGTGAAAGAAATCAAAAATTGGCAAAATGTTGTGTTCTTGGATGAAACATGGCTTAATGCTAACCATACTGTAGGCCGTTCTTGGAACGATGACACAGCAGCATCTACTTCCAAAGTTCCTGTAGGAAAAGGATCGCGACTTATAATTTGTCACGCCGGAACCATCAACGGGTTTGTCGAAGGTTCTCTCATGGCTTTTGCGTCAAAAACCACTGGAGACTATCATGAAGACATGAATGGAGAAAAGTTTACTGAATGGTTTACCTCAATGTTGTGTAGCCTCCCTGAACCATCTATTATAATTATGGACAACGCCCCATACCACTCGATGCAAATTGACAAGCCACCTGCCCAATCCCAAAAGAAAGCTGATATCGTCGCATGGCTTCGTAAAAATGGCGTAGATGCAAACATGAATATGTTAAAAGCGGAATTAGTACGTCTTTTAAAAGAAAACAAACCAACCAAGATCCGATACGTCATTGACGAAATAGCATTAGAACATGGGCACAGAGTTATACGGTTACCGCCTTACCATTGTGAGTATAATGCGATTGAGTTGGTGTGGGCTCAAATTAAGGGATATGCTGCAAGACACAATACAGAACCCCCATTTACCACAAAAAAAATGCTAAAATTATTAGAAGAAGCTTGTGAACATGTGACTAAAGGAGACTGGGAAAAGGATGTGAATAGAACTGTTAAATTAATAAGGGAAGATTATGAAAGAGATGTGAAAATAGATAATATTATAGAAAACGAACATATAATTATTAATGTATGTGATGATAGCAGTGACGACAGTGAAAATAGTAGTATGGACGAATCTGATTAATTATGGCCTTTTGTGGCACCTTTTTTGGTATCTTTTGTATTCATATGTTTCTTGTGTGCATATAAAGTATGTATATTCATTTTCGTTCAAATATTCAGTTCGTTCAAATAAATTAAATAAACATATACATTTTTGTTTTATTAAACCTATTTAATCAGGTACAAAAACAAAACTTAATTGTTTTTTGTTCGAGAATAAATTGACATTCCACATCACTATTGTAATGTGTCAAACCGGCCATCATAGCGTGCCGCTAGTGTAAATATAATCTAAAATTATGTAACGTTATTTGTAGTTTTTGGAAACCATCATCGTGTTCAATTCTATACCCATTTTTGCCTATTTTTTAAATATTTTCTGTTGACTAATAAAGGTTATGTTTTTTAGCATAGTGATGTACTAAAATTGCATATTGATTACGTGCGATAAAATTTTTAACCTCCGACGCAAAAACGACGGGGTGTTATAAGTTTGATGTGTCTGTGTGTGTGTGTTGTGTGTGTGTGTGTATGTGTGTGTGTCTGTCTGTCTGTCTGTCTGTCTGTCTGTCTGTCTGTTCCTCTGTAGCGCTAAAACGGGTGAACCGATTTGAACGCGGTTTTTTTTGTTTGAAAGGTGAATTAGTCGAAAGTGTTGTCAGCTATTTTGATGAAAATCGCTGCAAGATGACCGCCGCTACAAAATGGTAGATTATTTATTATTTACAACTCCGTTAATATGGATATCAAATGAAAGGGCTTGACTAGTAGAATAACACCATGCAAATCCAAGATGGCCGCGATAAAAAAATGGTGAATGTCGGGTTTTTTTTTTTAATTTTTGAACATTAGATTCCGTAGCCACTACACACAATGAATACTTACGTGTATTTCCGCGTGCTAGATTATTGTATCATGATCGCTAAATTTTTATTTGTTACAGATTTCCAAAGAACCCAAAAATAAGAAATGAATGGGCACAAAGAATAAGACCGCAATATTGGACATCGCAGAAACATAGTCATATTTGTTCAAAACACTTCACACTTAATTGATTTGTGCCCAAAAACAATTTAAAATGGAGGCGCTTAAAAGCAAACGCTATTATTTTTGCCGCATATAGACACATTGGTAATTATAATAATATCAAATATTTGTAATAATACCATAATTTCATGCTAGTGTTGTGTGAAGGTGCAAAATACATGCAAATACTAGGGTTGGACTTAATAGTCTTTGGCACGAATTCAGAGATAAAATAGTCATTAGTGATAGATGTTTGGTCCACGAGTATAATGCTAACACTCTTATAATAAGGTAATTCATCGTTTTCAAGAAAACAACGAAAATCAATTCTAACCTCAACACTGGATGATTTACCCTCTCCCTCCCCCCATCCCATAACCCATATCAAGGCGGCACGTTTTAAAAGTTTTACCCTAAAAGCTGTTATTGGTGTATGAAAAACGCTGAAGCGAAACGTGAAAAATGTTCTACCACGTCTGATTTTTTTAATTTAAGGCAAGAGAACCGTTACCAATGGATGTCTGTAATGCAGAAGAAAATTCCGCCAATGAAGTTTCCATTCGCACATTAACGGAGTGACGTATAAACATTAATGTTCAAAGAAATTTAGTAAGTGTATAATATTCGTTCGTTCGTTCGTTCGTTTCAAACAATGGACGTCCACTGCTGGACATAGGTCTCTTGCAAGGATCGCCACAGCACACGATCTTGTGCCGCCTGATTCCAGCGGCTACCAGTGACTCGCTTGAGATCGTCTGTCCATCGAGTGGGGGGGCCTACCTACGCTTCGTTTGCTGGTGCGAGATCGCCATTCAAGCACCTTGGGACCCCAACGTCCATCGGTTCTTCGTGCAATGTGCAACGTGTGCAATGTGCAAATTGCACGAAGTATAATATTACTACCTATTAATATACATAGGTTTAATATTTTGTATTTCGAGACAAAACAATTCACTATTGTAATCTACATAGTACTTTCAGGAAGGTTTTAGTATATGTATAACACACCTAGTTACCATTCTTATGTGCGATGTTACACGCATAAATGTACCCACATGTCACTAATATTTTTGACTAGTGCACCGCGGTTCCTCTGAGATTGCTGGACCGAAGTCGGTTTAATTTTTCTTAAAAATAGCTTGTATGATCGTATTTTCGAAACACCGTTTATAAAGTTCATCGACTCCAAAAAGACTCGATTTTATTTCAGTTCTAGAAGGCACAACAAAGGTTCTAGAAGGATATGTATATTTTGTGTTTTATATATATATATATATATATATATATATATATATATATATGTATATTTTTCGATGTGTACACTAAAACCTTTCTGAAAGTATGTAGATTATGATAGTGAAAAAAATCATCAAAATCGGTTCATTAGTTGCGGAGATAATCGCGAACATACTTATATACATACATATATACATACATACAACCTCCTTTTTTGAAGTCGGTTAAAAATATACTATAATATGAAACATATTATTCTTGTATTTCCTAACAAGATGATGCCCGAGACTTCATTCACGTGAGCTTAGGTTTTTATTTTATTAATCTTGTAGGAACGCTTTGATACTGCAAGACAAAAGTAGCCTTAGATATCGGTTCCCGGGATGCAAGCTGTCTGTGTACAAAATTTCGTCCAAATCGGATGGGCCCTGAAAAGGTAAAAGACAGAAAGACACACTTTCGCATAATGTAATATTAGAGTATGGTCCACATATTTAAACACGCATATTGTGTCCCTATAGATCCTCACAGTCAAAATATCGATAGTTACATCACTAGCACGTCACGTGTCATCGTCACGTGTCATTAAAAAACTTGTGACCACAGACAGCTGTAAACTTGACATCTATTTAGAGTATATATTACAATATCTTAGAGTCAGTCACATGTTTCTTTTTTACAGATTATATATTTAGATTAATAGTTCTAGACAGGAAGGTAGTGCCATCGCATGTAAAGCCTCTTCCTAATAAAATTTTTGTTTTTACATAAACATTTTTAAAACACAATTAAGACTGTAAATCAGTTTAATTGACGACATTTCATTTCCCCTGCAAAAAATTATTTTAGTATGAAAGAGGAAATGAAAACAAAGGAAAACAACAATATAGGGAGCTCGATGTTTTGCGCGAGGCCGCTCATAAAAGCTTATCGTACCCCTTTGATCTATTGCAGACACTTTATTTAGATTTGTCGGTCCAGTACCACAGAATACACTTTTTTATAATGCCGTGTTATAATTAGTTAAATTATATGTACATTATATGTACATAGTATATCACATAGGTAAATAATAATATAAACAAGTTAATAGTAGTTTATGAAACGGTTGCATAATAGAGGTTATTAAAACACGAGTGTTAGTTTAAAAAACGAGCCGCAGGCGAGTTTTTTAATAGTATTACACGAGTGTTTTAATAACTAATTATGTAGAGTTTCATACACTACTTTATCTAAGCTCATCAATAGGTATCTTACGTATAAAAGAAAAGACTAAGAAATTAACAAAATTATTTATTATAATAAGTATTCATGTTTTGGATATTGCAATTTATAAATGTACTCAATTCTTCAGGGGAGAACGTTTTTGCATTTTTTCCCTTAAAGCCCTGCGATTTTCTTTTTAAAACAGCAATCAGTCTTGTGTATTTAATAATATCGATTTGGTTGTAGATACTCAATATACTTTTGAGCATTGAGTATTTAGCCCATAAGGACAAAGACTTAAATGTATTTGATAATTCTTGGAAATATGCTAGCATTACATTTTCTGAAAATGAAGTGGTTTTTTTCAAAATTTTCCAACTCATAAAATCTTGGTAACATTTATCGTAAATTTTCTTTGATTTTGCTGGCAAAAGATTATTTGTCATTCCCGATGCTATTTCCAGAATGTCTGGTGGAGTTAAATTCTCTTCAGTATCACTGCTAGACATTTTTCCGCGCAACAAAAATCACTTGCAAAATTTTGATTAATGAAATTAAAAATTTAAATAATAGGCGCCAAAATTCAATTGTCAATTTCGAATGTGCGGTGCGTGCAGTGCGTATATGGTCAATTATGGTAGCACTACACTCTGTCCTCTGGCCGCATCTTGCTACCGCCACACTTTCGCAGTAGTAGTAATAGGGTAACTTTGATAGCGGGATAATCATTGTAAGTAACAAAATTAAACTAACTAACTATTGTAAACTAACTATTGTACCTATTTCTTTTAAAATGTTTCTTTTGTTTAATTTATGTTTTTTTGGTGTACAATAAAGTATTAAATAATAATAATAATAATAAACACCCGGCATGGCTCAAAAATACCAGAACCCAGTGCCTGTACTATAATGTAGAAAAAATTATTTTTTAACATTGTTTTGCAATAATTTCCTAACAAAGTAGTGTTATAATGAACTTTTTTAATTTTTTTTTTAAATATTATAGATGTATGTGAATAAAGTAGTCCAATATATGACACATTTTGATTTCATATTCGGAATTTTATGATATGAGAGTAGATAATAGTTATTTATGCAACTGTTGTATAATACCTAATTATCAACAGTTGCATACAAGAGTTTATCTAGACCCATAATATGAATCCTCTATAAAGCTTATTGCCCACATTAAAACACCCAATGTCCTTATAACCATAATATTATCATCCAAAGGAGTCTTATTATGAAATTCAGTGTATAGGTATCATCCGTTTTCATAATAACATTTCTTTGGATGACATTATGGTTACTAGGACTGGTTATTTTAATGTTAGCAGTAAGCTAACTGTTTCAGAATCTTTTGTTTTGATTTAAAGCACCTGTACCCAGTAGATAAAACTGTATTACACTGTTTAGTTATTACTTATTAGTCCATCAACCCGCATTGGAACAGCGTGGCGGGTCTAAGTTCCAAATCTCTCTATCCTATAAAATAGAAGGCTTGTGCAGTGGGACGTTGAAAGGCTGTAGTGGCGTCTTAGAATAAATAGGTATGAGTGGCGTATTAGACTTAAGTACTATGATATTATGATACTAAAAGTTTATGGTTTACTGTTCATACTAGTGATCATAATGTTACCCAAAACGTTACACGATAAGTGCGCATTGAAAATTAAACTCTTGGTGTTATTTACAGTTTTAAACCCTCGCCTACGGCTTGGGCAATAAAATTTGACGCCTCGACTATAATTTTCAACTTACTGCACTTTCGTAAAGCTAATATGAAAGCCATGAAACTCAATCAACTTGTAAAGCAATTTTGAATACAATACAGCAGATTTTCCTTCAACCACTTTATAAATTGAATTTCAAAAATCGGATCGGATAATCGCTACACCTGTGCAAATGCAGCTGGAATGGATTTAGAATGGGAATTGAACGGCAAACCTCATTCCGCGACGGGAATAATGGTGAAACGAGGAGCCTGTTGGAGTTATTCTACCCCAATGGCTAAGAGCCGATGGTTGTGCGACGATCAATACTCATCCGTTCTTGTAGACTGGTGCTTTGTGTGTAGATTTTTTTAAATATCCCGTAAAAAAGACTTGGAAGAATAAGTCATCGCATCCTATGTCCATTTCTCTGTAAGCTATCTTTATTAAGTGGCATACCTTCGCCGCAAAACCGTAGAAGCGAGACTGCTAACTTACTGATATAATTTGTCTCTTTTCCACTAGATTTCGAAGATGTAGGCCGTGTTCTATTAGGCGAACAGTGAGCCGCTAAATAAGCCGTGCGCGTGCGCGTGCGCGTGCGCGTGTGCGTGTGCGTGTGCGTGTGCGTGTGCGCGTGCGTGCGTGCGTGCGTGCGTGCGTGCGTGCGTGCGTGCGTGCGTGCGTGCGTGCGTGCGTGCGTGCGTGCGTGCGTGCGTGCGTGCGTGCGTGCGTGCGTGTGTGCGTGTGTGTGTGTGTGTGTGTTTGTTTGTCTGTCTGTTCCCCAGTGGCGCTCAAACGGGTGGACCGATTTGAATGCGGTTTTTTTTGTTTGAAAGGTGAATTAGTCGAGAGTGTTGTTAGCTATGTTTGATGAAAATCGGATCAAGATGGCCGCCGCTACAAAATGGCGGACTACATAGTATTTTATCACAACGCCCTCAATATGGGTATCAAATGAAAGGGCTTGACTAGTAGAATAGCACTATGCAAATCCAAGATGGATGCCACCACAAAATGGAGAATGTCGGGGGTTTTTTAAATTTTAAATTTATACTTGTTTCCAGTTAGCCTCCCTGTAGTTTTTAAATGGAGTGTCCAAACGGCGCGTAATATTCGCAGTTTGCGACGTTTCGCTTGCCAACTTAATATACAGTGAGTTCAATGAGCGGCGTTTGCGGAGGCTTAATAAGTGAACTCA
The DNA here is from genome assembly GCA_920104075.1 of Melanargia galathea. Lineage (NCBI taxonomy): Eukaryota > Metazoa > Arthropoda > Insecta > Lepidoptera > Nymphalidae > Melanargia > Melanargia galathea. Next base: position 3,033,035 of record OV049859.1, on the reverse strand, counting down.
ACTTATTCAGTGAGTTCAGTGAGCGACTGATTCGTCTTCAAATGCCTCCAAAACTATGGGAGATCCAGAGCTATGAGTTGCGACCGATACGCCGCTCAGAATCAGGCAGCTGACAGTCAGCCGCTCATTGTTCCCCTAATGGGGACACGGCCGTACTCAGATGTCTGTCATTCATGTCTGCGTTTGGTTTCGCTATATTTATTTGTATAATAACCCGCTAACACGCATTGGAATAGCGTGGGAGCTCTAACTACTAAATCCCTCTGTCCTATAAGAGAGGAGTCTAATGCCGAGCAGTGGGACGTTAAAGGGATGTAGTGATGGTGTATTAATTCGCTGAATTCTCGCTAGAAAGTGACACCAGATAGTTCCAGTGAGTTAGTATTTGTGCACTAACGAGGTATCCTACGTCATCGACTAAAGCGAGAACGCGACATAATACGACGCGAGTCGCAACGCGACGCGAAAATATCAAACAGTAGCTGAGCCTTCATGTGGTCTACGTTGTCACAGATAAGTTTGTCATTTTCTATGGAGTCGTATCTTGTCACATCGCGTCACATTTGTCGTTCAACTAGGACAACGGGTAGTCTAAACTTGAGGTTCTGGCTGTCAGCTCTTACACTTTAATGTAAGGCGATGATGGCAGATAGCCGGTCGAGCGCTATCCTACATCTACAGTATTGACCCACACCTGCAAACGAGTGCGAGCGTTTAATACTGAAGACACTCGCTGGCAAAAGTGAGAACACTTTATTAACCCCCAACGTAAAAACGACGGTTTGTTATAAGTTTGACGTGTCTCTGTGTGTGTGTCCGTCTGTCTGCTCTACCGTAGCGCTCAAACGGGTGTACCGAGTTGAATGCGTTTTTTCTTGTTTGAAAGGTGAATTAGTCGGGATGTTCTTAGCTGTTTGATGAAAATCGGTCAAAGTAGGCCGCTGCCACAAAATGGTGGATTACATATTTTTTTACAACTGTCTCAATATGGGTATCAAATGAAAGGACTTGACTAGTAGAATAATGCAAATCCAAGATGGTCGCCGCTACAAAATGCCGCGGCCGGATGTCGGGGGTTTTTTTAATTTTTAATTTATACTTGTTCATTCAACACTTTTGTAAACGACCATACCATGCTAACTCACGCTAGATATAGCTTTTTGAATCTACGGACGTGTAGTGAGGCGTCCATACGTCCATACGTCTATGTACGTACATATATGTACACCTTTAATCTGTCCATGTTTGTCCTCTAACACGAAATGGACTCTTTTTTTCCCTTTTTGTGGTCTAAAATGTACTGATAGTAGGCGTGCTCTTTTTAAAGGATAGAAGATTGAAGATTGCATGCTCTATAAGTTTTGATTGTATTGATAAGTTTTGTGAATAATCACACTTAATTTTATAAAGGCGAAAGTTTGTGTGTATGTATGTATGTATGTGTGTATGTTTGATACACTTTAACGCTGCAACTACTGAGCCGATTTGGCTGAAATTTGGAATAGAAATAGATTATATCCTGGATTAACACATAGACTTTTATCCCGGAAAATCAAAGAGTTAGTATAGTACTTACGTATTTTTTAAAAACCTAAATCCACGCGGACGAAGTCGCGGGCATCAGCTACTTAATTATGACATAATATTACTTTTTAGGGTTCCGTAGTAAACAAGGAACCCTTATAGTTTCGCCATGTCCGTCCGTCTGTCCGTCTGTCCGTCTGTCCGTCTGTCCGTCTGTCCGTCTGTCCGTCTGTCCGTCTGTCCGTCTGTCCGTCTGTCCGTCTGCCCGTCTGCCCGTCTGTCCGTCCGTCCTCAGTTAATCTCAGAGACTATTAGTGCTAAAAATCCGTAATTTGGCATGAGTATAAATATTAATCACGCCGACAAAGTGGTGAAATAAAATTTTGATAAATATTTTTTTTTAGGGTAGCTCCCCTACATGTAAAGTGGGGATGAATATTTTTTTTCTCGTCTACCCCATAGTGTGGGGTATCGTTGAATAGGTCTTTTAGAAATACTGTGGGTGTGGGAACATCATTTTTCGATTTCTAGATCCGTTTGTAAAATATGATGTTTTAAAGTGCAAATTTTTATTAGAGTCAAGTGTCCCCCCCCTCTATCAGCCAAATGGCAGTATATAGGAACTTGAAAAATTCACAGCAGTAGGGAATATAATCAATTTTAAAGGAAAACTATCACGGCTAAGTAGGGTTCACAGGTTAAGGAGTTATATCTGTTTTTCGAGGATTGTGACTACGGAACCCTACACTGCGCGTGGCCCGCCATGCACTTGGCCGGTTTTTAATTTTAATTTTTATGATAGTAAAGGGAGAGGAAAGAGAGGTATTTCATTTTAATTACCTGTTTAAACTCTCATGACGTGGTACTAGTTCAACCAATTAACTTATGTGATATTTATTCGATTCATTATAATAACTCACATAACTGTGAAAACCGGGAATCGAATTTGGTCTTTTGAAAGGGAGGCCAAATTCCTAATCACTGTCCTATTACCGTTTGGTATCACAATAGTATATAATTATCATACGTAATATGTCCAATAAGCGTCTTGTACATTATCTGGATTCCATATATTAGCCACCTAATATTGGAATACCTCTGATACCCAATCCGCCACAGTCCGGAGGCCGCATGCCGCGGTTACACAGCAATCGCAAACTAGCTACATAACATCTGTACGTACGCACCTATGGGTAATATAATAATATTACTATCTGAGGCTCTATCCACATACTACAGTGTAGTATTCCCGCACCCAATTGACGATGTAGGTATATGCAAACGTTTGCAATTTAATTGCAGTTCAACTGTCAAATTGCATTTATTTCTTATTTGTGGTTCTCCTTTTTTTGTGTTCCTTCTTTTCTTATAACTCCGTAGTAAAACTTTGTTGATTTAGCGGTTAGCGTGCTCGACTGCGGATTATGAGGTCCTGGGTTCGATTCTCGGGTCATGCCATTAATTAGTGCCAGCCTGGAGTTGACAGTAGGCGGTGTTTCACCCCTGCGCCTCGGCGACTATAGCCGTCGGTCACGGTTATTATCACTATCATGTGACAATAGTCGTCGTCCGCCTACCTGCAATGGAGTAGCGGGTCGGGTCTAAGCTCTATATCCATCTCTCCTATAAAAGAGGAGGCTTATGCCCAGCAGTGGAACGTCAAAGGACTGTAGTGGTAGTGATCGTACTTAAAACAAGGAATCCTCTTAGTTTCCTCCAGTATGTCTGTCTGTCCATCTGTTATATTCAGAAACTATTATAAAGCTACAAAGTTGCGAAAGGCACGTTAATAGAAAATTGTTACAAACATTCTCTTCTTGATAAATATTCGTTTATTTCGAATGTTATTTTTTCTGTTAACATGTAGGTATAAAGTCGACACATATTCGAAAAAGGCCGGCCCTTTTGTGTCATGTAGGTTCGTCTAAGGGACCTTTCAGACAGACCGGCGCGGAGAGCAGAGCAAATTTTAATCGCATTTAAAATAGAATCTTAAGACATTGAAATAGGCTTTATTTTTACATGTTAACTCTTTTATGATAAGAGGATGCTCGAGCATGCTCCCAATACGCTCTGTGTGAAATATATGAGAGCAGCCGGTCGGCTACTCGTCGAGCCGGTCTTTCGCGCTCGAGCATCCGACCGGCTCCGTTCGCGTGCTCTTTCATGCTCGCACAGCCGACCGTAGGCCGAATTGCTCTGCCGTCCGGCCCAAGAGCGTACGCTCGGCTCCGAGCGCATCCGCATGTCCGTTCACACAGACCGGCGCGGAGAGCAGAGCAAATTTGAACGGCCGGTCTGTGTGAAAAAAAAATGCTCTCCGACGCTCTCCGCGCCGGTCTGTCTGAAAGGTCCCTAAGTAGAACTGATCGTGCGGACAGATTCCAACAATCCAAACGACATCGCCCGGGTATAGCTGTATGGTTAGTCACAGTTTGCACAACTCGTAAACTTTACTAAATACTACATATCGAAACATAATAACTTCAGAGTAAAATTGACCTAAACTGCCTTATTTTAAGGTTTGAATTCGCCAATATATTCAGCATTGGTCTACACCTGCCAGCGCCCCAAGAATAAATGTTGTAAAATAAATATTCGAAGTATTGAATTACGACTTTAAAGTTTTTATAATATACGTGCCGTAGACGCTATGGCTCCAGTACACATTGACCCAATGAGTTCATCGAATGCCGGCCAATATATAAGTACTGCTTGCGAATGAGCTTCTTGCGAATAAGAAATATTCTTTGATGTTTTTATGACAACACAGAAAATTCTGCACGCGGAAAAATATAATGTTGTAAACACTACACTGAGTGCATTAGCCGTTGGGCCAATGTGTAGTAGGTTATTTAGGATGTGAAGATGCAGATTTACGCCTATTTAATTTTCTTTTAAATGCAGACTACAGTCTAAACGTGCAAAATGGTAAGAAAATCCGTTAATATTATGTGCGGAGACCCTAATTTTAATCAACTAGATTTATAATAATTATATTATGTTAATTTGAAAATCATTGTATTGTTATAATAACGACTGTCAGTTCAAACACACAATGCAAATAATACCATTTCATAATTTGCAGTTATCGGAATAATTAATTAAATTATTTATTTGGTAGGTACTTAATTAGATAGTTACGTTATTTACATTTTATATTAACAATAATAACGGATTGTCCCTGGCTTTGTATGGGTGGACTATAATGTCAGTGTAACCCACACAGATTGGTGCTCTTTAACTTTAACACTAACCGTACTTTAACCGCTTCGTATGTAACCGATCATAAGATATGTTCCATACTAATCTATATATATAAAAATCAATGCCACTTTTGGTTGTAATTTTATAACTCAAGAACGGACTCACCTATCCAAACCAAATGTTTAGACTTTGTTTGGACTATTTAGTAGATGGTTTATGTGAAGTTTGCACAAAATCGGTCGAGCGGTTCTTCATTTATCATATTTTTCATTTTTATCGATGGGTTCCTGGATGGTTCGAAAACACAAACAGGGTAGGTACAGGTACCCCACCGGGTCTCGGTAGGTGGCGTTGATGTCGCTATGTCACCGGGCAGGATAACGTCTGCCAGGTCCGCTAGTATTACCTATATAAATTATTGCAAATACAAATTTACGTCCATGTGTTTGTCTGTCTATTACTTTTTCAGGGCTCAACGGTTGAACTGATCCTGAAAAAATTTGTCACTTAGATATCTTGCATTCTGGAGACGGACGTAGGATACTTTTTATCCTAGGAAACCTGACACTTTAAAAAATCTAAATCCACGCGGATGAAGCCACGGACATCAGCTAAATTACGTACCTTATAAAAACTCTTAGTTCTTGACGTGAATAACACGCTAACTGTAGGGTTAGTACGTGTTTGTACATTTCGAAAACGTTTTTCGGCTTCGACTATAACGTCAATGTAAAATGGACCTTAATAGTTTGCTTTTAAGGTTTGAGCTCATCTACAGCCAGCACCTCAAGCGCCTCAACTTAAGAAATAGAATTGGTAAATACCTTCGAAATATTACTGTTGGACTTTAAAACTATACGGCTTTAGCTTGATTTTTATTCTTCTCATTCGTTCAGTCTCCGCAGAGTGGCCGTGGTTATGGGTCACTTAATTCTATCTTTCACCGCGGCTCTTGTGATCTTCATCCAGATCTTCTTCTGTTGTCGGAATTATGAGAACACTTGGAGACAGATGAATTAGTGGCGGACCGGGTAGTCAGTCCGTCTCGTTGAAGAACGACCACGTGGAAGTGTTCCCTCAATTTGAGGTTAATGTTACTCTGACGCAAGGGGGCCATCCATAAATTACGTCACACGCTAAAGGGAGGGGAGGGGGTCATTGTGTGACAAGGGGATGAGAGGGGTCCTAAATTTTGTGATGTCACATTTCAAAATCCATTTTTTTATAGTAGGCACTATGAAAACATGAAATTTGAAAAAAAAAGTTAAAATATTTGGAACGGCTATTTTAATTCAATGCTTACAATTATATTGTGAAATTGCAAAATATGTGAAGTCACACTAGGGAGGGGGGTCTCACAAATGTGACCAGCTGTGAAAAGGACGGGGGAGGGAGTAAATAATCATGAAATTTGTGTGACGTAATTTATGGATGGCCCCTAATGGTGTCTCATTACTCGAAATCTATCAACGTTATAGAAACGAGCAAACTCGTGCTAAGAGTATTGAGCCTTAAAGCTGCATTGCTGTATTTTTAAACTCCACCACAAGCCTTTTAAGGTTATACTCGTACCTACTTGTAAGTCTAGTATTTTATTTCTGTTTCCTAGCCTGCACTATTCAGTGCAATGCGCGTACCAGTAGGTTAAAGTTTTCGATTTATACTAGTACATTCCCGGGTTTCAGTGTTAAAGAAATATTAGATGATTCTTACGACTTTGATCGCCTTTATTTAACAGTTCAAATAGTAAATAATTACTGAACACGTCATATTTACGTCGGATCACATCAAGAATACTCGCTGTATTTCCGCGCTAAACTTATACTTTCCGTACGTAAGAATTGAGCCCGCCTTTCTATCACCTTCATTATCAGCCATTGTGCATCCACTGTTGGACATAGGCCTCTTGCAAGCAGCGCTCTTTTAAAGGGGGGTAAGGGAGCGCGCTTCCAACTCAGCGCTCCAAAAACCAACGTCACCTGCCCGTGGTGCCCCCTGCTGGCTGACTAACGAGGCTATGGCGACCGACCAATGGCGGTTTAACCATTCCAGAACCAACTAGACTTGAACAAATGGCACAGGCTGGTGTCGGGCAGCAGCGACACTGGTGCAACAAGTCTAACCCTGCGATCGCCAACCCGCCTGCCCAGCAGCGTGGCGATTAGGGCACATACCTTCATGAGTAGTCTGTCACCTTATGAGGTAAGAAATATCTCAGAAATTTATTATTTCTCTAAGTATCAGAAGGAAGGTATGTTTAAATCTGTTTCGAAAGTAAAATTTTGAATAAATTCAAGGCACCTACGCTCTATAGATCTGCAGCCTACAATTCCATTGGCTTTAGAATCATCTCAACAAACGCATGAGATGACGCAAATGTTGATGAGACAGGATAGATACTTGCGTCGCATACCGGATTCCAATAAAAAGGTATGCGTGAAAAACGATGAATAGGTTAGCAAAGAATTCAGGCCTAATTGAGAACTTCCTCTTTCTAAGTTGTTGTAAAAATAATTCACATCCTAAGGTATTCAGAAATTTCGGATTTAAACGGATATTCAGTTAAGTGAATCACGTGAAAATACGCGCATCAATTTTATCAGTTTGTATAGACCCGGTAATCGTATAATCCCCAGTCGCTGAATGCCGGCGTTCATATCTCTAATCTACTTACGGTAAATTGATACGATTGATGATTGATTCGCGCGAAAACTCATCTGTATTAACGGCGTATTGAAAATGTATGACCATTTTTGGAGAGACGTAACTTAAAATTTATTACGAGAATGGCATTCGTGTGTTTTATGCTCTTTGGGAGTTTAATCTAAATTAGTTTTGAAATAGAATAAAACTGGCCAAGCGCGAGTCGGGCCTCGCTCTTTTAAGGTTCTGTACATAATTATGAACAACATAATATTTTGGGTGTAAGAAATATTTCATTTCCGAGCTATAGACCGCAACAAACCGTGAAAGAGAACCCCAAAAATGTTCGTTTGTTTTTGTCACAGTTTACAAACTACTTTAATATTCGTTGTTTACAGTATTTGCTATTTAAATACAGTTACCATAATATACCTACATACGGTACATAATATACCGAAATTTCATATTCCTAACTGGTTTAGTTTTTGAGATAGCCCCCGTCACAAAAATGGTCTAAAACTGACAAATTTGATTTGATCAATTTCCTTATTTTTTAGCAAAAAATTAAAAAAATATATATTTGTACTCTACTTGATGAGCTCTAAAAATGATACCCCACAAGCTAGGGTAAGAAACATTTTTTTTTCCGGCTCCTATTATAGGGGAGGAACCACCCCTGAAAAATAATTTAATTCAATTTCTAATTCAATATTTGATTTTGGGTCAACGTTTTACACCCAATACCAAAATTTCAGGTTTGTAACTCATTTCGTCTGCGAGCCATAGACCTGTGACCGGCGGACGGACAGACAGACAGACAACAGAGTGACATTAATAGGACTCCGTTTTTACCCTTTGGGTACGGTACCCTAAAAATACAATTAAATTACTTAATAATTTTAGACGGATTAACTGTTTTATATAAACAAAAATATCGGTGAATTGCAATGATAAAAATGTTGAACGCATGAAACACGGACAGAAATGAGAGTGCGATAATGATTGTGCAAGTTAAATTGTCGACTCATGTTACAGAAGTGTCGATAAAGTTAACAGAACCACGATAGCAGCAGTCAGCCGCGGGGTAAGGAGAGATGGAAATGACAGTCTGCAAAGCAGAAATTCAATACGGCTATTAATATATATATAGCTGCTCGTGCTGATTCATTGACTGACTCACTGATTGATCACCCCTCCTGTAAAATTTTGTATGAAAAATTTTTTTTTCACTAATGGTTTCGTATAGACGACAAAAATTCATTCGGAACAAAAATATGGAGAGAGCTGATGATTGAGGATTTCAGAGACGAGCGAATGGCACGCTTAAGGTATTGAAGATAGGTGGGGGGTGCTCGAGCAAATGTCACTCGAAACATCATCCAATTGGCAGTGAGCTGAAAAAAAATTCAAAATGGCGAAAAAAAGATGGCCGCCATACAACTTTCGTCGGTCTCCATCTCGGAGGGTAATCTCGGAGGGTATAAAAGATGGAAGAGTGGTTTCTTCGCAAAAGATGATCAAAATCCAAAGGTCTACTCGATGAATAGAAAAAAAATTCAAAATGGCGGAATTTATTTTTCCATAGAAAATGTATGGCGAATATTGAAGAGACTACAAGTTGTAAACTATGCAAGGCTTTGATGCGGTTCTTTGGAGAACTCTCAAAGAAAAATATGGGAAGACATGATGATTGAGGGTTTAGAAGATGGATGAGGAGCCCGGGCAGGGTATTGTAGATAGATGGGAGGTGCTCAAACAAAAATTACTCAAAACCTCATCCAATTGGCACTGAGCTGAAAAAAAAACAAAATGGCAGATTCAAAATGGCGGCCATACCGTCAGCCTCTATCTCACTAAGCATAAAAGATGGAAGAGTGGTTTCTTGGCAAAATATGATCAAGACCTAAATTCTACTTGATGAACAGAAAATAAACCGGTCAAGTGCGAGTCAGACTCGCGCACCGAGGGTTCCGTACTCCAGAAGTATAAGTACAATCTGTTTTTCATTAGTTTGTCTTAAAAGGTAAGGTGCTAATGAAGCTAGGCCTCTAAATTGTATGAGCGCTCATACAACTCAGAGGTCTATACTGTACTGTCTGTACTGTACTGAAAACTGTACTGTACTGTCTGTTTTGGATAAAAATCGGGTTTAAAAAGCATCAACAACTTTTTATCATTTGGTTTGTATTTTAAATTGTTTAGTCAACTCTCCACCACCACCATCACAGGTACAGCTTTTTTACGACCCACGGCTGTGCAAATGTCTCTTCTCTCATAGGAGAGGGATTTAGAGCTTAGAGCCGCCACGCTTCTCTAATGTGGGTTGGCGGGCTGTAACGAATATTGTCACATGATATTGATAATAACCGGGAACGACTGCTTAACGTGCTCTCCGAGGCACGGGGGTGAAACACCGCCAACTATCAACTCCGGGCTGACACTGAGAATTTCTTGATAAAAAACCCTACAATAATTTGCCCGACCCGGGAATTGAATCCGGGACCTCGTGATCTGCAGTCGAATATAATACCCCTAGACCAACGAGGTAGTAAGTCACCTCTAGGAACACCTAATTTCACATCTCCGGTACCTACTTATCAATGTTACCCATGTCTACTGTATATACCCATACTACTCAATTCAAAAAATAAAAATAGATTCAATAATTTATTTATGATTTTAATCTGTGGTTTTCTACCTGTACTTTTTAGCAGTGCAAAGCTGTAAGAAGTTTTTATCATAGACCACGAAAACTAAGGTTTTTACTGTATTTTTTACTTTGTACGGATTAAGTACTAAAGCGACAATTTATGATAATTATTCAGAGAGCAGTGTGACCATTTGTGGCAGATTTCTGCCATTTGGGCAGATTTGGCACCTAAATTTTAACTCTGGCAGAATAAACTGACGATTTAAGAAAGTGGCAGATTGTGGCAGATTTCAAGGAAATCCTTATTATTTTTGAAATAATAAGAAAAACTCATGATTTTATGTTTATTTACTAAATTTTTATATGATTTAAGTAGTTAAGTAGTAGAAAATTTTACTTCAGTAATGTAATTTTTTTACCTCTAAGAGAATGCAGATGTGAATCCCAAACCTCGAATTAAATCTTTTCTTCAAAGAACGCAAACATTTCTGACTAAACTTTGCAATCAATTGCACGTTTATCAATGAGGAATGTTTTTAAAGATTTATAGTTTTCAGATCCACAACATGTTGTTTACAAAGAATTTGTGTCAATTATAAGTGCCATAACCCACTGGCGCGACACGTCGCGCGCGGCAAGCCGCGGGTTGTCGCGCGCGTTTTTATTTTCTATACATAAACTCTATGCAAACGCTTGGCGCAAAACCCACTGGCGCGGCGCGATTTCGTATCGCGCCAGTGGGTTATGGCACTAAACATTGCAAATGAATTTTCCAATAGAGTAGATGAAAATAATCTTCAAAAAGTAGACGTCGAATTTCGACAAATGAAATTCGATAAAACTGTAAGTAAGGGATTTGTTAGAATTTGGCGGAGGTGGCACCAGTACAAGTATAAGTGTGGACAAATTGGAGAGCAATTGGGAAAATGTGTGATGCAAATGGAACTCCAAAATATAATAAATGTCCTCCTGACCGAATTTCGGCCACGGCGGCCAATCTCAACCGAGACAGAGACTAGCCATCTGTGCAGGAGATATTATAGTGCACAACTGTGTGCGCATACACAGGTGCACTCTCTATTCCATCACTCTCATAGTCCGATGGGACGCCAATGCGACACGACCGGAGAGAGATTATGCGCAGAACCGACGGCTTTACGTGCTCTCCGAGGCACGGGGGTGTATCTAACACCGCCAACTTCCAACTCCGGGCTGGCACTGAGAATTTCTTGACAGAAAAACCCAATACTTCATTTTTTTTACTGGCCCGACCCGGGAATCGAACCCAGGACCTCGTGATCCACAGTCGAACGTGCTAACCGCTAGACCAACGAGGCAGTTGCAGTCCAAAATATCATAATGTTGCAAACTTTACAATTTAGTTCTCTTATGTTTGCCAATGTGAAATGCCTAATGTGAGAAAATATTCTCCCATTCAAAAATAATAAACAGATTCCCAAATAAACATGTACTATGTAGAAACTATGTACTGCTGAAGGTATTAATTATAGAACACAGAGACTGTATTTTTATTTGACTGTATTTAGTTCCAACGAAAGAAATGATTAAAAAGATGTCGTAAATTTTTTTTTACGAATTATGATAAACAAAAATGTTGACGTACTATTATAATAAGCGAAACAATACAATAAAAAAACAAAAATATATTAGTTTGGTTAGGTTAAGTCCAAAAATATGATGGCATGTTTTTGGCACTTTCCGGAATCGATTTGGCAGATTTTGGCAGATTTTTTTGTCAGTGTCGGGCAGATTCACCATTTTTGAGATGGTCACACTGTCAGAGAGCAAAAAGTGTCAAGATGATTTCGGAAATCATTTTGTTTTAATAATAATAGAACAAGATAAATGTAGTTCTTATAAAAAATAACATTACTTAGTTATATATATAGTTTTTAATTCTTATTAATATTATGTCAAACTTTTTAGAGGAGTTTGGCTGATGTTTTTTTTTTAAATCCGTAGACTGAAAAAAAAAAAACAAAACAAAAGGCGGTAAAAAAAAATATGTTTTACCTTTCTTTCTACGTTGCATTCCTTCTGCGTAGAGTGATTTAATTGTTCTCAACATATTTTTAAAGATTTTCAATCTTAAAATATATATTAATATTTAATTACATATTTCAGACTGTATTAATCTATTAAATTAGTCTTAGTAATTAGTATTAAAGTTAAGTTACTATTGTTAAGTTAAGTGTTTAGCCGATTTCCTGGTAAGTGACAAAATTTTATTACTGAGATAGAATTATGGCGTCTTTTCTTCGCACCGTGCAAGTCAAGGAAACTGCTAATCTCGATGCACCTACTCGAGAAGTTCTCTTATATAATATTCCCGGTGACGGGAACTGCATGTTTTCAGCTCTGTCTTTTCATATATACGGTCATATAAACCGATCTCAGGAAATACGATCGCGTATAGTTGGAGGGATTGTATCGAACTGGGATCGATATGGCATGTTTACAATGCGTCGTGACGAAAGCCCGTATGTGTCAGCTGAAGAATATTGCAATGAAATGATGCAAAACGGAATTTACGGCACTACTACAGAATTGTCGATGGCAGGGGAAATATATAAAGATTATATGTTTAAACTGTATATAGATGGTGTTTATGCGCAAACATTCGGCACCGGACCTATAGAAAAAATGATCGGTTTTACAGGGCACCTCACGAGCGGTCATTTTGATGTTTTCATCGAAAAGAACGTAAATCAGGTCCCTTCACAAAATAGTAATTATAACGATATCCATTTGCCCAGCAGTGGGCAAATCTATAGGGCTGAATCTCCAACGTTTACGGAGTCACAGTCCTATAGTTTACATCTGAATAGTAATACTTTAAGCAATGAATCATTAATGACTATTAGTAATACAGAATGTTCTTTGCCAATTAGTAAGCATATACTGATAAATGAAAGTATAATATCTCCTACTTTCACGCAGTCGCAACCCTATTGTTTAAATGTTAATAGTAATAGTTCTGGCAATGTCTCATTAATCACCATGGTTAACGAAGAACGTTCTTTGGCAAGCGATGGGCAAATACTGATAAATGAATTTGCATCTCCAACTTTTACAGACTCGCAGCTTAGTAGGATAAACTATAGCCTTAGTCCATGTAAAGTCGTATTAGAGCAATTGCCTGTTGATAACCTACACGTAACAGAACGATTACAAAATAAAACTAATAGAAACGATATGTATCAACAAAACTGTAAACGTTCACGTGGTAGGCCAAAAAAGCAAGTAACTGTAGCTGAAAAAAAACGTAAGCATTTGGAGGCTGTTTTGCGTTACCAAAAACATAAGCCACAATCTCACAGGAAAGCCGTGCATCGGTATACAGCTGCACATCCCGAAGTGAACCAAGAGGCAGTACATCGATATACAGCCGCACACCCCGAAGTGCACAGAGAAGCTGTCCAACGGTATACTGCTGCACACCCCGACGTGCACCGAGAGGCCGTACAAGTATATAACGCTGCGCATCCTGAAGTAACTCGACAGGCTGCGTTAAGATATCAAAGCTTGCATCCTCAAACTCATCGTGAATGTGTTAGTAAATATTCTAAAACACATCGAGATGAAATACGTCGAATCAGAAATATTCCTTTAGAAATACGTGGGCTGGGTTTAACGGGTGCACTGAAAGGTAACGATTTAGATAAAATTAAACCGATTCATTTAAAATATTCTCTTATGTGTGAAGAAACTTATAAATGTATTTACTGCAGTGCAAGACTTTTTGATGAAGAAAAGTCTCGCACAAAGTGGTGCTGTGGACAGGGCAAATATAACGTTGACCCACTCGGACCACTAGATGCCGAGTTTTACGCAAACCAAAATTTTTTAAAAAACGCTAGAGCATATAATAATCTGTTCAGTTTTTCAGCGCTAGGTACAACTCACGGCTTTCAAAGACCTGCGGGTCACGGTCCTAACTTAGTGAAAGTTCAAGGGCGTATTTACCATCGCGTCTTTGATTTGGCTTATAGTGGTAGCACAAATAATACAGCATTATATATACACGACGGAGAAGAGCATCAAAGATTAGGAAATCAACAAAATTTGTGCCCCAATCTTATCAAGGAGATTTACGTGTACTTAAAAAATAATAATCCCTTGATAAAAGATTTACACTTATTAAATAATCACCCAAGTTCAGAAGCTCGATTAATTTTTCAAAACACAAGTCGACGTACTCATGGACCGATATTAGGAGATAGACCGGTGTCGAATGAGCTTGCAGGTTTGATTGAAACTTCAAACGAACATCACCCGCGAGCAGTAGTAATATGGAAAATTGGTGAAGCAAAACCACACACAGTACACTACTTACATCCCGCATATGAAGCGTTTCAGTATCCTTTACTGTTTCCTAGAGCTCCTGAAAGATATTCCATTGATATTAAAGATAAAGCTGGCAATAAACTAAGCCAAGTAAAATACTATCGTTGTCAACTCTTATCTGAAGAGCGGTTTGCGATCTTACGACGCCTTTCGCAAGAATACTTTGTTGACATGTGGTGCCGGACCGAAGAAGAGCGTCTACAATATTTCAAAGGTATTCAAAGCGAACTAAGAATTGCAACCCGACGTGAAATCGACGAAACGATCGCAGGTGAAGGCATACGACCCGGTAAAGTATATTTACCGGCGAGTCTTACGAATAGCCCACGTTATATGCAGATCAAGTACCATGATGCTATGGCCATTGTTGCACGGTTGGGAAAACCAAGCTTTTTCCTCACTGTTACATGTAACCCGAAATGGCCAGAAATAACCAACAGTTTATATCCCGGTCAACAGTCAACAGATCGCCCTGATTTGTGTGTGAGAGTATTTCAACTAAAGTTGTCAATACTGATAATGTTGAAAAAAATCAGATCAAAAGACTTCTTTGGTACGATTGTGTCAATTCTACATGTTATAGAATTCCAGAAAAGGGGTTTACCTCACGCACACATTACGTTCCGTGTAGAAGGAGGAGGGCCCATCGATAGTATGGATATTGATAAATTTATTCAAGCAACTATACCTCCACCGGAACAGGGACGACTGAGACAACTGGTTTTGCAACACATGGTGCACGGCCCATGTGGAACAGAAAGGTCACCCTGCTACGATCAAGCTGCTGGGAAATGTTCGAAAAAATTCCCTAAAAGTTACACTGAAGTGACGTACACGGATGAACGAGGCTCAGTACACTACAAACGTCCAGCTGGCGAACAGCCGGCAATTCGTGAACGAAATCAAACTTCAGTCACTAACAGGTGGATTGTGCCGTACAACCCGGCGATACTATTGATGATGGAGTGTCATTGCAATTTGGAAATTGCATCCACCTCCAAAGTGGTTAAATACCTTTACAAGTATCTGCACAAAGGTCCCGATCACGCAAAAGCGGGGGTGACAGAAGTATTCGACGAAATAGAACACTACGCTCAATATCGATATGTGAGCGCCTCAGATGCAATGTGGCGTCTATTGGAGTTTGACATCAGCTGCAGATACCCAACTGTTGTTGCACTACCGGTACATTTACCCGACGGAGACGCGATTGTTTTCCGTACCGGAACCGAGGCGCAAGCATCAGAAAATTACATGTCCAAATTGAAAATTTACATGACGAGGCCTCCAGATCCTGAGTTGGATGAATGTACTTACATAATGTTTTATGAAAGGTACAATGTCGAAACTCAGGTCCGGCCTAATCCAACTGTAAAAGTGTTGGCTCATGAATCTGGAAAATATTTTATTACAAAAAGAGTACGAGGCGAAATCGTGGCTCGAATTGTCTTTATATCTCCTACACTCGGTGAACTTTATTTTCTGCGAATGTTACTCATGCGTTATCCGTGCCGGAGCTACGACGAACTGCGAACTGTCAACAATATAATTTACGACACTTTTCAAAAAGCAGCGTTCGAACGTGGTATTCTGAACGATAACCAGGAGTATGAATCGGCAATAGAAGAGGCAGCCGGCTTCAAGACCGGCAAAGGTTTACGTCAGCTTTTCTTCGCACTTATCATGGACGGTGCCCCAGCCCTTCTGTTATGGGATAAATACCGTGATCATTTGTGCGATGATTATCACAGAGGATGTGAATCTGAAATAGAAGCCGCTTACGACCACGGCCTTAGAGACATTGAACAAATGTTACGTGCTCATGGTCGCTCGCTGTCAGATTTCGGTTTGCCAGACATAAGACACAGCATAACCGAGCTTGACAGAGAAACTGGAAGATGGAATGATGAGGCGACTGCCATATTAAATGAATGGGAGTCCAAATTAAATTCGCAGCAACGGGCTATTTATAACACAGTCATATTACTTACTGAAGATGATTGTGAAGATACGCACCCGGTTTTCATCGACGGTCCCGCTGGCACCGGAAAAACCATCTTGCTTAACGTGATTGCTGCAAAAATTCGTTCTAATGGACATATTGCCCTATGTACGGCTTCCACGGGTATAGCTGCACTAAATCACGATGGAGGTGTCACAGCACATTCAATGTTTAAGCTTCCGTTAGACTTTGAAGGTGGTAATGCAGTGTGGGGAATTTCGAACAACTCTCAAAGAGCAGCGTTGATCAAAGCAGCACGTCTTATCATTATCGATGAGGCACCAATGGCTCACAGGTACCTGCTTGAAACAATTGACCGCGGTCTCAAAGATCTAATGGAATGCAATACCAAACCCTTTGGAGGCAAAGTGTTAGTATTAGCTGGTGATTTTAGACAAATACCACCAGTGATAACAGGAGCAGGAGAACGTGACATATGCCGGGCCTCAATAAAAAATTCTGAAATTTGGCACTACGTTCAAAAATTCAAGTTAACTGAAAATCAGCGTGCAAAAGAAGACCCCTATTTTGCTAACTTTGTATTGAGTATTGGAGAAGGTGAAGCTGAAACAACTGAAGAAGATTTATTAATTTTAAAAAATATCAATTACGTAAATAGCTTGCAACAATTAATTTATATTATATATCCAAAGTACGAAGTCTGTGACCCAGAAAATATATGTAAAAGGGCGATTCTATCGGGAACTAATGAAAACATAAGAGATATTAATCAAAAAATACTTGAATTGATACCTGGACCAATGACTATCTGTTACAGTGCCGACACTACTGACCACCTGAATGACAACTCAGCTGAACGATTAGAAGGCAATGTTTTAAATTCTATCACAGCACCCGGTGTGCCCGATCATGACTTGAAACTGAAAGTAGGCGCGGTCGTAATACTTATTCGAAATATCAGTTTCACACACCGTTTAGTTAATGGTACTAAATTAATTATAGATCAAGTCTCAAAATTCACTCTGTTAGCGCATCACCCAAATAGTAGTGAGCCCATCGTCATACCTCGAATAACTTTTAAATTTAAAATAGGGCGAAACGGTGTAGAAATGACACGCAAGCAATTCCCTGTCAAGTTGGCTTATGCTATGACGTTCAATAAATCTCAAGGGCAAACTCTTGATCGTGTGGGAGTAGATCTAAGAAGTGATGTTTTTTCACATGGACAACTATATGTTGCTTTGGGCAGAGTGCGGCACAGTCACAATTTGCAAGTCTTGGTCCCGCCAGAAAGAGTTAGCAGAAATTACGCTCTTACTAAAAATATAGTTTATAAATCACTACTGACCTAAAATTCAAAAGAAAATCGGACAAAAACAGTAATATGTAAATAATATTATGTAATGTGTAATATAAGTAGGTAGATAGCGTTGTAATAGAATATACTTAAACAATATTATGTTCACTTTCTATACTTTTCTTTGTGTTATTATTATTTTATTTCAATAATTTTAAATGGCTTAATATACCAAACATTAAATTTTCAATCATAATACCTTACTTTATTCTTACTTCACAAATACCCCCAGTCAGAAACTTAAGATGTTACAGTAATATAAGGGTTTTTTACTATAACACATCTGAATCACAGGGATCTTTTGTTTCATATATCAAAACATATTTTTAAATATGTAAGTCATTATTCTAAGATGTAAGTAGATATTTTTTTAATTATGCTGTTTTTCATATTTATTTAAGGATTAATGCTTAATAACGACACAATATTTGTTTTAATGTTTATTTTAAGTATTTATTTATGTATCGTGGAGCAAGGTGGCAAAAATATTTAAATTTTTGTAATATTTTTGCTAAATTGCAATAGGTCTCATTATTCAGGCATGCAGAATATTTTTTACCCGATTACGTTAAAGCCAAAAGTAACGGTTATGATTTTAGCAGTCTATGTACATATGTTTATAGTTAAATTTTAATTCTGTTTTAAATGTCTGTTAATGGGAGAACCACGTAAAAAAAAACGAGCTGATGCCATACCTCCTGGGTGGCTTGGAAACTGGCCCACTACACTTTTTATATTATAAAGTAATACGTACCTACACGAAAAAGTTTATACGTATTTATAATATAAAGAATTATAGTGAGCCAGTTTTCGAGCTACCGAAGCTAATTTCACTGTTTCAGATATTCATTTTGTTGCTAAGTTTCTTTAGTGATATGACTCCCAGGGTGATGTGACCTGAAGATGATGACTAAATTCTTAATACAATATACCTATACCTACTAAAAATCAAAACGGTTACACACCAAAGCTATAAATCCAAGCGGACTCCTGTTTCTGTTGTTTACTCGGTCCGTCCACGCGGTCCGCTTTAGCGGGCCGCGCACGCACGCGCCGTACTAGTTATATATATAAAGCTACTTGAAGTTACGTACTGATCACCTCTCCTGAACAATTTTGTATGGGACTTTTTCACCATATTTTCCGTGTGTGTAAAACTCAAAAATATAAGGTCTACAAAATTATAGAGAGAGCTGGACGTGGAAAACTGACTAGGGTGCCCTTAGGGATCTCGAAAACTATCAGTCGGAAAGGTACCGTCCCGAAACAAAAAATGTTCAAAACCTTGGGCAATTGGGTGAACCGGTGAAAAAAATATGGCCACCATACAAAAAAAATTTCGTCTCCATACAAAAAAATTCCTAATTTTCAAGAGGCTCTCCAGAACAATTTTGTATGGAACTTTTTTCCCTTCACTACTTATGTGCGTAGAACTTATGGGTCTTCCTTCAGAAAATTATGAAACGTCATGAATGTGGAAAATTTACCAGAGTACCTCATGGGTCCTCCAAAACTACCAGTCATACAGACATGGTCCCAAACAAATGTTATTAAAAACCTTGGGCAATTAGGTGAACCGGTGAAAAAAAGATGGCCGCCGAACAAAAAAAATTTTTCTCCATACAAATTTTTTGGGTAATTTTCAAGAGGCTCTCCAGAACAATTTTGTATGGAACTTTTTTCCCTTCAATATTTATGTGCGTAGAACTTATAGGTCTTCCTTCAGAAAATTATGAAACGTCATGAATGTGGAAAATTTACCAGAGTACCTCATGGGTCCTCCAAAACTACCAGTCATACAGACATGGTCCCAAACAAATGTTATTAAAGACCTTGGGCCATTAGGTGAACCGGTGAAAAAAAGATGGCCGCCGAACAAAAAAAAATTCTCTCCATACAAATTTTTTGGGTTCATTTCAAGAGGCTTCTCAGAACAATTTTGTATGGAACCTTTTCCCTTAACTATTTATATATGTCGTACTTATGGGTCTTCCTTCAGGAAAATTCTGAAACGTCATGATTGTGGAAAATTTACCAGAGTACCTCATGGGTCCTCGAAAACTACCAGTCATACAGGTATGGTCCCAAACAAATGTTGTTTAGGACCTTGGGCCATTGGGTGAACGGGTAAAAAAAAGATGGCCGCCGAACAAAAAAAAATTCTCTCCACACAAATTTTTGGGTTCTTTTTTAAGACGCTCTCTTAGACATTTTTGTATAAAACTTTTTCCCCCCAATACACGTATAAGTAAATAGAACTTAAAGATTTTTTTTTTCACAAAAAATACAAAACGTAGTGAATGAGGAAAAATTACCAGAGTACCCTAACGGCCCTCAAAAACTATCAATCATAGAGACATGGTCCTGAAACTAAAAATGTTCAAGACCTTAGGCCCTTTAGTGAGCCAGTAAAAAAAAGATAGTCCATACAAAATTTCTTTTTAATTTTCAAGTGGCTCTCCAGAACATTTTCGTATAGATCTTTTTTTTTCCCACTAAACGCATGCATAGAACTCATTAGTGTCCTTTCAGAAAAGATACAAAGCGTGATACCAATATTTCTTTCTATCTTTCAAGAGACTCTCCAGAATATTCTGATATTTGGTATGGCGTCCCATTTCTTTATTTTACGAATATTGAAGAGACCACAAGGCCCGCGAGCTGCTTGCAGCTCGCGCACCGAGCGCAACACTAGTTTACGTATACAAATAAAAGCTGATAGGTATTTTGGACGACCTGAGTTTTAAGCTTTGCAAGTGTCTTGGTTTCAATTTTCGCCGATACCTATAAATTGGTTACTAAAACGTAGGTAAGCTGTGACGTAAGCTTGGAAAAGTTATTCGATATAAAAGTTTTGCAAGTAAACACACATCTATCTCTTTTACTCTAGTTTTGTAACAGCAAAAATCCTGTGATCAAACTAGCGATGTAATTGAAAAACAGTAAAAGCGTGTATGTACCTATCGAATTCAAACTCGAAATGGATCTCCATAAAGTCGCTTTAAAAACTTGTAAAGTCGATCTAAAACAGAACTTGCATTTCGCTATCGCTAGCAAAGTTGTTAACACATGCTTCTCTCATCCATTACCGTTAAACTCTGCAGCAACTTTACAGCAGCTAAAATCACTCCCAAGTTTCCGAGCGCCTTTGACTTTCGCGTTAATGTGTGAGGAAAATTGTCAAACGTGTCGCTGTCTTTTTCATTACATCGCTTTATAGTGTACCGCGGCGGGAGGCTAGGTGAGTTACGACGGCTCGAGCTATTCTATTATATCTCGAGAACAGCTCTTACACCAGTATAATGTGTGAGGGTTGGGCGATTTGGAACTGTTGAAATAATCCCATGCCGCGGGTCTAAAGTGCAAGGTTCTCTTAATCCTTGTTCACTAATCAGGTTGAGGCTTAAGCCCATTTTCAGGGAGTTCACGTCTGTTGTAATGAAACTTCTTTCGTGCACAACTGCAACCCGTGCCTCGAAGGGTAAGTATATCATCAATAAGGGGTACGTATAGGGGTACGTAAGTCATCAATCCAGCAGCTGATCTTTCTCCGATCGTAGTAGAATTACCAACTCTTCGGAGAGAGAAGAGAAAGTGCATCAGTGGTTTAACATGCACACACACACACTTGTGCACCATAATATCTTCTCCAGTTGGTTAATCTCTATTACCCCCTCATCAGACAAGAAAGTGCATCAGTGTTTGCGCACGCACTTGTGCACTATAATATATCCTACTTCGTTGGCTAGTCACTTTTAAGATTGGTCGCCGTGGCTGAAATTCGGTCAAGAGAACACATTATAACAGGAGAATACGCACAATAAATAATGTACCGCTCATCCCTTGATCCGGGACATAAATTCGAGTTGATAATGGAGTGTCGCAGGTAACTAGGTTTGGATCAACGCCGGCTCTAGCCCGATTTAATTATTGCCAAAAGCGCAACCCGCCGAATTTTCTGTTGTTGTTGCAAAACATTAAAACAACTATTCCGGTCCGGGAAGTTTTCCTGTTTGTGTTTGTGGATGTATTGTTGTGAATTTGTTGTGAACTTGTTAGAATCCCGGCCGGTCAAATAGGTGGGTTGATTCTATAATCTATACTAAAGGTTTGTTGTCCGTTTGATGATAATATATGTACATAATAATTAAATTTTGTTACTTTAAGTTCTGGTACAGTCCGGTCATGTATATAAGGGAAATATACAAAAGCTATACAAATAAATTAAAGAATAACATAAGAATTATTAGTAGTGCCTGAAGTAGAAAGTCAAAAAACCTAGGCACTCTTAACAAGGCCAAGTGGTGTTTGAGTTATGATTATACCTAATCATGAGCGAGATTCTATAATGAATTCTGATTTAGTTGTGATGGGTTGGAATTATTTAATCTAGCGAAAACGTAAATTATTATGACAATTACGCGCCACGCGCGCAAAAAGCCGCTGCGAAATTGGGGGAATTCCAGTCACAACCGTACTTAGGCGCTATTTTATGTCGACGACTGAGATTTAAAAACGCCGACTCCAAGAAATTCATTTTACTAATGATTGTCGGTCGGCTGAAATGGAATAGGATTATCTACTTACTACTTCAACGTAGACGTCCCACAAAAATCAGTATCTGATTTGAAAAACCGCTCGTCTGCGGCTTCCAAATGTAAAAAGACCTTATGAGGATTATGACCGTGACTTGATCCGCGTGAAAGGAGGTTTTAGACCAAGATCCCAGTGCGATCTGACATAACTTTTTTTCGGAAAGATGAAACCTTAGGCTCTCAGTAGTGTCTCATTTGCTTTGAATAACTGCGTAATAGTGGAGTTCGTAACTGGGGTACTTATGGAGATATCAAGTGTGAAAGGTAACTGCTCTCGCGCTCATACTCACGGTTGAATAATCTTTGTGATTAGTGGATGTTTGGTCATTACAATTTGTGTGACTGATGAAATATAACTTTATGATAGTTGTCTTAGTTACATATTTAACAAGTATAAATTAAAAATTTAAAAAAATCCCCGACATTCGCGATTTTGTGGCGGCGGCCATCTTGGATTTTCATGGGGGTCCTGAATCTTTTATTCAGGACCCCCACGAAGAAACTATCCTACTAATATTATACTTAATTGTGATAGTGTGGATGTTTGGATGTTTGTTACTCAATCCCGCAAAAACCTATATCTGCATGCGGATTTGGCTGAAATTTGGAATGGAGATAGCTTATACCCTGGATTAACACATAAGCTACTTTTTATTCTGGAAAATCAAAGAGTTTCCACGGGATTTTGAAAAACCGAAATCTATAGCTACATACAGCTATAGGTACATTACTATAGCAAACTTCCTTGAAAGTTGGTATAAAGGTTGGAAAAGGGAGCAGGAACGGGAATCGGAAATCCATGATTCCCTCGGGATTTTTGAAAAACCGAAATTCACACGGGCGATGCCGAGGGCTAAAACTAGTCACGAGTACAGCTTTATGGTTTGAGCAATGTTAACGAAAATTAACAGCAAATACAGAACATGTTATTATCACGTACTATGCTTCATTCAAGTCTCGGAGGGCTCTTAATGAAGACATATAGAGTTGTAATTACAGTTCGGGAGGTTTTAATTACAAATTCTCTCCAAACATAAACATTTTAATTAAATTTTTTATAGCTTGTTAAGATATTTGTTGCTGATTCTAATCAATTTCATTTTAAATCATCTACATCGTATATTTTACGGCAAGCGGATACCCGCGGATAAGCCACCCAGGTTTTCATGTGGAACAATTACTTAGTATAAATTAAAAAAAATTAAAACCCTTGATATTCACCATTTTGTGGCGGCGGCCATCTTGGGTTTGCATAGAGCTATTCTACAAGTCAAGCCCTTTCATTTGATACATATATTGAGGGAGTTGTGAAAAAATATGTAATCCGCTATTTAGTGACGGCGGCCATCTTGGAATAGTTTTCATCAAACATAGCTAAGAACACTCCCGACTAATTCACCTTTCAAACAAAAAAAAACTACATTCAAATCGGTTTATCCGTTTGAGCGCTACGGTAGAACAGACACACACACACACACACACACACACACACACACACACACACACACACACACACACACACACACACACACACACACACACGTACACTTACACGCACACATGCACATACGCGCACAGGCACAAGCGCGCACACGCGCACACACGCACGCACACACGCACACACGCACGCACACACATACACACATGCACACACACACACACACAGACACGTCAAACTTATAACACCCCGTCGTTTTTGCGTCGGGGGTTAAGAATAGTAGTAAGTATAACAATAGATGTAATTAGTGTCGCAATTTTGCCCAGCTATCAACTCAAGCGTAGCAAAGGTCTAGCCCGATGGGAAATCATACAGAAGGCAATAAATAGGGAATTTCTCGCATGCAAAACTCGCCCTGGGCTGTTTTCCGAACAGTGTTTGAAGTTCGTAGACTTTTATAAGTGGATAATATTTCACGACGACTTGTAAGTCTGCGGTGGAGAGCGGCGAAAACGCTTTTTGACGCTTTTATATTACCGACGCGACGATTCCCGCGCGAGCCCTATATAAACGAAGTTTGATTATGTTTGAATATTAACCAAACAAAAGTTAATGAAAGGGCTTGACACACTCTACTTATAGCAATATGTATATGTTCTAAGATTTGCACGATTGTTGAGCCAGTGTAACTTCATATTTTTATCGTTTAAATAAAAACTACGTGTCTACAAAACTTCTTTGAGTCAATCGCTACGCTCCTACTACTTTTGTGGTTTACAACTACGCATACCTACTACTTACGTACTCACAACTAAAAAGTTTTTACGCGAGTTCGGACTTCGGAGTGAACCACTAGTTTTAACCGACTTTCTAAAACAAGAAAGTTCTGAATTCGACCCGCACCTTTTATCCGACTTCGGGACGGTATAATTAATAGTGTTAATTGTACCTAATGTGTGTGTTTGTTTGTAATTTGTTTATCGATGCTTCACTGGACAAGGGTCATATTATGATGGCTTAGGTATATCTACATTAAAATGTTATGACAAATGATAATGATAATGGTCAATACGGCCAATATGATTAAACTGCCCCAAAAAAAGTAGTGAGATATCAAACTGAAAGTTGAGAGTTTTTTTTTCTCATTTTTGGGAATATTTTCCACACGTAAAAGGGTAACATACATTTAGAGCTGTCATTAACCGGCCGACGCAAAAACGACGTGGTGTAAGTTACGTGTCTGTCTGGTAAACGGGTAAACCGATTTGAATGCAGTTTTTTTTGTTCGAAATGTGAATTAGTCGGGAGTGTTCTTAGCTATGTTTGATGAAAATCGATCCAAAATCGCCGCTGCCACAAAATGGTGGATTACATATATTTTCACAACTCCCTCAATATGCGTATCAAATTATAGGGCTTGACTAGTAGAATAGCACTATGCAAATCCAAGATGGCCGCTGCCACAAAATGGCGAATTATATATTTTTTCACAACTCCCTCAATATGGGTAGGTATCAAATGAAAGGGCTTTACTAGTAGAATAGCACTATGTAAATTCAAGATTTGGACAAGACAAGGCTGCCAGCACAAAATGACCAATGTCAGGGATTTTTAATTTTTTTAATTTATACTTGTTTAACTAACTAGTTTAGTTTTGTGATTGCGAAAAACTTTTTCAAATAATGGTTCAATTCCGTCACGAATAACAAATTTAATATGATTGCAAGATGGCAACAGCTTGAACGGAGCTGTTGAAACTTCCCAACTGCCACGGACAGACGGTTCGTAACAATTCGCCATTACACTAAACTTGTTAGCAGACGCGGTCTGGATGTTCCGCGACCCTTGAACGGGTTCCGCCGACGTGAACTTTATTAACTGAAACCAGTGGCGTAGCGTACCTTGGCGGGGCCCCGTATAAAAATTTGTTTGGGGGCCCTTATGAAGTGTAAAGATTTCTCACAAAAGAAAAAAAATGTTTGCATAAAATATTTATTCATCACTAGCTGACCCCCGCGACTTCGTTCGCGTGTTTATAGGTTTTATATAGAATCGGATCGGATCCCATAATTCTTTTATGTACCTAAACTAAATGTAGCCTAAGTTACTCCTTATAACATTGAAAGTTCCATTAAAATCGATCCAGCCATTTCGGAGATTAGCTGGAACAAATAGACAGAACGACAAACATAAATTTAAACGCACGCCAGTTTAAAATAAGCCGTACGTACAAAGATCCGGGACCCAAGTTATTGGAACCCAATAAATGCCTGTCATTTCTAAACTAAAAAACCTATGACCTTGAAATACTTACGGGACAATACTTAGAGTACTACCTTTCTAACAAAAAAGAATGAGTGAAATCGAATAACGCGTTAATGAATTACAGCTAAATACACGTTTTAACTTTCATCCCCTCTCCCAAGGGAACCGTGCTGAATTTCGGGATAAAAAGTATCCTATAACCTACCTCGGAGTATAAACTCAAATCGTACCAAGTTTCATTTGAATCCATTCAGTAGTTTCGGCGTGATGCGCGGCCAAGATACAGACAGACAGACAGACAGACAGACAGATAGACAGACAGACAAAAATGAAAAAAATTGCAGTTTTGGCTTCAGTATCGATTATAGAGTGCCCTCCGATAAAAAATTTCAAAATATATTCAATGTACAGAATTGGATCTGTTACAGTTTTATTATATTATAGATAATTATTTATCTGACACATTTTCTAAAATTTTTACAAACAATTCAAATTAAATGTATAACTATTTTTCGGCAAACTGATTTATTAAATCATTTATAGCTAATGATGACTTTAGTTTTTCTAAAGATTCTGCCTCTATGGGCAACTTTTTGAACAACATTTTTTGACTTTTGTCATTTCTGAAATAAACAAAAATTTGGGACGTTTTTGTTAATTTTTGCTTACGCACGTCCGGAGCCCCCGTGGCTTGGGGGCCCCGTATAATTGATACGGCATATCGATACCTCTGGGCTCAAAGGGCGTAAAGCACATTTTGGGGCAAATTGAGTTATTAATACCATCGTATTCAGTTTTTCATTCTCTATCGATTGGTATATATGAAGTTGCCAAATTCGCACAAAAATGTTCTTTACGCCCCATCTATTTTAGGCTGCTAAACCACAGTGAAACAGGAAATCGGGCTGTAAATGGCATTACTGCGTAAGTTAAAAATGTCCTAGGTTGTATAGGATTCCAATTATGAGTATTAAGGCGTATAACGCATTAATTCTCATTCAACATAACAGCACCTGTACTATACAACCTAAAAATAATTATAAATATTTCCTGAAGTTTAGGGTGTAAAGCATATTATTCTATTATTTCAGACTCAAAAGGCGTAAAGCTAATTTTGGGGTTCATGGTGTTCATAATAATTGTATTCAGTTTTTCATTCTTTATCATTTCATTATTATCTTTATCTTAATTCGGAAGCAGCACACAGGAAGTTTACTGCTATAACTGGGAAGAGAGCGACGGCAAACGTGGAAGCAATGATATTGCCTCTTGTCTTTTAAAGTACTTAGAAGAGAAATATAGAATTGGCATAAAAAACATTATTTTATACTGTGACTCCTGTAGCGGCCAAAATAAAAATAAAACGGTGTTGTCCACTATTAGCTATTTTCTAAAGTCGGCAATTAATATAGCATTAATACAAATAAATTATCTTTTGCCTGGTCATACATACGTATATGTCTGTTGACTCTGTCCACACCACGATTGCAAGGGAAGTGCAAAAATTAATTGTATGGAGTCCGTCGCAATGGCCGACATACTTTGAGACCGCTCGGAAAAAATCTAAGCCATACAAAGTCTTTCTTATCGACTACACCGATTTTCTGAATTTTGATCAATTAACTGCCAATACTTTCACTCCAAACACATTGAAAAATATAAAACTAAAACAGATTAGAATTGCTACATTTAAAAAGAAATACGAAAACTAAATATTTGTCAAATATTCCATGGAGCTAGCCATAGAGGAAGCTGAAACTCAAAATATAACGTTAATGGAAAATGAAAAGAACAAGGAAAAGGCAAAGGAAAAAGTAAAGCAAAGGACAAGTCAAGCGAAAACAAAAAGCAGGAAGCGGGAGAAGTTAAGCCACAACTAAATTAAACATATACAAACAAAAATACATGGATTTGACACGTCTTTGTGACAACGGAACTATACCTAAGAGATTTCATGAAGAATATAGAAAGCTTCCATGGAGCTCTAATGTTTGTGATACATTAAATGAAACTGATGAAGAAAATAAAGAAGATGAAAATAATACTGAAAAAGAAAATAATTCTAAAGATGAATAACCCAAAAATTGCTTAAAACTTTCTTGTTTGTCCTTTTATTACTTATAATTCTCATATCTGTAGCTTCAAAAACCTAACGAAAACATTCATATAAACTTCCTACCCCATTTTACCCCTTAGAGGGGAAGACATTTTCGTGAAATCTTTTCTACGTTGATATTTAAGCCCTAGAATGAACCTACATTCCAAATTTCAAGGTGATAATAGCAATAATATAATTAAAACTTTCACCCCCTATTTTACCACCCTTAAGGGAAGATTTTTCAGAATAAAATATACAGGTTTTTATTATTTATAACTAATAATCTAAATGCCGATTTTCAGGTCTGTAACTTTAAAAACATAGGACTTTCATGCAAACTTTCTACCCCCATTTTACCCCTCTAGATTTTAGAAATAAAGAAGGAAGATTTTAGGAATAATAAATAGCCTATAACGTTCTCCGAAAATTGGACTACCAAATGCAAAAAGAATTTTTCAAATCCGACAGGTACTTTCAGAGATTAGCGCGTTCAAATAAACAAACAAACACTTCCGCTTTATTATCTTAGTATAGGTAGTATAGATAATAAAAACTATTAACAATAACTCTTCAATTATCTATCTCTTACTTTTTAAAAAGCTTTTTGGTTATTCCCATAATCCCCATTGAGATGGAGATTATGGGAATAATCCATCAGAACGGGATGGGGTACCCCCCACCTCGCTTAACCCTTTTTATTATGAAAGTTATACAATTTAAAATGCAAACTTTGTGATTTACAACACAATTAAACATTGCTGTTATCATTTACTACATAATATTACACAACTTTTTTACGCTAGGTTACATTTACTGCCTAAGTTAATAATGTTAGCTGTTTTTTAATGGGTGTAAAGAACATTTTGTAGTTTTTTTTAGGTAGTAAAGCACATACTATTTTGGAAACTATTATAGTTAGACTTCATTTAATAATATTTACTTAAAATATGGGAAAATATAAGTATTTTTCTCATAGATTGTTTTTATATAATCATTAAGACAAAAAAGTTATAGCTAATTTTGTTTTATTTTTTAGGTTTTTTGGCTCTCCTGAAAAGTTACTGTTTTGTGCTATACGCCCTTTGAGCCCAGAGGTATCGATATACGGCGGTAGTTACGCCCCTGACTGAAACCATCCTCCTAACACGCGCCAAGATAATATGCGAGCAATTCTCCTATTTCACTAATATCTTCTCTAAGAAGTTACAAAGTTGGTGAGAATCTCGGAAATTGCTGTTTTTGTGAGCATGAAATTCTATCGACCTATATTACTCCATAATTAAATAGAAATACCACTACCACTACAGCCTTTTAACGTCCCACTGCTAGGCACATGCCTCGTGTCTCATAGGAGAGAGGGATTTAGAGCATAGACCCGCGACGCAGTATTCAATTTCACTAATAACGAAAATTTGACCATTTATTGCCCGTTGTCCCTGCGAAAAATACAACGCTGCCGAATTAAAAATGTATGTCTTATTTGCGTCGTCAGCCAATAATATAATCTGTTTTGATCGTTATGCAGTAAGAAGACGCCTTGTCGTTCTGAGTGCTTAGTCTAAGATCGGAGCACTCGAAAACGAACTCAAAAACTATTGATCGATTTCAGAGTAAAATAGACCTAAAACGGCTTGCATTAAGGTTTGAGTTCGCCAATACATTCAGCATTCGAACACAACGAGCGCCCCAAGCAGAAATGTTGTAAAATACATATTAGAACTATGGAATTACGACTTTAAAATACGAGTATTTGAGTTCATTTTGCTCTGAATTCACTTGTGATTCGATCAATAGTTTTCGAGTTCGTTTTCGAGTGCTCCGATCTTAGACTAAGCACTCTGTTGTTACGATTGAGCTCATAATATCACCTGCTGTGATATTATGAGCCGGGAACACCACTGGTGATCCCGGCGCGATAACGGGCGAGAGCGCTCTGTCTCGTCTCAATGCCGTAAGACAACGATCTTCAAAATCTAGGCGCACGAAGTGCGCCAGGCCAAGTTCCTCCGGCCTTGTCGCATGAGTGTGTTATTTACACGATCCATTTCGAGATGTTTTGACCCCCCTCATAACTCTGGTTCGCGGGATAGTAATCCTACGAAATTTGAAATATAAGTTAAACTCGTGGATGTGATGATAAATTGAAAGTTTCAAATTTTCAAGTTGAACCGTTTCTGAGATACAGAGGTTTGAAAATCACATAAAACAAGACCTACTCACTGACTGATCAAAATTATGACGCACTTCCCGTGTATGTGAAATGTTGAAATTTGGTAAGAAGATGAGTCTTAGTGTGTATATGAAGGAAAAAATCGAAAAATGACCAAAAGTTGCATCAGACACTGACCAATTCAAAGATATATAAAAATCTGTCTGTTCCCACATCACACAAAAAATACTGAACAAATTTTCATTTTGTTTTAATAAATGTATTTTACTTTACGAAGCTATATATGGTTCTTGTTTCATCGAAATCGGTGCACTATTTAGGGAGATGTGACTTTTTAAGTTTTCTAGCAAGGGGTCAATTTTACTGGTCTTGAGTTCTAATAAAAAGTAAAGTGTAGGTAAATAATAAAACGTTAAGAGGTATATTTTTTTATCGAAGTCGCGGGCGCGACTTCGTCGGCGTGGACTACACAAATTTCAAACCCCTATATTACCCCCTAAGGGGTTGAATTTTCAAAAATCCTTTCTTTGCGGATGTCGTACGCCACATTAATTCAATTTGGCAACATTTTTAGGGTTCCGTACCCGAAGGGTAAAAAACGGAGCCCTATTAATGTCACTCGGCTGTCTGTCTGTCTGTCTGTCTGTCTGTCTGTCTGTCCGTCTGTCCGCCGGTCACAGGTCTCTAGCTCGCAGACGAAATGAGTTACAAACCTGAAATTTTGGTATTTAGTGTAAAACGTTAACCCAAAATCAAATATTGAATTAGAAATTGAATTAAATTATTTTTCAGGGGGGTTCCCATACATGAAAAAGGAGCCGGAAAAAAAAAATTTTCTTTACCCTAGCTTGTGGGGTATCATTGTTTAGAGCTCATTAAGTAGAGTACAAATATATATTTTTTTAATTTTTATCTCAAAAAATAAGGGAATGGGAGGCCATCAAAGTTGTCAGTTTTAGACCATTTTTGTGACGGGGGCTATCTCAAAAACTAAACTAGTTGGGAATAT
This sequence comes from Melanargia galathea, assembly GCA_920104075.1. Taxonomy (NCBI): domain Eukaryota; kingdom Metazoa; phylum Arthropoda; class Insecta; order Lepidoptera; family Nymphalidae; genus Melanargia; species Melanargia galathea. The sequence goes on along the minus strand of OV049859.1, from coordinate 3,001,748 downwards.
GATATTTCAGTATATTATGTACTATATGCTCTATTTAAACAACAAATACTGAAAACAACGATTTATTAAATAGTTTATAAGCTGTGACCAAAATAAACGAACATTTTTTTGGGTTTTTCTTTCACGGTTTGTTGCGATGTCTAGCTCGGAAATTAAATATTTCTTAGACCCAAAATATTATATTGTTCATAATTATGTACGGAACCCTGAAAGAGCGAGGCCCGACTCGCACTTGGCTGATTTTTTAAATTAAACAAATTCAAAGGAGTACAAAAATGTTGTCAAGTTGAAAACAATAAAACTATTCTCAGTCCCAAATGAGCTTCATATTATAGTGTTATTAGTAAGACATAAATTATTTAAAAATATTTTAACAGGATCATTAGGAATGGTATGACAGCTTGAGGGTGATCGAAGAAGATATACCTTCTAAAACTGTATGGTTTCATTTATCGAGCCTAGCAAAGGACTTGGTCATAATTTTTGATATCAGTACTTTTAATGGCCGAAACTTTTTGATAGGAAGTTGGCCTTATTATTCACATGAAATGTTTTTGTTTGGATAAAAGTTACAAGTAGGTATAAATTAAAAATTTAAAAAACCCCCGACATTCGCCATTTTGTGGCGGCGGCCATCTTGGATTTGCAGTAGTGCTATTTTACTAGTCAAGCCCTTTCATTTGATACCCATATTAAGTGAGTTGTGAAAAAATATGTAATCTGCCATTTTGTAGCGGCGGCCATCTTGGACCGATTGTCATCAAACATAGCTAACAACACTCTCGACTAAATCACCTTTCAAACATAAAAACTGCATTCAAATTGGTCCACCCGTTTGAGCGCCACAGGGGAACAGACAGACACACACACATACACACACGCACACACAGACACGTCAAACTTATAACACCCCGTCGTTTTTGCGTCGGGGGTTAACAAGACTCACTGTTTACAGTAATGGCGCGTACCCACTTTGTCGTGACGACAGACAGTCGTACAGTTTAAGGCGTCGTCGCTTGAACATTTGAATGGAGGTGTTAACTGTCGTCCAAGACTTTTTTTGCCGTGATGACAAATTGTCGGGATTATAGATTGCCAATGGGAACGGCTAGAACGAAAAATCGCGTGTCATTGTTGCAACTATCTATCGTAGCCACGATAAAAATATCGTTTCATCGTCGTCGACTGATGTGCAAATGACAAGGCGACTGCCGTAAACCGATAGAATGTCGTCACGATCCAACGGGAACAGCTAGAGACGATAGTCGTCCAACGATAAAAAAATCGATGACATAGGTATATGGGGACAGCTACAGACGATAGTAATCCAACGATAAATTAAGCGTTACGACATAGTGGGAACGCGCCCGTGTATATTATATCTATCGTATTTTCTGTAGATATAATACAATATCTTAGGTATTTTCGTATCAGTGACACAGGATGACCTAACGGCTACACTAATATTATAATGAGTGCCTCGCTATCTTGGTTTAAGTCGGTTGGGAATTTTTAATGGATTTTTAAAAGGTCAATTCGACACGGATGTTTGCAATATTATCGGAAGTATTCACACAAGCGGCCGCCCGCGACTCCGTTCCCGTGGCATAGGTTTTTAAAAATCCCGCGGAAAAGCTTTGTTTATTCTAAGCTCCTTTGAGCTCATACATTTCTAAAAACTGTTAAAAGTGGTGCATTTAAATGGAACTAGAATATTTAATTTTTTTTAAGATTTTAATTTGTTTTGCGTTGAACCCGTAATTCTTTTTTAACCGACTTCCAAAAGGAGGAGATTCTCAATTCAGCGCGTATTTCCTAAAACAATTTGCGTGATTTTTTTCAATCGACAAAAGAAGCTCGCGAAATGGTCCCATAAATTTTTTTGCTTCAACTCCTCAATTTGGGGGAACTGCTCACTTAAACTATGGGGATTGAGGAAATGTCCATTATGAATTCATATTTTAGGTAGGTACCTACCAAGCATAGACTGCATTACTGAATTTCAAGTCCCAGCTCTTCAGTCCTGATGCTGCAGAGTACTGCCCACCTAATTAATGGAGATTAGAACGTCCCAACTCCAGAGATTTCCTTTTGGTGCGAACCGAGACTCGAACCCGGGACCGCATGATTCGCAGCCGACTAAGCTAACCACTAGACCAACGAGGCAGTCAGAATATTATTACTTTCGCTTTTTACATAATATAGCTTATTTCTTGACTAGCGGTCCGCCCCGGCTTCGCCCGTTGTACATATATACTATATAGCCTATAGCACTCAGGGATCACGTACATATCCAACGTTGAAAGAATTTTTGAAATCGGTCCAGTAGTTCCTGAGATTAGCGCGTTCAAACAAACAAAATCTTCCGCTTTATTATAATACTAGCGGTCCGCCCCGGCTTCACCCGTGGTACATAATATATAGCCTATAGCACTCAGGGATCACGTACATATCCAACGGTGAAAGAATTTTTGAAATCGGTCCAGTAGTTCCTGAGATTAGCGCGTTCAAACAAACAAACTCATCCGCTTTATTATATTAGTATAGATAGTATAGATTAAATAAGTATAGATTATTATTGGAAAAAAAACCCTATATAATTTACATATTTTTTTGCGCTTGATAACAAAAGGTCAATAAAAATTGATTAAACATATTATATGTAAACAAATTTTTTTTGATCTACGCTTTTCGCAGAAGCCGGGCGGTGCACGATGCGTTCGGTTGTATTTCTTATATTTTTCTCGACTGTGTCGTACGCTGATCTCGATTTAAACTCCAAGTTGAGAAATTTCAGCCTTGAACTATTCCATCACACCGTGCGAGATGCGGATCAGCTGGATGTTATGGTATCGCCTTATGCTATTTGGTCTATGTTAGTGAGCATGGCATACGAGACTGCGGGAGTCACGCGGGAACAGTTTGCGAAGGTGTTATTACTAGCGGAAGACAGAAATGAAGTCGTCAAGGAGTTTCAGACACTGAAGACATGGCTGCTTGTGAAAGATCGCGCTAGAGGGAGTAAAATATCATCGCGGAATTTCCTTTTTTATGACGAAAACTTTAATGTATCTTCAGATGGTATCAGGAGATTAGAAAACGACTACGGTTTCATTACTGAGCGTCTTAATTTTGAGAATCCGCGGCGTGCGTTGTCATTATCATGTACAGTCATCGAATTGTCTAATAATACACGAATTTCCTACTTAGAGAAGGAAGCCTTTGTGAATAAAGCGATGATTATGTGCAATGCTTTCAAATTTTCTCTGAGATGGACAAAAACATTAAAGTGGAAAACGGTGATGGTTCCCTTTGGATCACGTAATAACATGAACAAGTACGTATTACAGACGACAGCGCTACTCCGATCCTCGAGTTTTGACTCGTTACACGCGGATGTCACGGAACTGCCTTACGACGGTCACACACACTGCATGCTTCACATTCGACCTCACAGCGGATACGACGTTAAACAAGTGTTCACACATCTCAGAGAAGTGCCACTGGAACACATCCTTACCAAGCTTCAAAGTGATTCTGCCGAGTTCGGATTGAAAAACGTCACGGTGAATTTGCCGGTCGATCCGATCGAATCACGTGCTAATCTACAAAAACCATTGTCAGAGATGGGACTCTCTGATGTTTTCGACGAGAATTCTGCCGATTTCGAGAATTTAACTAAAGATGAAGATGACATATACATTGGTGAAATTACACAATATGTAAGGATTTTGAATGATATTGATGAGACAACAGGATTCGCTACTACATCGGGCCATTACGACGAGGCAAAGTGGCGAAATCCAGGAGAGAAGTACGAATCTACAATTTTTTTTATAATTCATAAATCTACGGCGACTGTACTCGTAGCTGGTTATTATTCTGAAATCGTATTCCATTTTAAATTAAATAATAATTATAAATAATAATAACTCTTTATTTTAGAATTGAATTCCATATTTTGTTCAAAAAATTCAAAATCGTTTGTTTCACGTAGGCCAACGTGTGGCTCTTATGACATGTCAAGAATCTATACCACCAGTTCGGAATGCTGATTCTGCTGAGAAGAGCCGGCGAGAAACTCAGCAGTTGCTCTTTTCAAAACAAAATATGTTACAATAAGTGGATTAACTATCTTGTGGACAGCTGAAGCAAAGCCGAATAGAATAGACATATTTTTTTATTCAAATAAACTTTCACAAGTGCTTTCGAATCGATAAATGAATCTACCACTGGTTCGAAATGGTGCTTACAATTATTCTACACAATTGTTAGTAACAATTTACTTAATATGTTAGTTCCTAACCTCCGACCAGGCAGGAAGCAGGGTCACTGCCAACTGCGCCAACGGGCCATCAATTTACTCGTGCTATGTTATATAATCGATCATTTAAATTAAGTTGTCCAGGTGTGTCGGTCAAATTTTAATCCATTACATATCACCGCAATAATTTAATTTAGCGTCAAAATCCGCCCGCCCGCATAATGAGGCTAATTGAAGTTCACGCCAATATTGATCATTAGGGAAAATTGAAATTAGTTCGTGCAAAACTAGTGCCTAACCTGTGGTTTTCTTATATTCATTAATGAGTAATTGATGCTGAATGGTTGTACCAAAAAATACTAATAAATAATTGTGACGTAAATAAGCAATTTTTTTAATGTTTGTTATATTTAAAACAAGCTAAGTATATTTTAGGAAAAAATAAACCAACTTCGGTCCAGCAATCTTAGAGAAATCGGAGTACTAATCTTTTGATTGGTATTAGTGACAAATCAAATCAAATAAACTTTATTCAAAATTGGTACACTGTACACTTTTTGAACATATGGGTACATTAATTATGCGTATAACTTTGTACATAAGAATGATAACTATGTAGGTGTGTACCTACTTATAAATCTTCCTAAAAGTATGTAAATTAGTGAACAAGTATAAATTACAAGTAAAAATTTAAAAAACCCCCGACATTCACCATTTTGTGGCACCAGCCATCTTGGATTTGTATAGTGCTATTCTTCTATCAAGCCCTTTCATTTGATACCCATATCAAGGGAGTCGTGAAAAAATATGTAATAATCCGCCATTTTGTAGCGGCGGCCATCTTGGATCGATTTTCATGAAACATAGCTAACAACACTCTCGACTAATTCACCTTTCAAACAAAAAACCGCATTCAAATCGGTCCACCCGTTTGAGCGTTACAGAGGAACAGACAGACTCACACACAAACACACACACACACACACACACAGACACGTCAAACTTATAACATCCCGTCGTTTTTGCGTCGGGGGTTAAAAAATAGTTTAAATCGGTTCATTAGTTTTTGAAATAATCGCGAACATACATATATACATATATACATACATACATACATAGTATCTACCTATCCGAAATAATCTAGTCTTACAGCTATATTTTAAGGAAAAGTCAAATCTAGTAAAGCAAGGTTATATTTTCTCGATAAACCTTCGGGAGTTGAGGTCGTATCGAGTGAATAATAATCCTGTATTGGCTTATCTTATTGACAAACTGTATCACGGCTTCGCGAGAGAGGTTCAATCTCTTCGTTGCCGGTGTGAACAAAATTGTTATTTATTGCACCATAAATAAAATACAAAATAAAAAATAGCTTATATTATCTTTAGAGACTCGTATTCTTTTGTCACAACTGCCTCGTCGGTCTAGCGGTTGGCGTGTTAGGTACTGCTGATCACGAGGTCCTAGATTCGATTCCCAGATGGGCCCAAAAATTATGAGGTATTTGGGTTTTTAAGGACAGGCAGCAGGACTTTGTTCTTCTTAGCAGTACTTCGCTTGTAACAAACTCTGCATTGCGAACTTTCAATAGACGTACTTAAGTAATATTATTAGATTGTGTTCTAAAAAATGTAGCTGAATAGCTTAGAGCCTGTGGCGAGTTGAATGTAAAAAGCATTTTATTTATTGCGTTTGTCCCACAATTACCCTAGAAGCCCCGTTTTCTGTGTTGCATTTATAATTGCCTACACGAAGAAAGTTTTTCTGTGTTACTTTATGAAAAAGTATATATCTAAGTTAAAATGAACAGAAATTCTACATCCGATTCTAAACTGATGTCTACCAATCCGCACTTGGCCAGCGTGGTGGACTACGATCTAAACCCTTCTCATTCTGAGAGGAGACCCGTGCCCTGGAGTGGTCCGTTAATGGGTTGATAATGATGATGATCCAATTCATTTCTTCAAATAAAAAGGATTATTTCAAAAGAAAAGCAAAAAAAAAATCGAAAGGAATTCATTGCGACATTACCTTATTGTTACTTCACAACCTTTCAAATATCGCACACTCTCTAACTTTATATTGGCACACAATAAGGGAAAGGGCTCTGACCGTCCGTACGACGTGCTACCCTTGTCAAAACGTGTAGGTACTAGGAAGTCTACCCTCTGTCAAATTCGTTGGTATTGTGCTCTGTTCGGGGCTCTGTAAATTGTAGAAATGGATCGGGTTTCATTCCTTTTATATTCTTCGATGATTTTAGACAAACTTTTTTGAAATGGGTACGTCATTCTAGCTTCCATTTTGGATCCCCATTAGTTGAACTTTTTTGAATCCGCAAGTAGGTATTTTTATTATAATGGCTGCCCATTTTTTAAAATAAATGTCTGTCAATTCTTAGAAGTCTTGGGAGCAAAATCTGCTCATTTTCGGATTTCCGACGGCGACAATGTAGCAGGAACAAGTTAAGTATACCTAAGTACTTGTTCCTAGGGCAAACGATTTTTCCGCTATTTTACCTTTTGCCAGGTCGGTCATTCGCCTTAACAGCTGGGATGGTTTTTGTGAGCCAAGTTCCATCTCGCTGAGTAGCTTCCGGAATTGCCGCTCTTTGGTTTCTTCATAGACTTGGAGCAACCGCTCTTTTAGTAGGTACCTCGTACTTATTGTTTTCGAGCGGTTTTAAAATTAGGTCACTAACCTGCTCGATTGCACCTTTGGAGAGTTTGGTAACTACCAAATTTTGTTTCGCCGCGTCCCCTAATTTTTGGCCAAAGATAGTAGCCTCAAACTGCGCGAACCATAGTTTTGGCTTGTCCAGCTAAAACTCGGGTATCCGTGACGATATTCTCTCGGCCGCCAAACCATCTTGCCTGCCTGGTTCCGCCGCTGCTTTATTGTCCACAGGGCTGGGCTGGGCTGGGGTTTGCTGTTGTCCGAACATCGTCGATGAGTCCTTACACTTGATCACTTGTTTGTCGGGGTCACCACTGTAGGATTTAGGTTACCCTCTCCTAACACAAGGATAATCAAATAATATAACTCTTGATTCAATTTATTTAGCGTGTCGCCTTTACAGTGATCTAGTAACGACTGGTACAAGTTGGTCCGCTGAGTCAGACAAAGCATCGTGTTACATCATGTGCATTGTGTCCCTACACAATGTTGTCGTGATGAATTATAGATTTTTTTATTAGGTATTTGTTACATATATTTACTTAAGTACTAACAAAAAAAAAATTGGTTCTAAATGCTCGTAAAGCTTCTTGCAAAGAACTCTACATTTTGAAATAATTTATCAACCGCATTGGTCTCAGGATATCGGAATTAAAATGTTCCAAACTGATAAAGATAGATCGACATCTCAAAGGACGCGCCTTCGTAAGGCGAAACGGTGTTTGCACTTTTTCCTTTTTGGCGTAATAAAAGATTGATGCATTTTACAAAGGTTTTTGTCATACAGAAGTTTTTTACAGGCTCTTAGGACGACGTCCATTTTCAAATACAAGATGGCCGTCGTATTTTTTTTAATTTTTGAACTCAAGGTTTTCCTGCTAATTACGAAAACGACGATAAAATAAATTTTACATTAAGTAGGTAGTTACAGTAATTTTTTTTTTCAATTTTTTTTTCGAATTAGTTTTATTTTTAAATGAATCACATATAGCTGACCGCAACTTCATCTCCTATAAATCTCATAGAAATTTTCAACCCCTATTTAATCCCTTTAAGGGTTAAATTTTTAAAAAATCTTTTCTTAGCGGATGCCTACGTTATCTATATCTTCTATCCTGCCTCGTACATAATAAAATCGTAGAATTGCCGTATCTGTACATTGAAGATTTTTACAAACTAATAACTGGGGGATGTTCGGGATAAGTAAAAGAACGTAAAAAAGCTATTTTTGAAATTTTTTTCTGTTTGTCTGTTTATCTGTTTGTCTGTATGTTTGTGCACGCATCACGTAAAAACTACTGAATGGATTGAAATGAAACTCGGCATGATTTAAGTTCATACTATGGAGTAACATATAGGATACTTTTTATCCCGAAATTCAGCACGGTTCCCTTGGGAGAGGGGATGAAAGTCAAAATGTGTACTTAGCTGTAATTCGTTAACGGGTGGCTCGATTTCATTCATTCTTTTTTTTTAGAAAGGAAATACTTGAAAGATTACTGGCTTATCTCTTAAAGGCTGGACCGATTTTTATGGGACTTTTACGGGCGGATGTTTACATTTTGATCTACCTAAACATCCGCAGTGAACTTTTAACAGTTTTTAGCAAGGTATGAGCTCAAAGGAGCGTAGGAAAAACAAAATGATTCTCACGGGATTTTTAAAAACCAATATCCACGCGAACGAAGTCGCGGGTGACCGCTTGTAATCTAATATAAATAATAATATAATATGAAAGGGCTTGACTAGTAGAATAGCATTATGCAAATCCAAGATGGCCGCCGCAACAAATTGGCGAATGTCGGGGGTTTTTTAAATTTTCAATTTATACTTGTTATATATTCAGATGAGTCTGGACCCACAAAGAGACAATGATGATCATTAAAACTCAACGCTTTCTGCAGAATTCTGAACTCGAGATAGTGGAACATTGGGTGCGCAATAGCCATCAATATGGTGGTAATACCTGCTCGCGAATCCCCTGTTATTACAGCGAAGCTCGAGGCGTAAGCAAGACGAAGTAACAAGCGCGGTCCGTGAGCTCTCGTGTAATTGTAACGAACATTCCGCCCAATGGCGAATTGATACAATGAAAATGGATAGCCTTCTGATAAAAGAAAACCCCGATTTGATCAAACGTTTGGACAAACAGTTTTTATATATTTCGTTTTATATTACAGCGATAAATGGTCCGTAAGGGGTCCAACCCGCATTGGAGCAGCGTGGCGGGTCTAAGCTCTAAATCTCTCTCTCCTATGAGAGAGGAGGCCTGTGCCCAGCAGTGGGATGTTAAAAGGCTGTAGTGGTGGTGGTGGTGGATAAATGGTCTTCTTACAATCCTAGAAAAATGCTATTATAAATGCCAATGTGAGTTTGTTTGTTACGCTTTCACGCCTAAACCGCTGAACCGATTTTGACGAAATGTCAAAGATAGACTAGACCTTGGAAAAGGACTTTTTATCCCAGAATATCACAGAGTTCCTAAGGGATTTTTGAATATCTAAATCCACGCAGATGAAATCATGGGCATACATAATTAAGTAGTAATACCTACATAATTTGAAAGTGAGTTTATTTAAAATTAATAAACAAAAAATATTAATTAATTAACGTATAACACCCGGCACGTAAGTCGAGCGGTGACTTTCAAGTGCGCGCAGCGTCGTACGAGTGAGTGGGACACAATACGATTGGAGAGCCAATCAGCGCTTACGAGGGATCCGCGAGAGCTAATCAGTGCTTACGAACGATCCCCACGCCCTCCCCGCGACCCCCTCACACCCCGAGATACCTCATTTTCGACTTCTGCGCATTGAAGGTCAACGTTAGACTTATTTGCCGTGAATTGGTATCAAACGTTAATTGATTTGCGTTTGCATAGCGTATCGATCACTCGACCGTTGAGTAAGTAATAAATGTATATGTTCCGCCCGCAAGTGCGGATTGAACATGCTCTCTCGTAAGACTTGGTCGAGCTACCGAGGAGTGTACTCTTAATTGACTAATGGGAATGTTGTGTGATAACAAATCAAAATATAAGTCTTTATAAAGAATCTTGGTACAAATACATCAAACGGTAATAGGTAGACGAGCCCCTCTATTCTCCTTGGGATTTAACGTGTAATTGCGGGACTTAGTTCTTCTTATGTTGTCGAGAAAAATTCCGAGCTTTTTATCCACCACCACCACCACTACAGTCTTCTTTAGCGTCCCATTGCTATAGCTGAACCACGATAAACTTGGCCTCCCTGATCGTTTGCGGGGCGCGGGGCGGGTGATGCGCTGGCTATACATATACGACACGTATCTCGAGATTTAACTAGTCTTAGGAATATGATTATTAGAGAAGATTAGAGGTATGATATTTTTTAATGGAATCGCTATAATGGAATATTTAATGGAATATAATCGCTACTTAATCGAATATAATGGAACATAATCGCTATCATAACCGGGAGGTTATGTTATGTTAGCGATTTACCTATCTATAGGCACAAACATCGTCTCTCATAGGAGAGAGGGATTTAGAGCTTAGACCCGCCACTCTGCTCCAAAGCGGGTTGGCGGGTTTTAACGGTTATTGTCACATGATAGTGATTATGACTGCTATACTATTGATCTCTTCGATTCCCGGGTCGGGCCATCAATTGTTAGATATTGGGTTTTTCTGAAATTCTCAATGCCAGCCCTGAGTATACAGTTGGCAGTGGAGAGTATATAATACACTTGTTCCTAGGTTTCACCCCTGTCTGTAAGCGACGCGAACAACGTGATATTTTAAGTTTTCGTTTTAAGATAAAGAAATTAATTTATTTCATTAATAAAAACATTAATATGTTCCGCAAAGCCCTTGTTCACATTGATAAGTTTTTTATTTTGAATTCCATACAATACAGCCCCCGTGCCTCAAAGAGCACGTTAAGCAGTGGTCGGTCCCGGTTATTATCACTATCATGTAACAATAGTCCTTAGAGCCCGTCAACCCGCATTAGAGCAGCGAGGCGGTCTAAACTCCAAATCCCTTTCTCCTATAAGAGTTCCTCTGCCCGTGCCCAGCAGTGGGCCGTTAAAGGACTGTAATGGATGGATGGAAATTTTATTTCAAGCAGGCAGCAACGCTTTGAGTAATAATGTAATATATAAATCACGGAAGCTGGAAACTTTTCCTGTTACATTGTGACAAACGTCCAAACTTTCACATATTGTAACTTATCTAACCACGGGCTTATCTGCTACTTGAATCGATCTAATTTTGTATTCCGACCTTGAAGAACCAACCTACTTGATATTATAACAATACTAGCTGATAACCGCGACTCCGTCCGCGTAGATATAGGTTTTTATAAAACTCCATGGGAACTCTAAAGAAACTAAATTTTTCCGTGAAAATGTAACAAACACTTCAGTACATTCTAAAACAATGGCAACTTATCTCATTCTACGAAAAATCTCTTTCTCAAATTCTTTCAACTCATAAAAGATTTCTTTTGAACAACTTTTACCGAAACAAATCTGACCAAATGAAGGGACGCCGCTATAAAACAACATAAAACCTTAGGGAACTTATCCTTTTTTGGGCTTATATTTCGAAGACTTTACCTTACCATGTTCCGGCATTTGCCACTAAAATAAAATTAAGTTAATTCAGTTCACGTAATGAATAAATTTTAGAATGATATCACCACATCTATTTTTGGTACTTCAATTGCGTAATTAATGAAATATTCCAAACGAGTGATAATCTAAATGATTGAATGATTTGACCGATGCTGATAAAACTTGTAGTACTTAAATGTAAGAGAATAAAAATAGAATGGTCACAATCTAATTCATAGTTTCGGAGAAATCTTTGGACATACATACAAACATACAGGCACCTATGAAATTTTGTATATTGGATGTATTAGTTAGGAAGCCTTTATAGATTATATTTTATATTATTTGATTATAGATTATATTTTATAGGTAACTAGCGACCCGCCCCGGCTTCGCACGGGTAGTAGAGCATATTATGCGTAGGTACTACCCGCTCAGGGATTAGGCAGCGTTTTCGATGAAAGCTCCCAGGCGGCTTGACTTTTTACGATATTTTCCACAATGAACTTGCTTATATCTCACCTTATACCCGAATTACTAATTCCGTGGAATTCTGACGTTTCATAATGTTACCAGAGATAAAACAATTCCCACGAAAAAGATAAAAAATTCAAAACTTATGCAAATACAAATCAACTGCTGCATGTAGATATGACAAATGCCTGACAGACACTTCATGGTGATAATGTCATTCGACTTCCATTTTTGAATAAATTTTTTCAATGTGCTTCTTTTGTTTTCTATTGCTGTTAGTGTGCACTTTCTAGTTTCCATTCTTAGCAATTTCTATTTTAGGGCGAAACAATTAATATTATTAAGCGGCTTAGAGCTATATATGTTGACAGGGAATTAAAGTAGTTTGGGGTAAAATCTTACTTCGTAGATGTTAACCCTGTTCTCCATATAAATAACTCATCTGTAAATGACAATGACAGCTGTCAGAATTAAGTCGATATTAAGTCAAAAATAAGGAGAAAAACTAAATATTTCAAATCAAATAAATAACAATGTATTTGGGACATAAAAAAGTAAGTTTTTACCAGATTCCGTGGAAAAAAAAAATTATTTTAAAAGATAAAAATTAAAAACCAAAAACTTGGTTTTTTGAACTTTTCACATAAATTTTGAGGTTATGTGAAAAAAGGGTAAATACAAAAGTTGTAGATCTTTTTATTACCTACAACTTTGCCATTTGATTTTTTTCCATAGGAC